>OY979730.1:8470131-10870131 GCA_963855995.1 Muricea muricata | reverse complement strand
GCGTAAATTCCCGTTTTCTAGGGTACACGGTCTCAATCACAATTTATGCACAACGTCTAGGCATCTTTTAATATGTTTCATGTAAATTTTTATCACTTTTTGCACACGCCCCTCGTGGAAATCAGCTTCGGTTGACGGGGCCAGCGTGTTTAAAAAAACTTTTATCTATCTATGTATAAATCTTTCGTGCCCCAACTGGAGGAGTGCGAGCAGAACCTGGGGCTATTGACATTTTAAGGAAGTTTGTTATCAGTAATATCCACTGACCCCTGGTAAGACTCTGAAGAGTGGGATTATTGAATAAACCTTTTAAATGCCAGCTCCCTTACCAATTGGACTTTTTTTTTAATTTGGACTTTTTTTCAATTTTCCGTCGAGCGTATGTTTCCCCTTGCAGGTCCAGTATCCATGTCAGATCAGAAGCTCTTGAAGAACGAGGACAATCTGGTACACTTTGGTATGCCAGAGTACATCGAGACGTTGAGTTGGACGCACCAAATACCCCTAATCCGCGAAGATGACGAATTTGAGTTCATGGTATTACGGGCGAACGTTTTAAGCACAGTGCCTTCAAATATCGTCCGTTCCTACGTGTTGGTCCACCATTACACAACAGCTATCATGTGGTCGGCTGGAATAAGGTCGATTGAACCACATTGTACCTTTAAAACCCTCCAGGTGGTGAGGGATATTATCGAGTGTCCCCTGTTGAGTACCGTTGGCAGGGGATGCATGTTGGTTATACGGATTCCGAACCATGTCCTAGCCGCGTGGGCATACAGGAAACTGAAGGATACGAGGGACAGGTGAGGATATCTTAGCACGACTTGGAACCGTTGAACTATAATACAAAGTGAAACGCTTATTCAGTACAATTGCGCCGTTGTTTTTTCTAAGATACTCGTTCGTGCCAATCTTCGGCGTTATGAGTATCCCAACTTAAAATCGTAAATAATGAAGATCGCTTGTGGACTTGCAGTTCGATATTTAAACTCATATCAGCTGTGTTGGTTTTTTACAGGGTTGGTTTTCAATATCGATTCACGATCATTTTTGACGACGGCGAAGCTGATTTACAAATTGAAGAACATTTTCTGCACAGGCTGCGAGCCTGGAAGAACACGAAAGGTTTGGGAAACAAAAAAAAAATTAGACATAACCAGTCTGCTGCAAGTTGTCAACAGGCTTGATGCAAGTTGATGAAGCCAACAGGCTTGATGCGACTTGATGACAATCTCGCATCAAGCTGGTAAAATCAACAACTTGCACCAAATTATACTGCGTGTATGCAGAGTGCAGTTCATAAGTTCCTAATATATCCGTGAAATTCGATTATCTTACCAACAAACTGTCTTATTCAGCCGCCGCGGACAATACGACGAGTGCCACCGACTGGCATCCGACGTGTTACGAAGATTTACTTGATCTGCCGTGCATTGTTGTGGTCAGCGGCAAGGAGAGAAATGGCGATACTTACCCGAGGTATGTGAGGAAAAGTTTATTTCTCAACAGACTTGTTGTAAGTTGATTGTCCAAACTTGTTATCCACAGGCTTGCTGCAAGTTGTTTCAACAAGTTGTAACTAATTTACTAATGACAAATTACAATTTACAAATGTTGCAACAAGCCGGATTTTTATAGACTTCCAGTTGATCTGAAAGCACGGACAAGTACTGGCACTAGTTTTCAAACAGAAGCCATTTTCCGATGCAAATTATCGAATTTCTCATGAAATATAATTTACTTTGTTTCTAAATTTCTGGCAGACTTATAATTTTCTTTATTAAAGACAGTTACTAAGTTTCAACAAGTTTCACAAAGGAAAACAAAAGATATAAGTAATTAACAACAGCAAAATGGATTTCTATGTGGTAGCTAATTCTAGGCCTTTTACTCACGGTCAGATCAGCTAGGCATTGCAACTTGTTAACAAGCTGCCGCAAGCTGGTAAAATTGACAACTTGCAAAAGTTTGTGGCAGTTTTGATTGTGTTTGTGCCAGGAGTTGTACAGTTGTAACAATTAAAAAAGCTTTCCAAGTATTGGTGTGAACGTTTTTTAATCACAATCCTCCCCCCCCCCCTCCCCCTGTCAACTTTTTTCACAGATTCAAAACATTTTTCTTCTTTAGATCATTAAAGTACTGTGATTTCCGACTGTTGGACGAACACTGTTCGTTCAGGTCGAGCTTGGAACTCGAATTCAACGCCGTTTCGCGGTACATCAACAGTGGCTTGGGCACTAGTTCCCAGGTCCATGCGAGAGTTGGTCACACCGCCGACAGCAATAATCACGGACGCGATGTTTCCGAAGGTGAAATCGATAACAGGAACAAGTTTTGCTCCAGTTATCCATTGCCGGTTTTACTCGTTTCTCGCGCTGCATACAGGTAAGTTCCGATGTTGACTTAGAAATCTGTTTACCAGGTTCGCAATTATCTTCTTTTTGGCCTTGTCGATAAGAGCGTTTGAGATGATTGTAATATCCGTTAATTGTTTGGTAGCATAATGACCCTCCTTAATGACTTTACAACAGGATAGACTGTGTGAAATATAGACATACACATCCTTTGGATTTCATCTTTGAACATAGTTGCTAACATGGGTTCTTGAGGACGAAAATGAGTGTTTACCATTTACGAACGCAGGCAAATGTCAGTCTTTTATTAGGCGACTATAATTGCTCAGTGGAACGCCAGTATACTCGGAGTTGCAAAAGATAGCACATGATGTACAGAGGTCGGTTGTATAAAAGGCGTTTAGCTTAAACGGTGGATAAGCAAAAATTTAAAAGCGCTCCTATTCATCGTGTAAATAATTGAACTTACATTTTGTCAACTAAGTATGTAGTTCTACCCGTAGTTGTTATGTTCCGACCGAAAAGTTTAGTTTGCTTTCTGTCAACAGTTCATGGGTTTGCTTGATATTTTCGACTTATCCACCGTTTAAGCTAAACGCTTTTTATACAACCGACCCCAGACTTACATCGCTAATTTACTATTAACATCTAAAAATAAAGAGACAATTAAAACACGATAGGTTTTTCCATGTATGAAGAACGTTGTAATAATAAAGCTCTTATAGAATCTATCATTTATCAAAAGTAACCCCCCCCCCCTTAGATTAGAGAAGGGGACCCCCCCACCTCGAATGCCTCCCGTCGTCTCTTCAGCGCTGCTAACACTCAAACATCCCTACTATAGCACTCTAAAGAAAGATTTCTTTGGCTGTCCTAAGAATCTAAGTCTGGCGCCCGATCCAGCTACTGCTTGGAACAGCGATCAAAGACCTGCCCTTGTCAGTGGTCTTCCTTCAGAACAATCCAAGTATTATCGCCGCTGGACAAAACCACGAGGTACTGGTAACTGCTGCGCTCATTTCATGTTGTAGCGAAACAAACTATCTTCGCGGCAAATGGCTTTTTTGGCCCTGAATTGTTCTTACCAGAGGTCCTGAAGAGTCGTTTTTATTACGGATATTTATCTATTGATTTCAAACATTGATTTAACTGCTTAGCCCTTAGGAGAGAGGGACTGTTTACATGAGACTTGACATCCTGTTTAACTCGGCTGACAAATTTCTCCTCTCGTCCCTTAAATAAATACCTCTCGTCCCTTAGCTTCAATTCAATCACTTATCATGCTCTTCTTCCATGTTATAGAAAATTTTTCTCGGATGGGAAAAGACAAAACATTTCTTGACACGAGTCCAATGAAGTTTTATCCCGCGTGCTTTTTGTTCAGCGGTCCTCCACAGGTAAACAGCGGTTATAGGGTCATGTCTCGTGGTATTGTTGAAGGCTCAGCATCGACATTCAGCGAGAGATGGTCCAACCACCTAAACAGCAGAATATTAGATTACATGTTGCGGGTGTCATTATCTTGAGAGCAGCCTGCAATTATGTGGCTGCTCAGCATTCTGTATTGCAAAAGTATCCTCGTAGAAGAAAGTTGTAATGACCTATCAACACGCAGCCAAAACGTGCAAGTTCCAACAAGTCTGTTGGCCATGACATCTTGCAACAGACTTGTTATCAACAAGTCGATATCAGGATGCGTTCGCATGGCTTGCGAGAGCTTGTTGACCACAAGTCTGTTGCAAGTTGTCAACACACTTGTTTACAAGTTGATTGTTAAAACTTGTCATCCACAGGCTTGCTGCAAGTTGTTTCAACAAGTTGTAACAAGTCTGCAAATGACAAGTTGCAACAAGCTTGATTTTAGTAGACTCGTTGCAAGTTGATGAAATTGACAAGCTGGTTAGTGAAAAATGCTAATGAAGATATTCTGTTCTATTGTAGGTGGGGAAGATGTCTGCAGTACTTCATTTTATCCAATTATTGCACAACACACTTCAGAAATTGCAGCGTGTCGATGTCTACGACGAAGTCCCAGACACACTGACCGCTGATATACCCACGTCAGAAATGGACCACCCAAGCTATAAAATAATGTCGAAAGTTCCCTTCAACTCAAGCCTCGTTGGAGCTAGATTCTCGTCCGTCAGCGTCATTCATCAAGCCACGGAGAAAGCAGAGAAGAAAACGGAGCTTGCGGTAACCAATGGTGTCGCGACAGGAAATGACGTCACAAGTGACGTCAGCAAAAGTGACGTCCGCAATATTGATGACGTCGTTGTCAAAGATCCGCCTACGTCATCGGTTATGATGTCATCATTTGCAGCATACGATTCATACCACCACTGCGATGCTTGCAAGAATTATCGCGAGGGCTTGGGTCCGAATTTGTTTACGAAACACGTGCTCACGCTGGGGACTGGGGACCAGTTAACGTTTGTAATTCCGAGCACACGACGAGAATGGTTCGTATTTAACGAACAGAATGAACTGCAGACTTTGAAACTTCCGATTGTTACACGGAAATCGAATTCTGAGGGATGGAAAATAGCCAGTCGACACTCTGAGTCTTCGATGAAGTCTCCTGTTTTTACGCCTTCGATTCGCCGGCCTGAGCAAGGTACGGCCTCGTTTTCATTTCCCTTATTATTATCATTATTATTAGCATTATTTATATTGGATAGCTCTATCAGTTCTAAACTGTTCTTCCTAGAGGTCCAGTACGGATAATCTTATATTGACCCAGTGTTACTACAGGAGGAAACCTAAACTAAACTAACTTTATTTATACTGGATAGCTCTATCAGTTCTAAACTGTTCTTCCTGGAGGTCGAGTAAGGATCATCTCTTATTGATCCAGTGTTACTACAGGAGGAAACCTAAACAAAACTACCTTTATTTATACTGGATAGCTCTATCAGTTCTAAACTGCTCTTCCTAGAGGACCAGTAAGGATCATCTCTTATTGATCCAGTGTTACTACAGGAAGAAACCTAAACTAAACTAACTTTATTTGTTCTGGATAGCCCTATCAATTCTATTAAATACTAGTACAGTAATTGTTTCTATAAAAATCTTCATTGCTAAACTGTTATATCATTTCTACAGGTCTGCTCAATCTTTACCATGCCATGGAGGGACACGAAGGTATCCATGTGACATTTGTGAAGAACAATGAAATATCGTCGTACCAGAAGGCTTGGCCAAATCACGTGTTCGTTGCCTTGCCACCGAGCTGTAACTACGAGGGACTGGGAATGATTAAGGATATCATTAAGGTCAGCTTATAAATTATATCTTTGAAAATCTCACTCTTCTCCATGTCATCCAGTCATGATCCAGTGATCAGAATGTTTCATTGTCTTCTAATCGTTTAGAAAATCTCACTGTAATTATATAATTAACAATTAGATTACGAGCTCAAAATTTCTGTGCGGTGATAGTTGATGAGGGCGAAGCCCGAATCAGCTATCACCGCATAGAAATCGAGAGCGAGTAACCTAATTGTTTTAGTAGAATCAGAGGTCAAACATGGAATATTCAACAAAAAATTTGATTTTCAAGCAATTTTTTTAAAAGAAATCCCCATACGAAGATGGTTGTTTCGCTACTCGCTATCTATCAAGAAATAGATAGCGAGTAGAGTAACCAATCAAATTACAGCATTTGCAATAGTATACTAGTATGATTCTACTAATACCATTTATAGCCACACTTTGTTTCAACTGGGTAAAGTATTATTTTTACAAAGTTTCCCTGGAAGAATTGTCTTCTCTTCTCCAGGAATTTGCGACTCAAAACTTGATGGCAGAGCGACAACGTCAGCAATGTTTAAGCAGTCCGAACACTGTCGTGTGGCCGTTTGTTCATATCATGGACGACTCCTGTGTCATGTGGCAAAATTTGAGCGTGGACAATTCACACAGGTAAGTTGTGCAGCCGCGGGGGGGGGGGTGGAGTGTGTACTTCCAGAAAACCCGCCCCAAATGTGGGGTGGGCGGCTTTTGGTTGTTTGCGCAAAAATACAATCGGTGCGCGATGAGATCGGTACCGATTTTTGCATAAAACTGGACAGTAACATAGGTAATTCTATGTTGTGAGTTCTATTGACTTGTAAGTAAACCTCCGAACCATGTATAATTATATTTGCTATGATAAAACTGAAGAATTCTGAACTCTGACCGTTTCAGTTTCGATGAGGACGAGCCCGCGAAACCGGGGGACTGGTCACTACTTCGAACAACGCAAGTCGTGGAATCCTCTCCAAGCATTGCGTCATTCTCCTTGGTTGGGTTCAACCAATGGGGAACTGGGAACGAGACGAAGTACAAACTCAACTCGTTTTCAGTCTGCCACGTTCACTCGTCGCTATTTCTGAACATCGGTACAACACACCACGTGACCTACAACAGGCGGTTGTTCTCCTGGGAACAAGTTGATTTTAATTTGAAGCTGAGCGCCCATGGTGCTGTTGTACTGCGGTATAACAACATGAACGTGCTGACCAAGTGCATTCCCGTCGGGGGTGGCCGTCACTATGACGTCACGCCTCATATGAATGACATCATTTCCGTTCCGGATCGTGACCATGGTTACGTCATACCGATTCCGGCACATTACCTTCTAGAGGAATATTTAAGACTGCAGTCAGCTCAGAGGGTTTTTCCTGCAGCCAATCAAAACCCGGCAAATCCGGTTCTGCTATTGAACTGCTTCATCAACTTGGGCCGAGGCCTTACGGTCGAGTACCGTAATACCTCGTGTCCTCCAGATCGCGAAGAGACCGGGTCCAACCAATATGGCGGACTTTTGCTGTACTTATGTAATGGTTTTCACGTGACCAAGGACGTTCTTCGCCGCTTCCGGTTTTGTTCTGGCGCGAAAATCTGCGTGATCAGTTCGGATCGCAGTTCGTTGAGGGATAACGTGGTTAAACTGGACCTTGAGGAACACTGGAGGTTTCGGCTGAGAGACGAGTTTAAGACTGCGGGGAGCCTAGGGGATGGAGCTTTGTACTTTTTGACTGGCACGTATGATGGGTGAAGGTGTACTACTTGGACGAGAAATGGCGGAGAATGGCATGCAGAGATGTCTGTTGTGTAATGCAACTGCAATGATGCCGCGATAATTACCTGCACAATGCAATGACTGGATTCAACGTTGATACCTGCACAATGCTAAGAGAAGCTCTACCTTGGTAATATGTTGAATTTCACGATAATAGCTATGTGAGGCAAATGAGACGTGAAAAGCTATCCTCCAAGATAGACAGCGAAACCTTGAAGTTCTTTATGGCCTTTCGTCGTTCCAATTCATACTAAAAGGATTCAGCCAGAGCTTACCTTTTGCTGTGAAATTTCTAGTTTCTTTCTGTGCTGATCTGGGTGTTATCTGACCAACTGCTCGTGCTAGTTCTCAGAAATTGAACCCGTTATAAGTAATTGCTCTAATAGGAAAAGCTACAGCATTGCTAGTTGAAAACTACATTGTTCGTCTAGTATAAAGACGGGACGCATAATCCGACGAACTATCAGGCAAACCACTACAATAATTTTCTGGCTTTTTGCATCACGGTTTTAGAATAGCCATATTATTCGCCTGTGTGCCGTCTTTATACATACAGACGCATAATACGTCTAGACGAACTATCGTCGATGGTGCGTCGTCTGTTCAGACGAAGAACCGAACATAGTTCGTCCAGACGCATAATGCGTCTCCAGTATAAAAACGGCCATTACCGTTTAAATGGATTCTACCTGATAGATTTGTGATAAATGGTACAAACAGACAGAGGCTTCATATAGTCGTAGACTGGCTCAACTGCGTATAGAGTATTATTAGGTGTGGGGGAAGGGTTTTGAATTAACTTTGAGCCATATTTTTTAGCTAGATATGGCTATATAATTATTTATTATATGGTTATAGTGTTTTACGGTAAACTAAAACACTCGTATTTTCCATATTTTCACTGGTGAAGATATGAGAAAATATGTAACGCGTGAAAAAACGCGTGTGTTTTCCCGCGGGATTTATATGTTCTTGTTAGCTTGTTTCGACTTCTGACGATATAATAAAAAGAGCATTGCACGGTAACTTGAAGATATGGATATTTTTTCTCGTGCTGAAAACAATATTTTACTAACTCGCTGCACTCGTTCGTAAAATACCACTCGAAAATAATATACATATCCTCGCGTCACCGTATAATACCCTCTACATACTTTACCTGTGGTTCAGGGAATAGACGTATTCTTGTCAAGTATTATTAACAGGTGATAACATGTTTTCTCGTGCAATTTGGAAATAACATGCACTCGTGAGTTTTTCAATTAGAATTACTTGTACATATACCTATAATTACTAAAACATCAGATATGACTACCTCATATTTATGCATAATCTTATATGCCGATTTTAAGAGAAGGCGATTTCAAAAGACATCTGTTTTTTTTCAACTTATTTCATGGACGAAGTAAAGCATTTATTGTCTCGGTAGCTATGATATTACAAAGTAAATAGCATGGCATTCAGCTCGATCAGTGTTTGAGTTACCCAGTTACTGAACTACTTTTGCAATTTCTCTGCCATCCTCTTTACGTTTCTTCTGTACATCTGTAAATGTGCATACGCTCTGTTTATTCTTTCACTCATATCTCTTGCTTGAACATACCAGTCGTATGCCTCTCTGATGTTACCTTCTTTTTCACTGATCAGTCCAAAGTTATTTAACGATCTTGCAATGGAGTTGTGATCTCTTTCTCCGTGGACTTGTTTCCTGATTTCGTAAGCTCTCGTATGCAAAGATCTAGCTCTGTCAAGATTGCCCAATGCTATCAATGCGTTTCCGAGGTTGTTTAAAAAAGCTGCTTCATGTTCTGTATTAAGGTCGTGCTTCCTGTATGTATAAAATAACTCCAAGCCTGTTTCGTACGCTTGAGCCGATTCTTCAAACTTTCTTAAGTCATAGTACATGAGTCCTTGGTTAAAGTATAAACCCGAATGGTGATCGTAAAATACACTGTATTTCTGCTGTAAGACTTCACAAATCTTTATTGCATCGTGGTTGTGGTAGAAGAATAGCAAAACCTCTTCAGAAGTAGGCGAAAAAGTATAAACTTTACTTAAATTAGACAGGGCATCCACTAAATCTTGCAGACGCGTGATCGTTTCCAATGTTGTGAAACTGCGTTCCAAAGAAAAACGCCGAATTTCTAAGGCTTTCTTCAAGTAAGGAAGAGCTTTCTTTTCCGTTCCCAAAGCGCGTAAACAACCACCGTAATTTAAATAAATATCGCCAAGAGCCTTAGCGTTATTAGGTGCTGGATCATTTTGGTAAAGTTTTTCATTAATATCCATCGCTTTTTCGTAATACTTTATCGCCTCTTGCCCATTCTCATTTCGAAACAAAGCATTTCCTAAGATTTTACAGATTTCAGCAAGTTCTCTTTCCTCGGTAGCATCATTGTTTGTGGCAAACTGCAACTTTTCCGTAACAACATCTTGAAGCATTTGTGTCGCTTTGTAATGCTGTTTGAATTGCATGTACATTTGTGCTTTAATCTTTGGGTTGTTGTCATAAAGAACACAATCTTTCAAGTGCAGTAAGTTTCCTGTCTCGGGTAATTTCCTGATGGCGTTTTCTAAAGGAACAACAGTAAAGAAGAATCGTTGTAACACCATTGCCAAATGTTTCGGTGCGTCGTGTCTCGCCACCAAATCTAGAAGATCATTGAAATACTCATTTTGGCTTCGGTTGTCAAGATAAGCTCGTAATCTTAGCTCCGATGCAATGCTCAAAGCGACTCGCAAATTGTGACCGCCATCCGACGAAATCCCCTTGGCAGATTCCAGCTTATCAATTGTTTCCCACGATGAACTGCTTTCAATGTTGTAGTACTGGCCGAGGTATTCCACAACGAGACTGGGAAATCGATAGAAGTCTTTCTTTATAGCATAACTTCCGCCCGTTTTCCTGATGTAGTTTGCCAGCGAGGTGTGATATTGTTGCTCGACGTTAACCAATTCTTGTAGAATTCTTTCTTTTCTTGCCGTCATTTTCTCTTCTCCCTCACCAGATAAACAACTTGATTTAGTCTCGGCATCATCTTCGAAATATGTTTTTCTTTTGTTCGCAACATAATCTTCAAACAGCGATTGATCTCCACAAATCAGCACACAAGTGGAAAGCACATCAGCCAATCGATATCCTTCTTTTCGGACGGACTTTTCCGAAAGAAGCGCCGCCATATCTTGGGGCGTTTTGATTAATGACTCAACCCATGGCTTGCTCATCGTCCTGTCTCGTCCCGTTGGTACCTTACTGGCCCAAGGCATAGCGCCATCGAATGAGAACCCCCTTGGCCCACTGTCGTAAAACCAATCGTCTTCAATCTTCTCGGAATAGTAGTCATTCAAAGAAGAGATTCCCAGGCTGGGTAGAATGGTTTTTCCCAGTTCAACAACTTTCAAGTGAAGAAAATTTGTAAGATTGGTGAAATACTCCAGCACTTCTTTCGTGTCCTTCTCGACTAAAATACAGAACTCCAGATCAGAGTACGGCGTGGCCTCTTCCCTGGCGGTCGAGCCAAGTCCTAGTATTGAGTATCGACATGGTGGAGTGCACGGCATCATTTCAACGCAATCTTCGACCATATTTGCAACTAATTCTCTCATGGACTTCGATATTTCAGCATACACCCGCTGAGTATGTTTTACCCTCTCCAGCTCGACAGCGATCTCTCTTTCGTCCGGGTTAACTGTAGGAAGTCCATCCATGGCTTTGATCTTCTTTAGACACTCGTCACGAATTTGGTTGAGGGTTTCCTTGTAATACTCTACTTTCTGATGGTCATTTGACAGTCCTTCCAGCTGTGAGCCAATGATTTCTCGAATAAACAACGTATGAACAGCATTTATCTCAGCCTTGAGTTCAACGAGCTCTCTTTGTACTAAAGAATCTTTTGAAGTCTTTTCGTTTTGATCCAGTTCATCGTTACAACAGCTCTCGAGTCGATTCAAGGCAGAAATAAACAAGCCCGAGGCTTTAACAAGATCTTCGCCATTCTTATTCATTCTTCCTCGTTCTTTGTAGACGAAACCTAATCCTTTAAGTGCCACGGCCGTTTCATATGCTTTAAATTCTTGTCTGTAGACTGCTTTTAAAGCGCTCGCGAAATTCCGCTCGGCATCTTCCAGTTTCTTTTTGGCTAGGTAGCTGTTACCTGCGGCCATGTATCGGTTATTATGTTTCCTATTATAATTCCCCATTGAGTTTTGAGCTAATACACCAGAAAACGTCAGCGAAATAAAGCGACGAAATATTTGATAGACAAACCACCCGTGGGCGAAGAAAGTCGTTTGATTTAGAAAGATTCCACTGTCCGTAAAGATATCCGCGTTGAAAGTGTGCCAAATATTACTGTATAAAAAAATATAAGGCTATAGTCACTAGTTTGCGACTATCACTTCAGAGACAGTGAATTTTGGTCTTTCGGAATGCAGGAAAGTCACCTGGAAATTCATACTAACCTCTGATATACCATAAGCACTGTCGAGCCAGTATCAGTGAGTCAGCGATTAAACTGATCATGAATTGATAAACTTAGCCGAAGAATTTCAGAAAAACATTGAAATGGACAGTACAAATCATTAAGCTTCCGTGTGACAAAGGAAAACATTATTGGTTTTCAATTATAGTGAGGTATAGGACTCTTTCTTATTAGGCTAGTAACAATTTCCGGGATCAATGTTTGTCCCTCGACCTACCTTTAATTATTTCATAAATATGATTTAGCTGCTCTTTCTTTTACGTTTTCAAAAGCCAGTTGCCTTTGTTTTTGTATACATTCGTTTATACATTGTTGCCAGGAAGTCCTATGATGAAAGAAGCAAGAAAAGTGACTCATTTACCCAGACAACTTGTTTGACATTAATAATTGTCAATATTAATGCAAATCTTTAGTTGTGTGCCTTTTAAGCTTGCATAATTAATCCTGCTTCCGGTATTAACCTTGCATAACCTTTGTGATGCAATGATTGTTTTAATTCTATTCTGTAACATTATATGTCCTCAGTTTTGTATTACTGTTAAATCACTATGATTTGCTTATTTGAATCTTTAACTGTCTTTTGTAACCTTAAAATATTTTGTTGCACATAAAGTTTTTATACGCATTGCGGGCCTTGATTGCTTCGAAGATGTTGCAAGTTAGAACGAAATTAAATAAAAAATGTGTTATGTTTAGTTATGTTATGGTTCTATTCTATTTATATATAGTATAAGCAATCCTAATTAGGCCCCGTTTACACGTACCCGTGTAAATATTTTCACGTGCGAATATTTTCACGGTTTCAAAAACTCCCGCGTCCACACGTTACCGTTTTCGTATCGTTTTCGCCTGTCCACACGTACCTGGGTTGCCAGATCACTGCATTTTTGAGGCCAAATCGTCATTAGTGTAGTCAAGTAAACAAAGAAAACAAAAGGCAAGTACAAAGAAAAACAAAGAGCATTGTTGAAGATTTGGCCTCAAAAATGCAGTGATCTGGCAACCCTGACACGTACCCGTGTAAATTTGAAAACGATGATAAAATACATTAAGCGCATGCGTGGTAGAAGAGACGAGCCTGCAAAAACCTGCACGTAACGTCGTAACCATGGTTTCCTTTTAATGACCTTTACTTCTTGCAATTGCAAACTCGAGTCAACACGTGTTGTGAAAACTTGAGTCAACACGTGTTGTGAAAAGCTAGGAAGAAATTTTGTGTTTATACGCTTTCTGGGATATGAATTCGGTAGAGCGCGCGATCATCTAGGTCAAAGAAAAACAATCTTGACAACTTTATCTGGTCCGACGACGAGGTTGAGTTACTTCTAAATGTTGTTCTCGAATACAAAACGGCACGTACGATGGAGAACGTTGACTGAGAGACTTGCCAGACAATATACGCTGATATTTTGGACTTATTCCGTGCACTGTATCCATCTAGAGAAAACGCTGAGGAAATCGGTAAAGAGTTCCCACATGAAAGTGAAGAAATAAATAAGACTATCTTGACCACTGAATGCATGAAATAATGCTTGAAAAAAGCGTAATTAAAATAGCAACAACCTTCTGTGTGTCTGCCATATTTGTTAGTAATTAAGCAAACACGCGCCAACGCGTGTTTGTTTAACGCGCGTGACACGTTGCTCACGGTAGCCTGGTTCAGAGTTTTTACGTCATCGTTTTTATATTTACGCGGCTTCGTTGTCCACACGAAAACGATATTTACCCGTGTAAATATTTTCACACTCTAGCCGTCGTTTTCAAATTTACGCGGTTTGTGTGGGCGTTTTACTCGGTTACGTGTGGACGGAAGCCGTAACCGTGAAAATATTTACGCGTTTTCAAATTTAGACGGGTACGTGTGGACGGGGCCTTAGTTGCTGATATTAGAAGCACTATTCATAAAACGTAAAATGCCAGAGTTAAATTGTGGACTCAAAGCCAGCAAACAATTATCTTTATTTTTGTAACGCTACATCAACCCACGCATTCTGTCATTGGTCTTCACCTGATTGGCTACAGCTTGCCAAGATTGAACTTTGTCATGTAGCACAGCCTATTTGTAATCTAATCTATTGGTTTGACAATGTCTTTGGAATAAAGGCGAAATATCACCGACTCCGTCGTTTTCCTGTTTTTTCTCGAATATCAGGAATACAAGATGTTTATTTTCGGAATTTGTTTTATTTCGGTAGCTTGAAGATATGAATATTTTTTTCTCGTGTTGAAAACACTCGAAAATAATATTCATATCTTCGCGCTATCGTGTACTATCCTCTATATACTTCACCTATGGTCCAGGGAATAGTGTATTCTTGACAAGTATTATTAATTAACAAGTAATAGCATGGTTTCTCGTGCAATTTGGAAATAACATGCACTCGTGAGTTTTTGAATGGCGCCAAATTATGCTATTACCTATACATATACCTATATATACGGACATCAGTGGCGCAGCCAGCCCAACAATTTAGTCCCGCTATGCAAATTTCAAATCATCATAATTACTAATTTCTGTAGAAATTGTTCTTAACGTCAATGAACACAAAAATATTTGCATAGCGGGACTAAATCATCGGGCTGGCTACGCTACTGCTTTTAACGTTATTTTATTTTACTGTCTACTCAACGTTACGTTGATGTCTAGTTAACGCGACGTTTGCCAAAGTCAACGTTATCTTTACCCAAGTCAACGTTACGTTTACACAAGTCAACGTTTTTCGATTAATTTTTCACAAATATAAATATGAACACACACATTCGCACAATTTTGAGCTTTTTAGCAACAATAATTGGAAATAATTACTGATCGCAACTGGTATATGACAAGACATAACGAAGTAAAGTGTGTTTTATATCAAATATAGTCCTGGTATAAAATTTAATATGCTCGCATTAAGTAAGAGCGGTCGAACATTTGAAAGCGGCGAAGCGCTATCAACCGATTTAAGGAGGTCACAGTCACAGTATCACAAAAAATTTCCACACTTCTAACAGTGCCTTTTGTTGTGCGAAATTTTGTCACAACTGCCTTTTATGTTCATGGAAATTAAATAACCCGTGACAGTAATCCCTCCAGCCAATACAATTTGATTTATAATGCCCCTAGATAAATCGGTTTTATAAAGGTTTACCGCTTTCATATGTTTGACCACTCTTACTTAATTGGCGGATCAAATTTTATGCTAGGCCTATATACATTTGATATGAACACACTTTACTTCGTTATGTGTCGTCATATGCCAGTTGCGATCAGTAATTATTCGCAATTATTGCTACTAAAAGCTCAAAATTGTGCAAATGTGTGTGTTCATTTTCATCATTTGTGAAAAATCAATGGAAAAACGTTGAAAAAACTTTCGCAATTACTGAACTACTTTTGCAATTTCTCTACCATTCTCTCTTGCAATTTCTCTACCATTCCTCTTTACGTTTCTTCTGTACATCTGTAAATGTGCATACGAACTATCCGCTCCGTTTATTCTTTCACTCATATCTCTCGCTTGAACATACCAGTCGTATGCCTCTCTGATGTTACCTTCTTCTTCACTGATCAATCCAAAATTATTTAACGATCTTGCAATGGAGTTGTGATCTTTTCCTCCGTGGACTTGTTTCCTGATTTCGTAAGCTCTCGTATGCAATGATCTAGCTTTGTCAAGATTGCCCAATGCTATCAATGCGTTTCCGAGGTTGTTTAAAAAAGCTGCTTCATGTTCTGTATTAAGGTCATACTTCCTGTATGTATAAAATAACTCCAAGCCTGTTTCGTACGCTTGAGCCGATTCTTCAAACTTTCTTAAGTCATAGTACATGAGTCCTTGGTTAAAGTATAAACCCGAATGGTGATCGTAAAATACCTTGTATTTCTGCTGTAGGACTTCACAAATCTTTACTGCATCGTGGTTGTGGTAGAAGAATAGCGAAACCTCTTCAGAAGTAGGCGGAAAAGTATAAACTTTACTTAGATTAGACAGGGCATCCACTAAATCTTGCAGACGTGTGATCGTCTCCAATGTTGTGAAACTGCGTTCTAAAGAAAAACGTCGAATTTCTAAGGCTTTCTTCAAGTAAGGAAGAGCTTTCTTTTCGCTTCCCAAAGCGCATAAACAACCACCGTAATTTAAATAAATATCGCCAAGAGCCTTAGCGTTATAAGGTACTGGATCATTTTGGTAAAGTTTTTCATTAATATCCATCGCTTTTTCGTAATACTTTATCGCCTCTTGTCCATTCTCATTTCGAAACAAAGCATTTCCTAAGATTTTACAGATTTCAGCAAGTTCTCTTTCCTCGGTAGCATCATTGTTTGTGGAAAACTGCAACTTTTCCGTTACAACATCTTGAAGCATTTGTGTCGCTTTGTAATGCTGTTTGAATTGCATGTACATTTGTGCTTTAATCTTTGGGTTGTTGTCATAAAGAACGCAATCTTTCAAGTGCAGTAAGTTTCCTGTCTCGGGTAATCTCCTGATGACGTTTTCTAAAGGAACAACAGTAAAGAAGAATCGTTGTAACACCATTGCCAAATGTTTCGGTGCGTCGTGCCTGGCCACCAAAGCTAGAAGATCATTGAAATACTCATTTTGGCTTCGGTTGTCGAGATAAGCTCGTAATCTTAGCTCCGATGCAATGCTCAAAGCGACTCGCAAATTGTGACCGCCATCCGATGAAATCCCCTTGGCAGATTCCAGCTTATCAATTGTTTCCCACGATGAACTGCTTTCAATGTTGTAGTACTGGCCGAGGTATTCCACAACGAGACTGGGAAATCGATAAAAGTCTTTCTTTATAGCATAACTTCCGCCCGTTTTCCTGATGTAGTTTGCCAGCGAGGTGTGATATTGTTGCTCGACGTTAACCAATTCTTGTAGAATTCTTTCTTTTCTTGCCGTCATTTTCTCTTCTCCCTCAACAGATACACAACTTGATTCAGTCTCGGCATCATCTTCGAAATATGTTTTTCTTTTGTTCGCAACATAATCTTCAAACAGCGATTGATCTCCACAAATCAGCACACAAGTGGAAAGCACATCAGCCAATCGATATCCTTCTTTTCGGACGGACTTTTCCGAAAGAAGCGCCGCCATATCTTGGGGCGTTTTGATTAATGATTCAACCCATGGCTTGTTCATCGTCCTATCTCGTCCCGTTGGTACCTTACTTGCCCAAGGCATAGCGCCATCGAATGAGAATCCCCTTGGCCCACTGTCGTAAAACCAATCGTCTTCAATCTTCTCGGAATAGTAGTCATTCAGAGAAGAGATTCCCAGGCTGGGTAGAATGGTTTCTCCCAGTTCAACAACTTTCAAGTGAAGAAAATTTGTAAGATTGGTGAAATACTCCAGCACTTCTTTCGTGTCCTTCTCGACTAAAATACAGAACTCCAGATCAGAGTACGGTGTGGCCTCTTCCCTGGCGGTCGAGCCAAGTCCTAGTATTGAGTATCGACATGGTGGAGTGCACGGCATCATTTCAACGCAATCTTCGACCATATTTGCGACTAATTCTCTCATGGACTTCGATATTTCAGCATACACACGCTGAGTATGTTTTACCCTCTCCAGCTCGACAGCGATCTCTCTTTCGTCCGGGTTAACTGTAGGAAGTCCATCCATGGCTTTCATCTTCTTTCGACACTCGTCACGGATTTTGTTGAGGGTTTCCTTGTAATACTCTACTTTCTGATGGTCATTTGACAGTCCTTCCAGCTGTGAGCCAATGATTTCTCGAATAAACAACGTATGAACAGCATTTATCTCAGCCTTGAGTTCAACGAGCTCTCTTTGTACTAAAGAATCTTTTGAAGTCTTTTCGTTTTGATCCAGTTCATCATTACAACAGCTCTCGAGTCGATTCAAGGCCGAAATAAACAAGCCCGAGGCTTTAACAAGATCTTCGCCATTCTTATTCATTTTTCCTCGTTCTTTGTAGACGAAACCTAATCCTTTAAGTGCCACGGCCGTTTCATATGCTTTAAATTCTTGTCTGTAGACTGCTTTTAAAGCGCTCGAGAAATTCCGCTCGGCATCTTCCAGTTTCTTTTTGGCGAGGTAGCTGTTACCTGCGGCCATGTATCGGTTATTATGTTTCCTGTTATAATTCTCCATTGAGTTTTGAGCTAATACACCAGAAAACGTCAGCGAAATAAAGCGACGAAATAATTTATAGACAAACCACCCGTGGGCGAAGGAAGTCGTTTGATTTAGAAAGATTCCACTGTCCGTATAGATATCCGCGTTGAAAGTGTGCCAAATATTACTGTATAAAAAAATATAAAGCTATAGTCACTAGTTTGCGACTATCACTTCAGAGACAGTGAATTTTGGTCTTTCGGAATGCAGGAAAGTCACCTGGAAATTCATACTAACGTCTGATATACCATAAGCACTGTCGAGCCAGAATCAGTGAGTCGGCGATTAAACTGATCATGAATTGATAAACTTAGCCGAAGAATTTTAGAAAAACATTGAAATGGACAGTACAAATCATTAAGCTTCCGTGTGACAAAGGAAAACATATTGGTTTTCAATTATAGTGAGGTATAGGACTCTTTCTTATTAGGCTAGTAACAATTTCCGGGATCAATGTTTGTCCCTCGACCTACCTTTAATTATTTCATAAGTATAATTTAGCTGCTCTTTTTTTTACGTTTTCAAAAGCTAGTTGCCTTGGCTTTTGTATACATTCGTTTATACATTGTTGCCAGGAAGACCTGTGATGAAAGAAGCAAGAAAAGTGACTCATTTACCCAAACAACATCTTTAACATTAATAATTGTCAATATTAATGTAAATTTTTAGTTCTGTACCTTTTAACCTTGCATAATTAATCCTACTATTAACCTTGCATAACCTTTGTGTGATGCAATGATTGTTTTAACATTATATGTCCTTAATGTTGTTATTGTTAAATCACTATAATTTGCTTATTTAAATCTTTAACAGTTCTTTGTAAATGGACCATTCCCGAATTAGACAAACTTTTAAATTCGAAAACAATTTTAGCACGTTTGGAAAAAGCTTCCTAAATTTAGTGAAATTGTAAAGTTTGGTTGCAAAATATTGTAAAATGTGGAAAATATAGCCCTGTAAAGTTGGCGAATTTTGTATACTTTTGTATTACGAACGGAAAAGCGTTACCACTATGTGGAAATGTGGTAACACTTTTTCCCGCGTAATACAAAAGTATACAAAATTCACAAACTTTAAAGGGCTATATTTTCCACATTTTACAATATTTTACGACCAAACTTCACAATTTCACTAAATTTAAGAAGTTCTTTCCAACTGTGCTAAAATTGTTTTCGAATTTATAAGTTTGTCTAATTGGAGAATGGTCCATTGTAACCTTAAAATATTTTGTTACATTCAAAGTTTCTGTACGCATTTCGGGCCTTGATTGCTCTGAAGATGTTGCAAGCATAGGAACGACTTTAAATGAAAAATGTTGTGTTGCGAAATGTCGTGAAATACGGAAAATATAGCCTGCGAAGTTGGCAAATTTTGTATACTTTTGTATAACGTGCGTAAATCGGTAACTAAATTATTTACAAATTCTCGCACGTAATACATTGGTAATACAAATGTGTATAAATTTGCCAAAATTCGCAGGGCTATATTTTCCGTGTTTTACAGCCAAACTTCGCAGTTTTTCTAATTTTGATCATTTCTTTCCGGAAATTTCCTTCTTTATATATCCTAAATACGTCAATTTAGCGCAAGTTGTCCATTCAGAGGAAGACGCATATATTTCGACTTGACCTTACTTAATATAGAAGTTAAAAAGGCTAATTATTAGTTAAAAACCTTCACAATAAATTATACAGTGAAACTAAGAATTGTTTTAATGGCAATTACAAACATAATTTGTTTGCACAAATAGAAAAAAGGAAAAATGAAAAGGACTGAAAGGTTAGGCAAATGAAAAACTCGCAACAGTAAAATAAGTCATTTCCAGCTTTGAAATTGATTAAAAGTAACGCAAACATTTTATTCAACTGTTTAAAACGTAGTTCAAACAATTTTGCAATCTTTTAAACTTCAATTAAGCCTCAAAAAAGGGTATGTGCTTATATGATTATCTAGAGCTGTTCAACTGCAAAGCTAAGTCAACATTAGGGCAATGATGTACGACATAAATTTGGCATGATTTTTTCAGCAATAATCAGATAATTTTCTTCAAGAAAGGTGAGCTGATCGCTGCTCGTATTCTTTGAAGATGAATTTCCAGACGACAAGACGTTTCATTGCTGTCGTTTGCCTGCTTGCTCATGTTGGAGGTAAGGACCAGGTTAATGGACCTTTAATATAACCTTTTAGACGGAATTTTGAAAAAATTCCAAACAGGTAAAAATAAGTTTAAGTTTAAGTTTACTAAGTTTAGGATGCTCTTTCAAGCTGTGGTGATATTTTTTCCTATTTCGATTTTTTTCAAAATTTCGTCTAAAAGGTTAAAGGTTTTGGACAGGAATAAACCATAAGGTCAAGAGCGAATTGGCAACATGCAAGCCACAAACATGATCCTGCTGACTAGAACTGATATGTGACGAGCATGTTTAGCAGCGTCACAAAAATAGCAGAAGAGAAAATATAGATGGAGAGTTTGTTTTAACTCTGCAGAAGAAACGTTAAGATAGTGGCAAAAAAGTGAGCAGAATTCAAAGCAAGGCGCATATTTCGACGTGACTTTACTAACTTAGAGTTGAAAAACCTCCACAATGAATTATATAAAGTAAATCTAATGAATTATTAATTATTATTATTATCGTTACTATTATAATCATTATTGTCATTATTATTATTATTGTCATTATTATTATTATCGTTATTATTATTATTACTGTCCATATTATTATCATATTATCGTTATTATAATTATCATTATTATAATTATCATTATCGTTACTATTATTATCATTATTGTTATCATTATCGTCAATATTATTATTGTTATCATTGTTATTATCATATGGGATAGCCCACAACTAATGCAATAATTAACAATTTCGAATATGTGTAGAAAGTTGAAGTAGTCGATGATAAACGACCTGTAAAAGAGAGGTTTGTCACTGTATAATTATGTATGATTAAGAAAACAAAATAAAGTTTCCATCGTTATTATTATTATTATCATTATTACTGTCAATATTATTATCATTATCATTTTTTATTATCGTTATTATAATTGTCATTATCGTTATTATTATTATCATCATCATTATTTTTTTTAATTTTATTTATTTATTTATTTTTAATTAATTTTTGACTTTCAAAAAATTCAGAGAAGAAAATATGGAACTTTATTAAAGGAAGAACCTACTCTTTTTAGAAGATTTAAATTGTAATATGTATACTATTGCTTGAAAATTTTACTTTTTTAAATAATAATTATTAAATAATAAAAAAAATTATCATCATTATTATTATCGTCAGAATATGTTATACGCAAAAACCCTTTTAGCACTTTTTTGCACTCGATTTTAGCAAATTGTTTCGATGATTGTTTATACTCGAAACTCTTTCTTTCAGTTAATCATGTAAAACTTGTCTGAAATGAAATCTAGACTTTACTGATGAATTTATAATTTTCTAGTGAGCTTTTCAGAACCAGCTCGAGAGTTTGACTTCAGTGAGGTTCTTGGAAAAGCCATTTACATTCCGGACGAGAACCTTCTGGGTTCGATTCCCAACGGCATATCCTTCTTCAAAGAAATGCCCCAGCGCTGCTTGCGTCGAATCAACCTCGCAACGACCGTCAAAGACCAAACGTTCTACAAGAACACGGCGGAGTTTTACAAAAGCATCGCGACGCAAAACAACCTCAAGGCGAACTACGAAAGTCATTTTTCTCTCGGCTTCACCCTGGACGCGATGACCAACACGGTCAGCGGTGGTAAACGCGAAGTCAGTGGGACATCTCTTAACCTGGCTACCAAAACGTACGAGCAACAAGTGCTTCCAAATTGCCTCTACGAAACCCCCCTGCAAGATAGGGTAATGGCGGACTTCGCAAGGCTCGGTAGGTAAACCAGCAACATAGCCAAAAAAGCGCCAGACGTTTTGCAAGTTGCCAATTTTACTAGCTTGCCCCAACTTGTCAACACGTTGCAACAACATGTTGCAACAACAAGGCTCATTACAATTAAACGGAATTAATAATGTACCTTGCCAATGTGTGGAATAATACCTTTCTTTTTTTCCAATTTCGTTGGTTTAGTTTAATTTGGTTAACCCCCCCCCCCCCCCCCACTAAAAACAGCATCTGATCTATTGGTTGAATTTCTCGCCAAAATAATAAATCTGACTAGAAACACTGCAAGTGAAACAAGTGCGTCTCAACCTTTTCCGCTTTTCTGCGTTATTTGGATTCCTCGCACCCTATTATATAGAAAGACGGACTTATTCCAACTCTAGAATCAGGCTTGTTGCAACTTGTCATTTGCAGACTTGTTACAACTTGTTGAAACAACTTGCAGCAAGCCTGTGGATAACAAGTTTTGACAATCAACTTGCAACAAATCTGTTAACAACTGTGCTGTTCTTTGTTGTGTTTTAATATTTTCTTGGTAATATTTACTTGTTAATATTTTCTTTGCTTTTTTTACAGACGTCAAAATCTCGCAGCCATGGCACAAAGTATCCTGGCGCGACTACCACCACTTCCTGCAAACGCATGGTTCGCACGTGATCACTGACGTCACGTACGGTTCGAGCGTTGACCAATACGCGTTCGCCGAGGAGTCATCCTCGCACAGCGCACGTGATTTCACCGTGAAAGCTTGTGCCTCGCTGGCTGGGGACGTGGCAGTTTCGTCTCTGAATGTCGAAGCTTGTTCCGGAGTCACTAAAGAAGAAATCAAGAAACTCTACAGCAGCAAAATGACAACAACGATAACAGTTCGAGGAGGAACCGTCGACACTCGCAACAGACTGGTTTACGAAAGATCAAATGAACTTCTTTTACAATTTCTCGCTGAAGGCCAAACGCACCCCACGCCTATAGAGTACACGTTGACGCCAATATGGCAGATTCTTCGAAGCCAGACGTACATCTTGAGCCAGGATCGCGACGCGGGCGTGCGGGCTGTGAACCTTCAATACTACTACGACGGTTACTTAAATTTCGGCTGCCCGCTTATCGTTGCAACGCGTGGTCCAGAATTACAGAAGTTCGATCACGCGCCGCACTCGACACCTTCGGACCCAGTTTACCAGTGCAGTCTCGCGCCGTCCGGTTGCCATAGTCTCGAAGATTGTCATTGTCGTGGGTGCGACAAGTGTCGTTGCTATGGTGATTCGTGTGTCGTGTACAGTGCTACGAAACGGGGGTCTGGAACGAGACTCACGGCAGCGCCGAATTACAACAAGAGCTTGAAAGAAAACGGTTGCAAACGGAAATTTTGGGGCGTCAAATGTTCCTGTGCGAAAGAAAACACTCGAAGACGTGTCATCTTCTGAGTGCTTCCATGACAATGCAATATATGGCCTTTACTTTCAAGAAAATAAATTAATTCGCTGAACTTTAAAATGATAATCACCTGTCTCACACATAGGTCATTCTGGGTAGAAATATGTATATTTCTGTCATAAATATATTGTGTTAACTCCAAATCGCTGTTTTTTGCGGTCGCTCTAAACTTTACTCGAGTAAACCAAAACTAAACTAACTTTATTTACACTCGATAACTCAATCAGTTCTAAACTGTTCTTCCTAGAGGTCCAGTAAGGATCATCTCTAATTGATCCAGTGTTACTACAGGAGGAAACCTAAACTAAACTAACTTTATTTATACTGGATAGCTCTATCAGTTCTAAACTGTTCTTCCTAGAGGTCCAGTAAGGATCACCTCTTATTGATCCAGTGTTACTACAGAAGGAAACCTAAACTAAACTAACTTTACTTATACTGGATAGCTCTATCAGTTCTAAACTGTTCTTCCTAGGGGTCCAGTAAGGACCATGTCTTATTGATTCAGTGTTACTACAGGAGGGAAGCTATAACCTAAACTAACTTTACTTATACAGGATGGCTCCATCAGTTCTTAATTGTTCTTCCTAGACGTCCAGTGAGGATCATCTCTTATTGATCCAGTGTTACTACAGGAGGAAGTCTAAACTAAAAACCAAACTAACTTTATTTATAACGGATAGCTCTGTTATTTGTAAAGTTTTTTCTCGCGATAGAGTCACAGTAATTGTTTGCAAATGATGAAAAATGAAATGATAGCAATAACAATGAACGCGATATCTAATAATAAATAAACTGGTGATATTAGCGATACCATGTGATATACTATTAATAATGTTCGATGATGATTCCGAAAGCGAATTCTATATATTTACTTAAATTTTTCACAATGTTTGTGATGCTTTATTAAATGTTAGATTTAAGGAACACATCGCGCAAACTGTGTAAATATTCTTTGTAAAACACGATTGAAAAGCACACAAATTTTAATTAACAGAAGTCGGATATGAAATCGAGAATTGTTGCCTAGCTATTTCATGATTTTTCGGAAACGGAAAAAAATACAGAAGAAATGACAGAAATCGAGAAAATCAAAGCCTAAGTTCGTATGAATTAAGATGAAATTTTACCACATATATAACTTTTACCAATTCGATCGGCTATAATATCGCGCAATTTGTACATTTCTCTAATACAGACAGATCTGTAATATAGACATCTTTCTAATGTAAACATATCTCTAATGCAGACATCTCTCTGATACAGACAGCTCCTTAACACAGACACCACTTTAATACAGACATTTCTCTTATACAGACATCTCTCTAATTCAGACATATCTCTAATAAAGACATCTCTCTATGCAGACGTCTCCCTAATACAGAAATCTCAATAGTACAGACATCTCTCTTATATAGAAATCTTTCTAATACAGACATCCCTCTAATACAGAAATCTTTCCAATACAGACATCTCCCTAACACAGACATCTTTCTAATTCAGCCATCTATCTCTCTCTCTAATAGCGACATTTCCCTAATACAGAAATCTCTCTAATACAGACATCTCTTTGATCTGTGCATCTCTCAAATGTGTATCCTAAATATTACAGTACGAAAGCCGCAACCCGATTTACTACTTAATTAACTTCACAAAAAGCCCACCTCGACAAATGTGTAAACAGGAAATCTGATAGTTATTAAAACTTTGACCAACTGTCCAAGCTAACCAAATAACCAGATAGCTTAAAAGAACCAGGATGAATCAAAGTTTCTATCATTCTTCCAAGAGTGTCAACATCCAAAACTTGGATTTATAATAAGGTAAAAGTGAGTTTTTCATTTTAGTTTTCTTTTGGAAAATGTTCTTGACAAAAATGTTATTCTGTTTTAATTTAGTTGAAATTATGTCTTTCGCTGTGGTGATTAAAGTGTTGTTCTTGACAAGTGCTGGTAAGTAACGACAAATGAAAATGACTTTGTGAATAAAAATTTTAAATGACTGTTGAGCACATACAAGTCAAATGCAAATTGCCTGTTGAGATTTAATATTTTCACGGTGAAGACTTTATTGGAAATCTGTTGAAATTCACTCCCATTCGGGAGTTAAACTACTGGAAAATTTTAGCGTGGAAATTGTGAAGTTTCTTAAAAAAAATATGTTCGATTGCTTTCTTCCATACACGCTGTAAATTCAAAATAAATTATCTCCTATAAAATATTTTCCTTTTCAGTGTGCTCGGCAGAGTTCCACGCACTGCTTGGAAAAGCTATTTACGTTCCGAGGGAAGACCTACTGGGCGACATTCCAAACGGAATATCTTTCTTCCAAAAAGCTCCCGACAACTGCATGCGCAAGGTGGACTTTGCCACGACAATCAAAGATCAATCCTTTTACAAAAACACGGGAGAGTTCTACAAAAGCATTGCAACGGAAACAAACCTCGAGGCAAAGTACGAAGGTCATTTCGCACTAGGAGCTTCGCTCGACGTCAATACGAAAAGTGTGAGCGGCAGCAAGCGGGAGGTCAGTGGAACGTCTCTTAATCTGGCCACGAAAGCATTCGAGCAACAGTTCATACCAAACTGCCTGTATGAAGTGGAGAAACATTCGAGAGTGCTTCGAGATTTTGCAGGTTTAAAACCCAAAGTCTCTTCACCTTGGCACAAATCTTCCTGGAGAGATTATCAAAGGTACGTTTGCCTTATTTTATTCTATCGGTGGGTGGGTAAAATCTAGATGTGGGGTGGTTGGAAGGAGGTGTGTGGATGAACGGGTAGATAGGTGGGCGAGTAGGTGCCGTTAAATAAGTGAGTAAGTAGGCTATGGGTGGATAGGTAGGCCTGTGGATGGATAGGTGGATCGATAAATAGGTAGAAAAATAGGTAAACGGATAGGCGGTGCGTTGGATGGTGGTGAATGTAACTTGGTTCGAGGGTAGGTATAGTTGGTAGGTGGGTTGGCTCTGGCAGGGAGGTGGGTGCTTAGGTTGGTAAGCAGGTGCGAGAGTAGGTATAGAGTTAGGTGGGTAAGCAGGAATGTGGGTTAGTTGGTAGGTAGGTTACCTATGGTAGGGCGGTGGGTGGCTAGGTAGGTGGGTAGGAAAGTGGCAAGTTGGTGGAGAGGTGGGTGAATGATTAGGTTTTGAATGGGTTGGTGGATGGACAGGTAAGTGTGTGGGCTGGGTTGGGCTGGGTTGGGTTGAACAATACAAATAAGAAAAATGACCCAAAGTTTTACATCTTTCTTCAAGGTTCCTCGACACTCATGGCTCGCATGTGATCACAGCTGTAACATTTGGTGCAAGTATTGATCAGTATGCATTTGCTGAACAATCGTCTTCGTACACAGCCCGTGAGTTTACCGTCAAAGCGTGTGCCTCCCTGGCAAAGGATGTCGCTGTCTCTTCTATCTCGGTGTCCGCGTGTTCTGGTGTGAGTTCGGAAGAAATCAATAAGGTATTTTCTTTATGCAGAGCTATTTCCAAGGTACCCCCATTCGGAGTAAAACGTGAAGTGGTGGTATAATGTTGGGGAAAATTCAGTAACAGTGTAATTAGTGTTGCAGCTAGTCAGCTTTGGTGGTTACATCTATTTTATGAGAGCATTCTTCAACCGAAATTTCCAAACGCTATATCAAAATGTTCCGTAATAGAAGAATCTCGAAATTATAGGCATGTGAATAGTACTGGCCCAGAGGTTAGAGCAGTGTACTGGCATCACTAAGTCCTGAATTGTTCGTTGGTTTCTCAGCTGTTCGCTGCCTCAATTTTGACATATACAATATGATGCTACACCCTCAAATTACGACCCTAAAGTGCCTATGAAACGAGATTTTCTCCACCTATTTTAAGATTACGTTGGGAAGATCACTTAAAATGACAATATAACTTCTTTGCTAGAATTTTTTCAACTGTCTTACTTGTCGAGATATTCAATTTTATTTGATATGAGGATAACTTAACCAGTGACGTCATTATGCATAATGACTTTTTGAAAATCTTCATTGATTTGAAAAGTAGTCAAAACATCGCACATACATTCCCAAGACTGGATGTTAATCCTCGCATACTCATATGCAAGTGTAGTTTTAGTTTTTTCACATTATTGTATGTTGCAAAATAAGCAATCTAATAGACACTCATTATACAGGATGACGTCAGTGGTTGTGTTATTTGTACATTGAACAAATTTGAATATCTTGACAAGGAAGAGAGTTGCATAAATTTTACCAAAGAAGTTATATTGCCAATTTAAGTGATCTTTGAAATGCAATGAACAAAATGTTAGACCAAATTTCGTTTCATAAGCACTTTAAATTACGCTTGCTCTTGTCAGCGAGCTCTGTTGGTCAGTGGTCAGAGCAACAGTGTACCGGTATAGCACAGACGCAGGTTCGACTCCTGATGATGAATTTTTCGCAACTGTGCCTGGCTTGAAGCTCGACACGTGTATGATTTCCAGACACTTTAACCCTTCACAAATTGAACACATTATGTTTCTCCTAGATTTCCAACGAGCGCATGACTTCCTCAATTACTGTTCGTGGAGGTACCCCGGCAACGCGACAAAAACTGCTCTACGATCGTTCCAACGAAGTAATCCTGCAGTTCCTTCAGGAAGGACACAGCAACCCAACACCGATCCAGTACACTTTGACGCCAGTCTGGCAAATCCTCGGAGAGAACCGAGAATATAAAGTGCAAGCCCTTAATCTTCGGTATTACTTTGACGGGTTCTTGAATTTCGGCTGTGATTATCTGCCAGGTGAATAACCTTAGCTGTTTATTCTAGAAAACCGTTACTTAACAGTGTGTCCCGGAAGATGAATCACTTTTGATTAAAATTACGGTTGATTAATGATTAAAATTGAAAAAATAGGCGAAACAAGACGTTCTTGTGGGTTTGCTTTGCTGTAAACATCAGCTCTGCTCTCACGATTATGCAAAGTTTAGTTTTAATACTGATCAAAAATAAGCAGTACGTCGAGTTTTGTGCCATTTTTATCGGCATGTTGCAACTTGTCATTTGCAGACTTGTTACATGTTAAAACAACTTGCAGCAAGCCTGAGGGGCGTACCAAGTTTTGGTAATCGACCTGCAACAAGTCTGTTAACAACTTGCAACAGACTTGTCGTCAACAAGTTGTCACAAGCTAGGCATGCGAACGCATCCTGATTTCTGCTTGTTGATAACAATCATTGCAACTTGTTGCAACTTGATCGGCGTGATTGGAGCGATAATCGTGGGAGGGGGGGGGGGAGACTTGCACGTTTGGTTGTGTATCTTGTGCAAACTATTTCCTTAAACTCCAACATTTTGTGTCTCAGGCACTCGTGGACCTGCCTTACAGACGTTCAACCTTGCCAAACACTCCACAGATTCTGACCCGGTATACGAATGCACGATTGCGCCTGATGGCTGCCACCACGAAGACGACTGCCACTACACAGTAGGTGTCTACTGCTCTTGCTATGGCGACTCCTGTATACGTCATCACGACAGGAAAACAAGCAGTGGCAATAATCGCAAGTATGCTGCCAAACACTATGAAGGTGGTTGGGCATGGCACGGGTGCGATTGGCGCACTTGGGGATCGTATTGTACCTGTTCCAAGGAAAACAAAGTACGAAAATCCATCTGGCCGATCGTTTGAAGAAACGATGGAGTTTATGTGATTTAAAATCATGATAATAATATTCCGAACTTGTAATATTGTCCTTTTGTGTTGAAGTAAAGTTTATTGCTTCATTCAATAAATGTTCTTGCAACTTATTTACGAACTGTCAATTGTTTTTTTTTTTGTATTGGAGAGATATCAGGTTAGGTGTGTCTATGTTAGAGAAATGCGTGTAGTAATAAGAGGTGTCTGTATTAGAGAGATGTCTGATTAGAGAGATGTCTGTATTAGAGAGATGTCTGTATTAGAGAGATGTCTGTATTGAAGAGATGTCTGTATTAGAGAGATGTTTCTAATAGAGTGAGATGTCTGTATCAGAGAGATGTCTGTATTAAAGAGATATCTGTATTAAAGAGATCTTTTATTATGTTTCTGTAAGCATATTGCAATTCACCTTCGGGTGCCAATAATGGGTTTCTTAATAAACCTTTATAAACATGTCTGTATTAGAGTGATATATGTGTTAGAGAGAGAAATATTTGTATTAGAGAGAAAAATGTCTGTGTTAGAGAGATGTCAATATTAGAGAGATGTGTGTATTAGTAAAATTTCAGTAAAAGTAAAATGTCTTCATTAGAAAAGTGTCTGTCTTGGGAGATGTGTGAATTAGGGAGGTTGCCCGAACACTATGTGGTGACACCCAGCTCAATGCCAGCTATGTATATAATTATACGCCATATGAACAGCTAATGTTTAAAACTATAGCTAGTAAAATTCACAGACTTTATTGGCATAATTTATGCGTCGCGTGCAAGTCACATGAATTGGGTTAATGTCCGACCGGAAAATTGAGCAAAATATTTTGCGCATTTTCTGGGCATTGCGCGGCTTGAAGGTTTTCCTTCTCGAATAAACAAAGAGATTAATATAGTCAAAAGAAAACTCATTATTTTCAACAAAGTAGCTTTTTAGAACAAACATTTTACATGTTTTTTAGCTTTATGAAATTGAAAGTGAGGGATCGCTGAAAGGCATCGTCAAGTTACTTAGTATAAAACTTAAAGAATTCCTTGGTAGGACGTGAGAACCGCCTTCCTGCGTAAAAAATTCTGGTATTATAACTCTTTTATTTTTGGAAATGCCTATTTTGAAGGATATATTTTTATAAGACAGATCCCGATTGTCCTCTCGGCATTCCTCGGCATCATCCTCGTGATTCAGGCAATGACGATGCTGACCATATATGGGCAACGCCGACGTCTTACGTACGCGAGAGCTTCGGCATGACATAATTTTACGTCTAAAAATAGAACAGGCCTTTGATATTTCAAAATATCAGAATTTCGCAGCAAGATAAAACTGCTATTGTTTGCGGAAGAAAAAGCTATATTTTTTGACGAACGAGAAGAAATTACACAACAAAATGTCTCTGTACCCGTCCTTAGAAGACATGAAGGTCGACCAAATGGCCAAGGTACTCAACATTCAAAGATATTTTGCTTGAATTTGCGGCTACAAAGCGAAAGTTAAAACCCGTAAATATTATGAGTTGCGATAATATCCAGCGTTGGTAGTGCAGTCAAAAGCACAGGAAGATATGGGATCGTTTGCTATTTGAAACCATAACATCAGAATCAGTTTGGCGATTGCTGTTTTAGTCGTTTTAGGAAGTAAAAGAACCCATATCTTCACGTGAAAATTAGCTTTTTTTAGGCCTCAATACCTCTACTGTACTGTACATTGTTTCGAGCAAGTGTACCCGTTTAAACATGCGCTATATGGGACTGCATCGCTGCTTTAGCCCTGTCTGATAATTTTTATCCAGGGTAACTTTTATTCCAAGACTTCTATTCAGAGCAAATAACTGTATTTTTTATACTGAAAGGGGCAACTTGACTCTAATATGGAATTAAGCCTTCCAATTTGTTATTTAGGCTCAAATTCAGGCTTCCAATCCTGGTCATGCTTTGCCAACATCATCGGTAGGTTTACTTTGTTTCTTGGTCTCGACATTGAAATTCTGCGGTATCGCTTGGGCACGTATGTTGCAAAATATATTTTAAAGTAATACTGAGTCTTGTATTGTCTAGGGAAGTGCTCCTGGTCCAAGCACAGGACAAAGTGGATTGTATCCGTCGTTGGATGACTATATGGGTCTACACATAACCGAACAAATGGTCCGTGACAACCTGCCTGGCCATGTAAGTTGAAGTCGTTTTTGTAACGGCAGTTTTAATCGATTGAGCACGATGGCTTTCTCCCCAATGGATAAAATCTTTGTGCATCAGACAGAAAAAGTAGAATTGATTGTCTGAAATAGGGTGATTGATGAACTTGTGTAGTAAGTGAAATGCCTTACACTATCCAATCAGGGTGAACAAAAAGTAAATCGCCCAAAACACCACATTGACCAATCAGCGTCATTTTCTATTTCACAATATTCATACTGGTAATAAGCAGAAAATTTGAAAAAGTCGACAATTTTACTACTGTTGTAAACTGTAATAGTCAGCCCGATACACAGCCTGTACCCAGCCTTTACACAGCATGCTTCCTATCTAAACCTTGTTATCCGTTGTACTATATGCGAGTGTTGTCTGAGTGGCCCCAGTTATGGTAGATGCACTGTTAATTAGTGATTAAATCTAAAATAAATCTTTTCAGCAAATTGTTCCGAGAAGCGGGGGCCAGTTGGCAACAATTACTAGCGGTGTGATCGCTCCTGTCACAGGTGCAAATAACATTGCCGTCAAACGAGCCGAAATCAAACAAGGCGTCCGTGAGGTTATCCTGTGTAAGGATGCCAAGGGCAAAGTCGGTTTGCGTGTGAGGCACGTCAATAAGGGCGTGTTTGTGTCCTACGTTCACAGCAATTCACCTGCGGCTCTGGGTGGCCTCAGATTCGGTGATCAGATCTTGCAGATTGATGGCGAAACTGTGGCAGGTTACGAAATGGATAAGGTTATGAAGATTATCAGGAAAGCTTCGCCACAGAAAATCGTGTTGGCCGTTAGAGACAGGTAAGCACTTGGCTGCAGCCAGTCTGGTTGAAAGCCGAATTCCTCGTAAACTATTGAATTTAAGAAAGGTTAACATAGTGTGTCACTCTCTTCTCTAATTCAGGCCATTCGAAAGGACAATAACATTGCAGAAAGACAGCAATGGAAATGTTGGATTTGTTTTCAAGGATGGCAAAATCACAGCTATTGCTAAGGATTCATCTGCTGCGAGGTGGATATAATTTTTTCTGTTTTATAAGCATTGGACTCAAACAGTCAAAGAATTGGAAGTTGGGCAGCCACTGTCTCAAGTTCAAATTTAATTCAAGCTATTTTAAAATACGGCTGCAAGTATTAATTACAAATTGTGATATTTGTGTAGAAATGGTTTGTTAACGGAACATAATTTGGTTGAAGTTAATGGTCAAAATGTTGTTGGCTTAAAGGTTGGTATTCTTTTCCAGAGTGCAGGCGTTCAATATGTGCAATGTGATCGACAATTTCTCTTCTTATTTTACCAGGACAAAGAGACCAAGCAAATAATCGATCAGGGTGATAGATCCGTTACTTTTACCATTGTGCCAACGTTTGTGTTCAAACACATTATGAAGAAGTATGTTGTGTCAGACAATGTTGATTGTATCTTTTTGACAACTGACTATAGGATGGCAAACCCTGCTTAGAGAGGGGCCGACATGTTGCAACAGATTTGTTGTCAACAAGCCGATATCAGGATGGCTTGCTAAAGCTTGTTAAAGACAAGTCTGTTACAGCCTGTCAGTAGACTAACTTGTTGCAAGTTGATTGTTAAAGTGTTTATGCAACGAAATTTCACCCCAAAGTTTTATGGCCTCAGTGTAAAGTTAACGTAAAATGGGTTGGTAACTTCTTTTACAGAAGTTCATCATTTTGCTTCTTTCGTGAGAAATTTGGCTTTGAATAATGTGCAAGTATCATACTTATGACATTACAGTGTATAATGAGTTTTTAGTGCAGTAGGAATTTTTCTTACAGTATCCATGATAAATTTCCAAAAGTAGCACTAAAATACAGCAAACCGGAATTGGTAAGTTATAATTTTGGAATTTTGTTCGACAAAATGAAATTGTCCAAAAAATCTATGTTGTTTTAAAATACATTATGCACTATGATGTCATAAGTATGATATTTGCATAATGAATTTCTGTAAAAGAAGTTACCAACCCATTTTATGTTATTTCTACACTGAGGTCAAAAAATGTCGGGGTGAAATTTCCTTGAAACTTTAAACTGTTATCCACAAAGACTTGCTATCCACAGGCTTGGTTGAAATTGTTTCAACAAGTTGTAACAAGTCTGCATATGACAAGTTGCAACAAGCCTGACTTTAACAGGCTTGCTGCAACTTGATGAGATTGTAAAGTTTGTTGGAACTTGTTGCCAAATTGCAACAAGCTGCCATAAAGTTGACAACTTGAAATCTATGGTGTGTTTGGTTACAGTGTAACTGTAACTACCCTCAAAATCATCTGTATTCTAATATGTTTTTTTTCTCTTCCACAGTATGTCTACTAGTCTTGTCAAAGGCAGCATGGACCACTCGATTCCTGATTTTTAAAATAACCGGGGGGAAAAATAAAAAGACATTGTTAAAGACAAATTATGTTCTATGTAAGTCATATATCACATATGTACCCACTAACCATGATTGTGTACTTTTGAAAATGCTGAAAATTTTGGAGAAACGTATCACGATATACCATGTTAATAATGGCAATCTGCTCAAGTATTAAAGATTATATTTGCTATGAGTTTAATAAAGTCATACAAGTGTACATTTTTATTGTAGTTGATGTAAGACAAGTAGATAAATCTAATGATGTTTTGTAAGTAAAATATGCATAATTGTTTCTTGGTTCCTAAATGACTATTGGCACAAAATATGCTTCAGTTTGACCATTGACTTTTGTGGTGTTATTAATGTGTTTTTTGTGACATTGATCAATGATGTGCAATGTTTTTATGCATCTGAACATTTCTGTTTTGAGTGTGTGCCTCTACAAGTTTTACTGACACACAGATGGACCATACAAATTCTGGTCATAAATTTACTGGACATTTGCAAACAATTTACCCCTTCTCTCTCTTAAAGCGCTGCCACACGCAAGAACTAGCCAGCAAGCAAAAGTAACTTGTACAGTCGTACTGTTAGCTCAGCCAATGCCTCACTGAGTGCGGGTGGTTTTTACTGATTCGTAGGGGTATGGCTTGCCTGATAGGGGTATGTAGGGATAATTGGATGAGGAGAGAGGAAGTCCCTGCACAGTGACATCACAGACACAATCTTGGACAAAACTTTTAATACTTGAGCCATCATATGTGATATTCCTAGGATTTGTTGAATTTCTTTCATCCCCCCCCCCCCACTCAATGTTGTGGGGATAAAATGCATGCTTTGGGCATGTGGCTTTTGAATTATGTCAACATTGGACCTGGAGATTGGGGGGGGGGGGGGGTTCAGAATGGAAATTGTGAATGTTTTAATCATTTAAAACTTGCCCACATAGCCTGACTTCGGCAAAGATTGTAGCTGACGTCATACTGAGAGTTATATATACCTAGAGTTTATTATACAAATGTTAGCTGCAGAACGACTGGCATTCATTGCAAAATCCATAATTTATATTTGGGCATGCAGACTTGCTGCCATCTCTATATAATTTTTTCTCAGTTCGACAGAGTGACCCAAGCCATATGTAAAAATAACTGCCATCAGAGATTCCTGCTAGCTAACAATGCACTCTAGCAAGAATCTCTGAGCCGAAAAGATAGGGTAGAAGTACGAAGGCACCAAATCCATAGGATCACAATTGAACAAAAGATCTTGTTTTTGTGTGCTTATAACTATAATGGCAACGTTCGCTCGTGATATAATCAATCCTTCAGACAGCTTTACTATGATTCGTTTCACTGCCCCTCCCCCCATGGCCACGCCCCACGCACACACCCCTCCTGCTTTTCTCTCTTTCACTCGGGATTCGCTCGGCTTGCTTGCGCACAGCGTCGGGTTTGCTCGTTAGCAGTCGGAAATGTCCGACATTACCGAATTCAAATTTTTTCTCCGCAAAGCAAGGCCAAGAACGAAGTTCTGAAACCTTCAGGATATTGAAGGAATCCTTCCTCTATTTCAAGGTAAAATGCCGTATTCTCTATCAGTAGTTGTAGAAGAGTATCTAGATCTCTGATATAGATGAGTTTTGTGGGCAATCAGGCTCAATGAAATATTTGAGCGTACCAAGATTGTATTTTGCACATGTTTGTTAAACCTTCGCCTAAAAGTCTTCGCTGTAGTTGATTTTCGGAGGTAAAAACCGCAGTTCAGATGAAAGGTACCGTTAGCTTTCATGTCTGATATTAGAAAAACTAATGAGGTCTCTGATAATAAATAAAGCAAAAAAGTTCCAACAAAGTTTGTGTATTTTTGAGCTGTAATGTTGCATAGGTTTCAAATCAACTGCCAATATAATATCTTCCACTTCCTGTTAACTTTATAAAGCTCGGCGCATACTAGAGCTATCAGCTTGGCAGAACTTTACTCGTGACTGTTGATGTAACTAAGTTGCCCCAGTGTGCAGTGTGATGTTTTCGGAGTTTTTCTTCGCAGATGCCATCCGCACAGAATATTTGGTGCAGTTTCTTCATGTGTGTCATTTGCACTAAATACTCAACATGTTGAATATTCTGTGCAGATGGCACATATGAAGAAATTAAAACTCTGAAAACATCACCGCATATTTGGGGAACTTATTTATGCCAAAAGTCACGAGCATACAGCTGTGCCAATACAAGTGTTCTGAAAAATGTTCATTTGGTAATGTTGGGGAATAATCATTAAATCAATTCTGCTATATTTTTGAAAAGTTCCTTAAAAAATTCACAACTTCCTGTTAAAATGCAACAATCAAAATTGAATGAGCCAATTAAATGCACTCTTACTGGTAGGACTGAATCTGACTGGCTCATTTGAATGAGCCAATTAAATGCAGCCTTTTGGTAGGACTGAATTTGATTGACCCAACTTAATTGGCATATTTTACCAGAACGTTATGCATTTTTGGGGGAACTACTAAAAATATTGCAGAAATGATCTAATGAATTCCTCAAAATTGCCAAATGAGCTGATCAGCATTTTCTGGAACACTTATATTGGCATGGCTGTAATTGATTTGACAGAACCAAATAGGTTGTATAATAGTGGATCCTACCACGTTATCTAAAGATGCAGAATAGGGACTAAATAGAAGGGTCGCTTGAGTAGGAACATTTTAAGTTTATGTCCATGTGCTTATTGCATTACACATTTTTGGGTTTGGGCCAGTCATGCATTTTATGTAAAAAATGCTGAGCTGGCTATTCTGCTATTATTCTGGGCTGTAAACTGCAGGGGCATAGCCAGGGGGTGGCCTCCAAGAATCCTTTTTTGTAAAATGTACAAATCCGGATAAAAAGTTGGAGGGGGAGGGGTCAAGGTAAAAGGATGACACACTAGAAGAAAAGTTGCAGAAAACTATGGATTCAATTCTTGTAAATTCAAATTCAGTGTTTCGGCAAATCAAAACTTATTAAAAGTGATGGCATATTTTCGATTTTACAGATTTCTAAATGTTACAAATTTAGTTTGTTGAATATCAGATCTTTCTTATTAAAAAATTAAATGGTCTGACATTAGTTGGAGTAAAAGAGAATAAATTGGTTCCAGACTTTGATTTGATAACATTTTTTTGTCAAACTTACAAAATATTTTCTTTAATTAACCTTCAAATTTTTCTTAAACTTTCAAACTTTTCATATTGTTTATGTTTGAGTGATTTTGTGTTTATCAATTGAAATGATTTGTTCTTTTGAATGTCTATTCCATTTGCTTCAGTTCAAGTGTTCTTTTCAAGTAGTTCCAATTTGTAACTGAAATAATATAAGAAAACAAGGTGATTCCATTGCAATTTTTATGTCATGATTATTTTTATGAATACTTTTCAAGAAATTGTTTACAAGATTTACTTGTGTGCCCTGTTAATTGATGATTCAATTCCCATGAGAATTAAGAAATTCAATAAAAAAATCCCCCTTCCCGTAAATGCTAATGCAAATACTGAGAGCACAAGAATTAAGAAATTCAATAAGAAAATCTCCCTACTCGTAAATGCTAATGCAAATACTGAGAGCATGCACGCATGTCCAACAACTCAAAACAAATAAGAAATGTCAGTGACTTAACCCCACTCAGTACCCCCAATGGTCTTACCAACTGCCTGTGTGGCTCCGTTCTAAGCTGTCTTCCTTAGTTTTAAGCTCCTGCATTCCATTTGTTACCTTCCACACCATATCACACAGTCATTCACAGCTGACAAAAAAATACAAGCACCACCACCACCCTGACTGCCACCCAATTCCGAAAATTAAAAGAATTAAAATTTTGGTGAAATATATATTTTAAATGTAATTTATTTGGATATTTTAGGTCAAACGTAAGCAGAAAAAGGTCGCATGTAAACACGTCAAAGATCGTATATAAAAACAGGTGAGAATTCTTCTTAAAAGTACTTGCAAAATAATATTAATGATAAACTAATTTAGTAGATGTTAGAATTTACTCTTAGCTGTTTTGTTAGAAATGATGATAGATTTTAATTCTAAACAATTAGCTAATAAATTACGTTATAAACGAAAAAAACAAAATAAAAGATAAATTACGGTATCTATAGCTACTTAAACTCACTCAGACTGAACATTTGATGGAATGGCGTGGGCCTTTCGTGTTGCTAATTCGTCGGAAGTAAATAAAAGCCTGATACCTACCAAAAGCTATGGCTGAGTCAAATAAGTATGATAATTATGCAAAAATAAAAAGCAATTTAAAACGTAAAACACAACTAAAGCTGTTTTTACTAAGACTCATCTGTGGTAACTTAAATCCATAGCTGTATTTGACATTACCGCAGTTTTAAGAGTAACAAAGCATTCAGCAGATAGAAATAATTTTTAGTACAACATTTTGACCAACTTGCTGTCATCATCGTTCTAGTCTGGTCGTTTAGCGTCAAAAATTGGCAAGATTGTGATAAATCTGAAAAAGTCAGTATTCTCTTTCCCCGTGACTCCTCATGACAATTGAAATGTTTTTGGGGGTGTAATGAAGAAGTTCAAAAATTTATCACTCTGGGGAGGGGGGGGGGGTGAAAAAAGTACTTTTTTGAAATAGGTTGCAAATGTTTGTTCATGTCACACTTAATTATCGTATTTAATAATGTGTTTGGGTTTTTTCTCAAAGACATGGACCTATAGGGCATATAAAATTTTCTGTTTGATGTTTTCAAATTAAATATTATTGACTGGCAGAGAAAAATTGCCAACCATTAACGTGCCATCTCATTGAGGTAACACCCCCCTGACTTGAAAATTTTGGGCACCCCTTCTTACATTCATTAGGATGCATAGTTAATCAATTGTAGAAGGGGCAGTGGCGGATCCAGGGTAAGTCAAAATAAATTATAGCTTAAATAAATTAGTGCTTTGAAGGTATTTTAAAATGTAAATATATCCTAGAATGAGCTGTGGTAATTTATTTTGACTTACGCTTGATCTGCCCCTTCTGAAGGGGTGCCCAAGTTTGTCACCGCCAGTAACGATTTTTACCATAAGCTACCAGACTAAACTACCGAGTGTCCATTGTTTTGTTATTCTTAAAATTACTCGGTCGTTACCGCAATTCTCATACTTATTTAAGCTAAACGCCTTCGTTCGCATGGTACCTCGCTGCTCTTAATTAGACCACTTCCGTAATTTGCATTAGTGCGCAAGTGCAATGGCCAAATTGTTCTAGAGAAATCATACGCCTTCGTTAAACGTCGCAAACACTTGAAAATGGGTAACTACCAACCTAAAATGATCAGACTTGTGATTGTGATTGAAACAAAAATCATCATTGTTTACAATTATAGCTTTTAAAAAACCAATTTCTATTGTTTGTTGTCTTGTATTGGTATAACCAACCACCCGCAAAGCTTGTCAGAACCGGTTGGTGGCGACCATCAAAACTAGTTAGCCATTTAACTAGTTAGTCAAATCCAAACACTGTACAGAATGGCCGACTTTACGTGGTCTTTAGTTTTTACACAACCACTTGCATTGTTATCTTTTGCAGTTTGTTTACCATTTCAGTTATCTATCTTCAATAGAATTCTTTGAAATTTGTTTGTAGATCGACAAAATGCTTAACCTCCTCTCAACAACTGGCAGATTATGAAAAATGAAATTGTTAAAGGTATTGGAATATTGCATGTACAATATTGAATATGGGACAATTTGGGACGGTATAATTTTGGACATGACGGTTTCATTCTCACCTAATTTGACGATTATTTTGTGGGTACACATACCGTGGAATCTCATGTGCTCCAGAAGCATTTTAATCTTAGAAAAAGTCAAATAATGATGAACTGTGTTTTAAAAGAAAGTTAGAATCTTATTTGGTTCAAATCAATTGAATTATGGCCCAAGAGTTCATGAAAACACATACAAAAGGCTTTCTTAAAAAACTGAAATATCAAATCTAGCAATTTTATATGTCATGCCTCTAAACAACACAATTCTGTTTCTAAAAATTGGTACCCTACTAGACCTATATGCATGATTATACTAATTTGGACATATTTATTTTTACCCATTAAAATATAAATTTGTGTTTAATCATTCGTGTTTGTCATTATTTGACTTTGTAATGTTGGTTAAACATAAGGAGATTGAGGTGACTTTGCCAGAAACAAAAACATCCATTATTATACTAAAATTTCAATATATATAGCAATTAAAACTAACCACAGGAAATATATTTCTACTTTTTAATTGAAATGTTTCTGTTATATGCACTATATCATATTTTTGATAAAAAATTACAACACCTATGTTATTTCCTGGTTTACTATCTCAATCATCTTTTGTTTAAGCTGGCTTTGAGTGTTCATTTGAAAGTTTGGAAAGTTCATTTGAAAATCACAATAGTTCTCAATGTTATATTGGACCCTTTAAAGTTAAAAAAATACTTTGTAATATTTTATACTACTGGTAATTTATCTTAGATACAGACTTTGTGATTTTGTACTAGAATGTTGACTTTCAAACTTTAAGATGAACTACTTATTAAGGACAAAATAAGCTAGCATATTGTCTTTTGTTTACAAAGTGGAACTTGTTTGGAATTGAGATGAACTGATGCAGTTGTTCTTTAACTTTATCAATTAATTACATATCTTAAATGAAAAAGAAAACCACGACTTGCCAAATAAATTCTGTGGGCTCTTTTTATTAGCAAAGAAAAGATGTGGCGGATGTAAGAATTTAAGAGTAAAAAAGTTTCCTTGGACTAAAAAAATTGACAGTATGCCAGATTTTCTAGATAAACAAGCAGTACAGATGTTGGCCAATAATAAGTATAAGTAACTACAATTTTTAATTTTAAAAGTTTTCTATTGATGCCTGGATACAGTAAATACTTTACCAGAGTTCTTCGTATTACATCGACTTGAAAAAGTTTTAAGTCACATGAAGCTTTTAGTTGATACTATGCAATTTCAAATTTTACAGACTTCTTAATTAACATGCCAAATTTACCTTGTTGAACATAAGGTCTTTCCTGAGAAAAAGTAAAACTGTCTGGCATTATATGGAGTAGAATAATTTAAATTAGTTTGAGACTTTGATTTGATAACAATTTTGATTTGTACTATTTACAATACAAGTGACCGGGTTGTATCGGATATAGAAACCCAAGCTGAAGGCGAGATATCTGACATACACAGATGCGAATGTTGTAAATGGCTTGTGAAACTCGTCAATTTTATACATCAGATCTATAGCAAAGTGATTTTGAAAATACCGATTCTGTAAGATGAGAAAATGATTTCTTTTGTGTTTCCTGTATGATTTATTACTTTATAAGTTTCTTAATTAAAATTACAACATATTGCCTACTGGAACTTTTTATATTGTTTGGTTGTGGTGAATTTGTATTTTGGCAATTGAAATATTTCTGAATTTGTATGTGCATTTCCTTTGCTTCAGTTCAAGTTTACATTTCAAATATTCCACTTTGTAATACTTGCGTGGTAATAATAATATAAGAAAACAGGTTTACATGGCTCTTGAATATAGTCTTTTCAACAAGTAAGTAAAGATGAATTTATACTTCAAAGAGATATGTTCCTAACCTGACAATGGTACCTTCCAAAAAGACTAAATTTAAATTGATTCTTCGAATAAATTTTTTACTTTTCAATCCAAGATCAATCTAAGTTATGTATTTCTACTTTTATTTTGGTCTCTTTAACACTGAAACTATCAATTGTATATAAAGCAACTTCACTATCGAGTGACTTCATTAGTTGCTGGGCAAAGCCAAAGCATTGATTTTTCGGCTGTTTTCAATGAAAAATAGAATTTTGCCCAAAGTTATCTCAAATAAATTATCACAATTTGAACAAAAAGCTTCTCTTCTTGTGCCCACCAGAAAAATGAGATGTCTGAGACTTTCTTTGTATTTTTTTGCGAAAAATAGATCGCATGCACTGTTATGCAAAGAAAAGTGTAAGAGATTGGTTTCTGAAAAATGTCGTGCTACACACAATATTCTAAAAATGCTTGGTTTTTATTCTATGTATTTTTGAATTTTTTGTTAAAAAAAAATAAAGGTAGCAATGTTTAGTGCATTTCACATTGTCAGGTTAGAAACGCAATAAGAAAAATGTGGCTCCGAACATTACAGCTTGGTCAATTTGGAATTTATAAAAAAATCGTTTCTTCGTTGTTTTTCGACGTTTTGAAGGGTTGTTTCGAGTACAAAAAAGTAGTTTTAGGAAGAATTATGTGCCCACGTTACATGTCTCAAAGCCATCAAAATTCGTTGGTAATTCGTGCATGTATTTTTTCTGACTTATAAAAGCACAATTGATTAAAAATAATATTTTTCTTTTGACAAAAATACCTTTCTTCTGTGAGGCTGGCTGTATTTGAAAAAGCGTTGGTCAACGCTCCGCCAAAACTCGTGGGTTTTCTCCGGGTACTCCGGTTCTTCCCACTGGGAGAGTTGACAGGGTAGTTACATATGGTTATAAAAATGTGACTAACTTTTGAAAACCTTTCTACTTAGACTTGTTAAGCCTTCTCGTCATCTCTATCAGTTGCATGTTTTGAGCCACATGTTTTTCTTTGTAATTGTGAAACAACTCGTTATATGCTGGGTAAACCTTTGCAAAACTCTCAAAATTTATCACTTCAAGTTGTTTCATTGTTATAATATATTTTGAAGTATAAACATTTACTTACGTTGAAAAGACCCAAGTTTTTTAGGACTTTGTTCATTCACTTGTGTTATTGTTCTCTCTGCCATGTTCTGTTTTCTTCTGTTGTTATTTTAATAAGTACAATGTGTGGTAGTTAATCTCTTTTTATTGTTATTCAAATTGTATGTAATCTTTACAAATTTTTTCAATAAATTGTTTACAAAATTTACTTGTGACCCCTTTTTAATTAAAAATTCAATTCCCATGGGAATTGAGAAATTGAATAAAAAAAATCCCCCTACCCCGGCCAGCTCCCCAAGTGCCACTTCCACCTAAGTAGAAGTACTTATACATGTAGCACAAGTACTTCTACTTATTCACGGTGGAAGTAGCACTCGGAGAACTGGCCGGGGTAGCCGGCAAAGAGAAGACCAACTTTGCAAGTGCTAATACAATTGCTAAGTTGATCTTCCCTAGAGAGCAGCCGCGCGTACCTAACAAATTAAAACAACAAACGTTAGTGACTTAAGTACTTAGCATGCAAATTTGATTCCCAAAGCCAAAATGTCAAGTGCCCCCCGCTGATCCTACCAACTGCCTACCTGCCTCAGTTCTAAGCTGTCTTCCTCAGTTCTAAGCTCCTGCATTCCATTCGTTACCTTCACTTTCCTCACCATCGCACAGTCACTCACAGCTGATAAACCCGCATGCACCACCACCACCCCGACTCCCACCCAATTTCGAAAATTAAAAGAGTTAAAATTTCGGTAAAGTATGCATTTTAAATGCAATTTATTTGGATATTTTAGATCAAACGTAAACAGAAAAAGCTCGTACATAAAAACAGGTGAGAATTCTATTTAAAATTTGCTTGCAAAATATAAAACTTAATTCGCATTTTTCTTAGTTAATAGTATAGATCAATTTAGTTGATGTTGAAACCTACTCTTAACTGTTTTGTTAGAAGTGACGACAGATTTTGGTTTTTAAGCATACTTTCAAAAATTTTAATTCCTTTAATAAACCTAACCCCATGCAACTTACACACGGCGCACACCCTCGCAGTCCATACATTTAGCTAATAAATTACGTTATAAACAAAAAAGCAAAATAAAAAGATAAATTACGTTATCTCTAGCTACTTAAACCCACTTAGACTGAGTTTTTGATTGAATTTTCAAACGTAAAACCTTAGCTGAATGGGCATGGGCTTTTCGTTGTGTTAACTGTTCCGGAGTAAATATAAACCTGGGGCCGGTTGTATCAAAGGCGTTTAGCTTAAACGGTGGATAAGTGAAATTTAAAAATCAGTTTTACACCTAGTACGGAACCGAAATTATGAGTTGAAATAGAATAAATATTTAGTTTTATATATAATTGTTCTTCTCAGGTCAAATAACTTCAGCTGGTTTGTTTGTACAACATGGAAACGTGTTTCATATTTTTGACTTATCCACCGTTTAAGCTAAACGCCTTTGATACAACCGGCCCCTGATACTTACCAAAGTCCAAGGCTGGGTCAAATAAGCATGAGAATTAGGCAAAAATAAAAAGCAATTGAAACTCAACAGATTCACTAAAGTTGTTTTTTTTTGGCAACTTATATCCTTAAGTGTAGATGACATGCAATTTTTAATGCCGTAATTCTCACACTTATTTAACCGAAACGCCTTCATTTGCATGGTACCTCGCAGCTGCTCTCAAACCACCTTCGTAATTTGCTTTAGTGTACACAAACAATGACTTCATTGTTCCTGCTTACCAAAACAAATCTGAAAGCACCAAGATACTTATCATATTAATAATCAAAGAGGATTCGCATTATGCAGTAATTACCATAAACAGACGCATCACCATTGAAACAAAGCATGCTGTATTCCCATGGGAATTTAAAATGCACAAAAAAATATAATGATCCTACTGATTTGCATGGATGTATGAACCAAATTAGCTAAGAAACAAAGAAATGATATATTCCCTTGGGAATTTAATGTAGCAAAAAGATGGCGGGTGTTGATTTTACCAGAATGCCTTGCGGTCTGAAATCGTTTAAAAACTTAAGGTAAATTAACCTCGTTTGAGGAACAGACAGATAGGTTATTTTGTCACTTGTGTTAAAATTCCGTCCATTAGCTTATGTTAAATATCATTTCACTGGTATTCTTGATTGATACCCGCATTAAATTCTGGTAAAATCGACATGCCACCATTTGTTTTGCTACGGTGAATTGGAATACAAGTCAAATTTTCTCGCTTTTTAACCAGAGAACACATTCTTTAAAGGTAGAACGACGGAATTGATCGTTTACAATCGACGCCATCTTTGTTGACGTTTGAAACACATGGCAACCACAAAGTATCTATTCATTATATCTGATCCTATCGAGCCATACATCTTTAAAGTATCATTCATAATACGCTAAAACTAACGATGAAATAGTAAATTGACACTAGTGTTTCGCTGTAAACAGCTGAAGTAATCTGCAGAGTCAACCAAGATGGCGCCCAATCACACGAAATGACGGCATGTGCAAACCAAAAATAGTGACCAAATCCATCAACTATAATTTAGTGGCATTATTACGAAACTTATTTTTGTAAAACGTTCAATCCTACATGTTATTTTGTTTTGTTTTTAGAAATATCCAAATCCAAATGTTAGAGACGAAATTTCCAGGCGTTAAGGTATTGTTTCTTTAAAAAATATTGTCGACATTTACCATATTTTTACCTGTTTTTTGACTCGAAAATTGACTGCCAAACTCCTAGGTATTCTATTTAATTATTTTGTTGAATGTATTTGATATCAATGTTATTTCAATCCAATTTTTTTCACTTAATTTGCTGTCTTCTCTTTTCATTAACGAGAAATATCTATTAAATCCTCTTTGATCCCTCAATAATAAGTATCTTGTTTTCTACTAACTTGCACATTACCACTACTTTCTATTACAATGTCGTGTCTTCTCATTCTTGTGGATTGTTGTTTTGTGGGTCTTGTCGTCCAGGATCGTTCATTCTTTTCTTTTCTTGTGCGTTTTTTTCACATCCCATCACCCTTTGCAATAGTAGAAAGAATTAAATCATGAGATGATAGTTACGAGTAATTTATAAACTATAACATATTAAACAATTATTGGATGAGGTTTTTGTGATATGCGGGATTATCAATGTCGAGGTAAGAGTTATCAGCCGAGCCGAAGGCGAGTCAGATAACTCTTACCGAGAGATTGATAATTTTGCATATCACAAAAACCGAATCCGATAATTGCTTTATTATACATTTTAAGTCTTTTTCCTTGAGCAATTGACGCATTTCGCCCTCGGAAGAGCTTAAAAAGGAAGATGCCATAACATGAAACAGAAAATATCGAAAAAATGTTGTTGCCATGCCAACCATTGATGCCAACGAATACCGCATACTGTAATAATCTGCACCGTAGGCTCAACATCCAGATAACTCAATTATCTGCTAGCAGATAACTGAGTTATCTGCAGATTGTGTGATAGTCGCATTTATCTGCATACAACTGATCAATCACAACGCATAAAACAACTGCAATGTATAATAAAATAGTTTATTAATTAGGCCGGCCAAATTATTGTGTAAGCTGTTAATATGAAATTTTTTTATTAAAATCTCGAGAATCATTAGTAAATCGTGAACAAAACACAAAAGAAAATCATAGCCGTGAAGGAGTCTTTATTTCTCACACGCACACAACTTGCAGCTACCCTAATTTATGATTTTAAATCAAAATATCTCGAGAATTAAACAACACGTAAGGAATGTGTAAATTCTTAAAGCTCTTTCGAACAATAAAAATTAATATCTCGCACTAATCTCTCTCAAAAGCTCTCTCAAATTTATTACCAATATCTCTTCAACTATTACTTTGCAGGTGAAATGTAACTTCTATCAAAACTAGCTTACTTCAAGTTGTTTGGGAATTAAGATTTTACGTGTCAACGAGATCAAATATGAATCTAAGATGGCAGACAGCGCATTAAATTTCTATCTTTACGACCAACTCCCCAACGAAAGGCTTTAATTCGCTCGAAAGTCGAATTTTGTTTTTTTATTGTTTAATGTAGTGAAAGATCCTGTGTGCTTTTTACAGCACTGCCAACACTAGCAACGTTAGTGCGAGTTGTTAATTTTTATTGAAACGAAAGCTGAACTGCTAAAGAAAATAGAAACGACAAGATAAAATCAAAAAACTTACTTTCACTCTATCTTTGGATCTTCTTGGCTTCGGTTGTTCTCGTTTCATCATGCTGTTTATGGTTTCATCTGGTTGGCGCACTCTCTTCATGGAACATCACGCCGGTCCAGTAGGTAACTAGCTCACTCGTGTCCAGTCAACCAACATAAAATAAGGAGAAAATTAATGTTACAAAATATTTTAGAATATAGGACACTAAGCGTTAATTGAAATTGACTTTAACAAACCGTACATTGTGATAGTATTTGCATCTTAACATCTGATGGAGACGGCTTGTGATTTACTTCTTATGTCGATATGAATTCTTTCCCATCTTGTTGCGTCATTAGTTGATGGTTGTTGTATTCACTTTTTACTTGGCATTCTTTGAAAAAAAAATTACGATGTTCAGAAAACTGTTTACAAGATAAGCAAAGAAAACTACGTTCACAAGCATTAGAGAGGACTAAGTAATTATAATAGGCGTGACAGGTCACAGAGGTTAGTCGACGAAGAAACTCATGGACAAATTCCCGGCATGATGATATTCCGATAGCAAGAAGTACAGCAAGTGTAGAACGTGTACGTGTAAGCTTAAACTGTATCTATGCAACTCCAAGAAAAGCGCAACACAAAATGGCGGAATTTAAAGACATTTCTGGTGTCATTTCCAGTTCCCTAACTTTCGCGGACAAATATATTTATATATTTTTCTCAAATTTTTTTGAAGTAAATCTAGATGGATTTTGTGAATAAACAAATTAAAAAAAGTATTGCCCACGTTAGGAAACTAGAACGGGCGCCCAAGAATGCCCACAATTTCTCCAATCTGGATTATATTTATTGATTGCGCAAATGACTGATAAAAAATAAGAGAGTAATAAAATACCAAATGGTTTCCTCTTCAAGATAGTGTCATACATGCGCGCGGCATTTCGGGATATTTGGGAAAACTCGTGTTGAAGTTGAACCTAAGGCAACATGCCAAGTACATGGATGACGCTATCCTGCTCAGGAAACTATTTAGTAATTGTCTTACAAAATGATGACAGTGAAACACAAGTCAACGCCACGGCATTTAAATTTCTCGTGTAGGATTGTTTGATCCTGCACAGTAATAGCCAAGTGGCGCAATCGTCAGAGCAAACGCCTATCACATGTGAGGTCGTGGGTTCAATCCTTACTTCAGACTCGTGACACCCATGTGAGGAGTTAGTCAGTCGTGGGTTTATCCCGGGTACTCCGGTTTGCGAATGTTGACTGGATGGTTAAAATTGTAAAATATCAGTAATCACCGGAACACGGGTACTTAACTAAACTGCTGATGATGAGGCGGAACTCATAATGAATTAATGAAAATGTGTTTCACTGTAGTTATCATATAATGTAATTGCCAAGCTGAATGAATAATTCTCCAGTAACTACGTCATATGAATAATTTACAATTATGAGAGTAGTGGGGGGGGGGGGGCAGCATAAAGATTGAAGTAGTGTCAAGGAAGGGGTACTACCCTGACGGGTACTAGGCGAAGAAGTAGAGTAAACAGGAGGAAGAAAATTAAATTGGAGTAAATAAGGGGGATTGGGGTAAAGAAGGGGAGAAGCAGGATAAAGAAACCAGTGGAAGGGGGTGCTATCCTGGAAGGAGTACCCGGGAAAGAAGAGGGTGAACAGGAGGAAAAGTAGATTGGAGTACAGAAAGGGGAAATTAAACGGATCAGGAAATTCAGACTTGCAATTCAAATGAAAGGCAGCTCATTGGTCATGTAAACACTCGTTAAATCATGGTTCTCGCTTGCCTTTAGCTTGGAATCATCTTTGAATTTGAACTGAAAGTCTGAATTTGCATGTTTCTTGTATAGAGTGCAGTGTATCAGAACAGAAGAGGTTTTGAAGAAAAAGAAAGAAAGAATAAAAGTAAGTTAAAATTTGTAAAGAATAATGAAGAAACTATTGGTACAGCACTTGATACATGATGATAATCATCATTATAAACTCTCTATTAATCCGGGGGGGGGGAGGTATAATAGAGAATTTGCAATGATAGTAAGTATATTGTAATATTTGGGTTTTTACCACTAAATCCTCTTGAAAGTTCTTTTTGGCTGTGGCTTCTCTCATCACAGTTGTCTGTGCTTGTCTTGCAAAATCTCTGGAATATCTATAACGTGAAGGTCAATATTTAAGATTAGAAAAATAAAAACCGTAAAATAGAAAGAAATTTAAATCGTGGCGAATACTTTTTACGGTCTTGCTGGCATGACAAAAAGAGAGTATAGATTTATAAGATCATGTTGATTTATCCTTTATCTGAACTATATTTAACTTAGATTTTAAAATAGATTTCACCCTGGTAAGCAGACCGAATGGGTTTTCAAACAAGATAACATTTAATGACTAAAACGTGCACAGAATAGTTAGAGAATGCTTACATGTCGAATAAAAATCCAATACTTTTAATGTCCAACTACACAATAGCGATTTTCGTTGCATTTCTAGACTGGAGAAGAAGACGACGCCATTTTGATTTTGATTTCTCCCGACAACGGCAGATTTGTCTTCGCAATTTTTTTCCATTTCTTCGTCGTTTCAGCTCCAATTTGCTCGTTGTGTTTCTTTCGTACCTTCCTCGCCATTTCCGTACAACCAATGGACATTTATACTCAAGATTAAGACTGTATTGAGACTTTCAAAATGTTCGTCAGGAGACATAAAAATCGAAGCTTCTTCTTCGGGTTGCAGAAGCAAATGACGTCAGACGACCTTTGTCCGCCAGCAAATACCCGTATGTATAACATTCAATGATCTTTTTAGGAAGCTGAAAATCGGTTTTTATTGCGCGAACGAAGTGTTTTTGCCATTATTTCTTACTCAGGTCTTTCTTCTGCTACTTTACTTCATGTTTACTTAGGTAACTTGCCAAAAGAAACGCCTGTAAGGGACAATTTTGCAATTTTTTTTATTTGGATGCTGATGAACAAGGGAAGACTCGTTAAAGCTTTCATTGGCAAATATCTTTCCCTCCGTGGCCGAGAGGTAAAGACAACTGTCTTGACTTCGATTTTGGGTGGATCGAGGACCGGTCCAGTTCAACTGAGTTTGGTAAGAATTTAATTCTGATCGATGCTCGATCCACCCAAAACTGAAGTCAAAGCTGGGCGTGGAGTGCAGGAAAACACTGGGCAGTACCGCGAGGCCGAGGAGGCAAACGTTATTTTCCCAGCGTTGTTAACTAATATTTAAGCAAATTTCATTAACTTGACTGTTGGGGACAGACCTGTAGGGTTGGTGCATTGAAGACTTCTCGTCGTTATTTCCCTTCGTTCAAGAAGACAAGTTGTCTTCATCGAGAAATAACGACGAAAAGACTTCAAGACACCACTAAACCACTACACTTTAAAGCTACAGTGTAGTGGTTTAGCTAGCTAAACCACTACACTGTGCCAATAATATATGGCTGACTTCTTCCTAACGCTTACGGTACGACCATGGATGCGCAAAGATGCGCAAACACATTAAAGCCTTGAAAGCAAGTGTTTTCTTTTAGGAAAGAATCAAGGACGACAACGCTTACTAAATCAAAGCCGTCTAGTCATGTTTTAAGTACTTCAGCTGTTTAACGATCTTTTACCAGATCTTTGCAAGAGGAAAAGTAAAATTTTGCATCATTATTATTAACTTTCCGTCAGTCGTTTCTTTCTTGATCGAGCATTATATGCCATTGTGTTCAGTGTCCTTGATATAGGAGCCATATACTTATGGCCTTGGGTTTAATTCCCAAACACTGAATGGCAGTGTTTTGCTCTTCCAATGAGATAACAAGATGGCACTGTAGAACGCGTGGTTTTATATAAGCTACGAGCGTCAAGATATCCTTGATAGGTAACTATTGATCCTACAATGGCACTTATGTTCACTGCCAATAGGAACGTTTTCAACTCACAGCTTGTACATAATGGCTTTTATAGGTTGTGTCACAAGGAAACTGCAGTTCGGTCGTAAAATCAACTTGTTTTCAAGGTTGCCGGGTTTTAAACATTACTGACACTGTTAATGTTGTAGCTCGGAATTGTAAAACAACGGCGGCAATGCAGTTTTCTTGTGCCATAACCATATAAGCTACGACCGCCAAGCTTTATCCTTGATAGGAAAGAATTGATCCCACCAACGACATTTGTATTCTCTACCGATAGGAACGTTTGAGACTTACAGCTTGTACATAACGCATTTTATCGGTGAGTCGTAAAACCAACCTGTTACTGCTCAGCAAACTACCATTTCCCTCGATCAACGATAGTCGATGAAGCTTGGCGCTCGAGTTGTTTAGCTAAGTTAAACGATCTTTTATGGCGAGGTCTTTTCAAGAAGGCATGAAGCATAGATGCGCAAACACTGTACAGCCTGTAAAGAATATGTCTTCTTTCGGGAAAGAGTCAAAGACGATAACGCTTATTAAATCAAAACTGTGTAGGCATGTTTTAAGTTGCTCAGCTATGTTTAACGATCTTTTATGACCAGGCCTTTGCAAGAAGGAAAGTCGAAGTTTGCATATACTATTGACTTTCCGTCGGTCGTTTCTTTCTTGATCGAGCTTTATATGTCATTGTGTTCAGTGTCCTTGATATAGGAGTCATGTATTTATGGCCTTGGGTTTGATTCCCAAACACTGCATGGCAGTCTTCAGCTCTTTCAAGTAATAAGATAACTTTGGAACAAGATGGCAATGCGTTATTTACTATATGCCTGGTCATGCTGTAACTAATCATGTAGTATATTCTACAAACCTTAACTCAGAACGTTGGCTGTCAGTTTCTATTCGTGGTTGCTTTGAAACATTGCAGATACTGCTAACCTGGCTATAACCTGTAAAATGCTTGGTTTTACACAACCTACGAGCGCCAAGCTTCATCGACTATCGTTGATCGAGGGAACTGGTAGTTTGCTGAGCAGTAACAGGTTGGTTTTACGACTCACCGATAAAATGCGTTATGTACAAGCTGTAAGTCTCAAACGTTCCTATCGGTAGAGAATACAAATGTCGTTGGTGGGATCAATTGTTTCCTATCAAGGATAAAGCTTGGCGGTCGTAGCTTATATAAATGATAAAACCACCCATTTTACAGGTTATGGCACAAGAAAACTGCATTGCCGCCGTTGTTTTACAATTCCGAGCTACAACATTAACAGTGTCAGTAATGTTTAAAACCCGGCAACCTTGAAAACAAGTTGATTTTACGACCGAACTGCAGTTTCCTTGTGACACAACCTATAAAATCCATTATGTACAAGCTGTGAGTTGGAAACGTTCCTATTGGCAGTGAACATAAGTGTCCATTGTAGGATCAATAGTTACCTATCAAGGATATCTTGACGCTCGTAGCTTATATAAAACCACGCGTTCTACAGTGCCATCTTGTTATCTCATTGGAAGAGCAAAACACTGCCATTCAGTGTTTGGGAATTAAACCCAAGGCCATAAGTATATGGCTCCTATATCAAGGACACTGAACACAATGGCATATAATGCTCGATCAAGAAAGAAACGACTGACGGAAAGTTAATAATAATGATGCAAAATTTTACTTTTCCTCTTGCAAAGATCTGGTAAAAGATCGTTAAACATAGCTGAAGTACTTAAAACATGACTAGACGGCTTTGATTTAGTAAGCGTTGTCGTCCTTGATTCTTTCCTAAAAGAAAACACTTGCTTTCAAGGCTTTAATGTGTTTGCGCATCTTTGCGCATCCATGGTCGTACCGTAAGCGTTAGGAAGAAGTCAGCCATATATTATTGGCACAGTGTAGTGGTTTAGCTAGCTAAACCACTACACTGTAGCTTTAAAGTGTAGTGGTTTAGTGGGGTCTTGAAGTCTTTTCGTCGTTATTTCTCGATGAAGACAACTTGTCTTCTTGAACGAAGGGAAATAACGACGAGAAGTCTTCAATGCACCAACCCTACAGGTCTGTCCCCAACAGTCAAGTTAATGAAATTTGCTTAAATATTAGTTAACAACGCTGGGAAAATAACGTTTGCCTCCTCGGCCTCGCGGTACTGCCTAGTGTTTTCCTGCACTCCACGCCCAGCTTTGACTTCAGTTTTGGGTGGATCGAGCACCGATCAGAATTAAATTCTTACCAAACTCAGTTGAACTGGACCGGTCCTCGATCCACCCAAAATCGAAGTCAAGACAGTTGTCTTTACCTCTCGGCCACGGAGGGAAAGATATTTGCCAATGAAAGCTTTAACGAGTCTTCCCTTGTTCATCAGCATCCAAATAAAAAAAAAATGCAAAATTGTCCCTTACAGGCGTTTCTTTTGGCAAGTTACCTAACTAAACTGGAAGTAAAGTAGTAGAACAAAGACCTGAGTAAGAAATAATGGCAAAAACACTTCGTTCGCGCAATAAAAACCGATTTTCAGCTTCCTAAAAAGATCATTGAATGTTATACATACGGGTATTTGCTGGCGGACAAAGGTCGTCTGACGTCATTTGCTTCTGCAACCCGAAGAAGAAGCTTCGATTTTTATGTCTCCTGACTAACATTTTGAAAGTCTCAATACAGTCTTAATCTTGAGTATAAATGTCCATTGGTTGTACGGAAATGGCGAGGAAGGTACGAAAGAAACACAACGAGCAAATTGGAGCTGAAACGACGAAGAAATGGAAAAAAATTGCGAAGACAAGTCTGCCGTTGTCGGGAGAAATCAAAATCAAAATGGCGTCGTCTTCTTCTCCAGTCTAGAAATGCAACGAAAATCGCTATTGTGTAGTTGGACATTAAAAGTATTGGATTTTTATTCGACATGTAAGCATTCTCTAACTATTCTGTGCACGTTTTAGTCATTAAATGTTATCTTGTTTGAAAACCGATTCGGTCTGCTTACCAGGGTGAAATCTATTTTAAAATCTAAGTTAAATATAGTTCAGATAAAGGATAAATCAACATGATCTTATAAATCTATACTCTCTTTTTGTCATGCCAGCAAGACCGTAAAAAGTATTCGCCACGATTTAAATTTCTTTCTATTTTACGGTTTCTATTTTTCTAATCTTAAATATTGACCTTCACGTTATAGATATTCCAGAGATTTTGCAAGACAAGCACAGACAACTGTGATGAGAGAAGCCACAGCCAAAAAGAACTTTCAAGAGGATTTAGTGGTAAAAACCCAAATATTACAATATACTTACTATCATTGCAAATTCTCTATTATACCCCCCCCCCGGATTAATAGAGAGTTTATAATGATGATTATCATCATGTATCAAGTGCTGTACCAATAGTTTCTTCATTATTCTTTACAAATTTTAACTTACTTTTATTCTTTCTTTCTTTTTCTTCAAAACCTCTTCTGTTCTGATACACTGCACTCTATACAAGAAACATGCAAATTCAGACTTTCAGTTCAAATTCAAAGATGATTCCAAGCTAAAGGCAAGCGAGAACCATGATTCAACGAGTGTTTACATGACCAATGAGCTGCCTTTCATTTGAATTGCAAGTCTGAATTTCCTGATCCGTTTAATTTCCCCTTTCTTTTCTCCAATCTACTTTTCCTCCTGTTCACCCTCTTCTTTCCCGGGTACTCCTTCCAGGATAGCACCCCCTTCCACTGGTTTCTTTATCCTGCTTCTCCCCTTCTTTACCCCAATCCCCCTTATTTACTCCAATTTAATCTTCTTCCTCCTGTTTACTCTACTTCTTCGCCTAGTACCCGTCAGGGTAGTACCCCTTCCTTGACACTACTTCAATCTTTATGCTGCCCCCCCCCCCCCCCCCACTACTCTCATAATTGTAAGTTATTCATATGACGTAGTTACTGGAGAATTATTCATTCAGCTTGGCAATTACATTATATGATAACTACAGTGAAACACATTTTCATTAATTCATTATGAGTTCCGCCTCATCGTCAGCAGTTTAGTTAAGTACCCGTGTTTCGGTGATTACTGATATTTTACAATTTTAACCATCCAGTCAACATTCGCAAACCGGAGTACCCGGAATAAACCCACGACTGACTAACTCCTCACATGGGTGTCACGAGTCTGAAGTAAGGATTGAACCCACGACCTCACATGTGATAGGCGTTTGCTCTGACGATTGCGCCACTTGGCTATTACTGTGCAGGATCAAACAATCCTACACGAGAAATTTAAATGCCGTGGCGTTGACTTGTGTTTCACTGTCATCATTTTGTAAGACAATTACTAAATAGTTTCCTGAGCAGGATAGCGTCATCCATGTACTTGGCATGTTGCCTTAGGTTCAACTTCAACACGAGTTTTCCCAAATATCCCGAAATGCCGCGCGCATGTATGACACTATCTTGAAGAGGAAACCATTTGGTATTTTATTACTCTCTTATTTTTTATCAGTCATTTGCGCAATCAATAAATATAATCCAGATTGGAGAAATTGTGGGCATTCTTGGGCGCCCGTTCTAGTTTCCTAACGTGGGCAATACTTTTTTTAATTTGTTTATTCACAAAATCCATCTAGATTTACTTCAAAAAAATTTGAGAAAAATATATAAATATATTTGTCCGCGAAAGTTAGGGAACTGGAAATGACACCAGAAATGTCTTTAAATTCCGCCATTTTGTGTTGCGCTTTTCTTGGAGTTGCATACATACAGTTTAAGCTCACACGTACACGTTCTACACTTGCTGTATTTCTTGCTATCGGGGTATCATCATGCCGGGAATTTGTCCATGAGTTTCTTCGTCGACTAACCTCTGTGACCTGTCACGCCTATTATAATTACTTAGTCCTCTCTAATGCTTGTGAACGTAGTTTTCTTTGCTTATCTTGTAAACAGTTTTCTGAACATCGTAATTTTTTTTTCAAAGAATGCCAAGTAAAAAGTGAATACAACAACCATCAACTAATGATGCAACAAGATGGGAAAGAATTCATATCGACATAAGAAGTAAATCACAAGCCGTCTCCATCAGATGTTAAGATGCAAATACTATCACAATGTACGGTTTGTTAAAGTCAATTCAATTAAAGCTTAGTGTCCTATATTCTAAAATATTTTGTAACATTAATTTTCTCCTTATTTTATGTTGGTTGACTGGACACGAGTGAGCTAGTTACCTACTGGACCGCCTTGATGCTCCATGAAGAGAGTGCGCCAACCAGATGAAACCATAAACAGCATGATGAAACGAGAACAACCGAAGCCAAGAAGATCCAAAGATAGAGTGAAAGTAAGTTTTTTTATTTTATCTTGTCGTTTCCATTTTTTTAGCAGTTCAGCTTTTGTTTCAATAAAAATTAACATCTCGCACTAACGTTGCTAGTGTCGGTAGTACTGTAAAAAGCACACAGGATCTTTCACTACCTGAAACAATAAAAAAAAACAAAATTCGACTTTCGAGCGAATTAAAGCCTTTCGTTGGGGAGTTGGTCGTAAAGATAGAAATTTAATGCGCTGTCTGCCATCTTAGATTCATATTTGATCTCGTTGACACGTAAAATCTTGATTCCCAAACAGCTTGAAGTAAGCTAGTTTTGATATAAGTTACATTTCACGTGCACAGTAATTCTCAAAGAGATGAGAGAGCTTTTGAGAGAGATTAGTGCGAGATATTAATTTTTATTGTTCGAAAGAGCTTTAAGAATTTACACATTCCTTACGTGTTGTTTAATTCTCGAGATATTTTAATCTAAATTCATAAATTAGGGTAGCTGCAAGTTGTGTGCGTGTGAGAAATAAAGACTCCTTCACGGCTATGATTTTCTTTTGTGTTTTGCTCACGATTTATTAATGATTCTCGAGATTTTAATAAAAAAATTTCATATTAACAGCTTACACAATAATTTGGCCGGCCTAATTAATACTATTTTATAATATACTGAGTGTCAAAGTTCATTTATTCCTGTTTCTTATTGGTTAAGAACGTATCACGTGATAGTGGAGAAATTCTATTGTCTCCCTGGCAACGTAGCTAAGCGGTGGACATTACTTTTATTCACCGGTAGACAACAAATCCACAAAGCCTCACGTAGCCATGTCAGGTAAAAGGTAATCCTTTTTACACATGTTTGATTGATTTGTGGTACTTTTCTTCTCTTTTGGCACTCAGTATATAATAAAATACTTATTGACTGAGACCTCGGGAAAGCAGTATGTTTTGTGGACTCTCGACATCGACAGTCTCTGGTCCACAAAACATACTGTTTCCCTCGGTCTCAGTCAATAAGTGTTAATTACTATACATTGCAGTTGTTTTATGCGTTGTGATTGGTCAGTTGTATGCAGATAAATGCGACTATCACACAATCTGCAGATAACTCAGTCATACAATAAGAATACATAGAAGGGCCACTCAGCAGTGCAACATGTCACACTATGTTTATGCAGTTTACTGGCTGCCACCAGCCAGTTCAGCATTCCTATTGGCCAGAAAATGCAATTGACTGGCTGAGAAAATGCTAATAACGTGCGTAATGCGACATGCGCGGCTTCAAAAACTCCAAAGGCTCCGACGCGAGTGGCCCTTCTATGTATTCTTATTCTATGGCTCAGTTATCTGCTAGCAGATAACTGAGTTATCTGCATGTTGAGCCTACGGTGCAGATTATTACAGTATGCGGTATTCGTTGGCATCAATGGTTGGCATGGCAACAACATTTTTTCGATATTTTCTGTTTCATGTTATGGCATCTTGCTTTTTAAGCTCTTCCGAAGGCGAAATTCGTCAATTGCTCGAGGAAAAAGACTTACAATGTATAATAAAGCAATTATCGGATTCGGTTTTTGTGATATGCAAAATTATCAATGTCTTGGTAAGAGTTATCTGACTCGCCTTCGGCTCGGCTGATAACTCTTACCTCGACATTGATCATTTCGCATATCACAAAAACCTCATCCAATAAGTGCTTAATATGTTATAGTTTACTTATTAAGCTTTGTGGAAACACCACGTAAATTTATTATTGCAATAATAAATTTACGTGGTGTTTCCACAAAGCTTAATAAGTATATTGTATTCACCATGCAAACGTACAAGAAACTTATCATGTTATAGTTTATAAATTATTCGTAACTATCATCTCATGACTTAATTCTTTCTACTATTGCAAAGGGTGATGGGATGTGAAAAAAACGCACAAGAAGAGAAAAGAATGAACGATCCTGGACGGCAAGACCCACAAAACAACAATCCACAAGAATAAGAAGACACGACATTGTAATAGAAAGTAGTGGTAATGTGCAAGTTAGTAGAAAACAAGATACTTATTATTGAGGGATCAAAGAGGATTTAATAGATATTTCTCGTTAATGAAAAAGAAAAGACAGCAAATTAAGTGAAAAAAATTGGATTGAAATAACATTGATATCAAATACATTCAACAAAATAATTAAATAGAATATCTAGGAGTTTGGCAGTCAATTTTCGAGTCAAAAAACAGGTAAAAATATGGTAAATGTCGACAATATTTTTTAAAGAAACAATACCTTAACGCCTGGAAATTTCGTCTCTAACATTTGGATTTGGATATTTCTAAAAACAAAACAAAATAACATGTAGGATTGAACGTTATTTTGTTTTCGTTAAGTTTCGTAATAATGCCACTAAATTATAGTTGATGCATTTTGTCACTATTCTTGGTTTGCACATGCCGTCATTTCGTGTGATTGGGCGCCATCTTGGTTGACTCTGCAGATTACTTCAGCTGTTTACAGCGAAACACTAGTGTCAATTTACTATTTCATCGTTAGTTTTAGCGTATTATGAATGATACTTTAAAGATGTATGGCTCGATAGGATCAGATATAATGAATAGATACTTTGTGGTTGCCATGTGTTTCAAACGTCAACAAAGATGGCGTCGATTGTAAACGATCAATTCCGTCGTTCTACCTTTAAAGAATGTGTTCTCTGGTTAAAAAGCGAGAAAATGTGACTTGTATTCCAATTCACCGTAGCAAAACAGATGGTGGCATGTCGATTTTACCAGAATTTAATGCGGGTATCAATCAAGAATACCAGTGAAATGATATTTAAGATAAGCTAATGGACGGAATTTTAACACAAGTGACAAAATAACCTATCTGTCTGTTCCTCAAACGAGGTTAATTTACCTTAAGTTTTTAAACGATTTCAGACCGCAAGGCATTCTGGTAAAATCAACACCCGCCATCTTTTTGCTACATTAAATTCCCAAGGGAATATATCATTTCTTTGTTTCTTAGCTAATTTGGTTCATACATCCATGCAAATCAGTAGGATCATTATATTTTTTTGTGCATTTTAAATTCCCATGGGAATACGGCATGCTTTGTTTCAATGGTGATGCGTCTGTTTATGGTAATTACTGCATAATGCGAATCCTCTTTGATTATTAATATGATAAGTATCTTGGTGCTTTCAGATTTGTTTTGGTAAGCAGGAACAATGAAGTCATTGTTTGTGTACACTAAAGCAAATTACGAAGGTGGTTTGAGAGCAGCTGCGAGGTACCATGCAAATGAAGGCGTTTCGGTTAAATAAGTGTGAGAATTACGGCATTAAAAATTGCATGTCATCTACACTTAAGGATATAAGTTGCCAAAAAAAAAAACAACTTTAGTGAATCTGTTGAGTTTCAATTGCTTTTTATTTTTGCCTAATTCTCATGCTTATTTGACCCAGCCTTGGACTTTGGTAAGTATCAGGGGCCGGTTGTATCAAAGGCGTTTAGCTTAAACGGTGGATAAGTCAAAAATATGAAACACGTTTCCATGTTGTATAAACAAACCAGCTGAAGTTATTTGACCTGAGAAGAACAATTATATATAAAACTAAATATTTATTCTATTTCAACTCATAATTTCGGTTCCGTACTAGGTGTAAAACTGATTTTTAAATTTCACTTATCCACCGTTTAAGCTAAACGCCTTTGATACAACCGGCCCCAGGTTTATATTTACTCCGGAACAGTTAACACAACGAAAAGCCCATGCCCATTCAGCTAAGGTTTTACGTTTGAAAATTCAATCAAAAACTCAGTCTAAGTGGGTTTAAGTAGCTAGAGATAACGTAATTTATCTTTTTATTTTGCTTTTTTGTTTATAACGTAATTTATTAGCTAAATGTATGGACTGCGAGGGTGTGCGCCGTGTGTAAGTTGCATGGGGTTAGGTTTATTAAAGGAATTAAAATTTTTGAAAGTATGCTTAAAAACCAAAATCTGTCGTCACTTCTAACAAAACAGTTAAGAGTAGGTTTCAACATCAACTAAATTGATCTATACTATTAACTAAGAAAAATGCGAATTAAGTTTTATATTTTGCAAGCAAATTTTAAATAGAATTCTCACCTGTTTTTATGTACGAGCTTTTTCTGTTTACGTTTGATCTAAAATATCCAAATAAATTGCATTTAAAATGCATACTTTACCGAAATTTTAACTCTTTTAATTTTCGAAATTGGGTGGCAGTCGGGGTGGTGGTGGTGCATGCGGGTTTATCAGCTGTGAGTGACTGTGCGATGGTGAGGAAAGTGAAGGTAACGAATGGAATGCAGGAGCTTAGAACTGAGGAAGACAGCTTAGAACTGAGGCAGGTAGGCAGTTGGTAGGATCAGCGGGGGGCACTTGACATTTTGGCTTTGGGAATCAAATTTGCATGCTAAGTACTTAAGTCACTAACGTTTGTTGTTTTAATTTGTTAGGTACGCGCGGCTGCTCTCTAGGGAAGATCAACTTAGCAATTGTATTAGCACTTGCAAAGTTGGTCTTCTCTTTGCCGGCTACCCCGGCCAGTTCTCCGAGTGCTACTTCCACCGTGAATAAGTAGAAGTACTTGTACTACATGTATAAGTACTTCTACTTAGGTGGAAGTGGCACTTGGGGAGCTGGCCGGGGTAGGGGGATTTTTTTTATTCAATTTCTCAATTCCCATGGGAATTGAATTTTTAATTAAAAAGGGGTCACAAGTAAATTTTGTAAACAATTTATTGAAAAAATTTGTAAAGATTACATACAATTTGAATAACAATAAAAAGAGATTAACTACCACACATTGTACTTATTAAAATAACAACAGAAGAAAACAGAACATGGCAGAGAGAACAATAACACAAGTGAATGAACAAAGTCCTAAAAAACTTGGGTCTTTTCAACGTAAGTAAATGTTTATACTTCAAAATATATTATAACAATGAAACAACTTGAAGTGATAAATTTTGAGAGTTTTGCAAAGGTTTACCCAGCATATAACGAGTTGTTTCACAATTACAAAGAAAAACATGTGGCTCAAAACATGCAACTGATAGAGATGACGAGAAGGCTTAACAAGTCTAAGTAGAAAGGTTTTCAAAAGTTAGTCACATTTTTATAACCATATGTAACTACCCTGTCAACTCTCCCAGTGGGAAGAACCGGAGTACCCGGAGAAAACCCACGAGTTTTGGCGGAGCGTTGACCAACGCTTTTTCAAATACAGCCAGCCTCACAGAAGAAAGGTATTTTTGTCAAAAGAAAAATATTATTTTTAATCAATTGTGCTTTTATAAGTCAGAAAAAATACATGCACGAATTACCAACGAATTTTGATGGCTTTGAGACATGTAACGTGGGCACATAATTCTTCCTAAAAATACTTTTTTGTACTCGAAACAACCCTTCAAAACGTCGAAAAACAACGAAGAAACGATTTTTTTATAAATTCCAAATTGACCAAGCTGTAATGTTCGGAGCCACATTTTTCTTATTGCGTTTCTAACCTGACAATGTGAAATGCACTAAACATTGCTACCTTTATTTTTTTTTGACAAAAAATTCAAAAATACATAGAATAAAAACCAAGCATTTTTAGAATATTGTGTGTAGCACGACAGTTTTCAGAAACCAATCTCTTACACTTTTCTTTGCATAACAGTGCATGCGATCTATTTTTCGCAAAAAAATACAAAGAAAGTCTCAGACATCTCATTTTTCTGGTGGGCACAAGAACAGAAGCTTTTTGTTCAAATTGTGATAATTTATTTGAGATAACTTTGGGCAAAATTCTATTTTTCATTGAAAACAGCCGAAAAATCAATGCTTTGGCTTTGCCCAGCAACTAATGAAGTCACTCGATAGTGAAGTTGCTTTATATACAATTGATAGTTTCAGTGTTAAAGAGACCAAAATAAAAGTAGAAATACATAACTTAGATTGATCTTGGATTGAAAAGTAAAAAATTTATTCGAAGAATCAATTTAAATTTAGTCTTTTTGGAAGGTACCATTGTCAGGTTAGGAACATATCTCTTTGAAGTATAAATTCATCTTTACTTACTTGTTGAAAAGACTATATTCAAGAGCCATGTAAACCTGTTTTCTTATATTATTATTACCACGCAAGTATTACAAAGTGGAATATTTGAAATGTAAACTTGAACTGAAGCAAAGGAAATGCACATACAAATTCAGAAATATTTCAATTGCCAAAATACAAATTCACCACAACCAAACAATATAAAAAGTTCCAGTAGGCAATATGTTGTAATTTTAATTAAGAAACTTATAAAGTAATAAATCATACAGGAAACACAAAAGAAATCATTTTCTCATCTTACAGAATCGGTATTTTCAAAATCACTTTGCTATAGATCTGGTGTATAAAATTGACGAGTTTCACAAGCCATTTACAACATTCGCATCTGTGTATGTCAGATATCTCGCCTTCAGCTTGGGTTTCTATATCCGATACAACCCGGTCACTTGTATTGTAAATAGTACAAATCAAAATTGTTATCAAATCAAAGTCTCAAACTAATTTAAATTATTCTACTCCATATAATGCCAGACAGTTTTACTTTTTCTCAGGAAAGACCTTATGTTCAACAAGGTAAATTTGGCATGTTAATTAAGAAGTCTGTAAAATTTGAAATTGCATAGTATCAACTAAAAGCTTCATGTGACTTAAAACTTTTTCAAGTCGATGTAATACGAAGAACTCTGGTAAAGTATTTACTGTATCCAGGCATCAATAGAAAACTTTTAAAATTAAAAATTGTAGTTACTTATACTTATTATTGGCCAACATCTGTACTGCTTGTTTATCTAGAAAATCTGGCATACTGTCAATTTTTTTAGTCCAAGGAAACTTTTTTACTCTTAAATTCTTACATCCGCCACATCTTTTCTTTGCTAATAAAAAGAGCCCACAGAATTTATTTGGCAAGTCGTGGTTTTCTTTTTCATTTAAGATATGTAATTAATTGATAAAGTTAAAGAACAACTGCATCAGTTCATCTCAATTCCAAACAAGTTCCACTTTGTAAACAAAAGACAATATGCTAGCTTATTTTGTCCTTAATAAGTAGTTCATCTTAAAGTTTGAAAGTCAACATTCTAGTACAAAATCACAAAGTCTGTATCTAAGATAAATTACCAGTAGTATAAAATATTACAAAGTATTTTTTTAACTTTAAAGGGTCCAATATAACATTGAGAACTATTGTGATTTTCAAATGAACTTTCCAAACTTTCAAATGAACACTCAAAGCCAGCTTAAACAAAAGATGATTGAGATAGTAAACCAGGAAATAACATAGGTGTTGTAATTTTTTATCAAAAATATGATATAGTGCATATAACAGAAACATTTCAATTAAAAAGTAGAAATATATTTCCTGTGGTTAGTTTTAATTGCTATATATATTGAAATTTTAGTATAATAATGGATGTTTTTGTTTCTGGCAAAGTCACCTCAATCTCCTTATGTTTAACCAACATTACAAAGTCAAATAATGACAAACACGAATGATTAAACACAAATTTATATTTTAATGGGTAAAAATAAATATGTCCAAATTAGTATAATCATGCATATAGGTCTAGTAGGGTACCAATTTTTAGAAACAGAATTGTGTTGTTTAGAGGCATAACATATAAAATTGCTAGATTTGATATTTCAGTTTTTTAAGAAAGCCTTTTGTATGTGTTTTCATGAACTCTTGGGCCATAATTCAATTGATTTGAACCAAATAAGATTCTAACTTTCTTTTAAAACACAGTTCATCATTATTTGACTTTTTCTAAGATTAAAATGCTTCTGGAGCACATGAGATTCCACGGTATGTGTACCCACAAAATAATCGTCAAATTAGGTGAGAATGAAACCGTCATGTCCAAAATTATACCGTCCCAAATTGTCCCATATTCAATATTGTACATGCAATATTCCAATACCTTTAACAATTTCATTTTTCATAATCTGCCAGTTGTTGAGAGGAGGTTAAGCATTTTGTCGATCTACAAACAAATTTCAAAGAATTTTATTGAAGATAGATAACTGAAATGGTAAACAAACTGCAAAAGATAACAATGCAAGTGGTTGTGTAAAAACTAAAGACCACGCAAAGTCGGCCATTCTGTACAGTGTTTGTATTTGACAGTTTGAATTTTAATTGCCTCAAGAAAAGTCTAAAAGGCATTAAAAGCATAACATTCCTTGTTCTTTTTTAACCTCCCGACCTTGCACGACTCCCACATCCTGCTCCGTCTCCTCCTATCCACCTCCCACCCTCAAGGCCCTGTCACACGGTGCAATTTTTCTTGCACTTGTAACTGCTCCGTCTCCTTCTCTATCCACCTCTTACCCTTAAGGCCCTGTCACACGGTGCACTTTTCCTTGCATTCACCGTAGCAAAAAAGATGGCGACATGTCGATTTTACCAGAATGCATTGCAGGTATCAAGAAAGAATACGTGGGAAAAGATGACAAGAAACAAAGCTACTGGATTGAAATTTTAACACAAGTGTGAAAATAACCTATTGTCTTCTGTCTGTTCTTCAAAAGACGTTAATTTGCCTTTTTAAACAATTTCAGACTGCCATGCACTCTGGTAAAATCGACATTTGCCATCTTTTTTGCTACAGGGAAAATCTACTCTTAAGTAAATTTGTGACAAATGTTTGGTACGTTAAAAAACCCCAGCAAACTGTGATGGAAACTTGCATTTGCCAATTTTACATCTCCCAATAGTAGAATTGCATTTCAAGTTGCAAGAAAAATTGCATTGTGACAGGACCTTTATTCTCCAGTGTTCCCGCCAACCTGCTCCCACCATTAGATGGAAAGTCCTTTTTTCACTACATTTTAGTAATTAGGCTACCCCCCTCCTCTCACAAGTCTGTAATCGCCTGACGAAATCAATTGGTCGACAGTCCAAGGCATGTTTTGTAATCGAAATTCACAAAATTAAAATTAAATTGCCTTTTTTCAATAAATTTGAACCAGAACCAACTCTATACATAGAACTGTCTCAGCATACTTTCTTCGACAATCTCAACAATTCAAGACCTCATTCAGTTTCTATAGCGGATTTCATGGTATTATTATCGAACCAACTTCAACTGAAAACGGTAGCCTTAATCTTACATGCGACCATAGCCATGCTTGGAAAGCACAAACTTACAATACTCGAAAATTGTACTTATTTCCAGTCTGATCTCTCAAAAATCGATCTCTATGCACAATCTAAGTACTTTGCTACAAATAATGATAGAAAATAAAGCATATTACCTTAAAACAAAGTTAGGATGCATGAAAATTTAGAGGACTTTCAAGGAGCAAAATCTTCGAGCTAGAGAAAAATTTTGAAAAAATAGTATTCGGAAAATCTTCGAGCAGCGTCGGAAACCGACGAATTCCGAGGAACGCCGAAACTACCACTTTGTGTCGACATGCTCCGAGCAAGTTCCTTGTTCCTGATTCAGAAGAAGCTGTATCACAGATCAGATATATACAGATAGGGAACTCGCACTCAATAACCTCAATTTTTGTGTCCCCGTGCTCACGTCATTCCACGCGCCACGCAAATTGCTCTGGCAAGTGTCGTTCGTCGTGTTTTCAGTCAAAAGCATAGGAAAAACGCCGTTCGAAATTACAAAAATGAATATTTTTGCGAAGTTCCTTCACCGATCTTCATTTTGTATGTATGTAGATATTTCAGTAGAATTTGCGTTTGATTCTTGTGTAGAAATTTCTAAATTTCCTTAAAAGTAGGAATAAACCAGAAAATGACGGAAACACGCTCTCAAAACTTCACCGCGACACATCGCTGGAATTTGTCGTTTTAAAGCATTTTGCATGAGAATCTTTGCACGTAAAACCTTCTTGCGGTTTAGATGTTCTAGCATGCACGTTTAAATGCGTGTTTTGTTGACACATTTCGCTAGAAATTGAGTTTAAACGCCGTGTTTAGGTCGGCTCACGCGGTTTGTGCCAGCGGTATCACCCATGAGCGCTGCACCGACTTCTGACACCGAAAAAAAAAAAAAAAAAAAAACAGAAACGGGGCGAATTTAAAACTCCGCCTCGCCTACGGCAGGCGGAGTAATAAGAAATGTCAGTGACTTAACCCCACTCAGTACCCCCAATAATCTTACTAACTGCCTGCATGACTCTGTTCTAAGCTGTCTTCCTTAGTTTTAAGCTCCTGCATTGCATTTGTTACCTTCCACACCAAATCACACAGTCATTCACAGCTGACAAACCTACATGCACCACCACCACCCTGACTGCCACCCTATTCCGAAAATTAAAGGAATTAAAATTTTGGTGAAATATCTATTTTAAATGTAATTTATTTGGATATTTTAGGTCAAACGTAAACAGAAAAAGGTCGCATATAAACACGTCAAAGATCGTATATAAAAACAGGTGAGAATTTTAAAAGTACTTGCAAAATAATATTAATAATAAACTAATTTAGTAGATGTTGGAACCTACTCTTAGCTGTTTTGTTAGAAATGATGATAGATTTTAGTTCCAAACATTTAGCTAATAAATTACGTTATAAACAAAAAAAGCAAGATAAAAGATAAATTACGGTATCTATAGCTACTTAAACTCACTTAGACTGAATATTTGATGGAATGGCATGGGCTTTTCGTTGTGCTAATTGGTCGGAAGTAAGTATAAGCCTGATACCTACCAAAAGCTATGGCTAAGTCAAATAAGTATGAGAATTATGCAAAAACAAAAAGCAATTTAAAACGTAAAGCACAACTAAAGCTGTTTTTACTAAGACTCATCTGTGGTAACTTAAATCCATAGCTGTATTTGACATTACCGCAGTTTTAAGAGTAACAAAGCATTCAGCAGATAGAAATAATTTTTAGTACAACATTTTGACCAACTTGCTGTCATCATCGTTCTAGTCTGGTCGTTTAGCGTCAAAAATTGGCAAGATCGTGATAAATCTGAAAAAGTCAGTATTCTCTTTCCCCGTGACTCCTCATGACAATTGAAATGTTTTTGGGGGTGTAATGAAGAAGTTCAAAAATTTATCACTCGGGGGGGGGGGAAAGTACTTTTTTGAAATAGGTTGCAAATGTTTGTTCATGTCACACTTAATTATCGTATTTAATAATGTGTTTGGGTTTTTTCTCAAAGACATGGACCTATAGGGCATATAAAATTTTCTGTTTGATGTTTTCAAATTAAATATTATTGACTGGCAGAGAAAAATTGCCAACCATTAACGTGCCATCTCATTGAGGTAACACCCCCCTGACTTGAAAATTTTGGGCACCCCTTCTTACATTCATTAGGATGCATAGTTAATCAATTGTAGAAGGGGCAGTGGCGGATCCAGGGTAAGTCAAAATAAATTATAGCGGTTCAATTTTAAATTCAAAATAACTTTATAACAATGTCATAGGTTAAGAATTTCAAAAGAATAAAATCTAACCAATGAAGTTGCTTTGAAGGTATTTTAAAATGTAAATATATCCTAGAATGAGCTGTGGTAATTTATTTTGACTTACGCTTGATCTGCCCCTTCTGAAGGGGTGCCCAAGTTTGTCACCCCCAGTAACGATTTTTACCATAAGCTACCAGACTAAACTACCGAGTGTCCATTGTTTTGTTATTCTTAAAATCACTCGGTAGTTACCGCAATTCTCATACTTATTTAACCTAAACGCCTTCGTTCGCATGGTACCTCGCTGCTCTTAATTAGACCACTTCCGTAATTTGCATTAGTGCGCAAGTGCAATGGCCAAATTGTTCTAGAGAAATCATACGCCTTCGTTAAACGTCGCAAACACTTGAAAATGGGTAACTACCAACCTAAAATGATCAGACTTGTGATTGTGATTGAAACAAAAGTCATCATTGTTTACAATTGTAGCTTTTAAAAAACCAATTTCTATTGTTTGTTGTCTTGTATTGGTATAACCAACCACCCGCAAAGCTTGTCAGAACCGGTTGGTGGCGACCATCAAAACTAGTTAGCCATTTGCGAATTTATTTTGTTCGACTTAGCTGAAGTAAGATAGTATTGTCAAAAATTGTTTTTATCTCCGGGCCTTACACTTCTTCGTATGTGGAAAAAAGCTGGTCCACGTTCTGCTGGAATCGTCACTTTGACTTAACCAGTGGCATGTTTTTTAGCCATATAATTTTTTTGTAATAGTGAAACAACTGACTGTTGTGTGATGAACATTTCCTTTGCCGAGCTCTCAAAATTTTTCACTTCACTATTATTTCAGTTTACCAATTCTTTTCAATGAATTTCTTACAAAGTTTTTGCCTGGCCCCTTTTAATCAAAAATTGAATTCCCATGGGAATTAGGCAATTCAATAAAAAACCCTACCCCATACAGCGTGTATAATAAACTGAACCCTTTCAAATCCAAATTAATTAGCTGTAACTTATATATAATTTAGTTAGCTATGTATTGTAGTAATTTGACAGCAGTGACAGCTTCGAATTAATAAGCTGCAAGAATAAAGGGTTATATGCACATTAGAAATTAATAATGATATTGTTCCCGTGTGTACAAGACCTTGTGTTTTTGCGGATCATTAATCCTAAGCTTTATTCAACATGAGCTTGCAGATGATTTAAATTTCAAAGTGTTCAGTGTCGCAAAGTTGATCTTTTCTAGAGAGCATCCGCGCATATCTAACAAATTAAAACAACAAACGTTAGTGACTCAAGTACTTCCCATGTAAATTTGATTTCCAATGCCAAAATGTGCCCCCCACTGATCCTACTAACTTCCTACCTGCCTCTGCTCTAAGCTGCCCTTCTCAGCTCTAAGTTGTCTTTCTCAGTTCTAAGCTCCTGTATTCCATTTGTTACACTGACTTTCCTCACCATGTCACAATCACTCACGGCTGTTAAACCTGCATTCACCACTACTACCACCCCGACGTTAAATCTAATTTATTTGGATATTTTAGATTAACGTAAACATGAAGTCGTATTGCGTCGTATATAAAAACAGGTGAGAATTCTACTTAATAGTTAACTTAATAGTTAATTCACATTTTTAGTTATAGCGCAATAAGGCGGAATAAAACAAATTACTTTATCTCTAGCTGTTTTAACTCACTTAGGCGGAGTATTATTGACTGAGTTTTTACACGTCAAACCTTAGCTGAAAGTGCATGTATTTCGTTGTGTTAACTCGTTGGAAGTAAATATAAACCTGTTGAAAATATTTATAGTAAATATTATCCTTACTAGCGACATACAAGCACAAGCTAAAACAAAAGATAAAATGAAGAAATGCAATGCGCCATAAGCAACGACGTAAAACAAGCCTAAAGCCTAGTTCACAATTGTCGTTAGAAACTGCCGTAAATTTAAGACTAAAGTAATTCCGAATAAAGTGTGTATAATTAGACAATTTACACAATTAAATACTGTATATTCATAGGCGGCCCAATTCAGTGTGTAGTTTCATATAGAGATCAGTGCGCACGAAACACACTTCGTAGTGTTTATGTGCGCACTGATCTCTATATGAAACTACACACTGAATTGGGCCGCCTATGGTATATTTCGAGTCATTTGACTCATCTTCAGCAGAAATTTTACAAGTGTGGATTAAACTATAAGAGCGTGCTATTTAAATTAAACTTAGTATGCGTCAGCAAAAATTACGTAGGAAAGCTTTTCGACATACATTTTGTCACAAATGAAAGCGATAATAAATTGATTTTATTTAAACGACGTTTCGATGTCATCTTTACATCATTTTCAAGATCATTCTACAATTATAGAATATAATTGTAATATAATTGTAGAATATAATTGTAATACCTAAAGCCTTTAATTTTGCCGCGTTTTAGTTGCACGCGCCCTTTTCATGTAATTATTTGCTTACGCAATCATGAACTCACCATATGAACACACTAGTCGTAACGAACTTTAAATGAACTTGAAAATGATGTAAAGATGACATCGAAACGTCGTTCAAATAAAATTAATTTATTATCGCTTTCATTTGGGAAAAATTACGAAAGCAAATTAATTTAACGATTACGTTACAAGTTCTCTGCTGTTATATTGGTCAAATTCATTATATTCAAAATAAAATATTATATTCAAAATATTGTTCAAATGACTCGAAATATACAGTATTTAATTGTGTAAAGTCTAATTATGCACACTTTATTCGGAATTACTTACATTTGCTGAAACTATCGGCCGGTAAAGGAAACTGTCGTAACTCCTTCTGGTCGATGCGACTGAGTGAATTCTCTATCATTGCAAAAGTGATCTAATATCTTTTTATACTTCAGTATCTTCACATGCCCATTCACATACGTGAAAGATCCTGGATTCTTACGACAAGTGTAAACCAGGCTTAAGACTACAAGCATAAGCCATGGTAGAACAAAAGTAAATTTAAAAGAAAATTATTCTTTGCTCAAAGAGGACCAGGCGTTAGGTTGGGTCAAACAAGCATGAGAAGCGTGCAAAGCTAAAAACAATTTAAGACGTAAAACACAAAAATTGTAAATGTCCCTGCAGTTAGTATATAGTTACTCTGTATATAATGCAAATTTTAAAACTTTACCGCGATTCTCATACTTATTCACCCGAAGCTGTTTGGTACCTCGCATGCTGCTGCTCTTAAACCACTTCCGTAATTTGCATTAGTGCGCACAAACAATGACTTAACTGTTCCATTGTTCCTGCTTACCAAAACTAATCTGAAAGCACCAAGAGTACTTATCATGTTAATAATCCAAGTAAGAGGATTCTCATTATAAAGTCGAAGGGAAATAGCAACAAAAGTTTTTATTGTCTCATTTGAAAGAGACTCTAAAAATAATATATAGAAGTCTTTCACAAAATTTTTGTATCTATTTTACTTTTGGGGATATTGTCACCTGAGCCGTTAGGTTAACTAAGGTAAGAGGTTAACGGTAACTCTACCTTAGTTAACTAACGTAACTCTAGTCTCCTACAAAGGTATACTAGAGTTTCCTTAGTTAACTGAGGTAACTCTAGTATACTAACCATATATTAGACTAGACTTGCCTTGTACGCATGTCACATAGTGTTACCTAATGTCACGGTAATGCAAACCGTAATAACGATACCACACTAAGAACTATAAACCTACAAAAACCGTCGGGGGTGGTTAGTGGGATTAATTCTAACTGTGAGTACCTAATACTAATTTATATATTTAGTAAACTTACCTCTACTAACTATGCTTAGAATAGTTAGTGCATATCAGTTAGTGCACATCAATATATGGCTCCAGGAATTGAACCTGGAAACCTAATTAGGTCCTCTCTAATTAGGTCCCCGCCAGGGTCATTTTTCAAATTTAGTAATGTGACATAACAAAACGATGTAAAAATGTAGAATATAGTAATACAACCGGTTACAGGCGTGAAATAACAAAACATAATAGAAAATATAGAAATGTACCACTAACGTAAATTCTAACTTCCCGACGAAGGGAAGAGTTGATTGTATTTGTGTGTGGCTTTTGACTGCGCTACTAACACTTGAAACGTTAGTCCGTGATATTAATTTTTATTGAAACGAAAGCTGAACTGACAAAGAAAATGAAAACGGCAAAATAAAATCAACAAACTTACTTCAACTCAATCTTTGGACTATCCTTTGAATGTGGCTTCGATTGGTAGCGTTTTATCAAGCTGTTTATGGTTTCACTTGGTTGGTATTCTCTCTTCACAGAACATCACGCCGGTGCAGTGGGTAACGAGCTCGCTCACATCCAGTCAATCATCATAAAATAAGGAGAAAATTAATATTTCACAATATTGGAGGCCAAACGAAAATTTGAGTGTAATAACTTTGACAAACCGTACATTATTATAGTATTTGCATCTTGAAATCTTCTGATGGACCGTGGATGGGCATAGCTAGTGATTCGCTATTTCGCTTTAAGGTCGATATCAATTCTTTACCATCTTGTTCTGTCACTGGTTGCTTTTTCTGTCACTGGTTGCTTGTTCTGTCACTGGTTGCTTGTTCTGTCACTGGTTGGTAATGTTATGTTTACTTTTTACTTGGCATCCTCTGAAAAAAAATGCAATTACGATGTTTAGAAAACTGTTTACAAGGTAAACAAAGAAAACTAAGCTAAGCTGAATCTAGCTGCAATACGGGTGTATATTTATTTTTTAATGTACAGAAAGAATTCTTTCACTGTTGGAAAGACCAGGTATTTAGCTTTTAAATGCCCCCCGTTAAAGTTAAATTGAGCAAAATACGAGTTAGATAAAAATTGCCGGTCGCATGTTCTCACCGTAAAAAATCTGTTGAAATTTAATCCCATTTTGGATTTAAAATTGGCAAATTTTAACTTAGGTAGTAAAAATTATTGCATCTTATTAGCCACAAATCCGTGATTAATGGAATTTTCTTTTCCGTTGAGGAAAAATATGCAATTTCGACCGGTTATTTTCATTTGACTCGTATTTGCTCAATTCTTCTTTGACCTTCTTTAAATTTCACAAAAATCATGACAATTGAAAGCTAAACGCCAGATCTTTTAAAGTGCCTCTGCAACGAAAAAATCTTTGATCCAATTTTAAACAAAACAGAACAACATTTCCATACGAGCCTTAATGGCGTTTTCAGTTTCTCGATATCTTGTTTCGTTTTAGAGATACTAAGGTTTTTTGAAACATGCAAATTAGGTGTTTCTGACGTCATCTACTCACGAGTAATAAATTACATTTATCAAATGGTGAATATCTCTGTAAATAGCACGCAGAAATTTTTCACACTTTGCATGACTATAACAATTTGGTAGCTTCACACCACTGTTCCTATTTTGTTGTTGCAACATAAACGGTTTTGGAATAAAAGCTTTTAAACTGTAAAATAGATATCTTAATTTTCATTTTTTCTTTACACTCAATAAATGCGATCTAAATGTACATACAATCATTGTATTATGTGCAGTGAAGTAAATATCGTTTAATAGGAGTGAAATAAGAAATTTTTGTTTTTCAAATACAAGACACTTGCATCCGAACGATCTCCATGGCAACAGCATACTGTGAACAGTAGTGGGTGTTTACCTAATCACTACACTCGTGCAAAGTTAGAAAAGGTTCTGGCCATTACATCCAAAGATATTCATTATTTTAGATATATAATTTATTATTCGTGAGTAAATGACGTCAAGAGACATCTAATTTGCATACTTTAAAAACCTAAATATCTCGAAAACGAAACGAGATTGCGAGAAACTGAAAACGCCATTTTAACTCATCTAGAAATGTTGTTCTGTTGTGTTTAAAATTGGATCAAAAATTTTTTCGTTGCAGGGGCACTTTAAACCATGAAAGATCTATTTCTGTGGATTAACTAATGATTACGTCAGGGCACTCAGATTACCTTTTTTTTATACACTGGCCAGATTATATTTTATGGCCACTATTATAATTACCAACCCGAAGCAAAACTGTACATATGTTTTCCCGAGATGAAATACCACAAAAAAACTATACATATGTTTTCTAAGGATGAAATACCACAAGTAACAAGGGAAGTTCTGTTGTATAAAATCGACAGTCGAAGTTGTGCGATTTATAGCGCTGTTACACTATGAAACTTGTCTCTTATTTTTATAAGCTGTCAAATTGCTACAACACGTTATAGATCACTTGAATTTAAGGGTTCAGTTCTTTATGCACAATTCTCACTGATCTATAATGAATGGATAACGCATTCATTACAAATCTGTATTAAAAAAAGTGAAGCCGGAGGTAAATCTGTGAATTCACGCTAAAATAGATTTTTTTACGGAATCGTAGTTTTTGCTGGCTTTTTGCTCTTACGTGTTACGGATCCAGTTGATTTTTACATCGCACATAGTCAGGGCGCTGGACGGACAAAAGAACATGTTTACTTACCATATTGAGGGGCAATTTCATTTTATGTTTATATTGTAACTTTGGGCCTAATAAGTATATTTCTGTATGTTGGACGCGTTGAAATTTCTTGTGGGCTCCTGCCAACACGTTTTTTGTTTGAATTTCCCGATAAAACTATTAATGCCAGAAAAGGTAAAATTTCAAATTCATTTATAGGAAAAATCACTTGTGTCATTGGAAAGGCAATAAAAAACTACATATAACATATTCCCTTGGTTACTTTGATTTTTGAAGTTTTTGTTGAGTTATGAGCGTTTGAAAACGTATTTTCAGACTAGTGCCCAGGAAATTTGCGCCATTTTAGGACTTTTTCCCATTTTGAAGCAGCAATAACTCAAAAACCCCCTGAAAAACCAGGGTAACCATAATAATGTCTTTTATGTAGTTTTTTATGAACTTTCTGATGATATAAGTTATTTTGCAGATAAACGAACTTGAAAGTTAGCGATTTTTGACAGCATAATAGTTTTATAGTAAAACTGAAGAAAAACGTGTTGACCGAAACTCACAAGAAAAATTGGGCCGGCCAACATTCAGAATTGTTTTATTGGGCATCTTACCAACAATTTAAGAGCAAAATTAATTTGCCCCTCGAGAAGGTAAGATTCCGCGTGGCGCCCTGACTAACAGATCAGGGTTGCCAGATTTCTTGAATAATTAAGCCAAACCATCATTAGTGCTGTCGCAAAAACAAAGAAAACAAAAGGCAAATACAATGAAAAACAAAGAGCATTGTTAAAAGTTTGGCTAATTTATGCATGCAATCTGGCAACCCTGTAACAGATCAGTGACAATCCTTAATTCCCATGGGAATTGAATTTTTAATTAAAAGGGGTCATATGTGAATTTTTAATTAAAAGGGGTCATATGTGAATTTTGTAAACAATTAATTTATTGAAAAGATTTTGTGAAAGTAATCATAACGTGAAAAATTTCGAGAGTTTTTGCCAAGGAATCGTCCAGCATACAACACCGAGTGGTTTCACTATTACAAAAATAATATGGCTCAAAAACTTATTACACCCGTTTTTAAAATTACGCGACCCGGCCGAAAATAGCTACACTGACGACTCAGTTTTATGTCAGACGATAACGAAGCAGAAATTGTTCAAAGTTTTAAACTTTATTGATCAGTATCAATGTATATTATTTGTTTGCTTCATAAAGAAATGTTCGAATGGTTTTCAAGACATTTTCGTGGTAATTATTGCAAAACTACGATTTTATGTATATTTGTTTACGTTCGTCGTTGCTATTTATAGCAGTTCGCCGGACATAAAACTGACATTTGCGACAAAACCATTTTTGGCTTGGTTGCGTAATTTAAGTCGAAGGAATATGTTGTTCTCTTTGGAAATGTTGTGTTTAATACTTTAATAATGTTAATTTAAGAGAACGGTAAGGCTGATAGGCTAAAGGTTTTCTCAGAAAGGTTTTCAGAAGTTAGTCATATTTTTTATGATCATGTAACCACCACGTCAAATTTCGGGGCGGGAAAAAGCTGAGTGCCCGGACAAAACCCATGACTTTTGGCAGAGCGTTGACCAACTCTTTTACATACGAAGCAATGTAAGCTTCAGAGATAAAGCAATTTTTGACAATAGAAAAATATCATTTTACTTCAGCAAAGTCAGTCTAGAGATGGTCTGGAACTCGGTTAATGTCTTTGCTCTATCTTTTTGTTCAAATGAATTTTTGTTATGATGAAGCAATCAGGGTTGGAAAAAATATTTTCCTTTCTGGGACCATAGATCCGATATAAAAATATTTCTGCAAACTGAAATTGCTGGTGCAAAAAAAAAACAATCAGTTTTAGCCGCTATTTAGCCAAACAAAATTAATTTTTGATAATCATTCGAAAATGTTTTATGCAATTATATTAGCTCTCTATCTCTCATGATCAACCTGTCTAATTATATGAGAGATGTGCAAATGATTTTGCTTGATGTTTCCAATACAGAATTTCATCATGTAAATTTTCTCCTTACATTGCACTAGCAGAAACTTTCTGCTTTCAACTGATGCAGAAACTAGTACGCAGTACAACGTAAAATATTGTCAGGAAACTCGTGTACAAATCCATTTTTTTATCAAAATTTGTTTCACCTAAAATATTTTATAAATGCATGTGAACTTGAAATATTTTCTGGGAACCCCAAAATTTTCTGGGACCAATGGTCCCGTGGTCCGATACATTTTCCATCTCTGGAAGCAATCATCCAATAGCGTTGCCTTGTCGAAGCGCTCAACCGTACTATTGAAATGTTAATGAGCAAATATAAAAAGAAACAAATTCCGAAAAAAAAGTCATCTTGCAATTCAAGATATGAATAAAAACAAGACAAACAATTGAAACTGTGAATTTTCGACTTTATTTCAAAGTCATCGTTAATCTTTGAAGTTGAAAATTCACAGTTTTAATTGTTAGTCTTGTTTTTATTCATATCTTGAATTGCAAGATGCCTTTATTTTTCGGAATTTGTTTCTTTTTATATTTTCTTAAATTGTCGGCTGGCCGTGCGTTTTTTTATTAACGTGCAAAATTCAAAAGATTTGTGCATGGTGAATATTTAACAACTATTCGCCGAAGGCGAGGCGATTATCACCGAAAATCACCGAGGTGAAAATCACCGAACCTGAGGTGAATAATAGACGATTTGCATGTTAGACTAACTTTCAATCTAGGCAAGACGAACAAAATCTTTTACTATAGTTAAAAAGAGCATCCTAAAATTAGTAGAATTGCCAAGTTTAGTGGCGAAATGTTGTAAAACATGGAAAATATGGCCTCGCAAAGTTTGCAAATTTGTATACATTTGTATTACGCGAGGAAAAAGTTACCACTTTTGATACAATTTTAGCTGAAAAGTGGTAACTTTTTCCTCGCGTAATACAAATGTATACAAATTTGCAAACTTTGCGACGCCATATTTTCCATGCTTTACAACATTTCGCCACCAAACTTGGCAATTCTACTAATTTTAGGATGCTCTTTTTAACTGTGGTAAAAGATTTTGTTTGTCTAGGCTAGACTGAAAGTTAGTCTAACATGCAAATTGTCCATTGTTTTAGTATTTTTACAGAAGTTGTCTTAATTTTGTTTATTTCTTTGTCCGTAATTTGTACAAAACGGCGGCTAGTTGCCATTTTGTAAACTTGTTTTTACTGTTATATTCACCTGGGGTCGGTTGTATAAAAAAGTAATTAAAGTTAACTATGATTAGTGGAAACGTCGACCAATCAGAACAACGTATTTTGTACTTAATCACTATTTAACTACAAAACAATGATTAAAAAAGTGATTAAGAGTTTTATACATGTACAACCGGCCCCTGTAGGTGAATATAAAGGAATGCCACGTCATATCGGACCAATCACAACGTCGGATTTCTTATGTTCACTTGTGTAAAAGTACCAAATGATTATAACCCATCCCCCATCCCCAATTAACGTTCTAGCTAAGGCCCTACGTAATTTACCATTTATTTTGTTTACAACATAATGTATTAGCTAAATGCATTTAAAAACCAAAATCTATCGTCGCTTTTAACAAAACCGCTGAGAGTATAAAGTACCAACATCAACTAAATTATCTATTATCATTATTAACCAAAATTAAGTTTTTATATTTTGCACATATATTTAAGCAGAATTCTCACCTGTTTTATACACGACGTTTGTTTCTCCATTCGACCATTTTCTGTTACGTTTTACCTAAAATACCCAAAAAAATTACGTTTAAAATGCATACTTTACTAAAATTTTAATTTTTGTAATTTTCAGGATTGGGTGGCAGTCGGGGTGGTGCTGCTGCATACAGGTTTGTCAGCTGTGAGTGACTGCAAGATGGTGAGAAAAGTAAGGTTAAAAATGGAACTGAGGAAAAACTGAGGAAGACAGCCTAAAACTAAACCAGGTAGGCAGTTAGTAGGATCGGTGGAAGAGGGCACTTTGGCCTTGGGAATCAGATCTACATGCAAAGCAGCCTGGCCGGGGGGGGGGGATTTTTTATATAACTTCTTAATTCCAATGGGAATTGAACTTTTAACTAAAAGGAGACACATGTATATGTTTTAACAATTTATTTGAAAAGAATTTGTTAAAATAATCATGACATGAAAAATTTGGAGAGTTGTGCAAAGGAGTCGTCCAGCATACAACACTGAGTTGTTTCACTATTGCAAAAAATATATGACTCAAAAACATGCAAATGATTAAGTCAAAGTGAGATTAGTATTGTTCGTCTCTTTAGAAATGTAGTTTGTTATTGTTTTTAAGAAGATGGTAAAGCTTAACAGGTCTAATTAGAAAGGCTTTCAAAAATTTAGTCAAAAATTTAGAAAGTAGATATATATATCAATTACTGTGCATGCATATTATCTAATCCTGTCAATTTTCCCTGTGAAGGAAACCCAAAACCTAGACAAAGCCCACCAATTTTGGCATAGCAAAGAGACCCTATTGACATCAAATCTTTGAGGTTCAAGGCAAATGGTTTAATACCAAATTAACAAATTTAACACCAATATTCACCACCAAACCTCATACACCAGCTCATACATGGGACACCAGAAACGAAGGATAGATTCAGTTGGTCTTGGCAGACCACAATGCCACTGTAGGCTTAGCGCATTATAGCAAGTAAACAGTTAGGCCAATCAGCAGTGGAATATATTGTGCTATTTTTATGCAATTTACTGGCAAGAATAATAGCAGAACAGCTACTTCAGCAATTTTATTGGCTACGTAATGCATTTGGTGGGTCAAAACCTGACTAATGAACATGTGTAATGAGATATGTGTGGGGACAAAAGCAAGCCGGGGGGGGGGGAGGGGGCTGGGAGGGCTGCAGCTTCCCCCCCCCAATTTTTTTTCAAATAACGGGGATATTTTTTCCAAATTTCAAAGTTTACCCATATTTTAATCGATAATTGCCAAAATAAAATTAGTTGAACAGCATATTTTTTCCATGAAAAAATTTTTTGGGGGGGGGTAAACTGAAATTTTTTCAGGGAAAAAATTACAGCCTCCAAGTTTTCAAAGGTCCCTTACGCCCATGGGTGGATTTCATTTAAACTGCAGTTTTAGGGACCGGACATTTATTAAAGGGGGGGAGTGCTGGTGCAAATAGGGGGAGGGTCATTATTTTTTGAGTAACCCAAAAGGGAGCTTGTGTTTTTCCTGCTACATTCTTGGGGGGCTGTCTTTTAAAATTATGCAAATGAAAATAGAAATGCACCAGCCCCCCCTTTAATAAATGCCGGTCCCTTACTTCCGACAATCAACCAAAGCCAAGGTTTCCCATGTGCCAGTCTGGAAAGTGTGTCGTGCAACCGAGATCTCGGTTGCACAGCTTTGATGTTCCCTATGTATTTTATAGTAAATTTTTGAAATCTGTGGCGCGCTATTTGCAAACTTTTCAGTCAGGCCCATGTGCAAAATACAAACGTTGTACGTCCAAATATTTCGCTAAATTTAACCTGATTCACCACAAAACTCATCTATATCAGAAATCTAGATACTCTCCTACAACTACTGATAGAGAATAAAGCATATATAAATACCTTAAAAAAGGCAGGTTTCCTTCGCTTTCGCCATTTCAGAAAATCTCACTGATTTAGCGCAAAACTTCATGTAAGATCAATATATAAGCTTAAGGAGGCTCTGCGAAGGAGAGAGGAGTCTCACACAAACACGTGTTCTACATGTTTGTAAACAAATGTGCATGTATTCATTTGGCCGAAAACTAATCTATAACACACTGCAGCTCAACAGGATGCCATTCTATGCCGTCAGAGTCGGACGACAACCAGGAATTTTTCAAACGTGGTAGGAACTATATAAACAGTGGTAGTGTGTTGTTTTTCACTTTTTCACCCCATTTTTGAGAACCATCAATAACGCACGTGTACATTTCATAATATTAATACAACTAATATGCAAGGTGAATGGGCCATCTACTATAGCTATTAAAAGTGGAGATTAATTCCTGCAGATTCTAAAAAAATGAATTCAAGATTATCTCAATTATTATTATATATATATATTACCTAATAAGTATATATTACCTAACCGAACCTGTCAAGTTAACCCGTGACTTGTGACATACAGGGTCTATCAATAAAAGCTAGACCCTCTGAACTAGATGCAGTTGAAATTAGCTGCAATCTGTTGTATTGATTTGAAGGTTTGAAATGCCTCGAAAGAAAAACACAATGTTTTGTACGCAAGGGAAATCAATAATAATGTCCTCAAATTCCCAAGTGCGTAAGATCTTGTGCCACTTTTTGAATCATTAGTTTGAATTATTCTGAGCTGTCAAATTAATACAGCAGATTGCAGTTAATTGATCTTGTGGCTATTTCGAAATGTCTACTTTTTTATACACTCTGTAGTTTCTATCTATTATTCTTCAAATAAAGGTAACGCACATGTTGTGAATTAAGACTAATCACCACAAAAGCCTATTGTATTTTGAAGATGTAAAATGATTCCTGCTGTGAAAATGACTTATAATAACGCATTTCTTAATGTGTTACTAAAATCTTACTGCTACAACTGCCTTTGACTGTGTGTTGCATCAGGTTACTAGTGAAGTGTTCACAATTAACTGTAAACAAAATTTTTTCATGGCTGACATAGGAAGGAATGCAAAGAACAGGTTGATGGCGTAGCAGCAACATTCAAAAAGTTTGAAACCTATGCAGAGGCACAAGCATTCATGGAGATCAAAGATCCAAGGGATAACCAGAGGAAACGTGTTTTTGTACGTTTTGTTAAACTTAGTGTCAATTTAAGTTGAGAAGGTCTTCTTAATTCACCCATTAATTAAGCCTCAATGCATCCAATTCATTCTTACTTTAATTGTCTAATGCCAGGTGATTAGAGCTCAATTAAAATCGACTGGATCTGGTTGGACAAAACTCATGATATGCTATAAAAAATGACCAAAAGTAATATCAGCTTTCCTTTTAATGATTTTTTAAACCATTGTAAAGTTCTATGTGGTATTGTGATCACCACTCTAGCCTTCCAAGCAGGAAGTGTAGGGTTCAAGTTTTGGTCAGGCTGACCACTCAAGTTTTATGATTGTAATTGGGGAAAGGGCTAGCTTCCCATTGTCCATTGACATGATAAAGACACCGGGGCATGGCTAGACTGTTATTTGAGGGGGTTGTATATTCATAATTTATGTTCTGCCCAACTAATTTATTTTGAAATCAACTGTAATGACTAGTGATTTCAAAGGAAATTTGTCAGGCATAAGCTGAATATGTGAATAGATACACCCAAATTACACTCCAGTGATGCCCATAGGGACCATCAAACAGTTGGTACCTCAGATCTGATGCCAACTAGACAATATCCAGTTTGGTAAATCTGTTCAGCCAAGAGCAAGGAATCAAGCCCCTAAATAGCATATGTGTCAAAATAATTTCTACAGACTACTCTGCTGTGTATATAGAATGCTAAACCGTTGAATAAACCTTCTGGGAAGAAACGAAAACATGAAGAGGAACATGTAGGTGTTGAGAAGCGATTGAGAGAAGGTCAGTTGTTATATAAGTCTGCTCCAACTATTTGAAAATCAAACTACCAAGTCAACCCACTAGGAAACACAAGTCACCCACAAGAAATAAAATTGTATCGAAATGAGCCCTATATAATGTCATGGATTTTGAAGCATACATGAGATGTGTTTACAGCACATTGCTGCTTAGTTCACTTTGGTTTTTTTATGATAGAGTATGATCCTGATAGAGTAGTGGTGTATTCTGATGGTTCCTGTATGAAAAATGGCAGGCGTGGTGCCAGGGCTGGGATAGGTGTGTACTGGGGAGATGATGATCCCAGGTTGAGTACCGGTATCTATTTATTGTCAATAGTTTTCATAATATATTTCTGACTTGGATACGGTACTTATATATCTCTAATACAGACATCTCTCTAATACAAACATCTCTCTAATACAGACATCTCTCTAATACAGACATATCTCTCTCTAATACAAACATCTCTCTAATACAAACATCTCTCTAATACAGACATCTCTCTCTAATACAGACATCTCTCTCTAATACAGACATCTCTCTCTAATACAGACATCTCTCTAATACAGACATCTTTCTAATACAGACATCTCTCTCTAATACAGACATCTCTCTCTAATACAGACATCTCTCTCTAATACAGACATCTCTCTCTCTCTAATACAAACATCTCTCTAATACAGACATCTCTCTCTAATACAGACGTCTCTCTCTAATACAGACATCTCCCTCTAATACAAACGTCTCTCTAAAACGGACATCTCTATAATACAGACATCACTCTCTAATACAGACATCTCACTCTAATACAGACATCTCACTCTAATACAGACATTTCTCTCTGATACAAGCATCTCTGTCTAATACAAGCATCTCTGTCTAATACAAACATCTCTGTGTAATATAGACATATCTCTAATGCAAACATCTCTCTAACACAGACGTCTTTAATACAGTCTGTGTTACAAAATTTTAAAACGTTTTTAGAAATGTCAGTGAAAGACTACAGGGAACACCAGAGACAAATCAGAGGGCGGAATTAAATGTAAGTCTACAATTGTATACTTCAGTAAACCCACAGGTTAGTAACCCATCAACCACTAGGAACAAGCAGCACAAATGAATCTCGATGGCTGGATATGTGCAACTTTTTAGGCTGCTATAAGAGCTCTGGAAATAGCCACAAACAGAAGTCACATTAAGAAGCTGGAAATAAGAACAGACAGCATGTATACTATGAATGGTAAGTATTGAGGATTTATTAAGAATAAACAACCATAAACTGTCATGAAGGGCAACAACCCCTTACCACAAAAATGCCTTACTACTGAAGGGCATATACTGCAAAGACTAGTGCCTAAAACGTTGTAATCAAGTTTTAACTATTTGTGCTCTAGACAGTGTACATAATAGCACCATATTTCTTTTGCAAAGCTGTAACAAACTGGATGGAGGCATGGAAACGGAATGGCTTCAAAACAGCACAAGGAAAGGATGTTAAAAACAGAGATGACATCATGAAATTGTATGCATTGTGTCAGAAAATTGATGTGAAATGGGTAATTAATTATAATTATCATCTTTAATTATACAATATGAAACAATTACTGGATGAGGTTTGGTCACATTGATTCTCAGAAGTGTCACTTTTTAGACACATGTCCGAGGTCACCGAGGACATGAGGGAAATGAAAAAGCAGATGAATTGGCGAGAAGAGGAGCAGAACTTTGAAAGTCTGAAAAACTGTTTGTTGGGTGTTAAAGTGTCAAGCAGCATGCCCAGTTGAATTTGGGGCAAACAGAAAAGCTGTCAATTTACAGATATTTAACCATGAAACCGAAATAAATTGTTAACTTATAGAAAAGGGAAAACTTTGCTCACGGGCAGCTGGTAATGTAAAGAGCAAAAAAAGGAGTATTTTACTATATAGCCAAAAATGACACAAACTTGTTGCAAGATTTCAATTTTCTTTAACAAGTTGCAACAATCTTCTCAACATAATCAAGTTGCAGTCAGGCTTGTTGGCAGACTTGTTACAACTTGTTGATACAACTTGCAGCAAGCCTGTGGATGACTGGTTTTGACAATCAACTTGCAACAGAAGTCTGTTGACAACTCGTAACAGACTTGTTGTCAACAAGTTGTGGCAATCCATGCAAAGGCATGTGTTGTTAACAATATATGACAGGGTGCATTACAAGTTGATAAAAAGACAAGAGTTTGAAAACAAGTCAATATATTTATTCTACTAAAGCACCTTCGCCTAACTTTTATTAGAATTAAAACCTATGAAAAGTTAATGTCACATTGCCAATCTTTTGCATTCAAATACGATTTCTGTTCTTCCCCAAAATTTTTTTGCACCCAAAAAGCACCAGACACAAGCTATAAACAAGACAATATGAAATAATACTATCAGAAACTTTTGGTAATCTACTTTTAAACTATCATATATATGTATATGCTACTAACAATTGTACACTCAATTTTGTTTTTCCATCTGCACGAACTCTCCAATATGAGTATAATAATTATAGTATTCCTCAGCAATCTAGGAAGTTGGCTGCCATTAGCAATTCCAAAGCGATTTCTGGGGCGATCGGAAACTCCGGTATTTCCGTGCTACTGTTGGTGTAGCGCACTTTGTACAAGAAATACATACAGACTTTGGCCAAGATATGCGAGGGAATTTCCCTAAAATGCACCTCGTTCGTTTCATTTTCTGAGAACTGACCTGTTATGGAAAACAAACCAGTGTGTTTAGTTGATGTGTTTCAAACCGAATAGGTGTCCATTGTTTTTATGTGTCTTGGTGTCATGTACCCAGGTGAAAATGATGTTTGTGGTGTTACCCTGAGTTTATATCCCAACTGAGGGGGCGGTAGGGGGGGGGGAATAAGCCAATGAGACAACAAGTTTACGATTTCCGATGTCTACTTTTTTGTACACTTTAATTAAAATGAATATGTATTTAAATCAGTCTCAATACATATACTTTTGGCAATGCAACACCTACTGAAAAACATTTTGAAAACACTGAAAGTACTTACCTGGCCCACTTAGCATGGCTTTAATCGTCCCTGACGTCAAGGCATAGTGACGCTTAACAACAAATTCATGGCCATCGCTGGAAATGAGTTTGACATACTGCGCTTCTGGGCCTTCGCAGCCTCCATAGACAGGTTCAGGATTTGCCATCAGTCAAGTTTTGAGAACCTGGACAAAAGTAGGAAATGGTAAATATCCACAAGGCATTGTCAATCAATTGTAAAGCAGTTCAACGATTGTTTTAACACAGACTTTTTACCTAAAGTGCACACCCAAGAAATGTATGTTGCAATAAATCCATTGACATCTTGCAACAGATTAAGGCAATAAATAATTTATGTGGTGTTCTCACAAAATTATATTTTAACTTGATATTCACCATGCAAACATACAAAGAAATTTTTGCATTTGCATGGCTTATGACAGCTTGTTGACAACAAGTCTGTTGCAAGTTGCCAACAGATTTGTTGCAAGTCAGTTGTCTATGTGACTTGTGTTGCTAGTGTTAGTATTGTAGCTGAGAGCACAGAAATACAGGGTCTTTTACTATCTAAAATGGTGGTACAAACACATTCAACATTGATGAGCAAAGGTCGAATCCAAACGAGGCAAAAAATGTCAAATTCAGTAGTGACACTTTTATGTGCATTGCAACTAGAGCGGAAAATTTGAAAATTGCGTCCCCAAGATTTACGAAATGTAATAGAAAATACAACATGGAAGACCTCAAAATTTGCACCCGATATCTCAGTTGCACAGAAAAAACTTTCCAGTCTGGCACTGCAATTAGTTAGCCCACAGTTCTCAACAAAAGACCTGCAAGGCCAGCATTAGCTTTGTACAAGCCCCACCTCGTGATCACATGTCCAGCTGGCAAACAGCCATATAAACAGTCACAACAGATCCTAGAGCTAGTCAAAGGTTACTAACCCACTTGACACCAATCCCACTGCCTTGACTTAGCTGACTTTGAAGTATTGACACAAGCTAAATTTCAGATTACAAACTTTACATGTATATTGTTGAAGGCCAATTAAGAAACGTCTCGATAGATTACATATTTCAATCTGGCTTCAGACCTGTACAATACGACCATTTTGACATTTCTGACACACCTGTAGTACGACTCTCGGGCGAAATCAAGAATGCCCAAAGAAGCACTCAAAACGCAAGTCGTGCACGCATAATTGCCGTGTTTACACCCCACATGACACACAAAACAAGATTAAAAAAAATTCCACTCGTGCTTGGCACGAATTCTTCTCATGACAAAGTCAACAAAACATTACAAAATATTACCTTTTTACTTCGATTTGAGACGATTACAAACTTACAAGCGTTTCATCGTTTGTTTTGTGGCTATCTTTCTGCGCCAAAAGATTATTTCACCAAGCAAAACTAGCTCTTTCACGAACGTAGACAAAATGGCGCACGCCGCACGGCCACTTTATGGGAGGACTAAAAATGAGAATTTTTCTCCGAGGTTATTTTACCGAGGTACCTTCCCCCGGTAGCCTCAAAAAAGTAGTTGAGGTACCTTTTGCCGGTAGCTTCAAAAATTTATAGTTAGGACAACGACTGAACGACAAAAGACAACCTCCCCCCCCGTGTATAAGTCCACGACATTTATTACTGTCACTGACACTAATATAGAAATTAACTCCACAGAATTGTTGCAAGTTGTGAATTTTACTGGCTTGTTGCAAGTTGTCAACAAGTCGCAACAAACTTGTCAATCTCATTAAGTTGCAACAAGTCAGGCATGTTGCAACTTTTCATTTGCAGACGTGTCACAACTTATTGAAACAACTTGCAGACTTGTTAAAACTGGTACGTCTTTGGTTGTGTACCCCTAGTGTCCCCTCCCCCGTCCCGCTCTGAATATAAGCTTACTATATATTTTTTCTACATTCTAACTTTTGTTTTCATTCTTTCTGATATCAAATTTCGTTTTTCATTGCTCTTACCGGCAAACACAATTTCTTTCTTAAAATAAACTCTTAGTAAAAACTTTGCTAGTAAAAACTACCTTTATAGAAACACCACGTAAATTCATTTTTGCAAAGCTTTCGATCCGTAAGCTCGGATCTTCATTGGTGCTGCAAATAATTCGACTAATTTCAATTCAAAATCTTTGCGATAATAAATTTACGTGGATATATACCAAAAGTATAGTCATTTGTCTTCCTTGGGTTCCTAATCATCTTTTTCTTCGCTTATTCCTGGTCAAATCTCTCATTTTCCCTCGCAAAAACATCTACACGTCACTATGTCATATTTTTACAAAAGGTTTCATTTACAAATATTTTGGACGGCAAGTAATAAGCAACAATAGGCAGGACATGTCAAGAAATCCATCTGCGAGAAGGGTTGTAAATAAACGATTGCTTGCCAACATGTCGCGGGCGATATGATGCTGCAAGAAAAATGTTATTAATTTGTTAAAAATGTGAAAACAAGACATGCGTTATTATTACCGAACTGTCAGGGATATTAGAGAGGTTTAGATTTGGCTTCGAATTCCTCTATCGCCACCTTAATCTATCTTTCAGCCAATCAGATGTGTCGGACCTACCCGATAAACTAATCAAATTCTTTAAAAATCGGAAAAAGGTAGCGGTAGTGGTAGAGGAAGTCAAATTTGAACCTCTCTAATGCCTAATCTGGCGATGTGGATGGATACATGGTTTCATCTAGACTTCGTACAACCATAGGCAATCGACTAAACCAAAGGAATTGAATGAAATTGTTTATTTGTTTAAATACATTGTTTGTTGTTACTGTTGTTGTTGCTGTTGTTGTTGTTGTTGTTGTTGTTGTTGTTGTTGTTGTTGTTGTTGTTGTTGTTGTTGTTGCTGTTGCTGTTGCTGTTGCTGTTGCTGTTGCTGTTGCTGTTGCTGTTGCTGTTGCTGTTGTTGTTGTTGTTGTTGTTGTTGTTGTTGTTGTTGTTGTTGTTGTTGTTGTTGTTGTTGTTGTTGTTGTTGTTGTTGTTGTTGTTAACAGGCTTGATGCAAGTTGATTGTCAAGACTTATCCACAAGCTTGATGCAAGGTACCTCAACAACTTGCAGCAAGTCTGCAAATATCAAGTTGCATCAAGTCTGATTTTCACTGCAGGCTTGACGCAAATTCATGAAGCCAACAGGCTTGATGCAAAACTTGCACGAGAGAGGCAAAATCCACAACTTGCATCCAGTATGTGGTGTTTCTAGCTGTGTATGGTAGAACCGATTCCAGCGTCTTAAAAATGGTAACTCACTTGGTCCAGGTACTTCTGTCTCCGCCTCCCAAGAAGGGTTCCACCGGCTTGTCGTCGACACGAACATCGAACTGGACATGTATCGCTTCTCGTCGCCCTCGTAATTCACAAGATTGTAGTGGCCAGGTCCTGGCGATGGCTCCACTTCAGGCAGAGCGAGAGCTGGCGCCGAGATACTCAGATAATGATGACGTCTGAAGGGAAAGAAAAGAACAATAGACAATTTCTACGAGTACAGACTAAATTTTGATCTAAGGAAGAACGAAATCTATCAACACGGCTGGTAAAAACTAGAAAGAGAATCTTGAGATTATTAAAAGTTCGCTTTTTGAAATGTTGTAAAATACGGAAAATATAACCTGATGAAGTTTGCACATTTTGTGTAAATTTCGTATGTATTGTTCCAAGTGGTCAATTTTACCAACTTGCCAACAAGTTGCAACAAACTTTGTCAATTTCATCATGTTGCAACAAGCTTGTTAAAATCAGGCTTGTTGCAACTTGTCATTTGCAGAATTGTTACAACTTGTTGAAACAACATGCAGCAAGCCTGTGGATAACAAGTTTTGACAATCAACTTGCAACAAGTCTGCTGACAACTTGCAACAGACTTGTCATCAACAAGCTGTCGCAAGCCACGGGAACACATGCTGACAAGTCTGTACGTTGCATGATGTCTACGCTATTTTCTCATCCACTGCGACTTACTGGAACTTGCAGCCTCTACGTTTCTCGTTCTTAGCACGGTAAGGATTATAGGAGCCTGGCCCTGGGCTAAGATCAGGTGTAGAGGTCATCTTGCGTTCCGTTGAAGATTTAAACGACGCTGTCGTTCCGCCTGAACTCTTGTGAACTAAATCTTCTTTGATGTTGTAGTGACCTAGAAATGTGTCGTTTGAAATGTTTCAAATAAAATGTACGCGCTAGCCACTGTAATTAGCGTTTTCTACTGTAAACGAATTTAATTTTGATCTACGTAAACGATGACTGCTTTATGGATTCCGCTAGTTCGAAGCTGTCATCACAATGTATTTGCATGACATTGTTCTAAGACAATGCATATCTCAAGGACGAGAAAGGTACTGCCCGGTTGCCCCTTTACAAAATTCATAAAAAATGTTGTGTGCCAAATATTTTTAGAGCGTTTGGATTAGGAATTTTTGACAAATTTCTCGCAAATTCCTAAGTTACATGATGTTTGATTGAGGCTATACATGGACGGAAGTGAGAAATAGAAAACTAGGGTCATATTATTCTGGCACTGCAGGAAACCAGTAAAAATTCGAGTAGGATTTGAGCTCCATCTTCAGGTTTAATCAAATTCCAAAAGTACATTAAATTACAAAGATAATTCTGGAGTGCACGAAATACGTTCGCGACGACTTAAAGCTTGTCTTTGAGGACATTGATATTAATTTATTTATATTGAAAAAGAAGAACTTACAAGGTGATGGAAGTTTGGCTGCTGTTTTGCTTGATGTAAAACTTTCTCTTTTGGAACTTTAAAAGTAGAATATTGAAAATACACATTGAGAAACAGTGAAGTGGAGTGGAGTGGAGAAAAGGACATGAAAGGAAGTGAAGTGAAACGAAGAGATAAAGTAGAGTGAGGTGGAGTAAAGAAGTGAAGTAAATGAAGAAAGTAAGTAAATGAAGTGAAGTAAATGAAGTGAAGTAAATGAAGTGAAGTAAATCAAGTTAAGTAAATCAAGTTAAGTAAATGAAGTCAAATGAAGTAGTAAAGTGGAGTGAAGTGAAGTAAATGAAGTGAAGTAAATCAAGTTAAGTAAATGAAGTCAAGTAAATGAAGTCAAATGAAGTAGTAAAGTGGAGTGAAGTGAAGTAAATGAAGTGAAGTAAATGAAGTGAAGTAAATGAAGTGAAGTAAATCAAGTTAAGTAAATGAAGTCAAGTAAATGAAGTCAAATGAAGTAGTAAAGTGGAGTGAAGTGAAGTAAATGAAGTGAAGTAAATGAAGTGAAGTAAATGAAGTGAAGTAAATCAAGTTAAGTAAATGAAGTCAAGTAAATGAAGTCAAATGAAGTAGTAAAGTGGAGTGAAGTGAAGTAAATGAAGTGAAGTAAATGAAGTGAAGTAAATGAAGTGAAGTAAATCAAGTTAAGTAAATGAAGTCAAGTAAATGAAGTCAAATGAAGTAGTAAAGTGGAGTGAAGTGAAGTAAATGAAGTGAAGTAAATAAAGTGAAGTAAATGAAGTGAAGTAAATCAAGTTAAGTAAATGAAGTCAAGTAAATGAAGTCAAATGAAGTAGTAAAGTGGAGTGAAGTGAAGTAAATGAAGTGAAGTAAATGAAGTGAAGTAAATGAAGTGAAGTAAATCAAGTTAAGTAAATGAAGTTAAGTAAATGAAGTCAAATGAAGTAGTAAAGTGGAGTGAAGTGAAGTAAATGAAGTGAAGTAAATGAAGTGAAGTAAATGAAGTGAAGTAAATGAAGTGAAGTAAATGAAGTGAAGTAAATGAAGTGAAGTAAATAAAGTTAAGTAAATGAAGTGAAGTAAATCAAGTTAAGTAAATGAAGTGAAGTAAATGAAGTCAAATGAAGTAGTAAAGTGGAGTGAGGTGAAGTAAATGAAGTGAAGTAAATGAAGTGAAGTAAATGAAGTGAAGTAAATCAAGTTAAGTAAATGAAGTGAAGTAAATGAAGTGAAGTAAATGAAGTGAAGTAAATCAAGTTAAGTAAATGAAGTGAAGTAAATGAAGTGAAGTAAATCAAGTTAAGTAAATGAAGTGAAGTAAATGAAGTCAAATGAAGTAGTAAAGTGGAGTGAGGTGAAGTGAAGTAAATGAAGGGAAGTGAATGAGGTCAAACGAAGCAGTAAAGTGGAGTGATGGGAAGCAAATGAAGTGAAATCAATGAAGTGAAGTAAATGAAGTGAAGTGAATGAGGTTGAATGAGGAAGTAAAGTGGATTGACAGGAAGCAAATGAAGTTGAGTAAATGAAGTGGAATGAAGAGGTAAAGTGGAGTGGGGTGAAGCAAATGAAGACAATGAAATGAAGTGAAATGAACCTTATAATCACATGAAGTGAATAAAGTAGAACCAAGTAGTAATGTGAATAAAAGTGTTGAAAGTAAATGAAATCAAGTGAAATGAATGAAGTGTAAGAAAAGCATGTACTGCATAGGGTTTACCACCACATTTGAGAACCATAACAAACAGTTAGAATCCATAACTTTGACACCAAATACTTACTTTGATTTGAAAGCAGCATAGGCAGACACATTATTATCATGAGTTACTTTACCAGTAGCCCTGGAAATCTGAGACAAACACAGGTTTCAATTAATTGAAGATACTTATAAATCTTGATATCAATTGCATTAGTGACAAACAATATAATAAATATACCTTATAAGAATTTGGTGCAGGAGCTTGCTGTTGTTTTCTCTCATTTGATGGTATAGCAATTGGCATGTGAAAATTACTGAAAATGCAACATGAGAGTCAATTTCTTTTGTAAACACAGGATGCTCAGCAGTATTCTTCTGAACAGACCCTTTTCGAAATGTGATTACTCTTTCGCAAACTTCACAAGATATTATTTTTCACATTTTACAATGTTTTGCAACCAAACTTCACCATTTTACTAAATTTAGGATGCTCTTTCCAGCTGTGCCAATGAATATTCCTAATTCTAAAGTTTGTCTGAAAGGGGAATCATCTATTGTGCAATTGTTTCTTGCATGTAAATGTCTCGTACCTGGTAACATTTGCTTTGTTGAAATCGGACTTGACAGGTGGTTTCATAGGTTCATATTCACCTAGAGTTCACAAATAAAATGCAAGCTCTGTTTCTTGACATTTTGCAGCATGATATAAGAAATAATAGTTACAACAATGGACAATTAATTTCTGTTGATCAAACACTACATTTGGACCGAAGCAAGAAGATGAAAAATATCCAGCTTTTAAGCGAGATTTCCCTCGTCAATAGTAAGATATCCCCTATTAGGGTTGGCCCTCGTATGTAAATGGATTTTGTATACATGTTAAATTCAAATAGCATGTAGGACTGAGCCAACAGCCCTTAAAACAGATAAACAATGGCATAGATTACCTGGTCCTGGCTGGGCAAACACTCGTTTCTGTCTCTGAAATCTGACCATCTATAAAACCAATCAAGACAAATGATAAATCTTGCCAAAAACTGTCCCCAAAAGCAGCCCTATTTGAAATGACGTTTACCAAAGATGTTGTTGCCGTACCTTTGAGGCAAAGGTTCCTGTGCCTCGTTTCGAGTACGAGGGAGAAACATCATTGCTACATTGTTCAAAACCTTTGTAAGTTCCCGGTCCGGGATTTTCATTCTACATAAAATAAAATATTACGGTGTTACGTACTCAAGTGAAAATGACGTTACTCGAGTTTATATCGACACAGCTAGGGCAAGCAAAAATATGCCTTTCTTACTACATATCCAATTCCTTGGAATCTTTTAGCTCGAGATAGAAATCCTTTCTTCTCTGAGTTGTCAACCACTATGGTTTGATATTTGCTTGGAATCGAAGATGAAGCAGCCACGGTACCATGTCCTGAGAAAAAATCACATAATTTTTGAGGGGGAACAGCTGGAACAACTACCATTACGAGAAATGGGGGCGAGGGCTGGGCCAGACTTCAAAGTAATGCAGATACTGTCGAGCTAAGATTTCTTTCAGAAGAAAAGCTTAAAACATTCATACTCAAATTATTTCACATCTTTTACACTCTTATTGTTTTAAGATGCCTTTTCCCCTTGCCCCTATATTTTAAGGCTTTCGCACTTCAAAAATCTAGTCAAAAACTATCAAATTCCGCTGTATAATATAGATGGTATCCTTTTACATCCAAAAAATGATATTAAAAATGCTACGAGGTAGAATTGTTTGGGCATATTGACAAAGAAAAAAGGTTTACAAATGCTAAAAGCATCTGCCATTGGCCATAATTACAGTACACTATTTAACACGTACAAGTCAATTGCTGTAGTAGCCTATATTTCACTATTTCACAACATATATACTTCATAACTAGTATTATTTTATAGAAACAATACCAAACTTTTATTTCAATGAAAAAACTGACCTTTATGTAGATGTCCAAGCGAATTCCCTCCAACAGATCGTCCACCATCATGCTGAAGTAAAACGCTATCAGTCGCCATCTTTGCCAAAGTTTGTTCGTTGCCTTGACAACGAAAAAGGACGGCGATGCATGAGTATCGAATCGACTGATCCGATAGCATCAATCGATGCTATCGATTACTTTTCAAATAATCGGTTATATCGACGGTTTAAACGATGATTTATTCTATACCACTTCAGTAGATTATTATAGGCTCGTATCATATAATCATACTGACCGTAGCCAATTTAACGTCCGAGAGTTGTAGCGTCGTCTTTTGTGTCCAATGTTATTAGTTCTGTAGGGCAAAACGTTAACCGGGTATTTGCATGGAGCATGACCTAATTGCCAATACTTTTTAGCATGACCTAATTGCCAATACTTTTTAGCGTGACCAAATTGCCAGGATTTTTGAAAATGAAAAAAAAACTTGTTTTTTATGTGTCTTGGTATATTTACTCATGCAGATGAAGGTCTGACTTTTGGAATGCTAAACCATGCATTGATCCGTCAACTGAAGGCCAATGAACCTTTAACCTTTTAGACGAAATTTTGAAAAAAATCGAAATAGGAAAAAATATTACCACAGCTTGAACGAACATCCTAAACTTAGTAAAATTGCAAAGTTTGGTTGTAAAATGTTGTAAACTATAGAAAATATAGCCTTGCGAAGTTGGCAAATTTTCTGTAGTTTTGTATTATCCGTGAGAAATGAATACCCAAGGATGTCAACTCGGTATTATTTTCCACCGGTAATACAAATCTATACAAAATTTGCCAAATTTGTAAGTCTATATTTTCCATATTTAGAACATTTCACAACCAAACTTTACAATTTTACTAAGTAGGATGCTCTTTCAAGATGTGGTAATATTTTTGTCTGTTTCGAATTTTTCAAAATTTCGTCTAAAAGGTTAAAGGTCCATTGAGCTAAATTGCAAAGGTCGTAGGTTCGATTCCCGCCGTGGTCAGGCAAAATTTTCAAGCCTGTCCATTGTGGATATAAACGCAGAGTACTGCCAAAAAATGAGATAAATTTGTTTCTGATTTTGTACTTGAAAAAACTTCCCATTCTGTGTCAAGCATTGCCTGTGTGTGATTACAAAAATAAAGATGGAAAAAAATTATCATACAAAGTATAACTTCCAAAAAAACTTGATACTGGTTAAGAGCTACACAGTTTTGTTCAAGGATGCATGCAACAACTGTTTCCGGCAGACGTAATCTATTGACGTCAATGTTCATGGATTTATGCGCAAAACTGCCCTTGTAATCTACACACATCGCTAGCCACCCGTGTTGGAAGGAACAACAAAAACCTCACTAAAGGTATTCATATTTTTGTTGCATACATAACCATACATAACATACATGCATGTGGGAGAATAGATCAATATTCATTGAAATTAATTCTTTAACTGAAGCTGGTTTCGAATTCATGGTACATTGATTCAAGGCCCGCCCAAATTTTGACCAGTGCCCTTTGTCGAAGTTCACAAATATTATAGTCTTGGGGCTGTCTTGCTTAATATTATTCCCAATCCCATTTTCCATTGGGCTGTTTTTGCCAATGACAATGCCAGGCCCAGGGCATGGAATACCATTTTCTCAGCAAAAATAGGCTCCCATTATAGACATTTTCCAGCACCCTCTTGATTCTAATTTTTGTTAATTATTTCAGCTCAGGTTTTCAATGCATATAGATACAAGGTAATTTTTCCCACATGTTTTCTACATTGCATTGCAATTCATCGTTTAACTCTGGCGTGATGTAGGGACTCCTTACGTCTATTTGCAACAACGTCTATTTACACCTAAAGATTGCGGAGTGTTTTAGGGATTGGTAGGACTTGTACATGAGCACTAAAAGGAAGGGGCGTGGTCACAAATGCAGTAAGAAAATACGGATTTAGGTCCCTGAAATAATGGATTTGTGTCCAAAATTTTGTGCCAAACATTTGTACTGATCAGTGATCACTAATGTGTGTAAAATTTCAATCCATATATTTCTATATGTACAACTAATGCTTACACGAGTATATATATTTACACATAATGATCTTTCGTTCAAAAATATTCAAAATAAAAAAAAACATGAGTGCGGAAAAATTATTGCTTGGTTAAAGCCCAGCGGACAATCTTGCTCTGTGGGAATCTGACACCAATCACGTTCCTGGCTTTGCTCAAGCGTGTAAGGCTATCGTCTTATTTCTACAGAGATGTTGCTTTTGACCATCCTAATATTGCCTTGTGTGGCAAGAGCTGCCCTGTACCCATCATCAGACAAATGTTTTGAAGAAGCTGCTACGAAATACATAACGTGCAAGCCGATCCATGGTCGACCATCTCACTGCAACTGCACTGAAAAAATCCCATGTTACATCAAATTTATTCTAACAAAATTCAATGGTACCTTTTACATTAATCAAACCAGCGATCAAGTACAACAAGGACCGACAATCACCGTAAGACAGTTTGGTATAGTAGTAATTGACGTGTTTAACGAGATGCCTGAAGATACCTCCATACATTTTCATGGCATGAGACAACGGAATGTTCCATGGATTGATGGAGTTGGAAATATCACTCAATATCCCATTCCTGCTAAAGGGAGATTTAGGTAAAGTACAACTAAGAAGAACAGTTTAGAACTGCATGAAAGAGTTATCCAGCATAAAGTTAGTTTAGTCTAGGTTTCTTCCAGTAGTAACACTGGATAAATAAGAGATGATCCTTACTGGACCTCTAGGAAGAACAGTTGAGAACTGATAGAGCTATCTAGTATAAATAAAGTTAGTTTAGTTTAGGTTTCCTCCTGTAGTAACACTGGATAAATAAGAGATGATCCTTACTGGACCTCTAGGAAGAACAGTTGAGAACTGATAGAGCTATCTAGTGTAAATAAAGTTAGTTTAGTTTTGCTTTCCTCCTGTAGTAACACTGAATCATAAGCGGTGATCCTTACAAGACCTCTAGGAGGAACAGTTTAGAACTGATAGCTAGATTATAGGATATCCGGTATTAAGAAAGTTAGTTTAGGTTTTCACGCATATCTAACTAATCTAAGGGATATTTTAAAAAAGGATACATAAAGAATAATACATGGGTGCGCACAAATGCCAGATTTATTTCGAGTATTGAATATGATAATTACGATACAGGTTCCTTTAGCTAAAGCCGCTAGCCGTAACATTTAATGTTCCAAGAAACAGAAGGCTCAATATTCAGTATACAATTTGTCTTAGCTATACTAGGGGGCGGGAAGACAAAAGATCATGCATCCGTTTTAACGACAATAATTAGCACACGAAGCAGTCGTTTGCATTTTCGACACGTCTTATGTTTGTAAATCTACTCCTTCAGATTGTCATGATACTATCTCGCATCCTTTAATGGACCGATTGCATTATGGACAAAATTTTGAAAAAAGTTGAAATGGAAAATTTTATTACCACAGCATTGAGGAGCATCCTAAAATTAGTAAAATTGCAAAGTTTGGTTGCGAAACGTTGTAAAATGTGGAAAATGTAAGCCTGTGAGGATTGCAAATTTTGTATATTTTTGTATTACGCACGGAAAATTGATACCAACATCGAGAAAACGGAATCAATTTTCCGTGCGTAATACAAAAGTGTACAAAATTCGAAAACTTTGCAGGGCTATATTTAGGCCGTTCGCCGTGACCCGATATCGTTCACTTTCATTAAGCATGTCATGGAACTGAGGAAACTTTACAGAACATAACTTTTTCAAACACGGGGAGTTCGAATCTGAAAAGTTGCCGCTCCTCCGACCCGCAGTTTTTTCATAAAAGCCATTTTAATTCCACTCTTTCGACACGCTTCAAATAATCTCCCGCCATTTTGAATTCTTTAATATTCCGTTTGCAATCGCTCAGAATGGTGATTATTCCGTCCCAGATCCCTCAACTCGCGGTAAATTGTCATTCTAACCGATGGAATTGCTAAAATCATTAATTTTGTAAACACATGGCTCCCTACAAAGGTGCTAGTCATGTTTGTGTGTGTGAAGTCCATTTCCACGGCAAAAATGGAGAAATTAGAAGAGATATTAGCAAAAATTTTTGAGACATAATAAAGCAGTGCTTAGATACGTCTTTATCATAAACAGAACTCGCAAAAGTCTACTATTCAGACAAGTTTACTATTATTACAAGTAAACTTTAAAGAGAGAGCTAAAGCCATCCTTGCCAATGCTGGACGAAAACGTTTGTAATAGGAAAGAAACGGACAAATTCATTCCATTTCCAGTTCTGAAAAAGGTAATAGATTAATTGTCCTTATCCATCTTCAAATGTTTTTCCCTAAATTTGCTCAATCTGTAAACAGCTTGGGGCTTTAGACATCACAGATATGACATTTCCATCTGGCTTTTTTCAATCTGGGTTACCTTGAATGGAAGTTGTCACAATGCAACATAGTATCTCAGACTGTAACTATTAAAAGCGATTTCTGATTTCGGAGATAATGTAATGATAAAAGTATAACAATAGCATGCTTTTCATAGCCAGCATAGAACTGTAGAGCTGCTACTGGTTTTTTCTGATGCAAAAAAAAAACTCGATTATTTTGATAAACAGGAACAAGACGCCTGCTAGAGCTTTCGACGCCTGCAAGACGCCTGCTAGAGCTAGAGCTTCGCCTGCCAAGAGTAGAAGAAAATGTGCACAAGGGACACCAACAATTCCCTTTTAAAATCAGTTGTTATTAGGGTCAATTGTATATGTGATTCTAATGTAACACATAGGTTGGAAACATGTTGGAAACACCTCTCACTTCTAGATACCTTCCAGGAAAATTTAATTAGGCATTGGCTTGAGAGATAACCCTCTTGCAACTTGTAACTGGGGGGTATTACCCCACCAGTGATATCGCAACTGCTGCAATAACACTCCATTGTAAAAACGATATTCGGTGCACTATTTTGTCACCTTGTTTATATATATTGAACAGGGATTGTTTATATATATTGAGCAGCCTCTTAGTGAAATTAATGGTCACTTAATTAGCTATAAATTGTGTCTCTTTTATGGGAGGTTTGGATGAAAACCCCCTTTATTGAAGATTGTTCTGTCGGTTTATTTTCAACTTAGGTTGATAATGTTTTAGTGCATGTTACTGTTAGTGTTTCAGACCTCATGTTTCTTGAGCACTGAAGTAACTGGACACATTGAAGACAATATATATTTTATTTGTAGTTCTAATAATATTATTGGAAAGTGAGGAACAAAACATTTAAAACAGAAGTTTCAAGCGTTAACGCTTAATGAATACATGAAAACAATTGTTGCAAAACTCTCTGATATTTAAAAATTGTCAACTAATTATTTATCCTGGGAGGTTATGTACAGTTAATGAATGCATGATGAAGGTGGACTATTATTGATTTTACCTATTTTTGGTCAAAGCCAAAGGCAACATTTTTGCTGCAGTTATACTTGGCTCTTAAGCACAACATTGCTGATAACTTATTATTAGTTATACTTTCCTGGTTGTCGATGCTTTCCTCTGACAAACGTTTTCGACCAGCATTGGCAAGGGTGGTTTTAGGTCTCTCAAGCTTACTTATATTACCTGAATCGTCGACTTCTGTGAGTTTTTTATATGATAAAAATAGGTTTAAGCACTGTTTTCTTATGTCTCAATAATTTTTGCCAATATATCCCTTTTGGTAGCTCTTTTATTTCTACATTTGCCGTGGAAATGGACTTCACAACACAAACATGACTAGCAGCTTTGTATGTGTTTACAAAGCCATGTGTTTACAAAGTGAATGATTTTAGCAATTCCATCGGTTAGAATGACAATTTACCGCGAGTTGAGGGATCTGGGACGGAATAATCACCATTCTGAGCGATTGCAAACGGAATATTGAGGAATTCAAAATGGCGGGAGATTATTTGAAGCGTGTCGAAAGAGTGGAATTAAAATAGATTTTATGAAAAAACTGCGGGTCGGAGGAGCGGCAACTTTTCAGATTCGAACTCCCCGTGTTTGAAAAAGTTATGTTCTGCAAAGTTACAACAGTTCCACGACATGCTTAATGAAATTTGTTTTCTAGCCACATTTTCGAACTACGGCGAACGGCCTAATTTTCCTCATTTTACAGCATTTCGAAAGCAAACTTCGCAATTCTACCAATTTTAGAATGCTCTTCAACGCTGTGGTAATGAATTTTCCCATTTCAACTTTTTTCAAAATTCTGTCCATAATGCAATCGGTCCATTCATACTTGCCAAGACTTACTTCATGCCTCACTGGTACTTCCTAAACTCCTGATATACCAAGCTCACACTCTCTTGTCTCAACTCAATAAATTACAGTAATTATCTTTCGGTCTTCCATCCAAACTATTCATTCTTTGTCTTTTTCATTCAGTCTCTATCTTCCTACACTTTTCTCTCTCTCTGCTTTTTAGTGGTGAACACCTAACATCGGACATGATCTCGTTTGTGTTTCGCCACTTTTGGCACTTTCTTGTTTTTCTGGTACAATGTAATTGTCCGTTTATTTGAGTGGAATGCTAAACATCGAGTTATACTTGTGAATTTTTGTTGTGTTTGGTGTTGTGTTCTGTGACCCTTGGAAAGCTGGGCTAGGAGGTCATGCCATTCTAAAGATCGTATATAGGTTAATTTAAGGCGCTTATATTTTACTTGGGGGAAACTTTTGATTCTGTGGGAAGGGCAATCAGCCCACGTGATAGGATACGACCACTTGTACGAAAATAAAGATAGAAAAAAATTATCATGTAAAGTAGAATTTCGTCTAAAAACAACAAAGATGGACATTGGTGAATGCAAAAATTTCCCCTTTTACGCGCATTTTTGAATTGGTCGCATTGAAGAATGTTTCATGGAATAGCTAATTGGAGCTACAAAGAATAAGTTACATGCAGATCCTACTTATCTTACTAATTCAGTAGTGAAATACAATGTGAAGTCATCACATCATATCAATTTGATAGATAATATGATAGATAATATGTGATGCGTTGTGTAGTGATGTGATGAAACATGATAAATAAAATAAAACATAATCCGAAGATTAGCATCTTGAAACCCAGGATACGGATTAAAACAAGACGATATTGAGTTGTGATATTTCGATTTTATTGCAAAATCAACATCAGACAGACTAGAGTTACAATATAATACACGGTCTTATATACAATAGTTATCACATGACGTATCATTATGATGGATAAGATGTGTTGCGATCTGTAATGAGGTGATGAAATATGATGCGATGGATAAGGTGTGATGCGATCTGTAATGAGGTGATGAAAGGAGGTGATGAGGTGATGATACGATGGATAAGGTGTGGTGCGATGTGTAATAATGTGATGATTTGATAGATGAGGTATGATGTGATGTGTCCTAATCTGATTAATTATGATGTGATAGTTATTTGACAAGGTATGATACGATGTGTAGTGATGTAATGATATGATGGATAAGTTGTGATGTAATGTGTAATGATGTGATGAAAGATGATATGATGGATATGGTATGATGTGATGTGTAATGATGTGATGAAAGATAATAATGTGTGATATTATGTGGTGAAATTTGATGTGTAGTGATAAACGATACAATGGAAATGATCTCGTGAGATGTGAAATTGAAATGCAGTAATAAATAATTGCATTGTGATATGAAGTGTCATAGGTTGTTAGGTTGTGGAACATTACGTGATCCTATGAAATATAACAGGACTGGATGCAATAAAATGCTAGCTAAAATGCAACTTTATCGCTACTTCTGCCTTTCGCCTCCTCCCATTGCCACCATCCTGACCCATATTTCAGAAGAGAATTTCTGCATTAAAGGACAATTTCTTCTCCCTTAACTAACCGAACCAACAACACAAATGGTTTTTTATTTGAACTATTTCTAGATACATGTTCCGAGCGAACCCTCAAGGAACTCACTGGTATCATTCACATATGCGTTATCAAAGAGACCATGGCTTGTTTGGTATGCTGATTGTGTTCGAAGGAAAAAGTGACATTCATGATATTGACAAGTTAGGCCCATTTATAGACCAACCAGAGAGAAAAACATTGGCTGTACGAGATATTATTAAAAAAGCGGACAGGAAAAAAGGGCCATCCAACCCGTTTTGCTTGCCTGATGGATCACAAGTGCCAATGCAATTTGAAAAGGCCACTTTTCTGATAAACGGTTTGCGTGGGTCTGGAAGAGCTGCTAACACCAGTGTATCTAAAGAAACTCACACCCAATTTTACGTGGTTCCTGGTAAGCGTTACCGCTTTCGAATCCTCGACGCGTCGATTATTAACATCTTCATTATGTCCATAGATGATCATAAAATGAAAGTCATGGCAACAGATGGCTACCTCGTGAAGCCGTTCACAACTGACTTTCTCATTTTCCACGTTGCCGAAAGGTACGATTTCATTTTGGAAGCAAAAAAAGATGTGAAAATTGGTACGAAATTTCCAATCAGGATCAGTACGCTCGCGGTGGATTGTACCAATGTGAGTAAAGTGGCAGGAGAAGGCTTTGCGTATCTCGTGTACACAAACAATACTAAACAAGAGCGGGTATTGGATCTTCCAACCCAATTAATGACTGAACCTAATCGATGTAGCAACTCGTCCAGTCCGTGTAACGTTCTTAACTGTCCTTTCAAAATAATGCCTGATCATTTTTCAAAACATGGTACATACATGAAATGCCATAATATCCTATCCCTTCAGTTGCTCTATCCCTCTTCATATTATCACATCCCAAATATAGTGGAAAGAGAAAACGAATTTTTTTTCAACTATCATGCGTTACGCGCAAGCGTCGACCTGATCAATGGTATCAAGTTTTTATTGCCCCAAAAACCTATTGTCGAAAGCGTGAAAATCAAAAACGAATGCGCATATCCGGTAGCTTGTACCGACCCTGGCAAAAAAATTTGCACACATACCGCTTACTTAAAAAATTTTACTCACGCCACAAGATTTGTGTATTCGTCTATAGTCCCTGGTCAACAGAAGGGAAGAAATGTTACACATCCCATTCATATGCACGGCCATTCGTACTTTATCGCCAAAATCGGGTACCCTGAATACTATCCGAATGGCACAATAAAAATTCCTAACCCGGACCTTCACGTACCAGAATGTGGAGCTCCAAACTGGAAAAATGGCACCCCCGGCGGGATTTCTGTAAACAGCACTACAGTACGTAAGGACACCGTGATAGTACCCGCTGGTGGATATGTAGTAATCCATTTCTTTCAAGACGACCCGGGATGGTGGTTTATGCACTGCCACATTGACTACCATCTCGAAGGTGGCATGGCAATAGCCATTGGAGAAAACCACCATCGAGCGAGCGATCCGCCAAAACCGCTGCATTCCGACAGCAGCAACTTTTGCTTCACCCACCAAGAATTTCTTGATAAAGAATTCTCGTTGGCAATCAGTTATAAAGTTGGACAGACACTGCCAATCACGGTACCTCCACCTGAAAAAGCCAACCCACCAGAAATTTCACCCCCGCCTGAGGACGATATGCAATTTGACCAATATTTTTGATATGACGGAGAGAATGTCAAGTCACTCGTGCAAATGATAGGTCGTTTAGTATTATTGTATAGTGGTCTAGTTATTTGTTTCTAGCATTGGACTAAATGTTATTTTAGTGGAAGATTCGTCAATTGTTACTCTGTAACGAACTGACATTAGCTTAATATTGTCCTAGGTAAATGTAGTAATCATAATAAATGCCTGTCCACAGAGCTAACTCTAAACGAGTAAGGTTTGTTAAGACTTGAAGGTTGCTTGTTCAGACCGAGAGAAGAATGGGAACGAAATTAAGCTAAATATGCTAATTGTCTAGGTTTACATTGCAAATATCTGCTTCTAATACACACATACCGTTTACATAAACCTACCACTAAGTAATTTGATTAAAGTACAAAATAATGGAAACTGAATAATTTCATTGTGATTCAATATGAACGTTTCGACTATTGTTACAGTCATCATCGGGATACTGTTACAGTCATCATTAGGATACTTAATATAATATATGATAACTTAAGTATCCTGAACATGACTGTATATTAGTCGAAACGTTGATATTAAATCACAATGAAATTATTCGGAGTTTCCATTATTTTGTACTTTAAAAATGGGCATGCTAACTTTAAAGCAAACTGCAACTTTTCTTTCGAAAAACGTCATTTTAAAACCATCAATTGATGTTTTATATTGTAATCTGGCAGAATTCACAGGAAATGGACAAGAAATCTTCGTATTCACAAACCTTGATCAGCCCGATTTAGTTCTGTGCACAGGCTAGCGATCAGAATAATGGAATCGAAGGTATATAGAGTGCGTTTTCTAGCATACGCACCTGCAAACTGTGGCAGCCAATGTAGCAAGCACCTTATATGTTTTGGGGAAACAAATTACAGTTAAAGGGAAATAGTAATGCGTATTTTGTAGTGGTGAAGTAATGGTAAGGGTAATGTTGTGGGATAGATAATAATCATCTGTAGAAGACAATAACTAAAGCTGCATGAGATAGGAAAATATTGATGAATAAAAATTAATGTCATTAACTGGGTGTGTTACTTTTCGTGTTTGATATGATAACCAGTGTGATATAATAGAGGTTCAGATTTAGCTTCCAATACCTCTAACCTTAATCTGTCTTTCAGCCAATCAGATGAGTCGGACCTACCCGATTAGCCAATCAAATTGTTTAAAAATCAGGAAAAGGTTGCGGTAGTGGTAGAGGAAGTCAAATCTGAACCTCTCCATTATAATGCGAGGGCTGGAAACATGCTGATTTCTCCAGGTAATTGTCACATGATACGCATTTTCTCAATAATTTTTTTATGACCACAGTGGAATTTTTGCATGGCTAAATCCTAAATTTTGAAGAATCTCGTGCGAATTATTCCTGTGTAGATTCCTTTAAGTGGCTACGAAACAAAATTTGGTCCGGTATTCCCTTGATTGAATTGCAACGATCACTAAAATTCAGAGTGTAACTTGGTTGGTAGAATTTTGGTAGCTCTTTTGTTTGCCAAACTCTGTTCTATGAAATATGCTTATTATGGTGCAACATAAAACGACTATGAAACAAACTGAAATACACAGCAACGGTAACTCCGAATAAAGACAACATTATGATTCATATTTGAATCATAATGTTGTCTTTATTCAGAGGTATCGCTGTTGAGTACTTTATGAAAATACTCAGTGGTTCCCGCAATTAAACTAACTGAAACTGCACTTGGATGCGTGTAAGCTATGATTAATCACTGCACTTTCTCACTTATGCGAAATAGTTCGCCAATTAATGCCATTGAAAAAGCACATCAGTTTGAAAAAGTCATAATGCAATGTTTTTTAATATTTTTAATAATGTGATGTGATACGCAAATAGCACCAATAAATATAAATTACTTAACAAAGAACAGGCACAGCACTGCCAGAGTTGCAAAAAGCCTTGAACCTTCCTTCGGGTAAAATTTTCAAAGTTTGCAAATCTTCCTCAAAATGCTGTAAAATTGGGCTTTCTAAACTGAAGATCAGAATGAATCTTGAGAATGAATCACTATTTTTTTCTGAAAGAAGGAATGATTTCTGGAATAGATCATCACTTTTTAATTTTTTTGTTGTGTTAGTGTTTATGATACATCATGTAGTACGTGTTGACGTGAAACCTTCCTCATTGACTGCCCATTTTGCAAACCTTCCTCACGGGTGATACCCGCTACCCGTGGCTTTTTTGCAATTCTGAGCACTGCCACAGAAGTTATCTTCTGATTTCAAATAATCTTTGCAGTTTGCAACCAAATCGAGAAATACTGGACAAAGTAACATTATGTCTTCAATTCGTTCAATTCGTCTGTAAAACCCTGCTAAAATAGTCTATACTATACATAGAGAGATAGACTGTACATAGAACGACGTGATTGGCTACCGTAGCGAAACCAGTCTGGCAATTTGGTCCTGCTATTTTGTGTACAGAATAATAAATTTAGTTCTAAAGCAATTAATAACGATGATTTATAATTTGCATGGCGACTGATCGCCAATATGTATACAAGAGCGATCTAATGAAGCATTTAAGATTCGCCTTTCTGTCCAAATCTATACTGTTAATACTCGTTCCCTTTGAAAGCCGTGCTTTGAATACAGTTTATTCGGTAATCTTACAAAAAACACAATAGAGAGCGTTGAACCAAATCCAGCACGCAATGCACAATTCAGATTAACACCAGGAGGTCTCAACATTTTTACTGATTTTGGCGTAGTCGGTGAAAAGTGCTTCGTGGCAGCGACAGTTTAATACAGCGTTAAAAACGTCCACTTCATCAGGTAAGAAATCTTATTGCGTTTTTTAAATGGCGGACATTACCTATAGCTGTTTAAACCAATAATTTGTGTTTCATATATCAGTCATTTTAGCACATTTTAGACACAAGGAATGCCAATTATGCCCAAATTCAATTTATCGTGACCACCAAAGGAGAACTCGAAACGCAATACTTTTCTGATATTTGTAGTGCCTCGTTTAAAGCCATCCGTGTTTAAATATTATATTGCCTCACAACATCATACGTGGAACGATAATTACATATATATGAGCGATTTGAACAAACGTTTTGAATCTCATATGTGACAAAGACGAAAAATTCCACTGTCACACGAGTTTCTGGCTTGCTAACAAACCCTTTTATGTGATATTACCCGTTCAAAAAGCGTAATAAGTTAAAATACGAACGGCAAAAGACTCAGATTCCATATCGCAAACAAAGATGAGTAAAAATTTACATGTTAATTACATCTGTGCTAGAGTATTAGAATTCACATTCCGTAATCAAGTGATAATATTAGAAATTGTAAATTTATTGATTAAAAAAGGTTTAATGTTCGTTCATGTTCGACACCTTAATAAGATTGGCGTTTACAACAAACGGCAAACCTCTTTGCCATAAATTCGATTGGTTATGTAACGTTTCATCAATACGAATTAATGATTCCAAAACGCCACAAAGAACACTATATGTTGCATTGGTCCGTAGTGAATGAGAGTAAGATTTAAGGACCTTTCAGAGACTTTCAAGGCCATATATCAAGAATTCAAGGACTAAAAAGACTTCAAGAGTACACGAAAGGTATAGGTTCTTTCACTACCTGAAATGGTAACGTGAAAGTCAACGTTTATAGAGCGAAAGGCCTTCGTTCTGTCGAATTTTACCTAACTTTCGTGTACTGCATTTTTAGTCTCTATACGAGTTTGATTATGACGGAAATGTTTTATTTTTTGAAGAGATTATTTACCGATATACCGGTGCTGTGTATAACCTCCCTGATTCTGATGCTTCCTAGTTAAATACAGACTGTGTACAGCAAAAAATGTTAGATGACAATGTCTATAATACGAGACAGGAACAGAACGAAACATGTGATGTTTATCAAAATATGTATGAATATTTCTCTCCAATGAGCACACTTCCATACAATGGATGGTCAAAATATTTTAGGACGTTTCTAAGCAACCGAAAGAATGGGTTTACATTATAGCTTTTTACGCCTACATAGTTCAGCTTTACTTCCCACTTCCTGTTAGAACACACCAAATGTAATCAAAAACTGTTTGTGTGATGTTACTCTGAGTCTGTGATCCACTCACATCGGGCAAGCTAAAAAGTATGCCTAACCACGGTGAAAATCCAACCTACGACCTTTAAAGTAATAACGTACTTCTGAGTTACGTGGTCGTGCAGTTGGTTTGAGTATGTGGCAAGGCATTGGGCTGGGACATTCATGCAAACGAAATTGTAGGTTCGATTTCTCTGCCCCCTTTCTACTTTTATAGATTCTCTGTGGGCAATTTTGAAGTACATTATTGGGGTATTCCATTTCAACTTACATTGGTTGACATTGTCTGCATTTTACAGCTAACAAATAATGTATAACCGATTGGTTCAAGTTTGCCTTCTCTTGGTACTACTGGGTAAGTTATGGCTATCATTAATTATGCGTACCCCTAGATTAGTGTGGTAGAAAAAGATATTTTCCCCCAAGAAAATACTCATCATGCATGGCAATTAAAGATGGTCAAGGGTAGAATACCTCTCCTGAGCGCACTGGCTAAGCTATGAGAAGTTCAACCTCTGTATTCTCTGTGCTTCAATGTTCAGCAGAGAGTGGTTTTTCCTTCTCGATAGGAGAATAAAATTATTCTCTTCTTCAGTTAACGAGTGATATTCTTTTCATTTTATATAGGCGCAGCTTTACAATATGTCTCTGGCGAAGCCGGTAAGGCTAATGACTTTCCTGTTATCTCGACTCTTTTAAACTTACACATGACAAGATAAAATTAGACCGTTCCACATCGTGCGTCGAAGATTTGCTGCATATGGAGAGTAACTGTCACTATTCCTGTGAATTAGTTAACTCTCAATGAAACTTTCTTTAACACTTCTCAATTTATGTGGAAAGTGTTTTAATCCAAAACCAGATGCATGGGTTTCAACATTGAACACATTTGCCATATAACAGTTTCATGAAGGAAGAATTTTTACCTGTTTGTCAAGTCATATAAGAGCGGACATTACGAATTCACATTCACAATTCTACTAATGCTGACAATTTCCCTAACTCTTGCGTACAAAAGAGAGAAAAGTGGAATTTATGCAAGGAGCATTGAGATAGAGTAAAAGAATTTTAACTTGACGATATGATATTTATTTCCCTACATATTTAGCGAGCAAAGAAGACGTGAATGAAGTGGGGACCCTCCTTGGTGCGACACTTGGTGTTTTGGGTTTCGGCATCGTCTTGGTTATTGTCATTGCTGCCATAATCGGCATTATGTAAGTAATGGATTATTTACTCTGTTGAACATAAGTTCATTAACACAAATCTAAAACTCAACAAATATCAGAGCGAAAGGAAGATTGTGAATTAGCTACAAAAGAAAATTGCCTTCAAACTCATCATCCTATTAATGTTGTCAGTCCCTTAAAACGGGGTTGATTTTTTCACTAAGACGTGAATATGTGATGCTTCCCATAAAGAGAGTTGTCTGCATGCCTAATAGAAGTCATATTATTAGTATTTTATCAAAGAAATTATTGGTACCCGAGTCTAGATATCCATTTAAAAGAAGTGTTCGCACTCGTAAAGAATGGCCGCTTCACAGAAGTCTGTTTTTTGACGTTCGACTGTTCTTAAAGAACACCTTCTATTACTTCCGAGCTTACGGATCGAAAGCTTCGCGATATTATATTTACGTGGTGTTTCCTTGATCACCATGCAAATATACGCCAAGGAACTTGAGATATTTTAGTTTGTTTGAACTTTTCATTGCAGACAACGTGAAGTCATAATACCAAGTCCTCAGCTTGAATAAAATGCAAATGAACAATTGCAAAGAAGTTCGCACGCAGTTTTAAAAGGGAATTTTAAAAAGTGTGGCATATAAGCGTCAACGACAGCATTTTGAAATGCAGTAAAAGCAGACCTAGTAGCAAGAATTCACATGAAATTAACCATTCGTCAACATATTCTTCCCTGACTCTCTACATTTTTCTCTTAACAGGAGTTGGTCGAAATATTGAGGGCGAAATGGAAATTCATCATTGATAAAACCACACTACAATATTCTACTTATATAAACACACAAATATATCACCCGACATATAGCTAGCGTTTTTTTTTTTATTAAATTCAGTACATACATCCACTCCTGGTGGTCTAAGCATGGTATATAGTTGCAGGCATGATTAATTTCAGTGTATTCTCGTATTGTCTCAAACCTTTATAGATTCTCATAGCTTAGCGCAGGATTGTTTTTCTTAAATCGCGTATAATTCGATAATAAGGCTTCAAAACTTTTTGCTCAGTACGTGTTGTTTGTTTGTAATAAAATTTTAAAACGTTCACAAAGTTTACGAGTCATTTTGCCCGGGAGATAAGCAAGTTTCCAATTCATCAAGCTTGTGGATAAAAGTCTTGGCAATCAACTTGCATCAAGCCTGTTGACAACTTGCAGCAGACTTGTCATCATCAAGCCGGGGCAAGAGATTCGAACACATCCCTATATCGGATGCCATGAAGGCGAGTAAAGTACCACGATGCATGACCTTAAAACAATGTAATTACAGCTTTTCTGACAATACCTTATATTTTCTGATTTCCTTATTTGTACCTGATAGTACCTCATATTTTCTGATTTCCCTATTTGTACCTGACAGTACCCTATCTTTACACACAACTAACCAATTTGGCTAACGTTTGCTACCACTCATAACACACGAAATGTTACAATTGGCTATCAATATTAATACGTTACTTTCAATATATTCCATGCACGTAGTTTGATTTCCAAACACTGACTATCCATATTAAAATCGAGAGCTGCTAAGCACCATGGATTCTTTGAAGGGGCAATTCAAAGTGTCAGGAAATTTTGAAAGTTAAAACTGGAGCAAAAAAATAAAAAAGATGCCCGGTTATCTCTAAGGAAAAGCCCCAAAGATTGTTTACACTATCCGTTTCATGTCTCATGTCGGTGTTCTCTATCGTACTGTCCCTCCCAAAAATTCGTGCATGCTTTGCGCTCTCGATCAGGAAAGGCTAATATAATAAGCATCAACCGTTCTTGTTATTTCTGAACAAGTCTTATTGTTCTAATTAGACGTAGTTAGTTTCTAATCAGACCTAGTTAGTTTCTAACTAGATTAACATACTATTTCCTATGCTAAAATTATTTATTCATGAATGAAGAATAGTCAAAACGAATGGTTTTAAAATCTCAACGACGCAACATCACGCAGATTTTATGTTAAAACAAAATCTGAACACAACTCAATTTAAAGAGGGGTTACAGTCCTTAATGCAAACAGTAAACAAATGCTTGTTTATATACATTTTCAACTGCTGCATTTGTAAAACATGAATTACTAAATATGTCACACTGTTCCGGCAACATTTTGCTCGTAAATACATGTTACTTCGTGTTCGATTTAAAAAGAGTTCGAAAGATGCCGATGCGAAATTTGGACAATGTTTCCATCTGTGGGTTGCCCTTGTTACGAGCAGGACACATGTGCAAAAGGTACTGTAACCCATTTTTAACGTAAATACCAAAACTGCCTAAACGAAAATTTTCAAATTTGCCATTGTACAAATGGAACTTTTTACAAAAAATTTTACATTTTCAAACATTTTCCAAACAACTTGTACCATCCATTTCAGATTCTGAAAAATTATTTTTAATACATACATTTAGAAAGGCACAAGTCGTAACAAGCCTGCAGCAGACTTGCACCAACGTTGTCTTAACAACTTGTAGCATCGTTGTCTTATTGTCATCATTGTGTTGCATACATTCTTGTTTCCAGCTTGTTGACAACTTGCTGCAAGTTTTGTTGAGCTCGGGGGGGGGGGGGGGGGTGTTCAAGTCGTGAGTGAAAACCATGGCGCACAGCCAAACCAATATTGCAAGTTGTCAACTTTACCGGCTTTTTTCAACTTGTTAAAAACTTGTCAGTTTCATCAAGTCGCGAAAACAAGTCTGTTAAATTCAGGTAAGTAGTGAAAACAACTTGTAGCAAACCTGTGCCTGCGGGTAACAAGTTTTGCAAATCAATTTGCAACAGACTTGTCGTCAATAAGCTGTCTCAAGTCATGCAAACGCATCCTGACGTCGGCTTGTTGTAACAAGTCTGTTGCAACTTGATAACAAAACAACAACATTGTTACAACTTGTTTCTCAACCTTGCTACAACAAACTCATTGACTTATCCACGCTTTTTGTCCTACTTCTTAGCAAAGAGTTTTAGTCCAAATCATTAATATATTTAACCATCGCTTTCCAAATATATTCGGTTAGGCAACCCATATCGTAGCCAATCCGTCGATAAAGAAACGAATCCAAGGGATCCTCCCTCTTGTTATGTAAACCATAAAATTTCGACACCAAACTCATGAACATTATAAAATTTGCCACCCGCAGTATTTCGCCTAGGAATGCCAATCGGGTAAATACCCGGAGAATAATTCCGATCGGAGGAAGGTACCGGGAAAATGATACTATCGTATAGCTCGACACTGAGAAATAACCCAAGACGCCCGAAATGAAATAGGCCAGCGGAAACAGCGACAAAAGTACGGCGCAGTCCAAAGCGAGTTTGACGACGAAATAGCTCGGTGTCTTCATAATACATTTCTCCAGGTCACACTCCCTCCAAATCACACCAGTCACGTGGTCGATGCATGCTCGAATCTCGATCAGAAATCCGGTGACGTCAGTGACGAACCACAGACCGAAGATCACCGACAGCATTTCGGCGGACCCGACGAGCCGCCGAGAGATGAACGATGTCAGCAGGAAATTCGAAACGATGCACAAAGCAAAGCAGAGAAGAATTCCGGCCGCTATAATAGCGACAGTTCGAACGGGACGCCATATTTTGCCCAAAGCAAGATACACGATACGAGAAGTAAGGTATAGAAATATCGTAAAGGCCAAAATAAAGCTAGTATGGTGAGCTTCGTGAAGAAGAGACTTCACATCGTTTGCCGTGACAAATTCCTTGAACGTCAACTCAAGTTCCCTCTCTAACACCTCGTGTTCCTTGATGCCAATCTTATCCCCTTGTGCCACTCGCGTCACAGCGTAAGCGTTGAGCACGCTTTCTTTGAGCCGCACGTGCACGTCACGCATTCGATCCAGGCCCTTGGCGTAACGGAGTTTCTCGATTTCTCGCTCGTACATCGCACGGAAAGCGAGCACACGCGGATCGCTGGAACGCGTGTACTTCTGGAATTCCGGTTCTTTCGACCCATATTTGAACCAGATACTCGCAGCGAGCAGCAGTAAGGTCACAAGAATCTCTGTCGACAAGCAATAAAACGCAAACAGAACTACGGCGAAGCAAACGCCTCGAAAAACGGGGTGTGTAAAAATCTCGCTTAAAAGCGGGCTTTCCATGTTCTTGTACGTCCTGTAGGCATTCGTCAAGTTTGTGTATGTCTCGCGCATTTTCACCTTGTACTTTTCAAACTTGTCTTCGTCATTTTCTTTCACCTCGGCGGTGAACGACTCCGGTTCGGCGACGGGCGTTTGCTCCTTTTTCCCTGCTGCTTTCTGTCCGTTCTTGATCGTCTTTCCTTCGGATTTCATCGACGTCCTTCGATCATCGCTCGCGCTCTTCGGACTGATCAATTTTTGGTCTCTTTTTAACGATGATCTAGGGCTAACATCGGTTTTTAGCGAGGACCTCGTTTCGGGTTTGAACACTCTTGAATTCCTTTTGGCCGAATTCTGGTCAGTCTTCGTCGATCTTAGTTCTCGCCTTAGACAAGACTCGCTTTTGCTGGTTCTCATGTCCTTTTTAATCAGTTCTTTTTTGACGGTTTTATCTTCCTTCTTCAAGGAAGACTTGTCATCCTTCTTCAAGACTTTCTCGCCTCGTTTCAACGTTTTCTTTTCTTCCGTTCCAACTCTGCCATCTTCTTTCGGTTTGCCGCCTTCCACTTTCTCATTCGCAATTTCGCTTTCCGGCTTTGCAACTTCGGCCGAGGACGCCTCTTGCTCGCTTTCCGGCAAAGAGGTCACGTCCTTAACCACTGCATCACAGAACCCGTTGTTGACTACGTGTTTCAAAATTTTCTTCTCGAACGTCGTAAACTGACATTCCTCCTTCCTCCAGTGAAGACATACCAAGTCTGTAGCTAGGTAACGATTCCAAGTTCCCTCGAGTCCTGACTCGAGCCCGCAATCTTCGGCATCAGCCTTAGGGTAGACGACCAGCAACTTGCTGACACTCTGAAGTTTAAGTATAGCATTCGAGAAGATTTTATCGCAGAGATCTTCGTGTCTCGGGTACGGAACATCGCAGAGATTCAATAGCACATTATTGAAGTCAGAATTCTTGACCACATTCAGGATATCCTCCATGATCCCCTTTTGACACAGCTGCCTCAACTGTGATCCATTGGGATCCCCAGTTACATCAACCTTCTGACTTTTGAACCTGATATCTCCAAGGAAGACTGAATCAGCCTCAGGTTCAGACGATTCCTTCGATTCACTGTACTCCTCAAATTTAAGTTTCCACACATGAGATTCATCTTCAATTTTCACCACAGGCGAGCACACATGATATATTTCGCTGCCGATCGACAGCAACGTCTTTAATCCAGGGTTGAAGGATTTTTCTAAAATTGACTGCTGTATGACCTTGTAGCCATGGAGTCTGATCGCGGTAGCCAGCAGGCTGCATCGGTCAGCAGCCTGGATAAGGCGTGGTAATCGGGTATCTTTTGATGACATTGTGGAAAAGTTTACAATACATACAGTAGGATTATCCTACCTGCAAGAGATAGTGAATTGCCCCATCAGTATTTTAGTTTATGTTCTAGTGACACTTTGTCAGGCAAAATCAGAACTCAAGATTTCTAAACAACTGGTTTACTTCATTTGAACAACAACTGCTAAGTGTCATTTGAAATAACTGTTGGGGGGGGGGGGGGAGGGAGGCTGAGCATCAAATGCATGAGCCATCTAGAGAGTTTTGAAAAGGGTGGTCTCCAGGAAATTTGAAAACTAGAATGTTAGCAAAGCAATTTAGGCATTATATTGATGTGCAGTTTTAGTAACTTTTACCAAGCTTTTCTTGACAAAATGCTTTCAAACTGTGGTTTGTATTATAATATGTCCTAATAATTTATTCATTAGAAAGTCTCTCATCAAAACTAAGTCCAACCTATTTCATATAACGAATATAATATAATAATAAAAAAGCTTAATCCCTCCTGTATTTGAAAAGCTACTAAGCAATTCTCTTGTGATTTTGTGGCATTTCACTAGATGTTGGATAGTTTCTAAAGGGAAAACGTGTCTTATTCTTGAGTAGGAATCCTACGCATGTTGAAATTCAGGCCGGAAACAGAGGGGAATATTTTTCCTTTGCCAGGAATTGAACATAAACCTTGTTAGAGGATACTCATTACACAAAATAATGCTTTCTGTTGTCAACTACCTATGTAGGCTTAGTGGCCAGAGAATTGCAACAGCATTGCAAAGGTTTAGGTTCAATTCCTGCTGAAGGATCTATAGTTCATGATATCAACTGTACCCAGTTCGAATTTCAAGATATGTAGGATTTCAACCTGAGACTTATGACACATTAACCCTCCAGAAATACTCTTACTTCTTGTCTAAAAAATCCCCTATTAATTAATCAATTCTTAACCTAACATCAACCAAGATTTGAGCTCTTTTACAAGCTCAGGAAATGTCCAGCAACACAAGAGACAGATAAAGAAATATTGCTTCTGATGATTACTGACTAAATTTGAAACAATTCTTCTTATTCAACTTCCAAAATCTTTCACACAAGTGCATAAAATATACAATGCTTCAGACAAAAGCTTAAAGCAAGGAGGATTTACGCAAGTCCTATCTTCTGAGCCTCACAAAACAGAATATAATAGTGCCCAACAGGGCACTTATATTTCTCACGATACGGAAACTTTGGCTCATACGTATTTTTAAAACACAATATTAGAAAAGAGATAATTAGGCTAATTAGTTATGGCTGGTTGTTTTAACAAAACAAGGCAAGGTTCAATTATTTCGTTCTGAATTTAATTGATCACATAATTTGTAATTAAGTATTAAAGCTCTTGGTCAGGTATATCATATTACGGCACAAACAACACTCTTCATCATGTAACGAAAAAGATACACTAAAATATTGTGCAGGGGGCAATATTTGACACCAAAGACCAATATCGTACTTCCCAAACATCTCTATCAAACACAACTTGTATTGCTTTCAAAATCCGATGGAAGGCAGTCCGCAGTAATGTATGGAAATAAAAAAAATCTTGATTTATTCTATGATCCCGTTGTATTTCTTAAAATAGCAATGATGATTATAAGTTAGATAGGACTATTTGGCAAGAATCCACGCTCTTCTAGTCTTTGTATTTGAGAAAGACAGAACCTCCGGTCGGTAGTCAAATATTCTTTGTGTAAATGTTTGCAAAACCAAATCTCAATAAACCGCCTTGCTCGAAAATATAGCATTGTCTAGTTTAATACTACAAGAAAGCTTATAAATACTACAAGGACAATGTACTGAAGTAACAGTGATTCTATAACGAAACACGCTACCTAAACAACGAATTTAACAAAGAAATTAATCATGCGCATAAAACTATAGGATGAATCATCACGAAGTAAACGAATTTAATAGCTAGAGTCTGTTTGCTGTAATTCAGTAACTGTCACAAGCATTTCTTTAAAAAATACTTATTTATTTTGCGTTTTAAACAAAGTTACAAGCAGTGGCATAAATATTTAAGTACACGACCGCAACACAGATTTATTTCATAATAAATTTGGCGACTTTAATATAAGTAATTCCTCGTGTAAACACAAAGCCATCAGTCCGCCGGCAATTAACGCCTCTGCTCGTCTCGAGGCCCAAATTTCATTTGACAGTGAAGGAAAAGCGTGAAGCATAGAGAATTCTAACTTACCTGGCCCTTCTGTGTTTTTCTCCTTTAACAAAAGCTTCGAAACTCATTATTCTCCCCTCCAATCGCCTTTTCATGTCGGAAGCCCTCCTAACCGCCGAAATGTGTCGATATGATGAAATCTGTTCTTTTCTGACGGGTTTTTACGACGCGTTACGAGGCATAAATTTCAGCTTACGTAAGAGGAAGAACAGAAATGTCAAAAACAATAAAATAATAACGAAATTTTTTAAAAAAAGGTTTTTTCGACAAAATTCCACCAAAAATATTTTTTCTTTTTTTAATGTATCAAATTGGGAAATAATTTGTGAATATTTCAATGCCCGAACATGGACCGAACACGAGCCGAAGTGAAAGCGAAGAAAAACTGCTGGAAATGCTTGCATATCGCTGACTCATTTTGACAAGATGGCGGACACTCATGGAGTGGTGGAAGGACAATTTGACGACGCTGATTGCAGGCAAGCCACTCTGATTGAGTAATGAGGATTTAAACGTGTATTTATGCTGATGTTTTTTGCGTTTATAGTGATAACGATGGGAGAAACGCCCAAAACAATGTGGAAAATGAAGAGCGATTTATAGAAGGTATTTGGTATGATATTACTAGCCTGCCGCCTGCGTATAGCTGGTGCTTTTAGGGGGAGGATTATGAACGGGAGAAGCAACAGATGCTTATATCTGACTTGATCGTATAGTATATCAGTAATTATTTTACTGTATGTTCTAACTACTGCATCTCTGTTAGGGGACAACATGGATGTTGATGATGAAGACATCAATGACAATGATGATGATGATGAAGATTTTGATGATTGGGACTGGCAGGAGGGGAATGGAGGTGGAAACTTGGTGTACTTAATGACTGTCCTTAATACATACCCCCGCCATTGATTTTTACAGACCCTTCTTCCCATACTTTGTCGACCAGTTGTGAAGCCGGCTCGACAATTTGGTCTGGCTATAAAAGTTTCAGTCATCATTATATATTCATTTCTTTAAAAAACTCATTCTTCATATGGTCCATAAACACAGGAAAATTTGCATTTGCATGACCAATTGTTGGACTGGCTTTACTACTGTTTGTCACTTGTCTCGATTGACATAATTCACTACTAGTCTGATATGTTTAAATACCAACCATATATACTGTATGGGTTAAGGTTACTGCAGCTATGGTTGGGGTTAGCATATAATATTCATAAATATATCAGCATATCCCCAACCTTAATTTATATAATGTTATTATGTATTCAGTATATGCATGTAATTATATAATTATGTTTTAGATCTGACAAAAAAATACAACGCTAGTGTCAAAAATCAAGTCAACATGGTACAAGATTAATATTATTCAACAGCTTTCTAATTTATCAAGAAGTCACACTAACTTTTTGATAGTTGCACTCTGGACCGTAACTGATGCTTTAATTGGGTGGTGGTTCATATTCAGATGTTTGTGTTCTGCCAGTGAGACTAATTTCTTGTGGAAAGAGTTGTTGTTGAGATTGATTTCAAGACATTAGTTAGGCAGAACAACTAATGTTATTTAGAATAAATTGGGAAGCAATCCTGAAAAAAATTAGAAAAGTTTAATTTGTTTACTTAACAGAATATCAACAGACCAAGCAATCAAAACCAGTCCTATCAGGTGAGAAAACCAAAACAATTTTTTTAGAACAACATGCCCTATAAATGCATTATTTAACAATAAGAATAAAAAAGTATTTTTATATGATTCAAATTTTACATGTATCTACTTAGCCAAACGAGAAAGCTTGGCAAAAGTTTAACAACAAGATTCGAATAGGTATGGTGTCATTTTTGTCCTTTTGCAAATATTTTACAGAATATTCAATAATAAATTCTTTTGTTGGTATTCTACAGAGAAGTATGAAGGTCCCAAATTGCCAAACACTACCGCAAACATCTTAATAGAGTCAGAAAAAAGGCGAGAAAATGACAGGTATAAATGATGAGAAAATTTCTGAATGAGCTTGAGAAAGTAATGAACTTGTTCAAGTGATGTAACCCTTATCAACTGCCATTGGTTGGAAATAGAATTAAGATATGAAACACACTGGAATAATACTGATTTTTATGACGTAGAATTCGGGTAAAAGACAAGTCAGATAGAGCTACCATGGAACAGGTATAATTAATTCTCTATTTACAACGTGAACATTAATAAATTTTGGAGCTGAAATGAGGGAAAGAGATTTCTTTACTGGCTCTCTTATCAAGAAAAGAGTAATTGAGAAATCGAATTTGTTGTTGAAAATTTGTCGTAGGTTATATTTATCATAGGTTATATTTATAAGCGTAAAGCTTTGGACTTTTTCTAACTTTTATATCAACCTGAATTGTCATTCTTTGAAAAGGTCTGTAAACGTATGGTATCATAATTTTCGGAAAGGAATTAGAGAGAATGAACTGTCTATTAACGGAGAAGAAAGTTTAGAAATATTCAACGTGCCCATGAATCTAATTTTGAATTTTTATAGGTGCTCGATCCTCGAACTCGAATGATCATATTCAAGTTGTTATCGCGAAATTTTATCACAGAGATAAATGGTTGCATCAGTACGGGCAAGGAGGTAGCAGGAACGAGAAGACAATTTAATATAAATTAACTACCTTTGTAAAACAGAATTTTTCCTAAGATAAAATCTTGTCTAATCGTAAGCATGGCTTGTGAGTTGTGACAGCTTATTGGCGACAAGTCTGTTGCAAGTTGTCAGCAGACTTGTTCCAAGTTGATTGTGAAAACTTGTTATACACAGGCTTGCTGCAAGTTGTAACAAGTCTGCAAATGACGGCTTGCAACAAGCCTGATTTTAACAGGCTTGTTGCAATTTGATGAAATTGACGAGTTTGTTGCAAGTTCTTGTAACAAGTCAATAAAATTCTAAAGTCAGTAAAATCTGTGGCGTTTTTGGCCGTTTTCAAGGATGTTATCGTTTGATTAAGCTACTAAAATGTTGTCCCTCACAATTGTTAACAAATTGTTGAGCTGATACCAAGTTTTCCAAATAACTTGTATTGTAACAAATCCTTGCCTGGCGACGGCAGGACTCGTTAACCGAATTGAGAATTATTGAATTTCTTTGCTCTCATTTTTAAGGCCAACGTGTATCACGCATCGGCAAGTGAAAGAACGGATCGCGCGGTGAAAGTAAGAAATGTTGACTTGTGTTTTATCCATTGTTGCATTGTGTCACCATGTTTATTTGGGTTTTTTTTTAAAAAAAGGTCTACAAGACGTCGATTTTAATTTTCAAAGACCGAGATAAATACGTTACCGGAGAATTCAGGTAAGGTAAGAATATTTTCCATGGTAATAACGGCGAGAGAAACCGGCGCGGTCGAAAGCTATGCAAGGCATGGACGCTCAATCCCATGAGGTCAAAATGTGACCCGCATACCCCGGTCGTTATATATGAATGGAAAATCGTATTGTTCTTAGGTTTCGGCACGGCTATTGCCGACACAACCCAAGAAAAATGGTTCGAACGTGGGCAGAGAAAGAAATGAGAAATCTGACGAGGTAACTTCAAAACAAGTTGGTTCTCTAAGACAATTCATGATTTAGTCGCGCTGGATTCATTTTGAATTTGTCCAAATGGTTGCATTAATTTTTTAGGTTGCATAATGCTGGTATTCCGTGTCCAGAGCCCATCTTATTGCGTAGCCATGTCCTTGTCATGGAATTTCTTGGCACAAATGGCTGGTATGTATCCTGTCCTGGTTTGTCCACCTTCAGGAAACATGGCTAGGAAACAATGTTTCCTGGTTTGTCCACCTTCAGGAAAAATGGCTAGGAAACAATGTTTCCTGGTTTGTGCACCTTCAGGAAACATGGCTAGGAAACAATGTTTCCTGGTTTGTCCACCTTCAGGAAACATGGCTAGGAAACAATGTTTTCTGGTTTGTCTACCTTCAGGAAACATGGCTAGGAAACAATGTTTCCTAGTTTGTCCACCTTCAGGAAACATGGCTAGGAAACAATGTTTCCTGGTTTGTCCACCTTCAGAAAACAAAGCTAGGAAGCAATGTTTCCTGGTTTGTACACCTTCAGGAAGCATACAATCTTTCCTTGTACTCTTTACAGGCCTGCTCCTCTTCTAAAGGACGTCAATCTCACAGAGTCTAAAGCCAGAGAGTTGTATTTACAATGTATAAAAATCACGAGAAATATTTTCTGGAAAGCTCGCCTCGTTCATGCCGACCTTAGCGAATTTAATATGATGTAAGATACTCTTATCAGTTTGCCGACATCTATTATAACTCATTGCGAACGTGGACGGAACATTGAAGGTTAAGGTTTATATTCAAAGGTGAATGAAGAAAATCGGACCATCCGGAGAAAACCTATAACTTTCGGTAGAGAATTGTCTAACTCTGAAACAGTTTCTGTCTCGAGTCTGAAGTGAGGATCAAACCTGCGATCTCAGAGGTGAATGGCGCTTGCTTCTGACAATGGACAATTTGCACGTTAAGATTAGTAGAATTACAAAGTTTGGTGATGAAATGCTTAAATATACTGCACCTAAAATAACATAGTCTTTCGACAAAGTACAATACAACGGAAACTCCGAAAATTGACATGATAAATTTTATTTCTACGTTTCGACTATTCTTTAGTCATCATCAGGAATGAAATGATGACTAGAGAATAGTCGAAACGTAGAAATAAAATTTATCATGTCATCTATTTTCGGAGTTTCCGTTGTATTGTACTTTATCAAAATACTCAATGGTTCCCGTAATAGTCTTTCGAAGTTTGTAATTTTTCATGTTTGTATTGCCACAGTAGCCCATGAGCAACTGTTGTGTTTATTTGTACGGAAAAAGTTACCATTTCAGCCACAAAAATTATATTTTCCGTATTTTACAATATTTCGTCGCGAAACTTTGTAATTTAAATATTTTAAGATGCCCTTTCTAGCTGTTGTGAAAGATCTAAATTTAGTTGGAATGTGCAAATTGTCCATTTCATCTTCTGATCCAAGCTGATTAAACCAGAAAAAAATGAAACCAATTTACGATACACAATGGGGATATATTTTCGTCAGACTATAAATTATTGCAAGAAAAAAAACTTCTGTGTGTTTTTTTTGTGTTTTGAAGATATCACAATGACGGGATCTACATTATCGATGTTTCTCAATCTGTTGAACATGATCACCCTCATGCGCTGGAATTCTTACGTAAAGATTGTACAAATATTTCAGGTAAAAAAATAGAAAATAAAACATGACGCATTATTTTAAAAATTTAACGTTAATTTATTTCATTCATGTTCTCAGAATTTTTCCGAAAAAAAGGCGTCTGTGTGATGACAGTTCGAGAAACTTTTGACTTTGTCACGGATCCAAATATCACTGAGGATAATATTGAAGAATATTTGGAAAAGGTCAGTTCGTTTTTTAAATGGTACAACAAACAGATTACACATCAACACCAACCATTATCATCATTAAAACCATCATCACAACCACCCCTCCCCCCAATAACAACCACCCATCATCAACAACCATCACTAACACCACTAATTACCACTGAAAACCATTACCAAAATCGACACCCATCACCCACTATCACCACCACTACCCATCACTATCACCACTTTTATCTATTGACATTACCCATCACCACCAACACAATCACTATTGCCCATCGCCACCCCCACTACCCATCACCACCTTCACCAACCACAAGTTTCATAATCATCTCGACAACCACCAACAATTCTAGGAATTAAGAAGCTTTCTTTGAACAGGCGCAGCAAGTGGCTTTGTCACGCTCAGATGAAGAGAAGAAGAATGCAGAAGACCAAGTAAAAGAAGAGGTAGTAGAAAAGAAATTGTCTTACTTGGTGCTGAAACTGAACCCAAGACTTTCTGCAGATCAAATGAAAACATTCATCTAATTCTATGTTCGAGGATACTGACATACATAATGTCACAAATACCTTGTTTGTTTCCATACCAGTAAGAATTAGTTAAAATACTCAAAGATTCATACAGGATTGCTTTGTTATACGACGGATTATGAAATTATTTTTAGTGTCGTGCCCCAAAGATAATGACCGCTGGCATGCGACTAACTGTGATGCGACTGTAATCCATTAAAAAGTTCTGAATGCGAGGAAAAATTGCTCGAAAACATACATATTAGTGATGTTATTCTGAATCTACTGTATATGCACTATGGGCAAGTTAAAACATACGCCTAAACGGTGAAAATCTAATTTATGACTTGTGGAATGCTAGTCCAACGATCTCCCATATTAAACTGAGTAGACAACACCAAGACACAATCAAAATCATGATTGGATTTATGGTAAGATTACAGTCACATCGAAGGAACTAGTTTAAAAATATCACATACTCAAACCAACTGGACCGTCTAGCTCAGTTGGCAGAACATTGGGCTAGCATTCCAAACGTCGTAGGTTCGATTCCCACCGTGGTCAGGCATATTTTCCAGCTTGCCCGATGTGGATATGAACTCAGATTACACATCACAAATCTGAGCACAGATTAAACTCAAACATGCCGAGGTTTCCTTTAAATCTTCCGTGAGAACGTAAACTGATATTTTTGTTCATGTATCCTAGGTGTTTAAAAATGCGTTCATTCCCCGAACGCTGGAAGCGGTCTTGGATTTTGAAAACGATATGCAGAAAGCGCGACAAGGAGACACGGAGGAGGTAGGAAAATATTAAGAATACCTTTTCAGAGTCGATCCGTTTATTGTGTAGAGGTCGGTTGTAGCATGGGCGGCCCAATTCAGTGTGTAGTTTCATATAGAGATCAGTGCGCACATAAACACACTTCGTAGGTTCTTAAATATAATAGAAGTGTGTTTATGTGTGCACTGATCTCTATATGAAACTACACACTGAATTGGGCCGCCTATGGTTGTACGAAAGGTGAACAGCGCTATCCACAGGATAGTGATTTTCTCAAACTTTCTAAACATGTTCAGTAACTGGTAAAACCCATATTAAACTTTAGCATTTCCGCGTTAAAGTCACTTTTTATCTTTTGCGAGTTCGGTGTTGCTCGTATCACATCTTTTATATCTTTCTTCAGAAGATGAAAAAAATCACTATTCGTTGGATAGGGCTATATCCACCTATCTGCGCTCGGACGCCAGATTTTAGATGGTATTTTATATTTCTAGATTTTATACAGAACATTAACTGGAATGAAAGCGGATCTTTCAGGCGCTCTAGAGGTATGGATATACTCGAGGGGAAAGGGTGCATGCATCAAAAAAGTATATAATCGAACTTTGGAGTGCTGCAGCAAATTCGGTATTTATTTTTTAATCTACAGAAATTATTTTTTCACAATCGGAACGACCAGGGGCCGGTTGTACCAAAGGCGTTTAGCTTAAACGGTGGATAAGTAAAATTTGGAAATCAATTTTACACCTACTACGGAAAAGAAATCGTGAGTTTAATAGAGTTAGAGTAAATATTTAGTTTTATATATAATAGTTCTTCTAAGGTCAAATAACTTTAGCTGGTTTGTTTATACAATATGCAAACTTGTTTTACATTTTTTTTACTTATCCACCGTTTACGCTAAACAAACGCCTTTAATACAACCGGCCCCAGGCTTTAAGCTTTGGATGGTCACAACGTTTGTGAAATAGGAGGAAAAATTGAGCAGAAACGAATCTAATAAAAAGAGCCGGTAGAAATCGCATCTTTCATGTTTGCTCAATTTTTGTATTTATTTCTTCAAATTTTACGAAAACGGTGACATTCAAAGTGTAAAGTCTTTCGAACTACAACAGAATTATTTCTGTATATTAAGAAGAGCACTCCATGCTCGAATACTTTTCTTTATACACCCTGCATGTGTGTAGGGGCTAGTTTTTTAAGCAAATAAAACCAAGCGGTAGAGAAATTAAGAACTAAGCTATGCATATGCATAATTAATTAAATAACTGCTGTTGATTTCGTTTCAGCAACCCGTTTTACTCCAGGATTCGAAGGAGGAATGTAAGAAAGGAAATTCTTCTGATTGTTGCGAGGAGGAGGAAGACGACGACGAAAGTGGCAGCACATGTTCAACTTCGGAGCACGAGGAAATCGAAAAGCTTTCGGACTTGAGCAAAGAGGACAGAAAATTACAAAGAAAGGTATTGCGTCTTGTTGAAGTTAGCTTTAACTTTAATATTTGTGACAGAATTTTACCACATTGTACATTTATGCACTTGTCCTGCCTTACTTTGTCCATTGCTCGGATGTTTGGTGTTGGAAACATTGAAATTAAATTTACACAAAAAACATGGCGGAAAGCGTCATCACAACTGATAATACTAACATGCGTCCGAAACAAAAAAATACTGAAGTTAGGCCGAAGAACACTAGAACAGAGAGCTAGCCGACAAAATCTCATGGGAAAATGTACGAGTATTGTTATGAATAATAATCGTTAGGGGATAATACGTAACCTTTTTGAAAAGTGCAAAAATTTCGAGTATTTTTTTTTTCAAAGAAGTATATGGAATAATTAATTTCTCAAGCTGTCAAAATCGAACACTAATTATGTGAAAAGAAGTTAGTTAAGAAATAAGTTAAGAAAAGTAGTTACATGGGAGCTAAGTGAATGATAAATTATAATTTTAAATATTTTTTCAATTTTTTACTTGTAAAGAACTACACGGCCCTATAAAAATTAATGTCAATCGATGGCTATACCGTGTATAAAGATAGTTAGATAATTAAGTAAAAATACGAGCATTGAGCAAATTGTCTTCTTTAGGAACACAAGAAATCTGTAAAAGATGCTAACAGGGAAAGAAGGAAGACGAAGACACCGAAACACGCGAAGAAAAGAAAACAAAAACTAGCACAAGTTAGAAAAGGCAAAAAATAACTTAAGAATAAATCAATTTCTGTTTGAAATAAATATTAATATGTGCACTGAGATGTCTCAATATGCCAAAGTAAAAGATTTACGGATTTACATTACATAGCTCGACACAGCGTTTGTGAATGTATATGGATCTTAATTTCGATGTTAATGTTAATTTTGCAAGTTTTGACCGTCTTTTGCTGGCGAATAATTCCAGTGAAATTGAAAAGCATAAGATTGTACAAATTCACTCATTTCATGGAAAAGTCTGATTTCAGGGCGCATGTATCTTATGAAAGTCAATATTATGGCAGCTATGTGCCAGGCTTTTTGCCTTTTGTGAACCAAGTATATGTATTTTGGCACAAATAATACAAGCTAAGAACTGTTACATATTTTAGTGTACATCTAGGCTATGAAACCAGAGAGACTTATTTATATGTTTCCCCCAGCCCCCTTCTGGGCGGAATTTATCACAGTTTCCCTTAACCTTGAAAAAACCGCGGCAACAACGTGCTCTGACAAACTGTCTCTCTACACCTGATCGAAAACCACACAGAAATTTCGAGATACAATTGAGTGACAATGTCGCAGAAACATATATTTCAAATCTAAATACTCTATTTTTGTCGGGGTTTTTTGCTAATAAATATCAACTGAATAAATAAATAAATTCTGTACATTTTGACTAAATTACAAAACAATGCAAGCACTGAGTCACCGTTTAACGATGATACAAGTCTTCCACAAATAAGGATACTACACTATCCCCAATGTACATCGACTGAACATCACCATATGTCCCAAGACGTACAACCAAATCATTGCTAATATTATCCTTGTGTTACCCCCTGCGTACTTCTTTCTCCCTTCTTTAAACGAACTTCCTCTCGATGCTTTTCCTCGGCTCTCAGTTTTTCCAACCTCGCTTCGCGCTGTGCTTCCACATTCTCTTTGTACCGTTCCATTTTCTGCTGAACCTTCTCAGCTTTCTTGCGAATCTCGTTCTCAGTTTTCTCCTCGCTGATGTGTTTTGCGCGCCTCAGACGCTCTTCCTCCGCCTCGAATTTCTCCTGAAAACATTTAACCGTAGAATTTACACCCCCGAACAAATACCTTAAAAATTTAAGTGCTCAGCAAAAGAAGGAAGGAATTATACTTGTGGTGTTACTCTGAGATTCAATATACCCACACTGGCTACTACATTGATATGGAAGGAATTAATTTCGAAATATATCCCCGGGCCAACCTGAGCTCAGTTGGAAGAGCATTGAGCTAGCATACACCTTTCCGGAGAGCATACGTCAACAAACACGAAGACGAGGCTCTATAGCCAAAGTCCTAATTTATGCGAAATTACATGTAAAATTCAAAGTGATACTTTGAATTTTACATGTAATTTCGCATAAATTAGGACTTTGGCTATAGAGCCTCGTCTTCGTGTTTGTTGACGTATGCTTTCCGGAAAGGTGTATTCCAAAGGTCGCAGGTTTGATTTCCACCGTAGTCAGGCATATTTTTCAGCTTGCCTGGTGTGGATATAAACTCAGAGTTACACCACAAACATTTTCACCTGAGTACACAAAATCATAGGTCAGTTGTTCAAAGCTTGGTTGGCGCTAATCCTGTAGCCCACTGTTTTAGTTTCTGTATTTCTACGCGTCTGCTATTTTCAAAACTTCAGAAACCAAAACTACTATTGATCCATACAAGATTGCTGAAGAAATATTTCCAGGATTGTAAACAAAGAAAATTTTCTTTTGAGTTTCAAGTTAACCCAGGGTTAAGCTTAGTGACTTTTAAACAACCAGCCCATGCCCCATGGGGCGGTCGGGGACCTCCACCCACATACCAAAAGACGGGAGATGTCTCCCAGATACCACCTAGGTTCACGTCACCGGCCCTTTACAAACGTCTAACATTTTAACTCGGTTCTTTTCTAATCCTCGTCACTAACCTGCCTTGCCTTCTCTTGAATTTCAAGCAGTTCCTTGGCAGTGAGGAATTTCTGTTGCGTTTTTTCCTCCAAATCTTTCGAGCGGTTTTGTTGGATTTCTTCGCGAGCGTTTTTGGCCATCTCGATCTTCTTGAATCGCGCCTGTTGTTGCTCCTTTATACCCTTTATAATCGCGTCGCGTTTCTCTGTCGATACCTCTGTCTTCACTGTCAGTTTCTCTTCAGTCGACTAGAGTTTCAATTGAGAGTACAATACAGAAGCAAAAACGCGCAAACTGCAAGAAGTCTATCTTGTGATCAAAAAGCCGTTATTGGGGACGTTCGCATGGCTTGCGAGAGCTTTTTGACGATAAGTCTGTTGCAAGTTGTCAACAGACTTGTAAGCTGTCAGTTGCAAGCTGTTTCAACAAGTTGTGACAAGTCTGCAGATTGAGATTCGGTAACACAGTTGGTTGGTTGCAAGTTACAACAAGCCGCTAAACTGACAACTGGCAAACGTTTGGCGTTTTTGGCTGTCTAGACCGTGCTGTGTCATTGCCAAGTTGGCAATAGGTGTGAAGAGGTTTACATTTACCCTTTAACAGTTTGTACCTTCTCTGTAAGAACCATAGTAGAAATTAGTTGGCCAGAATCTTATATGATTATTACCTCCCCCCCCCCCCCCCCCCCAATAAACGCTCTGGCTTCAGCCCTGTTCCCATGACGCCACGAACTTGAAACGCACGCTCACACGATACGACATGATGCATGCATTGAGCTGAATATAACTGGAAGGCTACCTTAGAGGGAAATTTGAAGGGTCATGGCTTTATAGGATACCCTAAAGGTCGAAATGTCGAGAGAGCACTGGGACCGAGTTGCCCCTGTGTTGTGGTTTTGTGTATTTCTCACTCACTGGGACTGTATCTACTTCACCAAATTTAGCTAAAGTGCGAGCCCGAAGGGCGAGTAATGATTGTCGCGCTACGCGCTCCCTCTTTAGCTAAATTTGGTAAAGTAGATACAGTCCCAGTGAGTGAGAAACCCAGTGCTCTCTCGACATTTCGACCTTTAGGGTATCCTATAAAGCCATGACCAAATTTGAAGCCATTCGCACCCAGCCTTTTCACGCACAACCAAACAAAAACAATTTGATTTGCGTGAAAATCCGATGACGATGTCAACATGCATAGTGTCATTGAAATTTTATTGCTTATAATATACACTTGTTTTTAAACAACATAAATGTTTTTGTTGTTCCAAACAGTCGGGCAAAACATTTTTGACATAGATATTTGTTATTCTTCATAGTTTTATATTTCAACACATACTTTTGTCTCCCCCTGAAGTGGCATCATAACGAGTGAATTTCATGGGAAACGCGTGTAATTCGCGTGACAGCACGCAAAACTGCGGGACTTTACCTCCAAACACGCGTGTCTGGAGGTAAATTGGGCTTCACACAAGTCTGGGTATGCTTACCTGAAGGTAGCCTTCCAGTTATATTGAGTTCAATGGTTACATGCGATTGTCATTCTAGCGTATGAAAACGACTCCTAGCGTCATTAACTCTGTTCATCAGTTACAGGCAAAATTTAAAATGTGATAGCTTTACACACATACACTAAATCACATACGCTAAAATCAGAACCGCATGCGACACGTCGCACCTTGTGAGCCAAAAAAAAGGACCTTTAATCTTTTAGACGAAATGGGAAAAATATTACCACAGCTTGAAAGAGCATCCTAACTTGGTAAAATTGCAAAGTTTGCTTGTAAAATGTTGTAAACTATAGAAAACATAGCCTTGCGAATTTGGCAAATTTTGTATACATTTGTATTACGGGTGGAAAATAATACCCAGTTGATACCCTTGGGTATTCATTTCTCACGGACAATACAAAACTACAGAAAATTTGCCAACTTCGCACGGCTATATTTTCAATAGTTTACAACATTTAATTTTACAACCAAACATCGCAATTTTACTAAGTTTAGGATACTCTTTCAAGCTGTGGTAATATTTTTTCCTATTTAATTTCGATTTTTTTCAAAATTTCGTCCAAAAGGTTTAACGTCCATTAGCCGAACTGCAGCACCTCGTCATACCCCAATCTCCAGTATCATCAAGACAATCCGTTCTTAGCCAAAAATATACCATCAATTAGTGGGCATACCTTGACCAGAAGCTCTTCTTTCTCGTGTGCTTGCTGTAGAACATCTTTGAAACGTTCCTGTTTCGCTTGACGCTGTTTTTGGAACTCGATTCTCGCCGCTTCCTGCTTCGCTTCGACCGTCTTTCGTTTCTCTTCTAATTTCACGGCGACCTGCTTCGTCTTCTGTTCGACGCTTTCCGAGCGAATGTGGCTCACTTCCTTGACGTGCTGAATTTCCGCCGTGATTTTCTCGAGTTTTTCATTGACCAGAAGCTGCAATTCAGAAAGCAACAATTCAAAATTTTCACTCGTGTCTGACCACGCAGTCAAACACGCGAACGATTTGCTGCCAGTTGTGAACTTTACAGGCGTGTTACAACTTTACAACAAGTTGCAACAAACTTGTCAGTTTTATCAAGTTGCAACAAGTTGCAACAAGTTGCACTTGTTACAACTTGTCATTTGCAGATTTGTTACAACTTGTTACTTTTGAAATGACTTGCGGCATTTTCGTAATCAATTCTTAACACGTCTGTTAACAACTTGCAACAGACTTGTCGTCAACAAGCTGCCAAAAGTCAAACGAATGCAGCCTGATATTTACTGCATAGTAGCAGCCACTGTAAACTGCATATCAATAGGATGCCACGTTGCACTGTCGAGTGATATGTCGTGGTTGATTTACTACGATATACGAATTCCATTGTGTTTTGATTCATCATTAATTATTTGTGAGTTGAGGGTTTGATATTTGTTTGAGATCAAAAGTAGACACTGATAGAAGACCGTCTCATGGCCATGCCTTTTTTAAGCATGGACAGGGGGCTAAGTTGTGTTGATAATTCAAATGCGATTTAAAGGTAACTAGCTATTTGCACAGTAAGTATGTAACGCAAAAATAGTAGTGCCACTCAGCAGTGCAAATGTCCCCCTATTTTTATGCAATTGACTGGCGAGAATAATTGCGGAACAGCTATTTAGTTCAGCATTTCTATTGGCCAGAAAAGGCAAATTGACTGGTTAGAAAAGGCAAATTGACTGGTTAGAAAAGGTAATTAACTGGCCAGAACCTGCATAATGAAAATGCGTAATGCAACATTCGTGGGGACACAAACTTCAAACGTTCCGAGTGTTCATTCTCTATCACAGCAATTTTTACAAACACAAACCTTTTTTCTATGTGCGGCCTCCACCAACTTCTTATCAACAATTTCTTTCGTGATTTCTTTAGCTGGAGATGCAATATTGGGTTTCTTCTCCGGTACAACCGCTGGCCTTATCACAACCTCGTACGCCAAACCATCTTTCACTTCTACTGCCTTTGTCACTAGGAGAATGAAAACAGACGTACATTTATTCACTCGGAAACATTCCCCTTGCAAGTTTTAGGATGCGATGTATTGCATTTACTTACTAACCAAAATTACTATCTTTGAAGACTGGACATGCACGCTTTATAAACTGAGAAACATTTCTTTGGACTTCAAAGCAAGTTGTTGGAAACTTCCTGTCAATTTTATCACCTAGGCTCACTCTCTAGAGTCGACACTTTAATTTAAAACAGCATACAGAACAATGAGTAAATATTTGTAATTTTGTGCAACACCACGTAAATTTATGATCGCACTGCTTTCTATCCGTAAGCTCGGCTCTTCATCAGTGCTAATAATGATCATAATTACCGTTAATAATGATCATATTTGTCATTAATATTGATAATAATAATCATTATTAATGATCATAGTTATCATTATTAATGATCATAATTATCATTAATAATGATCATAATTATCATTAATAACGATCATAATTGTCATTAATAAAGATCATAATTATCATCATTAATGATCATAATTATCATTAATAATGATTATAATTATCATTAATGATGATCATAATTACCATTAATAATGATCATAATTATCAATAATAATGATTATAATTATCAATAATAATGATAATAATTATCGATAATAATCATCATAATTATCACTAATAATCATCATAATTATCATTAATAATGATCGTGATTATAGTTATTCTCGCAGTAGCAGGATGCAAACATAGTGAGAACACAGAGATAAGGCTTGAGGTGGCTCAATGGTCAGAATTCATTAGAAATTTTATCTCTCCACCATACAATGTTTTATAGTGAATGCTTGAGCTTCATGTTAGGTCATTGCACAGCTTTTTACTGAGCACTGTTCAAAAAGAGTTTCTTTAAAGTTTGCCTAAACATAGAAATCATGTTTTCTGTTTGAACTCAATTCCAATTACAGGTTCCTTTTTCATAAACTCCACACCTTATCCATGACAACAATGTCTCTGGACATACAAACGGTAGGAGAATAAAACTTCCCAATTATAAAGCCAACCAGTAGAGCTATAACCTAAACTAAGCATTACACGTGTACTATTAGATCCTATGGCAAAAGATGATTTAGATTTTCGAGCCACCTTAAAAACGATCTAATCCCAATTGGTTTGCAGTTAGTTTTGAGAATAGTCGAGATCAATTTTCTCTTACCTAAACCTTGAACTTTTTCAACATCTTTTTGCTCGGAGTTCTCATGGATAGCATTCTCTGAAGTGACTTCTTTCTCGACTGGCACTTCCATTTTACCTTGATCGTTGTGTTCTTGTTCTGTTTTCTCTTTGTTAGTTCTGGAAAACACTACGCCTGTCTTGCTATAAAACAGCAGTGAATGAAGTTTAAATGTCGGATATACTTCCACTTCGACCGTATCGTAGCGAAACGTAGCGTATTTCATTGTCTCGTGGACAGTCAGGCAGAACTGATGATATGGACACAACGAATAGAATACAATACGTTTCGCTATGATTGACGTGAAAACGGGCTTAACAATAAAACGCGTCAAAAACCAGGGTTTTGATTTGTCTTAGTCTTGATTTGCCTTAGTTTTGACTTGTCTTCGTATATTTAGTTTTGAGGCTTCGATATCGTCGAAGCTTCGTTAGAAAGATTTCAAAACTTAGAATTCAGCTACACCACCCACGCTAATATATATTTCGACTAGTTTCATGCAAACCCGCTGGGAGGTATTTGGCTTAAAATTCCTTTAACTCACATGCATAAGTCACTGCAACGTCGTTATGACCTTACACGTTATGACTTGAAAGGACACGACAGTTGGTAAAAACTCTCATGCAAACTCTCGCTTGCCAACTCTTGTTCTCGTTTGACCAAAAGCCTTAATGTTATTACAACGCTATGAGGATATTTTTAAATACAAACTACGCAAAGGCATTGTGCAGCAGTCTGCAGAGAAAATAAAAAAATTTGGAAATTTTACACTTTACCGTACCGTAGTCAGTACTCTAGGAATTACGAAATACATATGCCATCAAAACATATTATAAAAGAACGAGAAACTGATCACGCCATCGCACACTGACGTTATTTGGGTACGGTAAAGTGTAAAGTACCCAAAAATTTATACAAGAAGCGACAAAATTGTCGCAAACATCCAAAACAACATGGCTGAATTGAGGACTATTTTATTGCAGCATCCTGTTTTTCTTGCCCGGTAAACTGTCAAAACAAGTGCAATGATGTTCTTACCTATTACTTCACACTATATCAGGTCACAGTTATCGAGAAGAAGGGTATAAACAACACCAAACAGCAATATTTGAGCAATTACTTCCCGTTTAACTGAACCAGAACAATATGAAATGACTTCGCTTTGTTCGACAAAACGACTTTAAATGAATCCTAAATACTTTACAGCGTAAAGAAAAACACGGTTGACTAAAAGCAGTGTTCTTTACACTTGAAAATAGTCAAAATTTGACTCACCTATGCTGTTTCCCCATGAAATTCGTTGCAAATGAACGACTAGTTCTTTACATCACGAAAGCCGAAAAATTTATAAAAGCCGCGTAATAGGTCACGTGTGAAATAACGCACGCTGATTGGTGGAAATGTCCCAAAGGACTTCGCATTCCTTCATTTGCATAAATTCCGAGCAAAAGACGCTAATTTCTAATCTTAGCGAAGTTCGACGTGTTTTGAATTCGGAGGAATTCCTCCGTACGAGTGTAAGCTCCTGGTTTGAAAGTACTTTTCAAACGAAACAGTATTTTGCGGGAAAATCAAGCCCAATTTATGCAATTTCTTCCTCCAATTTTCAAACGTTTCCCACGGTATTGACTTTTTTGTATGGTGTGGTCTGGGTATTGTGGTGTGGGTGTAATGTGAATATGGTATGGCGTGGTATTGGTTTTCAATGGCACGACATGGTATGGTACAATAACACCTTTGAAGTGGCCAATTTGATATAGGTTTATGATATGCTTCTATATTAATACTTAATTCCCTCCATCCTTTAATTGGTGTTTTTGCACATGCTAAGGAATTTGAATTTGCATGCATTAATAAATAAAGTTTTTCTAAGTCTGTGCGGAAAACTGCAGCACTTGCCATTCCTGGCAACTTGAACAAAACTAGCATAAAACTAGAGAAATTATGAAACATTCCTAGATGTCAACCCCCCCCCCCCCCCAACCAAGACACGGTACTTGGCAACTGCATCCTCGCAATGCACTTCCATTCTTCCATTTTTAACTCGCTTTTCATGATGAGGTATCTTGTGATTTCATCAAGAACAGCGACTTTTTTGTGAAAGACTTGGCAGAATTCTGTAGGGCATTTTCATAGTCGTTCAGCTGAAATATTTCGCAATGGGGAGTCGAGAAAGTCCGGCGTACAGCCATGTCACAGAGATCTTCAATCATCCTCGTTCTTTCTGGCTCTGAAGAGAAATAATATTGCTTGGGAAAAATATCCTACGCACACAGCCAAAAACGCCACAGAATTTTTAATTTTACGGGCTTTTTGCAACTTGTTAACAAGTTTCAACAAACTTGTGAATTTCATCAAGTTGTAACAAGTCTGTTAAAATCAGGCTTGTTGCAACTTGTCATTTACAGACTTGTTACAACTTGTTGAAACAACTTGCAGCAAGCCTGTGGATAACAAGTTTTGACAATCAACTTGCAACAAATCTTTTCACAACTTGCAACAGACTTGTCGTCAACAAGCTGTCGCAAGCCATGTGAACGCATCCTGATATGGGCTTGTTGATAACAAGTATGTTGCAAGATGTCATGAGCTTTGCTGTAACTTGTGCGTTATTGGATGTGAAGGCAGAAGCGACGATGAAAAACAATGAATTACTCACTCCTAAAATTATGTTCGTTCCATCTGGTCATCCAAAAGCCTTGCAATCGAATATCTTTGAAAATAAACGCACTCTAAAAACGAGATGTGACGTTTTTATGCAAGCAAGGTCAGGAGATATGCCTGAGTGCTATCCATCTTCACTTATAGCTGAGAGCTAAGCAGAGTTACGCAGGACTCAGCTCAACCCGATCCAGTCGAAGGCTTTCTAAGAGCGCCTCTGACAGCCACCTTATGACTCATGTCTGATCACGGAGCATACAGCTACGATGGAAACGTTAGCTAGAGGCTAATCTCTGAAGAAAGTTTGTTAATATTCCCTGCGGAAAAGACCCGGAGAAATCCTACGACTTTGGGCAGAGCGTTATAAAACTCTTTCAGTAGCATGAGTCGGACGTTTGAAGTAAGGATCAAACCCACGATCTCAGACGTGAAATCGCTCACGAGACTCACATTTTTCTATTATTCTAATGATATCCAGCAAAAAAAGAAAAAAAAAACAAAGCAATAACATAATACCAGCAACAAATTAAAACACAAACCGTTGGTATAGTGATAGGCTTCCTGGACATTCCGCCATAGGTTACCATTGTCCCTTTCTCGCTGTTAGAAATAACACAAATGACCCATTGACACATTTGAAGCAAGTTTTGTTTTCTACATATTGCACGTACCAAGTTTGCGTCAATGTCTTCTTGCACTTTAGCATAACGGCACATTACCTTAAATATCTGATAAGCTGTGTGGAGCTCTTTCCTCCAACGCAGTTGAAAGCAAGTCTTGGTGGTTCGTGATCCTGGATGAGTATAAAACAAAACAAAACAAAACTGACCAACGCATGTCAATGGGTAAGCAGCGCTGGTATCATGTGACATTCTGTCAGTCATGTCTAGACGGAGATTCTAAACATTCATTAATGGGACAAGCATAGGATAATTAGATTGTTATTGTATGAGGAAGGAGTGAGAGGTTTGTTATTGCATGAGGATTGGGAATTGATAGAGGAGATCAAGATTGATATTGCTATTGAAAAGAAACGCCAACAAGACTGATATTATGATTAATCCAAAGAACTAAACTATAAAGAACTAAACTATATCTACGAGTAATAAAGATACGATGTAGTGAATGAAGCGCCAACTATGTCATTGTCAAGATAAGAGCTAACTATCCCAATAACCTTCGCACTTTAAATATATATTATAGAAATAGAAATACTCTGTCTTTCTTGTTACGCAAAACGTAACACTCACGCCATTAGTTTGGAAATTCGACAAAATGCTTTGATGTACCTTTAAAATATCTTTGATCTTATTCACGTTTTGAAATTCGTCTTCCGTAACAACATAAGTTGCACCAAGAGCTGCTAACTTTTCTTTTAATTCTTCGAAGTTGTCCCTGTTTACATAAGCGACGTTGTAAGCAAATGATGTAAGCAGATATTATTAGAGATGTCTGTATTAGAGAAAGATGTCTGTATTAGAGAGAGATATTTGTATTAGAGGGATGCCTGTATGACAGAGAGATATCTGTATTAGAGAGTTGTCTGCATTAGAGAGATGTCTGTATTAGAGAGCGATGTCTGTATTAGAGAGAGATGCCTGTATTAGAGAGATGTCTGTATTAGAGAGAGAGAGATGTCTGTATTAGAGAGATTAGAGAGATGTCTGTATTAGAGAGAGATGTCTGTATTAGAGAGAGATGCCTGTATTAGAGAGATGTCTGTATTAGAGAGATGTCTGTAGTAGAGAGATGTCTGTATTAGAGAGATGTCTGTATTAGAGAGATGTCTGTATTAGAGAGATATCTGTATTTGATAGATGTCTGTGTTAGAGAGAGATGTCTGTATTAGAGAGATATTTGTATATAAATTTCTTACCGATCTCTGACAACATTGAGTGAGTTAATTCCCCAGTTTGCAGCAAGCTGTATAACAGCCTGTCCCACTCCGCTGTTTGCACCATTTTGAAGAACAACATCACCTGAGTAAATGAATTGCCATTCTTAAACAAAAGACTAAACCTGCCTCAATTCAAAAGTTACTTATGCCCTTATACCTGGCTGCAAATGTTCAAAATCTTTCAACATCCGATATGCAGTACAGGGATTGACAGACAACATTGCCGCGACCTCAACAGGCAAGCCATCCTTTGCTGGGAGCTTTAAAACATCCTTTTCATTCAAAACTTTCTTTTCTGTCCAACAACCTGAAATATTTTAATCCAAATGAACGTGTTCCAATCTCATGAAAACAGGTCCAAAAATAACACAGTGATATAGAACCTAACTGTAAATAACAAATGTCTATCTACAATTTGTTTACAATGTACAAGGCATTCTAGCCTTTGTTAATGACGTTTTGTACCATTTCATATTCTTGCTACATGCATACGGGGAACAGGGAGTTGAATACATCTTAAAAATGTCAGAAACACTCTTTATAGCCTTCTATAGTCTATGAATCTTACCAAGTCCTGAACTAGCCATTAGTACCCAGTCTCCAACATTAATGCTCTTTACTCTGCTACCAATAGCTAGAACTTTGCCCAAACCCTCGTTACCACCAATAGAGGGCAAGTTTGGTTTGATTGGGTATGTACCTATACACAGATGTGATTTAGGTACAGTCAGTATAGTTGGGCATGAATTTATCAAAGAATGAAACGTTTTCTTTATCTTAAACCTGTTCACCAATTGATTAAATTACATTTGAATAATCTCAAGCCAGCAATGTTGCAATTACCTTGGATCATGTTCAAATCTGCAGGATTTATGGGCGTGCCCAGCATTTCCAGGAATACGCTTTGCTCGTTAAATTCTGGAAGCTCATAGTCCTGTAAACTTAGAGTTTATTGAGAAACATTCAAAGCACTCCTATCTTACATGGCCAAAGACACCGCAAACTTTGTGGCAAGTTGTCTATTTACCAGCTTGCTCCTATTTGTCAATAAGTTGCAACAAACTTGTGAATTTCATCAAGTTGCAATATGTCTGTTAAAATCAGGCTTGTTGCAACTTTTCATTTTCTGACTTGTTACAACTTGTTGAAACAACTTGCAACAAGTCTTCAACAACTTACATTTTTGCAACAGAATTGTCGTCAGACGTCAAGAGACTTTTTGCAACTTTTACATTTTTGGCTATTACTCCCACTCTTACTGCTGAGGGGTTATAGCACCCCTAGCCCCCTGTTTCACCCCCTCCCCCCAGGTGCACTAAAACAGAATAGTTGGTGTGGTATCACTGGGTGTGTAGGCCCTTTATTTATATATTTTACTTGTATCTTAAACGTTTTGTACCTTACGACTTTAGTAGGGTCGCCATACTCTGTATAAACTAAAGCTTTACAGGACCTTGGTATGTTAACAGCAGTTGCACAAAACGTTCTACTAAAAAATGTCTCTAAACACTGCATTCCACCCTTTATGAACCTTGCAGGAACCGCCATTTTCGTTCGACGTTTGAGCGATGCGAACTAAGGTTGCCTCGACAACGGAGTAATGTAAATATTTACAAAATGTCACAATTAGTCAATAAATCTTCATAAATGAACACTACGATAGATTATCAGTGATCGCGCTTAAAATTATTATTTGTGGATCCGTTTTGATCATGGATGGCTCCGTATAGAAGCATTGCTGCAAGAAGATGGGAGGTATATCGATTAAGTTTTATCGAAATTTGTGCACAAGATTAATTGATGCACCCCTAAGTATATCGGTAAAAAGATAAGCTGTGCAAACAAATGGCTTGTAGATTTGTATTTTTTCTAGATAGAATCGTATTATTTCAAAAAAAAGGTCAAATGTTTTGTGACTGTTATAGCTCATCTTATCTGTAAGGCTCATAATATGTAAGATCAAGTTCATTACATTTATGTACTGCTCCATAGCCAGATGAGTTTGCTTATCAAGATGGGTTGAACTGTTAGCAATAAATCCATTAATTGTCTTATCCATTCGTTTGCAAGGGTCTCCCTAACTTGATGGGTAAAATTATCAAGGAATTAGATGGAGAAATGCATTTTTAACTTGATGAGTTATCATGTACGACAGTTTGTCAGATAACTAGGTTAATCCCACTATTATAATGCGTAGCACTCCTTCTCCTGTGCTCATAAGGTGCAATTAATTAACCTATTGAGTCACAATGCACCCTGGTGTCACCCCTGCCCCTACTATTTTTTCAATTGTCTGATGAGACCCTGTTAAAGGGAGACTCCTAATGTCACCACTCTTAATTTCATAATCTACGCATTGACTCAAAACTGAACATAACAAGTTTTGAACCAAAAAATCTGACTATGTCTCAGTTAAACCTGGTCATAAGGCGACTTTTAGGTTATATTTGTTGTAATTGTTCCTTTCAGATATTCCTTCAGAGCTGAATGAAGACAATTTGGTGAGAAAGCAAACTTGAAGCAAACATGATAATGCATGCAAGTTTTTCATGACAATTTTCTTGGATTTGTTCTGCATTTTAGGAGGAATTTCTTCAAAGTGATAATGCATTTGTTGACTATTTTAACACATTTCTCTCACTACCAGTATGTATTAAATTATTAATGATCAAAATATTTAATAGTCTGATTATTGAAGTGACATACTATATACTCTTTTCTCCAGACAGTTAAATTTTGTCTAAATCCCATTACCAAAGGCACAGAACCCATAGCCCTGGTGGTTGCCCTGCTCAAATCTTAATCCCATTCTATTTTCAGTTATTTTTTGGCAAATGAATGCCGTTTTCCAGCAAAAAGATACTAGGCCATTTCAAGATCCCATATTCAATTTTTATCACTTCAATTACAGTCAAATGCCTGGAAAACCTCCTCTCTCTTAGCCCATTTTTTAGGTCAGATTTGTCATTATTATAGCGAGATGGTTCTCTATACCTCTTCAAAAACAGTTTCATGCAAAAGTAATTTTTTTAATGCATTACAGAAAAATCACTTAAAAGGTCGTCATTAATGACGCTACTCATGACATCATCGCTTGTGACGTCACCTCCTGTGACGTCATCGGTTATGACGTCATCATTGTAAGAATGATTCAGTTAACGGAAAAATACATTTTATGTTTCACCTAAGGCTAGGAAGCAATGTGATGGACGAAGGGTTCGTTCTGTTCATCCAGCTAAACGACGCTTAATTTACGCTAAACTGATCTTCAAAAAAAGTTTAAAATTGCCCAAAAATCATTGGTTGACAAATCACGCATAATTAGGCTGGAATAATATGCATATTTCACGGTTCAAGAAAAAATCGAAAACAATTAGTTTCCCACGAGGGGAAGAATATTAATTAACGAATGAAACAAAAAATAAATCTTTATTCATGCTTGCGCGCGATGCAAAAATACCGATTTGAGCGTCACGAATGAGTAAGGGGCCAGTCTTACAAAGCAGTAAAAATATTTATGCATTGTCTTGTCTCTTGGTCTAACGCCATACTGTAAAACAACCAATGTCGCAGTTTGCTTTCTTATTTTTAAAATCATTTTTCTAGTGTTTCCCGGAGAGGATTTTCTACAACAAGGAGGAAGATTTATTGGAACAGTTCACGCAAAAACTCGTTAAAGATGAAAGCGATAACGTCCAGCTGAAGTACGATTCGTTTAGCAACAAAGTCCAAATCAGTTACTGCGTCACCGTCCTAGACAGAGAAAAATCTTTGGAATGGTTGAAAAAGTACAGACTCCCCGAGTTTATAAAAAGCGGACTCTACGCCGAGTTTAAGTTATCAAAAACCCTGTCAAGTGCTCAGGTAATAATTTATGACTGCCATATAGTATTTTTATAAAACACAAAATAATTGAGACTCCGTAAATTGTCAACATTTTATTCTAAGATAGATAGTTTCAATTATTTTGTGTTTTATAAAAATAATTTATGGTCATGCACATTTAAGGCCCTGTCACACGGGTCAATTTTTCATGCAACTTGCAACGCAATTCTACTCTTGAGAGATGTAAAATTGGCAAATACATCTTTCCATCACAGTTTGGCAAAATATTTTTAACATACCAAACATTTGTCGCAAATGTACATCTCTTAAGAGTAGAATTGCGTTGCAAGTTGCAAGAAAAATTGCACCGTGTGACAGGGCTATTAATATAATATGTGGCTGCGTAAACATGCACACGTTCAACCATAGGTTTGAAAACAAGTTGTAACAAATCTCTCTGTCTTTTGTGAGCATAATACCAGTTTGTAACCGTTTATTTCAAGTTGTACTCATGTTGAGTTTGTGATTCAGGTCACGCACTTTGACACGATCAAGAATGACATATCAAGACCAGCGAAGCTTTCCGAAGAAACCTCAACACCACAAAACGAAGGGGACTCTTTCTCGTGTAGTAATTCTGTATTTACTGGCTTCGACGAAGGTATGATAACGTAAATTTAGAAAAAAATGTAATTGTAATGAAACAGCCAAGTCGAAAAGAAAATATAGCCATCGGCCTTTTTTGCATTAAGTTATGGTTTTAACTCTAGCCAATGTGTCAATTTCAGGCGAAACTGGAGATGGAGAAATTACAAATGATTTCATCGAAGAAACTCGTGAAAAGAAATCAGAAATGCCCAACATTCTTCTCGAGAGCTTCGAGGGAAATTTTCCGTCAATATATTTGAATAAAACAGAAGAAAATTCTCTTCGAACGAGCCAAGATGAAAGTAGCGAGTTGTCAGTTAGTGTGACTTCAGGTTCTTTTGAAACAAGTTCCGTCAGTGAAATAAACAATAATTTCGACGAAAGGAATAATAGCGTCACAAGGATGGATGATTCAAGTGGGGGTATTGTGGAAAACGATGACGTCATAACCGATGATGTCACAGGAGGTGACGTCACAAGCGATGATGTCACGAGTAGCGACATCATTAATGACGACGTCATAAGTGATAATGTCAAAAGCAGTGACGCCATAAGTAATGACGTCAGCAACGATGATGTCAAAGGTGATAAAAATGTCGTCGCTAATGATGTCATAGGTGAAGACCTAATCCGTAGTGACGTCATAGATGATGATATCATACCTATCAATACCGGTGAATGTGTCAATTCTGTTAGTAAAAGCATTGACAATGACAGCTGTGTTGATCCAAGTGATAAGCTCTCTGAATCAATGGAATCTAACGAAGTTCGCACAAAATGTGAGCAGTTGGCGTGCGATAACCCGCCATTAGCAAGAGCACACATAGAAATAACCATAACAGAAGACAACTCAACTGTACAGCAAGACTTTATCGATATCTCTAACCTCTGCGATGAGAAGAATGTAGCTAAGTCTGACGGAAAGCACTCTAACTTGAGTGAAAACATCATTGCAGAAGCGCAAGATGAACAGACCTTCATAAAGAAAGGCGTCGAAGAGAAAGGTGGAGGTTGCAAATGTTTTCACAAAACTAAAGACATAGCAAGCGAAGAGCAGCATCAAAATAAATATATTGAGGACAAAAGCGTTGTTGGCTTTCGACAAATAATGAACTCGCCTGATGTGACCAGGACTAACATGGACTCAAAAGAGAGTTATGGTATTTCTGAGCGTTCAAATCTATCAAATACTATTCAAGATAGTCCCGAGGTCACGGACACTAGCGAGGATAACTCTGTCGAGAAATTAGAGAATATTTCATTTGCTTCTAAAACACCTTTGTTGACCACGTCATCCAATACTGTTGATAACTTTGATTCAAATGAACAGAGTACTGAAGACGAGTCGAGCGAACCAAAAAATCATGATTCATCACAATCCCCAGTAAACAAACCCGACAATAGTAAGCCCTTTCACGGCAATTTGTTGCAAAGTAATTTCAAAACTCTTGATAGTACTGAAAATGTTAATATCTCTATAAATTGCACTTCTAGTGAAAACACTGATGCAAATGAGATGTCGCATGCACAAAACAATATTGACAGTTTGGAAAACTCGTCAAATGTTAGTCTTTCCAAGGTGGAAGATCGAACTTCACAGAATATTAGCGATGATGGAATATTTGACAAGAATAAAATACCACAAAACGCTGTAGAAATATCTTCATCTGATGTTAAGCTTTCAAAATTAGAAGAACGAACTATTTTTGACGTTTCAGAGACATCTTTTTCGGACGATTCAAAGATACACAATGAAACTTCATATATAAACGATAATATCGATGACAATAATTTCCCAAAAGAATCAACAAATACTGCTACGGTCGAAAATACTCCAAAATTACATGATGTTAGAATTTTAACTGTAGAAAATCCTGACATTTTAGAAAGCATTAAAAGCGAACGAAATTTCTTGCGCAGATCTGTTAGAGAACGTACAAGCTCTGCGAATTCCTTTGCAAGCAGTGATTTTTCAGTGGAAAGTGATGGAATGTCAAGCTTTGCTGACGAACAAGAACCACTGATGGCGGATGATGAAATGGACTTATCGTCCAAGGCAGGAATGGATAAATTTAAAGAGTTTCTTATGGACACCAAAGGCGAAGCTTTATTGTTGTTTTGGCTTGAGGTGGAAACGTGGAAACATATCGGAGACAGTGGGGATAAAATGAGGTGTGTGGTTGGTTTGTGTGGTTCGTTTTCGCAGCTTAACTAAACATTTCGGGTCACTATAATAATATTTGTGAGAGTCGCATCGATTTAACATCGATTCAACAGGCTTGATGCAAGTTGATTGTCAAGATTTTTATCCACAAGCTTGATGCAAGTTGTTTCAACAACTCACAGCAAGTCTTCGAAAATCAAGTTACACAACTGTTATTTTCACAATTTGACTTGATAAATTAACTTCGTAAAACCAGCAGGCTAATTTGACGTGATTGACTTTGTATTTCATCAAGCCAACAAAATCCACTACTTCAATGACTGTGTAGGAGAAAGGCACCCAATTTTAGGAAAGTTACAGGAATTGCATCGTGTAAATTATTGATGCTCACTTAAAAAAGACCAACTACACTGGAGTACAGACAATTGCACGTAATGTAAACTATGTGTCCGTTTAGGTTGCTTCAAGAAATGAAAGAACAATTTCTTCATAATGGATCACCTCTGGAGCTTCCAGATGATATCAAGAAACAGACAAGACAATGTTTCACGGATGACTTAAGTGAGACACAGAGGATCCTTGCAGAACCTTTACGTTCTTACTGGTGAGGAAATCTGTTCTCTTTTCTTTTTCTCTCATTCTTTTTGTGATCATGTTTCTGTTTTTATATCCTCTTTATGTCCCTGTAGAACATGAAATAGGTATACACGGACCAAATTCAGAAGTTATTGAAAACAGAATGCAACAATCCTGTTGGGGCAACATTGTTCCTGGTTGTCAGCAATATTGAACAATATTGTTGGGAATTGAATCAGCCCGCAATGCCAACGATATTGTTCACAACATTAAAAAATCTTGCCTCTACAACATTGCTGCATCCTGTTATCATTTTTGGTTGCACTGTAGACTGCAGTTATTTGCATTTTACTTCGCTTGTTTTTAGGTGTCCAAGGTTCACACTACACCAGTACAGAACACAATCACAGGACAGAATTCGACAAGGACAGAAAAATAGCTCGCCTAATGCCCAACCGCAATGTGATATTCTGATGTATCCCAGCAGAAGTCCTCATCTAGTCAGACCACATTCGAGTGCTCCACGAGTGACGCCACACGCGAGTACCCCACGAGAGATTTCAAATTCGAGTGCTCGCCACGTAACGTCTACACGCGAATTTCCACATCCTCAACGCGAATCTCTGGTCTCGAGGTCTTCACGCGAGACATTACACGCGAGCTCTTCCCGCGAGATATCACACGCGAGTTCGCCACGCGAGACCTTACGCTCAGAGGGTCCTCGCGAGAAAAGGGCTAAACCCCACCCGAGGTCTAAATCCGCTCAGGGTCGCATTGTGACAACACCATATCACACGAATGCTGGTAAAAAGCAACTAGAGGTAAGCAACCACACTAGGCATGACCTGATATAACCCCCCTTCTCTTTCTAGCCGCGTCATTTTGAGATCTGAGCATGTTCCAATGCATTGTGGTCCAATCAAGTGATTTGTTCTGCCTTCTCTTTAATGTTCTACTTTTCGTTTTCCCTTCAGATTTACGCGTCGCCTCAAACAGCAGAAATTGGTTTTCAAAAACGACCCATCAGCGTGTTCCCTCCTTGTGATAATCAAGACAATCTTTCATATTCATCTGTCAGACTGGTGATCAACCCACGACGTAAACAATTGCGACGCAACGCTTGGCAACAAAGGTAATGGGAATGAGTTTTGGGTCTCACGGTTTTCTACAGACGCTGCTATAAAGTCCGGCTTGTTGCAAAATTGTTCCAATTTATTGAAACAACTTGTAGCAAGCCAGTGGTTAACAGGCTTTGACAATCAACTTGCAACAAGTCTGTTGACAACTCAACAGCTGTCGCAAGCCATGCGAACACATCCTGATATCGGCTTGTTGATGACAAGTCTGTTGCAAGATGTCAACAGACTTGTTGCAACTTGCACGTTTTTAGCTGTGCAAGCAACAATATCCATTTGGATTGTAGATCAGAGGGGAATACTAACCAGACACAGTATAAAAACCCGTCCGAGAGAGGTCATGAATCGTTGGTGTCAAGTCTGACGTATGAAAATGAGTCTGGGTGTTTCTTTAGACAATTTGTCACCAAGCAAAGCAACAAGGTGCGCTTGACAAGATTATTTTTTTATCTTTGGAACTATTAGAGATTTTTAGGGGTATTTGTTTTCTGTTTTAGTTATGGTTGAACTGTTTGTCATTCTGGCAAGCCGTGAACGATTACACCGCGTTTTTTGAAAGCGATACATTAAACCCGGTGACTGTTTGGAAAAAAGCACAGGTAACTATGTTTTGCCGCTCGCTTTCAAGAGCTTAGCTAGAATTTAAAGAACTTTTCTCCTGCGCTGACACTGGATCAATAAGAGATGATCCTTACTGAACCTGTACGAAGAACAGTTTAGTACTGATAGAGCCATCCAGTATAAATGAAGTTAGTTTAGTTTAGGTTTCCTTCCGTAGTAACACTGGATCAATAAGAGATGATCCTTACTGGATCTCTAGGAAGAACAGCTTAGAACTGGTAAAGCTATCCAGTATAAATAAAGTTAGTTTAGTTTAGTTTTCCTTCTGTAGTAACACTGGATCAACATGATCCTTACTGGACTTAAAAAATTTTAATGTATTTGAAGTGGATTTACACGCGATATATAACGTCGGGTAGCCTCTGTGATATCCAACTGGATTTGAAAACTCAACAAGAAATCTGCCACAAATTAGATCCACCCTATGAAGAATTATTTGACTGCGTTGACGATCACGTGTTGGCGTGCCTTAAGGAACCATGGGATAGCCTATGCCGCAATGAACGACGGGATTACGATTTGGTAAGCAAAGTTGTCTAGTGCGCAAGCCTTGCGTAGTACTTAATATTGCACGTTAAACTACTCCGGTATGCATTACCGACGTCGTTACAAGTTCGTTGACAATTACAGTCTAGTTAGGATCGAACACATCGTGTTAAGGCAAAAATATCCGTTGTACTTATGCGAATCAACATTTTCTTCATGCTTAGATTCCTAAGAAGGAAACAGTTCGTTATCTTGAAGTGAAATTGAAGCGAACTAGAGGAAAAAGTAGGAATTCATTTTTGGAAGAGGTTGGGTGACGACAAAATGATAAAATCATTAAACTGACTAGACTTCAACAAACTTTATGATACTGAATAGTTCTATCAGTTCTGAAGTCTAAACTGTTCTGTTTAGACTTTAGGTCCTGTAAGGATGATCTTTTTTATCCAGTGTTACTACAGGAATAAACCTAAACTAAACTAACTTTATTTATGCTGGATAGCTTTATCAGTCGTAAACTGTTCTTCCTAGAGGTCCAGTAAGGATCATCTCTTATTGATCCAGTGTTACTACAGGAATAAACCTCAACTAAACTAACTTTATTTATGCTGGATAGCTCTATCAGTTCTAAACTGTTCTTCCTAGAGGTCCAGTAAGGATCATCTCTTATTGATACAGTGTTACTACAGGAATAAACCTAAACTAAACTAACTTTATTTATGCTGGATAGCTCTATCGGTTCTAAACTGTTCTTCCTAGAGGTCCAGTAAGGATCATCTCTTATTGATTCAGTGTTATTACAGGAGGAAACCTAAACTGAACTATCGATCAACTATTTAAGTCTCCTTACGGTTGTTTTTAACAGTTGGACAGTCAAGATGGCAGAGATCATTCGGAACGTGGCAAGTACAGCATCGAGGCTGCCAACCATCCGCCACCCATGCCTTCAGATGGAGTGAGTTTTGAAAGCGTGCTTAAAGACAGAGATGAACTGGAAGGATTTCAAAAATTCTTGGAAAAGAAAGACCCGAAAGGTAAAAGATTTAGAATAATACAAGATAATCCAGAGGGGTGTTTTAATCATCGTTACTCGCAGCTGAGAGGTAAGCCGAATTACGAAGGGCCCAGCTCAACCTAGTCCAGTCGGAGGCTTTCCAAGGACATTTCTGACAGCCAGCTTATGAGTCATGGCTGTTAACAGGCCACAGCTACGATGGAAGGATCAGTTAGGAGCCAATTCCAGCCCACCCTGTCACGATTTCGTGAGGGATGAAACTGGAGTACTTGGAGAAAATCCACCACTTTTGGCAGAGTGCGTCAATGAGTGACAAAGCTTCAAACAACTTGCAGCAAATTTGCAAATATCAAATTTCGTCAAGTCTGATTTTCACAGACTTGATGCAACTTGATAAAGCCAACAGGCTTGATGTCACTTAATGACAAACTTTCATCAATTTGGGAAGATCCACCCACCACTTGCATCAAGTCTGTGTTGTCTCGGCCTGTGCAGTACTGAAGCGCTTGCTCTGAACCAACTAAATTTTTGGGTAACCGGTTAATATTTTTCTCGTGTAGGTGTCATGGACCTGATGGCGTGGACCGATATGGAGACGTTCCAACGTATTCCACGCACGATCGAAGATAAGAGGAACAAGAAAGCGAAGGAAGTTCGTCAAGGATATTTGAACACGAGATATTTCTTTGGTCCTGATAGTCCAGCAACAAAGGAAGCTCAGAACTTGGTAAAAACCGAGTAGATTCCGAGTATACAACAGCTACGAGTTTCATGCACTGATATAAAAACTAGAACTTTATATTAAGACATCTTTCAAATCTAGTCTGTTAATTTGGAGGTCGAAAATGTTTGTAATGAGACAAGACTCTAATTTCTGATTTCTGCAAATCTTTCTGCGAAAATTACACTTTACGCAACTTGATATTCACAGACTTGCTGCAAGTCATTGAAACGACTTACATCAAGCTTGCGGATAAAAAAGTCTTGACAATCAACTTGCGTCAAGCCTGTTGACAACTTGCAGCAGACTTGTTATCATCAACCTGGAGCAAGCGATGCGAACACATCCTGATATCGGCTTGATGACTGCAAGGTAACAAGCCTGCAGCAGACTTGCTGCAATTTGTGCGTTGCTGCAACTTGTTTGCAATGCTTTTGGCTGTTTATTCTGTAGATCTGTGATGGTCACTCTATGTGATCGCTTTGTTTACCGTGTACATTTCTAGTTTTCAGAGGAAAGGCTCCAAGCAAAAACCGCAGTTACGAGAGTTCAACCCCCTCACCAACTCTCATTTGTATCTGACATGGCTTTGTTTCATTCGGTGTTTCCTTTCTAGATCCTGTCCATGAATGGTTCTCCTCGCATCAAGGAGAGACCATCGTCCTCTGTGATCACGGAATGTCAAAAGTACGTGCGCTGTCGTATTGAGCGTAAATGGCTGGAGCTCTACAAAGCGAGTCTGGAGTACAAAGATAGACAAAATCCCAAACAAAATGTCACCGAGGTTGTCGAAGACATTATGTTGAGACGAAGACTGCAGCGAAGTGAGGCTGCTTGGAGGGTACGGTAGACCTCTTTGAATTTCTTTTTTAGCTTTCGTGTGAAAAATTTCCCAGCTGTGCATAGATTTAGTGTCTGTAAGGAAATTTTCCAATTTTAGGGTGGGTAGAATGTATGTACAAAATGGTAGTGCTTTTTTTCTTAAAATGTCGAGTTTTTCCATCTTTTTTTTTTAATTTTGTGTGACGAATAAGTTCAAGGTACAAGCCAAGATACAATGCTAATAAACAGAGTTGCAGAAACAGTATAATATGTAACTGTATGAATAAAAAACTAATTTAGTTTCATGTTGAATTTGGAGAAAAAAATACCTGTTGTGGCGGGAGTAGGGCTTACAAAGTGTCTTCCATAGCAGGGCGTCCGTAATTACTGTTTTGATATTTTCTGTACCTTATTCTATTTGCAAAACGAAAATTTCAAATAAGAACCTCTTTCAGTCCTAAACGCTAAAGCAACTGCGAATTTATGATGTGTCATTTCTTAATCCAGATTCTCAACAGTCGTTGGGTTTCGTCTTCACGTGATATCGTTGCGTTACGTCAGACACTGAACAACCCAGAATCCTGCTTGGCCTTTCGGAAGTTTGTAGCACTGAAAGGTGAAACATACGAGAACGATGTATTATTCTGGATCGAAATCCAAAAATACAAGGTACGAGCAAATATAGTACCGGAAGCTACCTTAACAATTCAAAAATAATATAAATTATATACTTATCGCATTCAGACAGAAACAAGCAAGTTGGCAAGTCTGCTGTTTCAACAACTTACTGCATCAAGTTATGTCAAGTTTGATTTTCGAAGACTTGATGCAACTTGATGAAGCTAATTGGCTTGATGCAACTTGATGATTAACTTGCAAAAAGCCAGTAAAATCTACAACTGCATCAAGTGCGTAAGGTTTCCGAATGTGTACCCACATCAACTGATGTTGTATTTTTTTTCTCTTAAGAAGTAAACCAACTATTGACTGTTTTATTTTCTTGTTTTTCCTGTTTAGGATTTGTGTCATCGTCACGCCTCGGAGCAATGCATAAAGAAAAAGATCCAGGCGATTACAGAATGTTTCATCACATCCTCAATTCCACCCGAACTGCAGGTTGATGTTCCTATTGAGATGGCGGAAAAGTTGATGGAGCGAATCACGAGCAGAAATCAAAACATCGGGCCTTATCTCTTTAGGGAGGTCCAGGTGTGTCATATTAAAAAGAACTGTTAAGGCAGATAGAGCTATGGGATATATAAGGATCTCTAAACTAGATTATCAAAAGTGATCTGGGGATAGAGTTATCTAGTATAAATTAAGTTAGTTTAGTTTAGGTTTCCTCCTATAGTAACACCAATAAGAGATGATCCTTACTGGACGTCTAGGAAGAACAGTTTAGAACTGATAGAGCTATCCAGTACAAAGAAAACTACAAATTGTTCTGGCAAATGCACCATAAGGCCAATTGTTGTGACTTGTAAGTTTGTGACTCACGCTGATCTCAGAATTCAGGAATTAGAAACTGCTAAACTAAATCTAGAACAGTCATTGTCAACCCTCAATGATTGGTCTTCGCATATGAATTTGGTACTCAATGAAACGAAAACGAAAATGATGATGTTCTCTACGAAACAAATGGCCAGATATCATGAACTAGATCATCAACATCTTGTCGGAATTACAGTGAATGGTAAATCAATTGAACGAGTCACACAATGGAAGGTACTCGGAATGCTCTTCCAACAAAACCTAACCTGGAACAATCATATTGCGCAGCTCTTAACTTCTTGTTACGGAAGTATCGCCATGCTGAAAAAGTTAAGACGTTTTACACCTCATAATATTAGAAAGCAACTAGCTGAAGCCCTGATACTTTCTAAATTGGATTATTGTAATGTTTCATACCACGGAATGCCTGATTATCTTATTAGAAGACTACAGAAAGTTGAAAACACAGCAGCTGGTTTTGTACAGGGACGGTATGCAAACGCTGAGAATGTCCTTGCGTTAAATTGGTTACCAGTTAAAGAAAGAATTGAGTCTAACATTGCCAAACTCACTTATAAAGCCATCTACTTTAAGAACTGGCCATCGTACTTGTTGGTCAGAGAAGTACGACGAGTTAGAGTGCTACGCAGCAATAATGATGGCAAGAAATTAGAAATTCCGAAGATAAACGATACGTTCGAACATTCAGCGGCTTTAATATTTAACAGTTTTCCACAAGATATTAGGGACTGTACAGCCTATCATGAGTATGTTAAAAAAAAACGAGGACAGTGCTTATGGAAAGAGCACAAGCTCGTATACTTTAGTTAATAACTTACTACAACTATGTATTTCTAGTATAATTTCTTATTGTAAATATATGTATATAGTATATTTATTATATGTTCTACCTACTATAATTGTAATTTAGGATGAAGAGCCATGCACTAGCATGGAAATGCCATAATACACCATTATTATTATTATTATTATTATTATTATTATTATTATTATTATTATTATTATTATTATTATTATTATTATTATTATTATTATTATTATTATTATTATTATTATTATTATTATTATTATTATTATTATTATTATTATTATTATTATTATTATTATTATTATTATTATTATTATTATTATTATTATTATTATTATTTATTTTCATCCAGATGACAGTATTTCGTGTTCTGTTCAACATGTGGAAAGATTTCTGCAGTTTTCGGAGTTCCATAAATGACGAGAACTTGCTGGAAGTTTTGGACAAGAAATTGACACAGCATCGCGCCGACGTGAAAGCCAAGAAAGAAGCGAGCGAAAGAAAGAAACTTGCGAAACAAGAAGCGGAAAGGAAGAGGAAAGAAAAAGAAGATAAAGAGAAGAAAGAAATGAAATCCATGGAACAACTGATGAGGTTTGGTTACTCTGCATTTCCGTCGCTTCGCACTACCGATGCTTTGGGAACTCATGTAAACCCATGTTATTAAATGGGCATTGGAATTGCATCTACGCTCTAATCGAAGACCTTCTAAGGACCCCTCTACCAGCCAATTTACGACCCATATCTGTTGATCACAGGGTATAATAACGATGAAAGGGTGGTTTAGGAGCTAAGCTCAACCCACACTGTCAACATTACCAGTGGGAGGAAACCGGAGTGCCCGGTGGAAACCATCGACTTGTGGGGGCTCTGAGGAACCTTCGATTGTAAAGTTTACTGAAATCAACGTAAAGGCTATGACTTGAGCCCAACTTGGATTGTAAGACAACCTGGAGACCACAGCATCAATTGTTTCTCATATGTTTACCAAGTTGTTCATTACATATAATGTTTGCCGTTGTTTTTAGTTTAATGGCAGAAAACAGTTCAACCTGGGAACAGGAAGAAAACGATGTTGTGTTTTGGAAATATTCTAAACACATCACTTCAAGCTCTAGTGACACTCCATCACGCCAGAAGAAAATTAGCACGTTCGATGGTAATACGTCACTCATAGAACTGACCAATCAGAGAAGCGTTGCCACCAAATCAACCAATCAGATCACGAACAGTTTAAGAAGCGAAATGCATATTGGAAAAGGTAGATATAACAATACTGTTACAGTTTTGTGTTGTCAACTTTGTGACAATCTTGTTACAACAGGTTTGTATCAGAGTTGTTGGGACAACCTTGGAACAAGTCTAATATTCCAGTTAAGCTTGTTACATGTCATCAAAAAGTTGTTCCAAACTCGTTGACAACTTGCAACAAGCAGTGCGAGCACAACCAGTTGACGGTTTGTTGGCAGTAAAACATCTAAAAAAGAATTTCGATTCTCAAGGAGTTTTGAATATATTTATGGAATAAAATAATAAATTATGGAATAATCTATCTCATGAGGCTAAGTGTGCTCCAACGATTTATGCTTCAAGAGGCTACTGGAAACTAACCAATACTATATACATCGTTAGCTGTCAATCGTGTGGATTTTAATAACTTAGTGTGCCCTTTTCATGCAAATAATGTAATATAGTTTTTTTTATCAATTCTGTAAATATTAAGTAACCAGATGCCCCGTATGAAAACCAGCATTTAGCTGATAGGGCCAGCGTCTTAAAAGAAGTTTTAAATGCAATACAATACAATACTGTTGCTACACTGAAATAAGTCTAGAAACACTCACGATTAAATTTTAGGCGTTTTTCTAAAGAGACTTTCTGCTTATTTGTAGTGTCAAAATCGAAGCGTGTCGGGTCAATGATGGCCGAGTCTTACAGCGCATACAGCAAACATTCCATGAACGCAACCAGTTCAACCTCGCGTATTCCCAAAATAAACCAATCAGGTCGCGATTCGAAGACACGTGGTATGAAGAGATATGACGTCATCGATAAAAATAGCTCGGAGAAAATGACATCAGATGATGAAACGAAACAACAAAATGCCGACAAGAATAAACTTTTGAAGAACAGGGAAAGAAAGAAATCCAAACGGATTGTCGATCAGGAGCTTTTCGAGTCTGTGTCAAATATTGGAAAGCAACAATTGATCACAGATGCGGGAAGTAAACATGATAGGGTGAAAAGCCCTACGGTAAACGATCCTAGGTCGAAAACCCGCGATAAAGATTCCCCGCCAATGGAAGACGATATGGCGACTGAGCGTCCCGGAAGTCTGAGAACTAGTGTTTTACGACGCCAGTGGAATCAAAGTCACAGCGGAAGTGGTTCAACTGTACCACTAACGCCACAGCTATTAAAAGATTTCACGAATTCTCCCGAAGGTAAAGTTATTGTTGTTACAGGCTTATCAACAAGCTGATATCAGGATGCGCTCGCATGGCTTGCGACAGCTTGTTGACGACAAGTCTGTTGCAAGTTGTCGAAAGACTTGTCGCAAGTTGATTGTCAAAACTTGTTATCCACAGGCTTGCTGCAAGTTGTTTCAACAAGTTGTTTAGCAAAGGACAAGTTGCAACAAGCCTAATTTTAACAGACTTGTTGCAACTTGATGAGAAGTCTGTTGCAAGATGTCCAACCCATGTGACTTGAAGGGTAATCGGAAATTGATGTTGGTTCTACGAAAAGTTGAGAAGGGTAGGACTATCCACTGGATAGTGATGTTATCAAACTTTCTGTGGTATCTGGCAAAACCCATATATTAGTTGAGCGTTCTAGAGTCAGAGTTTTATCTGTTGCAAATTCAATGTCCCTGATGATTTTGGTAGAAAAAAAAACGGCCTAAAAGTTGAATTTCGCCCAAACGATTTCCAATCTATTTTCAGGTGCTCCGCTGGACACTCCGTTATCGCTGGCGCGCATCAATATGTCAGATGACGTCAGTGTCGTAAAATCGTCGGAATTTTATCGGAAAACCCCGCCAACGTCAGCGAAAAAAAATTCGAAAGAGACAAACGTAATCAGTTGGCGAACCAAGCGAGCGAAACGTGGCCAGAGTAGCAAGGAATTTGTTCCTGATGTGATAGTTAACTGAGATAATACTTCGGCCGCAATTGACCGGCTATATATGGCAAAATATCAGCGCAGTATTGAAACACTCCCCAACTATTATTACTGTTTGTTAATATTGTCAAAACCTTGTTTCACATAAATATCACATATTTTTAAAATGAAAAAAGACATCTGCAGTACTGCACCACGACTTCTCAATTCAGACAACTATTGAAATAAACTTTTAAGCCCCAAAATAGGACAAAATAACACGCGTTATTATTCATGGTTAGTTAAGAAATAGTTAAGAAGTACTAAACTCATAAGTTACTAAATTGTACATAGTAAAATTGGGAAATAACATTTTACTTAACCTTTCAAATTCTTTGTGAATCTAGCTAGAGCAAGTATTAATAAAAGTAGCTATTATTCTAATTAAAAATCTTTCATCTAACTAACTGATAATATATTTGTTCGAATTGGATGATTTTGTGCAAATTATATGTAGACTTATTCCAGTTAGACGATCAGAATGATCAAAAACAGACACAGTATTCAGTCCAATTTCATATGGCGTCATTACACGCACGAAATTGTGTGCGCACAAAGATAGTAATATGACGTCATCATACTAAGAAATGTGTGCGCACTGCATTGACATAAATATATCTGGACTGCCTGCTCGCGATATTTTTGCTTGAAGTTTGCGTTATCAATTGAAAATCACGAAGGCTGACGAATACTGACGAATATGAGAGTGTTTGGACATCGCTGGCTCTTAAATCATACAAAAAGTACTGGTCAGCAGTTAACTTCATGAGCAAACACTCTCATATTTCGGCCATCTTTGATAACGCTTTTTTAAGCCGAGCAGGCAGTCCGGATGTATATATGTCAATGGCACACTGTGGTATGGCATGCGAACAAAGAATATATTAAAACAAAAAATTCAGAGTTAACGTTTGCCACGACCTTCTGCTCCAACTTCCTTCTTTTTCTTCTTCTTCGGCTTTTCTTTCTCCAAATCCATCTTCTCCTTTCTCTTCCCAACCTCTTCTCCTGCTCCTCTTTTTGTCTTTTCTTTCTCTTCTAGTTCTTTTTTTTCAATCACCTCTTTCATTATTCTGAAATGCTCATTTTCCTCTTCACAGTTAATTGTATAGCGAGCACACTCCACTTTGACTGTACCTTCAAAGTTGCGATCATTCTCAACCTTTGTGTACATCTTGGCGGAGGCGTTGGTCTTTATTTGAATACATTCTCGGAATTTCTTTCTGAAGATCAACATTGTGTTATCAAATTGGACTTCCTCTCCTATTTTCTCCAACACTTTATCTGCGATTATGTATGGAGGAAATACCTGACCATACTTGCTCCAGTACCGGTACGCCTCTCCTTCATCGTCTACATCCAACAGATTTTCAGAGACCTCTCCTTCAGCGTGATGTGCATCGAACACATCGGGGCTTCCTGGCCAATGTCGCTTGTCAATTCCTAAAGCACATAGCATGACCATACGAAAAACAGCAGATGCCCTGTTTCCAAACGCTGAAGCCCATTCTTGATGCGACAGACCTTCTTCTTTACCGAAAATGTTCGGACGTTCTTTTTTAGCGCTTATGATATTTTGCACTTTGAAGTATTGACTATCGCCAGTAATTTTTTTTCCTGTAAGTTTATTGAAAGCTTCCAAAGCGATATTAGCAGGGTCGACGTTTACAAATATGTACTCTCCCATCAAGTCGCACTTTAATCTTATCTTATTTGTAACTTTATTAGCCTACTAGGACAGGCACATAACTGAAACGACGCTCTTCAAAAATGCTGTTATATTCACAGCGGGCAGGTATTACATATTGGTATATAATACCTGCCCGCTGTAAATATAAACAATACGCTTATCCGAGCGAACAACTTTTTAAAAAACATGCGGGAATGCGAGTGGTGGAATACATAATCTTGCATAAATAAACGATACTTGTAACAAAATGGTTGTTTGCATGGCCGACGCAAATGCTTAACTGGAAAATCATAGTAACCAAAAGCTTAAAAATCAGTTCACGTTTAAAACTTAGGAAGCCGGCAAAGCGATAACGACGCTGCCAATACATTGATAATTACAATGAATCAACGAAAGGAATTGAAATAAAATAAATTAAGCAATTTTATAAATAATTTAGACCCCATCCTGTTAAAGACACCAAAACATAGAATTTGACGCTGGGAAGACAACGCTTGGTATTTTAATTATTAAGCCGCACCAATTAAGTCCATTTTAAATTCAGTTCAGTAAAATTTTCTCCAGACATAAAAGTCATGTCCTCAGAAGTTTTTCTTGCTACCATTTTTGAAAGAGTTCGTTTAAGGACGCCCAATATCTTAATTTCACTATTGTCCGTACATGCAAGGAGGCTGGTTGAGGCAAACGATGCGATGACAATTTGACATCACATGAATGTCCTGGAATCAACGCCACAGTTGGAAGCGGTTTTCGCCTGGCGGGGGAGCGAAGCTTTTAAAAGTACACAAGACGGGATTTGAGCTTGAACTGGCAATTTAAGGACCAATCGTCCTTACTTTTCCAGGGCAGCGAAGGGATTACTTAAAAGTAATGGATCTCGGAGGCATTAAAACTCGATGTGTTCATTCAAAAAACCGTGTTCAGGAGCCATTTAATGCAAAGTCATAAAATTCTCGAGAATAGCAAACCATCAACTTCAGCTAAAACAAAAACAAAGAAATCTCGATAAAAGCTGCGGAACCGAGAGAGACTCGCTTCGCTTAGCTTTAATGCATCTTACTCATGATCAAAACCAATTAACGCTATTCCCACGAAAAATAAGTTAATGCAAATGATTCTGACGACTGTCAACAACAATTAAGAAGGAACTAGAATCCTACTCTCTCCTTAGTGTCGAAGAAGCCGTACCTGATGAAACGGTAAATTCCGAGAATCAGTCTACTAGAAAACGCCGCAAAGCAGAAACCGTTCTACAGGGGATTCAATAGTGAGACATAGCGACCCTAGAAAACCCGAAAAAAGTACACAAATTTTTAACGCAATCGACATAACTCCCTCCCACGTAGAATCATGCACGCTGGGAAAAACAACATTCCTGTGGATTCTACCGAAGCATTCGCCAAGAAATTAGAAAATTTTTCTTATCAACATTGAAAGGCGACAAAACTTCCAGGAACTCAACAAGAAACTCAAAGAAATTTTCGCAAAACATGACGTAAGAACCTGGCATAAGTCATTTCGTTCGGCAAAGGGTCGTCGAGTCACGAACATACGGAAGTGTACCGTCTCCATATCTATTACGATCTTTTCGAATTGATATCTTATGATCGACCTTCACCAATAGAGCCTAAACCAGAATCTCACGAAGTTAGCGTAAAATAGCTGGACAGTGCCCGGCGAGTATTGCTGTCAGCATGCCCCCCTACTTGGTTGATTGCCGCTACGCAGAAATCCTTTCCAGAACGATTACTTAGTCTCCGATGTTGTTCTCCTTTTCAGAAATTTCATAAAATGGAAGGCTGAAAGTGCCAAAGCTTTGTTATTTAGGTGTAGTCTATGTAAGGAAGAGTTATCTACAATGTGTCCGAAAAAAGGCTACCCTTTGAAGTCAAGCATTAGCGCCGCACGTTCGAATTTGAATGTTTTAATTTCCTAAAGAGCCCATTCTGTATTTCTGTGTTATTTCGGCAGAACACTGTACACTTTTGTACAAAGCCAAAAACAAGTACTTCTGTGAAAATCAAACACTGTGCCAGGACCAATGACCCTAAACTACACAGAGCAAAAAATATTTCCCTGCTAAAAATTGAAGATAATATTATTTCTGACCATTTAATGATCGTAGAGTCATTTAATGTTCGCTTTGTGAATATCGGGGCTAAACCAGCCAACGAAATTGAAAACAATTCCACCGAAAGTGTTATTTCCAGGCCAGTTTTAAATTTAATTTAAATTTTCTGAAATTAGCACACATGAAGTATTTTTTCAGTGTCTTCTAATGCATTAGCTTGAAACAATAAAATCGATAGCTATTGAGACAATCCCAGGTCGATATTTATCTGTTTGATGACAACTGGAATTTATGTGGAAGAATGGAAAAAGGCTTGGGTATTACTGATGGAATAACCCAAACGCTTGAGTAATTCGAAAACATGTGTAAAAAAGATATGACATCATCAATAAAAATAGCATAATCTGTTGCTATTCAGACGAAATAAATTTGCTGTAACTGACCAAGGCAAAATTCAAATTCCTGCATAGTATTGAAAACACCCACTCCCATTAACAGTAGGCTAATATTTTTAAAACCTTTATTTCACATAAATATTACGGTAGTTCTTGGAAAATTATAACAGCAGTTTTATAAATGAAAAGTAGCAAGAGACATCTGTAGTACTGCGCCATGACTTCTTAATTCAGACAACTATCAAAATAAACTTCAAACCTAGAAATAGGAGAAAATCACATATGTTAGAAAATGATACAAAAGTTATAATGCTACAGGGATTGAAATGGACCGATTGCATTGTGGACAAAATTTTGAAAAAATTTGAAATAGGAAAATTTATTATCACAGCATTGAAGAGCATCCTAAAATTAGTAAAATTGCAAAGTTTGGTTGCGAAACGTTGTAAAATGTGGAAAATATAGGCCTGTGAAGATTGCAAATTTTGTATATTTTTGTATTACGCACGGAAAATTGATACCAACATCGAGAAAACGGTATCAATTTTCCGTGCGTAATACAAAAGTGTAAAAAATTCGCAAACTTTGCAGGCCTATATTTTCCTCATTTTACAACATTTCGCGACCAAACTTTGCAATTTTACTAATTTTAGGATGCTCTTCAATGCTGTGGTAATGAATTTTCCCACTTCAATGTTTTTCAAAATTCTGTCCATAATGAAATCGGACCATTCCTGCTATTTCGAATGGAATAAAATGAGGGGATAGTAAACTTGATGATCATGGTATTTTGCTGGTAAAGCAGCAAAAGTTGTAGTAAGAATCCCAACCATTGTCAAGCAATAGTTTCTTGTCAAGTTTTCTTCTCCTCAATTCACCTTTTTGTATACATTTGTATTAGGGGTGGAAAATAATACCCAGTTGATACCCTTGGGTATTCATTTCTCGCAGATAATACAAAATTACAGGAAATTTGCCAACTTCGCAAGGCTATATTTTCTATAGTTTACAACATTTTGCAGCCAAACATTGCAATTTTACTAAGTTTAGGATGCTCTTTCAAGCTGTGGTAACATTTTTTCCCATTTCATTTTTTTTTCAAAATTTCGTCCAAAAGGATATGATATCTATAGGTCTATCGGTTGCCCACAAGTTCTAATTAGATAAGTATTGATTCTAAATGGATTGCACTGGATTTTTAACCACAAGAACACTAACCTATTTGAATTCAAAAATTTCACTGTTTTTCCATGTCTAATGCAGCTTTGTTGGCATCAAAATTCTTATAATATCTTTCATATTTTTTTCTGAGTGGATCAGAATAACCAAATTTCCACAGAAAGCCAGCAACAATACCAAACGCGATTCCGACCATCAGATCATTTCTTATCCTGGTTTGTACAAATCCACGAAGTACTGGCGCCATTTTAATGACTGCAAAAAAGCTTTTTTCAAAATCTACATGATAATGAATGCACATGTACAAATCAAATATTTAAGAGAGGTTCTGTCTTTCAGTACACTTGTACAAGGGTGTGGATTTTATTCCTGTTGAAAGCTGGAAAATTGTCAGTCCCCCTCATCTGGTTCTATGTTGAGCAGCCTGGCCTGCTGCCTGTGTTTTGAAGCCTTCAGATGCTAGCTAATACACTGTAATATTTAAGTTATTCAGTTATAGATACATGGTATGACGTCATGTGGTAAGAACAAAAAAGTAGCCCACGAGCCACCTAGGCGAGTTGGTCACTGATATTCTTCCACATTTTGACGTCTACTGTGTATCTATAATTACCATAATAATTAATTACTATCTAGAATTACTATATAATGAGTTTTAGATTATAAAAAATAAATATGGAACTTTTTAATGGTTTCCATCTTTATTATTTGATATCGGTGTGGAAAAGTTTATTTAGTATTGCGACTGCTAAGTGCTCTAATATCACTACACGGAAAAACGCCATTACAAATGCATGCCAAAATGCATGCCTACAACCTTCAAAATATCCAACAAAATATCCCACTAAATAGGAAAACCATGCAACAATTATGAAGACGACATATTTAAGATACGAATTAAATAACATACACACAAAATAAATTAATAATACCTGAAAAATAAGATGTTTTTACCACGAAAATCTTCTTAGAAAATTAAGTTTGCAGTTTTCACTACGCGCATAAATTATGAATGAGAACCGCTGGCACAAAATGGTGGGCACAACAAATAGTGCTTCCAGTTTGGGCAGTAAAATTTAGTGGAAAAGGTAGGTATTTGTAAAAAATATTCTATTTATTTATTTTTTGCTATTTCATTGCTTTTTGCTTCTCAATACTCTTTTAACTCAATAATCAATACTTTTCCTCAATATTTCTTTTCAACCTAGGGCAAAGAAAAACAACTAGTTGCAAGATTCATGAGACTAAATAAGCTTCGCAGTGAATTAGAGTAAACTGCCAAAAGCAAACAACCCATTGTAAGTTTACTTAAACAGTACTTGTTCCTTTTGTTCAAAGAAAAAATAATAGCTAAAAATAAAAAACAAAAAATCCGAAAACAAGCGGAAACCAACGACTTGTTTTCAATGTGGAAACACCAGCACTAGAGCTTAGTTCTCGTGTAATCCTATAATAACAGAAAGTATCGAATCAAGTTGACTTTTGAGTTTTATGAGTAAATATTTCATTCATTTTTACCAAGAGTTTTGAAGCGATCTCTATTTAATGCAACGGAGGGGTAACGTGAGAGAAGAAAGCAATGGATAAGTCAAAAAAGAAAGGGATTACTTGGGGAGAAGCGGCCAAAATGGTGGGTAGAATTTGGTCGATAATTTATATAATACTGCTTCGCAGCCTTCGCTTGTTTATAAAGCTTCTGATCTGTCGATCGTTCTTTGTTGATATCCCTTCTCGAACTACCGAGAGTCAGATTGAAATCACTTTTATATGTGCTATAATGGAGTCTTTTAAATACCCATGTTGAAAATATAAACATACAGCAGAACTTTTATGTATTTCACGAAGATATTTGGTATTGATTACATGATTACATCAGCGATTTAGATCTAATGTCACTTACCCACATATATATCTTATATTTTGATGGGAACTGCCAAAACAGGCTGGCCGTTAAGGAAGGATCTCACAATATGACCAAGATGCATTTGATGTAAGCTCCACATGGGAGATGCATCAATTGCTTCATGTAACTGCTGTGCCAAGATGTCACAATTTGGAAGAGGAAGAACAGACTGACTTTATATGAACATTGTGAATTACACAGCAAGGACAATTATGCATTGGATAATCTGTTTATTTCCCCCCTGATGTCATTTCTAGGTTTTAGAAAAGTCAACAAAACCACTGAACCACAAGGAAATCCTACAGGCAATACTTGATCGGAATTTGAAGGAAGTTACCTTAAAGTAGGTTGAAGGACAACATTGTTTTGTTTTTGGATTTTATAAGAGGTTTAAAGGACAAAATATGAATAAATTATGACCAAAGACCAATTGATACAAGTGGCATTGTACTAATACACTGTTCATACTAACCCTCCATTAAAGTCAGCATTAATGGATACAGGGATTACAGAGCCTTATTTGAAGTGAGGGACAAGGTTGAGAATTGAATGCTAAGTATATTTGTTGTTTTGCAGATTCTCTCAAGCCCTGGCATGTCTCAATGCAATGCTCCATGCCAACTCAAGAACGCCATCTTCCTTATTTGTAAAAGTTAGCGGCAAAGGAACTTCCTACATCCTAAATGTAACTAAGTAAACTTTGTCAGTACATTCCATGGAAACATCATATAAATTACCCAAACATCATACTATAACTTTTCAAACCCTTTAACAATCTACATTGTAGAAAAACCGTACAGACCTCAGGGACTCCTCTGACACCGATTCCGATTCCCAAGGTAAAGTCCTGAATCATTTTTTGTACCAAAACTCCCCATCCCCCACCATGACAGGTAGGTTGTCTAAAAATAGGAGCTAACTTTAATAATGGTTGAAGATTTGAAAGAATTTAAGAGAATCAATTTAAACTTAGAGTATAGCTACTTCTTTTTTGCTGGAAACTTGAGTTCTTTATACATTTTGGACATATGCAATGAGAGTAATTGAGGTTATCCCTCCCCTCCCCCCTCCCATTCTGCATTGTGAGACATACTGTATACTAAACCCAAATTTTATAGTCTACCAAGTAACTACCAAGTTTTAACAAGTTAAAACTTACCAATTTCCTTACAGCTTCAAGCTCCAATGATGCTGAGATGAAAGACCTGGGGGAAAAGACATCTCCATTCACAGGAATGTTATCAAGCAACATGTCTCCTTCGTCTGGTTCCTTGCCGCCAATTAGCAGTACGTTTCATATCAACTCTGCTGTTCAGACACGACACATTGTGTTTAAATTCGCATTAAGTCTGTTGACTTTAAGACGTAAAAACTACTCTGCGTTCACACGGGAAAGTTAGGGCGGAAAAGCCGTTGATATTGAGCACAACTATTCATTAAGACAGCAGCATTAATGGCGGGAAAAGTTTAAAACCCATTTCCAGTCGCATTGAACTACAGTAAATACGTACTTACCTTGTTTTCCCTCTTACTGAAGGCTCTTAAAAACAGCAGTTCCAAGTTTTTGTCGTTAACTAGCGGGCAAAATTACCTTAGTTCAAAGTTAAACCGAAATCTAAAATCACCTTCGAGCCGTTGAAAAAAGATTGGAAATGTTTCCGACGTTGAAACGACGTTGGGATTACGTAAGTCAATCTCGTAATATACCATAACTCGATAATGAACTGACTTTATCGACGTTAATCTTTAATTCGCAGGTATTCTCGGTTCTTACCAAACTCCAACTTCGTCAACTTCCGTGTCTTCTTCCCTCCAATGCGCCATTGCAGACTCTCGTCTCAACAGTCTCATTGCTCCCACACCGGACACGTCGCCCGTGAGATCAGCCCTGGCGAAGAAACGAAACGTCAAGCCATGTTTCCGAGATTCGCAATCTTCTAAGAAGCCTCGCGTCACATTCAAACTGGATGACGAAAAGAAAACGAGAAGCGATAGGCCCACAAGACCGCCTGTTAAAACGAAGGCCGAGGTAGCCAATGGCGACAGTGAATTTTATGCGATGTCTGCGCAGTCAAAAATGCCACAAGCTTGACGCAAGTTGTCAATTTTCCTGGCTTGTTACAACTTGTGAACAAAATGCAACATGCTTTTCTCTTTCATCAAGTTGCAACATGTCTGTCTTAATCAGGCTTGTTGCATCTTGTCATACAACTTGTTGAAACAACTTGCAGCAAGCCTGTGGATAACAAGTTTTGACAATCAACTTGCAACACAAGTCTGTCGATAACTTGTAACGGACGTGACGTCAACAAGCTGTCGAAAGCCATGCGATGTCATCCTGATATCAGCTAGTAGAGACAAGTCTGTTGCAAAATATCAAGAGACGTGTTGCTTTTTGGCTGTGCAGCCAGTCTGAGTTTCCTTTGATTGTCTTTCGTTCACCCCATCAGAAATCAATTCACGTTGTAATTCAGAAATTTCTACAAGTAGCCCATCCTTATTCAAATAGTTTTTTAACATCTCAATCAAATCAGTTTTAAACCCTCTTTACTTTCAGCTGAAGTACATGGGCGATGAGACGGACGCCGTATCACAGAACTTTATTCCACCGGTTCTTCGACCCCCAATGCACCCAACTCACACGGTGGTCAAAAATTCGTCCTCTGGGTACTTCGGTGTAAGTCATTCTCACCCTTGAACTGTAGTATACTTCATTATCTAAGTCTGTTTACAATTGTATGACTTGGTTTTTTTTCCCGTTTTGTTCAAAGCAAAAAAGACACAAGAAAATGAGCATTGGTAAGAATTACGATGCCGAATCACAGAAGAATGGACTATTAAGAAGAAATAGATCAATCGCCACGGCTATAAAGAACATAGCGAGATTAGTTAAAATTACAAAGTTTCGTCACGAAATACTGTAAAACGTGGAAAATATAGCCTTGGAAAGTTTTCAAATTTTGTTATATGTTTGTATTGCGCGTAATACAATTGCTACAAAATCTGCAAACTTTACGAGATTATATTTCTCAATTCTTTTTATCATTTCATTACCAAAACTTTGCAATTTTACTAACTTCATTCCCTCTCCCACCAAATCAAAAATTAGTATAACTTCCAAATTGTCTATTAAATGATGTGCTTTTTGGGTAGTGAATGCAAATCATGCAGACTTTGTATTCATTTCAATAAAACCCAGAGTCATGCATGTGGGAAAGTTGAGCGATTTTATACCGGGCTGTCTAAGCGAGCACAAATCATTTTCTCGTTTTTAGCTGCTCAAGTACAACGCTCGAAAGAAGGTCAAGTGGATTTGGTGTCTCCGGATTCAATATTGTCTAAAATTAACTGTAGGGTAAGTTAGAGTACCGCTTTTGTTGAGTTGACCCAACGAATTGCCAAATACCTGCAATCCTTTAGCTAGTCGACATGATCATAGCAAGTTTTCGCTGTGCAAAAAGTGAGCTTATAGAATGCCCAGCTTACGGAGAAAAGGTTGCTCCCGCCAATGGACAATTTGCATAATAGACTAACATTCGATCTAGGCAAAAAGAACACAATCTTTTACTACAGCTAGAAAGAGGATCCTAAGGTTAGTAGAATTGCCGAGTTTGGTGGCAAAATGTTGTAAAGTACGGAAAATACAGCCTTGCGAAGTTTGCAAATTTTGTATATATTTGAATTACGCGCGGAAAAAGTTATCATTTTCACTGCAATTTTAGCTCAAAAATGGTAACTTTTTCCGCGCGTAATACAAATATATACAAAATTTGCAAACTTCGGAGGGCTGTATTTTCCGTATTTTACAACATTTCTCTACCAAACTTTGCAGTTCTACTAATTCGAAATTCTTCTTTCTAACTGTAGTAAAAGACTTCGTTCTTCCTGCCCAATTCGACCTTAAGTCTATTATGCAAATTGTCCAATAACTCAGGTAGTTTGTGGCAGTTATCTTTATTTTTCATTTCAGACATTAATGAACTTCAGAACGTTTAATCTGCTACCAAAACACTATCAATACCAACTGGTTAAACTATTACCAGACGTTGATCGAGAAACTGGCAGTAAAGGCGAAATCAAGTAAGTGTTAATAAGTGTCATGAAATTTGTGGTGTTACTCTTAGTATGAATCCACACCGGGTATCCACGCCTGATCACGACGGGAAAGACCTTTGGAATGCTAGCTCAGTGCTCTACCTATCACTGAGCTACGCGGTCAGGTCGGTTAAAATATGTCATATTTCAAAACTGAGTCTAATCATATCCAAGAAACGCAAGTTATCCATCGTACTTATGAAAAAATATATACCCTACCATACGTGAAGGTAACAACTATTGTTTTCCAGGCCGACTGCTACTGCCTTTAGCAACGAGTTTATTACGAGCGCCTTTGAATCATGGAAGGAGAGGCTGAGTGAAGGTCAGTAGAATTGATGTTGTGCTCCACCATTTTTAAGGATTATTGGAAAGAAACACAGTATAGGTTTATTTGCAATACGAGTCCTCGTTGAAACACAAACCTTCGTTTTTAACAGGAGAGTTTACTCCGGAAATGAGCCAAAAAATTCAACAAGAAAAAGAAAAGCTTTTCAATAAAGATCCGTGGAAGGTAAAGATAAATATCATTTGTCCTGTCGGATCACAGAGCTCCCCCTACCGCACACAATAATTTGTGAGAATAATGAGATTTTAGCTACTGAAAACTGACAATTGTTTCACAAACATAAAAGTTGCTTGAAACTCAAAAGATTTGAGCAAACAAAAGGGAGACTAAAAACTAGAACAGTTCTGATGCTAAACTGAATATGTGGTAACCATTTCGCGTAATTTGACAAATTTTTGTGCAGTCATAAAACGTTGTAAATTTTGTCATTGCTGTTTTGTAGACAAAACATTTTGAATCTGTCTGGGGAGAGAAGTAAGTATATTTTTCCAAACTCTCGCTTGTTAACTCTCGTGCAAATCTCGTTGTCGTTTGACCAGGACACGATAGCTGAGAAAACTCTCATACAAACTCTCGCTTATCAACTCTAATGCAACTCTTCTTCTTGTGTAACCAGGAAATGAGAGTTGAGAAAACTCTCATACAAAAACTCTCGCTTGTCGACTCTCACCAACTCTCAGACAACTGCTGTTCATGTTTCAACAGGACATGAGAGGTGAGAAAACTCTCATACAAACTCTCGCTTGTCAACTTTCATCAACTCTCATGCAACTCTTGTTTTCGTTTGACCAGGATATGAGAGTTGAAAAAACTCTCATACAAAAATTCCCTCTTTTAGCAATTCTCATCTTTTCTTGACCAACCCATCACCAGCTAATCTCTTCCACCCAAAGGTTATCGGAAAATGAAAGGTACATATCGCCCGTGGAAAAAAGTCATCAAATTATGGAACAAGTGCACGTAGATTGGCAGAAAGAACAAGAACGAATCGAGAGAGAAAAACTCGAACGGGAAAGATTAGAAAAAGAACAAGAAAAATTAAAAGAATCCGAAAACACAGACTTGAGTGCCCCAAATAAACTACAAGACAGTGGAAAAAATTTAACTTCCAAACAGAAGGCGGCGTTAGTAAGACAACAAAGACTGGCGAAAGCGAAAAGCGTCACAAACAAAGCACATAAAAAGACTTCCGAAGGGAAATCGTCCAAAAGCGGGAAAAATGCACCCAAGGATGGAAACGAAGCGACCGCTAAAGACAAAAACAAAAGTAAACCAAAGACAAAACAATCCAAAGTTAAGCCTCCAACAAATGTGGATAGTTCAGAAGGACAGAGCGCTAGTTTGGATAGCATTGTGGACGTTGTTAGTATTTCTGCTAAGGACGCCGGTGAAGTGGCGGCTGTTGTGACGACGACTGCTCCCACAGGTATGTTTAGTGATATCAATCTAAAAATATTTTCCCAACGTTTACAAACCAGAAAATATTGTTTCCTAGCCGTGTTTCCTGAAGGTGGACAAACCAGGAAACATTGTTTCCCGGCCATGTTTCCTGAAGGTGGACAAACCAGGAAAATTGTTTCCTAGCCATTTTCCTGAAGGTGGACAAACCAGGAAACATTGCTTCCTAGCCATCTTTCCTGACGGTGGACACACCAGGAAACATCGTTTCTTAGGCAGGCTTCCTAAAGGTGGACAAACCAGGAAACATTGTTTCCTAGCCATGTTTCCTTAAGGTGAACAAACCAGGAAACATTGTTTCCTAGCCATGTTTCCTGAAGGTGGGCAAACTAGAGTAATATAATTTGTAATAGGAATGTTTCCTAGTTTACAACTCTTGCAATGACTTTTCCAGACGTTGATCAACAAAAGCCAAACACAAACGAAGTCAAGACAGTCTCGATAGAAGAACCACCAACTCTTCCTCCTGCGACCCCAGTAGTTAGTGAACAACCGGCAGCGAAAGATAAGTCGAACAAGAAAGCTCCGAAGAGAAAGAAAGACACGAAGGCCGTAAACAATACCCTTGGTTTCCCTTGCATGTGTGTTTTGAAACCGATGGTCATGTGCAGGCGTTGCGGCGCATTCTGTCACTCGGACTGTATAAGTCCCATGTCAGTATGTGCCTCGTGTGTAGCTTAGAAATAAATATTCCAACCGATAATTTGGTCTTCTTTACTGCACAGCCAAAAACTCGCAAGCTGCAAAAAGTCTGGCGACATCTTGCAAGAGACTTGTTATCAACAAGTCAATATCAGGATGCTTGTTGACGACAAGTCTGTTGCAAGTTGTCAACAGACTTAGTGCAAGTTGATTGTCAAAATTAGTTATCCACAGTCTTGTTTCAACAAGTTGTTACAAGTCTGTAAATGACAATGATGCTGCGAGCCTGATTTTAACAGACTTGTTGCAACTTAATGAAATCATACAAGTTTGGTGCAATTTAACAAACCGGTGAAATTAACCGCAACACGTTTGTGGCGTTTTTGGCTGTGTAAGAGCCGATTCATATGAGCTTGGTTGACCAGTGACCCCGATTAGTGAAATTTCTGGGTTTCCCTACAAGACACCTTAGTAAAGTCATCTATGTATCTGTCAGGAGCCCAGCTAGTTGGGTCGAAATTTCGTTGCGCTGTTGACCAGACAAGACTGTACTTATTTTGCGACTTGACATCGTTCAATACGCACACGATATTTCTTATCTCAATAACAAGCCAATTCAGTCCTCTCGCACAAGCAGGTTTCCCAGCTCATATGAACAGGCTCTCAAAGAACTCGACAAATACATAAAGAATAATTATAACTAAATTCGAGCTTGGCTCGTTAAAGTGAACATTTAAATATTAGAACTTTTTCTCTTGAGCAATGTATAGACAATGCTTTAAGCTTACACAAATAAAACGTTACGCAATTTTGATTTTTGTTGCTGTCAAACACGAATGAAGAATTCGATTCCTCTGAAGAGTCGAGAGTCTTTCTAACTCGATTAACATTAACGATGCAACAGTGCAGAAAAAATTAATTGAAATGAGCGAAATTGTAAAGTACTGAAGAATTATTTCTTGTAAATCAAAGAGAAATATATTTAGAATTTGTGTTGTTACATTACTTGAAGTGTAACGTCAATTCGTACGTGCATGCTATTCCTGGAAATCATAACTCTATTAGAAATTATTCAAGTTTTAAAAATATGGAAAATAAGCACCTTTATATATAGGACGGTTGAAACATGTCAAAACCAGGAATTATATGAAGAACAGTGAGACAATGGAATATTCTGATCACTGGATCATGACTGGATGACATGGAGAACAGTGAAATTATAAAACAATGAAGACAGTGGAACACTCTGATCAGTGGTGGATCATGGCTGGATGACCTGGAAACAGTGAGATTTTTAAAACAATGAAAAGAAGATGGAACATTCTGATCACTGTAGAAAGAATGGATGACATAAAGGACAGGGAGATTTTCAAAACTATGAAAAGACAATGGAACATTCTGATCACTGGAACATGACTGGATTTCATGGAGAAAAGCGAGATTTCAAACGGAAAAACAGTAATTGGATATTTCTATGAAAACTATCCACAACAATATATTGCTATATGCTACGTTACAGACGAGAATAACACAGATAAAAATCTATAGAAGAATAATTTATCATTACGTATGGACACACGAGATCGGGCAGGACCATTGCGCAAGACAACCTCCCCCCCAAAAAAACAAACCCCAACACATTTTTGATAGACTAATTTTATTGATATTTCTTCCCTCAATATAACAAATTACGAAGAAATGGCACTTTCGTTCTTGACTTATCTGCTGTACAGCAAATATTCTGAACCTACAAAGACAAAAAATATTTTATTGTTCACGATTAAAATGGTTTGATCATTGTTTAAAATATTTTCATTGCTTTTGTCATTGAAAAAAAAGGAAAAAAATACATGCAAAGATTGATAACTCAACTTGAGTATGGTAAATGCATAGACAAAAAATTACATGCACGATGTTAACTTCTTACATGTGGGAGATCGGTTGCTCGAAAAAAAGAGGGCGAGTCGAAAAACAAACAAGAACTACAGGAAACCAATAAACGCACGAACCTCTTGAAACCATCTGGAAACGTTTATATATTTTTCTTTCTCTTGGAATGTCAGTGTGTCCTATTTACAAACAAAGTTTTTTGAATGCAAGCTAGAAGCTCTACTTTAACGATCTCAAATTATGTCCCGCGCGCACGTCCCGCACCGACGTGGAAAACCAAAGCGCCGGGGAACGAGGCAAGATAAAATATGAAAGTTAAAGATCAAATCCACTCACAAAGACATCAAATAATGTCGAGAATAGCAGTAAATCCACAGCAGTTAGCGAGTATCCAACGAAGAATGTTCTATCAGCTAGGAACAGGTTTACTAACTAGAAAATATTCACAGTACGACCATTACTATCTTCAGTGAATTGTTTGGAATCTTTGAAGGGCAAAAAAACGAAGTTAATGTGAAAAACTTGGTCCGCAAAACACGTTTCCTATTGCTTTTAGAAAAATTTTTTGCTTATCTACGTAGTTTCGTGTGTTTTTCTGCAATGCCTTCTGCTATTTTTGAGTCGATTTTCTTTGATATGCCACCTTGAACAAATAGTTATAGGGAAAACGTAAAGAAATCTCGAAAAATCTTGACTTGAAATCTTTAAAATCGACGGATTCTTCTTGGCAAACCTCTTAAAAAATCAACTAAGTGAGATAGATACCTTGAAAGTCAGGATTTGTCACCGTTTTCAAATTCTGCTGGTATCCTGTCTAAAACGGGGTCTAAAATTAAATACCTTAATAATATCTTTCATTTCTGTTTTATCGTTGCAAAAAGGACTAATTTTAGTGAGACAATATTCCATCCACTGGTCGACTTCTGCTTGTTCTAGCAAATCGTCCCCGAGAAGATTGCATTCTGAAATTCTAGAAATTGCTTTAATCGTTGTTGCCACTCCTCGAGCTGTGAACCCATTGGTTAGGGTGATGTATGGTTCCTAAAAGTGCGTAGGGTTCGTTAAATGAGGGTATGTTGATTTGACGTTATTTAATGCCCTGAGCACGATGGCGGATTGTGGGAAATGGTGTTGGCCTATAGTCACAGTAGAAATTTTTGCAATAATCGCAGTGGTACAATAAAACCCCCATAAGGAACTTAGGATGATAATATACAATGGACCAATTGCATTATGGACAGAATTTGGAAAAAGTTGAAATGGGAAAATTCATTACACAGCATTGAAGAGCATCCTAAAATTAGTAAGATTGCAAAGTTTGGTTGGAAAATGTTGTGAAATGAGGAAAATATAGCCCTGCAAGTTTGCAAATTTTGTACACTTTTGTTACGCATGGAAAATACCGTTTTCTCGATGTTGGTATCAATTTTCCGTGCGTAATACAAAAATATACAAAATTAGGAATCTTCACAGGCTTACATTTTCCACATTTCACAACGTTTCGCAACCAAACTTTGCAATTTTACTAATTTTACGATGCTCTTCAATGCTGTGGTGATGAATTTTCCCATTTTAACTTTTTTCAAAATTCTGTCCACAATGCAATCGGTCCATTGTAGCATATTGTTTTTGTTAGGAGGCAGTGTTTGTCTCTTTATATGGTGGAAAACAGATTCCAGTAGAAAAAACAAACTTGCAGTCTCTAATAGGGTCAAAGTTGCATGTTCTGAGACAAATCTATGGCGAGAAGAACGTAATTTTAGCTTAACAGGCTCTTGAAATGTAGGCTTTATATTTATATGCAGGCTTTATTGTAACAGTAGTAATGTTGGTATTGGTGATGAGATTCTGGTAGTTATGGTATGAGTGATCAACGTGTCGGTGGTGCTGGTGATAGAATAGTATAAGGTACTTGGTGGTAATGAAGGTATTAGTGATGATGGTCTTGGTAATTGTGGTATTAGTGATGGTATTGGTGATGATGGTATTAGTGACAATGCTATTAGTGATGATGGTATTAGTGATGATGGTATCATGATGATGGTATTGGTGATGATATTGGTGATGGTATTAGTGACAATGCTATTAGTGATGATGGTATTAGTGATGATGGTATCATGATGATGGTATTGGTGATGATATTAGTCACAATGGTATTAGTGATGATGGTATTGGTGATGATGGTATTAGATAATCATATTGGTGATGGTATTAGTGAAAATGGTATTAGTGATGATGGTATTGATGATGATGGTATTAGATGATTATATTGGTGCCTACATTTAAGAGAACATAGGTCATTTAATTTATGATAACTTTTATCAACAATGATAGTACTATGTGTGCTGATAACCTGACTAGTAGCATTGATAATTAGAGAAATGGTAAACTTGTAATCAGTAATGATTTTATTGATGTTGATGATCAGTTGATTATATCCATGATAACGATTACATTGGTAACATATATCAATCATTTCGTGATATGGCAGTCGTAAAATCACAAAGCAAAAATCACGGTCTTTCAACAGCTTTTCAAAACCTTCAAAGCTCAAACCAAGGCCTCAAAATCAAACTGAAGAATTTCTTTCTCGAATATTTTAACAAAACGAAGCAAAAAATACCTTGCATTTTACATCACTCTTATCCCGTCTCATACAAAGTTTATTTTTATCGGGCTTGCAATATTTATACACAATTTCTACGGCAGAATTACTACAAGAATGAACGACTGCGGCAGCCATACTGAAAACCGCGTGGTCGGAAGTGACCTGAAACTACAAAAAGTTACAACCGGAAGTACGAGTACGTTAGCGGAAGTGAAAAACCAAAACAAACGCAAAAAATATCAAAAGATCGCGAAAATGACTTTATTTTGTCGTATTTTCGTTTAGTTTTACAATTTTTAAAATAGTACTGCGCTGCAATTTTATTCAGGGTACTTTTTTATCAACTGTGCTTTCAAAACTATTCACCTGCAGGAACTGTAGAAGATTTTGTATTGCGATTTTGTCGCTTGCGATTTTTGAAATTTGCATTCGTAAACACTGTCGTCACCTGCTGTTTTAATTGTTTGTAAAAATAAAAGAAAACGATTTATAGTGAATTTCAAGTCGCATATATACCCGGTAACATTCTTATCTTGGCTCGTACGCTATATCAAGCAGAATTAAAACAGAATATTAAAAACATATCTGCTGAAACCAAGTTTTTATATATTAAAAAAGACATGTCAAACTATTAAATAGCTTTCGTAGTACAATGCCAACAAAAGGTAAGTTCTGTCATTGTTTGTACAACATTTCAAGAAGCACTTTCCCGTTGCCTCGCAGAAACACATATGACCTTATCACCTTCAGTAATTTTAATCGGCTGGAATGAAGAAATTTTTGAAATTTAGTTGAGGGCAAGTCCAAACACGTATCTTAAATAAACAGGATATAAATATCTAATTTGTGATATAGTACGCGTTCGTCAAGAGGTTTTTAAGAGAACGTTAAATGTACACTATAAATGTACATGGTATTTGCTGAGTAAAATTAGGTTTTACGTTCATCTGTTGAAATGATTTATGATGAAGAGACAAGTATGCCAAATTGTATTCCTTTTATGTGATATTGAAGGATTTCTGAGGCTTTGCATCTATATGTTTGTGTTTTGTTAGGCTACACTAACTTATACCAATCAGATTAATGGTAGAGGTTCCCATTTGTGGTGACACAGGATCATAAAGCATGCATCTTAGAAGTGGTTTTACTAAAAGGCATCTGATTTAGGGCTCCTGGCCGAACACTTTATAGTTCATCCACAGAAGAGATCTGTGATTTAGATAGTATATAACAATCATACAATAAAATAACTTACTACATTTCAATCAGCTTAGCTTAAACAGGTATCCTTTTTTTCCTCATAGAAAACTGCCATAAAAGAATTCGGTTTGATTTGACCGATCAAAGCCTGGAATGCCAGTTGAGGTTTGCAGCAAAATATGGGTCATTGCATAAAATTAATCAACTGGTCAGAGTCCAACATGCTGATATCAACGATCCAAACTACAGTGACCATACCCCCCTGATCATAGCAGTACTGAACAATCAAATTGAAAGTGTGCAAACTTTATGTGCACTTGGTGCTGATGTGGAGTACACGACGGACAAAATACATGGTTATCGACCTTTACACTTTGCTGCGGAACATGACAACAGTGAAATTATCAAACTTCTGATCGAGCATGGAGCCTTGTTAAATGCTCAGACGCTTACGGGATGTACCCCTTTACATTTAGCCGCAATGAATGGCAACGTGCAAGCAACAAGGTGGTTGTGCTTAAATGGAGCAAGTATTGATGTGTCCGAGTTTTACAATGGATACACGGCACTTCATTATGCAATGGTACGCGGCCATCAAAATGTTATCCGATTACTACGAGAATTTAATGCAACACTTAACGACCAGTATTTTCAAAGCCACTCCCTCTTAACGATGTGCCACAAAGCACTTTTGAGATATCTGTACGACCGGAAAAAAGAACCTGAAATCTTGGAACACATGTGCCTTCATGTTATAAGGAAAAATTTTCTACGAAAAAATGCGCACAAGAATGTGTCCCGACTTCTGCTGCCCAAGTGTATGAAGGAGAAAATTCTGTTGCAAGAATATGGCAAAGTGCATAACAATCAATTGAACAAATAAAAAATTAACGTTTATAATAATTTTTTATATAGTATGATATTAATTCTTGAAGTAATTATATTATTTGTAAAAAATATTTTAAATTTTCAAGCAAATATTTAATTTGTATAATACTTAATTCATCTGTGTAGGTGCTTTAATTCATAATTATATATTTAATATTGTACTGAACTAATCGTATCAAAATTCAAAATATATGTTTGATATATAATATTATAGTATTCATATACCTAAATTTGTCCGTAAATTCTTGCTTCGCAAGCCATGAAATTCACCCCAAAAGAAAACTAGAGCTCAACAAACACTTTTTAAGTTCTCTCTCCAAAATTTTTTTCTATATAACGAGGATTTATTGGAAAAATAAACACTAAAATTTTGCATAGCATTTTCGCCATTTTGTTGGAAAAACATATTTATCAACCTTGCGAAATGGCCTTGCTCCTCCCCCCCCCCCCCTGGCGAACAGACAGAAAACCAATATGGCGTAAATTTGATATTGCCTCATTGTCATTTCTCGTCAAGAAAATAGCCAGCATTTCTATGAAAAATGCCCGAAAGTGGTTTGCTAGCATCGCTGGCAGATAATCCGTATTTTTCTGCCGGGTTTGGGCTGGTTGGCGTGGGGACAGCGTTGGCATTGCTCCGAAAAGGAGGGCAATTTGCGTTCGTAGCCTTCAGACGTCATGCGATGATCACTTTAGAAGTGCCCAGCAAAGACAGGAGCTTTCAGTGGTTGCTACAGTGGATAACGTTAAACGCCAGAAAGGCTCAACATTTGAGCGTTGAAACGACCTTCCATCAAAATGACACTGGGAAAATTAACACTAAATTTGATTTTATTCCCAGTCCCGGTACACATTTTTTCAGGTATGTTTGCCGGGGGGGGGGGCGATGTTGGAAAATCCAGGTGGGCGATTGGGGGGGGGGGGCACTAAGCATTTGCTGTCCACCTTGACCCCCCCCCACCTACTTAGTCAATTTTACAATGGTGTAGTTTTTACTAAATAGGTTGGTCATATAATTTGGGATAACTTCATGACAATGTGATAAAAACAACCTCATCAACCATTGGAGAATGGTTGCCATCATTCCTTAGGCTTACTAATTACTAATTCATGCTAATCGCCTAACATTTCAGTTACAAAAATCATTGGATACGCGTAGAGCGTTCGAGAGAGAAAGGCATGCTGGACTTGCACACCGGCACACCCTGGGAGACGGTTACTTTAACCTCACTGGGCTGGCGTCGAGAACTGTTCTTCGAGATTTTAGCCGAGGCACAAAAGTTGGCATTATCTCGAGAAGAAGGCAAAACTGTCATGTATATCCCTATGGGTGCCGAATGGAGACAGTTCGGCTTCCCGAGGAGGCGGAGGCCATTAGACTCAGTTGTTCTGGCCAATGGTGTTGCTGAAAAAATCCTCGCTGACATTAAAGATTTCATCCAGTCTCCAAAGTGGTATATGGACAGAGGTGTGGATTTTTTGGATTGACATGATTTGTTAAAAATCTTTTGCCAAAAGAAAAACAACATAATTATATTTCTAAAACTCATTAATAATTCATGAAGGAAATTCAAAATACATATTTAATTAGTGTTTTGAAACTAGAGGAAAAGTGTCTTAAAAGCAGGTGACGGATTTGAAATGTCTCAGGGGACAGCGGGCTGATTAAGCATTCCTTTTCAAACTACTAGTAGTTTGAAATTTTTCAACGTACTAGTAGTTTCAAATTTTTGAAGGTACTAGTACTTTGAATTGCATAATTGATGAGTTTGGAACGAACTCCTCGTACTTGAAATCCCGGTAAAGACCTCTGTCTCGTATTTGAGCTATTATATAAAGCCTTATAATTTCAGGTATTCCTTACAGAAGAGGGTATTTATTACATGGACCACCAGGATGTGGAAAGACAAGCTTCATGTGTGTGGTAATTTTGTATATAGTATGTCTTATCCACTGGTTTGCTGCAAGTAGTTGCAACAAGTTTGAATGCCTGGGGGAAGTTGTTTAAAAGCCAGTTAACTTAATGGTGGGTTGACTCAAATTTCAAAGGAAATTTCCAAGCAGTTTGTTTGAAAACTTAAAAATATTTCTGTTTGAAAACGTGAAAATGTTTCTTCAATCTTGTCTGGTTCGATGGTAGTTTTGGTTTCAGAAATTTTGAAAGAAACAGATGTATAAATGCAGAAACTGAAACAGTGTGTTAAACTTTAACCCAAGGTTATTGCAACTTGCCGATAACTTGCGTCAAGCTCATGGATAAAATTGACAACCTTGCAACAAGTCTGCGGCGTTTTTTGCTATTCACATCTCTTCCTTCTAATATCAGTCGATTTCCATCCCTTCTTTAGCCAAGCTCTCGCGGGCGAACTGGAATATAGTATATGCGTCATGAATCTCAGCGATCGAAGTCTTTCTGACGATCGTTTAAACCATCTGATGAGCATTGCTCCACAGCAAAGCATTATATTGCTTGAAGATATCGATGCTGCGTTTGTGAAGCGCGAAGAAGACGATCAGGGAGGACAGAATATGTATTTGAATAGGGTAGGTCGTTCGTCCAGTTGCTTTTCACTTACAGAAATTTCACACGAGGTGTGTAAAAATCGCACTTGTTCACATGCGAAATTCGTGTGGCAACATGTGAAGCTCATATGGTCAGCTCAACATTTACACACGCGAAGTCTTTCGACAAGCCTTCAATAAATTATGTTCGACTGCTTCTCTCTAGTTATCAATATGTTTGGAACGACGAACTTGACGGGAATATCAGACTTGTTCAAGGTTGTCCTAAGACTCTGACACAGACCTATTGTACAAGATTTTCACAAAGTTAACAACACAAAGCTCTGACAATACTGTTATATCATGATTGTATCAGTCTTGTTGGAACAACCTTGTAACAAGTCTGATGGTCCCAACAACTTGGAACAAGCAATCGAACAACACAACTTGTCAACAGCTTTTGAACAGACTTATTACAATTTTTTTACGTTTGGCGGCAAGGAAATGTAGATTTACCCAAAATATATATTTCAATGAGTGTTTTATCTCTAGGTTACGTTCAGTGGATTGTTGAACACTTTGGATGGCGTGGCATCGACGGAGGAAAGAATCGTCTTCATGACAACGAACTATCTAAATAGACTAGATCCAGCCCTCATACGACCTGGCCGAGTGGATGTGAAACAAGAGATTGGCTATGCAGAGGCTGGTCAAATAGAACGAATGTTTAGGCGATTTTATCCGCACGAATCGGACGCGAATGCAACGACATTTGCCCAGAATGTCATCGACCTTGGAGAACAAAAAAGCATTGCGCAAATCCAAGGATATTTCATGCTACATAAAAACAGTCCCCATGCGGCAATTGACAATGTTCATATTTTGAAGGAATAAAGATTTAGGAATATCATTATACCTGAAATTATATATATATATATATTTACGACCGTTGAAGTTTATTTTGTTGCAGAGTACGTTTATTCCTCGTCAAACGAGCATGAGCGTCGAGGAATGACTGTCGAGGAGTAAGTTTGCATGAGAGTTTTCTAACTCACGTGTCCTGTTAAAACAAACACAGGAGCTGAATGAGAGTTGATTAACGAGAGTTGAAAAGCGAGTGTTTGTGTGAGCGTTTTCTCAATTCTTATGTCCTAATCAAGCGGGAAGAAGAGTTTAAAGAGAGTTGAAAAGCAAGAAGAAGAGTTGCATAAGAGAATTTTCTCGACTTTAATACTGATGAGGGTTTTCGCAGCTCTTATAACCTAGTCAGACAACACTGAAGAGTTGCACGAGAGTTGATAGAAGTTGGGAGACTGTGTGATCTACTTTCATGCCTAGACAAATTAGGATCATGTTTGATTGAAATTGATGTTGTTCAAGCTATCCAACCAAATGCTTTCTAAAGGCCTGTTCAAACGAAGCCAGCATGTTGGTCTAACATCACATCGTTGGATGCAACATGTTGGCCTCGTTCGAACACCATGTTGGAAGATGTTGGCTTAATTTTAAACTTGCTTAAAATTTCGTCCAACATTACGCAATATTTTTGGGCCAACAATGTTGCATGATGCTGGCTTCGTTTAAACAGGCCTTAAAGGAGTCTGCAAGTTACCTTTTGACCCGCTGATGACTTGTTCTACACATGTTGCTATAAAACGCACACAAGCTCAACAGACTTGTTTAAAAAACATGTTATCGTCTGCTATGCAGCGTTTTGTCAACAGGTTGCGAGTCACTAGCTTGCTAGATGCCTGTAGCGAACACTTCTTTTCGAAAAGTAGCGTGATTTTTTGCTTGTGTCCACGAGACAAGCTTGTTAAACCAGAAATCGCAGCTTCTTCTTCATCTGTGGACTTAGCAGGTAAATCGTTGACGTTCCACATGACTGAACAACCAGCAGTCAGCTGAAAAAAATATCGATTGAAATATCCCTTCTTTATCAAATATGGAGCAACAAACATCAAGGAAATTTGCCCTAAGCTTTTCTCGAATATTTCTTTTAGTACTCGTCGTTGCTGCCCCAATAATACATGGCAGTCTCCTTAAAAGAACATTGCGAGACAAACATAGTTCGGAAAAGCAACTATTAGACACGAAAGGAAGGGAATTTAAGTACAAATTAATCCGAATTCCAAAGGATATATGGCCGGAACACTACGAATTATTTCTCAATCCCAATCTAAAAACCTTAAACTTTGATGGAAAGGTGGATATACTTCTTCGTTGTTTCAAGTCGACCAACCAAATCATATTCCACGTCAAGGATCTTAAAACGCATACTATAAAAGTCCTCGATGATAAAGATAAGGAAATCAAACTCAAAGACGTGTCGGAAAATAAGGAAAGAAATTTGATGATACTGCAGTTGGAAAAAGATTTGATAAAGGATGCGAAGTATCGCCTGGCGATGGATTTCAATGGAAAATTGGCTGATAATATGGAAGGATTTTATAAGAGTCAGTATAAAACGAAGGACGGAGAGAAAAGGTAGTCTAAGATTAATCGATGATAGTATTTTATAAATAGAAGAGGATAGAGCACTACGAACAGTCGGAAATGATAGAGCAATGTAATATAAATAAAGATGGTGTATTAGGTTCCTTCCTGTAGTAACATTGGATCAATTAGAGATGATCCTTACTGAACCTCTAGAGAGAACAGTTTTGAACTGATAGAGCTATCCAGTATAAATAAAGTTAGTTTAGTTTAGGTTTCCTTCTGTAGTAACACTGGAACAATAAGAGATGACCCTTACTGGACCTCTGGGAAGAACAGTTCAAAAATGATAGAGCTATCCAGTATAAATAAAGTTAGTTTAGTTTAGTTTTTCTCCTGTAGTAACACTGGATCAATAAGAGATGATTCTTACTGGACCTCTGAGAAGAACAGTTTAGAACTGATATAGCTATACGGTATATATAAATCAGTTTTGTTTAGGCTTTCTCCCGTAGTAACACTACATCAATAAGACATGATTTTGACTGAGCCTCTATGAAGAACAGTTTAGAACTGATGCCGGAGTTATCCAGCATAAATAAGTTAAGAATAGCGTATCAATAAGAGATGTTTTTGGGATCGACACTTACAGCTATGCAGTATCAAATAAAGTCCAGAATAATAGGATTCCTATTCTAGTTCTAACAAGATCGTAATAACACTGGATCTTAATGAATAAAAGATGGCTCTGGTCGTTGAAACTGATAAACCTATCAGTATTTTGATATAATTTATAGAGTGTTAGCGACAACTCAATTTGAACCAGTCTATGCGAGGGCTGCCTTTCCCTGCTTCGACGAGCCTGAATTCAAAGCAACGTTCACGATCAAGATAAAGAGGAAACAGCACCACTGCGCAATCTCAAACATGCCTCACGAGAAAACGACAAAAGAAGGCGACTTTATGATCGACCATTTCCAAAAGTCTTTGAAAATGAGCACGTATCTCATTGCTTTTGTTGTTTCCGATTTCGAATTCACAGAAACCAAAACTAAAAATGGATTAAAGGTAAGCTTTATATGTTTCCTGATTGTCGACCTTCAGATATCAACTATTAGGAAACTTCTTGAGTTGTCCGCAGTGCCTCCTTTCATCAACTCATTTCCTTTAGGGACTGCTCCCAGTCTAGTTGACGTCTTGTTGAAAGACTTTCCAACATATTTCTACTAGTAAAAATTATAACAACTATCGATCAAATGGCTTTGCAACAACTTTTGATATTCTCCTTGTCAGGTTCGCGTTTGGGCGAAGCCAGAATCCAAAGAAGATACGAAATTTGGCCTTGACGTTGCTCAACATGTTTTAACTTTCTACGAGGATTTCTTTAATATAAAATATCCACTGCCAAAAATGGGTAGGTGCAATTAGGGTCAAAACTTCTCATCCACAAGCTGTAACAAGTTTGCAACTTGGAAGTTACAACAAGCCTGATTTTAACAGACTTGTTGCAACTTGATAAAATTTCGCTTAATTAAATAATGAGTTCAGCACAACAATTTACGATTAAATTTCTTCAAAACGTAGATCTGATTGCGGTACCAGATTTTCTTGCTGGCGCGATGGAGAACTGGGGACTAATGACATTCCGGGAGGATCTTCTCTTGTTCAATCCAAAGTCAGGCAGTGCCGGTGACAAGCAATATGTTGCGATCGTTGTCGCACATGAGTTGGCCCATCAGGTATCACGAAATCTAATATAGCTGTTCAGGTCTTGGAGGAAAATGCTATTTATTTAGATGAACACTTTTTTAAATATTTGGGTAGTAGTTTGTTTGAGAGTTTTCTGAACTGTCACGTCCTGGTCAAACGAGAATAAGAGGTACAGGATAGTTGAAAAGGGAGGGTTTATATGAGAGTTTTCTCAACTCTTATATTTTGCTCCAACGAGAACAAGAGTTGCATGAGAGTTCATTTGAGCTGAGAAGCGAGAGATTGTTTGAGAGTTTTCTTAACTCTCATGTCCTGGTCGCACGAGAACAAGAGTTGCATGAGAGTTGAGAAGCGAGAGTTTGTATGAGAGTTTTCTCAACTGTCCTGGTCAAATGGGAACAAGAACTGTATAATGAGATTTGCTGAAGAGCGAGAGCACGTGCGCTTAGTCAGCTTAGCAAAAATCAAATTGTTTAGAATTACGGCTGTTTAATTCCTTTCTTCAATGCCAAATAACGAACCTTTTAAACCCGTTTAGTGGTTTGGAAATCTTGTCACGATGAAATGGTGGAATGATCTTTGGTTGAACGAAGGTTTTGCAAATTACATTGAATATGTTGGTACTGACCATTACGCTAAGGAATGGAGAGTCGTAAGTACTTAGAGTAGGTCGCAAGCCTGTTGACAACTTGCAGCAGACTTGTTATCAACAAGTCGGAGCAAGCAGTGTGAACGCATTCTGATATCAGCTTAATGAGTGCTAGGTGAAAGACCTCCAACAAATTTGCCACAATTTGTCTGCCTCTTGGTGCATAGATGTCGGCATTTTTGAAAACTCAATTGCGGAATTGAATGTCAGGGTTATGAAAAACTAACTTTTCTTACTTTTTAGCTGGACCAATTTGCTGCAGATACCTTCCAATCGGCGCTGGATGCCGACAGCATTATCAATACTCATCCTGTTTCTGTACCCGTGAACAACCCAGCCCAAATTAACGAAATCTTTGATGGTATATCATACGACAAGGTACGTTATGTAATTTTGATCAGTTCGAACCATCTCTTCTATGTACTATACGTTGTTGTTTCAAGTAACTTAATGATGGCTTGGGATCTTTTCGCTTTTTCTAGGGATCGTCAGTAATTCGTATGTTGAGGAGTTTTCTGGGCGATAACGCATTTCGTAAAGGATTGGAGGTATTAGAAAAAGAAAGACTTCAGTAATCAGAAAATGGTTGAAATCAGTCAATTACCAAAAACTTTATCTTTTAGCACTACTTGAAAAAGCATGCATATAAGAATGCTGTAGCAGAAGACTTATGGGCCGCATTTACCAAGGTAATGGTCGTTGTTTTCAAATAATGCTCAGTACTTTTTAAAAGTTACTTCGTATAAAATATGCATGTTTGCTTCAAATTAAAATATTAACTCATTGTTTTAATAATTACTGATTAAATATTAACTCACTGAAACAATAGTATGCCATTGTTTAGAACAATAGTTATTGTTCTAAAAACATTGTTTAGAACAATGGCCATTGTTTGGAACAATAGTTATTGTTCCAAAAAACATTGTTTAGAACAATAGCCATTGTTTAGAACATGTCATTGTTTAGAACAATAGCTACTGTTCTAAAAACAATACTGAATAGCTAATGTGTCACCGAGTCACTTTTTGTAAGAAACAGTTTTTGTCCAACAGCTTGTTACAAGTTATCAGTTTTGCTGGCTTGTTACGACATACTTGTCAATTCTATCAGGTTGAAACAAGACAGCCTAAAATCAGACTTTTAGCAACTTTTCATTTGCAGACTTGTTACCACTTGTTGAAACAACTTGCAGCAAGCCTCATGTGGATAACATGTTTTGGCAATCAACTTGCAACGGGTCTAAATTGACAATTTGCAACATACTTGTCGTCAACAAGCTGTCGCAAGGCGTGTAAACGCATCCTGATATCAGCTTGTTGATTACAAGTCTGTTGCAAGATGTCCACAGAGTAGAAATCACCTTTATTTTACAATTAGGTCAGTTCCTTGGATGTGAAAGCTATAATGAACAGTTGGGTCAAACAAAAGGGCTATCCAGTTGTCACTCTAAGATCCGGCAGTAACTTTTATCACGATAAGGATACACGACAACACGGCATTGATGTGATACAAGAAAGATTTCTAATTGATTCTTCTTTGAGTCAACATCAACGAAAGAGTGAGATTGGGGACACAAAATGGCACATTCCGCTTACATACATCACTCAAACGTCGCAGAAAGAACATATATTATGGGTGAACAAGTCACGTAAGTGAAAGCTTGGTCGAGCGAAGACAAAAGTTGATGAGAGTTGAGGGGCGAGAGTTTGTACAAGGACATGAGATTTGAGAACATCCCCATACAGAGTTGCATGAGAAATGAGAAGCAAGAGTTTGCATGAGAGTTTTCTCAACTCCTGGTCAAAGAGCTGCAAGAGAGTTGATGAGAGTTGAGAAGAGTTTTCTTATGAGAGTTTGTGAGAATTTCACCAAGTTTTTCATTTGTGGATGTAGGCACGTCGTTTCCTCTCAGGAAAACAGGATGGTTGAAAGCCAACGTGGGTCACATGGGATTATACCGCGTCAATTACGACCACGAGAACTGGAATCTACTCACGAACCAACTTACTCATAACCACAAGGTCAGTAGACCACTCACATCTAAGATGAAAACAGCGCGAAATATTCTTCACAGATGCAACCAACAGAACGTTGGACACAATCCGCAATCAGTTCAGTTGATATACATTTTGTTGCTCGCATTACACTCCACTTCAAAAAGCTCTTAACTGAGTATTTGGGCTGAGTTAAGAACATCCAGAGCGATTCAGCATCGTAGGTTTTACGTCTACGGTTTTATTTGTTTGAGGTCCCAATGGTCTTCATATTCTAATTTAGGTCTTCAGCTCAGTAGACCGCAGTGGTTTACTAGACGACGCTTTCAATTTGGCAAGGTGAGACGATCTAGAAGTTGTTCGGTTTGTATCATATCAAAGTGACCATCTCATAGTCCCATCAATGCTCGATTACAATACTTCTTCATTTTACAGCAACATCTACAACCGAAATGATATGACTTCCATTTGTTTTTCAGAGCCGGTTTATTGCCAATGACGGTGCCGCTTAAACTCACTCAATATCTCAACAAAGAAATGGAGTATTTCCCGTGGTCAAGCGCGATCACTTCGCTCGCCTATATTGGCTCAATGATTTCCATGACCGAAGCTTATGGCCTCTACGAGGTAAATATAGTACAAAATTTGATCACCGAATATTTACTGGTTACTAAGCACACTATTCCAATTAGCAAATTTCCAATTCATCATGATAGAAAAGATGGAGACATGCCTATTTTTCCGTGATCCTTTCCGAAAAGTAGTCCTCATATGGTAAAAAATAAACAACTCCCAACAAAATAAGAAAATGAGTATCTTAGAGCATCAAAATTAGTGACAACAAAGTATTATCCGTCAATAGCATACGCATCTTTTGTAAACTTAGTTCCTCGCTTCGACGGAAAGTGAAAGGGAATGATTTTGAAGTAAACCTGTTTAATATTGTCTAGAAATATCTTGTGAGGAAAGTGAAGCCTCTGGAATTGGCTTTAAAATGGGAAGACAAGGGCACGATTCTTGACAAGTAAGAAAAGATCAGTGCCATTCTACCATCACAGGTCCAGCACATTTGAGAGATATCGCTTGTCATGTAGTCCAGAAACAAACTAGTACAGCTTATTGTAGATCATACTACCTACACTGGGCCACCACGTTTGAGATATCTTTTTCAGGTAGTTCAGACACAAACCACGACAGCTTATTGTAGAATACTACCTACACTAGACCACCACGTTTGAAATATCTTTCTCAGGTAGTTTAATTAAACTCCCATCATAGATTCCACATGCAATAACTTCTTTTCAAAGTAATATATCATTTAACCTGTTTTCAAGGTATCTGAGAACGATGGTGCTAAGATCACTTTGTGCACACGGCGATCAAGGCTGCATTGACATCACACAAGATCTTTTCACTAAGTTTGTTGACAACGATAAGAAGTAAGAATTGCTTTTAAGAATAACAAGTATAAAGTGTGTTCTGTCAATGACCAGTCAATGATGGCTGGTTCATATACAGGTAACAGGGAAGGAGCCAGTATGGTGTACATTGTGACACATGACAGCAGATGACTTTGCAGCTCTTCAGCAACTCATTAGCCTATATATTTTCACAGACTTTCCATCTCGCCTCATCTGCGTATCGTGGTGTACACGACTGTCGTAAAACATGGTGGAGTTACAGAATGGGAATTTTTGTGGTCGAAATATCAAGAGGAAACGGACGCGACGAATAAAGGCAAAATTATGTTAGGATTGGCTTCGTCAAGACAACCTTGGCTGTTGCAGAGGTAAGGATAACAGAACAGGTTTAAAAGTTGAGAAAAGATCTGGTGTCGGTTGTATGAAAGGTAAATAGCGTTATCCATCGGATGGTAAATTTTTCAGCTGCCGTAGAAAGGCATAAAAAGGAATGACACCAGGGATACTGAACTCGCAATAGCTTCTATTCACCTCATGCTGGAGCAAACGATGTAAACACATCCTGATGTAGGTTTGACGACTGCAAGGCAACAAGCCTATAACAGACTTGCTTAACTTGCGCGTTTCTGCATGTTGTGATAGGAACCGTCCTTGCAATTCCAAACCAATGTACCAATTTTTTTGTTTTTAGACTGTTAAACAATGCAATCGCAGGTTCAAAGATCCGAAAGCAAGATATGATGTCTGCAATCCTTGGTGTCAGCAGAAATCATGTCGGACGACTTCAAGCGTGGCAGTTCTACAAGGCAAACTTTGATAAGATTGTAAAACGGTAAGAAGTGAGAGTTAACTAGCTGGCCCAACCGAAGTGGAAGACTTAACTTGCTAGCTGGCAAAAGCGTGAATTGAAGATCTAAACTTTGTTGTTTTTAATTAATCATTCCTATCTTTGTTTGTCCTTTATGCATCTCGCTGAAACTTTGCAATTGTGTACATTTTTAATGCGAGGTACAGTTTGTCCAGTCACAACAACTGACCCAGAAATTTGTGAACTCTGTAGTGTTGGCGAGGACTCACATGACTATGGAATAATGTTGGAAAGATTAACGGACAGTTTCAACCAGGAATATGAATTAGAAGAGGTGTGTGGATTTATTTGAATAGATAATAAATTTTATTTTAACGACATCATGGTCCTTCTTCCCAGAATTGTTGTTGACAATGGAGATGTTGTGATCTACAGACATGTATATTGTTTTTAACGCTCTATTGTTGTGTTCTTTCACGTGTGATTTTATACATAACAACCCGTGTAAAACATATCACATTTTTTTACATATTTACTTTTATGTGCACTTTTTACACTGTTTTACACTTTTTCCACAAGTGTACTTTTTTATACTGTTGTGCACTTTTTGCACATGAGTACTTTTCAATACTGTTTTGCACTTTTCCACATGTGTAATTTTTACACTGTTTTGCACTTTTTCCACATGTATACTTTTTTATACTGTTGTGCACTTGTTCCACATGTGTACTTTTACACTGTTTTGTACTTTTTCCACATGCGCACTTTTATGGACTTTGTACACATGTACTTTTACACATTTTTTTTCTTATAGAGTGTAGTTTTCACTAAACGATGTCTACGTTAGACATAGTTTACTGTCTGTATTTTACTGTACTTTTACAGAAACTAAATTCGTTCAAAAGATGCGCAAGTTTATGGACTTTTATCAATAAACAATTCTGTTGTGTTACCAGGTGAAAGAATTTATCAAAAAGCATTCGTCTATATTCCGTCAAACCAGTTCATCCAAGAAAGCTGTCGAAAATATCAAAGCCAACATTCACTGGATGAAAACGCATTACGATACCATATTCAACTGGTTGAAGGAAACCAACAACGAAGAATATTGACAAACTAATGAAGAATAATTGAAATACGTGATTTAAACATAGGCAGAAGATTTAAAAGTCCAGTTTGCTATTTTTATTGTAAATTATTGAATTATTTCTGCACCAAGCTCTTTGAAACTTTGTAAACGACAAAATGACATCTAACTACAAGAATGTATTTAAAAAAACTAACAATTAATCCACAAAATAGACACATGGCATTTCCAGACAGCGGCGCTAGTTTAAATTGCAAATCGTCAGCTGTTACCCTGTTTTCATGTACCACAAACTCTGTCATAACATCCTATCCGTTAACGTTCATCAATCATGAATGTGGGATAGTTCAATAATGATAGTTCAAATTTTCATCCAGGTAAAATGAACAAATTCTTTCAGTATAACTAAAAAGAACATCTTAAATTTACTGAAGTTGCAAAGTTTGGTGGCAAAATGTTGTAGATAACGGAAAATATAACCCTGCGAAGTTTTCGAATTGCGTAATGCAAAATAATATATATTTGCCGCATTTTACGATATTTCGCCAACAAACTTTACGTTAATGGATAGGATATTATGCCAGAGTTTGCGGTACGTGAAAACAGTACTTAAAGATATATATGACCGTCCACATACCATATTTGGCAAGTTCGACCACATAGATAGGACAGAGGTAATTAATAATCTTATAAAAATACGATAACTAATGCACTTATCCCCTGTTATTCCATCGCAGCATATATGTCTATTCGATCGGTAACTTCGCCGCCTATTTGCTTCAACTTCTCCAAGCTTCTCAATTTTTGTCTTCGTTTTTAGACTCTATAACATGCCATCTTGCGATTGCTTTTCGTACCCACTCCTCTTGAAGCTGCGGAAAATGAATGCCATAAGCTCTAACCAGCTCTTCATCGTCATCGAAAAGTGTAGTTTCCAGCCTTCCTTCCTCTTCTTCGATCATAAGACGATTGCCCAATATTATCACGGCCTTTCCACGTGGGAATAACATTGCTCTAGGTTTTTGTGTGATGCGTAGTTTGGGTATCCTGCTCTCGTAATCAGAGTGGATCGTTTCTTCCAGCAAATTTGGTTTCGGAGCAAAAGAGCAAAACAGTGTTTCTGGATCTTCGGTCGTAGAAGTCTCAGGTGTTGAATTCTGCATTCTTAAGATCACTCCGTTATCTCTAACGTATTTGTATTTTATAAAACTGTCTTGATAGACGGTGCTTTCATGCTCGAAGTCTAATGGCACTGCTTGAGAGGTAGGGTAGCCACAACCACAGTCGACTACAAACAAATCGTTTGGTGTTAAAACGCCATTGACCAGCACCACCAAATGGGTGGCTGGAGTAACAGGACTTCTCGGCCCAATCGTGGAGCGGCTGATCCTAGCGGAAAAACCCAAAGCTTTTAGCAGACACAAAATGAAGATATTTATCGAGTAACACAACCCACCAACACCAGATAAACAGTTTCGTTTTATTTCCTCGAACGTGGGTCGTTTTAGCCTGCCTGGCTCGCAAGCCATGGCCGAAACGGTCTGAAAAATGACTCTCCCTTGCAAGCGGACAACGACCTCGTCAAGGAAAGCTCTCCTATCTGTTTTCAATCTTGTTTCCACGTCTTTAATTCCCCAAGAATCTTGGAGTAGTTGTAAAGCTTCGTCATGCGTGAACATTTCGCCAGACATCTTGTTTGAGTCAGGGGAAAATCTATAAATACATTAAAAGTGGAAAAATTCATTTCAATGCAGCATCTTCGAGATAACAACTGGCGAGAATAAGAAGCAATTAAGTTTCACCACGATTCTACTTTCTATTGATTAGAAATTTCTGTGAAAACTTACAAATTCAACTGCCGCAGAAAGGCATAAAAAGCAATGGCACCAGGGATAATGAACTCGCAAAACATATAAAGTGACTTCAACCATAGGCGAAATATATTAATACATATTCGAAATTGCTGAATAGAAAGTTTAAGACTATGTGCACAAAGGCAAAGTGAAAACGACGCGAACTACCGGTCCCAGTATAATAATAATTCTAGTAAATGATATACACTAGTGTTTGAGAAACTAATTAAGACTATGGGCACTTTCGAGCGTTTTCACAACAGTCAAAATGAGAATGTTATGAACCATAAAAATTCTGGTCGCATGAAGTTTTTAGTTTTTGCCCTAAAACGAGGTTCATGCTGGTTTCCATTAAATTATGTCGACAAGTCCGGAGCTTTTTAAAATGATTCGGAATGAAAACGCGCTCAGAAACGACACCGAGTGCAAGTAGCTTAATAGCCACGAGATATGGTTATTGTTACTCTCTTAATTCAAACGACTGAAAATTCAATCTAATGGATTGAATTTTCAATCTTTTTGGATTGTTTTTAGGGATCATATCTATTGCAAAGTATAATCTAACTGAGTGACATATTTCAATCGACTGGAACACTGAAAGAGTATCCCTCAATCTATATTCAATCTATCAGTTTAAAAAATAGTCTATTAGATTGAAAAATTCTTCAAACTTTTGAAAGATTGAAAAAAAATCCCTCAAACCAATGTTTTAAATTAAGAGAGTACTATTGATAATAAAAATTAAACAATCTTAATTAATACAAAATAAAACCATCAATATTTACAATTTTATGTGATTCTTAAAAAACGAGCAGGAGTGCTTTATCAGGAGTATTTCAAATGGCTTCAAAAACAGCCTGCAAACATATTCATATTTTACATATTTTATATTTTATAAGCTTTGTCACAATATATATTATGTAAGTTAAAGAACATGATGATTATAATACATTTCGAGCTATCACAGCCAGCCTGAATGAAACAGATTAGAATGGACCATTCCCCAATAAGACAAACTTTTAAATTCGAAAACAATTTTAGCACAGTTGGAAAGAGCTTCTAAACTTAGCGAAATTGTGAAGTTTGGTTGTTAAATCTTGTAAAATGTCGAAAATATAGCAATGTAAAGTTTGCAAATTTTGTATATACTTTTGTATTACGCGGGAAAAAGCGTTACCACATTTCCACGCTTTTCGGCCGTTCGTAATACAAATTTATACACAATTTGCAAACTTTACAGGATTATATTTTCCACATTTTGCAATATTTTGCAACCAAACTTGACAATTGTATGAAATTTAAGATGCTCTTTTCAGCTGTGCTAATTGATTTTCAGAATTCAAAAGTTTGTCGAATAGGGGAATGGTCCATTGAAACCACATTGTACACAAACAATTATAGCATTGTTCTTTACTTGCTATCACTCGTCACACGATGCCACCCAGCTAAAGCTCCACGCACCGCGTCTTGCTCAAGTTGTGGAAAGTGGACTCGATAAGCGTTCAAAATTTCTTCATCTGATTCCAGTAAGGTCGTTACCAGCTCTCCGGATTCGTTCTCAACAATGAACCTGTTGTTGAATATGGCGACAGCACGTTTACCTGGATACCGAACGGCACGTGGAGACGACGCAAATGGGGTCAGGCCAGCGGACACCATCCTATGTACGTCATCGACAGGCTTGTGCGGGTCACATGGTTTCTCGTCAGGGTCAAAGGAATAAAATCGCCTCCAATGGCCTATGTAAAAGTCAAGGTCTTCTTTTGGCGGATCGCTGCGTTTAAAGAAATCACCTTTTCCGTGCATTCGCAAGATCCTACCATTGAGGCGAATATATTTGTACTCCGCAAAGCTATCCCTAAATACTGGAGATTCTTTGGAAAAATTCAAGGAAATTACATGAAAAGTTCCAAATCCAGTTCCACAATCAACCAGATGCACGTCGGATTCAGATTCAAGACCATATATGAGTAGCAATACGTGTTTATTAGGGGCAGTTGATGTAACCAGAGCTGAAACCATTCGAACTGAAAAGCCGAGAGCTTTAAACAAACCCCATGTGAATGGTGCAATGTCGCAGCAAAGCCCACCAATGCCCTTCATACATCTTCTCTTAATTTCATCATAAGTTGGTCGCTTGTGTTTGTCGGCAGAGCTAAGATGCGAAATACTTTGAAAGGCCACCTTTTCATGAACGACCTGCACTATTTCATCAGCAAGGTTTTTTCGATCATTCTTCAATCTTTCTTCACAGTTTTCAACTCCCCAGGAGTTCTTGAGGAAATCAACAACTTCATCATATGTGAACATTTCTTGTTCACCCACAGACATTTTAAGGTGGAGATGAAGTTGTCAAGCTGGAGGGTAGAACAACTGAAAAGTTTGGAAATTGAGCACCTTAGATTTTGGAGACTTCCTATGAGATATATGGAAACAGCAAAGCTGTCTGTGTGGCCGAGATCTGAGCTGAACGACACATACTTTCTAATCTGGCAAGTTTGAAATCGGAAATTACTTGAGGTTATCCCCTGGGGGAAAGTCCTTGGGTTCAGATCTCGAAGATATGTCCCAGGGGATATATCCCCAGAGATAAGCCCTATGGGGGTTAGTTGTACAAATTCAACCAAATAATTTATCCCCACAATTTATTCCCTGGTAACAAAACGTTTTACGGCCCCACTTGTAAATTTAAATACATTTTCCCTCTTGGGAGTAAGTTTGATCACCCTAAGGGCGGTCAATGCCAAATATCAAAATATCTGTTGGTTTTATACTAAATATATTCGCATATTTAATTAGCCTATAAGATCAGTCACTTGATGAACATATTTCTAAATCATGCCCTAAAATAATTATACACTTATATGGTAATACAGGCATACTTCAAAACTTCCAACAAATATACTCACATAAATACATTTCGACCTTTGATTTCGAGATTTCGCAGTTACACTTACAAGTGGAAGACTTCATGTAAGACGAAACATAAATTAAATATCGCAATTAATGAGATATGTTACTACCATTAACAATCTATTGTTAAGTGTGACCAATCAAATTGTTTTGTTTTATCTTTACTTACGTGACGGTTGGGCGCGTAAACATCATGTTTTGTAAAAACACGTTTTCTCGCTTTATGTCATTTTAAATGAGTCGAACGACATTTTCAATAATTCATGATCATTGTCATACGTTTTTATCTTACACATCTCTTACTAAATTGAATTAGTATAATTTCAGTATTGAAAAATGTCCTCACAGCATTTTGATTGGCTACCTCTGCAGTAACTCTAAGGCAACAGTTACTGCTGAGACTGCTCTGAGCAGTAACTATTGCTTTTGCAAAAAGAATGGCTAAAAATCCTAAAATCAATCGGCTAAAATTTCTGAAGCTGATATAGAAAATATAAAAGCCTCTGCCATACCTTCAAAAACAAAGGAGGCCCCCTAATATGGTGTTAAATTATTCAAAGTAAGAAAAACACTCCTTTACGTGTATTCAACAATTTACTTTACAAATAAAAACTCGTAAAAACAGAGAGGAGCTTACAATAATATTTACATGTAAATCCCAATATCCTAGTGTAAACTTCAACTATTTGGATGAGCAAACGTCAACAGTTGTTATTACAAAACATGACGTTTACGCAGCCAAACGTCTACGGAAATAAACGTAAAACAAAGCGTTTGATTGGTCACGGTTGACGGTTGATTGTAAACGGCAGTAACAGAGATAACTACATTAATGTTTTAGGGGAGGCCAATTGAGAGTTTTCTTCTATGTTACGAGCCATGAGAGCACCGCATTTTACTTCGTCAGAAATTTGGGACTGGGAATCTGGGATCAAAGATGGCATCCAATCCATGAGCTTCAATTTAAAGCAATAAAAGCAAACAAAAATACACACACATTCATCTGATAAAAAAATTCCCACTCAGATCGGATTGGGAAGATAAGAGTCCGTCTAACGGACACTATACGGGCTAGCTAACACAGTAACCCTGAATTATTATGAAATAATGTTTTTCTTGCTAGTATTAGAAAAAACACATCTACAATAACAATGAAAATGATGCTAGTGAAATAAAATAATAAAACTAGGTTTTAAAATGCAATATTCTATCTAGACATTGGCCCATAAACTTTAAATGATCGTAAACTTTGAATTTTATCAGGGCCTTTTTTAGCAAAAAACTAAACTTAAAATTCTCTGTGATTTTTTTGTTATTAAACTGGATCAAATTCATGCCCATTCTCTTCATCACGTATTTGCCTACTCGTGTACTTTGCTCTCGTCGAGCGATGAAATGTTCCAGAAACCTATGCACTATTTCTGTACAATTGCCCTTGTGCAAAATATGTTGAGCTGTCGGACCAGATAGACTTTCATAATATGTATCCATGATATGGCTGCCTCGATTTCCTGAGTTCTGTTTCTTGAAGTTTGGGCTGAGAATCTCAAGATAATCATACGTCTTGTTCATCAACGCTTTCTCAAGAAAAAATCCAAATGGCCATCGATACAATAGGTCCTCTAATGGATAGCTATTATTCCATCCCATTCTTTCTGCCATTAATTTTTCAACGTCTTTATCGTTCTTTATTATTTTATTTATATAGCGTTTTCGTAATAATTGCATTATTTCAAGACAACGACACCTATGACAGCACCGGTATGCTTTAGATATTTTTCTCCAAAATTTGGAAGAAACTTTAAAGTTGAACAACATTTTGAGGGAGCGATAGCGCAACTCAGCCATTTGTGCTGCAATGTCAACGAAACCGTCAAAAACTGGGTCAAAAATTTTATTATCGATAATTAAATCGTCAAAAATATACAAAAACTCTTGGCTAGCCTGATATGCAGATTGCCCACAGCGATTGTAGCACCGTTTAATCTGTCTGTTTACCAAATCAGATTGAGGAAGCATCTCACTTATCCCGGGACATTGAAATATACCTTCAAGGTTCAGCTCATATCTTAAATTCACGTGGGGTGTCTCGTAAAGGTAATTGAAAATAAGATGATGTTCAGCACGCCGCTCCGGATATTGGAAAGATTTTCCACGAACTGATAGACCTAAATCTTGAAAAAGCTTCTTACTTTCTGGCCAATTGTAGTTTTCTAAAATATACAGATGGTAAAGGTAAACTATGTAGAGTGGTTGAATCTTATGCTTGTTCGCACATCTAAGGGGTAATCTTGGAGTTTGCTGGTGAACATATCTTAACTTCCCAATTGCGTCACTTGCAGCAATATGTAGTGGCGACAGTCTAACTAGGGCGGTGTTGCACCAACGCATCGTTTGGGATTCGTATTTAGCTGTTTTTGTGAATGATATAAATGTTTCTTCGAACTCAACGCGTGTATAATCGTAACTCCACCATTTCAGTACGAGATCCAAAGCAGTCCAACCGGTTTTTGTCTCTTTCCAAACATCAACACCGACTTTAATTAGCCACTCGATGGCGTCAATATTTTCGCCTTGGACGGCTCTATGTATGGGCTAAAATCCTTCCTTGTCATAGCAATTATCAAGAATGCGAATGCCTTGCGAAAACACGAGTCTTTGAAATGGGGAAGAAACATTGTTTACGGAAGGCTGGAAGACATTTCCAACATCCTTTCCGAGTTTTAAATACATCAAAAGATATAACTGGGACTGATTGAAAGGGATGCCGCATTCCACAAGAATATTCAGTTCAAAAATCTTAAACACTTCGATAATTTCCAGGCCGACTCCAATCGAGCTTAGTGTATCATATTCTAAGTAGAGTTTCATTAGATACCGCTTAAAATGCTCAGCTCCACTACAGCTGACGTTAACACCCATCTTGAACAAACTATATAAGCTTAATGGTAATTCATGGCGTATCAATTCGCCAACTAACCACGACGCATGCTCATCGCAACTTCTTATTGTAGAATTGTGCAGCACGATTAAACGACTGATTGTCTCGTCGAAGGCCGTATTATGGCGCGTATGGAAAACATTATCATCTGTCATTCGATCAGAAAGGAATATAAGAGGAGGCAAGGGCTCCATGGTTAAGGCCAGTTCTAAAGGCGTTTGCATGTCCACTTTCGTCTTTTATGCCCCAGTTTGCAAGGCGTTCCAAGTGCCTCACAATGTGTGTTGATGCTAATAGAGCAGCATAATGGAGAGCAGTCCGACCACGCTTATCCTTTTTGTTTACAATTTGTGGTGCTTGTTCTGTCAGCAGTTTTATTGTTTCCAAAGAACGCTTCTCGTATAAATTCGTAAACGGCTTATGCATGTAGTCCTTGTATGGGCAAAGAAACGTGTTACAATCGACTATAGAACAAAGTCTTCCATTATTATTAAGCGACGCATCGATCGAAGACAATGTGGCAAGATGAAGTAACGTCATTCCATAGTCATAAATTCCAGTAAGAACACTATCATCGCTTCTTTTTGCAAACAGATCAAGTGTTTTTGCAGAACCACAAGCTGCTAAATAACTCAACACGGTTTTGTTGTTCACAACGTGTTTTTCTGTTGCTTTGTACATCGAAAAAAAATTTCGAACAAAATTAACGTTATCGTAAAATGCCGCTAATTCGACTGCTGTCCATCCCATACAGTTTTTAGAAAATGCGTCGGCGTTCTTTTTGATTAGTTCCCTAGCTATTTCCCATGAGTCGAACATTGCAGAGAGATGAATGGCTTTGTTACCACAAGGGCAATATAATGGATCTAGCCAAATGTCATCTTCATCTTCACATTTTGCCTCCAAGTTAGCGCCTCCTTCTATAAGAAGTATCGCCATCCTGGAATTGTTATTTTCCACAGCACGAATTAAAGGTGTCCGTCCTCGATGATATTTGCATTCGAGCGAGTCTACTTTATACAAGAGCAGCATTTCGACTATGTTTATAAAACCGCTAGACACCGCTACATCCAACGCTGTTTCACGACGATTAGAATGACGTTCGCACGGTAAACACTTATCCTTCACTTCCCTGTCTAAAAGAAACTTCAGAATGCGAGAGTGGTTATTTTGTGCCGCTTGATAAAGCGCAAAAGAATCAGCCTTAGCTCCTTCTGTGATTAACAATTGCACAATCTCTAAATTGCCTTTTGGAATTGCGAGGTCAAGAGTTTTCGTCGCGTACATGTTTTGTCCACCAAATCCCATCCACTCGTCGTTAATTCCAGCGCCGCTTAAAAGCATATTGTTGGATATGGAAATATCAACGTCAGCTTTGTTATTAATGAGTACCTCTAAATTTTTATAATTCCCGGCAGATATTGCATAGAATGAGGGAGTCCAATATGTAAGATCCACAATGTCAACGTCTTTAAATCGTTCTATAAAAACGCCTATAACTGGAGTACTTTCTCTTTTTCCAATCTTGCCACAGGATTGCCGTCAATGATGCGTTCACATGGCTTGTGAAAACAAGTACAGGCAAGAAGTCCGTCGCAAGTTGTCGAGTCTTTTTGTCGGTCGATTGTCAAAACTTGTTATCCATAGGCTTGCTGCAAGTTGTTTCAACAAGTTGTAACAAATCTGCAATTGACAAGTTGCAACAAGCCTGATTTTAACAGACTTGTTGCAACTTGATGAAATTGACAAGTTTGTTGCAACTTGTTGGCAAGTTGTACAAAGCCGGTAAAATTGACAACTTGCAACAAGCCTGTGTTTTTTGCTGTATAATGATTGGATAATACTGCAGAGACATGCACACAAATTTGAACTGCAATTCACTTGATGTATTACAAGATATTAAACACCCAGCAGTACATACAAATAACATACAAATTTAATGGCAACAGTTTCATTCTACCTATAAGACACACAATTTTTCTGTTTAGGTTTTTTAGGTTCAATTTTTCTATTTTTCTGTCTTTTAAATTTGCCAAAGCTTTTACGGTTAGTTGTGTCTCTATTATGTTTGCTCGCCCAATTAAATAGTCTGGGGGTTTTCTCTTTAGCCATAACATCATCACCATTAGCCAGAACAAGAAAACGACGGAGTCGGTGATATTTCGTCTTTATTCCAAAGACATTGTCAAACCAATCATTGGTTTGGTCGTTTTCTTGTTCTTTCTTGAATATCAGGAATACAAGATGTCTATTTTCGGAATTTGTTTTATTTTGCATTTCATTAAGTTGTCTGCTTGTCGTGGTTTTTAGCCAGAACCCTACAGTAACGCCAAGTTTCAATAGCCTGAAACCGGTAAATTACTAAAGGTTTTTCCTGTAACATACGTCATTCTGGGATGAATCCTGGGCGAGTTTCTAAACGTAAGTCCTCTGAAGATGAGTGGTAATGTTCAGTACTGCACTAGATACAGACCTCACGACTTTCAGCCTGTTTTCATCATGTCACATCAACACACTTTATTGGTTTAAACAATATTTAATTGATAAAAAAGGAAATTTTTCCAAAAGCCATAGGCTTATCCTGGGAAATCTTGTAAGTATCCAACTTAAAATTTAATAAAAGACTGAAGTCTACAAAATAATAACTAACGTACACTCGTGCAAAATAGAACAAAAAGACGAGTGGCAGAATGACATTAACGTGATACAAAATGTACACAATTTATTACATACCAGTCGTCAAACTTCCCTTTTTTTATACATTGCATCAGTTGAGAGTGTATCACATAAGAGCAACAAAATCAGACTGTCTCCCTCACATCAGTGCGAGAGAAACAATATATTATTCACTGGTCAATAACGCAAGAAATCATGTCACATGTGTGTAATCACGTGAAGATGCAATCTTTTGACAGAATTGACATTGTTGTGTACCAAATTAAATTTAACATCAGAAATTAAATACTTCATGTGTTTTGTGTTTTTCGTATGTAGCTTACTTTATTTTGCCATTTCTTTGACTCTTGGTGCATAATAAAGTACTAATCGACTGTGTGCCTAAGGAGACAGTATGTTTTGTGCACCCTGGCAAACGTCGACATTGTCAGGTCCAAAAAACATATTTGTAGGTGTTTAGTTTTGTATGCACAAGTTTTTAATTAGAGCAAGATGTTTATATAATTCAAAATTTCTTCATTACCTGAATTTATGAGAGTCAGTCTGAGGTGAATAAAAGGAGATTCTGTCTGTTTACCAGGAGAATGGGATGCCGGAGACTCCTGCTAAAACCAAGAGAACTTGTAATTACTGTAATTTGCAGTCAAATTCTGCATTGCACACCATTTTCAATTATGGAGAAAATGATGTGTAATAAACTAATACAGGATATTTTATAATGAGCTATTGCAATTTTAAACCACCCCCCTCCCCTGTCAAGGAATGTTAAAATTCTAGGGGAAGGGGGTTGTAGGAAAAATCATTAATTCCTCGGAGGGGTGAGGGTAACCAAATGATAAATTCCACAGGGGTGAAAGAAAATAAGAAATTCCAGTGGGGCTGGGGGCAAAAACATGAGAAATTTCCATTTAAAAAATGGTTAATTTCCATTCTTTGGAAATCTTATAAGGACAAATTTCCATGGGGAGGGGGCAATAACACTTGGAAATTCCTATGGAGGTGTTAATTTATTGGGAGATTTTCCATGGGGGGGGGAGGGGGGGTAAAGGGTTCCGAGACAGGGGGTGCAGATTAAAATTGGAATAGACCATTGTTCGGCTACACAGCAAAAAATGAGCAACCTGTTCTGGCCTGATGAAAACAGGATTGAACAATGTTTTGCTGCCCACATTGTTTAAGGTTGTCAACAATATTGTTCAATATTGTTACACCTGATTGCAGGCTAGTTCAGGCTCAACAACTTGTTTAGTATTGTTGACAACCTTGAACAATGTGGGCAGCACAACATTGTTCAATGCTGTTTTCATCAGGCCAGAACAGGTTGTGCGTTTTTTGCTGTGATACAATAAAATCTTAGCCTTTTATAGTTCATAATTTTGAGCAATTTCTCAGCAAATTTAACAACTTAAATGCACATTAGTCAATGAGCAGTATTTACTTCGATAAAGAGTTACTTATAAATACTGCAAAAATTACACTTAATATACCTTTCTACACCTGTCTTTCGGTTTCTTTCAAATTCTTCGACTTGGATATTTCAGATTTATTTTCAGTGTTGCAAGTCAAACGTCATATAAGACAAAATATAAATATTTAAATTATTTTTTTCCGGTGAAATGACGCACGCTGATTGGCTGAGAGGCACTTTCGAGCTTCGCCGGTCATCATTGCGGGAAAATTTAAGATGGCCGCCAACAAAAATTGTTTTGAATTTTTGTACTTTTGACGAAATTAAGCAAATGATGGGATATGCAGAACAAAAAAGTACAAATATTACAGCAGTAAACTTTGCTAAACTAATTTAAGGTAAGAAATCGTTTGCAACTAATTAATTAAGTACTTTTTTCACAATATAAAACTTAGGAATATTAGCAACAGTACAACACGTTTTTAATTTAGCATAACAGCAAAGCTAAATGCCGATATGTCAAGAGGCAAATATAACAGCAAATTCAAACCACATGCGAAAGCGAGTCGGGGGAAGATCACCAGAAAAGTAAGTCTCAGTTCATTTACATCACCAAGACAATAGACATTTTGTGAATGTTTAAAGAGTTCATTATATGAAAATAATGAAAGAGTTTATGAATGAAATGTATGATTTCCAGATTCCATGAAATAAACTTTTTATTAACCTAACTTGGTCGGCCTGTACAGAGAAATATCGCACCAAGGTATTTTTGTACAGACCTGACTGGAAAGTTTGCAAATTGCGCGCCCGAGATTTCAAAAGTTTACTATAAAATAGATAGGGAACATCAAAACTGCGCGGCGGAGATCTCGGTCGCACAATACAAACTTTCCAGACTGGTGTACAGATACCTTGGTTTGATGTTTCTCTGTATACAGACCTCGCGCTCGGTTAACGAAGACCAGGGTTGGTAGATTTTATGAATAAATAAGCCAAACCATCATTAGTACCATCAAATAACAAAACAAAACAAAAGGCAAATACAAAGGAAAACAATGAGCATTGTTAAAAATTTGGCTTATTTATGCAGGAAATCTACCAATCCTGACGAAGAAGTTTATTATTCAGCATTATATAATAATACGTGTTCATTCTGCATTTTCATTGGTCGCGAGCTGTGTGTTATTAAAGTACACACGAACGGATGACGTCAACTGATGGCGTGATCTAATTTAGCTAATTTTTTTCGCGGGTCTTCGCATGATTTTTGTCAACTTTATTATAATATAAAACAAATAGATTTCATTTTTTTGTGCGTCTGTACTGTAATAGAACACAGATGACGCCATAGCGTGTGAAGAACAAAAAGTCACGCACTCGACTGCGTCTCGTGCGTACTTTTTTGTTTTTCACACGCTATGACGTCATCTGTGATCTATTACAGTACAGACGCACGCAAAAATGAAATCTATTTGTTAATTCTAAAACTCATTAATAATTCATGACGGAAATTCAAAAGAAATACATATTTAATTAGTGTTTTGAAACTAGAGGAAAAGTGTCTTAAAAGCAGGTGGCGGATTTGAAATGTCTCAGGGGACAGCCGGGCTGATTAAGTATTCCTATTCAAACTACTAGTAGTTTGAAATTTTTCAATGTACTAGTAGTTTGAAATTTTTCAAGGTACTATTGCTTTGAATTGCATAATTGATGAGTTTGAGAAGTCAGTTCAAATACTCAACAGAGGACTTTACCGGGATTTCAAGTCCTCGGAAAAATGTTTTATAATTTTTTTTCAACATGGAAAAATGTTTTATAATTTTTTTTCAACATGGAAAAATGTTTTATAATTTTTTTTATAAAATAGCAATGTCAAAAGCCCGAAGGATACGAAAAATTTTCATGTTTATAAATGGCGGGAAATTTCCCGTGTTTGCATTGAGTTATGTAAACACGTCTCTTAACCAATCGGCGTTCAGGATTCACAAATGCTATATTATAAACACAAATATTAAATGTAGTCACATATAATCCCATTGACACAAACCGATTCAGTGTTGGCTAGTAACGAAGTAAATTTACTTCTAAAAAAATCAATATTTAATTGTAACCAATAACAAAGTAATATATTTATGAACCAACTTTTACTTGTAACAAAGTATGAGTTTTGTTTAATATTTGCTTTTTCTTTTCGTTACTTTTGCTGTACTTGAGAAAGCAAAAAAGTTTAAAGTTATTCTCAAAGCGAAGTCAGCATTGAGCAGACTGATGAGAATGTGCTTGGCTCAGCCCGGGGCTATAGCTCAGAGCTGTTACCTCCAGTTTACTACCGCTGCCCAAATGAGTGTTCTGTTTCAGGACCGAACTGACTACGAAAGTGAAAAAGAAATTAAAATAATTCTGAGCAACGGTTTTGCATAATTTGCGCATTTTATTTCTTTCAAATATTGGCAACAATTTCACAATTTAAAATGCATTTTAAAACTAGTAACATTAACAATGTATTTTAAAGCAAGTCGGTAGATTATATATTATGGATAAAGATGAAAATTTTAACTAATTGTACATGCGGTATTTCTGATTTCAACTGCCCCCGTCGTCTCTCAAATGTGCACAGTTTTAAGACGCGATGTGCTTGCGCAATACAGCCAGAGCTTGCTTTATTGTGTCTTCCCGAAGTTGTGGAAAATGATCTCGATACGCTTTCAAGATTTCTTCGTCCGATTTCATGATCGTCGTCACCAGCTCTCCAGCCTCGTTCTCGACTATCAACTTGTTGTGCACGATGACGACCGCGCGTTTCCCTGGGAACCGGAGGGCGCGGGGGGAGGTGGTGAACGGGGTAAGGTATATGGTCGATTTGAAGAAGTCGTTGCTGATGCCGTCCAGGGGCTTTATCTCGGGGACGAAGGAATAAAATCGCCTCCAGCGACCGATGAAGAAGTCTAGACCTTCCACCGGAGGGTTGTTCGGCTTCACCATATCTCCCTTGCCGTGCATTCTCAGAATTCTGCCCTCGTGTCGAACGTACTTGTATTCCAGGAAACCATCGTTGAAAACGGGCGATTCATCGGCGAAATCTAAGGAGACTGCGCGAAGAATCGGAAAGCCAGTGCCGCAGTCGACCAAGTGCAGGCCGCCAGCTTGCTCAAGATTTTTGATCAGCACGATCGCGTGGTTGTCTGGGGAGGTCACTGTCGACGTCACTGTGGCGCGGCCAGTGTAGGCGTCGAATCCGACACCCTTCAACAACCCCCAAGTGAATCTGTTCATCTCGTAGCATAGTCCGCCAACGCCTGCGAAAAAACGAACAATTTAGTTGAGACCGACGGAGCTTGATTGGTCATCCTGATATTTCAGTTTGTGCTTCGTCTTATACTGCAGCCAAAGACGCACAGTTTGCGACAAGTCTCCTGCAGCAAATATAACAATAAAAAATAACTGAAACTTGTGCGTATATGATATGATTAGTCACTAGGCCTCCTCGTGTAAAATTCAAATTGGGCTTTTTTGACCCATTACAATCTTGCTGTCTCAGGGAATGTAAATTTCGCATATGCTTCCTTAACAAGGCATTCATCAATGGTTGGAAAATATTTTTTAAAAGCCTGAAATACTTCCTCTCTTGACTTCAAGATTACTTTTTCAAGTGTTTTGTCATCTTGTTCGACAGACAAGATGTTTCCATCCTTTAGCAAGACAGCCTTACTACCCGAAAATGTCGCTGCACGAGGCTTCAACTTACGAAGAAAATTTGATAAAAACATTGGTCTTAGTCACTAGACCTCCTCATGTATGTGCAATAGTTTGACACAACTTCTAAAAAATCGAAGCATTTTCAAAATTCACTACTACTTTTTAATTTACCGCTTCTTGCGGTAACCTTCTACGACAGCATTTATTATAAGAGATGCATGAGACAAGTATTCTAATTTTTTTCGGGATCGCAATCTGGCCTTACATTTTTCATGACTGCATTGAAGATGTCGCATATCGTACCCGTGTATCTTTTCGGCTTTGTTTACCCCGCTAACGCGTGTATTTAAAACTATCGAGCTTCTGATATTGATAAATGTCTGCTGATCAATTTATTGCTTGTTGCGGTAGCCTTCTCGGCAGCATTTGCTACATTTTAAGTTTGCTAGTAATAATTTTTTACCCGATGTGCATCTTTGCTTGATTTCTTCGTAAGAGGGGCAGTTGCGCTCTTCAGGCTTCGCTGCCACCAAAGTGATGCTTTGAAATGGAACGTTTGCCAAGATCTGGACGACTATTTCGTCAGCAAGGTTCTTTCGATCGGTTTCCATTCGTTTCAGAACGTCTTTAATCTTCCACGAATTTTGAAGAAATTCGACGGCTTCTTTTTGCGTAAACATATCGTCTTTAGGCGTCTTAGACATTTCTTAAACTGCTCAAGAAACGGGAAAACATATGCTTAATATAGCAATTTACATCCGTATTTAGAGTAAAAATCAGATAAAAAAGACGTTAAGCCTACTGTTTACATATTCGCACTAGGTATAGTTTTGTTCGTTAATGAACACTTCACATGCATTCGATGCTATCTTTTGTAGTTATTAGAATATACCCATACTAAACTAACTTTATTTACACTGAATATGGCTTTGTATATATCCATCTATCAGTTCTAAACTGTTCTTCCCCGAAGTCCAGCGAGGATCATGTCTTAATTATTGACCAGTGAGTGCAGCGACACAACAGTAAAAAACCTAAACTAAACTAAATTTATCTACACAAAATACCTCTGTCAGTTCTAAACTGTTTTTCCTGGAGTTCTAATGAGAATCAAGTCTTGTCGAACCAGTGTTACTAAAGGAAGAAACCTAAACTAAACTAAGTTTATTCACACTGGATAGCTCTGTCAGTTCTACACCGTTTTTCCTAGTGATCCAGTAAGAATCATTTCTAATCGATACAGTATAACACAGAAGGAAACCCAAACTCATCTAGCTTTATTTATACTGGATAGCTCTATCAGATCTAAACTGTCTTCCAAGAGCTCCAGTAAGGATCACCTCTTATTATCACTATCTTAAAGATCACTATCTTAAAGAAAACGTTTTTGAACTAACTTTGTACTAGGTAGCTCTACCAGCTCTAGCCATTTCGTCTTAGACGTACAGCAAGAATCATCTTTTATTGATCTATTTAGTGTCATACTGCAGCCGCACACGAGAAAACCTAAACTAAACTAAACTTTATTTATATCGGAAGGTTGCGTGACGATGAGGCCAGGCATATTTCTTCCTACGCCATCCAAGACTGCTGCTAACTAGCTCTACTGTTATTCAAATGTTTTTACCTGACGAGCTAATATGTAAAATATGACACATATGTAAATATTCAGTATTTTTAAACAAGAAACCGGCGGCCAAGCGGTTTTTGCCGAACCTTAATCACAGGGACAAGCTAACTTTGCTGACAGACATTCAGCTGTATTTTTCGCCGCTTGGCTGCGAAATTGCATGCCACGTTACTGCAAATCTTTTAGAAAGCAAAAGGCAATATTAACCGACTAAACCCTTTGATTTAAAGTCCTGTATTATGTCAACGGTTAATACTTGTAGTAATACTGAATTCAGTTTCATGAAACTGCATGTAAGGATATTTTTTAAATAACAATTTTGCGCCTGTGGCTGCTATGCATACCATGTTAAATATTATACACAAGTCAATTGAAAGTCAAGTCGCAATTTATTGCTCTAATGCATGGCTTATACGTTCTTTCATTAACCCTAAAATGGCGAAGCGAACCTATTGCATTCAACGAGGAGATCACAGGCATGCAACAGTATATCTTTAGTCTATTTAAAGTATACTAACAAAAAAGAAACGAAGTCAAAATATTAAAAGTAATATACATACCTTGGAAGTTTTACTCTTCAACTGTTCGAGTTCGGTGCTTGTATTAAACTTGGTCAGGAAATGCTAACGAGGCACTCGCATTAGCAAAATTAATAAAGATCTCTTTGTTAACAGAATATTTATATACAGTCTATAATAATCACTTGCTTTCAAAGCTTTCTAATCAAGCTTATTGAAGTCTTAACTTTCTTCAGTACTAATGTACGTATTATATTCTGTTTGATTGAGGAATACGATATTTGAACGACGTTTTTACTTTGAAATGAACCAGGCAGACAAAAGGGGGTTGTTTAATTGAAGACATTGTCTTACTTGTAAATTAATATACATGTATTGATATTATGCTACATCAATCGATATAGTTGGACTGACATAGTTGTCGTTTCGTATTAATTTTATAGTATGTCAAGCTGACAGCGAAGCAAACTATATTGTATTGGACGCGTCGCTATACTACCCTGGTAAAAAATAACGTCAGTAAAAACCTGTCTCAGTTTTGTTCTATTCAACACGTTTGAGTGCGCAGTCAAATGCCGTTTTAGTGGATGATGTTTTTAATGGAAGTGGCAATTTATAGTTAATTATGGGCACAAACGCTTAATCGACTTTTTACAATATTGCTTAGATTATTCCTTTAGTTATTTTTATATGGACCGTATATAAACTATCCGAAAGCATGAAACTTTACCTGGGTTTAAGATTAAAACAATCTATATAGGCCGAAATATTTGCAATCTCAGGCTTTAAATATCAAAAAGTCGGTCTTTAAATTCGGTCTTTTGCTGTTACACGGAATGATTCAACAATATACAAATCTAAGATGTAAACAGCTGTTTCTAGCGTCTAGGAATAATTTTGGCCATCGTATCTCTACTCAGGGTCCCGAAGGGCGTCCCTGTTTGTTTCCATTTGACTAAAGAGATGGGTTTGAATGGCATCATCCACCCTGTTAAACATAAAAGCAAAGTGAACGGAAAAATTCAAGGATGTTTTGCATGTTAATAATATTTTACCTCAAGTTGAGAACAAAGAACAGGGGGGTGCGTGAGCCTGAAATAACGGGAGCCGACCGAGGGGTACCCTTATCTTAAAAAGGCCCTGGCCGTCCAAGTGCCAGTAGCGAAGCCAGCCCAACATTTGGTCATGCCATGCAAATTTAAATCCTCATTATTCATTTCTTTACACTACTGCCAAGTGCACAAATGTTATATAGTCATTAAATGGCTGTCTTGCTCAAATCTTATGCCCAATCCTATTTTCTATTGGGGTTTTTTGGCCAATGAACCCCAGTCGCAATCCTATCTCCCCCCCCTACAAAAAAAAGACACTTCCCAGCTCCCATTTTACCCCCTCAGGACCATCTCTACTGACTTTATGCTCTTCAAAGTCTAATGATACTCAGTTGGAAGAATTGAAAAAAATATATTGTAATATCCCGCTTACAAAAAAAGCAATATTCCAATTTTGATATTCTTTGTTTATTCCTTTAAAAATAGCAGGTGTTCAATTCATTTTCATTCCCAGCACAATATAATATATTACATCAGACAAGACTAGGAGTGTTTTATGAAATATATTCATTATACGAAATATAAAAACTACTCTACTATATTAAAAACTACCACTTTATTCTTACTTTGAAGAAATGATAGATTATCAAGGACTTTATTTGTTAAAATATTCAAGTGGTGTCCATCAGATAGGGGAAAAAACTCTTGTGATGAAAGAGGTCCTTTGCATTATATAACACATATTAATTTATTATAATTGACTTAAATTGTCTGAAGTCCAAAGACTCTGTTAGAAAACCTCTTCAAAAATAAATTAAGTTAGAGTTAAATACCTCGAAAGTCGGTATTTCTTCTCGGTATTTAACTCTAACATATTATATACGGTGTTTAATTGCAAATAAATATGCCCTTAATAAGCACCAGCTGATATGACCGCGAGTAAAAGGCCTGGAACTAGCTACCGAATAAAAATCCATTTTGCCTTTTTTAATCACTTGTATATTTTATTTTCCTTTATGAAACTTGTTGAAACTTTCTAATCATGTAAAGAAAATTATAAGTAAAGAAATCAGTAATCATTAATCAGTAATCATTAATCAGTAAAGAAGATTATAAGTACACCTGAAATTTGGAACCGAAGTAAATTATATTTAATAAGAAATGTGCTAGTTTGGCTCGAAAAATTTGACAACTAGTGCCAGTACTTTTTCGTGTCTTCAGATCACCTAGTAGATGTTGCCCTGTTCAATTTTAGAGATTCAGGCTAAAAATTATCTGTAGTGAATAAAAATTCAAATTGGGCTTTTTTGACCCATCACAATCTTGCTGTCTTTGGAAATGTAAATGTCGCATATGCCTCCTTAACAAGGCATTCATCAATGGTTGGAAAATATTTTTTAAAAGCCTTAAATACTTCCTCTCTTGACTTCAAGACTACTTTTTTGAGTGTTTTGTCATCTTGTTCGACAGACAAGGTGTTTCCATCATTTAGTAAGACGGCCTTACCTCCCGAAAATGTCGCTGCACGAGGCTTCAATTTACGAAGAAAATCTGATAAAAACATTGGTCTTGATTCATCCCAACCTTCCCACCTGAAGGTTTCAATGTTGAACTCGTAGAAACGTCTCCATTTTCCACGAATGAAATCAAGTTCCTCATTCGGAGGGTTGTTGTGAACCACTACATCACCATCTCCATGCATGCGCAAGACTTTACCATCATGTTTAATGAACTTGTATTCGAGAAACGAATCATTGTATACAGGCGACTCTTCGTTGAAGTTTAACGAGATTGCTTGAAACGATGGCAGACCTAAGCCACAATCGACGGCGTGAATATCACCAGCATTGACAAGGTCTTTAACAATGGCAATCACGTGAGGATTTCTCCGATAACTAGTTACGGTTGCTGGGCAAACGAAAGCATCGTACCCGAGCAAGTTGAAAAGCTGACAAGCGAACAGATTGATCATTGTACAATTTCCACCATTCCCTGTAATGCATGCTTGGTTACTTTCATCCAGGCTGGGTAATTTCCGTTGTTCTTGTGGGGCCGTGGAAAGTTTGACAGCAAACAACAGTTGAAATGGAACCCTTTCGTGGATAGTAACAATCAGCTTGTTCAGGAATTTTTCACGGTCATCCTGTATCTGCTTTGCGACATCCTTCATTTTCCATTCATTTTGGAGAAACTCTATTGCCTCTGATTTTGTACTGAACATCTTCTCTAAATAGGAGATACTTCAGTTGGTTTCATAAACACTACTTGGTAATAATATTTGCTTAATATGCATTCCTTTGCTAAAGTATCAAGTTACTAAAATAAAGTTGCAACCCACTATAAATAGGTCGTGATTAACACTATTAATTGCTAATTCACCTCTCTCTTTTCATTATGGTGCATTAATTTTAGTCTACTTTCTAGTACAGGGTGAGTAAAAAAAACTGATGCTCTTTCAAATTCAAATTAGCTGCGAATGTCATTACGGTGTATTCCCATGGGTATACAGAGAACAGATCGTGATTTAGTACACAGTACGTAAACCAATTCTGACAATTCTTGCACGGCTAAAATTATGCATTTTAACTTCCACTGGGAATTAGATTTTGTTTTAGATCAACGTCTGTCAAATTGCAAGAATGCAATGCTGCTAGTTTGAATTTCAATAGTATCAGTTTTTTTACCCATCCTGTACTGTGTACTTAGTCACGATCTGTTCTCTGTATACCTATGGGAATACTTAAAGTTTCGTAATGAAATACGCGGCTAATTTGAATTTGAAAGGGCATCAGTTTTTTTTTTACTCACCCTGTACTTAGTCACGATCTGTTCTCTGTATACCTATGGGAATACTTAAAGTTTCGTAATGAAATTCGTGGCTAATTTGAATTTGAAAGGGCATCAGTTTTTTTTTACTCACCCTGTATATCCAGTCAGAGGTATCTGCGGGCGACTAATCTTGCCTGTTCGCGGGAATGATGAGCTTAATCTATGGTTCAACTCTTCACAGCTTAGCCAGTGCGCTAAGGAGAGGCCTTCTCCCCCTGGTCACTTTAAATAGCCATGATGAGTTTTTCAGGGGGAGGGGGAATGCCTCTTTAGCGCACTGGCTAAGCCAGGGGTACGCAAATTAATGAGAAGTAGAACCTCTGTATCTATGGTCATTGCAGGCCTGCCGAAAAAACAAGGTGGAAAAATTATATTACCATCTCGTAAAAGAAAGACCAATAGATAAATTGAAAAGACAAACAGATAAAGTAACATGAATTAGCAATTGAAATCATAAAATTAAAATAGAAGTGCACGCATAATTTTAAGTGAATAGAAAATTGCAACATGTTATGTAACAATTAATTTGATAGGAATATTTTAAAATCAAAGAATATGTATGTACTGCAGGATGTAGCTTTTGCAACAGACGGGTACACTGTGGCTACCTTTTACGTCGTGTTTTGGCGGGCAAAAATGCTCTTGAGAATATGTCGTACTTTTCATCGGTCTGTATTGTCCCAAATCACTCATCCTAACTGTTTACCTGCCAAAACATTATGTAAACGTAAATAAAGTTTACCGTACGTATTACTTTTACGACATGGTGGGTGTTTTTGATGAACATGTTTATAAAATTGGAGGTGATACAGTTCTTCCAAAATGTTTGGAATACGAAGGATCTCATCGAAAAGCTCCTGCATGAACAAGCTGATAGTTACCACGAAAGGTTCCATTCCAACTGTTGTTCATAAGCAACCTTGTACTGGTGCCACCAGATGAAAGAAAGGTCCCAAGTTTAGTAGTGTAAGAATGAAAAACTCAACTTCTCTATAGTGGTATGCTGTATTGTAAATTAGCAATGTAAATCTGTAAATCATGTTCTATAATTTGCAAAACAGAATATACTATTACCTTCCGAAATAATTAATAAAATTCTAACAGAAGAATTTGTAATTGGGCACTTTTCATCTTGTTGTGCAAAAATAGTGTCACTGTTGCGCAAATGTGTTTTATTGCTTTCGTGATTTTGAGAGAGCCCCCCCCCCCCCTTAAAAATACGGTTCTACAGCACTGACTATATCATAGCCAATATAACTGGCCAACAAGTTTGTCATTTTTGTTTGTCATTTAAGCTGGTCTATTATACATTAAGGCACAAAGTCCTGATCAGTCCATCAGACTTTAATATCAGTTTACTATGTGACAATTAAATGCCTCAAACATTCACAGATGTTTCCAACTGAAATATATAGAATTCAATATCAACTTTGATAATTCTTATGCTTCCAATCATAATACATATATGAACAATATTTGTATTTCTGTATTCATTTTAAATATTACTGTTGGTAATACTTTAAAAAAGTGAAGCAATTCAACAAATTATATAGGTCAAACATAATGTATTGTTCAATGAAACAAGCAAACATTATCCTGAGAAAAATAAACCTAAATAAAACAAATTGTCTAATGTATAATGATTTGCCCTCTAACCCTATCACAGTTCATTGCACTGCGGGCTGCAGTGTTAAATGTAACACAATATACTGTGTTTAGTTGAATAAATGCCTCTCTTAAATAGATGTCACTCTCAAACAATCTTTCTTTTTCTCATCAAATTTTGCATTTATTCAAAGCAATGAGAATTTTGGATCATGATTATGAATTAGAATTAAAATTCTTAATTCTTCTTTTTTAACCCATCACAATTTTGCTGTCTGTGGGAACGTGAATGTTTCATAAGCTTCTTGAATAAGCCATTCATCTATGCTTGGAAAATATGTTTTAAAAGCCTGAAATACTTCCTCTCTTGACTTCAAGATTACCTTTTTAAGTGTTTTGTCATCTTGTTCGACAGACAAGATGTTTCCATCATTTAGCAAGACAGCCTTGCCCCCTGGGAATATGGCCGCACGTGGATTCACCTTAGGAACAGCCTTTGAAAAAAAAGTTGACCTTAATTCACCCCAAATTTCCCTGTTAAAGGTGTTGAAGTTGAACTCGTAGAAACGTCTCCATTTTCCACGAATGAAATCAAGTTCCTCATTCGGAGGGCTGTTGTGAACCACTACATCACCATCTCCGTGCATGCGCAAGACTTTACCATCATGTTTAATGAACTTGTATTCGAGAAACGAATCATGGTATACAGGCGACTCCTCATTGAAGTTTAACGAGATTGCTTGAAATGATGGCAGACCTAAGCCACAATCGACGACGTGAATATCACCAGCATTGATAAGGTCTTTAACAATGGCAATCAGGTGAGGATTTCTCCGATAACTAGTTACGGTTGCCAGGCAAAAAAAAGCATCGTACCCGAGAAAGTTCAAAAGCTGACAAGTGAACAGATTGATGAGTGTACAATTTCCACCATTCCCTGTAATGCATGCTTGGTTTGCTTCATTCAGGGTGGGAAGTTTCCGTTGTTCCGGTGGGGTCATTGAAATTTTGACTGCAAACAACAGTTGAAATGGAACCCTTTCGTGGATAGTAACTATCAGCTTGTTCAGGAATTTTTCACGGTCATCCTGTATCTGCTTTGCGACATCCTTCATTTTCCATTCATTTTGGAGAAACTCTATCGCCTCTGATTTTGTACTGAACATCTTCTCTAAATAGGAGATACCTTCAGTTGGTTTCATAACAACTACTTGGTAATAAGATAACTTGGTTGACAGATAGAAAGATTGTGGTGGTGGTGGTTGTGGGCCATGGTAGAAAGTTCGCTTTTCCTGCACCAGAGATTGTGATTCTCCTGCACCAAAATATACTGAAATGGCTGTATACCACGCCAGAGATCTCTGGCGCAACTGACGGACTTTCCACCAAGGGTTGTGGGGTCTAACATGAACCTAGCTACAATAAATCAGTGGCGGGTCCAGGGTAAGTCAAAATAAACTATAGCAGCTCAATTTTAAATTCAAAATAACTTTATAACAATGTCATAGGTTATGAATTTCAAAAGAATAAAATCTAACCAATGAAGTTGCTTTGAAGGTATTTTAAAATGTAAATATATCCTAGAATGAGCTGTGGTAATTTATTTTGACTTACGCTAGATCCGCCACTGCAATAAATTACATTATGTGTGTGCGTGTGTGTGCATGTAAAAATATGTATTTCATTTGTATAATTATATAACTACGCAATTAATAACTATCTATCTATCTATCTATCTAATACTCGTCTAATATTCTTTACTAAAATATTAAATTATTAAAACAAAGTTGCAATTCACTAATAAATAGGATCTAATTAACACTAGTAAATGGTAATTTACCGGTTTCTTTTTTCGATAGGCTGTACTTGAAATTTCAGTCTAGTTTCTGGTAATTCTTTCTGGTATATTAAATGCCGGTATTTGAAGAGCTTAATCAAGCCTGCGAACAGGTTCATTAATGCAGGCCTGCCGGAAAAACAAAGTGGAATGTAAATTAATTACAATATTGTATTTTATTCATAGAAATAAATATTTCTATGATTTTATTTTAACTATTTGTATAAAAAAGACCAATATAAGTAAAAGACAAACAGGTAATTTTACGTAAATTAATTAACAATTAAAATCGTAATTCGTAATAGTAACTGACTAACTGCGAACATAATTTTAGCTGAGAGTATTAAAATAGTGGTATACTGGTATTAACTGATTATATAGGAATTAATTTGCACTTGTGGTATTTTTTCATTTTATGGTGTGGGTGTACCGGTCTACCACTCTGGTTTTGGGTGTACATCTGTTACTACACAAACTTTTCCATATACCAAACGTAGCTAAATTTTGTTGATAATTTGCTAATCAGTGACTAGTTCCTTTCTGGCAATAATTAGATATGTTTTACCACAGGTGTTACCAACGATAATGGTTTGCAAAGGGTGGATGGTTGTTAACCCCTCACTTCCCCCCCCCCCCCCCCTGCCCCTTGGAACTCCCCTTGTCATTGGGAATTGCAGTGCGAAATCCACATGCGGCCCGATATTTCCAGATTGTAACTTGTAACGGTACTTTTGTTGAATGGAAATGTCTTAGCCCTGCACACAAGCTTATTTTTATGTTAGGAAAGTGTTGTATGGAGATGAAGGAGAGCTTTAATGCTATAAAGAGTAAAAAAGTTACTTTATGCAACAAATTGGAAAAAAAATAAAAAGGTAAATCAACAGTGAAATCATAAGTCAAGATATGTATATGAATAATGGATAGTTTCAATGTTCGTTTGCCATTGCAACTTTTTATGTAGCAATTAATATATTACTGTTAGTATGCTACCATGTTAGGATGCTTAATAATGAAGGTTATTTTTAATTAATCAACATTTAGGCAAAATGTTAAGAAAATCACAGGCAATAAAATTTCTTCAAAATGAATGGAAAATGAAGGCAGTGAAACAAAAGCTACAGGACCGAGAAAAATTCCTGAACGAGCTTATAGTTACCATTCATGAAAGGGTTCCATTTCAACTACTAACACTTCGGAATCTCATGCAAGACGCTCCAGCCGAACGAAAAATCCACACTGTCGAGGAAATTGATCATGAATGCATGTCAGGAAATGGTGGGCCTTGTGCATTTGTGAACGTATTTACCTCTAGACTTTTCAACTCTCTTGGATACAATGCTTTTGTGTGCCAATCTACCGTGACAAGTCATACTTTTGGTTCCCACTTGATTGTCATTGTTAAAGACCTTGTTAATGCTGGCGATATCCATGTTGTTGACTGTGCCTTAGGTCTACCAGCATTTAGAGCAATCTTGTTAAACTTCAACGAAGAGTCACCAGTATACCAGGACTCATTTCTTGAATACAAGTTCATTAAACACGATGGCAAATTCCTCCGTATGCATGGCGATGGTGACATAGTAGTTCCGAAACACCATCCAACCAAGCCAGAACTTGATTTTATTTCTGGAAAGTGGAGGCGTTTCAATGAGTTTACTGTTGAAACCTTGCAGTGTAAACGCAGTTTACAGGAACTAGGTCCCTACTTTTCAGCTCAATTACCTATTGCAGCGAGACCTCGTGCAGCTATATTTCCAGGCGGTAAGGCTATTCTTTTGGATGGAAACGTCTTGTCTGTCGAACAACATAACAAAACACTCAAAAACGTTATGCTGAAATCAAGACAAGAAATATTTCAAGCGTTCAAAACATATTTTCCAACTATCGATGAAGACATTGTTCAAGAGGCTTATGCAACGTGGAAGATAGTAAAATAATGGTGAAATTAAGGACTTTTTATCAGTAATTTTTTATTGGACATAATGTACCAATCATTTTCAAACTTCGACGTGTCCCCTTAGGTCGAACCTGGAAATTTGAACTTTTTAAAATTTGACTTTTCAAATCCACCACCTTCTGTGCAAAAATGCATTCAATTACATGGCATGCTCATGCCTAAAATTATATAGGGAAAAATATACAAAATATATAGGGGAAAATATATAGTCATACAGGTCATATACTTCTAGTTCACAGTGGCGAGGCCAGCCCGACATTTGGTCATGCAAATGCAAATTTTTCTGTGTTTACAGACCGTATAAGGAGTCATTTCTAAAGAAATGAATAATGATAATGATTTAAATTTGCATAGCATGACCAAATTGTTGGGTTGGCTTCGCTACTGCTGGTTCAGATTTTCTCTGTCCATGTCAAATTTCCCACCACATCGTACATCAAATTCCCAGCTTGTGTGGGACAGTTTGTACTCTAATTACTGGGTACATATTAACAAGATAATTCTTTTATAGGGGAGGGGGTGATTAGGTTTAGCCAAATCTGCAAAAAAGTTTTGCAAATCCAAAATATCTATGAAGATCCCAAAATAACCATGATTTCCACTCTTTAACAAAAAATTCCAACGTGTCCCTATCTGCCCTGTCTTAGCAAAATCCATAATCCATAAAAAAAAACAAAGTAAATCCATAATCTGGTCTGATCAGCTGCTAAATCTGCAATCCGTTATATTTTCCTTGTGCATCAGCTTTGAACTGTGAAGTGGACATTGCTGTAAAGTATAGACATGTGTATATTTTTATGACAATTGTAAGGGTCCTCTTGGATCCTGTTCTTTTTCAAATTTTAACTAAATCCCATTTTCCTATCTCTATCTACATACCACCCCCCCCCCCACCCCCCACGCACACGCACCCATTGACACACACCTCGGGCTTTTCTCTTTCTTTGGGCGGCCGTTACTACAAAAAAAAACTACGCATGCAAAATAAATCGTCGTAAAGTGAAATGACTCATAAAAATGACAGTTGATTCGATCTGTTTTGAAATGACTCAACGCAAGTTGGTGACATGATTGGACTAGATCAGAAATGACCTGTCTTTATGTGAAATGAAATTGCGTAGTAAGTGCACATGTGCCGAGCTAATTCGTGCAAACCAAGAGGATTGGTTTAACACGTTGTGCAATGACTTGATAAGTATAGTTTAATAAACGAGTAGGAGTGTTTTATTACATTTAAAAGACGACGCATAGCGGAGTGTTTTAGATGTAATAAAACACGAACTACGAGTTTTTTAAACGGCTTCGAGTTTTTTAAAAACGTCTCAGTTATATCACGGCATTGGCGAAGTAATTTTCCAAAATAACTTTTTATTAGCTGAGAAAATACAAGTTGAAATTTGGAGGCTGTTTTATCACATATAAAGACACTCATTAAACATGTATTTCTTTTGAATTTTCTTCATGAATTATTAATTTTCGAAGTTATAGAGAAACGATTCATTCAGATCTGAATCTATGATGTGAAGTCATGTTTCCTCGTTGTTTTAACACATGTTAATGATTGTGATTAAAGAATACAATTAATAAACCTAAACTTGAAGGGTATAACGACGGAATACTGACAAAAGGCTTCAACTAATACGTAGTCCAATTAAGGTAGTTGAATAACGCTCAACCCTACATATCATTTTCTTTTGTTTATAGAAATATCCAAATTAAAACGTTAGAGGCCAAATTTCCAGGCGTCAAGGTATTGTCTCATTAAATATCGTTAACATTAAACATATTTTTACTGGATTTTTTGGACTCGAGAATAGACCTTACCCATAATGACGTCATTTGGTAGTTAAGCATGTAAAACTATTTGAATATGCCAATATGATTGAATGGTTTAAGTTACAAAAAGATTATTTGTGAAATAAATATGTTAAATTATTTGTTTCATTTAATGTTCTGGACAAATAAGGACCTAAAAAAATTTAACAATATTGCCATATTTAAATAGTTTTACTCGCTTAACTACTAAATGACGTCATTATGGGTAAGATCTATTGATTGCCAACCTCCTAGTTCTAGAACATTCTATGTAATTTCCTTCCTATAAACACGCCCGCTGCTGTAGCCAGTCAGATTGCAGGGAATCAAAAAATGTCACTAGCCTTGTAGAAATAAATAAATGAATAAAAATAAATAAATATTTTTGCCCGCAAACGATAGAGAACTGGAAATGACATCGAAGAATGCTTTCAAATTCTTCCAATCAATTTGTGTTGCATTTTTTCTGCATTTTTATGCTTTCAACTGATGCAGAAACTAGTGCAGTGCAATGCAAAACATTATCAGGAAACTCACGTACAAATTCACCTAGTTTATGAATGTGAGCTTAAAATATTTTTTGGGAACCCCAAAATTTTATGGGACCCATGGCCTGATTTATTTTCCAAACGTTTAATAAGTTATCAAGATCAGGGGGCGGTTGTATCAAAGGCGTTTAGCTTAAACGGTGGATAAGTGAAATTTAAAAATCACTTTTACACCTAGTACGGAAACGAAATTATGAGTTTAATAGAATAAATATTTAGTTTATATATAATTGTTCTTCTCAAGTCAACTTTAGCTGGTTTGTTTATACAATATGCAAACTTGTTTTATATTTTTGACTTATCCACCGTTTAAGCTAAATGCCTTTCATACAACTGGTCCCAGGGTAAAAAGCATGCTATGCTCTCAGGTCTAAAGCTTTGGCAGCGATATTTGATCCCAGAAAAACACGTGCGTAATATCATATATAATAGATATTATTTATTGAAAATATTTTAAGAGTTTTGATTGGTTAAGAGTAAAGCTGAAATCGTCGTATCCGCTTGGTAGTGGGCCATTCCCCAATTAGACAAACTTTTAAATTCGAAAACAATTTTAGCACAGCTGAAAAGAGCTTCCTAAATTTAGTGAAATTGTGAGGTTTGGTTGTAAAATATTGTAAAATGTCGAAAATATAAAGTAATTACGGGAACCACTGAGTATTTTGATAAAATACAAAACAATAGATACTCCGAAGATCGATAACATATTGAAAATTTATTTCGACGTTTCGACTAAACTATAGTCATCATCATGAAATGAATGATCATTCATTTCCTGATGATGACTACAGTTTAGTCGAAACGTCGAAATAAATTTTCAATATGTTATCGATCTTCGGAGTATCTATTGTTTTTGTATTTTATAGTAAAGCAAAGTTTGCGAATTTTGTATACTTTTTTATTGCGAGGGAAAAAGCGTTACCACATTTCCACATAGTGGTAACGCTTTTCCGTGCGTAATACAAAAGTATACAAAATTCGCAAACTTTGCAGCTCTATATTTTCTACATTTTACAATATTTTGCAACCAAACTTTACAATTGTATGACATTTAGAAAGCTCTTTCCAGCTGTACTAATACAGTCCGACTCACGATATTAGTGAAAATTCTAACTTAGGGATAAAAAACTAGTGAATTTGCATATTTTAGGGAGAATTATACAGAGGCTATGCAGGGAGCCTACCTATACTTAAGATGAATAAAAAACGTGTGACGCATTCAAGATAATGCAAGACAGTTTAATTACTGATTTTCTTCATTTTTACCTGAACCACAATAATAGTTTGTATATTGGAAAAAAACAAATTTGCTTATCAAACGCAATTATTAATCGTTATATGGGTACATACTTCGAAGTTAACAACGTTCTCACAACATTATTAACATGTAGTTAACCTTCAATACAAAAAACAGCGCCTTAAGCAAAGGAGAGTAGGTCATTTACCAACGTGAGATCCATTAAGTCTTATAATGTCAATCTTTCATTCACTGATTCTGTAAGTTTTCTTATCAAGGATCTTGGTATAGAGTCTGCTGCTTGTTTTATGGCTTCCCACAATGCATCTTTTGAAGAATATTGCTTTCCAACCGCATAGACTCGTTGCTTAACGATTGCCCATAAGTTTTCTATTGGGTTTAGATCTGGTGAGTAGGAGGCCAAATCATCATTGTTTTGTTCTTGAAACCAATTGACTCCAAGTATTGAGTTGTTGCTTTAGCGGCATGAGAAGGAGCATTGTCATGCATATAAATCAGGTTTCTCAAACGTGACAATGGGACGTCTTCAAGCCATGGTTCAAGAAAGCTCTTAAGAAACTGGCAGTAAGTTTGTGATGTTAGTTTAACACCTTCTTTTACACGAAAAGGGCCAACAAGCTCATCCCCGACAATACCAGCCCATAGCATGACTCCACCTCCTCCCTGTTGACGTCTGATTCTTGTTGGACACTGGTCGCCACGGATGACCCATCCTCTTGACCAATCATCAGGGCCATCTAATGTTGCTCGTGACTCATCTGTAAACAATACATGTTTCATAACTGTTTTCATGTATGTTTTAGCCCAATCGATGCGCAAGGTCCTATGTCTTCTCGTTAGTAAAGGAATTTTCTTTGGACATTTGGTCTCGGCCATCTTTGCTAGAATTCTATTTCGTGTACTTTTAGAAATGTCTTGTACACCAGCTTCTTTAAATATTCTGGCACTGGTTGCTCCTGGTAGTTTTCGTAGTTTTCTCTTCAAAGAATTTAAGTCTCGCTTTGAAACAGACTTCCTGGACCCGCAATCAGCGCGGATCTTCCCCTTTATCAAAGGATCATTCACAAACTTGTTCACTGTAACGACATGACGATTGATTTTGCTTGCAATCATATCAGGAGTTGTTGCATTTGCTAATTCTTTTACAATTATTCGTTTTTCATCGTCGGTGAGATCTGTGCGGCGTCCCATGGTCATACTCAACTAGAAAAACTATTATCGTGGACCGCCCTTTATATAGAAAGCCTCGATAATTCCGCAATCACATGACTTAGCGAATGTAAACATTGAGGACATGTTTCTAGTATTCCACTTGAAAAATTCATTACTTCGGGAAGATCAAAGCGCTTACTAACGTTTATTGTTACACGAATTTGTATTCTCACTAATATCGTGAGTCGCAGTGTAGACGATTTGCATGTTAGACTAACTTTCAATTATAATCTAGGCAAGACGAACAAAATCTTTTACTATAGTTAAAAAGAGCATCCTAAAATTAGTAGAATTTCCAAGTTTAGTGGCGAAATATTGTAAAACATGGAAAATATGGCCTCGCAAAGTTTGCAAATTTGTATACATTTGTATTACGCGAGGAAAAAGTTACCACTTTTGATACAATTTTAGCTGAAAAGTGGTAACTTTTTCTTCGCGTAATACAAATGTATACAAATTTGCAAACTTTGCGACGCCATATTTTCCATGCTTTACAACATTTCGCCACCAAACTTGGCAATTCTGCTAATTTTAGGATGCTCTTTTTAACTGTGGTAAAAGATTTTAGTTGTCTTGGCTAGACTGAAAGTTAGTCTAACATGCAAATTGTCCATTGATGTTCCGAATTCAAAAGTTTGTCTAATAGCGGAATGGTCCATTTGGCGTTGAAAATAAATATACGACATTATGACTCATTTCGTCGTATATTGAAACAAGATATGACGTCACGCTATAATTTATGCAGCTTCGTTTAAACTGAGTTTAAATATTTTCAAGAAATAATAAAACAATTATTGTGCCTTAATTATTCCTCATATCCTGCTCGACCTCATTCAAAAATTGTTTAATAACTACGGTCAACGTACAGGTGTTAGCTGGAAAACCAAAGTTAAGTCCATTTTTGGTAAATGGGGAAAATGTTGTTTTTATTTATAGTATTTTCTTTATAATATGAATAACGATAAAAGTAAACAAAAATATACACAGTCACATTCATCTTATAAAATAGAAACTTCCCATTTCTGATTGGGAAAGTTCCTTAGTCATCTCAATTGGGAAGAGTCTGTCAAACGGACACTATATGGGCTAGCTAACACCCTGGTGTATCAAAAAGGTATTCGAACTTTTGGGTGCTTTGACGCGTCATTACTTAATCTATAAAAATCATTCTTTCACAGTGGAAAGACCCAGCTTTTAGCTTTCGATTGTCATCGAAATATTTCGAGTGTGAAACTTGAAGAAAAATTGAGCAAATACGAGTCAAACGAAAATAACCAATCGAAATCGCATACTTTTATCTCAGAAGAAAAAAAGAAGTTCCATCTGTCACGGAAACAATCAACGTGGTTAAAAATAAGATGCATTAATTTTTACTTAAATGGGATTAAATTTCGATTGATTTTTAATAAATTCTCCACAGCGAAAAATTTTTCGGCTGCAATTTTTATTTTTATCGGTGAAGCGAATCACCTGGCCGTGCATGTTTATCAGAAGATGTCAAGATGCAAATACCGCTACATAATATGTATGGTTTGTCACATATCAAATTTTCTTTTGGTTTCCAACATTTTGAAATATTTTGCAACATTAATTTTGTCCTTATTTTATGATGGTTGACTGGATATGAGTGGAGCTGTGTGATGCTCTATAAAAAGAAAATGCTGCCAACCATGCAGATGAAACCATAAACAGCATAAAATGAGACCAACCGAAGCCACGACGATCCAAAGATGGAGTGGAAGTAAGCAGTGTTCAGCAAAGTACTCAAAATTTTTACTTAAGTGGAAGTAAAAGTACTGTCTGAAAATTTTACGTAAAAGTAAAAGTATTGCCTGAAAATTTTAAGTAAAAGTACTACAGAAATAGAATATAAGTTCGTGAACCATTTCATTTGACAAATAAAAATTGCTAATAGAAAGGTTAAAGCAGTAATAGAACACTCAGATATGAGCCAAGCACAATCCAACCAGTCCGCTCACTGCTAACTCTGCTTTGAGAAATACTTTTTTACTTTGCCAAAATATAACAAAAGTAACGAAGTAAAAAAGTAAATAAATATTGACCAAAAATCGTACTTCGTTACAAGTAAAAAGCACTTCACAAAAAATACTTCGTTTCAAGTAAATACTGATTTTTTTTACTTAAGTAAAGTAACGAAGTAAATTTACTTCATTACTGGCTAACACTGAAAGTAAGTATGTTGATTTTATTTAGTCGTTTTTTAATTTTCTTTGTCAGTTCAGCTTTCGTTTCAATGCCGGTAGTTGCAGTCAAAAACACAGAAAAATCTATCTTTTTTTACATGTCATGCATGTAACTTTGTTACTATATTTTCTACTGCGTCTATATTGTCCCGCCTGTAACCATATTAGTAATTACTATTTTTTTTCTACTATGCTGTGTTGTCATGCATGTAAGCTTATTACTATATTTTCTACTCTAGTATGTTGCGCCCGTAACCTTATTTACTGAGTTTTAAAAAAAATGACCCTGGAGGGGACCTAATTAGCGTGGACCTAATTAGGTTTCCAGGTTCAATTCCTGGAGCCATATCTTAGACGTGAACTAACTGATATACAGTAACTACACTTAAGTATAGCTACTAGAGGTAAGTATACTAAATATATATACTAGTACTAGGCACTTCTGTACTTTCATAACCTCGACCATTTTACCACTCCTACCGGTTTTCGTAGCTTTATAGTTCTCACAGTTCTCTAGTTGTTATATTAGTTATTACGGTTACCATTAGGTAACTTTATATGACATTCTAGTTTACAATACTTAGTATACTAGAGTTTACCTTAGTTAACTAAAGTAACTCTGCTCTACCTTAGTGATGATAAACTAGAGTTACGTTAGTTAAATTAAGGTGGAGTTTAACTCTAGCTTAGTTTAACTAACGTAACTCTAGGCAGAATAGAGTTACCTTAGTCAACTAAAGTAACTCTAGTCTACCTTTAATGGTGGTAGACTAGAGTTACGTTAGTTAACTAAGGTAGAGTTAATGGTAAGTTCAGTCTACTGTAAGTAGTGTACTAGAGTTACCTTAGTCAACTAAAGTAACTCTAGTCTACCTTTAATGGTGGTAGACTAGAGTTACGTTAGTTAACTAAGGTAGAGTTAATGGTAAGTTCAGTCTACTGTAATTAGTGTATTAGAGTTACCTTAGTCAACTAAAGTAACTCTAGTCTACCTTTAATGGTGGTAGACTAGAGTTACGTTAGTTAACTAAGGTAGAGTTAATGGTAAGTCTAGTCTACTGTAATTAGTGTACTAGAGTTATCTTAGTCAACTAAAGTAACTCTAGTTTACCTTTAATGGTGGTAGACTAGAGTTACGTTAGTTAACTAAGGTAGAGTTAATGGTAACTCTAGTCTACTGTAATTAGTGTACTAGAGTTACCTTAGTCAACTAAAGTAACTCTAGTCTATCTTTAATGGTGGTAGACTAGAGTTACGTTAGTTAACTAAGGTAGAGTTAATGGTAAGTTCAGTCTACTGTAATTAGTGTATTAGAGTTACCTTAGTCAACTAAAGTAACTCTAGTCTACCTTTAATGGTGGTAGACTAGAGTTACGTTAGTTAACTAAGGTAGAGTTAATGGTAACTCTACCTTAGTCAACTAAAGTAACTCTAGTCTACCTTTAATGGTGGTAGACTAGAGTTACGTTAGTTAACTAAGGTAGAGTTAATGGTAAGTTCAGTCTACTGTAATTAGTGTATTAGAGTTACCTTAGTCAACTAAAGTAACTCTAGTCTACCTTTAATGGTGGTAGACTAGAGTTACGTTAGTTAACTAAGGTAGAGTTAATGGTAACTCTACCTTAGTCAACCAGCGTAACTCTAGTCTACCACCATTAAGGTAGACTAGAGTTACGTTAGTTAACTAAGGTAGAGTTAATGGTAAGTCTACCTTAGTTAACTAGCGTAACTCTAGTCTACCACCATTAAGGTAGACTAGAGTTACGTTAGTTAACTAAGGTAGAGTTAATGGTAAGTCTAGTCTACTGTAATTAGTGTACTAGAGTTATCTTAGTCAACTAAAGTAACTCTAGTCTACCTTTAATGGTGGTAGACTAGAGTTACGTTAGTTAACTAAGGTAGAGTTAATGGTAACTCTACCTTAGTTAACTAGCGTAACTCTAGTCTACCACCATTAAGGTAGACTAGAGTTACGTTAGTTAACTAAGGTAGAGTTAATGGTAAGTCTAGTCTACTGTAATTAGTGTACTAGAGTTATCTTAGTCAACTAAAGTAACTCTAGTCTACCTTAATGGTGGTAGACTAGAGTTACGCTAGTTAACTAAGGTAGAGTTACCATTAACTCTACCTTAGTTAACTAACGTAACTCTAGTCTACCACCATTAAGGTAGACTAGAGTTACTTTAGTTGACTAAGGTAACTCTAGTACACTAATTACAGTAGACTAGACTTACCATTAACTCTACCTTAGTTAACTAACGTAACTCTAGTCTACCTTAATGGTGGTAGACTAGAGTTACGCTAGTTAACTAAGGTAGAGTTACCATTAACTCTACCTTAGTTAACTAACGTAACTCTAGTCTACCACCATTAAAGGTAGACTAGAGTTACTTTAGTTGACTAAGATAACTCTAGTACACTAATTACAGTAGACTAGACTTACCATTAACTCTACCTTAGTTAACTAACGTAACTCTAGTCTACCTTAATGGTGGTAGACTAGAGTTACGCTAGTTAACGAAGGTAGACTTACCATTAACTCTACCTTAGTTAACTAACGTAACTCTAGTCTACCACCATTAAAGGTAGACTAGAGTTACTTTAGTTGACTAAGATAACTCTAGTACACTAATTACAGTAGACTAGACTTACCATTAACTCTACCTTAGTTAACTAACGTAACTCTAGTCTACCTTAATGGTGGTAGACTAGAGTTACGCTAGTTAACTAAGGTAGACTTACCATTAACTCTACCTTAGTTAACTAACGTAACTCTAGTCTACCTTAATGGTGGTAGACTAGAGTTACGTTAGTTAACTAAGGTAGAGTTACCATTAACTCTACCTTAGTTAACTAACGTAACTCTAGTCTACCACCATTAAAGGTAGACTAGAGTTACGCTAGTTGACTAAGGTAGAGTTACCATTAACTCTACCTTAGTTAACTAACGTAACTCTAGTCTACCACCATTAAGGTAGACTAGAGTTACGTTAGTTAACTAAGGTAGAGTTAATGGTAAGTTCAGTCTACTGTAATTAGTGTATTAGAGTTACCTTAGTCAACTAAAGTAACTCTAGTCTACCTTTAATGGTGGTAGACTAGAGTTACGTTAGTTAACTAAGGTAGAGTTAATGGTAACTCTACCTTAGTCAACTAGCGTAACTCTAGTCTACCTTTAATGGTGGTAGACTAGAGTTACGTTAGTTAACTAAGGTAGAGTTAATGGTAACTCTACCTTAGTTAACTAGCGTAACTCTAGTCTACCACCATTAAAGGTAGACTAGAGTTACTTTAGTTGACTAAGGTAACTCTAGTACACTAATTACAGTAGACTAAACTTACCTTCCGCACATGTCATGAAGAGTTACCAAATGGTAACCGTAATGCTAACCGTAATAACCATACCATACTGAAAACAAGAAAGCTACGAAAACCGGTAGGGGTGGAAAGTACTGTAAGTACTATTAATATTTCAAATTTAGTATACTTACTTCTACTAACTATACTAAGTATAGTTGGTGTATATATCAGTTGGTGCACATCAATATATGGCTCCAGGAATTGAACCTGGAAACCTAATTAGGTCCACTCTAATTAGGTCCCCTCCAGGGTCATTTTTTTGTTAAAACTCAGGAAATAAGGTTACAGGCGTAACGTAACAAAATTTTAGAAAAACTAGACAATTTTGAAACAGCTCTCAACCTTGCCAAACGGCTTGAAGCATGAAGTTTTTATTAATACATTGCTTGAGTATTTGTGAAAGTGATTTGGGGAGTGTGCAAATTAAACACGAACAAGCTAATTTTGCTAAAAATATGGAAGTTTGCGCGACGTTTTGAACGGCTTAGACTCGAGCAAATTTTCATAAGACACAAGCCCCGGGTATTGAAGTTTTAAATTTCTCATTTTTTCGGTTTATTCTAGATTGTAAGTGCCAAAACAATCTATTTACTCCGCCTGCCGTAGGCGAGGCGGAGTTTTAAATTCGCCCCGTTTCTGTTTTTTTTTTTTTTTTTTATTTTTTTTTCGGTGTCAGAAGTCGGTGCAGCGCTCATGGGTGATACCGCTGGCACAAACCGCGTGAGCCGACCTAAACACGGCGTTTAAACTCAATTTCTAGCGAAATGTGTCAACAAAACACGCATTTAAACGTGCATGCTAGAACATCTAAACCGCAAGAAGGTTTTACGTGCAAAGATTCTCATGCAAAATGCTTTAAAACGACAAATTCCAGCGATGTGTCGCGGTGAAGTTTTGAGAGCGTGTTTCCGTCATTTTCTGGTTTATTCCTACTTTTAAGGAAATTTAGAAATTTCTACACAAGAATCAAACGCAAATTCTACCACAGCAGCCCAAACGCGCGCTAGACTGTAACAATTATTGTAGTAGATTTGATATATAGAAAAATATATCACTAAAATATATTTTAAAATGAAATTTACTTGCCTATTTGATTGTGTGTACTGCTTTTGTTGTTATTTTGCTGTTATAATATTTTTTAAACGCTTTACAGTCGATGGTTGCGACGAGTCACTTGTGTACATATAATAAGTAAAAGGCTGCAGACTCCCGCCCGTCGATCCGTCGACGCGAGGACTTTGAGTCAAAAATTCGCCCACTTAAATAACTCCATTCTCAAAAAAAAGTCGTCAGCATGTAGATCAGATACCGTTCTTCGAAAATACTACGATACTTTGCCGAGATCCACACAATTTCGACAATTATTCAACGATGAAAATCAAAATCGCTTTTATGTCGAACTTGGAAAGACCGATCACTGCTACGGCGGCGGCTTGGCAGCCAGGCCTTCTTGACCGTTGGGATTTACAGGGGGGGGGGGGGCAGACGGCGCCAGCGCGCAGCATACAAATACCAAGCAAATATTTCCGGTAACAGACAGCCAATCGCTACGGAGCTAGAGACTGTTTACATTTACTTACTTCATAATAACACAGAGTAGTAATATATAATAAGCTCATATTTCACTTCGAGCTTGTCGACTTACTTGTGCTTTGACGTTAACTGTCTGTACTTTTCTCAGTCTTTCTGGAAGTATGTTTCAACTTAATTGTGATCAGAGAAATATTCTTAAGTTCGTGCTTGCTGGGCACAACGCTTTGATAACTGGTCAGGCTGGTGTTGGCAAGAGCGTGGTGGTTACAGAATGTATTAAAAATCTGAATCAAATGCGAAAAAATGTTGCGGTTGTTTGTCTGTGTTATTATGAAGTAAGTAAATGTAAACAGTCTCTAGATCCGTAGCGATTGGCTGTCTGTTACCGGAAATATTGGCTTGGTATTTGCATGCTGCGCGCTGGCGCTGTCTGCCCCCCCCCCTGTAAATCCCAACGGTCAAGAAGGCCTGGCTGCCAAGCCGCCGCCGTAGCAGTGATCGGTCTTTCCAAGTTCGACATAAAAGCGATTTTGATTTTCATCGTTGAATAATTGTCGAAATCGTGTGGATCTCGGCAAAGTATCGTAGTATTTTCGAAGAACGGCATCTGATCTACATGCTGACGACTTTTTTTTTGAGAATGGAGTTATTTAAGTGGGCGAATTTTTGACTCAAAGTTCTCGCGTCGACGGATCGACATGCGGGAGTCTGCAGCCTTTTACTTATTATATGTACACAAGTGACTCGTCGCAACCATCGACTGTAAAGCGTTTAAAAAATATTATAACAGCAAAATAACAACAAAAGCAGTACACACAATCAAATAGGCAAGTAAATTTCATTTTAAAATATATTTTAGTGATATATTTTTCTATATATCAAATATACAATAATTGTTACAGTCTAGCGCGCGTTTGGGCCGCCTGTGATTCTACTGAAATATCTACATACATACAAAATGAAGATCGGTGAAGGAACTTCGCAAAAATATTCATTTTTGTACTTTCGAACGGCGTTTTTCCTATGCTTTTGACTGAAAACACGACGAACGACACTTGCCAGAGCAATTTGCGTGGCGCGTGGAATGACGTGAGCACGGGGACACAAAAATTGAGGTTATTAAGTGCGAGTTCCCTATCTGTATATATCTGATCTGTGATACAGCTTCTTCTGAATCAGGAACAAGGAACTTGCTCGGAGCATGTCGACACAAAGTGGTAGTTTCGGCGTTCCTCGGAATTCGTCGGTTTCCGACGCTCCTCGAAGATTTTCCGAATACTATTTTTTCAAAATTTTTCTCTAGCTCGAAGATTTTGCTCCTTGAAAGTCCTCTAAATTTTCATGCATCCTAACTTTGTTTTAAGGTAATATGCTTTATTTTCTATCATTATTTGTAGCAAAGTACTTAGATTGTGCATAGAGATCGATTTTTGAGAGATCAGACTGGAAATAAGTACAATTTTCGAGTATTGTAAGTTTGTGCTTTCCAAGCATGGCTATGGTCGCATGTAAGATTAAGGCTACCGTTTTCAGTTGAAGTTGGTTCGATAATAATACCATGAAATCCGCTATAGAAACTGAATGAGGTCTTGAATTGTTGAGATTGTCGAAGAAAGTATGCTGAGACAGTTCTATGTATAGAGTTGGTTCTGGTTCAAATTTATTGAAAAAAGGCAATTTAATTTTAATTTTGTGAATTTCGATTACAAAGCATGTCTTGGACTGTCGACCAATTGATTTCGTCAGGCGATTACAGACTTGTGAGAGGAGGGGGGCAGCCTAATTACTAAAATGTAGTGAAAAAAGGACTTTCCATCTAATGGTGGGAGCAGGTTGGCGGGAACACTGGAGAATAAAGGTCCTGTCACAATGCAATTTTTCTTGCAACTTGAAATGCAATTCTACTATTGGGAGATGTAAAATTGGCAAATGCAAGTTTCCATCACAGTTTGCTGGGGTTTTTTAACGTACCAAACATTTGTCACAAATTTACTTAAGAGTAGATTTTCCCTGTAGCAAAAAAGATGGCAAATGTCAATTTTACCAAATTGTTTAAAAAGGCAAATTAACGTCTTTTAAAGAACAGACAGAAGACAATAGGTTATTTTCACACTTGTGTTAAAATTTCAATCCAGTAGCTTTGTTTCTTGTCATCTTTTCCCATGTATTCTTTCTTGATACCTGCAATGCATTCTGGTAAAATCGACATGTCGCCATCTTTTTTGCTACGGTGAATGCAAGGAAAAGTGCACCGTGTGACAGGGCCTTAAGGGTAAGAGGTGGATAGAGAAGGAGACGGAGCAGTTACAAGTGCAAGAAAATTTGCACCGTGTGACAGGGCCTTGAGGGTGGGAGGTGGATAGGAGGAGACGGAGCAGGATGTGGGAGTCGTGCAAGGTCGGGATGTTAAAAAAGAACAAGGAATGTTATGCTTTTAATGCCTTTTAGACTTTTCTTGAGGCAATTAAAATTCAAACTGTCAAATCCAAACACTGTACAGAATGGCCGACTTTACGTGGTCTTTAGTTTTTACACAACCACTTGCATTGTTATCTTTTGCAGTTTGTTTACCATTTCAGTTATCTATCTTCAATAGAATTCTTTGAAATTTGTTTGTAGATCGACAAAATGCTTAACCTCCTCTCAACAACTGGCAGATTGTGAAAAATGAAATTGTTAAAGGTATTGGAATATTGCATGTACAATATTGAATATGGGACAATTTGGGACAGTATAATTTTGGACATGACGGTTTCATTCTCACCTAATTTGACGATTATTTTGTGGGTACACATACCGTGGAATCTCATGTGCTCCAGAAGCATTTTAATCTTAGAAAAAGTCAAATAATGATGAACTGTGTTTTAAAAGAAAGTTAGAATCTTATTTGGTTCAAATCAATTGAATTATGGCCCAAGAGTTCATGAAAACACATACAAAAGGCTTTCTTAAAAAACTGAAATATCAAATCTAGCAATTTTATATGTTATGCCTCTAAACAACACAATTCTGTTTCTAAAAATTGGTACCCTACTAGACCTATATGCATGATTATACTAATTTGGACATATTTATTTTTACCCATTAAAATATAAATTTGTGTTTAATCATTCGTGTTTGTCATTATTTGACTTTGTAATGTTGGTTAAACATAAGGAGATTGAGGTGACTTTGCCAGAAACAAAAACATCCATTATTATACTAAAATTTCAATATATGTAGCAATTAAAACTAACCACAGGAAATATATTTCTACTTTTTAATTGAAATGTTTCTGTTATATGCACTATATCATATTTTTGATAAAAAATTACAACACCTATGTTATTTCCTGGTTTACTATCTCAATCATCTTTTGTTTAAGCTGGCTTTGAGTGTTCATTTGAAAGTTTGGAAAGTTCATTTGAAAATCACAATAGTTCTCAATGTTATATTGGACCCTTTAAAGTTAAAAAAATACTTTGTAATATTTTATACTACTGGTAATTTATCTTAGATACAGACTTTGTGATTTTGTACTAGAATGTTGACTTTCAAACTTTAAGATGAACTACTTATTAAGGACAAAATAAGCTAGCATATTGTCTTTTGTTTACAAAGTGGAACTTGTTTGGAATTGAGATGAACTGATGCAGTTGTTCTTTAACTTTATCAATTAATTACATATCTTAAATGAAAAAGAAAACCACAACTTGCCAAATAAATTCTGTGGGCTCTTTTTATTAGCAAAGAAAAGATGTGGCAGATGTAAGAATTTAAGAGTAAAAAAGTTTCCTTGGACTAAAAAAATTGACAGTATGCCAGATTTTCTAGATAAACAAGCAGTACAGATGTTGGCCAATAATAAGTATAAGTAACTACAATTTTTAATTTTAAAAGTTTTCTATTGATGCCTGGATACAGTAAATACTTTACCAGAGTTCTTCGTATTACATCGACTTGAAAAAGTTTTAAGTCACATGAAGCTTTTAGTTGATACTATGCAATTTCAAATTTTACAGACTTCTTAATTAACATGCCAAATTTACCTTGTTGAACATAAGGTCTTTCCTGAGAAAAAGTAAAACTGTCTGGCATTATATGGAGTAGAATAATTTAAATTAGTTTGAGACTTTGATTTGATAACAATTTTGATTTGTACTATTTACAATACAAGTGACCGGGTTGTATCGGATATAGAAACCCAAGCTGAAGGCGAGATATCTGACATACACAGATGCGAATGTTGTAAATGGCTTGTGAAACTCGTCAATTTTATACATCAGATCTATAGCAAAGTGATTTTGAAAATACCGATTCTGTAAGATGAGAAAATGATTTCTTTTGTGTTTCCTGTATGATTTATTACTTTATAAGTTTCTTAATTAAAATTACAACATATTGCCTACTGGAACTTTTTATATTGTTTGGTTGTGGTGAATTTGTATTTTGGCAATTGAAATATTTCTGAATTTGTATGTGCATTTCCTTTGCTTCAGTTCAAGTTTACATTTCAAATATTCCACTTTGTAATACTTGCGTGGTAATAATAATATAAGAAAACAGGTTTACATGGCTCTTGAATATAGTCTTTTCAACAAGTAAGTAAAGATGAATTTATACTTCAAAGAGATATGTTCCTAACCTGACAATGGTACCTTCCAAAAAGACTAAATTTAAATTGATTCTTCGAATAAATTTTTTACTTTTCAATCCAAGATCAATCTAAGTTATGTATTTCTACTTTTATTTTGGTCTCTTTAACACTGAAACTATCAATTGTATATAAAGCAACTTCACTATCGAGTGACTTCATTAGTTGCTGGGCAAAGCCAAAGCATTGATTTTTCGGCTGTTTTCAATGAAAAATAGAATTTTGCCCAAAGTTATCTCAAATAAATTATCACAATTTGAACAAAAAGCTTCTGTTCTTGTGCCCACCAGAAAAATGAGATGTCTGAGACTTTCTTTGTATTTTTTTGCGAAAAATAGATCGCATGCACTGTTATGCAAAGAAAAGTGTAAGAGATTGGTTTCTGAAAAATGTCGTGCTACACACAATATTCTAAAAATGCTTGGTTTTTATTCTATGTATTTTTGAATTTTTTGTTAAAAAAAATAAAGGTAGCAATGTTTAGTGCATTTCACATTGTCAGGTTAGAAACGCAATAAGAAAAATGTGGCTCCGAACATTACAGCTTGGTCAATTTGGAATTTATAAAAAAATCGTTTCTTCGTTGTTTTTCGACGTTTTGAAGGGTTGTTTCGAGTACAAAAAAGTATTTTTAGGAAGAATTATGTGCCCACGTTACATGTCTCAAAGCCATCAAAATTCGTTGGTAATTCGTGCATGTATTTTTTCTGACTTATAAAAGCACAATTGATTAAAAATGATATTTTTCTTTTGACAAAAATACCTTTCTTCTGTGAGGCTGGCTGTATTTGAAAAAGCGTTGGTCAACGCTCCGCCAAAACTCGTGGGTTTTCTCCGGGTACTCCGGTTCTTCCCACTGGGAGAGTTGACAGGGTAGTTACATATGGTTATAAAAATGTGACTAACTTTTGAAAACCTTTCTACTTAGACTTGTTAAGCCTTCTCGTCATCTCTATCAGTTGCATGTTTTGAGCCACATGTTTTTCTTTGTAATTGTGAAACAACTCGTTATATGCTGGGTAAACCTTTGCAAAACTCTCAAAATTTATCACTTCAAGTTGTTTCATTGTTATAATATATTTTGAAGTATAAACATTTACTTACGTTGAAAAGACCCAAGTTTTTTAGGACTTTGTTCATTCACTTGTGTTATTGTTCTCTCTGCCATGTTCTGTTTTCTTCTGTTGTTATTTTAATAAGTACAATGTGTGGTAGTTAATCTCTTTTTATTGTTATTCAAATTGTATGTAATCTTTACAAATTTTTTCAATAAATTGTTTACAAAATTTACTTGTGACCCCTTTTTAATTAAAAATTCAATTCCCATGGGAATTGAGAAATTGAATAAAAAAAATCCCCCTACCCCGGCCAGCTCCCCAAGTGCCACTTCCACCTAAGTAGAAGTACTTATACATGTAGTACAAGTACTTCTACTTATTCACGGTGGAAGTAGCACTCGGAGAACTGGCCGGGGTAGCCGGCAAAGAGAAGACCAACTTTGCAAGTGTTAATACAATTGCTAAGTTGATCTTCCCTAGAGAGCAGCCGCGCGTACCTAACAAATTAAAACAACAAACGTTAGTGACTTAAGTACTTAGCATGCAAATTTGATTCCCAAAGCCAAAATGTCAAGTGCCCCCCGCTGATCCTACCAACTGCCTACCTGCCTCAGTTCTAAGCTGTCTTCCTCAGTTCTAAGCTCCTGCATTCCATTCGTTACCTTCACTTTCCTCACCATCGCACAGTCACTCACAGCTGATAAACCCGCATGCACCACCACCACCCCGACTGCCACCCAATTTCGAAAATTAAAAGAGTTAAAATTTCGGTAAAGTATGCATTTTAAATGCAATTTATTTGGATATTTTAGATCAAACGTAAACAGAAAAAGCTCGTACATAAAAACAGGTGAGAATTCTATTTAAAATTTGCTTGCAAAATATAAAACTTAATTCGCATTTTTCTTAGTTAATAGTATAGATCAATTTAGTTGATGTTGAAACCTACTCTTAACTGTTTTGTTAGAAGTGACGACAGATTTTGGTTTTTAAGCATACTTTCAAAAATTTTAATTCCTTTAATAAACCTAATCCCATGCAACTTACACACGGCGCACACCCTCGCAGTCCATACATTTAGCTAATAAATTACGTTATAAACAAAAAAGCAAAATAAAAAGATAAATTACGTTATCTCTAGCTACTTAAACCCACTTAGACTGAGTTTTTGATTGAATTTTCAAACGTAAAACCTTAGCTGAATGGGCATGGGCTTTTCGTTGTGTTAACTGTTCCGGAGTAAATATAAACCTGGGGCCGGTTGTATCAAAGGCGTTTAGCTTAAACGGTGGATAAGTGAAATTTAAAAATCAGTTTTACACCTAGTACGGAACCGAAATTATGAGTTGAAATAGAATAAATATTTAGTTTTATATATAATTGTTCTTCTCAGGTCAAATAACTTCAGCTGGTTTGTTTATACAACATGGAAACTTGTTTCATATTTTTGACTTATCCACCGTTTAAGCTAAACGCCTTTGATACAACCGGCCCCTGATACTTACCAAAGTCCAAGGCTGGGTCAAATAAGCATGAGAATTAGGCAAAAATAAAAAGCAATTGAAACTCAACAGATTCACTAAAGTTGTTTTTTTTTTTGGCAACTTATATCCTTAAGTGTAGATGACATGCAATTTTTAATGCCGTAATTCTCACACTTATTTAACCGAAACGCCTTCATTTGCATGGTACCTCGCAGCTGCTCTCAAACCACCTTCGTAATTTGCTTTAGTGTACACAAACAATGACTTCATTGTTCCTGCTTACCAAAACAAATCTGAAAGCACCAAGATACTTATCATATTAATAATCAAAGAGGATTCGCATTATGCAGTAATTACCATAAACAGACGCATCACCATTGAAACAAAGCATGCCGTATTCCCATGGGAATTTAAAATGCACAAAAAAATATAATGATCCTACTGATTTGCATGGATGTATGAACCAAATTAGCTAAGAAACAAAGAAATGATATATTCCCTTGGGAATTTAATGTAGCAAAAAGATGGCGGGTGTTGATTTTACCAGAATGCCTTGCGGTCTGAAATCGTTTAAAAACTTAAGGTAAATTAACCTCGTTTGAGGAACAGACAGATAGGTTATTTTGTCACTTGTGTTAAAATTCCGTCCATTAGCTTATCTTAAATATCATTTCACTGGTATTCTTGATTGATACCCGCATTAAATTCTGGTAAAATCGACATGCCACCATCTGTTTTGCTACGGTGAATTGGAATACAAGTCACATTTTCTCGCTTTTTAACCAAAGAACACATTCTTTAAAGGTAGAACGACGGAATTGATCGTTTGCAATCGACGCCATCTTTGTTGACGTTTGAAACACATGGCAACCACAAAGTATCTATTCATTATATCTGATCCTATCGAGCCATACATCTTTAAAGTATCATTCATAATACGCTAAAACTAACGATGAAATAGTAAATTGACACAAGTACTTCGCTGTAAACAGCTGAAGTAATCTGCAGAGTCAACCAAGATGGCGCCCAATCACACGAAATGACGTCATGTGCAAACCAAGAATAGTGACAAAATGCATCAACTATAATTTAGTGGCATTATTACGAAACTTATTTTTGTAAAACGTTCAATCCTACATGTTATTTTGTTTTGTTTTTAGAAATATCCAAATCCAAATGTTAGAGACGAAATTTCCAGGCGTTAAGGTATTGTTTCTTTAAAAAATATTGTCGACATTTACCATATTTTTACCTGTTTTTTGACTCGAAAATTGACTGCCAAACTCCTAGATATTCTATTTAATTATTTTGTTGAATGTATTTGATATCAATGTTATTTCAATCCAATTTTTTTCACTTAATTTGCTGTCTTTTCTTTTTCATTAACGAGAAATATCTATTAAATCCTCTTTGATCCCTCAATAATAAGTATCTTGTTTTCTACTAACTTGCACATTACCACTACTTTCTATTACAATGTCGTGTCTTCTTATTCTTGTGGATTGTTGTTTTGTGGGTCTTGCCGTCCAGGATCGTTCATTCTTTTCTCTTCTTGTGCGTTTTTTTCACATCCCATCACCCTTTGCAATAGTAGAAAGAATTAAGTCATGAGATGATAGTTACGAATAATTTATAAACTATAACATGATAAGTTTCTTGTACGTTTGCATGGTGAATACAATATACTTATTAAGCTTTGTGGAAACACCACGTAAATTTATTATTGCAATAATAAATTTACGTGGTGTTTCCACAAAGCTTAATAAGTAAACTATAACATATTAAGCACTTATTGGATGAGGTTTTTGTGATATACGAAATGATCAATGTCGAGGTAAGAGTTATCAGCCGAGCCGAAGGCGAGTCAGATAACTCTTACCAAGACATTGATAATTTTGCATATCACAAAAACCGAATCCGATAATTGCTTTATTATACATTGTAAGTCTTTTTCCTCGAGCAATTGACGAATTTCGCCTTCGGAAGAGCTTAAAAAGCAAGATGCCATAACATGAAACAGAAAATATCGAAAAAATGTTGTTGCCATGCCAACCATTGATGCCAACGAATACCGCATACTGTAATAATCTGCACCGTAGGCTCAACATGCAGATAACTCAGTTATCTGCTAGCAGATAACTGAGCCATAGAATAAGAATACATAGAAGGGCCACTCGCGTCGGAGCCTTTGGAGTTTTTGAAGCCGCGCATGTCGCATTACGCACGTTATTAGCATTTTCTCAGCCAGTCAATTGCATTTTCTGGCCAATAGAAATGCTGAACTGGCTGGTGGCAGCCAGTAAACTGCATAAACATAGTGTGACATGTTGCACTGCTGAGTGGCCCTTCTATGTATTCTTATTGTATGACTGAGTTATCTGCAGATTGTGTGATAGTCGCATTTATCTGCATACAACTGACCAATCACAACGCATAAAACAACTGCAATGTATAGTAATTAACACTTATTGACTGAGACCGAGGGAAACAGTATGTTTTGTGGACCAGAGACTGTCGATGTCGAGGGTCCACAAAACATACTGCTTTCCCGAGGTCTCAGTCAATAAGTATTTTATTATATACTGAGTGCCAAAAGAGAAGAAAAGTACCACAAATCAATCAAACATGTGTAAAAAGGATTACCTTTTACCTGACATGGCTACGTGAGGCTTTGTGGATTTGTTGTCTACCGGTGAATAAAAGTAATGTCCACCGCTTAGCTACGTTGCCAGGGAGACAATAGAATTTCTCCACTATCACGTGATACGTTCTTAACCAATAAGAAACAGGAATAAATGAACTTTGACACTCAGTATATTATAAAATAGTATTAATTAGGCCGGCCAAATATGAAATTTTTTCATTAAAATCTCGAGAATCATTAATAAATCGTGAGCAAAACACAAAAGAAAATCATAGCCGTGAAGGAGTCTTTATTTCTCACACGCACACAACTTGCAGCTACCCTAATTTATGAATTTAGATTAAAATATCTCGAGAATTAAACAACGCGTAAGGAATGTGTAAATTCTTAAAGCTCTTTCGAACAATAAAAATTAATATCTCGCACTAATCTCTCTCAAAAGCTCTCTCAAATTTATTGCCGATATCTCTTTGAGAATTACTGTGCACGTGAAATGTAACTTATATCAAAACTAGCTTACTTCAAGCTGTTTGGGAATCAAGATTTTACGTGTCAACGAGATCAAATATGAATCTAAGATGGCAGACAGCGCATTAAATTTCTATCTTTACGACCAACTCCCCAACAAAAGGCTTTAATTCGCTCGAAAGTCGAATTTTGTTTTTTTTTTATTGTTTCAGGTAGTGAAAGATCCTGTGTGCTTTTTACAGTACTACCGACACTAGCAACGTTAGTGCGAGATGTTAATTTTTATTGAAACAAAAGCTGAACTGCTAAAAAAATGGAAACGACAAGATAAAATAAAAAAACTTACTTTCACTCTATCTTTGGATCTTCTTGGCTTCGGTTGTTCTCGTTTCATCATGCTGTTTATGGTTTCATCTGGTTGGCGCACTCTCTTCATGGAGCATCAAGGCGGTCCAGTAGGTAACTAGCTCACTCGTGTCCAGTCAACCAACATAAAATAAGGAGAAAATTAATGTTACAAAATATTTTAGAATATAGGACACTAAGCTTTAATTGAATTGACTTTAACAAACCGTACATTGTGATAGTATTTGCATCTTAACATCTGATGGAGACGGCTTGTGATTTACTTCTTATGTCGATATGAATTCTTTCCCATCTTGTTGCATCATTAGTTGATGGTTGTTGTATTCACTTTTTACTTGGCATTCTTTGAAAAAAAAATTACGATGTTCAGAAAACTGTTTACAAGATAAGCAAAGAAAACTACGTTCACAAGCATTAGAGAGGACTAAGTAATTATAATAGGCGTGACAGGTCACAGAGATTAGTCGACGAAGAAACTCATGGACAAATTCCCGGCATGATGATACCCCGATAGCAAGAAATACAGCAAGTGTAGAACGTGTACGTGTGAGCTTAAACTGTATGTATGCAACTCCAAGAAAAGCGCAACACAAAATGGCGGAATTTAAAGACATTTCTGGTGTCATTTCCAGTTCCCTAACTTTCGCGGACAAATATATTTATATATTTTTCTCAAATTTTTTTGAAGTAAATCTAGTTGGATTTTGTGAATAAACAAATTAAAAAAAGTATTGCCCACGTTAGGAAACTAGAACGGGCGCCCAAGAATGCCCACAATTTCTCCAATCTGGATTATATTTATTGATTGCGCAAATGACTGATAAAAAATAAGAGAGTAATAAAATACCAAATGGTTTCCTCTTCAAGATAGTGTCATACGTGCGCGCGGCATTTCGGGATATTTGGGAAAACTCATGTTGAAGTTGAACCTAAGGCAACATGCCAAGTACATGGATGACGCTATCCTGCTCAGGAAACTATTTAGTAATTGTCTTACAAAATGATGACAGTGAAACACAACTCAACGCCACGGCATTTAAATTTCTCGTGTAGGATTGTTTGATCCTGCACAGTAATAGCCAAGTGGCGCAATCGTCAGAGCAAACGCCTATCACATGTGAGGTCGTGGGTTCAATCCTTACTTCAGACTCGTGACACCCATGTGAGGAGTTAGTCAGTCGTGGGTTTATCCCGGGTACTCCGGTTTGCGAATGTTGACTGGATGGTTAAAATTGTAAAATATCAGTAATCACCGGAACACGGGTACTTAACTAAACTGCTGACGATGAGGCGGAACTCATAATGAATTAATGAAAATGTGTTTCACTGTAGTTATCATATAATGTAATTGCCAAGCTGAATGAATAATTCTCCAGTAACTACGTCATATGAATAATTTACAATTATGAGAGTAGTGGGGGGGGGGGCAGCATAAAGATTGAAGTAGTGTCAAGGAAGGGGTACTACCCTGACGGGTACTAGGCGAAGAAGTAGAGTAAACAGGAGGAAGAAAATTAAATTGGAGTAAATAAGGGGGATTGGGGTAAAGAAGGGGAGAAGCAGGATAAAGAAACCAGTGGAAGGGGGTGCTATCCTGGAAGGAGTACCCGGGAAAGAAGAGGGTGAACAGGAGGAAAAGTAGATTGGAGTACAGAAAGGGGAAATTAAACGGATCAGGAAATTCAGACTTGCAATTCAAATGAAAGGCAGCTCATTGGTCATGTAAACACTCGTTAAATCATGGTTCTCGCTTGCCTTTAGCTTGGAATCATCTTTGAATTTGAACTGAAAGTCTGAATTTGCATGTTTCTTGTATAGAGTGCAGTGTATCAGAACAGAAGAGGTTTTAAAGAAAAAGAAAGAAAGAATAAAAGTAAGTTAAAATTTGTAAAGAATAATGAAGAAACTATTGGTACAGCACTTGATACATGATGATAATCATCATTATAAACTCTCTATTAATCCGGGGGGGGGGGTATAATAGAGAATTTGCAATGATAGTAAGTATATTGTAATATTTGGGTTTTTACCACTAAATCCTCTTGAAAGTTCTTTTTGGCTGTGGCTTCTCTCATCACAGTTGTCTGTGCTTGTCTTGCAAAATCTCTGGAATATCTATAACGTGAAGGTCAATATTTAAGATTAGAAAAATAGAAACCGTAAAATAGAAAGAAATTTAAATCGTGGCGAATACTTTTTACGGTCTTGCTGGCATGACAAAAAGAGAGTATAGATTTATAAGATCATGTTGATTTATCCTTTATCTGAACTATATTTAACTTAGATTTTAAAATAGATTTCACCCTGGTAAGCAGACCGAATCGGTTTTCAAACAAGATAACATTTAATGACTAAAACGTGCACAGAATAGTTAGAGAATGCTTACATGTCGAATAAAAATCCAATACTTTTAATGTCCAACTACACAATAGCGATTTTCGTTGCATTTCTAGACTGGAGAAGAAGACGACGCCATTTTGATTTTGATTTCTCCCGACAACGGCAGATTTGTCTTCGCAATTTTTTCCATTTCTTCGTCGTTTCAGCTCCAATTTGCTCGTTGTGTTTCTTTCGTACCTTCCTCGCCATTTCCGTACAATCAATGGACATTTATACTCAAGATTAAGACTGTATTGAGACTTTCAAAATGTTCGTCAGGAGACATAAAAATCGAAGCTTCTTCTTCGGGTTGCAGAAGCAAATGACGTCAGACGACCTTTGTCCGCCAGCAAATACCCGTATGTATAACATTCAATGATCTTTTTAGGAAGCTGAAAATCGGTTTTTATTGCGCGAACGAAGTGTTTTTGCCATTATTTCTTACTCAGGTCTTTCTTCTGCTACTTTACTTCATGTTTACTTAGGTAACTTGCCAAAAGAAACGCCTGTAAGGGACAATTTTGCAATTTTTTTTATTTGGATGCTGATGAACAAGGGAAGACTCGTTAAAGCTTTCATTGGCAAATATCTTTCCCTCCGTGGCCGAGAGGTAAAGACAACTGTCTTGACTTCGATTTTGGGTGGATCGAGGACCGGTCCAGTTCAACTGAGTTTGGTAAGAATTTAATTCTGATCGGTGCTCGATCCACCCAAAACTGAAGTCAAAGCTGGGCGTGGAGTGCAGGAAAACACTAGGCAGTACCGCGAGGCCGAGGAGGCAAACGTTATTTTCCCAGCGTTGTTAACTAATATTTAAGCAAATTTCATTAACTTGACTGTTGGGGACAGACCTGTAGGGTTGGTGCATTGAAGACTTCTCGTCGTTATTTCCCTTCGTTCAAGAAGACAAGTTGTCTTCATCGAGAAATAACGACGAAAAGACTTCAAGACACCACTAAACCACTACACTTTAAAGCTACAGTGTAGTGGTTTAGCTAGCTAAACCACTACACTGTGCCAATAATATATGGCTGACTTCTTCCTAACGCTTACGGTACGACCATGGATGCGCAAAGATGCGCAAACACATTAAAGCCTTGAAAGCAAGTGTTTTCTTTTAGGAAAGAATCAAGGACGACAACGCTTACTAAATCAAAGCCGTCTAGTCATGTTTTAAGTACTTCAGCTGTTTAACGATCTTTTACCAGATCTTTGCAAGAGGAAAAGTAAAATTTTGCATCATTATTATTAACTTTCCGTCAGTCGTTTCTTTCTTGATCGAGCATTATATGCCATTGTGTTCAGTGTCCTTGATATAGGAGCCATATACTTATGGCCTTGGGTTTAATTCCCAAACACTGAATGGCAGTGTTTTGCTCTTCCAATGAGATAACAAGATGGCACTGTAGAACGCGTGGTTTTATATAAGCTACGAGCGTCAAGATATCCTTGATAGGTAACTATTGATCCTACAATGGACACTTATGTTCACTGCCAATAGGAACGTTTTCAACTCACAGCTTGTACATAATGGCTTTTATAGGTTGTGTCACAAGGAAACTGCAGTTCGGTCGTAAAATCAACTTGTTTTCAAGGTTGCCGGGTTTTAAACATTACTGACACTGTTAATGTTGTAGCTCGGAATTGTAAAACAACGGCGGCAATGCAGTTTTCTTGTGCCATAACCTGTAAAATGGGTGGTTTTATCATTTATATAAGCTACGACCGCCAAGCTTTATCCTTGATAGGAAACAATTGATCCCACCAGCGACATTTGTATTCTCTACCGATAGGAACGTTTGAGACTTACAGCTTGTACATAACGCATTTTATCGGTGAGTCGCAAAACCAACCTGTTACTGCTCAGCAAACTACCAGTTCCCTCGATCAACGATAGTCGATGAAGCTTGGCGCTCGTAGGTTGTGTAAAACCAAGCATTTTACAGGTTATAGCCAGGTTAGCAGTATCTGCAATGTTTCAAAGCAACCACGAATAGAAACTGACAGCCAACGTTCTGAGTTAAGGTTTGTAGAATATACTACATGATTAGTTACAGCATGACCAGGCATATAGTAAATAACGCATTGCCATCTTGTTCCAAAGTTATCTTATTACTTGAAAGAGCTGAAGACTGCCATGCAGTGTTTGGGAATCAAACCCAAGGCCATAAATACATGACTCCTATATCAAGGACACTGAACACAATGACATATAAAGCTCGATCAAGAAAGAAACGACCGACGGAAAGTCAATAGTATATGCAAACTTCGACTTTCCTTCTTGCAAAGGCCTGGTCATAAAAGATCGTTAAACATAGCTGAGCAACTTAAAACATGCCTACACAGTTTTGATTTAATAAGCGTTATCGTCTTTGACTCTTTCCCGAAAGAAGACATATTCTTTACAGGCTGTACAGTGTTTGCGCATCTATGCTTCATGCCTTCTTGAAAAGACCTCGCCATAAAAGATCGTTTAACTTAGCTGAACAACTCGAGCGCCAAGCTTCATCGACTATCGTTGATCGAGGGAAATGGTAGTTTGCTGAGCAGTAACAGGTTGGTTTTACGACTCACCGATAAAATGCGTTATGTACAAGCTGTAAGTCTCAAACGTTCCTATCGGTAGAGAATACAAATGTCGTTGGTGGGATCAATTCTTTCCTATCAAGGATAAAGCTTGGCGGTCGTAGCTTATATGGTTATGGCACAAGAAAACTGCATTGCCGCCGTTGTTTTACAATTCCGAGCTACAACATTAACAGTGTCAGTAATGTTTAAAACCCGGCAACCTTGAAAACAAGTTGATTTTACGACCGAACTGCAGTTTCCTTGTGACACAACCTATAAAAGCCATTATGTACAAGCTGTGAGTTGAAAACGTTCCTATTGGCAGTGAACATAAGTGTCCATTGTAGGATCAATAGTTACCTATCAAGGATATCTTGACGCTCGTAGCTTATATAAAACCACGCGTTCTACAGTGCCATCTTGTTATCTCATTGGAAGAGCAAAACACTGCCATTCAGTGTTTGGGAATTAAACCCAAGGCCATAAGTATATGGCTCCTATATCAAGGACACTGAACACAATGGCATATAATGCTCGATCAAGAAAGAAACGACTGACGGAAAGTTAATAATAATGATGCAAAATTTTACTTTTCCTCTTGCAAAGATCTGGTAAAAGATCGTTAAACAGCTGAAGTACTTAAAACATGACTAGACGGCTTTGATTTAGTAAGCGTTGTCGTCCTTGATTCTTTCCTAAAAGAAAACACTTGCTTTCAAGGCTTTAATGTGTTTGCGCATCTTTGCGCATCCATGGTCGTACCGTAAGCGTTAGGAAGAAGTCAGCCATATATTATTGGCACAGTGTAGTGGTTTAGCTAGCTAAACCACTACACTGTAGCTTTAAAGTGTAGTGGTTTAGTGGTGTCTTGAAGTCTTTTCGTCGTTATTTCTCGATGAAGACAACTTGTCTTCTTGAACGAAGGGAAATAACGACGAGAAGTCTTCAATGCACCAACCCTACAGGTCTGTCCCCAACAGTCAAGTTAATGAAATTTGCTTAAATATTAGTTAACAACGCTGGGAAAATAACGTTTGCCTCCTCGGCCTCGCGGTACTGCCTAGTGTTTTCCTGCACTCCACGCCCAGCTTTGACTTCAGTTTTGGGTGGATCGAGCACCGATCAGAATTAAATTCTTACCAAACTCAGTTGAACTGGACCGGTCCTCGATCCACCCAAAATCGAAGTCAAGACAGTTGTCTTTACCTCTCGGCCACGGAGGGAAAGATATTTGCCAATGAAAGCTTTAACGAGTCTTCCCTTGTTCATCAGCATCCAAATAAAAAAAATTGCAAAATTGTCCCTTACAGGCGTTTCTTTTGGCAAGTTACCTAAGTAAACATGAAGTAAAGTAGCAGAAGAAAGACCTGAGTAAGAAATAATGGCAAAAACACTTCGTTCGCGCAATAAAAACCGATTTTCAGCTTCCTAAAAAGATCATTGAATGTTATACATACGGGTATTTGCTGGCGGACAAAGGTCGTCTGACGTCATTTGCTTCTGCAACCCGAAGAAGAAGCTTCGATTTTTATGTCTCCTGACGAACATTTTGAAAGTCTCAATACAGTCTTAATCTTGAGTATAAATGTCCATTGATTGTACGGAAATGGCGAGGAAGGTACGAAAGAAACACAACGAGCAAATTGGAGCTGAAACGACGAAGAAATGGAAAAAATTGCGAAGACAAATCTGCCGTTGTCGGGAGAAATCAAAATCAAAATGGCGTCGTCTTCTTCTCCAGTCTAGAAATGCAACGAAAATCGCTATTGTGTAGTTGGACATTAAAAGTATTGGATTTTTATTCGACATGTAAGCATTCTCTAACTATTCTGTGCACGTTTTAGTCATTAAATGTTATCTTGTTTGAAAACCGATTCGGTCTGCTTACCAGGGTGAAATCTATTTTAAAATCTAAGTTAAATATAGTTCAGATAAAGGATAAATCAACATGATCTTATAAATCTATACTCTCTTTTTGTCATGCCAGCAAGACCGTAAAAAGTATTCGCCACGATTTAAATTTCTTTCTATTTTACGGTTTCTATTTTTCTAATCTTAAATATTGACCTTCACGTTATAGATATTCCAGAGATTTTGCAAGACAAGCACAGACAACTGTGATGAGAGAAGCCACAGCCAAAAAGAACTTTCAAGAGGATTTAGTGGTAAAAACCCAAATATTACAATATACTTACTATCATTGCAAATTCTCTATTATACCCCCCCCCCCCCCGGATTAATAGAGAGTTTATAATGATGATTATCATCATGTATCAAGTGCTGTACCAATAGTTTCTTCATTATTCTTTACAAATTTTAACTTACTTTTATTCTTTCTTTCTTTTTCTTTAAAACCTCTTCTGTTCTGATACACTGCACTCTATACAAGAAACATGCAAATTCAGACTTTCAGTTCAAATTCAAAGATGATTCCAAGCTAAAGGCAAGCGAGAACCATGATTCAACGAGTGTTTACATGACCAATGAGCTGCCTTTCATTTGAATTGCAAGTCTGAATTTCCTGATCCGTTTAATTTCCCCTTTCTGTACTCCAATCTACTTTTCCTCCTGTTCACCCTCTTCTTTCCCGGGTACTCCTTCCAGGATAGCACCCCCTTCCACTGGTTTCTTTATCCTGCTTCTCCCCTTCTTTACCCCAATCCCCCTTATTTACTCCAATTTAATTTTCTTCCTCCTGTTTACTCTACTTCTTCGCCTAGTACCCGTCAGGGTAGTACCCCTTCCTTGACACTACTTCAATCTTTATGCTGCCCCCCCCCCCACTACTCTCATAATTGTAAATTATTCATATGACGTAGTTACTGGAGAATTATTCATTCAGCTTGGCAATTACATTATATGATAACTACAGTGAAACACATTTTCATTAATTCATTATGAGTTCCGCCTCATCGTCAGCAGTTTAGTTAAGTACCCGTGTTCCGGTGATTACTGATATTTTACAATTTTAACCATCCAGTCAACATTCGCAAACCGGAGTACCCGGGATAAACCCACGACTGACTAACTCCTCACATGGGTGTCACGAGTCTGAAGTAAGGATTGAACCCACGACCTCACATGTGATAGGCGTTTGCTCTGACGATTGCGCCACTTGGCTATTACTGTGCAGGATCAAACAATCCTACACGAGAAATTTAAATGCCGTGGCGTTGAGTTGTGTTTCACTGTCATCATTTTGTAAGACAATTACTAAATAGTTTCCTGAGCAGGATAGCGTCATCCATGTACTTGGCATGTTGCCTTAGGTTCAACTTCAACACGAGTTTTCCCAAATATCCCGAAATGCCGCGCGCACGTATGACACTATCTTGAAGAGGAAACCATTTGGTATTTTATTACTCTCTTATTTTTTATCAGTCATTTGCGCAATCAATAAATATAATCCAGATTGGAGAAATTGTGGGCATTCTTGGGCGCCCGTTCTAGTTTCCTAACGTGGGCAATACTTTTTTTAATTTGTTTATTCACAAAATCCATCTAGATTTACTTCAAAAAAATTTGAGAAAAATATATAAATATATTTGTCCGCGAAAGTTAGGGAACTGGAAATGACACCAGAAATGTCTTTAAATTCCGCCATTTTGTGTTGCGCTTTTCTTGGAGTTGCATACATACAGTTTAAGCTCACACGTACACGTTCTACACTTGCTGTATTTCTTGCTATCGGGGTATCATCATGCCGGGAATTTGTCCATGAGTTTCTTCGTCGACTAATCTCTGTGACCTGTCACGCCTATTATAATTACTTAGTCCTCTCTAATGCTTGTGAACGTAGTTTTCTTTGCTTATCTTGTAAACAGTTTTCTGAACATCGTAATTTTTTTTTCAAAGAATGCCAAGTAAAAAGTGAATACAACAACCATCAACTAATGATGCAACAAGATGGGAAAGAATTCATATCGACATAAGAAGTAAATCACAAGCCGTCTCCATCAGATGTTAAGATGCAAATACTATCACAATGTACGGTTTGTTAAAGTCAATTCAATTAAAGCTTAGTGTCCTATATTCTAAAATATTTTGTAACATTAATTTTCTCCTTATTTTATGTTGGTTGACTGGACACGAGTGAGCTAGTTACCTACTGGACCGCCTTGATGCTCCATGAAGAGAGTGCGCCAACCAGATGAAACCATAAACAGCATGATGAAACGAGAACAACCGAAGCCAAGAAGATCCAAAGATAGAGTGAAAGTAAGTTTTTTTATTTTATCTTGTCGTTTCCATTTTTTTAGCAGTTCAGCTTTTGTTTCAATAAAAATTAACATCTCGCACTAACGTTGCTAGTGTCGGTAGTACTGTAAAAAGCACACAGGATCTTTCACTACCTGAAACAATAAAAAAAAAACAAAATTCGACTTTCGAGCGAATTAAAGCCTTTTGTTGGGGAGTTGGTCGTAAAGATAGAAATTTAATGCGCTGTCTGCCATCTTAGATTCATATTTGATCTCGTTGACACGTAAAATCTTGATTCCCAAACAGCTTGAAGTAAGCTAGTTTTGATATAAGTTACATTTCACGTGCACAGTAATTCTCAAAGAGATATCGGCAATAAATTTGAGAGAGCTTTTGAGAGAGATTAGTGCGAGATATTAATTTTTATTGTTCGAAAGAGCTTTAAGAATTTACACATTCCTTACGCGTTGTTTAATTCTCGAGATATTTTAATCTAAATTCATAAATTAGGGTAGCTGCAAGTTGTGTGCGTGTGAGAAATAAAGACTCCTTCACGGCTATGATTTTCTTTTGTGTTTTGCTCACGATTTATTAATGATTCTCGAGATTTTAATGAAAAAATTTCATATTTGGCCGGCCTAATTAATACTATTTTATAATATACTGAGTGTCAAAGTTCATTTATTCCTGTTTCTTATTGGTTAAGAACGTATCACGTGATAGTGGAGAAATTCTATTGTCTCCCTGGCAACGTAGCTAAGCGGTGGACATTACTTTTATTCACCGGTAGACAACAAATCCACAAAGCCTCACGTAGCCATGTCAGGTAAAAGGTAATCCTTTTTACACATGTTTGATTGATTTGTGGTACTTTTCTTCTCTTTTGGCACTCAGTATATAATAAAATACTTATTGACTGAGACCTCGGGAAAGCAGTATGTTTTGTGGACCCTCGACATCGACAGTCTCTGGTCCACAAAACATACTGTTTCCCTCGGTCTCAGTCAATAAGTGTTAATTACTATACATTGCAGTTGTTTTATGCGTTGTGATTGGTCAGTTGTATGCAGATAAATGCGACTATCACACAATCTGCAGATAACTCAGTCATACAATAAGAATACATAGAAGGGCCACTCAGCAGTGCAACATGTCACACTATGTTTATGCAGTTTACTGGCTGCCACCAGCCAGTTCAGCATTTCTATTGGCCAGAAAATGCAATTGACTGGCTGAGAAAATGCTAATAACGTGCGTAATGCGACATGCGCGGCTTCAAAAACTCCAAAGGCTCCGACGCGAGTGGCCCTTCTATGTATTCTTATTCTATGGCTCAGTTATCTGCTAGCAGATAACTGAGTTATCTGCATGTTGAGCCTACGGTGCAGATTATTACAGTATGCGGTATTCGTTGGCATCAATGGTTGGCATGGCAACAACATTTTTTCGATATTTTCTGTTTCATGTTATGGCATCTTGCTTTTTAAGCTCTTCCGAAGGCGAAATTCGTCAATTGCTCGAGGAAAAAGACTTACAATGTATAATAAAGCAATTATCGGATTCGGTTTTTGTGATATGCAAAATTATCAATGTCTTGGTAAGAGTTATCTGACTCGCCTTCGGCTCGGCTGATAACTCTTACCTCGACATTGATCATTTCGTATATCACAAAAACCTCATCCAATAAGTGCTTAATATGTTATAGTTTACTTATTAAGCTTTGTGGAAACACCACGTAAATTTATTATTGCAATAATAAATTTACGTGGTGTTTCCACAAAGCTTAATAAGTATATTGTATTCACCATGCAAACGTACAAGAAACTTATCATGTTATAGTTTATAAATTATTCGTAACTATCATCTCATGACTTAATTCTTTCTACTATTGCAAAGGGTGATGGGATGTGAAAAAAACGCACAAGAAGAGAAAAGAATGAACGATCCTGGACGGCAAGACCCACAAAACAACAATCCACAAGAATAAGAAGACACGACATTGTAATAGAAAGTAGTGGTAATGTGCAAGTTAGTAGAAAACAAGATACTTATTATTGAGGGATCAAAGAGGATTTAATAGATATTTCTCGTTAATGAAAAAGAAAAGACAGCAAATTAAGTGAAAAAAATTGGATTGAAATAACATTGATATCAAATACATTCAACAAAATAATTAAATAGAATATCTAGGAGTTTGGCAGTCAATTTTCGAGTCAAAAAACAGGTAAAAATATGGTAAATGTCGACAATATTTTTTAAAGAAACAATACCTTAACGCCTGGAAATTTCGTCTCTAACATTTGGATTTGGATATTTCTAAAAACAAAACAAAATAACATGTAGGATTGAACGTTTTACAAAAATAAGTTTCGTAATAATGCCACTAAATTATAGTTGATGCATTTTGTCACTATTCTTGGTTTGCACATGACGTCATTTCGTGTGATTGGGCGCCATCTTGGTTGACTCTGCAGATTACTTCAGCTGTTTACAGCGAAGTACTTGTGTCAATTTACTATTTCATCGTTAGTTTTAGCGTATTATGAATGATACTTTAAAGATGTATGGCTCGATAGGATCAGATATAATGAATAGATACTTTGTGGTTGCCATGTGTTTCAAACGTCAACAAAGATGGCGTCGATTGCAAACGATCAATTCCGTCGTTCTACCTTTAAAGAATGTGTTCTTTGGTTAAAAAGCGAGAAAATGTGACTTGTATTCCAATTCACCGTAGCAAAACAGATGGTGGCATGTCGATTTTACCAGAATTTAATGCGGGTATCAATCAAGAATACCAGTGAAATGATATTTAAGATAAGCTAATGGACGGAATTTTAACACAAGTGACAAAATAACCTATCTGTCTGTTCCTCAAACGAGGTTAATTTACTTTAAGTTTTTAAACGATTTCAGACCGCAAGGCATTCTGGTAAAATCAACACCCGCCATCTTTTTGCTACATTAAATTCCCAAGGGAATATATCATTTCTTTGTTTCTTAGCTAATTTGGTTCATACATCCATGCAAATCAGTAGGATCATTATATTTTTTTGTGCATTTTAAATTCCCATGGGAATACGGCATGCTTTGTTTCAATGGTGATGCGTCTGTTTATGGTAATTACTGCATAATGCGAATCCTCTTTGATTATTAATATGATAAGTATCTTGGTGCTTTCAGATTTGTTTTGGTAAGCAGGAACAATGAAGTCATTGTTTGTGTACACTAAAGCAAATTACGAAGGTGGTTTGAGAGCAGCTGCGAGGTACCATGCAAATGAAGGCGTTTCGGTTAAATAAGTGTGAGAATTACGGCATTAAAAATTGCATGTCATCTACACTTAAGGATATAAGTTGCCAAAAAAAAAAACAACTTTAGTGAATCTGTTGAGTTTCAATTGCTTTTTATTTTTGCCTAATTCTCATGCTTATTTGACCCAGCCTTGGACTTTGGTAAGTATCAGGGGCCGGTTGTATCAAAGGCGTTTAGCTTAAACGGTGGATAAGTCAAAAATATGAAACAAGTTTCCATGTTGTATAAACAAACCAGCTGAAGTTATTTGACCTGAGAAGAACAATTATATATAAAACTAAATATTTATTCTATTTCAACTCATAATTTCGGTTCCGTACTAGGTGTAAAACTGATTTTTAAATTTCACTTATCCACCGTTTAAGCTAAACGCCTTTGATACAACCGGCCCCAGGTTTATATTTACTCCGGAACAGTTAACACAACGAAAAGCCCATGCCCATTCAGCTAAGGTTTTACGTTTGAAAATTCAATCAAAAACTCAGTCTAAGTGGGTTTAAGTAGCTAGAGATAACGTAATTTATCTTTTTATTTTGCTTTTTTGTTTATAACGTAATTTATTAGCTAAATGTATGGACTGCGAGGGTGTGCGCCGTGTGTAAGTTGCATGGGATTAGGTTTATTAAAGGAATTAAAATTTTTGAAAGTATGCTTAAAAACCAAAATCTGTCGTCACTTCTAACAAAACAGTTAAGAGTAGGTTTCAACATCAACTAAATTGATCTATACTATTAACTAAGAAAAATGCGAATTAAGTTTTATATTTTGCAAGCAAATTTTAAATAGAATTCTCACCTGTTTTTATGTACGAGCTTTTTCTGTTTACGTTTGATCTAAAATATCCAAATAAATTGCATTTAAAATGCATACTTTACCGAAATTTTAACTCTTTTAATTTTCGAAATTGGGTGGCAGTCGGGGTGGTGGTGGTGCATGCGGGTTTATCAGCTGTGAGTGACTGTGCGATGGTGAGGAAAGTGAAGGTAACGAATGGAATGCAGGAGCTTAGAACTGAGGAAGACAGCTTAGAACTGAGGCAGGTAGGCAGTTGGTAGGATCAGCGGGGGGCACTTGACATTTTGGCTTTGGGAATCAAATTTGCATGCTAAGTACTTAAGTCACTAACGTTTGTTGTTTTAATTTGTTAGGTACGCGCGGCTGCTCTCTAGGGAAGATCAACTTAGCAATTGTATTAACACTTGCAAAGTTGGTCTTCTCTTTGCCGGCTACCCCGGCCAGTTCTCCGAGTGCTACTTCCACCGTGAATAAGTAGAAGTACTTGTACTACATGTATAAGTACTTCTACTTAGGTGGAAGTGGCACTTGGGGAGCTGGCCGGGGTAGGGGGATTTTTTTTATTCAATTTCTCAATTCCCATGGGAATTGAATTTTTAATTAAAAAGGGGTCACAAGTAAATTTTGTAAACAATTTATTGAAAAAATTTGTAAAGATTACATACAATTTGAATAACAATAAAAAGAGATTAACTACCACACATTGTACTTATTAAAATAACAACAGAAGAAAACAGAACATGGCAGAGAGAACAATAACACAAGTGAATGAACAAAGTCCTAAAAAACTTGGGTCTTTTCAACGTAAGTAAATGTTTATACTTCAAAATATATTATAACAATGAAACAACTTGAAGTGATAAATTTTGAGAGTTTTGCAAAGGTTTACCCAGCATATAACGAGTTGTTTCACAATTACAAAGAAAAACATGTGGCTCAAAACATGCAACTGATAGAGATGACGAGAAGGCTTAACAAGTCTAAGTAGAAAGGTTTTCAAAAGTTAGTCACATTTTTATAACCATATGTAACTACCCTGTCAACTCTCCCAGTGGGAAGAACCGGAGTACCCGGAGAAAACCCACGAGTTTTGGCGGAGCGTTGACCAACGCTTTTTCAAATACAGCCAGCCTCACAGAAGAAAGGTATTTTTGTCAAAAGAAAAATATCATTTTTAATCAATTGTGCTTTTATAAGTCAGAAAAAATACATGCACGAATTACCAACGAATTTTGATGGCTTTGAGACATGTAACGTGGGCACATAATTCTTCCTAAAAATACTTTTTTGTACTCGAAACAACCCTTCAAAACGTCGAAAAACAACGAAGAAACGATTTTTTTATAAATTCCAAATTGACCAAGCTGTAATGTTCGGAGCCACATTTTTCTTATTGCGTTTCTAACCTGACAATGTGAAATGCACTAAACATTGCTACCTTTATTTTTTTTAACAAAAAATTCAAAAATACATAGAATAAAAACCAAGCATTTTTAGAATATTGTGTGTAGCACGACATTTTTCAGAAACCAATCTCTTACACTTTTCTTTGCATAACAGTGCATGCGATCTATTTTTCGCAAAAAAATACAAAGAAAGTCTCAGACATCTCATTTTTCTGGTGGGCACAAGAACAGAAGCTTTTTGTTCAAATTGTGATAATTTATTTGAGATAACTTTGGGCAAAATTCTATTTTTCATTGAAAACAGCCGAAAAATCAATGCTTTGGCTTTGCCCAGCAACTAATGAAGTCACTCGATAGTGAAGTTGCTTTATATACAATTGATAGTTTCAGTGTTAAAGAGACCAAAATAAAAGTAGAAATACATAACTTAGATTGATCTTGGATTGAAAAGTAAAAAATTTATTCGAAGAATCAATTTAAATTTAGTCTTTTTGGAAGGTACCATTGTCAGGTTAGGAACATATCTCTTTGAAGTATAAATTCATCTTTACTTACTTGTTGAAAAGACTATATTCAAGAGCCATGTAAACCTGTTTTCTTATATTATTATTACCACGCAAGTATTACAAAGTGGAATATTTGAAATGTAAACTTGAACTGAAGCAAAGGAAATGCACATACAAATTCAGAAATATTTCAATTGCCAAAATACAAATTCACCACAACCAAACAATATAAAAAGTTCCAGTAGGCAATATGTTGTAATTTTAATTAAGAAACTTATAAAGTAATAAATCATACAGGAAACACAAAAGAAATCATTTTCTCATCTTACAGAATCGGTATTTTCAAAATCACTTTGCTATAGATCTGATGTATAAAATTGACGAGTTTCACAAGCCATTTACAACATTCGCATCTGTGTATGTCAGATATCTCGCCTTCAGCTTGGGTTTCTATATCCGATACAACCCGGTCACTTGTATTGTAAATAGTACAAATCAAAATTGTTATCAAATCAAAGTCTCAAACTAATTTAAATTATTCTACTCCATATAATGCCAGACAGTTTTACTTTTTCTCAGGAAAGACCTTATGTTCAACAAGGTAAATTTGGCATGTTAATTAAGAAGTCTGTAAAATTTGAAATTGCATAGTATCAACTAAAAGCTTCATGTGACTTAAAACTTTTTCAAGTCGATGTAATACGAAGAACTCTGGTAAAGTATTTACTGTATCCAGGCATCAATAGAAAACTTTTAAAATTAAAAATTGTAGTTACTTATACTTATTATTGGCCAACATCTGTACTGCTTGTTTATCTAGAAAATCTGGCATACTGTCAATTTTTTTAGTCCAAGGAAACTTTTTTACTCTTAAATTCTTACATCTGCCACATCTTTTCTTTGCTAATAAAAAGAGCCCACAGAATTTATTTGGCAAGTTGTGGTTTTCTTTTTCATTTAAGATATGTAATTAATTGATAAAGTTAAAGAACAACTGCATCAGTTCATCTCAATTCCAAACAAGTTCCACTTTGTAAACAAAAGACAATATGCTAGCTTATTTTGTCCTTAATAAGTAGTTCATCTTAAAGTTTGAAAGTCAACATTCTAGTACAAAATCACAAAGTCTGTATCTAAGATAAATTACCAGTAGTATAAAATATTACAAAGTATTTTTTTAACTTTAAAGGGTCCAATATAACATTGAGAACTATTGTGATTTTCAAATGAACTTTCCAAACTTTCAAATGAACACTCAAAGCCAGCTTAAACAAAAGATGATTGAGATAGTAAACCAGGAAATAACATAGGTGTTGTAATTTTTTATCAAAAATATGATATAGTGCATATAACAGAAACATTTCAATTAAAAAGTAGAAATATATTTCCTGTGGTTAGTTTTAATTGCTACATATATTGAAATTTTAGTATAATAATGGATGTTTTTGTTTCTGGCAAAGTCACCTCAATCTCCTTATGTTTAACCAACATTACAAAGTCAAATAATGACAAACACGAATGATTAAACACAAATTTATATTTTAATGGGTAAAAATAAATATGTCCAAATTAGTATAATCATGCATATAGGTCTAGTAGGGTACCAATTTTTAGAAACAGAATTGTGTTGTTTAGAGGCATAACATATAAAATTGCTAGATTTGATATTTCAGTTTTTTAAGAAAGCCTTTTGTATGTGTTTTCATGAACTCTTGGGCCATAATTCAATTGATTTGAACCAAATAAGATTCTAACTTTCTTTTAAAACACAGTTCATCATTATTTGACTTTTTCTAAGATTAAAATGCTTCTGGAGCACATGAGATTCCACGGTATGTGTACCCACAAAATAATCGTCAAATTAGGTGAGAATGAAACCGTCATGTCCAAAATTATACTGTCCCAAATTGTCCCATATTCAATATTGTACATGCAATATTCCAATACCTTTAACAATTTCATTTTTCACAATCTGCCAGTTGTTGAGAGGAGGTTAAGCATTTTGTCGATCTACAAACAAATTTCAAAGAATTCTATTGAAGATAGATAACTGAAATGGTAAACAAACTGCAAAAGATAACAATGCAAGTGGTTGTGTAAAAACTAAAGACCACGTAAAGTCGGCCATTCTGTACAGTGTTTGGATTTGACAGTTTGAATTTTAATTGCCTCAAGAAAAGTCTAAAAGGCATTAAAAGCATAACATTCCTTGTTCTTTTTTAACATCCCGACCTTGCACGACTCCCACATCCTGCTCCGTCTCCTCCTATCCACCTCCCACCCTCAAGGCCCTGTCACACGGTGCAAATTTTCTTGCACTTGTAACTGCTCCGTCTCCTTCTCTATCCACCTCTTACCCTTAAGGCCCTGTCACACGGTGCACTTTTCCTTGCATTCACCGTAGCAAAAAAGATGGCGACATGTCGATTTTACCAGAATGCATTGCAGGTATCAAGAAAGAATACATGGGAAAAGATGACAAGAAACAAAGCTACTGGATTGAAATTTTAACACAAGTGTGAAAATAACCTATTGTCTTCTGTCTGTTCTTTAAAAGACGTTAATTTGCCTTTTTAAACAATTTGGTAAAATTGACATTTGCCATCTTTTTTGCTACAGGGAAAATCTACTCTTAAGTAAATTTGTGACAAATGTTTGGTACGTTAAAAAACCCCAGCAAACTGTGATGGAAACTTGCATTTGCCAATTTTACATCTCCCAATAGTAGAATTGCATTTCAAGTTGCAAGAAAAATTGCATTGTGACAGGACCTTTATTCTCCAGTGTTCCCGCCAACCTGCTCCCACCATTAGATGGAAAGTCCTTTTTTCACTACATTTTAGTAATTAGGCTGCCCCCCTCCTCTCACAAGTCTGTAATCGCCTGACGAAATCAATTGGTCGACAGTCCAAGACATGCTTTGTAATCGAAATTCACAAAATTAAAATTAAATTGCCTTTTTTCAATAAATTTGAACCAGAACCAACTCTATACATAGAACTGTCTCAGCATACTTTCTTCGACAATCTCAACAATTCAAGACCTCATTCAGTTTCTATAGCGGATTTCATGGTATTATTATCGAACCAACTTCAACTGAAAACGGTAGCCTTAATCTTACATGCGACCATAGCCATGCTTGGAAAGCACAAACTTACAATACTCGAAAATTGTACTTATTTCCAGTCTGATCTCTCAAAAATCGATCTCTATGCACAATCTAAGTACTTTGCTACAAATAATGATAGAAAATAAAGCATATTACCTTAAAACAAAGTTAGGATGCATGAAAATTTAGAGGACTTTCAAGGAGCAAAATCTTCGAGCTAGAGAAAAATTTTGAAAAAATAGTATTCGGAAAATCTTCGAGGAGCGTCGGAAACCGACGAATTCCGAGGAACGCCGAAACTACCACTTTGTGTCGACATGCTCCGAGCAAGTTCCTTGTTCCTGATTCAGAAGAAGCTGTATCACAGATCAGATATATACAGATAGGGAACTCGCACTTAATAACCTCAATTTTTGTGTCCCCGTGCTCACGTCATTCCACGCGCCACGCAAATTGCTCTGGCAAGTGTCGTTCGTCGTGTTTTCAGTCAAAAGCATAGGAAAAACGCCGTTCGAAAGTACAAAAATGAATATTTTTGCGAAGTTCCTTCACCGATCTTCATTTTGTATGTATGTAGATATTTCAGTAGAATCACAGGCGGCCCAAACGCGCGCTAGACTGTAACAATTATTGTATATTTGATATATAGAAAAATATATCACTAAAATATATTTTAAAATGAAATTTACTTGCCTATTTGATTGTGTGTACTGCTTTTGTTGTTATTTTGCTGTTATAATATTTTTTAAACGCTTTACAGTCGATGGTTGCGACGAGTCACTTGTGTACATATAATAAGTAAAAGGCTGCAGACTCCCGCATGTCGATCCGTCGACGCGAGAACTTTGAGTCAAAAATTCGCCCACTTAAATAACTCCATTCTCAAAAAAAAAGTCGTCAGCATGTAGATCAGATGCCGTTCTTCGAAAATACTACGATACTTTGCCGAGATCCACACGATTTCGACAATTATTCAACGATGAAAATCAAAATCGCTTTTATGTCGAACTTGGAAAGACCGATCACTGCTACGGCGGCGGCTTGGCAGCCAGGCCTTCTTGACCGTTGGGATTTACAGGGGGGGGGGGGGGCAGACAGCGCCAGCGCGCAGCATGCAAATACCAAGCCAATATTTCCGGTAACAGACAGCCAATCGCTACGGAGCTAGAGACTGTTTACATTTACTTACTTCATAATAACACAGACAAACAACCGCAACATTTTTTCGCATTTGATTCAGATTTTTAATACATTCTGTAACCACCACGCTCTTGCCAACACCAGCCTGACCAGTTATCAAAGCGTTGTGCCCAGCAAGCACGAACTTAAGAATATTTCTCTGATCACAATTAAGTTGAAACATACTTCCAGAAAGACTGAGAAAAGTACAGACAGTTAACGTCAAAGCACAAGTAAGTCGACAAGCTCGAAGTGAAATATGAGCTTATTATATATTACTACTCTGTGTTATTATGAAGTAAGTAAATGTAAACAGTCTCTAGCTCCGTAGCGATTGGCTGTCTGTTACCGGAAATATTTGCTTGGTATTTGTATGCTGCGCGCTGGCGCCGTCTGCCCCCCCCCCCCCTGTAAATCCCAACGGTCAAGAAGGCCTGGCTGCCAAGCCGCCGCCGTAGCAGTGATCGGTCTTTCCAAGTTCGACATAAAAGCGATTTTGATTTTCATCGTTGAATAATTGTCGAAATTGTGTGGATCTCGGCAAAGTATCGTAGTATTTTCGAAGAACGGTATCTGATCTACATGCTGACGACTTTTTTTTGAGAATGGAGTTATTTAAGTGGGCGAATTTTTGACTCAAAGTCCTCGCGTCGACGGATCGACGGGCGGGAGTCTGCAGCCTTTTACTTATTATATGTACACAAGTGACTCGTCGCAACCATCGACTGTAAAGCGTTTAAAAAATATTATAACAGCAAAATAACAACAAAAGCAGTACACACAATCAAATAGGCAAGTAAATTTCATTTTAAAATATATTTTAGTGATATATTTTTCTATATATCAAATCTACTACAATAATTGTTACAGTCTAGCGCGCGTTTGGGCTGCTGTGGTAGAATTTGCGTTTGATTCTTGTGTAGAAATTTCTAAATTTCCTTAAAAGTAGGAATAAACCAGAAAATGACGGAAACACGCTCTCAAAACTTCACCGCGACACATCGCTGGAATTTGTCGTTTTAAAGCATTTTGCATGAGAATCTTTGCACGTAAAACCTTCTTGCGGTTTAGATGTTCTAGCATGCACGTTTAAATGCGTGTTTTGTTGACACATTTCGCTAGAAATTGAGTTTAAACGCCGTGTTTAGGTCGGCTCACGCGGTTTGTGCCAGCGGTATCACCCATGAGCGCTGCACCGACTTCTGACACCGAAAAAAAAATAAAAAAAAAAAAAAAAAACAGAAACGGGGCGAATTTAAAACTCCGCCTCGCCTACGGCAGGCGGAGTAAATAGATTGTTTTGGCACTTACAATCTAGAATAAACCGAAAAAATGAGAAATTTAAAACTTCAATACCCGGGGCTTGTGTCTTATGAAAATTTGCTCGAGTCTAAGCCGTTCAAAACGTCGCGCAAACTTCCATATTTTTAGCAAAATTAGCTTGTTCGTGTTTAATTTGCACACTCCCCAAATCACTTTCACAAATACTCAAGCAATGTATTAATAAAAACTTCATGCTTCAAGCCGTTTGGCAAGGTTGAGAGCTGTTTCAAAATTGTCTAGTTTTTCTAAAATTTTGTTACGTTACGCCTGTAACCTTATTTCCTGAGTTTTAACAAAAAAATGACCCTGGAGGGGACCTAATTAGAGTGGACCTAATTAGGTTTCCAGGTTCAATTCCTGGAGCCATATATTGATGTGCACCAACTGATATATACACCAACTATACTTAGTATAGTTAGTAGAAGTAAGTATACTAAATTTGAAATATTAATAGTACTTACAGTACTTTCCACCCCTACCGGTTTTCGTAGCTTTCTTGTTTTCAGTATGGTATGGTTATTACGGTTAGCATTACGGTTACCATTTGGTAACTCTTCATGACATGTGCGGAAGGTAAGTTTAGTCTACTGTAATTAGTGTACTAGAGTTACCTTAGTCAACTAAAGTAACTCTAGTCTACCTTTAATGGTGGTAGACTAGAGTTACGCTAGTTAACTAAGGTAGAGTTACCATTAACTCTACCTTAGTTAACTAACGTAACTCTAGTCTACCACCATTAAAGGTAGACTAGAGTTACGCTAGTTGACTAAGGTAGAGTTACCATTAACTCTACCTTAGTTAACTAACGTAACTCTAGTCTACCACCATTAAAGGTAGACTAGAGTTACTTTAGTTGACTAAGGTAACTCTAATACACTAATTACAGTAGACTGAACTTACCATTAACTCTACCTTAGTTAACTAACGTAACTCTAGTCTACCTTAATGGTGGTAGACTAGAGTTACGTTAGTTAACTAAGGTAGAGTTAATGGTAACTCTACCTTAGTCAACTAGCGTAACTCTAGTCTACCTTTAATGGTGGTAGACTAGAGTTACGTTAGTTAACTAAGGTAGAGTTAATGGTAACTCTACCTTAGTTAACTAACGTAACTCTAGTCTACCACCATTAAGGTAGACTAGAGTTACGTTAGTTAACTAAGGTAGAGTTAATGGTAAGTCTACCTTAGTTAACTAGCGTAACTCTAGTCTACCACCATTAAGGTAGACTAGAGTTACGTTAGTTAACTAAGGTAGAGTTAATGGTAAGTCTAGTCTACTGTAATTAGTGTACTAGAGTTATCTTAGTCAACTAAAGTAACTCTAGTCTACCTTTAATGGTGGTAGACTAGAGTTACGTTAGTTAACTAAGGTAGAGTTAATGGTAAGTCTACCTTCGTTAACTAGCGTAACTCTAGTCTACCACCATTAAGGTAGACTAGAGTTACGTTAGTTAACTAAGGTAGAGTTAATGGTAAGTCTAGTCTACTGTAATTAGTGTACTAGAGTTATCTTAGTCAACTAAAGTAACTCTAGTCTACCTTTAATGGTGGTAGACTAGAGTTACGTTAGTTAACTAAGGTAGAGTTAATGGTAACTCTACCTTAGTTAACTAGCGTAACTCTAGTCTACCACCATTAAGGTAGACTAGAGTTACGTTAGTTAACTAAGGTAGAGTTAATGGTAAGTCTAGTCTACTGTAATTAGTGTACTAGAGTTACCTTAGTCAACTAAAGTAACTCTAGTCTACCTTAATGGTGGTAGACTAGAGTTACGTTAGTTAACTAAGGTAGAGTTAATGGTAACTCTACCTTAGTTAACTAGCGTAACTCTAGTCTACCACCATTAAGGTAGACTAGAGTTACTTTAGTTGACTAAGATAACTCTAGTACACTAATTACAGTAGACTAGACTTACCATTAACTCTACCTTAGTTAACTAACGTAACTCTAGTCTACCTTAATGGTGGTAGACTAGAGTTACGCTAGTTAACTAAGGTAGAGTTACCATTAACTCTACCTTAGTTAACTAACGTAACTCTAGTCTACCACCATTAAAGGTAGACTAGAGTTACTTTAGTTGACTAAGATAACTCTAGTACACTAATTACAGTAGACTAGACTTACCATTAACTCTACCTTAGTTAACTAACGTAACTCTAGTCTACCTTAATGGTGGTAGACTAGAGTTACGCTAGTTAACTAAGGTAGACTTACCATTAACTCTACCTTAGTTAACTAACGTAACTCTAGTCTACTTTAATGGTGGTAGACTAGAGTTACGCTGGTTGACTAAGGTAGAGTTACCATTAACTCTACCTTAGTTAACTAACGTAACTCTAGTCTACCACCATTAAAGGTAGACTAGAGTTACTTTAGTTGACTAAGGTAACTCTAATACACTAATTACAGTAGACTGAACTTACCATTAACTCTACCTTAGTTAACTAACGTAACTCTAGTCTACCACCATTAAAGGTAGACTAGAGTTACTTTAGTTGACTAAGGTAGAGTTACCATTAACTCTACCTTAGTTAACTAACGTAACTCTAGTCTACCACCATTAAAGGTAGACTAGAGTTACTTTAGTTGACTAAGGTAACTCTAATACACTAATTACAGTAGACTGAACTTACCATTAACTCTACCTTAGTTAACTAACGTAACTCTAGTCTACCACCATTAAAGATAGACTAGAGTTACTTTAGTTGACTAAGGTAACTCTAGTACACTACTTACAGTAGACTGAACTTACCATTAACTCTACCTTAGTTAACTAACGTAACTCTAGTCTACCACCATTAAAGGTAGACTAGAGTTACTTTAGTTGACTAAGGTAACTCTATTCTGCCTAGAGTTACGTTAGTTAAACTAAGCTAGAGTTAAACTCCACCTTAATTTAACTAACGTAACTCTAGTTTATCATCACTAAGGTAGAGCAGAGTTACTTTAGTTAACTAAGGTAAACTCTAGTATACTAAGTATTGTAAACTAGAATGTCATATAAAGTTACCTAATGGTAACCGTAATAACTAATATAACAACTAGAGAACTGTGAGAACTATAAAGCTACGAAAACCGGTAGGAGTGGTAAAATGGTCGAGGTTATGAAAGTACAGAAGTGCCTAGTACTAGTATATATATTTAGTATACTTACCTCTAGTAGCTATACTTAAGTGTAGTTACTGTATATCAGTTAGTTCACGTCTAAGATATGGCTCCAGGAATTGAACCTGGAAACCTAATTAGGTCCACGCTAATTAGGTCCCCTCCAGGGTCATTTTTTTTAAAACTCAGTAAATAAGGTTACGGGCGCAACATACTAGAGTAGAAAATATAGTAATAAGCTTACATGCATGACAACACAGCATAGTAGAAAAAAAATAGTAATTACTAATATGGTTACAGGCGGGACAATATAGACGCAGTAGAAAATATAGTAACAAAGTTACATGCATGACATGTAAAAAAAGATAGATTTTTCTGTGTTTTTGACTGCAACTACCGGCATTGAAACGAAAGCTGAACTGACAAAGAAAATTAAAAAACGACTAAATAAAATCAACATACTTACTTTCAGTGTTAGCCAGTAATGAAGTAAATTTACTTCGTTACTTTACTTAAGTAAAAAAAATCAGTATTTACTTGAAACGAAGTATTTTTTGTGAAGTGCTTTTTACTTGTAACGAAGTACGATTTTTGGTCAATATTTATTTACTTTTTTACTTCGTTACTTTTGTTATATTTTGGCAAAGTAAAAAAGTATTTCTCAAAGCAGAGTTAGCAGTGAGCGGACTGGTTGGATTGTGCTTGGCTCATATCTGAGTGTTCTATTACTGCTTTAACCTTTCTATTAGCAATTTTTATTTGTCAAATGAAATGGTTTACGAACTTATATTCTATTTCTGTAGTACTTTTACTTAAAATTTTCAGGCAATACTTTTACTTTTACTTATAAGTAAAATTTTCAGACAGTACTTTTACTTCCACTTAAGCAAAAATTTTGAGTACTTTGCTGAACACTGCTTACTTCCACTCCATCTTTGGATCGTCGTGGCTTCGGTTGGTCTCATTTTATGCTGTTTATGGTTTCATCTGCATGGTTGGCAGCATTTTCTTTTTATAGAGCATCACACAGCTCCACTCATATCCAGTCAACCATCATAAAATAAGGACAAAATTAATGTTGCAAAATATTTCAAAATGTTGGAAACCAAAAGAAAATTTGATATGTGACAAACCATACATATTATGTAGCGGTATTTGCATCTTGACATCTTCTGATAAACATGCACGGCCAGGTGATTCGCTTCACCGATAAAAATAAAAATTGCAGCCGAAAAATTTTTCGCTGTGGAGAATTTATTAAAAATCAATCGAAATTTAATCCCATTTAAGTAAAAATTAATGCATCTTATTTTTAACCACGTTGATTGTTTCCGTGACAGATGGAACTTCTTTTTTTCTTCTGAGATAAAAGTATGCGATTTCGATTGGTTATTTTCGTTTGACTCGTATTTGCTCAATTTTTCTTCTAGTTTCACACTCGAAATATTTCGATGACAAGCGAAAGCTAAAAGCTGGGTCTTTCCACTGTGAAAGAATGATTTTTATAGATTAAGTAATGACGCGTCAAAGCACCCAAAAGTTCGAATACCTTTTTGATACACCAGGGTGTTAGCTAGCCCATATAGTGTCCGTTTGACAGACTCTTCCCAATTGAGATAACTAAGGAACTTTCCCAATCAGAAATGGGAAGTTTCTATTTTATAAGATGAATGTGACTGTGTATATTTTTGTTTACTTTTATCGTTATTCATATTATAAAGAAAATACTATAAATAAAAACAACATTTTCCCCATTTACCAAAAATGGACTTAACTTTGGTTTTCCAGCTAACACCTGTACGTTGACCGTAGTTATTAAACAATTTTTGAATGAGGTCGAGCAGGATATGAGGAATAATTAAGGCACAATAATTGTTTTATTATTTCTTGAAAATATTTAAACTCAGTTTAAACGAAGCTGCATAAATTATAGCGTGACGTCATATCTTGTTTCAATATACGACGAAATGAGTCATAATGTCGTATATTTATTTTCAACGCCAAATGGACCATTCCGCTATTAGACAAACTTTTGAATTCGGAACATCAATGGACAATTTGCATGTTAGACTAACTTTCAGTCTAGCCAAGACAACTAAAATCTTTTACCACAGTTAAAAAGAGCATCCTAAAATTAGCAGAATTGCCAAGTTTGGTGGCGAAATGTTGTAAAGCATGGAAAATATGGCGTCGCAAAGTTTGCAAATTTGTATACATTTGTATTACGCGAAGAAAAAGTTACCACTTTTCAGCTAAAATTGTATCAAAAGTGGTAACTTTTTCCTCGCGTAATACAAATGTATACAAATTTGCAAACTTTGCGAGGCCATATTTTCCATGTTTTACAATATTTCGCCACTAAACTTGGAAATTCTACTAATTTTAGGATGCTCTTTTTAACTATAGTAAAAGATTTTGTTCGTCTTGCCTAGATTATAATTGAAAGTTAGTCTAACATGCAAATCGTCTACACTGCGACTCACGATATTAGTGAGAATACAAATTCGTGTAACAATAAACGTTAGTAAGCGCTTTGATCTTCCCGAAGTAATGAATTTTTCAAGTGGAATACTAGAAACATGTCCTCAATGTTTACATTCGCTAAGTCATGTGATTGCGGAATTATCGAGGCTTTCTATATAAAGGGCGGTCCACGATAATAGTTTTTCTAGTTGAGTATGACCATGGGACGCCGCACAGATCTCACCGACGATGAAAAACGAATAATTGTAAAAGAATTAGCAAATGCAACAACTCCTGATATGATTGCAAGCAAAATCAATCGTCATGTCGTTACAGTGAACAAGTTTGTGAATGATCCTTTGATAAAGGGGAAGATCCGCGCTGATTGCGGGTCCAGGAAGTCTGTTTCAAAGCGAGACTTAAATTCTTTGAAGAGAAAACTACGAAAACTACCAGGAGCAACCAGTGCCAGAATATTTAAAGAAGCTGGTGTACAAGACATTTCTAAAAGTACACGAAATAGAATTCTAGCAAAGATGGCCGAGACCAAATGTCCAAAGAAAATTCCTTTACTAACGAGAAGACATAGGACCTTGCGCATCGATTGGGCTAAAACATACATGAAAACAGTTATGAAACATGTATTGTTTACAGATGAGTCACGAGCAACATTAGATGGCCCTGATGATTGGTCAAGAGGATGGGTCATCCGTGGCGACCAGTGTCCAACAAGAATCAGACGTCAACAGGGAGGAGGTGGAGTCATGCTATGGGCTGGTATTGTCGGGGATGAGCTTGTTGGCCCTTTTCGTGTAAAAGAAGGTGTTAAACTAACATCACAAACTTACTGCCAGTTTCTTAAGAGCTTTCTTGAACCATGGCTTGAAGACGTCCCATTGTCACGTTTGAGAAACCTGATTTATATGCATGACAATGCTCCTTCTCATGCCGCTAAAGCAACAACTCAATACTTGGAGTCAATTGGTTTCAAGAACAAAACAATGATGATTTGGCCTCCTACTCACCAGATCTAAACCCAATAGAAAACTTATGGGCAATCGTTAAGCAACGAGTCTATGCGGTTGGAAAGCAATATTCTTCAAAAGATGCATTGTGGGAAGCCATAAAACAAGCAGCAGACTCTATACCAAGATCCTTGATAAGAAAACTTACAGAATCAGTGAATGAAAGATTGACATTATAAGACTTAATGGATCTCACGTTGGTAAATGACCTACTCTCCTTTGCTTAAGGCGCTGTTTTTTGTATTGAAGGTTAACTACATGTTAATAATGTTGTGAGAACGTTGTTAACTTCGAAGTATGTACCCATATAACGATTAATAATTGCGTTTGATAAGCAAATTTGTTTTTTTCCAATATACAAACTATTATTGTGGTTCAGGTAAAAATGAAGAAAATCAGTAATTAAACTGTCTTGCATTATCTTGAATGCGTCACACGTTTTTTATTCATCTTAAGTATAGGTAGGCTCCCTGCATAGCCTCTGTATAATTCTCCCTAAAATATGCAAATTCACTAGTTTTTTATCCCTAAGTTAGAATTTTCACTAATATCGTGAGTCGGACTGTATTAGTACAGCTGGAAAGAGCTTTCTAAATGTCATACAATTGTAAAGTTTGGTTGCAAAATATTGTAAAATGTAGAAAATATAGAGCTGCAAAGTTTGCGAATTTTGTATACTTTTGTATTACGCACGGAAAAGCGTTACCACTATGTGGAAATGTGGTAACGCTTTTTCCCTCGCAATAAAAAAGTATACAAAATTCGCAAACTTTGCTTTACTATAAAATACAAAAACAATAGATACTCCGAAGATCGATAACATATTGAAAATTTATTTCGACGTTTCGACTAAACTGTAGTCATCATCAGGAAATGAATGATCATTCAGTAGTAGAACTGACTACGATCAGAAAGTTCAGGAAATGCTCACTACACCAACTTATAGAAAACTGAAGAATGATCCAACTGCCTCCACAGAACGGAAAGTTACTAAGCATCTACTTGAATTACGCAAAAACGATTCTTTATCAATTAATCTTTATCGCCGACTCCACCCATCAGCATCCACTTGTCCGAAATTCTACGGTTTACCAAATATACATAAACCTAACGTCCCACTCCGTCCAATTGTCGCATCAAGAGCGTCAGCTACCTACAACTTAGCACAACATTTGACAGAAATCCTTAAACCGTTAGTTGGTAACACACAACATCATGTTCTACACTCTTCATCTTTTATCCAAGAAATTAAAGATCTCCGCCTTGACCCAAATGATGTCTTGATCAACTTTGACGTCGTAAGTTTGTTTACGAACGTGCCTGTTGACGAGACTTGCAATATTATCAAGCAGAAACTTCTCGATGATATAAGCTTGCATGAACGCACTCAGCTATCTGTGGATGAAATCATAGACTTGCTCAAACTGTGTCTTTCAAATACGTGCTTTCAATGGAGGGACGGCTTCTATGAACAAACTAGTGGAGCAGCTATGGGTTCACCTCTTTCTCCTGTCTTGGCAAATATTTTCATGGAACATTTTGAGCAGATTGCCCAGGCAAATAGTACATACGTTCCCAAATTGTGGAAACGGTTTGTCGATGATATCTTCGCGATCTGGTCGCACGGAAAAGAACATTTAGACACATTTCTAAATTACCTAAACAACATCCATCCATCCATAAAATTCACCATTCAGCATGAAGACGGAAACACTCTCTTTCCTTCCTCGATATCGCTTTGACCAGAAATCATGATGGCACATTAAATCACGCCGTTTTCCGTAAACCTACTCACACTGATCGTTACCTCAACTACAGATCGTTTCATCACCCTGCAATTAAATCTTCCGTTTGCAAAACCCTGGTAAGCCGCGCATATAATGTCTGCGATAAAGAAAGCATCTCCAAAGAATTAGATCACTTCAACGTAGTGCTTCAACAAAATGGTTTTCCAAAAAAACAAGATTTCCCTTACACCACCTACCCCTAGCAATAAGATCAAGCAAGAATTCTCAACATCGGTATGTATTCCATATCTCGGCAAAACTTCGCATCAAATTGAACGCATCCTTGCATCGTCTGGTATAAAAGTCTATCATTGTTACCAATAAAAAAATCTACCAACTCCTGTATACACATAAAGACAAAACAGATATAAACTTAAAACCCGGGGTATACCGAATCCCTTGCACATGCGGAAAGGTGTATATTGGCGAGACAGGCCGTAACTTGAAAGTTAGACAGAAAGAGCATAAAGATTGTTGCCGCAAATGCCAACCCGATAAATCTGCTTTGGCGAAACATGCGTGGGAAAATGACCATCCAATTAAATGGGATGATTCTGAACTTTTGGTGCCAGTAAGAAATTATTTTTCAAGGCAAATCCGTGAATCAGTTGAAATCTTTAAAAACAAAACAATCCTGGAAGAAGGAAAGCCTCTTCACGACACTTGGACCTGTCTGTTTAGTAATTAAGTAATTACATTTTAGTAGCAATATAAGTTGCTTTTATCAAGCGCGCGCGCATTTGAACATTGTAATTAATTGACGTGTACATATATCTTGCGTGTGTTTTAACCGTTGTAATTTATCTCTGATGATGGCCTGAGTCAAATGGGCCGAAAGCTTAGATATTTTCAATAAAATCAATTTAATTACATGGTGTTCCACAAATTTCTTATATAAAATAAAATTTCTTTTCTTTTGAGGTTCATATATTATTTTCATTTGACTCGTATTTGCTCAATTTTTCTTCAAATTTCACACTCGAAATATTTCGATGACAATCGAAAGCTAAAAGCTGGGTCTTTCCAACTGTGAAAGAATGATTTTTATAGATTAAATAAGCAATGAACGCGTCAGAGCAGTTCGTAGTCCGCTTACCTTTTTCTGATAGAATAAAGTCTGATTTTCGACTTTCCATCTAAAAGCGCTATACAGGATGTATAAAAAAAGTAGACAAATCTGAAATCGCTCTCTGTTTCGCCTTTATGTCTGATGTTTTTTTATTAAAATAGATTGTCTTGGTACTTATAATCTAGAATAAACCGAAAAAATAAGAAATTTACCCTCAATACCTGGGGGGTGGGGTTGTCTTTTACGACAAGTTAAATATGCCTTGCGCGCAAAACGTAAATGCTGAAAAGTAGTTTTGACTTGGTAGATGGAAAATTTGTCGGGTGTTGTATTGCTGTACAAAATTTCAGAAAGTTTGCTCGAGTCTAAACCGTTCAAAACGTCGCGCGAACATATTTTTAGCAAATTAGCCTGTTCGTGTTTAATTAATGTATTTACTTAATTTGCATACATTTAATTAAAATTGGAACATTTCTTCAGAAAAACGATTCTAATTGAAAAAATATACAGGGTGTCCCAAAAACTATTGAAAATGATCTATTGTTAGAATTTCAATGCCTAGCACTAAATTGAACCCACGAGTGGATAAACTATTGACATTACCGTCAGAATTAACAGGAATACTCAGTGTTAACCATTTTTATGCCAAACAAAAAAACTAAACCTACAAGTGCATATTAAAAATACAATCAAATTTTACGCATGGGTTATTTGACTTAGAGAAAACAATTTACAAATGTAAATTCCCATGAGCAAAACAAACGTATTTTACGAAGATATTTTAATTTTTTAACAAGTGCTAGGTCATTCGAATGTCAACAACAGATCATTTTTAATAGTTTTTTGGGTTTTTTGGGACACCCTTTACGTTCCCACGACGTTTAGAATGGCTTAAACTCAATCAAATTTCTTGAATTTTTTTTGAACAGCAATAAAACGCCTAACATATTTTATACTTACCAGCTAAAAATTAGTTTTAGGCATTTAAATTTCGTGCGCAAGCCATTTTTAATGTGTTTCAAAATACGCACACCCCTGGGTTTGAAACATTGAAATTTCAGAATATTTTCATTTATTCTACACCGTAAGTAGCCAAGCAATGTACATTAATAAAAACTTCATACTTCAAGCCGTTTCGCGAGGTTGAGAGCCGTTTCAAAATTGTCTCCTTTTTTTATACACCCTGTATAATCATAGGCGGCCAAAAAATGTCTGGTGATTTCGTGCATTGATATAATCAAATTTTAGTTAACAATTAGATTACGAGCTCGAGATTTCTATGCGGTGTGAGTATAAATTTCCAGGTGACTATTGATTTTCCTCCATTCTGATTGGTCAGGATTCGCTGTCTCTGAAGTGATAGTCACTGACCAGTGACTATAGCTTTTTGATTTTTTATACAGTAATAACTTTGAAGTGAATTTTTGTAAAGTTTAGTAGATTATTATTTGTAAACACCTGGAAATTTATACTAAAACAATTAGTCGCCGAAGGCGAGGTGATTACAAGCCTATATTCACTGAGCCGAAGGCGAAGAGAATATAGGCTTGTAATCACCGAGTCTGGGGCGACCAATTGTTTTGGTATAAATTTCCAGGTGTTTACAAATAATAATCAACTAAGCTTTACAAAAATTCACTCAAAATTTATTACTGTATAGAAAATCAAAAAGCTATAGTCACTGGTCAGTGACTATCACTTCAGAGACAGCAAATCTTGACCAATCAGAATGCAGGAAAATCAATAGTCACCTGGAAATTTATACTAATTGTTAAATAGTTAATGAGGGCGAAGCCCGAATCAACTATCATCGCATGGGAACCGAGAGCGAGTAATCTAATTGTTTTAGTAGAATCAGAAGTCAAACATGGAATACTCAACAAAAAATTTGATTTTTAAGCAATTTTTTTAAAAGAAATCTCTACAGGAAGATGATTGTTTCGCTACTCGCTATCTATCGAGGAATAGATAGCGAGTAGAGTAACCAATCAAATTACAGCATTTGCAATAGTATACTAGTATGATTCTACTAAATAAATATAGAACTTATGCATAAATCGTGATTCGGACCGTGTATCCAAGGAAACAGGAATTTATGCATTGTTATTGGTCACTGTTTGCGTAAATTCCCGTTTCCTATGATACACGGTCCAAATCACGATTTATGCATAAGGTCTATGTATAATATAAATTTTAGATAAATAATCATAAATATGTACAGGCAGCCATAACCCAGGCATCATATAGTTGTTTTGTTTTAGTATTATTCACATAATGGAGCAGTCAAATAACATAGAACCAAACTTAATTAAGCTTAGTTCGATGCTACTTGACTGGTCCATTCATAGGGATATGAAACAAGTGCGCATTTTTCAAGCCTAGACAACAGCTTTAAATAGAGCCATAACACAACTACAGAACAAATTATTTAATATTTAAGAAAAAAATATTTAATATTTCTAACGAAGCTGAGATTTTCGCCCGGAGTATCTATTGCTACTACAATTCTTGGGTTTCACGTGACGTCATAAATCTCACTGGGGATCAACTCCAAATCGATACACAGTCATTGGAGGAAAATAATTTTTCACTGTATGTGTTGACCTTTTGTTTGGCAGCAAATATGTGCAATTTCGTGAGATTTGTTCACTCCAGTACAGTATAATTATCAATACATTTTGGGCTGACCCCCACTCAGATTCACTGCAAAATGCCCTAGTGAAACCCAAGAATAGCTAATGTTGACGATATTTTAATGAGACAATACCTCAATGCCTGGAAACTTGCCCTCTAACATTTAAATTTTGAATATTTCTATAAAGGAAAGAAAATGATATGTAGGATTGAACTTGGGGTTGAACATTATCTAACTACATTAATTGCACAACTTAGTTGATCAGCATTGGAAGAAAACACAAGCGGGCTATTAGACAAGGCATTTTTATACACATGCATTTTATGTTATTATTTTCAATAATATCGAACATATCGCATATATATATATATATATATATATATATATATATATATATATATATATATATATATATATATGTGTATGTGTATGTGTGTGTGTGTGTGTGCGTGTGTGTAATAATATTGATTTTTTGTTTGTAGTAGATATCAGAGTGCTCAACACAAAGATTTTGTAGAGCAAATATTTACTATAACCTTAAAATATCACAATTGTCGGTAACCATCGGAGCCGTCGCCTGATGACTGCATGGTTGCATGAAACTTAAAGAAGCGACAATTGTAATATTTAAAGTAATTGTAATCTTGTAATATATATACTATCATTCGAGTCGCGTTTTAGTGGTGGAATACTTTTGCTGGGTTCTATGTTGTGCCCAACGGAAGAGGATTTTCCATGAATACAACTTTAGAAAACCTTCATGATAATCTACTGCTTTGGAGTAGCTTTTTTGGAAGTATGACACAGTTTTTCTCGCCTGCACAGAGCTAACTGCCCAACGCAAGTAAAACAGATCGGACCCAACGATTACAACAACCCAACAAACACAACAGCCCCAACTAACAAAACTGTTGATGTGCTGTTGGGCAGTTGTGCTATTGGGTTGTTACGCTGTTGTACTGTTTGGTTGTTGGACTGTTTCGCTGTTGCGTTCTTGTGCAGCTGGTGTTGCCGTGCAGTTCAGCAGTTGTTCACGTGGTGTTGGGTTGTTACACTGTTGTGGAGTTGAGCTGTTACGTTGTTAGGCTGTTCAGTAATTCTGTTGTTGCACTGTTGTGTTATTGGCTGTTGTATACTGTGGGTTTGTTGGACTCGTGTGTTGCTGTGCTATTGGGTTGTTGACTGTTCATTGTTGAGCTGTTAGGTTCGTTGTGTCCATGTGTCTGATCTATTTACTTGCGTTGGGCAGTTAGGTCTGTTGAGATAGATCATGCTTGAACGTAAATGATATCTTTCAAGAGGCTTGTAATCAACAAGCCAATATAATGCACTCAAATGGCTTGAAGACAGGCTTTTGATGACAAGTATGTTGCAAGTTGTCAACAGACTTGCTGCAAGTTGTTTGTGTAACAAGTCTGGAAATTAGGTTGCAATATGTCCTTCATAATATTACCCCACAATATAAAAGCAGGTATTGACTCCGGTGAGAAAATTAGTTTGATTGTATAATAGGTGCCACATAGCTGCATACTGTGAACATTGCTACATCATTCATAATGAAAACACAAAAAATTACCACAATATTGTGTCTTGATACCACAACAATAAAGACCCATATATATATATATGTCGGTTGCCCGGTCATAAATGGTTTCTTGTATTGCAGTAATGTTTAATAAACGAGTAGGAGTGTTTTATCACATTTAAAACAAGATGCGTAGCGGAGTGTATTAGATGTGATAAAACACGAACTACGAGTTTTTTAAACGGCTTCAAAATCGTCTCACTTATATCATGGCATTGGCGAAATAATTTTCCAAAATAACTTTTTATTAGCCGAGAAAATGTTTTCAGTTGATGCTGCATGATGGAAGGAGCAATCCCCGCTTTTTTTATAGCAAAAATTCTAAGTACAAATCGATACTGGATTGCTTGGAAAAATATGATATTAAAATATGCAAAAGAACGCTCATCACTAAATTACAAGAGTATGGTTTGGGAAGAAGAACATACAAGGCGAATGAAGAACAAGCCAGAGCATGCATTGAGAGAGAGCTACATGACAATGGCAAGCTTTTCAGTTACAGAGCAATGTGGAGGAAACTTCACTCGAAATATGGAATGGGTGTACGCCGTTTGACAGTTCAAAATGTTATAAAAGAGCTTGATCCAGAAGGTTGTGCATCAAGAAAAGCCCATAAATTGAATTTGAATCCAGGCCTTAACTTTGCTTGGCATGCCGATGGGTATGATAAACTGAAACATGGCTGCATTGATGGGTTTAGTAGGCGAATTATGTGGCTAGAGATTGTTCGAACAAACAATGAAACGGCTTTTTAAAACTGTTGGGCAGCCGTTTGGGGATTTAACACAATCAAGGAATAATCTTCCAATTACACGAGGGTCATTGTTTGTTCGAACAATCTTTAGCCACATAATTTGCCAGGCAAAGTTAGGGGCTTAGGGCCTGGATTCAAATTCAATTTATGGGCTTTTCTTGATGCACAACCTTCTGGATCAAGCTCTTTTATAACATTTTGAACTGTCAAACGGCGTACACCCATTCCATATTTCGATTAAAGTTTCCTCCACATTGCTCTGTAACTGAAAAGCTTGCCATTGTCATGTAGCTCTCTCTCAATGCATGCTCTGGCTTGTTCTTCATTCGCCTTGTATGTTCTTCTTCCCAAACCATACTCTTGTAATTTAGTGATGAGCGTTCTTTTGCATATTTTAATATCATATTTTTCCAAGCAATAAAAGCGGATTGCTTCTTCCATCATGCAGCATCAACTGAAAACATTACATTTTACCAAAAATAAACGAAAATGAGCTCTCTTAGTGTAACGAGTACGAATTTGTGTTTACGTTTTAAATTTGCGTTTGTGTTTTTGAATTTGCGTTTGTGTTTTGAATTTGTGTTCGTGTTTTGGAATTTGTGTTCGTGTTTTGGAATTTGTGTTCGTGTTTTTCAATTTGTGTTCGTGTTTTTGAATTTGCGTTTGTGTTCTGCACCTCTGGGCCACCGTAGTACACAGTCCAAATCACATTTACGCAAAATATAAATTTTAGATAACGCGTCTATGTATAATATAATTTTTTTTACATAGACGCGTCTATGTATAATATAATTTTTTTTTACATAGACACGTCTATGTATAATATAAATTTTAGATAAATAATCATAAATATGGACAGGCGACCATAACCAAGGCATCATATAGTTGTTTTGTTTTAGTATTATTCACATAATGGAGCAGTCATATAACATAGAACCAAACTTAATTAAGGTGGCTCCCTACTGTTTTAGTTCAAAAGTGCATTGTAGCCGTTAAGACCCTCGCATTTCCACATCTTTCATGATAAAAATATGAAATTCAGTACAAGTGTTATCGAAGTCTTACTGAAGATTTTATGGTGGTGATTGTGTGCTAGAAGGTTGTTACCATGGCAACAAATGGATTAGAACATGGCTTACTTTTCATCTTCTTCCCACAATTTTCAGGATTTCCTTCGGTGAATTATTTTCTAATTCAACAAGCTGCATGGTATTGGTGTAATCGTTTCACTTACACATTTTAAAAAAATTTAATCGATACATTTTGTCATTATCCTCCAAAATGTTAAAAATCAATATTAAAAAAAATCCCTTTGATTAAAATTTACAAAAATGTGACATTACAAGCGTCTGAGCAAGGTTAATTGACGAGCAAAATTTTAAAAAAATTCACCGAAGGAAACGGGCGAAATTTGTAGTCAAATTTCATTAAATTTCATTATATTTTTTTGCTCTAGCGTCATAAAATTTTTGAAATCACGCGTGGAATCCGGCACAATTCGTGGACAACAACCAGAACTGCGAGAAATACGTGTTTTAATAGCCGTCGTATTTTGTCGTTTGGAATTTTTGGTTTAACTTAAAGAGATTAAGGGATTAAAAGCCATTCATATTGCCAAAAAGAAAAGACAACACATAATAAGGCATCAAATCAAGTCATCAAATTTAGTCTTATCATTAAAAACAAATGCACAAAAATCTTTTCAAGACATTGAACTACCAATTTGACTTCACGGCCGAAATACATAAATCATGAAAATATTCACGATAGTCATACGATTTTGTTGTTAAAACACGACAGATATCGTAACCAATTGGCAATTGAACGAGAAAACTTACATTAGTTTCATAAGCTTCGGTAACATTTCAGAAGAGCCATGAAGTCGATAAAGACAATACAAAATGGTTCAGTCGGAGTTCATACGTACCGGACATAAAAAAGCGCCTAAAAATTGTTTTAAAACTGATTTAAAGCACCTAACACCTGAACTTGGAAACACAAACGATTGTAAGGAAGAACTGTCGTCTTTGTTGTGTGTAGAAACACAAAAATATCGGCAAAAACAATGTTTTCAACTTTGAATATGAAAAATTTTATTATAGCTGGCCACGAACATTCCACGCGTGTTCGCGCGGACAACGTCGGATCTCTATAAATCCGGTTGTAACTGAACAAAACCAAAGGGAGTCACCTTAAGCTTGGTTCTATGTTATTTGACTGCTCCATTCATAGGGATATGAAACAAGTGCGCATTTTTCAAGCCTAGGCAACAGCTTTAAACACAACTACAGAACAATTTTTTTAAAAAAACGTTTAATATTTCTAACGAAGCTGAGGTTTTCGCCCAGAGTATCTATTGCTATTATAATTCTTGGTTTTCACGTGACGTCATAAATTTCCCTGGGCGTCAACTCCAAATCTGACCCCCACGCAGATTTACTGCAAAATGCCCTAGTGAAACCCAAGAATAGCTAATGTTGACGATATTTTAATGAGACAATACCTCAATGCCTGGAAACTTGCCCTCTAACATTTAAATTTTGGATATTTCTATAAAGGAAAGAAAATGATATGTAGGGTTGAACTGCCCAACGCAAGTAAACAGATTACAACAACCCCACAAGTACAATGGCCCCAACTAACACAACTGTTGATGTGCTGTTGGGCAGTTGTGCTATTGGGTTGTTACGCTGTTGTACTGTTTGGTTGTTGGACTGTTTCGCTGTTGCGTTCTTGTGCAGCTGGGGTTGCCGTGCAGTTGTTCACGTGGTGTTGGGTTGTTACGCTGTTGTGCTGTTTGGTCGTTGGACCGTTTCACTGTTGTGCTTTTGGGTTGTGGTGCTGTTGTGGAGTTGGGCTGTTGCGTTGTTAGCCTGTTGTGTTATTGGCTGTTGTATACTGTGGGTTTGTTGGACTCGTGTGTTGCTGTGCTATTGGGTTGTTGACTGTTCACTGTTGAGCTGTTAGGTTCGTTGTGTCCATGTGTCTGATCTATTTACTTGCGTTGGGCAGTTAGGTCTGTTGAGATAGATCATGCTTGAACGTAAATGATCTTTCAAGAGGCTTGTAATCAACAAGCCAATATAATGCACTCAAATGGCTTGAAGACAGGCTTTTGATGACAAGTATGTTGCAAGTTGTCAACAGACTTGCTGCAAGTTGTTTGTGAAACAAGTCTGGAAATTAGGTTGCAATATGTCCTTCATAATATTACCCCACAATATAAAAGCAGGTATTGACTCCGGTGAGAAAATTAGTTTGATTGTATAATAGGTGCCACATAGCTGCATACTGTGAACATTGCTACATCATTCATAATTAAAACACAAAAAATTACCACGATATTGTGTCTTGATACCACAACAATAAAGACCCATAAACTAACTTAGCTTTTGCCTCTATCAACTCAAAGTATATTACTTTATATATATATATATGTCGGTTGCCCGGTCATAAATGGTTTCTCGTATTGAAGTAATGTTTAATAAACGAGTAGGAGTGTTTTATCACATATAAAACACGACGCGTAGCAGAGTGTATTAGATGTGATACAACATGAACTACGAGTTTTTTAAACGGCTTCAAAATTGTCTCACTTATATCATGGCATTGGCAAAATAATTTTCCAAAATAACTTTTTATTAGTCGAGAAAATACAAGTTGAAATTTGAATCGTGTTTTATCACATAAAGACACTCATTAAACATGTATTTCTTTTGAATATTCTTCATGAATTATTAATGAGTTTTTGAAATAGCTATATATTACTTGTCAAGCATTCCAAAGAAAAATCAGCGTTAAGGGTAAAATCTTGTATTAAACTGAAAAAAAGGAAACCACGACAAATTGCTTCTGAAACTAAACTTCTGAAACATTGAAAAAACCCTCTTCAGATTTGTGATTGTTTAAAATTCATCCTGTCTAAAAAGCCTGGTATATAAAAACAAAACAAAATTGGGATTGATTACTTTTTATTTTACGTTTAACATCAGGCTATGATACAACAGCCTACGCATCAGCTATGGTCACCTCGACTTCAACTCCAGGTTCAATGCTAATTGATGTCTGAAAAACTTTTGTCAAGGAGTTCACAATGGGTTCCAAAACAAATTAATATCCTTGTTATTGTTAAAGTGCATATGACACGAAATTTTATATTCTAGAATCATAGAGTACATTGTGCAGTGATTATCGTGGTGTAATTTATTTGTCAAAAAGATGATGCTAAGGGGAACTGTCCTACAACTGGGAACGAAAATTGCACCAAAATGACATCATAATGACTTTCGTGGTTTTACCCAGAGTTAAATTGAGTCAATGAGCATAAAATACATCTCATCAGTGACGTCATTTTGGTGCATTTTTATTCCCAGTCATAGGACAGTTTTTTGCCTCACGACCATGTATTAAAACGGTCAAATAATTTCCTTGGCATCATGTCTTTTAAAAACCAAAATACTTTGCGATAATCACCACAGAGAGAAGTCTGTAATTCTAAAATATAAAACTTCCTGTCATACACACTTTAACAGAGGACTCTCTTAGGCCTTTTTTGCCCCCTCCCCTCTCCCTGGATGGCAGAAATTTCCCCTGTGAGCAAGTCTTTATTGAAAACCTGACAATCAGATTGTCAGGCTTTTGCAAATACCTGACAATCAGAATGTAGGGTTTTTGACAAAACTCAACAATCATAGGTCACATGGAAATGTCAGAAATAAACTTGTACAGCACACAAAATGATAAAAAAAGGATACAATTTGTTTCACAATCTCAGAGGGACTATGCAAATCAATCAGTCTCTTGTGAATCCTCATTTCAAATCTGTCCCAGGTTTTGGACCCTTCACCACACGGCGTCTTCCTCGTCGTGATCCTCAGACGTTTAGTTGGCAAGCGTACGGGACCTTTCACTTGGAGCTTTTTCTCTTTTGCGCCTTTGATCAAATCACCACAAACTTTATAACAGAAAAGACAAACACATAAGAATCAGCTGGTCTGAAAGTACATCTCTGTGGTTCCAATTTGAGAGGAAAAATTTGTTTGACAGTCAAACTTATACATTTTAATTTTTTCAAGTTAAGATGCTGAAAAAGAAAGTTCTCCTACATTAGTTTTTTGCACGAACAATGTGACAGGAAACTTTAAAAGTTAAAACTTAAGCAAGAAAATCTAAAGCTTTCCTCATTGTCTTGAAGAAGCTTCGACAGTTTTTTTACTATTTGTTCACTGTCTCATGACTGGTGTTCTCTGCCACACTGTCACTCCGAACAATCCATGCTTGATTTAGCTTCAATGGCTTCAATTAACAGATGGCTGATATATTTATATGGAGGCAAGTTACTCAGCTAAGGAAGCTGTAAGGCTCAATGTTCTTGGATAATTTTTTAGCTCATGTCTTGTTGTCTACATTCCATGTTGGACCACATTCACACAAAAACGTCAGTCAACTACAGTCAAACCGGATATTCTTTGCGAGCAAAGTTGCAATGTTGGTATGTGTTGCTCAGAGGAGTAGCGTTTACAGTCGCAGCAGTACAAGTGTACCCAAAATGTTTGACCAATTCATTTGGTCAAGTCTAACAGTTCCATTGACTAATTCTTCAAAATTTTAAAAAGTTGTTAAATCATAACTTTCTGTCTATTGGCCAATAAGAATGCTCACAAATAAGATATATCCTTCCAATTGGCCAATTGTGAATCTTTTAAGGAACTGGTCAGAGGAACTGCTAAATTTGAGTAAATGAATTGATCAAATATTTTAGGAACAATTCTATATTGCTCAGAAAGGAACAATCGGTTTGACTGTAAAACAAGTGCGAAACAAGAAACTCAATTGATTTAAAATTTGTGGTGTTCGGAGATCAAGACTTGATGTGGTCACTTTTAAATCAATCTCAGATTGTGTTTGGCTTGTGATTGTCTCTGAATTACACTTATTCTACATAGATGATAGATCACTAAGATCAGTGTTTGTAAATGTGAAGTATTAAATTCTATATAATACCTTTTTCAAGACTTTTCACATTTCTGCTCGTCAGCGTAATTCGGATTCGATGAATCTGGGCTTCTTCTTCGGGACCTCCTTTATCTTTGAACGACTAAAAAAAAATTTTGAACAACATTGCCAAATTTAAACGCAAAAAATATCGCTAAATAAAAGCATCCTAGGCCAAAATGTCAATATTTGTGCAGATAAACTGTTTATCTATTATTGTTTGGCTGTAAAAGCTTACCATTTTCACTCCTGGCCGACTTAATCGTAAAAGAGCAGCGGTGAGCCAGACAAGCAATTTTCAACAGAATATCCAACACGAAAGAGGAAGACACGTGGGAAGCTTCGACCAAAAGCCTTTGCGGGTGAGGTGGACTGCATATTTCGCCGACATGAAGTATTTCCATCAATAAATTATGACTTCGGAGAAAATGCTAAATGAGGTTATGCAATAAGCAAGGTTAACAACAAAGTAACATGGCGCGCGGAGCTTGGGGCGAGCCTAGGTGATAAAGGTGTCATGCATAGCAGCACGACATCATTGTGTAAGCTGCAGCTTGGCAAGCAGGTTGGACTGCTAGCTAAATATATTATATATATATATCTACAATTTTTTTTTGTTGTTGTTGTTTTCTTGTCTTGTCGATCTCTGTTTTTAATTACTCTGTCTCGCTCTCCACCGAGTAATTCGGTGTGATAGGTGTAAATGGGTGGTCAGGTCAATACTTGGAAGCTTGACCTGAATCCAAGTAATGGTAAGTGTCTGGCGTACAATCTGCAGACCTCCCACCCATGCACCTAACCATCCACACGGGTAAGTTATATGTTACTGAAGGTGTTAATTACTTGTTAGCACCTTTTAGGTCTGTTTTATACAATTACACTATCAAAGTTTCCTAATTATAGCAGGAAAGCTGCATGCACAAATCGCCCGAAGACTTCTTTAAAACTGTTCGAAACAACACGCAATATTGAAACAAGTTTTCATATTTTATTTATTTTTTTTGTTTTTTGAAAATTTAGGTACATCTTAAAGGTACACTTAAAAAACCCACTGTAAGACCATTTAATGCACTTCCAGTCATTGTCACCTTCCATAACTCCTACAATTACCATACATGTCGATTCCTACAATTTGTTACAATAAATTTACAATCGATTTGCAACAATCAACTTGTACGCTGCTGCATACACTCGTTTCAAACATATATGCAACCAGATATTATATTACACGGGGTGTACGATTCAAAAAAGGTAATCGACTTTAAGAGTGTTTTACTCTTGTTACATATACAATCTGTACAGAAATGATTCATTCGCAGTCGGAAAGAGCAGAAAAATTGAGCAAATATCCAATTGATCTGAAAACACGGAAAAGTACTGGCACTAGTTGTCAAATAGAAATCCATTTTTCAATCCAAATTATCAAATTCTCATGAAATATAATTTACTTTGTCTGTAATTTTCTAGTAGACTTACAATATTCTTTAATAAAGACAGTTACTTAGTTTTAACGAGTAAAGGCAAACAAAATATATCAGTGATTAATAACAGCAAAATGGCCAAGCAAAATGGATTTCTATTTGGTAGCTAGTTTCAGGCTTTTTACTCACGGTAAGGTCAGCTAGGTAAATGAAATGAAAATAGCCGATCTAAATCGCATAGCGAATAAGAAAATTTCTGTAATCATTTGAAAATTCAGTCTTTGATCATGGGAAGCAATTGAGGTTGCCAATAAGATGCTTTGATTTTATTACCAAGGGTAGAATTTGTCAATTTTGACTTCCTAAAAATTACAAAATGGCTACTAGCTAAACTTTCCACCTGCGAAAAATTTTTTTCTGTATGTTAACTATTCAGTGCCCTTCAAAACACTTCAAAGTTCAAAAACCTTTTCCTCCTACACCACATACTACAGCAGACATGAATATTTACAGCTAGTGTCAATTGTATTTAATATTTCATAAAGAAAACAAGAGTGTAAGTGATTGTTATCATCACCCACAGTAATGCGAGCTGCAATGCCAGCCAGCCGAATACAGACGGTCCAAAGAAAAACGCGGCCAATACCCGTCCTAAAACGGTCGCCAGGTGTAGACTTGTGTACGAAAGCCGCTGATAATACGCTGTCAGTTGCGTATGGAAGATTTTTGACAGCAATGAGCGAGCTAGAGTAAGCGCTACCATTGGCGTGCCGATGAGAATGTATACGAGCAACAAATATATGACGCTGCTGTGCCATTTGATCCCAAAAGCTGCCATGATACCAAGCGGGACGCCTTGGGCGAGCATTGTTACCAGAAGCAGAATGCCTTCGAACTTTTCGTTAAGTCTCTCCCGCCCAATGTAAGTACAAAGGTAGAAAACCATTTGGAATAACAGCGCATTTCCGAACAGCAAATTGATTTGAAATTGGCCCAGGCTGAATAGCTCCGTGGCGAGTACGGGAACGTCAAAACCAGTGACGGAAGCGAAAAACCATATGAAAAATATGTAGCTCAATAGGCAAAGAATTTTGCTTCGGTCGACCGCTGTTTTCTGCGGATCCTTTCGAAAAACGTCTGTGAAACCGCTCGGAGTTAAAACTAACTGGCTATCGCTCAATTCCTCGTCTTGGCTGAAATTCGAAGGCAATATTAACGTAAAGAGGAATATCAGAAACCAAATTGCGGCCAGTGCAAAGCCCGGCGAATTCTCCGGGGTAATTTTCCAGCTGTATATCTCGAGATTAAACGTGAGAATAGTGCCGAAAATAGGCCCCAGTGCACAGCCGAGCAGATAGATTCCATCCAAAAGGAAAAAAACCCTTGCGCGGTGTTTCGCCCTCGTGGTTCGTGCCAGTTCCCCAAGTAACAGCACGTCGCTCGCGGCTGATATGCCGCATACGATTCGACCAATCAGAGCATAGTACGGCGACGTTGATACGGAATAAAACGCGTTGCCGCACACTCGCAACGCGTGACACACCACGAGAAGTAATTTGGGACAGCGGTATTTGTTCGCAATGTGAGCAAGAATTGGGATAAATACTACCACGGCCAGTCCATACGAAGCAAGAGTAATTCCAAGAAATATTTCGGTTTCACCAAGCGAGCGAATGTAGAACCACGCGGTAGGCAATATCATGTACTCTTCCAGACCGCTCGCGAGAAAGCGAAATATCATGAACAGTAAAACCCCTCTCTTCATGAATATCGCATCCATTTTGCTACCTAGATGGGAAAAGACATTTATATTTAGCATAAATAACAGGAAAACTAGAGTAATATCAATCTGACACTGCAGAGAATCAGTTGGTAGAGCGGCGGTCTAGAAACCCGAAGATGCGAGTTCAAATCCCGCCCGAGACAACGAATTTTTCGTTGTTCTCTGCAGTGAAAGATTAATATGAATCCAGTTTTTCATATCTTTGAGGATGGTTCCGAAATAAATAACAGAAACCACTGCGTATTTAGCTAAAAAGCACAATGGTAGATGAAAACAAACAGCATCTATCACACGCGCAATAACTCACAAGTTGTAACAAGTCTGTTCACAAGCTGTTGACAAGTTGTGTTCGCACTGCTTGTTCCAAGTTGTTGGAAGAAGTTTGGAACAAGCTGTTATAACAACTTGTAAGAAGCTTGATGGGATTATCAGACTTGTTACAAGGTTTTTCCAACAAGACTGATACAATCACGGTATAACAATATTGTTACAGACAACTTGTTGACGACAGGACTGTTGCAAATTGTCAACAGACAGGTTGCAAGTTGATTGTCGAAAATATGGACAGGACAACTAAACAACAATTAACAGAAACGAGGTAATTGTCAAACACCAAAAATGTTTCGAAAAAGCCGCAAGAGAAAAGATATATTTCCAGCACCCTGGTACGATTGTCATTGTGGCGTATGAATACGAGTGCGGCTCATTTCTCTTAGTGGCAAAATTTGAAATCCGACGTTTTTGTGCTGCGTTTATTTGATCACATTACTCATTAGACAATCGTATCGTACTAGCCAGATCTTTATCACATCAACACGCTTTTACTTACAATTTGGTATCTTTGCAAGAGGAAAGCTTTGCTTGGCACTGACACAATACATTACAATAACAAACTTTGCTTGTTGTTTTAATTGAACATTTGCATACTAAATGCGCATGACGTGCAATGAAGCAAGCACATGTCACAGTATAGAGGTTCAGATTTGACTTCGTCTAAAGATAGATTAAGGTAGGGGCATTGAAAGCCAAATCTGAAAATCTCTGGTATAGGGAGTATATTGTCATACAGTTTACAAGCAGTTCAGCGTTCTTATTAGGGGGTGATTATATGATCCTTCTTACCCGGGATCAAATGCAGCGTAATATGATTTTGAGGTATTGAAAATAGGTCGTAGTTTATGATATGAAACATGTTTGGTTTCGGATTGCTTGAGATTATTGTTTTGCCAAAATATGGAATAAACAAAATGGTTTTAGGCATAAATTTTTGTAAAATATATCTTTTTTATTGATCAATACTGAAAGCATTCTAACTTCAGCTTATTGTAGAATACTACCAACACTGGACCCTTTGTTTGAGATAACTTTTTCAAATGACCATTCTAGCAGGGCAAATATATAGTGAATGAACTCCTCTCAACTGTTCCTAACTTGAATTTCATGTGTATGATTTCCCTCGAGATTACAGAAGTGCTTATTTGTGATATGCTTATAGCATCGATGCTCGCTAGTGATCATGACTCATGAACAAACCGACAGCTGGAACATTAAGACATGTGCGTTCATTTCATAAACATAACGAACAATCTGCCAATACTGTAACAAGAATGCAAACATATAGACTGGCAAGACCTTGCGGATTTCAAGCCATACTCAATATTTTCCTCGCATATTTAACAGGGTGTACACTGTCAATATTGTCTCGTCGACTATCTAAAACGTAATACAAAGCAACGACGACTACAAATACTAGCTAGACATAAATATATCATTTACCTTCCTGTCTTTAATCTTTTCCAAGGCAAAACCATCAAATATCGTCGGCTTAAAGCTAAAGCGTCTTTAATTTCGGCGAGAAGCTATCGATGCACAACGAAGAAAATACTCGAAGCGTACAATTTCAACGCTTCTCGAATATTCATGCACGCACGCTCGAGCGACACTTGATCATGCATCCGGAAAGTGGCTATCAATAAATTAGCATTCAAAGTAGCAACCAGAGGATTAAGTTTCAAAAGACTTTAAATCGACGACAAAAGGAGAAGTCTGCTATTATGTGACGACAGCTTTATAACAAGCGTGCACCTGCCATTTAGAAATCGTTTTATTTATTTCGTTATAAGTATTTTTCACCATTTGCGCTGATTTAAAAATAGACAAAAATGATTTCAAGAGTTCCTAAATATATACAACCATTTGCAAGCTACCGTTAACCGTGCATTCAAAACAACGTTTTAAAAAGTTATGAAGAGGATGTTAGTCAGTTGAAACTTATTAGTTTCAGCTGTCAAACTTGTAAGTTTTGAACGCGTAACTTGTTGTTTTGTGCGCGTAACTTGAAGTTTTGGTGCCGTAACTTGTAGTTTTGATGCCATAACTTGTAGTTTTGATGCCATAACTTGTAGTTTTGATGTCGTAACTTGTCGTAACTTCAAAACTTGTAGTTTTGATGTCGTAACTTCAAAACTACAAGTTACGGCATCAAAACCACAAGTTATGGCATCAAAACTACAAGTTATGGCATCAAAACTACAAGTTATGGCATCAAAACTACAAGTTACGGCATCAAAACTTCAAGTTACGCGCACAAAACTACAAGTTACGCGTTCAAAACTTACAAGTTTGACAGCTGAAACTAACTTTAAAGGGCTATATTTTCCACATTTTACAATATTTTGCAACCAAACTTCACAATTTCACTAAATTTAGGAAGCTCTTTCCAACTGTGCTAAAATTGTTTTCGAATTTAAAAGTTTGTCTAATTGGGGAATGGTCCATTAATCTGGATGATGTGAACAGTTTCCAAGTCTTAGACCCTGTCCATACGACTGCGGCAGAGTTTGAAAACGCTACGAAATCCTAATACGTGTAGGAACTGCGTAGCCTGGAATTTCGCATGTCAACTGGGTAACAGTGGTAGAACTATTGTGAAAGTAATAGCAAAGAAGGTTTGCTGAGATGTGCTTGACTTGAAATTGAACATCGTGCAGTTGGTTGCATAAAACTTTTAATCACTTCTTAATCGCTATTTTGTAGTTAAAAGGACATTGGCAATAAAAATTTTTATTGTTTCACGTGAAAGAGCATGAAAAAGTAAGTCGATTGGCCGTTTACTGTAATAGACTATCTCTCTTAGTTCCGAAATTATTTGCAAAAATGTGCAAAATATAAACTGGTGATTCAGCAAAAGTTGCAAGTTGGATAAGTAGGTTTAATAAATATATAAACGAGCACAGCTCAGTCATTATTAACCCAAATTTAATAAAATTTTGCACAAAGATACCACAATGCAAAACACATCCAAAAACTTTTCTAACGTCGTTGCTAAGGTAACCCAAGCCCCGCAGTTTTTATAAAACAGCAGTATACTGGAACTGGTTATAACAGCATAATATCAGAAGTGTGTCTGCTATACATACCAGACACATCAGTGTCTGATATCAGGCATATCAGGGGACAGGGGACGACAGTGTTACCTTGGCAACAAAATTAAAAATGTGTTTTGATGCGTCTTGTCATGCAGTATCCATGTGCAAAATTTTATTGAGTTTGACTGAATAACAACTGAGCTATGCTCGTTTATGTATTTATTAAACCTACTTATCCAACTAGTGACGTCACAGCTTTTCCTGAATCAGCAGTTTATATTTTGTACATTTTTGCAAATAACTTCGGAACTAAAAGAGATAGTCTATAAGAGTAGACGGCCAATCAGCTTACTTTTTCATGCTCTTTTTTCAAATTTTCTGAAATTTTCTACAGCAATACAACACCAGACAAATTTTCCATCTACCAAGTCAAAATTACTTTTAAGCATTTAATTAAGTTTTGCGCGCAAGGCATATTTAACTTGTCGTAAAAGACACAACCCCCGAGTATTGAAGTTTTAAATTTCTCATTTATTTTAAATTTTAAGTACCAAAACAATCTATTTTAATTTTTTATTAACATCGTACATTGTCATTGAGGCGCTTCGCGAAACAGAGAGCGATTTCAGATTTGTCTACTTTTTTATACACAATGCATATGACAACGATATTTGGTCAGGCTGCCCCTATCTTTTGAAGAATTTTCCAATGAGGCCTGTCCTGTTTGATTATAGAATTACAAAATACAGATTATAAACAGTACAGCTAATCAACTATGAAATACATAGTGTGCAATATACAATAGTAAAAATTTTGCCTATAGACTTATCCATAATAGCGGCCATCGTGGAAAAGTACTGGGACGAGAGCATCTTAAGCTACGGAATAGCAAGAGACTAATATCGTATCACACGCTCTAAACGTCCTTCCTTAGGAAGCCTCACTAGCCTCGCTTTGATGTTCTCATCCTAGTTATTTTTCGCGATGGCGACCAGTACGAAATGTCTGTAGAATATGCTAAAACTAGCGATATAAAAAAACAAGATCATGGTCAAATTTTTGAGCACGATTCCAGGTTGATCCCGCCAGAATGCCTCAACATCCTTCACACAACTAATTTGTGCCTGAAAATTAAAATGTTTTAGTGAGCTTTTTGAAACTTAAAGTGAAATGAACAATGCTTTAAGTTCTGTCAACAAAATCTAAAATAAGTTAATAAAAATATTTGCAGAATTTGTCCACTGTAAATTTATTTTCATTTTTTTTATTAGCATTTTACAAAGCAGTTGATAATCTTATGAGACCTAAAGATTTTTGTATCTACGCGTAGCGCTAGATACTATGCTATAGCCTGTTTTCCACTTCAACCGCTGACATCCTTGCAAGCCCACAACAGAATCGCTCTCCATTATTGCCTTATCTCAGTGCCTTAATGTAGTCAGTCAAGATGCTGCCTAGAAAGAGTGTATTATTGTATATGTACTGAAGGAGAAATGTTGTGAAGATATTCAATTTCACATTTAATACCATGCAATAATAAATCCAAATAACACTCAAACTCAAATCACTAGTAGCAATATTTTGCAAAAAGTTAGACTTAAATACTGAACATAAACTAAGTGGCCAATTGTCTACTTATGAAGTCTTTAGCGGACAATATTTTTTTAAAAAAGGATGGAACTTTGCTAAGACATAGTCATAGTCAAAATATATCCATTGCTTTTTCAGCATTTTAAAAAGGTCACTTGTGGCCTACCCAAAATAAAATAATGCATTCAGATTTCTCAATTATAGCATCCTTCTTGTGTATGCCAAATGCAGTATTTGGTATTTCAAATGAAGGCCTTATCTTTTAGTATAACTACCGGTATAATTTGAGATTAATGTTTGCCTTAACTTACTATGAGAATTATATAATATGCCATTGATCATATAATTTTATTGTTCACAATAGCATCTAACAATATTGGTTTTAATTCTATTTAAAAACAGGCAATCCTTATAGGTTTATATATTGTGTCCCATTTATGTTTGACATGGAATTGAAAAGCGTAGATATATGCACGCGTACGAGCCTATTTTTTTCTGATTTCACTGGCAATCATTTGGTTGACAAAATGTCTTTTAATCAGAATATTGTATTTCATCTGTTTTTTTTGCTTTCAATGGTTCAATTGTGTTTCTCGTTTACAAACTTTAAACTTCAGCAGGGAGAAGCAGCGAACTCCATATATATCTGGAGTGAGATCTCGAGTGATAAAATTGAAGAAAAAATAGCAGAAATTAAAGGAGCTATTAAATTTCTGTGTTGACCGCGCATAGGACAAGATTGGCATCTTAAGGCTCCTTCAATTTGCGCTATCGCTGGCTTTACTTTTCTAAAGGCCAAATGACTGAAGTTTTTACTGTACCTTAAGTGAAGCAGTTCTTCAACTCAGGTCGTTCTTTCCATTCACTAGATCTCACAATTCTGTGTACCTCAACAGCAAGACCAGGAAAGGTCTTAAGGAAATATTCTTTGGGATCACCAACATTGTAAAATGCTTCGGGTTGTGGAAATGGATGGGGTTGATCATTCCAATGTAGGCTAACATTCCGAATAAGTCGTAAACACTCCGTCAAGGACGAGCCATACTGGCGTATTCTTGATCCCCCGCCGACATTTACAGTACTCAAATAGTTGAGAATATCAGGCCCCATCAAACGTTGCCAATCTGTGGGATTACTATTTAACTCTGTCACGACATCTGACTTTTTATCGCCAGTCTTGACCTCCCGTTGGTTTCCGATTTTCTGCAGCAACTCAAACTGTTCTTCCTTCGGCAGAAGATAAGGGTGTTTCAGCACTTTTTCTGACCACTCTTCCCAAAGAATATGATGGCTAGCGTCAACATAGTCTTGCAAAGTTTCTTCGCACAAGTCCATTATTAGAAATACCCAGTCAGGGTCGCTTTCGTCATCTAGAAACCAATAGTTTACCACATGTTTTGATTCAATTACATTGGCTTGATTCAAAATCTTCTTTTCTTGCTCAGCGAAATCAACGATGTCTCTAGGTAAACGTTTCACGGCCTTTTCGTAACCATCTTTAGCCAGACCTACATAAACTTTCGTCGCAGCAATTCCCCTACCAATGCGAAATTCTTCCTCGAAACAAACGCGAACACCGTTGATTTCCTTGATTTTATGCGGACTGACTTGAGCAACTTCACGCAACCGTTCGAATTTTTCTTGATGACGTACAGATTTCTGTGTCCATTTCCACGATTGTGGTTTCTCTACAGATAGATTAAACAAGACAAATGTGAATTAATACTGCTGCAGTCATATGACTGCATAAAAAAACCTGCTCTTCGTCTAGGATAATATAAATTAAAGTACATAGAAATATCAGACAAAAGATAGCTATTTTTTCGTGAATCTTCAACCTTGCACTCCATCCACTATAAATTATGTTCTGCAGACGTGCCTGATTTAATTCGCACGTACGTGTTTGTGTGACTATGGGGTGGTTAAGTGTCCGCTCGTGGATAGAAAGTAATGAAACCCTGAGTGAAACCAAATGACGTATCGAAATCTAGCTATAGTTTACTTTATCATTTGAAAGTTGTTTATAGGTTTATAGTTGTTTTTGGCACTTCACTGGATGTTAAGTGAAAATCTTACATTTCACACACTGCTTGGAGCTGCTGCAGCCATCTGCCGCTAGTTTGACTTTTATTCAATAACTCATATATACACTGTATACACACATGATGACGACAACCTCTGCTATTGTGCCAAAATGTACTAATTAATAATTCTAAGAATTGGGTGGGCAGGTGTTTAGTCATTAGCTATGGTAAATGCTGTAACAAAAACCTGCACCACCTGCTCCTTAAACAGGTCCCATGTTCAAATCTCGCTCGAGACAACGAATTTTTCATTGTTCTCTGCAGTGTCACATTAATATGAATATATTTTTTCATATCTCTGAGCATGGTTCTGAAATAGTATTTCATGCCTGAGCCGGAAGAAAATAACATTCCTTCAGCAGAAATAAACCTATGTCAAGGCATATCCAAATCTTAGTATAGTGATTTAAAATGTGTCCCAGAGAGATATCACTCAACAATCAAAAATAAGATCATCGGAGTGAGTGAGTCTGTAGCAAGTTTAAATGTGGAGATTCAGATTTACTTTGATCATTCAATGGGCTTGTCCGTGATAAGTTCAATACAAGAATTCAGCTACTGAAATTAATTGTGGAATAAAAATAAAAGTTTTGTTTGGAAAATGTGTTTATAAGTCATCAGTTGGTTTGATAAAGTTATCATCATTTCCAGGGACGTAACTACAACATTAATTGGGGGGGGGGGGTGTATATTCATAAGTTCATGTTCTGCCTGACGAGTTTCTTTTCAAATCAAATTTAAATTTCTCAATTTGAAAAGAAATTTGTCGGGCAAAACATGAATATTTGAATATACACCCCCCCCCCCAATTAACATTCTAGTTACATCCCTGATCATTTCAATAATCAGAGAGATGGATGATTGAGTAATGAACATCAAACAACACAGCCAAAAACTTGTTGCACAGTTGCAGGTTGTCAATTTTACCTGCTTGTTGCAACTTGTCAATTGTTTAACCTTGTTAAAACAACTTACAGCAAGCCTGTGGATAACAAGTTTTGACAATCAATTTGAAACAAGTCTGTTGACAACTTGCAACAGACTTGTCGTCAACAAGCTGTCGCAAGCCATACAAAGGCATCCTCAGATCGGCTTGTTGATGACAAGTTTGTTGCAAGATGTGAGCAGACTTGTTGCACACCTTGCTCATCTTTGGCTGTGAATAACAAGTCACATTGAAAGAACTGAAAATAATTGATTTTACCTGATGACAAATGCTGACCATGTGAGTTCAAATTAGCCAAATCTTCTTTCTGTTTGCAAACAAGGGGCACTGCTGTCTGCTCACTTGTGGACTCAGGGATATCAGATTTACGAGATTGGGATGAAACATCGGATGAAACATCACCCATACCAGCTATGTTGTAAATATCTTTCTCTATCTCAACATTGAGATCCATTTCCTTTAAAAACATGTTACCGGTATTGTCAGAAACATCAGTAAATGCCAGAACACAATCCTTGTACAATTTCTGAGCTTCTAGCTTCTTGACTTCCTTGCCCAAAAGTCCTGCAATGAACAGAAGAACCATCTGCCACCTCTTATCTGCAAGATGATGTGAAATAAACTCCTTTATTTCAGTAACATCATTCTTTTCAGTCACATGTTTTGCAGCAAGAAATTCTTGTAGGGTTTTATGAATAAAGCAAAATCCTGCTTCAATTGGGAAAGCTGGATTGGATAAAGTGTTCAAGAAACAGGATTTTTTCATTTGCTCGTCAACTTGTTTTTGATTAAAAAATTGTTGGCCATTTTTCACACCATCGAATGCTAGTTTTTGAAGCTTCTTTAAAGTTTCCTCTTTGACAGGGTATACATCTATACCATCATTTCTATTTTGCTCATAATTTTCAAAATAACACATGACCTTCTGAAATAGATCTGTAAGAGTTGTTGGAAGAGCACTGGTATCATTTGTTGACTTGCTATCACGAAGCGATCCCCACAGGCTAACACAAACTAGGAAACAGGTAACTGGAATTTTACAAAGTTCTAATAGTTTAGGAGTAAACTCGATGTGCTCCAATATCTTTGGTTTAAGGTTGTTTGTCTCTTGATTTTCACAAAATCGAGTGACATATGCTTGAATTTGATCATTTTCGAAACCACAGATTTCAACCTCTTGGGTAAAACCAATCTTTGCGTAAAAGTTGGCTGCACTAGGTCGACTGGTCACTAAAACCGTTGCTCCTTTTAAAATGTCGCCTCGAACCAGTTTCACGAATAAATTCATTGGTGGCATGCAAAGATCAGGCTCGTTGGGAGTTCTGTTGACTTCATCTAGGTAATCCATGTAGTTCCCATTAAATTCATCTAAGCCATCAAAAATAAGAATGGCATTTTGTGGTTTGTCTGTAATTTCTTCATAAATTCTTTCAAATTCGTCATCTGTTAAGCTTGTTTCATAGTGAAGAAATTCCTTCAGAGATACATCAGATGACATCTGAATTCCAGCATTGAAGCTTCTTATTTTAACAATACAGGCCACCTTGTCACGATAATGATCATCAGTTTCATTAGCCCAGTCACGTAATATTTTTTCAGTCAAGACAGTTTTTCCGATTCCTGGCCGTCCAACAACCAGAATGCTGGAAGTATCGTCTTTTGCAGTATCTTCATTGGGTTGAAACAATTCTTTAATTGAACATGTTGAGGTTGGAATGTCGTCTACCTTTTCTCTTTTCCTGTCTTTTGACAATTCGTCTCCAGCTCGCCCTGGTTGAAATACAATGTCGACATAGAAATCATCTAATGATTTGTTTGGTACATAATTTATTTCTCGCGAACGACGTTTCAAAACTTCGTCTTTGTATTTTGATATAGATTGCTGAATGCTATTGTCCATAATGCCAGTGCATTCCTTTTGAATGCCACAATCCGCATTCGGGGTGTCCTCAGTACTATGTTCTTGAGCGTCAGATTTTGAAGTGCTTGGTAAATGTACAACTTCGCTACGCACAACGCCTGGAGTGCTGTTCACAGTACTATTTTCGTCGTTGTGAGATCCTGGAAGTGGAACGCTGTCATCTTGAGTGTTGTTGGCCCCAGTGTTGTTTTTAATTTCGACTAAAGGTACACGTTCCTTAGCGCCTTGAGTGTTTCCGGTACTATTACCAGTGGAGGCCCTCGCTGGCGAGGTTGTACCACGGTATTTCTTGCCTAGAAAATACTCAATAACAAATTCAAAATCGACGTTGATGCTATCTTTATAACGACGACGGCGGATCGCTAAACGTATTAAAAGGTAAATCACTTCTACAAATTGAAATAAAACAACAGCAGCGTTCGCCACAAACACCAATATACTCGCGAACCATTTGTGCGACGCTGTTCGATTTTCACATGATACCACTGTAGTATAGTTGTAATTACATGTGAATTTTACAGGAAACCCGTTCGAATAGAATAAATTGTACTGCGCGACAGAGCACCCAGTTCCGAACAAAACACGAAGAACAAGGTGCAAAAAGTATGAAACAAAGACATATACCGTTTTCCTGTTCTCATGATTCTTGACTTTATCTTCGTTGCTTAATTCATTGTCGACGACAGGGGTTCTGGATTCGCCATCATTTTGTGATGCATGGTAGCTTGACTCTATTTCGTCGACACGGATCCTTACCATTTGAGAATAAACAACACTGACAAGAATAGCGAATCCAAAACTCAGAATTACCAAGCCGAACAACGGTAGAGGAGAGTTATAAGTCTGATCATATTGGCCAAAACACGTCTGGTCGACTTGTTTCTTGTGCACGTTCGTACTTTTATTAGCATCAACAGAGCACGAGAATTTACCGCTCTCGCTTAAGATCAAAACTGTGAGGTACGTGGTAATTCCCAATCCAGACAAGAGATGAAAAATCACAAGCGGATAGCCAGCAATACCAAATCTTTTTCCATCTAAAAAATCTTTAGCTGCGTCTGTGATCATTTTGCTGTTACAGTCGCGCGTGCGGCAACAAGAGCTCCGACTTCCGAGAAATAAATGACCATGACCGTAATAATTTGATACAGATCAATGAATCTCGTCATTGATAATTTGATACAGATCAATGAAAGTTCCAAAAATCCTTAGAATTTCTCACATAAGCCTAAATCGTACTTTTATTATTTTAATCTTTACAAAAAGCTCCTTTTGAACGTTAATATGCAACAGGTAAAAGAAATTTGTAACGAATCATTTTTTTATTTTTTACAGTTACATAGTCTAATGAAATTTTAACGTTAAAACCCCTGAGTTAATCTTGTTGATCAACCAATCAAATTTGATCTTATCGGTAATTGTTTACACTATAATATTATGGAAACACCCGTCCATATGTCGTGCTTTCCAGTGAACAAAACCCAGTTTGCTTTTCCGGAATCTCCAATGGCAAAATGGAACGCTATCTGCAGCGAGGAGAGACATAGACGTTTTCATTCATTTCGTTTTTATTTTTTGTATGTACTTGTATTACAGTCGCAGGAATAGAAGCGTTCCGAGAATAGGTATTTGACCAATTCATTTGCTCAAGTTTAGCAAGTTCCTCTGATCAATTCCTCCCGTGATTCCTCAAATTTTAAAAAGTTCGTTAAAATTTTCACAACTTCCTGTTTATTGACCAATCAGACTGCTCACGAATAATATATAGCATTCTGATTGGTCAATTAACACTTAACAGGAAGTTGCAAACTTTTAAGGAACTTCTTCAAAATTTTGAGGAATTGATCAGAGGACTGATAAAACTTGAGTAAATGAATTGGAAATAAAGACATTCGCAGGTAGAAGGGTCAATAACTTGAAAAATCGACGTGACCATGTCTTTATTTAGTTTTTATGAGCTTTCTAATGATGTAAATAATTTATTTTAAAATTGAATTTGAAATCTCACCTTTTTTGACAGTGATACAGTTTTACAGTAATATCGTGTTTGCATGCAAGAGCCCACAAGAAATTTCAACGTGGACAACATACAGAAATATACTTACTAACCTTAAAAGGAACAAAATAAAACCAAAATGGAATTGTGCCTCGATATGTTAATATATCGGCCTCTAGCTGCCCGACTATTTGGCCAGTTTGTACATGTCGTGATTTTGTCGTGATGCGATTTGGAGAAATTTAGGTGAAAGTTAGGTATTCCACCATCTCATTATAAATATTCTCACGGCTTCAAAATGGCTTGAATGAATTCATCAGATCAGTGGTTCACTCGTTCACAACCGTCGACTGGAGATGTCGATAACTTTGCGGCTTCGGAAATACGCAGCCGACAATGAGAGTAAAATGAGATGTTTTTTCGTAATATAATATAATAAACCCAACATTTATTCTTCCCAAAAGTAATTCAAAAAATTCCTAAAAAGTTTGTTCAAAGTAGCCTGGGTTGCAAACGCTAATAAGTTATATTTCTTCCCGTCTGCAACGCAGGTTTAAATTTTGCCTCGTCGGCTCACGGATAATCTTCAATAAGAAAAATTTTTCTAGGCGCCTAAAAGCGCACAAGTTGTAACAATTCTGTTCACAAGCTGTCCACAAGTTGTTTTCGCATTGCTTGTTCCTATTTTATCCTAGCAGCTTTGGAAAAAACCGTTGGCAACTCGTAACAAGCGTGGTGGGACTAGTCTGGTATAGTCACGATATATTACAAGAATGTTACGAAGTTGACAGCAAAAGGCTGTATCTATATTGTTATAACATGCTTGTATCTGCCTTGTCGGAACAACCTTGCAGCATGTCTGATGGTGCCATCGAGCTTGTGACAAGTTCTTAATAGCTTGTCCCAAACATGAAAACCTAGGACAAGCAGTGTGATTACAACTTATTGACGACTTTTTGACAAACTTGCTTCAGATTTTCAAGAGTGCAAATAATTTAATAACTAAGTTACCATGGCAACAGTCCACGCCATGCGCAGTTGGGTAGCGTATAAATCCAGGAATTTTTTTCCAAAAGCGATAGCAATTGTTGGAATAACATGTTATGATTCAAAGTCCGCCTCGATCCGAGTAAAATTAGTTTGTGTTTCGCTCGCGTCACCGCGACGTTAATTCGTCTCCAGTCTCTCAACAGGTCCCCGACATCTCCGCCCGCGTTACTACGGACCAGCGAGACGACGACGCAAAGCTTGTCCCGGCCTTGGTATTTGTCCACTGTGTTGATCTCCACGTCGAGTTGTGGCCTGGTGCCCCTGAAAAACAAAGTGTCGATTAATGGCATAATCACTGCACAACCAAAAACGTCACAGACGTGTTGTAAGTTGTCAATTTTACCGGTTTGTCGCAACAAGTTGCAACAACAAGTTGCAACAAACTTGTCAATTTCATCACGTTGCAACAAGTCTTTTACAATCAGATTTGTCGAAACTTGTCGTTTGCTGACTTATTGAAACAACTTGTTCGCCCACCTCTGATCATCCTGTTGGACATCCAACTGCTGTTTGATAAGTTTCAATTGTTGTCTGTACGGAGATATGACACCAATATCGTTGCGGTCGAGACCTGACTTCACCAAACTATGTGTGATGGTCGCTACCAATGCCGCTTCGCTTTTGTTAGAAACATTACGACCTGAGCGGACTTCCGAAGCAGGCAGCAAGTCGGTATCAAGAAACAGCACCGGGAACTGTGGATCGAGTACTTGTGACAACCACGAAAATTGAACTGCAAAATAATACAATAATGAGATAGTTGAAGATTTTAATATCAGATTAGGATGTTGTTTACACTGTAATCCGGCATGAGCCGCGAAGCAAAAATCATTCCACTTTAATGGTGATACGAAAAGTAATCCAGGATGTGCCGTACCGGAAAGTCAAGTGTAAACAACAAATCCAACACGCTCTGGTGTTACACTTTTGAATAATTCTGAGAGAACAATAGGATTTTTACTACGCTAATTGGAAAGTGTAGACGCGAAGCTTCGATGTTTCAGCCTTACACGAACCAAAACGACACAGGCTTTTCAACAAGTTGCAACAAACTTGTCAATTTCATCAAGTTGCAACAAGTCTGTTAAAATCAGGCTTGCTGCAACTTGTCATTTGCAGACTTGTTCCAACTTGTTGAAACAACTTGCAGCAAGCCTGTGGATAACAAGTTTTGACAATCAACTTGAAACGAGCCTGTTGACAACTTGCAACAGACTTGTCGTCAACAAGCTGTCACAAGCCATGCGAACGCATCCTGATATCGGCTTGTTGATAACAAGTCTGTCGCAAAATGTCAACAGACTTGTTGCAATTTGCACGGCTTTGTACACCATCTAATATGTCAAAATCTACAGTATGGCAATCGATCTAAACTATGCACTCCCCTGTGCTACTGGCTGTACTTCATTGCATCCCGCTCTACTACAACGTATCCTACGTTACCCCACCTTGTTGCTGTTCCTCCATTCTAGCGATATCTTTGCGCAAAGTGTCCAAGTGTGGTAGATCCAGCAACGTCTCCGCTACCGCCTGAGTAGCACATTTCAAACGATTGTCATAAATGAGAGTGTTTGATAGTAACATGATGTTTTTGTGCATGCGATACTGATACTCCAATTGAACGACAGCGTGGGGATGGAATTCCGAGAGACGCTTGAATAAGCTGACGTCCATCCCTTTCTCTCTAAACAATCAAAGATAGCGAAGTTGTATCAACAGCTTGAGGTCAAAACGTGTTCACGAAAAGGGTTAAAATGTACATACAGCGAAAAAATGCACAAGTTTCGACAAGTCTGTTGACATCTTGCAACAGACTTGTTATCAACAAGTCGATATCAGGATGCGTTCGCATGGCTTGTGACAGCTTGTTGAAGACAAGTCTGTTGCAAGTTGTCAACAGACTTGTTTCAAGTTGATTGTCAAAACTTGTCATCCACAGGCTTGCAGCAAGTTGTTTCAACAAGTTGTAACAAGTCTGCAAATGACAAGTTGCAGCAAGCCTGATTTTAACAGACTTGTTGCAACTTGATGAAATTGACAAGTTTGTTGCAACTTATTGACAAGCCGATAACATTAACGACTGACAACAAGCCTGTGGCTGTGTAGTCGATCGCTGTGTAGTCGTTTTTCTTCGACTACTACGGTTTCCGTTTCTCGCACATGGCCAAAAATTTATCAGCATTACTTAAGGCCCTGTCACACGGTGCAATTTTTCTTGCAACTTGCAAAGCAGTTCTACTCTTGGGAGATGTAAAGTTGGCAAATACAAGTTTGTATCACAGTTTGCTAATATATTTTAACATACCAAACATTTGTAACAAATTTACATCTCTTAAGAGTAGAATTGCGTTGCAAGTTGCAAGAAAAATTGCACAGTGTGACAGGGCTATTAATGTCAAGTATTACCCCTCACGAAATATTGGAACAATCAAAGCAAGCACATCGGCTTGACAAGTCGTTCGAAAAGCATTCAGTACAAGTCTGCAGATTTGATGCAACTTCGAACACGAACTACGACGTTGGTTACAAATTCCGTACCTTGCTGTATGACTCTGAACCAAGGGTGGCAGTTGATACTGATCTCCAACGAGAACGAAAATCGACGAGTGTCTCAAAGAACCGATACACACGGGCTGTGTGATTTGCGAGGCTTCATCAACGATGCAGAAATCAAATGATCTTTGATTGAAGAGGCTGTGATTAACACCGAGACAAGTTGTCGCCACGACTGACTGAAGACAGAAATAAATACAAGGTTTGAGCTGAGATTGTGACTTCGATCCTCACTTCTGACTAGTGTCCAACGACACAGCCAGAAAAGCACAAGTTACAGCAAGTCTGTTGCAGGCTTCTTACCTTGCAGTCATCAAGCCGATATCAGGATGCGTTCACATCGCTTGCTCCGGCTTGACGATAACAAGTCTGCTGCAAGTTGTCAACAGACTTGACACAAGTTGATTGTCAAGATTTTTTACCCACAAGCTTGATGCAAGTTGTTTCAACAACTTGAAGCACGTTTGTCCATATCAAGTTGCATCAAATCTGATTCTCACAGACTTGATGAAGCCAACAGGCTTGATGCAGCTTGATGACAAACTTGTATCAAGCTGGTAAAATCCTTGATGACAAACTTGAATCAAGCTGATAGAATCCACAACTTGCATCAAGAACACAAACGTATAGATGTTCTTACTTTCGATTCATAAAAATTCTTCAGTTCCTTGACTGTCTTGATGTTTCTTGCTGCATTACAAGCAACATACGGCTGAATATCAGGATGAACCTTCTGCACCGAGCCCAGCCGCAAAAAATCCACTTGATTCTGTGAAGACAAAACCTAGCATTATTGCGTTGCAAAATAGGTTCTCGACAACGGCAAGTCCGTTGTTCTCAACAGACTTGTTGCAAGTTGATTGTCAAAACTTGTTATCCACAGGCTTGCTGCAAGTTGTTTCAAATGAGGAGTTGCAAATGACAAGCTGCAACAAACCTGATTTTAACAGTGAACTTGATGAAACTGAAAAGTTTGTTGCAACAAGTTGGTAAAATGGACAACTTGCAACAAGTCTATGAAAATAGCGAGCCATACTTGCATAAAATATTAGAACATACTACGAGGAATAATGCCATCTTTCAAACTCAAGATATGAGCTACATATTTAAATAGAACAAGACAGAAATTCTAGTGGTGACACAGTGGTTGGTTTGACAATGACCCTGAAATCGAAAGAACACCGCTAAAATTTCTTCCATTTACATAGCTCATATCCTGAGTTTAGAAAATACCATTATTTTTCAAAGCACATGTCTTTTTCATATTTCTAATTGTTTTCTGCACGGAAATGATTTTATACCTGGACGAGCTTCAATAGGATGTTATCCACAGCAGAATGGGTGTAACTCGTGAGGAGTACAGACTTTCCAAGCGCTACAAGAGCTCGCACTACACAAGCAATTGTGTGTGTTTTTCCCGCTCCGGGACATCCCAAAATCAAAGCGTAATCTTGAGCCGTCAGCACTTTTCTTATCGCTTTCTTCTGATCAATGTTCAGGTCTTGGAGGATCTCGTTAAGCTCCTTGTTGTTTTGGCTCGGTTTGAATGGCGATGTCTTCGACCTGCAGTGGATAACACAGCTATGAATTTCTCATAGTTTTAGCAGCAAGTCTGCTGCAGGCTTGTTACCTTGCAGTCAGCAAGCCGATATCAGGATGCGTTCACATCGCTTGCTCCAGCTTGATGATAACAAGTCTGCTGTAAGTTGTCAACAGGCTTGATGCAAGTTGATTGTCAAGACTTTTTATCCACAAGATTGGTGCTAATTGTTTCAACAACTTGCAGCAAGTCTGCAAAATATCAAGTTGCACCAAGTCTGATTTTCACAGACTTGATGTCCGGTTATGAAGCTAACAGACTCGAGGCAACTTGATGTCAAACTCGGATCACACCGATAAAATCCACAACAGACTTGACATCGTCAAGCTGGAGCAAGCGATGTAAACACATCCTGATATTGGCTTGATGACAGCAAGGTAACAAGTCGGAATCAGACTATATAACGCGTTTCTGATGGTGTACCAATTGATGTACCAAGTCTGGAGTACTGTAAGCATGCAATAGCAAGGTTGGAATTGCAAGGTTGTTCAAACAAGATTGATACAGTCGTGATACAGAACATTGTATATCACGATCTATAAGCCATGTTGAAAGAATTTTACAACAAGTCTGATTGGACAAGGTTAATGGACCTTTAACATTTTAGACGAAATTTTGAAAAAAATCGAAATAGGAAAAAATATTACCACAGCTTGAAAGAGCATCCTAAACTTAGTAAAATTGCAAAGTTGGGTTGTACTGTAAATGTTGTAAACTATAAAAAATATAGCCTTGCGAAGTTGGCAAATTTTCTGTAGTTTTGTATTATCCGTGAGAAATGAATACCCAAGGGTATCAACTGGGTATTATTTTCTACCCGTAATACAAATGTATACAAAATTTACTACATTTTCTATAGTATACAACATTTTACAACGAAACTTTGCAATTTTACTAAGTTTACGATGCTCTTCCAAGATGTGGTAATATTTTTACCTGTTTCGATTTTTTCAAAATTCCGTCTAAAAGGTTAAGGTCCATTCAATTAATTAATTTAGTTTCCTGAAAAATCATGCACGACAAAGTTTTTTTTTCTCTTACCGCGAAGACAAATGGCTACTCCACGGGCCACAAACCTGACTCGAGGAAACGACTGCATTTTGTCGCGAAAATTTTGGCGACTCGAGATCCACCACAAGACGGCGAATTTTCGCATGTTCCTCGCTGTCGGCGAAAAACAACTTGGCAAGATTTGACCGTTGTATGGAGGTTCCAGCCGAGAGTTCTGCTTTGTCGATGCGATACAATGGAGAATGGCCTTCACGGCGACTGTTGTGGTGGTAACTAAAATACAAAGATGTGTTCAAGCAAGCATGTTGTTAGTGATGATTTTGGAAGCTTGGATAATTTTATAGAGGAATGATTAGGAAGAGATTTCGAGTTGGTCGTTTAACGCACCTTTGCGTCAGGTCTTTTTCTGCCAACACTGAAATGCATTCTCCTGAAATTTCTCTCAGAAAACCTGCGAAAATATACATATTGCTATTGTGGAATACGATGTACACTAAACCATCACGTTTGAGATGTCTTTTTCAGGCTTATTGTGGAATACTACCTACTGTACACTAGTCCACGACGTTTAAGATATCTTTTTCAGGTTGTTCAGACACAAACCACGACAGCTTTTGGTAGAATACTACCTACACTAGACCACCACGTTTGAGATATCTTTTTCAGGTAGTTCAGACACAAACCACGACAGCTTATTGTAGAATACTACCTACACTAGACCACCACGTTTGAGATATCTTTTTCAGGTAGTTCAGACACAAATCACGACAGTTTATTGTAGAATACTACCTACACTAGACCATCACGTTTGAGATATCTTTTTCAGGTAGTTCAGACACAAACCACGACAGCTTATTGTAAAATACTACCTACACTGGACCACCACCACGTTTGAGCTATGGTTTGAGATAAGTCAAGGTAGTTCAGACACAGACCACAACAGCCAAAACTACATCATCGCTACCATTAAATAATACCTGCAGTCAATGCCATGATCCCATCTTCCTGGCTGACAACAACATAATCCCCTTTAACCAAATGCATATCAGCTGCATCGGCGAGGGACTTGATTTTATCTTTCTTGAAGTTGTTCAAGTACCGACCGGGTTCTTGAGAGACACTGCAGGATACCAGAGACATATTACTATAGCAATATCCCAACTGTTCCCGCTCTATCCCACGCAGACACCAGATATCGCGATCACTAGCAGTCTCCTACACAAAAAAGAAAATATGTTTGAGACTTACTAAATATATATCACTTTTAACCAGTACATAGAGTTTTCAGTAGATTCACAATTAATTCAACTTCCTATTCAATGTTTACAGTTTCTGTCTTACATTAAACACCATAACATCTTCACTCGCCATTTGAACACAGATTTTAAGTAAATTACTGGCGTAAAAAAGCCAAGCTGTTTTTTGTTCGCCAAAACATGGATTCAAAACATTTCTTGCTCCTTTAGAACTTGGTTTACTATAGCTCACCCTGCTATACCGAGTAGTTTAGTTGGCAGAGCGCTGGTCTAGCATTCCAAAGGTCGTAGGTTTGATTCACGCCGTGGTCAGGCATATTTTATATTGGACATAGTAGTGAGAGCAAAATAAGACCACAGACATCTTTAAATCGTACTTAAGTACCTGCATAGCTCTAGTTTCGAGAGCGATAAGCTCATTCCAATGGGAGAAATACTTGAGATGTTCAGGAGAGAGATGACTTGTTGATTTCTCAAACAGATTTCCCATTCCCGCGCTCATCTTGTCTCCGTGCTCAACACTCTTGTGGTACATTGTGCAAACATTCAGTTGACGGCAATATTTACAGTTGAATTCATCCTGAAGCATAGCTGTAACAAAAAATACTTGCGTTGCTCTTGTTGTTGTTGTTGTTGTTGTTGGTTGTTGTTGTTGTAGCAAGTATGTATAAAACCTGTTGGCTTTCATCAAGTTACAAAATCACACTTAATATTGATATTTGCACACCTGCTGCAAGTTGTTGAAACAACTTATATCAAGCTTGTGGATAAAAAGTCTTGACAATCAATTTGCATCAAGCCTGTTCACAACTTGCAGCAGACTTGTTATCATCAAGCCGGAGCAAGCAATGTGAACGCATCCTGATATCAAACGGTAGCCCAACCATCCTACCTGGCATTGTATGCGTGACTCTTGTACCAGTATGGGCCAGATATCGTATCAACTCATTTCTCTTCATAACCAATGCACGTTTCTCGTGCATGTATGCTGGCACTCCCAACATATTTCCCGTTTTCAGATACAGCAACAGTCCCGTGCCTAACGTGTCCTTGTAACGCTCCATCATCATCAGACTGTAGAGTATTACTTGAGCTCGATGTTCAACGGAGCCTAAATAGTTCAAATAACAAGCCACGGAATGTTGCAAGTTCTTACAATTTGTCAACAAGCTTGTTAATTTCGTCAAGTTGCAACAAGTCAGTTGAAATCAAGTTTGTTGCAACTTGTCATTTGCGGACTTGCTACAACTTGTTGAAACAACTTGCAGCCAGCCTGTGGATAACAAGTTTTGACAATCAACTTGCAACAAGTCTGTTGACAAGATTCATGTTTGGTTTTTTCTAAACTCTTTTACTGCATCATCTGTATGGTCAGGCACAAGTAAAGAAAACGTTGGAAAATTGCAGCTTGTCCAAAACTTTGTATACCTAGTTTCGTTTGACATTTTCCAGTCTTCAGTTCCAAAGGCAAAACGCAGGTTTCATTCAGAGATGGATTCTTCCTCATGATGTTTGGATTTCGGTTGATCTTCACTTCAACGGAAGAATCTATTTGACCTGCAAGGAAAGATGACATAAGCAAAACACGTGAGCCAAGGCCTAGGTCTAATACGTATGTAGGTGGGCGCTCAGGCAGGTACAGCAACTGTGTAGGTAGGTAGTTAGGTTGAGTAGCCAAGTTGTTAGGTAGGAAGGTTAAGGAGGGTAGGTGGGTGGGTGAATAGGTAAGAACCTACGTGGTTAGGTAGGTACTGCAGGTAGGTGGGTAAGTAGCCAGATAGGTGGATAAGAACCTGGGTGGTAGGGTAGGTAGGTAGGTGGGTAAGTGGGTAGGTACTGTAGGTAGGTGGGTAAGAAGCCAGATAGGTGGGTGGGTAAGAACCTTGTTGGTAGGGTAGGTAGGTAGGTGGTTAGGTACTGTAGGTGGATAAGTACTGTAGGTGGATAAGTACGTGAGTAGGTAAGTAACAGGTGGGTGGGTTTTTGGGTAAGCAGGAGGTAGGTTGATATGTACGTGGGAAGGTAGGAAGGTTGCTAAGTAGGTAGGTGGATAGGTAAGAACGTGCATAGGTGAGTGGGTGGTTAGTTGGGTAAGTAGGAGGTAGGTGGGTACGTACGTGAATTGGTAGGTTGGTGTGTACCCAGATGAGTATGTAGGTAAATACCTAAATGGGTAAGTAGGCAGGTGGGTAAGTACTTAGACGGGTGGGTAGCTATGTGGGTATCTAGGTACAGTGGGTATCTAGATAGTTAGATTAGTGTGTTGGCAAATCGGTGGATAGATGTGCAGATAATAAGTACTGTAGGTAAACAGACAAGTGGGAGTGTCACTTCATCAATTAACATTTTCTCTACCTTTCAGCCCAAATTTCGGTGACCATACACATTCCTCAATATCCATCACCTGCGACACACACACAGCCACGTGACTCTCACCCGTACTTTTCGACACTCCGCCATCTTTGAAATCAATTACACCATGAATAGGATGAGGTTGAGCATTGAAATACTTCGAACCCCATTCGGCAAGGAACGGTTTGTATTCGGAAACTTTCGCCAAGACTTCGTCCTCGGAGATGCCGAGACCGTAGAGTTCGGCAAGGTTGGACGGCTGCTGTAACAGATGTGTGGCGCGATCGAGAACAAACTTCTCAGAAAAATCTACACAGGAAGATAGATACAGTATTGAGAATGTACGACTTCTTCGGTTGAACCTAATTGAATGATCGGAATGACCGTTGTAATAGTAACAGACGTTAGAGGTCCTTACGTCACGCCAGAGTTAAATAATGAATTGCAATGCAATGTGGGAAAAATTTATCTCGTATTTATATGCATTGAAAACCGCGCGAGGTAAGCACTTCTAAGGTCTATTACATGCGATTTATAGTACACCTGTCAAATTGATATTCTGTTTAGGTAAGCACATTAAAAAACATCAGAAAAACAATAACAAATAAATATAGGATATATAGTTTGGATGAGATAAAACGAGACTTGTAAGAATTAATACTAAATATATATAATCTAAAACGAAGGAATATTACATCAAAGTTGCATCAAGCCTGTTGGCTTCATCAAGTTACATCAAGCCTGTGGAAATCAGACTCGATGGAACCACAAGCCTGCCGCAGACTTGCCGTCTTTGACTGTGTAGATGGGATCTTACCCCGCGCTATACGACCTACCTTTGGCCGTCAACGAAGCTTCGAAGATGCGATGAAGAAGAGTTCCCACGAACATCACCTGGTTCTGACCTTCCGTCTTGAAATATTTGTCCAAAACACTCCGCCGCAAGCACTTCGTCGAGGTGGATATCGACGTGGGAGTGACGAGAATGTCGGGATAGACAACGATGTAACTCTCTTCCTCGTTGTCCAAGATGTAAGAACCTGATTCAGCTGGCTTGCCTGGAGAGAAGGATGTGGTTGAAATGATTTAAAGCCGGGCTAAACGAGAATGAGGCAGATTTTGGTTTGTCGATGTCTTGGTGTTTTCCCAAAACAATCATGCATTTTATTGTGAAGCTAGAATCATGGAATAATTTGTTCGAGACAAACAAAAAAATTGTTGTTTTACACGATAAAGTGGGAATTCTCTCTAAGTACATTGCTTTTGCTCGTCTTTCTACCTTTCAAAGAGGCCTATATCATTCAGACATTACTGTACATTCACGAATATACTGAAATGTTTTCGAGGCAGGAACGCTGTAGAACCAATATTGACAGGTGAGGGAAAGGGAAAGGGAGGAGGAAAAGAAGGGGAGGTGAGGGAAAGGGAAGGGGAGGTGAGGGAAAGAAAGGGGGGTGAGGGAAAGAAAGGGGAGGTGAGGGAAAGAAAGGGGAGTGAGGGAAAGAAAGGGGAGGTCAGGGAAAGAAAGGGGAGGTGAGGGAAAGGAAAAGGAGGTGAGGGAAAGAAACGGGAGGTGAGGGAAAGAAAGGGGAGGTGAGGGAAAGAAAGGGGAGGTGAGGGAAAGAAAGGGGAGGTGAGGGAAAGAAAGGGGAGGTGAGGGAAAGAAAGGGGAGGTGAGGGAAAGAAAGGGGAGGTGAGGGAAAGAAAGGGGAGGTGAGGGAAAGAAATGGGAGGTGAGGGAAAGAAAGGGGAGGTGAGGGAAAGAAAGGGGAGGTGAGGGAAAGGAAGGGAGGTGAGAAAAAGAAAGGGGAGGTGAGGGAAAGAAAGGGGAGGTGAGGGAAAGGAAGGGAGGTGAGAAAAAGAAAGGGGAGGTGAGGGAAAGAAAGGGGAGGTGAGGGAAAGGAAGGGAGGTGAGAAAAAGGAAGGGGAGGTGAGGGAAAGGAAGGGGAGGTGAGGGAAAAGAAGGGGAGGTGAGGGAAAGAAAGGGGAGGTGAGGGAAAGAAACGGGAGGTGAGGGAAAGGGAAGAGAAGGAGGGAAAGGGAGGGGTATAGTGCATCCAAGAGCAATGAGCGATCATATTTTTCAGGTGATTTTTATATCATCTTATTTGCAATCCCGCATTGCCAGGAATGTCTCGATTAACTATCCCATGACTGCATTAGGGATGTGCCGGATGCCGTTTTCACGGATACTGATCAATAGAAAAATTATTACCGGGTAGCGGATAAAACCGGATGGTTGTGTTCGCCGAGCATGTATTTACTGGAAACACGGCATTTTAAACTAGTGAAGTACTCCAACATGTTTAAAACAATAACAAGAAAGCGTTGTTCATTGACTTCAATTCACTATTTAGAACTAACATTGTTTTGTGTCTTCATATAAGTTCTGAACCCTGGTCAACTTTGTATTTGATGCTCGTGATAAGATATGTCCCATAACATAGTGCTATCCGAATCCAGCACACCCCTTGCTTCCATGAGTGTTGGCTCAACCCCATGTCCTGGTCAAACCAGGATGAGATTTGATAAGAGTCGGCCAGAGTTGACGGTCAAACCTGAGCGAGAGAAGCAACTCTCGCCAATTCTTATCCTCGTTTTACCAGGACATAAACAAATACACCATCTCACCAATGATATTCACAACATCACCATGTTCCACTTCGGTTCGTTCCCAATCCCCTCTCAACTGACAGTATTTCTCAGAACTAACAGACTCGTCAAACAATCTCAGAACTTTCTCGACGCCAGCGTTTCTCGTAGTCGCTTCATCCAGGATTTCTCGTCGATACACTTCCAACACCAAAAATCGCTTGTAGCCTTCCTTCGGTAAATCTAAAACGTTGAGCGGTGCGCATCTAAGTTCAAACCTGGTTTTCGATTAAGTTGCAACAGTCGTGAAGATTTCAACCTTTAAAAAAGTTTCTCAAACATACTGATATTAATCCACGAGCAAAACACGCAATAATAAACATCTGAAAATGAACTAAAGTTTTGTGTCAAATTTTTCGCTAGTTTGTTTGGAGAGAACATTATTAATTAGTTTACATTAGTTCATTAGCTGAGCGGGTTTTTGCAACAGGCTATATCGGAATTACATATTTAATTGGATCTTAGCTAACAATCATAACAAACCTGTATCCTGATGATTTGCTTTGTTTTGGACAACCGCAGCACCACCTAGGTTTTTCATCTCTGTAGATTTACTTCGAACGTACTGCTTAGCTGGCGAAACCAAAACCTGCTGCGGTATGGGCTTGATCTGCAAGGGTGACCAAGACACATCGTCCATCAACTGACACATCTCGTCATTAGTCAGCGAAATATCTAACATATCTCCAACTTTGTCGCTTTTTGGTTTGGACAACGAACTCTCTTTATTAGTCATGTTTTCTTCAGAAGGTATATTTTCCTGAGCACTGGATATTTTTGGTTTAGTTGTTCGTTCTGTTTCTCTGGTTTGTACGTCTTTTGTAGCTGAAGAATGGTTTTCCCAATCGAGAGAAAGCTTTCTTCTCGTTGTTATCTAAGTTTGAAAAAAATCTTGCAAGTTAAGAAAACCCCTCGTCAGTACAAGATCTCATTTCTCATCAACTCTCATACAACTCTTGTTCTCGTTTGACCAGGACACGAGAGTTGAGAAAACTCTCATACAAACTCACGCTTCTCAACTCTCATCAACTCTCACGCAACTCTTGTTCTCGTTTAACCAGGACATGAACGTTGAGAAAACTCACTTATAAACTTTAACTTCCCAAATAAACCGATCAATATGATACATTTAAAAATTCGAGCTTAACCTGAGGACATTCGTGATTCCTAACCTCATCCCACCCTAAGTACGAACCTCGCCATTCTCAAAAATTCCTTTGTCAACCATGTTCACCTGAAGACCATAACCCAAAAACATATCATTCTCTTCATCAACTCTACCAGACTCCAACTTCATTGCGCTTGAAACCGATTTTACCCCATCAGCTTTTTTCCCTTTTTTAGGCAACTTAAATGTTCTTTTTCCAAGTTTTATTGAGGAACTTCTAGCAGATTTCACCGTGTCTATATCATTTCCTTTATCGTTCGTGTTAGCATCGCCGCCGACACCAGAAAGATCACTGCTGTTAGTGCAGTCATTCATGTCTTCCAAGAGACTTTTGTTTACAGATAAATTTTGCCTAGAGGTTTTTAACCTTTCGTTGCACTTTGAATTTTGAGCCCTGTTTATTTTAGAACGGTTTAAACTCAAGGAAATGCTAGGTTTTTTAGTGTGCTTGTAATCTCGTTGCAGCTTATTAGAACCACAATTAGTTGTGCCATCCCTTTTTTCAGATACTGAAATTCTACTTTTGTTTTTGAAATTTTCCACAGGAGATGGCGTCGGTGGAATGATCGAATCATCAGACAAATCCATACTACAATCTCCTGAAAATCGAGCATTAGGTAATTCATGAACAACACTGTTAACTGATTCTGAGCATTGAAAAGCACTTCTATTAATAGATGGATTCTCAGTGTTTAAGTTTGAAGTATTCGTCGTAACCTCATCCGACCTTTCTATCGACGGCAAAGAAGCGGAAATAATGCCTTTCTTTCCAAGTGGAACATTCAAGACACATTTAACTGGAGAAATTTTGACAGGATTTGAAACAGATTTACTGTTTGCATCACAAAAGTCTGACGGGCAACTTGATCTTTGATGTTCATGTACAGATACGTTGTTTCGTTGTCGTTTTGCAAGAGGTTGGTCGCCTGGCTCTCTTACAGATAATACAGGGTTTTTGTCTTTTTCAATTTCAGGGGACTTTTTCTAAAATGAAGTGAGCAACTGATTAAACATTGATTCATGTATTTTGTTAATAAAATCCAAAATGAACAGTCAGAATTGCTTCAGGCTTGTTACCTTGCAGTCATTGAGCTGATGACAGGATGCGTTCACATCACTTCCTTCGGCTTGATAACAAGACTGCTGCAAGTTGCCAACAGGCTTGATGCAAGTTGATTGTCAAGACATTCTATCCACAAGCTCGATACAAGTTGTTTTAACAACTTACAGTCCGCACAATTACAAGTTGCATCAAGTCTGATTTTCATAGAGTTGATGCAACTTGATGAAGCCAACAGACTCGAGGCAACTGAATGACAAACTTGCATCAAACTGGTAAAATTCACAAATTGCATCAAGTCTGTGGAAGGAAATTTTCTGTATCTGTAATATATGCGTCACAATTACAGTACTGTACCTTTTGAAAATATTTTGAGATGTCATTTGAACCACTTTTCTGCAACAATATTCAAATTATTAGACTGTTTTTAAACCCTACAGTAATTTAACTACATCTCCATAACATCTTAAAACTGACTCCTGCCAGGTAAAAAAACGCTTTTGGTTTGCAGTGGGGGGGGGGGAGGGGTGTAAACAAGTCTGGAACTTATAGAGAAAATCCATTAGGCAACACACCCCAAGGTATATTTGTTACTGCTCTTTCATATTTCTGTCCAGAAAGGTTTCATTGTTTTTTTCCAGAAGGTTGGTTGTCTGGTTGTCTCAGATGAAACTAGAATTTTGTCTTTTTCATTTTTGGCCATGTTCAACTGATTTGACAATTCGGCAGCCTCTGGGGGACTTTCAACACAATTTTATCCGATTTCATGATGAACAGAGGATACTCATGTTTTAGTAAAACATTTGCAGTGGCCATGCAAACTTGTTAAGTGGGAGGGGGCATTTACATATTTTGTTTCTGCAAAATTAATTTCTTTGGAAATCAATTGCTTTAAAACTTCTACAACTGCTATATTGTCCTTAATTCTTGCATCATTTTATTTCGTGCACTTAAATTGGATAAGACTGGCTACCAATCCCAGTTGACTCGATAGCTCAATTTGTAGAGTGGCGGTCTAGAAACCCAAAGATGCGAGTTCGAATCCCCTAGAGACAACGAATTTTTCGTTGTTCTCTGCAGTGTCAGATTAATATGAATCTAGTTTTCCATATCTCTGGGGATGATTCTGAAATAGAATTAAAACACTGCGCATCCTCAAAGACAAGCGTTAAGTCGTCACAAAAGTATCTCATGCACTTAAATTGGACAACATTCACTGCCAATCCCAGTTGGCTCAATAGCTCAATTGGTACATAAAGCAGCAATCTAGAAACCTGAAGACGGAACACCAAATCCTGCTCGAGACAATAAATTTTTCGTTGTTCATTGCAGTGTCAGATTAATCCAACTTGATAAAAATAAACTAGCTATTTAATTTCTGTATGAGAAGAACAATGGGCCCATGGTATGATGAAGGGATGCTAATTCATGCATATTATGTTTATAACTTACAAAAATTAAATAAGAAATGATTTATACTTACCTGTGTTAGATCAGATGTGGCATTTGGGCACCTTTATATTAAATACTACGGTTTATAAATTTCTCACAAAATTGTCTTACCTTAGTATTTGTCTTTTTCAATGACAACGAAAGTCGAACGGCACGTTGTTTTAAGCTGCCATGATGCATATTGATCTAAAGCTACTACAACTAAAAAATCTAACTCACACTACTTCAAATAACGTTTAAATGAACAGTTTAAAATACAACACCATCGAGCGTTCGCCATTTAATCCTGCCATTGTGAATTTCGCACACTTTCCCGCCACTGCTGGCTTGCACTGGTCTCTGTTCGTGAACTGGACGGCTTGACTACCGTCGTTTGCATTGATAGATGACCAGAAGAACCAGAAACCTATGCGGACTTTAAAGTGCGCATGAGTGAGAATTTTCGTGCTTTGAATTGAAAGAGCTCTCGAAACTGTAAAGTGACTTCTTCCGTTCTAATTGCCATGTTTATCAATTTATTTATTTTATGACATGATTTCCATAATCATAGAACAAAATGTACAAAGTTCTAAGTGTTCACAGATTTACAGAACAAAATTTTTCTCCATGCATCTGCCGAGGAAATACACGCGATCTTCTGATTATTTTCCCACTGGCTGCTTATGCAAAATCTTCATAATTTTCTGCCGCCACCAATCTACCATGCTTTCATTCAACAAGTGTACTTATAGAAAAAAAATGGTGAATTTGTGCGTGCAGGCTGGGAAATTTGATACAGTAAAGTGTGAATTACCTAGCTTCAAAGTGTGAGTTTATCTAGCATTTTAAGTGCTATCACAAAGTGATGAAACCTAGATTTATTCAAGCATAGCTAATGATTCGAATATCAAAACAACGACATTATCATATTAACATCATGATATTGTTCATTCTTTCAAACCATTTTAAAATACCTGCCAAATGACAAGCGAAGAAGATGTCGCACCAGACATAAAGCAGCTATATTCAGTCACAGACTCAAATACAAACTAACTTAACTCGCTCTAGCATTTAAATTGTGAAGTGGATACTCAATGTTGCTCGTTTGTAAGTACAGGCATCGTTTTGTTAACTTGTACATCAATAACAGTTCCTATTTCACGGTATTGGGTAATTTAAAACGTACACAATCCAATATGTACAGTTTTAAAAGCGTACACTTTTAATGTTTGTAAATTGAAACCAGCACAGTCGACGACAGATTAAAAGCAAGCTGAGCAAATATGAAATATGATATCGGATAATAAATATTTATGGCAAATTCAAATTGTAGGTAGATACTTAAAGATTGTCGAACCGTTTCCTTCAGATGCTGTTAGCCACACTTTCTCGTAGAATTTAATCGGTACTCACTGCTGTCTACTCGGGTAAGTTAAGTGTCCAACTGGCATGGACGTAAAGCAGTCATATTAATTTGCTATACATCTAAACCCCGCAACAAACGCAGCTCAACCTGATCCAGTCGAAGGCTTTCTATAACGACGCCTCTGACAGCCACCTTATGACTTATGTCTGTCTGATCACGGAGCACAGTTACGATGAAGTATCACCAATCTCAACCCACCCTGTAAACATTCCCTGTGGGAGGAAACCAGAGTACCCGGAGAAAACCCACAACAAAGCGTTAAGGATCAAACTAACCATCTCATCCTAAGCTAAATCACTTAACTATAACTCATTGTAGGTAGCAAGATAACAGACACACTCATGAAAGATGAACTCTCCAGCCCAAGTACAAAGACCCGGGCGAATTCGAGCAGTTTTGAGATACGCAGAGGGAACGCTTTCGACAAGCTTCACCGTACAAAGCTTGCTACTGCTGCACTGCCTATCCTGGTCAGCGGAAAACAGAATTCATCTCGTTCTGCTAATGACAGGCCTGGGTACAATCGTCTTCTTTTACGGCTGTGGCCATCTCGCGAAACTGATCTACCACACTGCAGTATTATTTTCGTATTTTGTCGTGGTTTTAAACGGAGCCTTAAAAATCACATTCATAATCACACTATTCGAAGCAATTCTTAACATAGTCGGATATCACTCGGAAGATTATAGGATATTGAAACACAGAATCGACTTATTTTTCACGGATTTCAGTTCCATCTCCTGCTCGCTGGTTATGAAGACCGAGAACGACGCAGTGGTACTGGGACCGAATGACGTCATTAATTTATGCCATGCCATATGGTACATACTGTATACATTTGTGATAGCGATGGGGTTGTATATAGGGATGCCGAGCTTGAGGAAGATACGCAGGGAAAATTTCTTGACTAATGTCTACTTCTCGCTACTTCTCGTAGTTGTGTGGAAAATGTTTGAAAGCTTTGTGTTCTACGGTTTGTGGCGGTCAGCGGAACTTCAGCGAGCGTCATGCGTTTATGTGCATTACATCAGATATGGCAAGGCCGGTTTTAAAACGAGTAATGCTGATGCATGGAAACGACAGGTCCAATAGAACTATGGAAATATGATCGAAATCGACGCTAGCTCAGTACAATAGTCCCATTGCCAGATGAAACAAAGTTGGATAGCTAAAAACACCGTATGCTAGTTGCAACGAACTTGTCAATTTCATCAAATTGCAACTACATGTCTGTTAAAATCAGGCTTGTTGCAACTTGTCATTTGCAGACTTGTTACAACTTGTTGAAACAACTTGCAGCAAGCCTGTGGATAACAAGTTTTGACAATAAACTTGCAGCAAGTCTTTCGACAACTTGCAACAGACTTGTTGTCAACAAGCTGTCGCAAGCCATGAGAACGCATCCTGATATCGACTTGTTGATAACAAGTCTGTTGCAAGATGTCAACAGACTTGCTGGAACTTGCACGTTTTGGTTGTGTAGTTTTTGTGATTAATTATGAGTTAAAATAAAAACACTACAAATCTCCCCTCAAAATTTAAAGCGTTATCGTTTCACTTTGGGTGAATTAAAAATAAACCGAATACCTTTTAATTGCTTTAATAATTTTAATACGGCCCAATTTTTGGCGTTAGTAGTTCCAATTTATTTCTTCAAATATACACATGACGAAAACTAAATAAACAAATAATTATTAATTACCAAACAATTTGCCTTCATATGTCCATAATCGCTCCTCACAAATGTCCCCAGATATTCCTTAATACCCCATAGCATCCATGCTCTCTAACACCCCATCATCTAGCTCGTCATCCATGGCGACGTCATAGTCAATGACGTCACTAGTCTTAGTTGTGCTGGACGATGTTTGTGAACTGGACTGCGTGACCCTTTCAGTCTTTATCCCGCTAGCGCCCGCGATATGAGAAATGGAGGTACTGGCTAGCGGTTGTTGTTTTATATTGCCGCTCGCCAACTCTGCGTGAACACGTCGGCTTTCCTGGACGTATTTGTTCGGGTGGTTGACGGCGTCTGTATGGGAGAGTGATACCTACAAACATACACAAGTTGTTACAGGTTTGTTACAAATCTATCCACGAGTTGTTTTAGCATTCCTTCCAGAAACTCACAAGTTCCAGCAACTCTGCTGCAGGCTTGTTACCTTGCAGTCATCAAGCTGATATTAGGATGCGTTCACATCGCTTGCTCCAGCTTGATGATAACAAGTCTGCTGCAAGTTGTCAACAGGCTTGATGCAAGTTGATTGTCAAGACTTTTTATTTACAAGCTTGGTACAAGTTGTTTCAACAGCTTGCAGCAAGTCTGAAAATATCAAGTTGCATCACGTTTGATTTTCATAGATTTGATGAAGCCAACAGGCTTGATACAACTTGATGAAGCCAACAGAATAGATGCAACATGATGAAACCAACGGGGCTTGATGAAACGTAAAGTCAAACTTGTATGAAGCCGGTAATATACACAACTTCCATCATGTCTGTGAGTCTGTGACGTTTCTGGTTGTCTGAACAAGCTAAGAACAAGCTGAAAACACAACTTGTAATGAGCTTGATGACATCATCAGACTTTTTACAAGTTATTTAATGGTATGTCATAGTATGTCAATAATGTTTCAACTTCCTTTTCTCATTAACATTGTATCCTTCTTGTTATATTGCACTGCACTAGACTTGTCAGAAGAAACATTTTCGCTTCTTTACCTTGTGTGTGACTTCAAAATATCGGGCACATGCTAGCTGGTAATGAGAATCTTTAACTAAATCTTGGATCTGTAACAGAAGAAATAACGTTGTGCTCAAACGGTGATGGGAAGAATTCGTGAGAGTTTGACGGCGAGAGTTTACACGAGAGTTTTCTCAAATCCCACGTCCTAATTAAACAAGAGCAAGAGTTTGCACAAGAGGTTTCTCAAATCTAATGTCCTGATCAAATAAGAGCAAGAGTTGCCATGGGAGTTGATGAGAGCTGACAGGCGAGGGTTTACATAAGAGTTTTCTCAAATCCTAATGTCCTGATCAAATAAGAGCAAGAGTTGCATGAGAGATGACGGAAGTTGATAAGCGAGAGTTTGTATGAGAGTTTTCTCAACTCTCATGTCCTGGTCAAACAATGGCAAGTGTTGCACGAGAAGTAAGAGTTTGTAATAGAGCGTTGCATGAGAAGTAAGAGTTTGCAAGAGAGTTTTCACAAATTTATGTCCTGCTTAAGTGATGTTGATACAAGAGAGTGCGCATGAGAGTTTTTAGTGTTCAGAACTTAAGTTCAGTATAAGTTCCATACTAAGTACCTTGTAAGTTCAAGGCATGGTGCATACTAGTATAACCATCGTATTCTGCAAATACACGATTACAATACCTCTTTAATAGCAGGGTATGGAACACCATAGGACACCAACTTCTGCCGTAAAATATCAGCATCCGAATGACGAAATGGACAACCTATATCAAAGGATTTTCCCACAGTTAAGACCGGTAACACAGGCAGTTTGATAGAGTCATTCTCATACTAATCGTACCGTGATAATCTCCTTGCCCGGGGTGGTTGGACATTATGATCTTCATACAACTGTAAGGAGTATAGTCGGCTCTCCGTCCTTCTTTCCCATAGCTGTGTCGGACATTGTATGCGTACCCTTTCTCAAACTAAATAAAAATAAACAAAGTTATCACTACCAGCTGATCTCACCGTGAGTAAATGACCTGGAACTAGCTACCGAATAAAAACTCATTTTGCTGTTTCTAATCACTTATATCTTTTGTTTTCCTTTATGAAACTTGTTGAAACTTAGTAATCATGTTCAGTGAAGAAAATTATAAGCCCACCAGAAATTTGGAAACGAAGTAAATTATACTTAATGAGAAATTTGCTAGTTTGGCTCAAAAAAATGGATTTCTGTTCGACAACTAGTGCTAATTCTTTTCCGTGTTTTCAGATCAGCTAGTATAGTCGCCGACTGTGCAGGTTTGTTACCTGGCAGTCATAAGCTGAATTTGTTTTTAGAAATTTGTGACAGCACTTGCCAACAGGAGACTAGCACAGCCGATCCGAACGAAGACTTGCCCCAAGTCGCTGGTTTATTGTATACGCAGCAAAAAATTGCGCTTGAGAAATGAGGGAGCGAGCGACTTGTGTCACTTGCAAGATTTTAAATCTTTTTAAGTATTATGCTGCGAAAACCGATTAAATTACGCGGGCGTTAACAATGTCAATCTCGCTGCTTTGACCTGTAAATTGCTGATTACATAATTTAAGGCGTCTTATATCTTTAAATCCATCCCAGTTTAAGTCTTTATATGATATTTTTACAAAATGGTGTAAAGAATACAGAATAATAATTAGCTAAGAAAAACGTCACCAGAGCATTTTTGCTCCGGTGGATTTGGCGCGCTTGCAAGCGACACAAGTTGCTCGATCGCTCCCCTATTTCTCAAGCGCGACTTTTTGCCGCGTACAATCAGCGAGTGACTTGTGGCAAGTCTAATAAGATTGTTTTTAAGTGTGTTTTTTAAAGAGGAAGAAAAACCAGAGCGCCCAGAGAAAAACCCTTGAAGTACAGTCAGAAGAGATCAACAGCGAGAATGTCTCACATGAAACGCAGACACCAGGCAACTTGGTTTAGCTTTTTCAGTGCATATTGCGAGTGGCGAGTTTCACAGTCTCGACCCAATTTTACAGGACCGGATGGATCGAGAATGGAATGAACTCAATCCGAAATTAGTTGTAACTCAACCTGGATTCATGGAAATAAATATGATGCTGGAGCAAACAGTTCGATGGATACTCTAATGATTGAAATGCGCTTTAATGAGGCAAAACACACGCGTGCACACTAACCATGATCATGATAAAAATCTCACGTCCGGCTTACTGGGTGAAGTGATGAAAGTATTAAACAAAGAGCATCTCTCATGAGCAGAAAAGTTAAGCTAAGAGAGATTTTAAAATTAATCGTATTTATCCATTTGACAATGTATCAGTTTAATCAAATAATGTTTCAGGACAAACGTGTGCTAATTACCATATATTAATCCTTTTAAGCCCTTCGGCACCTTTACTATATTCACTGAAAGCAAGCAGGACGTCAAGCATGAGAGTTACGTTTACTTTTCTCACCAGCCTAGTTTCCATTTAGTCGTGAGTGTCGTCAAAATATCGCTGTGATCGACGTGATAGAGTATGTACGGCGATCTACACTTGGTATGAATGCAGCTCACAAAAGAAAAGCCTGAAAAGGTAGATCTAGATTATATCACATCGTCGAGAATGACTTTGCTACGACAGTTATGACCAAATGAAAACTAAGCTTGAGAATGCACTTAATATGACTATAATTTGAATACAGCTCACAAAAGAAAAGGTAGATCTAGACTATATCACATCGTCGAGAATGACTTTGCTGCGACAGTTAAGACCAAATGGAAACTAGGCTTTATACTTATAAGCATTTACTTGTCTCGTTTTGTGCTGTAGCCAGCGCTATAGTCGAAGAGACAATGTACATATAAATTCATTACGACCAGTATTCAACTCTTTTTTACGCTTTAAAGTGTACATGCAATGAAAATTTCGATTTTGGGATTTTTACATCATCTAAAAATTTCATCTTTTCTGATCATTTTGATACCAACCTTGTTGCGAAATTCGAACTAGAAGTGTGTGAATTTTTAGTTTAAAGTTGGGCTATAAAAAATTTAGCTGATGAAATTCCTGGCGCGGCCAAAAGGTCGTGATGACCTATGCAGTGTGACACAGCGCACTCTTCTTATATGTAAATACTATAAACAATTTAGCTTCAACTGCGTTAAATTTGGATTTTTTTATGAATTAAACAAAACCCACATAAATTGATACGATACATTGGCTAACTAGATGCGAGAGCATCACCACAAAACGATATTTATCGCTTAGGAGCCGCCGAAATCCATGATAAATGCTGTGTAGTACTAGTAGCAATGTAGTGTTCGCTAATGTATAATTATATAGATTAGCTTAAATTCATTAACCAAAATGACGATACTCAAATGTCATTATTTGGGAATACTCTTTTTTATACACAGGATTTTGTCGCTTCAAATGCAATTCAGACAAAGTAATAACATGTGACTGAATTGTATTCGACACTACTATATAGCTCGAGGGCTTTAGGCTTAGTTAGCATATATACAGTCCGAACTATGAAATTATATTAATCTCTTAATCGAAGTAAACGAAAAAGCAAAATTCATTGAGTATATCTATAAACCCAAAATATTACAAAGTCACAAACCCAGAGCTAGGACTACAAGCACCTCAATTTGCGCGTCATATTTTAATCACAGAAAGTTCCATGCTTGTTCACGCCTCGGGTATATCATGTTTTCGCTCACTTGAGGTTGCCGAAATTGGCGAAATATGTTGTATCTATATCCTGTTAGCGCGCAATTTATTCATTTTACTTTCTAGTCACTTGATGTTGTGGTTACTGCGTCCATCGTTTGTGAATATGGCCATACATTCGAGAATCTCTTTACAGCATCGGTATTCCCTCGCGTCGTCCAACAAAGCATCACTACAATGCCCACATGTGCACGACAAACGCTTTACCATTAAATGCCTTGTTAAGCTTACTTACCATGAGATAACAGCTATGGTTTTCGTAAATCTTGCCTCTAGAGTCTGTCGCAGAATACCTTCTTCGTCTGTTTCGTCCTCCTCATAATCGCTCTAAGCAACTGGCTCGAACTGGTAGGGCTGTACAACCGACGATTGCTCAACAACGTCCTCACTATCTGTTGACTGTTCTGTGTCTGTCTGTGATTCAAAGCTTTCGCTATCAGACATTTTTTGCGGTTTTAACAAGAAATATACAAGCTACAGTCCTTCGACCAGCGATATTTTGTAGTTTTTATTAAAGTAAACACTGCGCTGTGTCGCACTGCATACGTCACGAGCCTGGAATTTTCGTTCCCAGTCTTTCATCAGGTCAAGACTCAAAATAGCTGTATTTGGCGCACATTTTAGTTCATTTTCAATACTTTTAGAGCGCTTTTATTCGCTAATAATATAATTTCCTAATCAAGGAAGACCATTTCTTTCCAAATTTCGAAATTTTATTTTTTTCATTTTTCGTTGCATATACACTTTCAGCTCTAAATATTCGCCCTCTTCAACAAAAAGCGCTCCCCCTAAAGCTTTCACAATTGCCAGATTTACATTTGACAAAGGTCAAGTTAGGTCAAGAAACGTCATCCCGTCGCGCTTGGTTTGAGTTTGACTAATGGTCGAGGGTCGAGGGTAATAGGTCGAGGGTGAGGGTAAAATGTCGAGGGTCAAAAAATTCGGTCGAGGGTCAGAGATTTACGTTTTCCACTTGAAACCTTTTGCGGGAGGGGGGGGGGGAATTTTTGTCTCGTTTGAGTGTCAAAATGGAGCTATATTTCGACTTGTTTATAGTCCTGCTAGAGACCAGATATTACGTTTAAAACACAAACCAAATTAAAGAGAATAAAACAATCTAAACACAATTAACGCGTTTGTAATAATTTTGTGGCGCTGAAGCGATTAACTGGCAACTGAGAACCCGAAACCATTAAAAGATCGATAGAAAATTTATTTGACTCCCTAATTTCTTTGTATAATTTAAAGTATCAATGGCAATCACAATTAATTGCATTAAGATTTTGGTGATCTCGACGATGCACAATATAAACTATATTCGAAGATAAGCTCAGATAATGCACCATTTATTAACATGGCTGCGGTTCAGCTTGTTGTCATAGCTTCTATTTGAAAACTGCTACCTATAAAGGTGATTTACATTAATACTTTAAATTATAGAAAGAAATTAAAGAGTTAAATAAATTTTCTCTCGATAATTTCCCTCGATAATTAGTCAAACTCGGTTTTGAATCACTAGGGTGTAGAGCAGTGTCACAAACAGGAGCTCAATATAGTCACTACGTCGAAGTCTACGATAAACGAATTCAAAATGTCAAACGAACAAGAATGTGGAAGGTATTAAGATTTTTCTGTGTATCAGTATGTATGTTGTATTATGTACATTGTACTAAAATTGAAAGGCGACGACGACGGCTAAAAGTACAATGAACTTAATATTATTCAAAAAAGGGTATGAAGACGTTGTCTTTGCTCAAGTTAGAACGCCAAAACATGTAGTTTTAAGCTGTGTCTACAACGTCGGCATTCCAAGCCGCGAAATGAAAGAGAGAACCAAGGAAGGTAAAGAGTTTTACGACTTATGGTTTATACTCGAGGGGAGAGGTGCCAGTCGTGGAAGCGTCATTGATGCGCATTGTGTTTGTCTTGGGGGAAATGACGGTAGATGCAAGAATACTGCGGCCGAAATGTATTCATTGGAAGAGCTATTGAACAGCAGATGTGAAGACAGCGTAACAAGTGGACCTTGTCAGAGGAACAAAGATGGAATATCCTTCGACAGCATGACTAACAGTAATTTAGAACATGCTATACAATTTCAATGTTCTGAGTTCAATATTCAGTTCAATCTGGTTCTTATCTTATTTAGACCGACCAGGTGTGCTGATGTGCAGTCATTAAACTTTTGTACAATTTCTTTAAAATTTTATGCTATTTGTACATTTTTAGACTGAAACAACTGGCTGCGTTGTTGATGCTATTTCTTGTGTTTGGCCTTATTCTTGTACTGTTATTAATACTATGTCTTGGTGATACTATATGGGAGTACTGCAACGAGATATTTGGTGATTTTCTAATAAGAGCACCGGTCGAAAACGATGGTAAGGGCAGTGTTGATCATGAACATTAACATGTATACAATATACAGTTACTTTATGGTTTCCGTGTTTGGATTAGGCCTTTTCCCGCGAAAGCAGTTTTGATTTCCGTATTTGGTGGCCTGATCTAAACACGGCTTTCGGCCAATCAGAGCACGCGTTATATACATGTCATTTTATAATTGATATTGAAGCGCTTTATTAAATTATGACTCGTACACCTTTATATACTGATTACGAACGGAAAGTCATATTATATGTTCAAATGCTCATTTTGTTATTCATCTTAGACTTAGCCGTTCCATTGCATGACTAGCAAAGCCTGTAAAGGTCGAAACTAGGCAAGAAGTACGAAATATTTTACTACAGCTAGAAAGAGGATCCCTAAATTTAGTAGAACTGTAAAGTTTGATATTGAAATGTTGCAAAATTTGAAAAATATAGCTTTGCGACATTTCTGCATTTTGTATACAGTATACCGCGCGTAATACATATTACAATATTATACAAAATTTGCAAACTTCACAAGGCTATATTTTCTATATTTCACAACATTTCACCACTTTTTTTACTAATTTTAGGAGTCTCTTTCTAATCTTCGGATTCTCTATATAATAATTACTCGCATATAGGCTACATTCCATTTAGTCGTCTAAGAAGACATTTAAAGTGATTACAACAATTATACACGTGAGGAAACACCGACCTACATCCCATTGTGACGACAATTATAGTCAGAGGCATTCTCGAGACACAAGATACTGTAATTTTAATTTTGTCTGCCCGAAATATAATAGGGAAACTGAAGGAGGAAAAACGTTCAGAGTTACTAGCTGTAAACTCTGGAATATGCTAAAAAAGAAAAATTGATTAAGGCATTAAGACGAAATTTGTGTTTAAAAAGATTTTTAATGGGCAGTGTTCTGCTGGTCATTTTAGTAGTCTGTAAATAATCTAGACTTAATATATTACAATAACTAGGTCGTCGTCGATTTTATTGTAGGCAGTTTATTTATTTGTAAATATTTATAGTCTTATATTGATAAGTAGTGGGCCACTACTTTATTAGCTTTGCTATGTTGTGTTACCCTCTGAAAATAAAGTGTCTATCTATCTATCTGTCTATCTATAGTAAAATTTCGTTTCATATTTCTTTATTATATTTTTTCCTAGAAAGAGATGATCGTCCAGTTCCAATGGACTACGTGCCTGAGAGGCTGTAAACTGGTTACGTCGATCACAAGAAAATAAGAGTGTTTTATGTAGTACAAAGACGGAAAAGCGACGTGAAGGATGTCGCATCCAGAATAAAATAGTTGTCCAGAATAATGATTCGTAAATTCTTAATCAAAAATGAGAACATTTTATTTTAGACTGATTTAGAAATTTACCAGCTATATGTTAAAAATTTCTACGGAAATATTATCCCGCCTTAGAATTCTTTGTTTTTTAGAACTTTTAGAATGTTTCTTTTAGACCTAGTCATACTGTATTTTTCATGGAATTTTAATTTCACTGTGTCAATAAAATTGCGAGTGTATTGGATACTTCAAATACTCAATAATAGTAAGATTATTAGCGAATCATGTCACGCAATCATGCAATAACAGATCATGTGAGGTGGCTTTTTACTTGATGATATGCTAATCAGATTCATTAGTGTTCGACCCTATAAGATTAAATTTATTAGATCCCTTTATTTGATAAACTTTTGAATTGAGAAAATTTATTAGCAAAGGAAAAGGAAAGAGAATTTTAAATTTCATACAACTGTGAAGTTTGGTAGCGAAAAATTATAAGATGTGGAAAATATAGCCCAGAGAAGTTTGCAAATTTTGTATACTTTTGTATTACGCGCGGAAAAGGCTTGCCGCTATGTTGCAATGCAGTCAGTGCTCATTAGGCGCCTATTCACGCGAGGAAAAGTTTAATACGGAATTTAATACACTTCTCAAAGTATTAAAACGAAAGTTTCCTGTGTATCACGTAACTCACGATTAACGCTCAAGTTTGCCGAAACACAAATTTCAAATTTTGTGCGCCAGAAAATTAGGTTTGAAATCTTCCTTTTAGGGGCAGATTACATGAACGAGGCTAACCGGACCAGCCCGGCTGAGCGTGGACTTGTCCTAAGTCTCGCTCGAATGGGTTTTATAGGGTCGAACTAATTTATTATGTCTGATTAGAACCAATAAAAACCCATCCAAGCGAGACTTGGGCCAAGTCTAATCTGAGCGAGACAAGCTAACTTTACAATGATATATGTACCAACCTACCCCGGCAAAGATTGACAGGTTTGCGGAAGAATTTTGCACAAAAGATTGAAATTGCATTGTAAAACAATATTGATCCGAAACATGGATATCCAACTGATGTGCAATGGATAAAATGCAATCAAATATCACAAACTTATATACGTTTGTAATATTCCAACGACAAAGTTATTTTAAATACAGAATATTTTAAATACTGTTATCTCAATCCTAATATTAGGTTGGACCAACATAATCTCAATTCATTTCGTAGAAAAACTCAAATTGTAAATATTGTAAAGTGTCATTGGTTTACTGGAAGAAATGGCGCTATACAAACGATTAAATTATTGCGTTGTTTGTAAACAAAACACTCACAACGGTCTCTAACCCCACCGCCCTACGCCTAAGTAATCAATCAATCATTAATGTTGTGAATGGACGAGGGGATTCCCCTCTGGCTCGTACGTACATTTGGCTATGCATTTAATTCCGGAACATGAATACATGTGGCCAAATATTTTTGGTTTCCTCTCGAATCCCACGCATTCCACAAGGGAAACTAATAACCTCAGCTATAACTATAATAACTATACCTCAGCATGACCTCTGTGTCACTAGTCTCGGAAGGTCATCGTATTTATACAATTCTTATCGAGTACACATTGAACTTGTGTACAATTTCTGAATTTCTTTCAAGTTTTATACTATTTAATATTTTTAGACTAGCACAACTAAATATGTTGATATTTCTTATTCTCGTCTTGTTCAAAATACTTTGTCTTGGCGATATTATTTGGGAGAACTGCAGCGAAATTTTTGGTAATTTTCGAACAAGAGGACCAGTGGAACACGATGGTAAGCTGGACAAAAGTATTGATCACGAACATTAACATGTATACAATTGATATTGAAGCGCTTTATTAAATCTTAACTCGTATCTTTATATACTGATTACAAACGGCAACTCATATTGTTCAAATACTCATTTTGTTATTCATCTTAGACTTAGGCGTTCCATTGCATGACGAATAGACAGTAGAGCTGAGCCCATGTACAGCTTGTTAATAAGGTCGAACTAGGCAGGAAAAACGCAATATTTTACTACAGTTAGAAAGAAGATCCCTAAATTTAGTACAACTGTAAAGTTTGGCAGCGAAATGTTGCAAAATTTGAAAACACATCTATATACTTGCGACGTAATTGACATTTTGATGACATTGAGATGTTGTAAAATACGGAAAATATAGCCTTGTGAAGTCTGCAAATTTTGTAGAATGTAGGTATACATTGTCATGATGATTTGACGTAAAGGTGAAATTTCGGTAAACGCTAACATTTCATATTTCTTTCTTATATTTTTTCCTAGAAAGAAATGATCGTCCAGTTCTAATGGACTACGTCCCTGAGGAGCTGTAAACTGGTTACGTCGAGTGCTGAGAGGATTTATGAGTGTTGTATATAGTATAAAAGTGCCAGTTATGAATGTTGACAGGAACAAGAAGACGTGAAAGACATTGCAAACATAATAAAACAGTTGTTCGGAATAATAATTCGTAAATTGCTAATCAAACATGACAATATTTTACTTCTTCCAGACTTATAATAAAAATGAGAGCCCAACATATAACTTTAAATGAGAGCCCAACATATAACATACCAGCTATAAGTCAAAAATTTTTGTGGAAATATTATCCTACCTTATAGAATATTATTTTATCTTTTGGACCTAGTATGTATGACCATCGAGCTCGTAGTATATTTAAATTATATATTAAAGTCATAGTAAACGGCCTTCTTGGCTATAGTATAAATATAGAGAAATTGCCGCAAATAAAGTGGATTCGAACTGGACGTGTGAGTATTTTTTATCCAAGCTTTTTAATAAATAATTTTTAATAACGTTATACATCGTATACTGTATACTTTTCATGTGCATGATTTCCATTCGAAAAGGCCGGTAAATCATTGCGGTAAATGAAATTATGTTTAAGGTCATTTATAACGCTTCTTATTGGCTATTTATCCCTACACTACGAACGGCTGACAAAGTTCATATCATACTCTTACGTATACACAAGCGCATACATAAACTTGATTTAACCAATAAGAAATCGTCAATGTTAAGTGTATTATGTTAATGAACGTCAATGGAAGTTACATTGGCTTCAAATCGTCATTACGCCAAGAACACCAAATGAACACAGCGGCCAGCGCACAAGCCACAGAGATTACAAAATGTCCAACGGCAACGATTATCGGTAGGTATTATCTGACTCTGTCAGTGTGTATTTTGTTTCATTGTAAAGTTTTATTTCGGTAATTTAACCTCGATTTACAGTCGTATATATAGTAAGCACACATAATGATGATCACGACCATTTCATGACACTGATCTAATAGTAATCGCTGAGCCGCAGCTTTAATTTGACCACACTCAGCTATAAAACGTATAGTTAAAATGCTTTTTTATTACTACACATATTTATACATTAAATATGTGTAGTAATAATCGAATTAACATATTGCAGGCAAAAGGCAGACTTGATTTATTTCTCTCGATGACTCAAGTCATCTCATTAGAATATAAAGCTATACATGTCAGTTAACAGGGGCCGGTTGTATCAAAGGCGTTTAGCTTAAACGGTGGATAAGTCAAAAATATAAAACAAGTTTGCATGATGTATAAACAAGTCAGCTAAAGCTATTTGACCTGAGAAGAACAATTATATATAAAACTAAATATTTATTCGATTAAACTCATGCTATAAACGCCTTTGATACAACCGGCCCCAGAAGTATTTACGGAGTATCAATAGTTTTGTGTTTTATTAAAATTTTGCAATTCAATTACGAATAGATGTCAAATTTCATCGCAATGTTCGTTTTAGTCTGAGGGACAATCAGCACGGTAGCTAGTACCACTCATTCCATATTTTCATGACTGTCAAAACAATGAATAATTATAATGATTTGAAATTATTAGCATAGGAAATTATTAGCACTGAGTTGAATGTATGCCCTTAAATGTCTAAAGAAAGTCTAAAGACGTAATTTGGTAAGTATCTCGATGCTATGTGATCATTCATATTAACCGCTGGTGTTGTAGTGATTTCTTTAAACAGTTTTTCACAGGCATCTACACGCCTTCGTGTGAGTCTTGATGCCCGATCTTTTCAAGCAAACCGCATAAGCTGTTAGTGGATATATAGTTGATAAAACACGCTTTTGAACTCGCTCCGGAGCATGAGATGGGTAGGAAGGTACGGCGAAGGGGGAAAGCTTGACAGCTGAATTCCATAACTAGTCTGACGCACGTAGTATATAAGTTTATTATACATGCACTTATAGAAAGCGTTCGACTACCAGCGACCAACGAAGAGTCGGGCATTTGTTACACTGTCCCTGACTCTTCCACAGTCCTTAATTCGTTGGCTCATTCGGGCAGATTTGCCCGTTGGTACGAACCTAAACCAAGTATTATAGATTGAACTACCACATAGATTGAACTACCATTCAATCAATATACATACATACATACAACGACGAAAAATTTAGACGAGTTTCTGCTCTCAAACGGAAAATCAGACGAGTAAATCGAGACGGATTTTTAAAAAGAAACAATTCTTGGCTAAATCCATGAAAGCCCAAAACGTGGAACTCAATTTCGTTCCCTTATTAACTACACAGAAATATTCTGATAGAAATTGTGAAATTAGCTGTTGTGAAGTTAACAAAGCCATAATCATCATATATTACCGAGAGGATTCCCCTTTAAAATTTCGTTTCAACTTTCAAGTGAATATAAATTAGTTTTTCTAGTTTGTATTTGGTATTTGTTTCCTTTGGCTTTGCTTCGACAGCATGACTAATAGTAACTTAATTTCAATGTTCAGTTCAATATTCAGTTCAATCTGGTTTTTATGTTATTTAGACTGACTCCATCAAGTACATGTGCTGATGTGCAGTCATTAAACTTTTGTACAATTTCTTTAAAATTTTATGCTATTTGTACATTTTTAGATTGACACAACTGGCTACGTTGTTGTTGCTGTCCTTTATTCCTGGCCTTATTCTTGCACTGTTATCAATACTATGTCTTAGTGAAGCTATCAACGAGATACTTGGTGATTTTCAAATAAGAACACCGGTCGAACACGATGGTAAGGGCAGTATTGATCACGATTATTAACATGTATACAATTGATATTGAGGCGTTTTATTAAATCTTAACTCGTATCTTTATAGCACTGGCTGTTCTCTGTATTTCAAAAAGAGTTTCTTCAAAGTTTGCCCGAATATAAAAATCACATTTCAGAACCATCCTCAGACATGAAAAACTATATTCATATTAATCTTTCACTGCAGAGAACAACGAAAAATTCGTTGTCTCGAGCGGGATTTTGAACTCGCACCTTCGGGTTTCTAGACCGCCGCTCTACCAATTGAGCTATCGAGTCAACTGGGATTGGTAGCGAGTCTTATCCAATTAAAGTGCACGAAATATTTTCGTGACGACTTAACGCTTGTCTTTGTCTGAGGACGCGCAGTGCTTCAATTCTGTTGAAACACCAAATAAACACTAGATAGCTCAATGGACCATTCCCCAATTAGACAAACTTTTAAATTCGAAAACAATTTTAGCACAGTTGGAAAGAGCTTCCTAAATTTAGTGAAATTGTAAAGTTTGGTTGCAAAATATTGATGTGGAAAATGTAGTCCTGCAAAGTTTGCGAATTTTGCATACTTTTGTATTACGCACAGAAAAGCGTTACCACTATGCGGAAATGTGGTAACGCTTTTTCTCGCGTAATACAAAAGTATACAAAATTGAGATGTTGTAAAATACGAAAATATGGCCTTGTGAAGTCTGCAAATTTTGTAGAATGTAGGTATCCATTGTCATGATGATTTAACGTAAAGTTCAAATTTCGGTCAAACGTTACAATTTCGCTTCATATTTCTTTCTTATATTTTTTCCTAGAAAGAGACGATCGTCCATGCAGTTCCAATGGACTACGTCCCTGAGAAGCTGTAAACTGGTTACGTCGAGTGCTGAAAGGATTTATGAGTGTTGTATATAGTATAAAATTGCCAGTTATGAATGTTGAGAGGAACAAGAAGACGGGAAAGACATTGCAAACAGAATAAAATACTTGTTCGTAATAATAATTCGTAAATTGCTAATCAAAAATGACAATATTTTATTTTTCCAGACTTATTTAGAATTTTACCAGCTATAAGTCAAAACTTTTTATCGAAATATTATCCTACTTTAGAATATTATCTTATCTTAGAATGTTTCTTTTGGACCTAGTATGTACGACCATCGAGCTCGTAGTATATTTAAATTATATTTTAAAGTCATAGTAAACGGCCTTCTCGGCTATAGTATAAATATTTATAGAGAAATTGTCACAAATAAAGTGGATTCGAACTGGACGTGCGAGCGTGTTTTATTGGAATATGATACATGGACAGCCTGCGAAAGCAGATTCATTTGAATACAGCCCACAAAAGAAAATATAAGTCTAGGACAGTATCACATCGTTATGGAAACTAGGCTTAACTATATTTGCTCCCTGTGGTTTAACTCTCGGATGAGTGAGCAGACCTTCGTATCGATACTGCACATTGTCATACTCATATTTACATAAACGAAGGAAATTCTAAACATACAATTCTTATTGAGTACACAATAAACTTGTGTACAATTTCTGGATTTCTCTTAAGTTTTATTCTGGCACAACTAATTATGTTGATAATACTTCTTATTCTCGTCTTGTTGATACTATGTCTTGGCGATATTATTTGGGAGAACTGCAATAGAATATTTGATGATTTTCTAATAAGGGCTCCGGTCGAACACGATGGTAAGGGCAGTATTGATCAAACATTAACATGTATGCAATTGATATTGAAACGCTTTATTAAATCTTAACTCGTATCTATATATAGATTGCGAATGACACCTCATATTGTTCATTTTGCTACTCATCGCGAAAACCGATTACAATGTCAATCTCGCCGCTTTGACCTGTAAATTGTTGATTACATAATTTAAGGCGTCTTTAAATCCATCCCAGTTAAAGTCTTTATTGAGTCTATATGATTTTTTTACAAAATGGTGTTAAGAATGCAGAATAATAATTAGCTTACAATCAGCGAGTGATTTGTGGCAAGTCTAATCCGAACGTTGTAATCTGATAAGATTACTGATGACAACGTTTAACAATTCCAATACTTTATTGCCTAGGAGTCCCTTACAAAGCAATGCCGAAAGTCGTAGTCTGCTCGCGGCAGCCTTACTCCCCCCTGGCTGGGAGGAGCTCCCAGCTCCCTGGCTCCCAGCCAGGGGGGGAGTTATGCTGTCGCGAGCAAACTAGAAAGTCGGAAATGACAAGAGAATACCCTTCTAAAGCAACAGTTTATTGAGGGATCTCCTGCCGTGCTAAAACGAGAACTACTACAAAGACCAATTTTGACACACGAGCACTCTCCTCCACAGAGGCTTTTTTGATCTCTTAAACTAGCGCCTACGAGGAAACTGTGAAAATTGTTCAACAGCGCGAATTGACACCCGCGTTAATATCACTTCTTCTGCCCACGCGTATGGACATCTTTTAATCTGTCTAATATTGACCGTTTGGGTGACTTGAAGTGTCAGAACTGAAAATAGTCCTCGTTCGAACAAAGAATAGTTGGAACTCAACTTGACATGCTAAATCATCGATCGAACTTGTCGAAGCCATACCAAAACGAGCAATGCCTTACTTATCATTTTTCAAGCATCATATTATATTTCTGTGATACCAGACTACTTTAGTTTATAAAATCAAAGCACACGTATTGTCACGTGATCCCACTTATAACGTGAACGTCACTGATATGTAGCTGCTTATGCATGTCAACATCATGCCAACTTTATAGATGTCAAAATCATCCAAACCCTAACAATGGTCAGAGTCAGAGACAGAGGTTCAAAATAGCCACTACGTCGAAATCTACGAACAAGAATACAAAATGACAAACGAACAAGAATGTGTAAGGTATTAAGAATTTTTTGTGTATTTTTTGTATATTTTCATTGTAATGTTTTATTTCGGCAAGTTTTTATTTAACTCCATGCCCGTATATATTCTTGACAATGTATGGTTGGTTGTTCAGATAATCCAGGAGAATCCAATCACAATGAGCATCACGCTAATCCACGCTATCGTGTGTGCATAGTCACACATAGCCGTGTGTTTTGCCGCGTGTGCATAGACGCAAGGTTGATCTCAAAAACTTAGCTTTCACCCGTACTTACCAAGCGTCAAGCGCGCAACCAAATGCCTCTCAAATGGTATTAAAAGAAGCCATGCGTTCTTTTCTATTTCACGTTTAAAGAGGATACCACAAAAAAGGTAAATGTTCTTAAGATGATTTTTAGAAGATGATGAATTAGTATTACAATTCCTAAATAGGAGTGATACTAATGTTGCATACATGGACGTGTCAGTGATGCGTCGAGAAAATATATACAATTATTTTATTTACACATATGCCCCGCAGCGATATCATAAGCGGGACAACCGGGAATTTTTACGTGTTATGTGCAGTTGACTTCATTTAGATGATAATAGGACAATTTTAGAAAAAAGCTTATCGCATCCCGGAAATAAAAAAACACAATTTATGTGTTTACCACTAAACTATAGAAGTTCTATAATATTTAGAGTTATTTGACATAGATATGTCCCAAACTTCAGAAACAATTAGTAGCAAATGAAATTGGATAAGTAATCTAAAGATATGAAATTGGATAAATAAAAGCCCAAGCCTGCCATTAATATTTAGTTTCGTGGAAGATTTCTCATAATGGTTCCAAAATGCGTCTGATATTTTTATTGCGTAATGTATAGGCACAGATAACAAAGCTCAAGTATGGCTCAAGTAAGCGGAAAAAATGTAGCAAAATAAGGAAGCTATAAAAGAATTAGTGGAATGTCAATAAAGATTTCATTGCTGGCATAGTACAAAAAAAGAACTGGACTGTTGGACTGGACTGTGAATGGGATTTTGCTTTGTACAATGTCTTGTTATAAATATTATGACCTTTAAATCTATCGATTTTCAGTATAGCTATTCAACTCTTTAGAATAGACTGTTTTCCGCTCTATGAATATTCGCCCTCTTCAACATATACAACGCTGCCTAAGATACTGCTCTCGTTCAACAGGGTCTGGAGCACGATTTATGGTCTACGTACCGTTCAGATGTCTATAAAAACTATGATGTCTCGAAACAACTCGTAATGCTTCATTTATGGTGGTTTTGCCTTTGTAAAGTTAACAAAAAAAAGTTAAAAATTTCATTCAAGTCATGATTGAACGCATTTACGTTCTATTCTTTGTAATGTCTAGTTAAGACAGGTTTACAGTAATCTTTCGGCATATGTAAACAAGGTTGTGATCACTGATCCCAAGCAGTATGACTCCTGTTTCTAATGTTTTGTTATCCCTAACATACGTAAATATAACATCAATTAAACTAGATGTTGGGGGTAACTCTGGTAGGCTTCTTTATGTGCTGCTGTAATTGATAAGTATTTATTGTGTCAAATAATTTACATATGACTTGACTTTTTGGCAGTTCCAGAAAGTTACAGTTGAGATCACCAGCAATGATAATTTCCATATCTTCATCGTCAAGTAGCTTTAGGAATTGTTCAAATTTTTGAAATAACTCTAGGCTAGAATTAGGTGGTCTATACCACGTTGCAATTAGTAAAGGCTTGCTTTTTGGCTTTTTAACCTCGATACAAAGCAGCTCTAACAATATCGATCATAGCCGGGAACCTCAACTTCCCAAACAAGAACACTTTTTTCGAGCCGAGTCTTCTCATTCACAGTTAACACATCTAATCTATCTATATCAATATGGCCTATTTTGAAACCTTTAAGTACAGAAAGAGAACAGCTTGCTCTTGATTTGCTCGTGTCATGAACAGGTGTTTCCGAACACCTAACGGTGAATTCATGTCTCGAAAGGGTAACGTATATTTCCACGTACATCTTAATTGCGTGAAAATGAAGCAACCTTATTACTTCGTTCCCCAAATGACACGATTACCTCCTACGCTCATTCCATATTTAACTCCCACTCATTTTCAGTTCCTACGAGCATTTGGTATATGCAACTGTGATTTTTTTACTTATAAACAATGTTATTTTAGTTGCCAAGGATATACGACAACGCGTACATTCGGGATAGTAAAGCATGAATAAAAGAAACATGCATTATTGATGTTTTAGATTTAGTTAATAGTTATGAAGAATAACTAGTTTTGTTTTGAAGAGTTTAGGAGAATTACCAGTATTTAGAATTACATTTCAGAAACGAATAGTAAAGCCTAAAGTAACACGCTATTCGGGTCATTTTAAGCGCTCCGCGTTTTATTCCCTCTTCCGCTCCGTCAATCCGCTCCGTTTCCGCCTCCGCCTCCGCCTTTCATCCTTACCCACAGTCAGAGCCGCAATAATATAGTCTGCGAACGCAGACTGTCGCTCAGGGGTAGACAGTCTGCAAAGCAGTCTGACTACAATCAGTATGCAAAGCAGTCTGACTACAATCAATATGCAAAGCAGACTACAATAATACTAATAGTACCCTAATAATAACACTTGTGACGTAAACATTGATATGTACTTATACATGTCAACATCTGAAATTAATCAGCGCGAAACTTTGCCAAGCTTCCAAACCCTCTTCTCAAATTAAAACAACGGTCAGAGTAAGAGATAGAAATTCAAAATAGTCACTACGTCGAAATCTACGGACAAGAATACAAAATGACAAACGAATAAGAATGTGTAAGGTATCAAGAATTTTTTGTGTATCAGTATGTATTTGCTGTTTCATTGTTTAACGTTTTATTTCGGCAAGCTTTTATTTAACTCCATGGTTGAACCATAAGGGCCCATTATGAATCTTAGTCTGCTTCGTTTTCCAAGTAAATGCTAATGTTTATGCTCCATCAAGGGGACCAGTCCTAGTGCACCAGTAAAATTTTGTATTAGGCTTGCTGCTATGTTGCAATGCGGTCAGTGCTCATTAGGCGCCTATATTCATTTGAGGAAAAGTTATCCTGTTTAGCGGGAAAACATTTCGATAAGACAGATATTTTTTTCTTGTACATATGGTACAAAAGCTATTCTGCTTATCGGGTGAAGTGATGAAAGAAACCTTTGTTTCAGCAAAATAGTTGTGATCATACATGGCGTACTAGGAGCCGGACTTAAACTCAGACACGGACTTGGCTGAATTGGAAAAATAATTTTTTTAGACGGTTCCGAATCTGTGAAATGCGTGTGGTAAACAACTAGAAAAACGCTAAAATTTTCCGTTTTCCCTATTTATTATAATTAATGTTCCATATAATGATTAATTTAATAGGAAAGTACACTTGTTCTCAAAGTATTAAGACGAAAGTTTCCTGTGTATCACGTAACTCACGCTAAATGCTCAAGTTTGCGGAAATACATGCGCCAAAAAATTAGGTTTGAAATCTTCGTTTTAGGGGCTGATTACATGGACGAGGCTAACCGGACCAGCCCGTCTGAGCGTGGACTTGTCCCAAGTATCGCTCGAATGGGTTTTATACGGTCTATCTAATTTATTGTGTCTGGATAGAACCTTTTAAAACCTATTCAAGCATGACTTGGCCCAAGTCTAACCTGAGCGAGACAAGTTAATTTTACAATGATACCTGTACCAATCTACCCCAGCAAAGATTGACAGGTTGAAATTGCATTGTAAAACAATATTGATCCGAAACATGGATCTCCAACTGATGTGCAATGGATAAAATGCACTCAAATAACAAACTTATATACGTTTGTAATATTCCAACGGCAAAGAAGTTTGATTTTTTCACACTTTTAAGCATATTTTAAATTCTGTAATTTTAAGCTTAAAATTAGACTGGACCAACATAATCTTAATTCATTACGTAGAAAAACTCTAATTGTACTGTAGATATTGTAATCGTGAAGTCGCTTAACCAAACGATCGTTACTGGCGTGGACAAACTTGAGCACCCCTCTAGAATTGATTAACTATGCACCCTAATCAATTTGAGAGGGGGTGCCTAAAATTTTCAAGTCAGGGGGGTGTTACCTCACTGAGGTGGTACGTTAACGGTTGGCAATTTTTCTCTGCCAGTCAATGATATTTAATTTGAGAACATCAAACAGGAAATTATATGTGCCTATTTATCTGTTGTCAAGCCCATGTCTTCAAAAAAATCCCAACACCTTATTATTAAATACAATGATTGAGTAAAACATGAACAAATATTCGGAACCGTTATTTCAAAAAAGTAACCTTTCACCCCCGGGATGATAAATTTTTCGAATATCTTCATTACATCCCTCAAAAACATTTAATTTGTCATTAGGAGTCGCGGGGAAAGAAATACTGACTTTGTCCGCTTTGTAACGATCTTGCCAATTTTTACCGCTAAGCGACCGGACTATAAACAAAACACTCACAACAGTCTTTAACCTTAAATATCACCGCCCTACGCTTAAAGGAGCAGTGTCATATTTTACGCATATGCTTCTGCGCATAATAAACTTGAAAGCGTTGGGCCAACGTTTTCAAGTTCGGAATCCAAGATGGCGTCCTCAATGGAGGGCGAGCATGGTCTGAAATTCGATATTTCCGGATGATAAAAAAGCAACAGAATGACAAAGGTCGAAGGAAATTATGCGACAATCAACGCAAAAAAAAATTATTTGGTATACAATGCATTTAAAGCAGGGAGAATGCAAAAATCGAGGCATGATGTGACCGTTCGAATTGTAGTGATTTCGCCGCACATCTGTTGTCTCTTGCATACAGAAGAAGGTAAAAATAATGCAATTTATGTGCTTTAATCAAGTTGAATCTACAAGAAATTCGTAAAATAGCGAGAAAATAAATAAATAAAATATGCGAGAAATGTGACACTGCTCCTTTGGACGAGGGGATTCCCCTCTGGCTCGTACCAGATATGGCAATTAAATCCGGCATAGGACAAAACAAGGACTGGACTTGTGGACCCCTGGACTCATGGACTCGAGTCGCGTGCTAGATCTTACCCAAATGAAATACAATGGATGTAAAATAAAAGGTGCAAATTGTAACATTGTAATTCGAGTCGCAACCCTGGTCGACGGATACGCACATGCCGCGTTTATGGTATTTTACAGGGGGGGGGATTTGAGAACAGCCTTTTGTTAAGTGCTATGTTTTGGAGTGTTTTGGGAGGTTTTTCATGAAACTAACTAGATGACCATGGGCCAAACGGTGTACGTTTGCGAAAAAAGGCAGAAAGAAAGATAATGTTCCGAAACACCTTTGGTTTAAATAAGACAGAGCTCACTAAATACAAAAAATCTTTCTTTCTGGTATAGCGCTGCAAGCTATACATGGCCATGTGCGATAATCGAATTCATAACCTGTTTTGCTGTGATTTTTTACGCATTTTTAGTAAAATTTCCGAAAACGAGCCCACGAAACTAGAGTCTATGGGTTCACAAGTACAGTTCTTGTTTTGTCCTATGCCATTAATTCCGCAATATGTTTGTGGTGTAAACGCGCTTAATGTTTGTCCATAGGTATGTCGTGTGGGTGTAAACGCACTTAATGTTTGTCCATAGGTTTGTCGTGTGGGTGTAAACGCGCTTAATGTTTGTCCATAGGTTTGCCATGTGAGTGTAAACGCACTTAATGTTTGTCCATAGGTTTGTCGTGTGGGTGTAAACGCTAATGTTTGTCCATAGGTTTGCCGTGTGAGTGTAAACGCGCCCCACATATTAATTATTATATAAATATGCACTATGCACATCATATTCATATTTACTAAAACATACAATTCTTATCGAGTATGCATTAAACTTGTGTACAATTTCTGAATTTCTTTCAAGTTTTATACTATTTTAATATTTTTAGACTAGCACAACTAAATATGTTGATATTTCTTATTCTCGTCTTGTTCAAAATACTTTGTCTTGGCGATATTATTTGGGAGAACTGCAGCGAAATTTTTGGTAATTTTCGAACAAGAGGACCAGTGGAACATGATGGTAAGCTGGACACAAGTATTGATCACGAACATTAACATGTATACAATTGATATTGAAGCGCTTTATTAAATCTTAACTCGTATCCTTATATACTGATTACGAAGGGCAACTCATATTGTTCAAATGCTCATTTCGTTATCATCTTAAGCTTAGGCGTTTTATTGCATGACAAATAGACAGTAGAGTCCTTGTCAGGCTGAGCCCATGTAGAGCTTATTAATAAGGTCGAACTAGGCAGGAAGAACGAAATATTTTGCTACAGCTAGAAAGAGCATCCTTTAAATTTAGTAGCGAAATGTTGCAAAATTTGAAAACATATCTATATACTTGCGATTGCGACGTAATTGACATTTTGATGACATTGAAATGTTGTAAAATACGGAAAATATAGCCTTGTGAAGTCTGCAAATTTTGTAGAATGTAGGTATCCACTGTCATGATGATTTGACGTAAAGGTGAAATTTCGGTAAACGCTAACGTTTCATATTTCTTTCTTATATTTTTTCCTAGAAAGAGATGATCGTTCAGTTCCAATGGACTACGTCCCTGAGGAGCTGTAAACTGGTTACGTCGAGTGCTGAGAGGATTTATGAGTGTTGTACATAGTATAAAATTGCCAGTCATGAGTGTTGACAGGAACAAGAAGACGGGAAAGACATTGCAAACGTAACTTGTTCGGAATAATAATTCGAAAATTGCTAATCAAACATGACAATATTTTATTTCTTCCAGACTTATTTAAAATTTTACCAGCTATATGTCAAATATTTTTGTGGAAATATTATCTTACCTTAGAATATTATCTTATCTTTCGGGCCTAGTATGTATGGCCATCGAGCTCGTAATATATTTAAATTATATATTAAAGTCATAGTAAACGGCCTTCTCGGCTATAGTATAAATATTTATAGAGAAATTGTCACAAATAAAGTGGATTCGAACTGGACGTGCGAGCGTGTTTTATTGGAATATGATACATGGACAGCCTGCGACAGCAGATTCATTTGAATACAGCCCACAAAAGAAAATGTAAGTCTAAACAGTATCACATCGTTATGGAAACTAGGCTTAACTATATTTGCTCCCTGTGGTTTAACTCTCGGATGTGTGAGCAGACCTTCGTATCGATCCTACACATTATCATATTCATATTTACATAAACGAAGGAAATTCTAAACATACAATTCTTATTGAGTACACAATAAACTTGTGTTATTATTATTATTATTATTAAAACTATATTTATTCACGCTTACCCCTTCAGCAATAGCTGATTTCCAACGCGGGCGTGCCAATAAAAAGAAAACTATATACATAAATACAATGTACGATGTTAGGATAGACTAATATCGGAAATTAAAGAATTAAAGGTATTTATCGATATTGAATTTCTAACTTCAGATGGTAAATTATTCCAAAGTTTTGCACCACTATAACTAATACTTTTTCTCATATATTCAGTTTTAGGCTTTGTCAGATAAAACCCATAATCTGAATTACGTAAATTGTAATCATGTTGAGGAGCATTTGGATTTTGAAATGATTCGATTAGAACAGCTGGTGCTTGCCCAATTTCTGGTGCTTGTACAATTTCTGGATTTCTCTTAAGTTTTATTCTAGCATAACTAATTGTGTTGATAATACTTCTTGCTCTCGTCTTGTTGATACTATGTCTTGGCGATATTATTTGGGAGAACTGCAATCGAATATTTGACGATTTTCTAATAAGGGCTCCGGTCGAACACGATGGTAAGGGCAGTATTGATCACGAACATTAACATGTATACAATTGATATTGAAACGCTTTATTAAATCTTAACTCGTATCTTTATATACTGATTACGGACGACAACTCATATTGCTCATTTTGCTACTCATCGCGAAAACCGATTAAATTATGCGGACGTTAACAATGTCAATCTCGCCGCTTTGACCTGTAAATTTTTGATTACATAATTTAAGGCGTCTTTAAATCCATCCCAGTTAAAGTCTTTATTGAGTCTTTATATGATTTTTTTACAAAATGGTGTTAAGAATGCAGAATAATAATTAGCTTACAATCAGCGAGTGATTTGTGGCAAGTCTAATCCGAACGTTGTAATCTGATAAGATTACTGATGACAACGTTTAACAATTCCAATACTTTATTGCCTAGGAGTCCCTTACAAAGCAATGCCGAAAGTCGTAGTCTGCTCGCGGCAGCCTTACTCCCCCCTGGCTGGGAGGAGCTCCCAGCTCCCTGGCTCCCAGCCAGGGGGGGGAGTTATGCTGTCGCGAGCAAACTAGAAAGTCGGAAATGACAAGAGAATACCCTTCTAAAGCAACAGTTTATTGAGGGATCTCCTGCCGTGCTAAAACGAGAACTACTACAAAGACCAATTTTGACACACGAGCACTCTCCTCCACAGAGGCTTTTTTGATCTCTTAAACTAGCGCCTACGAGGAAACTGTGAAAATTGTTCAACAGCGCGAATTGAAACCCGCGTTAATATCACTTCTTCTGCCCACGCGTATGGACATCTTTTAATCTGTCTAATATTGACCGTTTGGGTGACTTGAAGTGTCAGAACTGAAAATAGTCCTCGTTCGAACAAAGAATAGTTGGAACTCAACTTGACATGCTAAATCATCGATCGAACTTGTCGAAGCCATACCAAAACGAGCAATGCCTTACTTATCATTTTTCAAGCATCATATTATATTTCTGTGATACCAGACTACTTTAGTTTATAAAATCAAAGCACACGTATTGTCACGTGATCCCACTTATAACGTGAACGTCACTGATATGTAGCTGCTTATGCATGTCAACATCATGCCAACTTTATAGATGTCAAAATCATCCAAACCCTAACAATGGTCAGAGTCAGAGACAGAGGTTCAAAATAGCCACTACGTCGAAATCTACGAACAAGAATACAAAATGACAAACGAACAAGAATGTGTAAGGTATTAAGAATTTTTTGTGTATTTTTTGTATATTTTCATTGTAATGTTTTATTTCGGCAAGTTTTTATTTAACTCCATGCCCGTATATATTCTTGACAATGTATGGTTGGTTGTTCAGATAATCCAGGAGAATCCAATCACAATGAGCATCACGCTAATCCACGCTATCGTGTGTGCATAGTCACACATAGCCGTGTGTTTTGCCGCGTGTGCATAGACGCAAGGTTGATCTCAAAAACTTAGCTTTCACCCGTACTTACCAAGCGTCAAGCGCGCAACCAAATGCCTCTCAAATGGTATTAAAAGAAGCCATGCGTTCTTTTCTATTTCACGTTTAAAGAGGATACCACAAAAAAGGTAAATGTTCTTAAGATGATTTTTAGAAGATGATGAATTAGTATTACAATTCCTAAATAGGAGTGATACTAATGTTGCATGCATGTACGTGTCAGTGATGCGTCGAGAAAATATATACAATTATTTTATTTACACATATGCCCCGCAGCGATATCATAAGCGGGACAACCGGGAATTTTTACGTGTTATGTGCAGTTGACTTCATTTAGATGATAATAGGACAATTTTAGAAAAAAGCTTATCGCATCCCGGAAATAAAAAAACACAATTTATGTGTTTACCACTAAACTATAGAAGTTCTATAATATTTAGAGTTATTTGACATAGATATGTCCCAAACTTCTGAAACAATTAGTAGCAAATGAAATTGGATAAGTAATCTAAAGATATGAAATTGGATAAATAAAAGCCCAAGCCTGCCATTAATATTTAGTTTCGTGGAAGATTTCTCATAATGGTTCCAAAATGCGTCTGATATTTTTATTGCGTAATGTATAGGCACAGATAACAAAGCTCAAGTATGGCTCAAGTAAGCGGAAAAAATGTAGCAAAATAAGGAAGCTATAAAAGAATTAGTGGAATGTCAATAAAGATTTCATTGCTGGCATAGTACAAAAAAAGAACTGGACTGTTGGACTGGACTGTGAATGGGATTTTGCTTTGTACAATGTCTTGTTATAAATATTATGACCTTTAAATCTATCGATTTTCAGTATAGCTATTCAACTCTTTAGAATAGACTGTTTTCCGCTCTATGAATATTCGCCCTCTTCAACATATACAACGCTGCCTAAGATACTGCTCTCGTTCAACAGGGTCTGGAGCACGATTTATGGTCTACGTACCGTTCAGATGTCTATAAAAACTATGATGTCTCGAAACAACTCGTAATGCTTCATTTATGGTGGTTTTGCCTTTGTAAAGTTAACAAAAAAAAAAGTCAAAAATTTCATTCAAGTCATGATTGAACGCATTTATGTTCTATCTTTTGTAATGTCTAGTTAAGACAGGTTTACAGTAATCTTTCGGCATATGTAAACAAGGTTGTGATCACTGATCCCAAGCAGTATGACTCCTGTTTCTAATGTTTTGTTATTTATGTGCTGCTGTAATTGATAAGTATTTATTGTGTCAAATAATTTACATATGACTTGACTTTTTGGCAGTTCCAGAAAGTTACAGTTGAGATCACCAGCAATGATAATTTCCATATCTTCATCGTCAAGTAGCTTTAGGAATTGTTCAAATTTTTGAAATAACTCTAGGCTAGAATTAGGTGGTCTATACCACGTTGCAATTAGTAAAGGCTCGCTTTTTGGCTTTTTAACCTCGATACAAACCAGCTCTAACAATATCGATCATAGCCGGGAACCTCAACTTCCCAATCAAGAACACTTTTTTCGAGCCGAATCTTCTCATTCACAGTTAACACATTTAATCTATCTATATCAATATGGCCTATTTTGAAACCTTTAAGTATAGAAAGAGAACAGCTTGCTCTTGATTTGTTCGTGTCATGAACAGGTGTTTCCGAACATCTAACGGTGAATTCACGTCTCGAAAGGGTAACGTATATTTCCACGTACATCTTAGGACCTGTTTACATGAAGGTAGGGTGACCCTACAATCAAGTGCAAAAATTGTTGAGACAACAATATAATTTCCCCCCTCCCCCCTATTTCAATGTTGCTGTTATCGTACGAAGGCGAAAAACAATTAAAAATTTCCTCCAACATTGCCCAGGGGGGAAGGGGGGTGATTTGTTCTAAAATAACAAGTAAAATGTGAGAAGTCTCATAATTTTTGCACCTGATTGTAGTAGAAGGGTTACCCTAGCAAACGGGTCAGAAAAAAGCGAGCATTTACATGAGATAGGGTAACCCTACTGCTAGGGCTATGTTCACCGGTAGGGTCACCCTATCATAACGTGGTCGCTCAGTCATTCATTTAAAAAATGACATTAGCGTGCGAAGTTCTTGTGGTATGCTGTGTGATACTATGTCTGGCTAATTTTGTTGTTTCATTTCAGTGTTGTGACCATCTTTGTTTGTTTGACATTTACTGAAGGCGAATAACTTGACCCGCTTGATAGGGTAACCCTACCTGACGCGTTTACATGGCTTATGTAAACAAAAAGATAGCCCTACTGCTAGGGTAACCCTATCTATTTGATAGGGTAACCCTACCGCTAGGGTAACCCTAGCGCACATGTAAACGCTTCCTATAAAACATATTGTAGTAGGGTAACTCGCTTACTAGGATTACCTCCTACGCTCATTCCATATTTAACTCCCACTCATTTTCAGTTCCTACGAGCATTTGGTATATGCAACTGTGATTTTTTTACTTATAAACAATGTTATTTTAGTTGCCAAGGATATACGACAACGCGTACATTCGGGATAGTAAAGCATGAATAAAAGAAACATGCATTATTGATGTTTTAGATTTAGTTAATAGTTATGAAGAATAACTAGTTTTGTTTTGAAGAGTTTAGGAGAATTACCAGTATTTAGAATTACATTTCAGAAACGAATAGTAAAGCCTAAAGTAGCACGCTATTCGGGTCATTTTAAGCGCTCCGCGTTTTATCCCCTCTTCAGCTCCGTCAATCCGCTCCGTTTCCGCCTCCGCCTTTCATCCTTACCCGCACTCAGAGCCGCAATAATACAGTCTGCGAACGCAGGGTGTCAGGGGTGGACAGTCTGCAAAGCAGTCTGACTACAATCAGTATGCAAAACAGACTACAATATTAGTATACTAATAGTACTCTAATAATAACACTTGTGAGGTAAACATTGATATGTACTTATACATGTCAACATCTGAAATTAATCAGCGCGAAACTTTGTCAAGCTTCCAAATTAACTCTCTTCTATAAATTAAAACAACGGTCAGAGTTAAGAGATAGAAATTCAAAATAGTCACTACGTCGAAATCTACGGACAAGAATACAAAATGACAAACGAACAAGAATGTGTAAGGTATCAAGAATTTTTTGTGTATCAGTATGTATTTGTTGTTTCATTGTTTAACGTTTTATTTCGGCAAGTTTTTATTTAACTCCATGGTTGAACCATAAGGGCCCATTATGAATCTTAGTCTGCTTCGTTTTCCAAGTGAATGCTAATGTTTATGCTCCATCAAGTGGACCAGTCCTAGTGCACCAGTAAAATTTTGTATTAGGCTTGCTGCTATGTTGCAATGCGGTCCGTGCTCATTAGGCGCCTATTCATTTGAGGAAAAGTTATCCTGTTTAGCGGGAAAACATTTCGATAAGACAGATAATTTTTTCCTGTACATATGGTACAAAAGCTAATCTGCTTATCGGGTAAAGTGATGAAAGAAACCTTTGTTTCAGCAAAATAGTTGTGATCATACATGGCGTACTAGGACCCGGACTTGGACTCAGACACGGACTTGGCTGAATTGGAAAAATAATTTTTTTAGACGGTTCCGAATCTGTGAAATACATGTGGTAAACAACTAGAAAAACTCTAAAATTTTCCGTTTTCCTTATTATAATAAATGTTCCATATAATGATTAATTTAATAGGAAAGTACACTTGTTCTCAAAGTATTAAGACGAAAGTTTCCTGCGTATCACGTAACTCACGCTAAATGCTCAAGTTTGCGGAAATACATGCGCCAAAAAATTAGGTTTGAAATTTTCCTTTTAGGGAACTAAAAACTATGATGTCTCGAAACAACTCGTAATGCTTCATTTATGGTGGTTTCGCCTTTGTAAAGTTAACAAAAAAAAAAGTTTCATTCAAGTCATGATTGAACGCATTTACGTTCTATCTTTTGTAATGTCTAGTTAAGACAGGTTTACAGTAATCTTTCGGCATATGTAAACAAGGTTGTGATCACTGATCCCAAGCAGTATTACTCCTGTTTCTAATGTTTTGCTTTCCCAAACATACGTAAATATAACATCAAATAAACTAGATGTTGGGGGTAACTCTGGTAGGCTTCTTTATGTGCTGCTGTAATTGATAAGTATTTATTGTGTCAAATAATTTACATATGACTTGACTTTTTGGCAGTTCCAGAAAGTTACAGTTGAGATCACCAGCAATGATAATTTCCATATCTTCATCGTCAAGTAGCTTTAGGAATTGTTCAAATTTTTGAAATAAATCTAGGCTAGAATTAGGTGGTCTATACCACGTTGCAATTAGTAAAGGCTCGCTTTTTGGCTTTTTAACCTCGATACAAAGCAGCTCTAACAATATCGATCATAGCCGGGAACCTCAACTTCCCAATCAAGAACACTTTTTTTGAGCCTAGTCTTCTCATTCACAGTTAACACATCTAATCTATCTATATTAATATGGCCCATTTTGAAACCTTTAAGTATAGAAAGAGAACAGCTTGCTCTTGATTTGCTCGTGTCATGAACAGGTGTTTCCGAAAACCTAACGGTGAATTCATGTCTCGAAAGGATATTTCCACGTACATCTTAATTGCGTGAAAATGAAGCAACCTTATTACTTCGTTCCCCAAATGACACGATTACCTCCTACGCTCATTCCATATTTAACTCCCACTCATTTTCAGTTCCTACGAGCATTTGGTATATGCAACTGTGATTTTTTTACTTATAAACAATGTTATTTTAGTTGCCAAGGATATAGGGCAACGCGTACATTCGGGATAGTAAAGCATGAATAAAAGAAACATGCATTATTGATATTTTAGATTTAGTTAATAGTTATGAAGAATAACTAGTTTTTTTTTGAAGAGTTTAGGAGAATTATCAGTATTTAGAATTAAATTTCAGAAACCAACAGTAAAGCCTAAAGTAACACGCTATTCGGGTCATTTTAAGCGCTCCGCGTTTTATCCCCTCTTCCGCTCCGTCAATCCGCTCCGTTTCCGCCTCCGCGTTTCATCCTTACCCGCACTCAGAGCCGCAATTATACAGTCTGCGAACGCAGACTGTCGCTCAGGGGTGGACAGTCTGCAAAGCAGTCTGACTACAATCTGTATGCAAAGCAGACTACAATATTAGTATACTAATAGAACTCTAATATAACACTTGTGACGTAAACATTAATATGTACTTATACATGTCAACATCTGAAATTAATCAGCGCGAAACTTTGTCAAGCTTCTAAACCCTCTTCTCTAAATTAAAACAACGGTCCGAGCAAGAGATAGAAATTCAAAATAGTCACTACGTCGAAATCTACGGACAAGAATACAAAATGACAAACGAACAAGAATGTGTAAGGTATCAAGAATTTTTTGTGTATCAGTATGTATTTGTTTCATTCTTTAACGTTTTATTTCGGCAAGTTTTTATTTAACTCCATGGTTGAACCATAAGGGCCCATTATGAATCTTAGTCTTTGCTTCGTTCTCCTAGTGAATGTTAATGTTTATGCTCCATCAAGTGGACCAGTCCTAGTGCACCAGTAAAATGTTGTATTAGGCTTGCTGCTATGTTGCAATGCGGTCAGTGCTCATTAGGCGCCTATTCATTTGAGGAAAAGTTATCCTGTTTAGCGCGAAAACATTTCGATAAGACAGATAATTTTTTCCTGTCAATATGGTACAAAAGCTATTCTGCTTATCGGGTGAAGTGATGAAAGAAACCTTTGTTTCAGCAAAATAGTTGTGATCATACATGGCGTACTAAGACCCGGACTTGGACTCAGACACGGACTTGGCTGAATTGGAAAAATAATTTTTTTAGACGGTTCCGAATCTGTGAAATGCGTGTGGTAAACAACTAGAAAAACGCTAAAATTTTCCGTTTTCCTTATTACAATAAATGTTCCATATAATGATTAATTTAATAGGAAAGTACACTTGTTCTCAAAGTATTAAGTCCTGTGTATCACGTAACTCACGCTAAATGCTCAAGTTTGCGGAAATACATGCGCCAAAAAATTAGGTTTGAAATCTTCCTTTCAGGGACTGATTACATGGACGAGGCTAACCCAGTGTTCACTGGGCTAACCCAACCAGCCGGTCTGAGCGTGGACTTGTCCCAAGTCTCGCTTGAATGGGTTTTATAGGGTCTATCTAGTTTATTGTGTCTGGTTAGAACCTATAAAAACGTATTCAAGCATGACTTGTGTTGAGAACTGACAGACCAGATAAGATATATCTATATATATACATAGCAACAGTATTTGCATGGTTACTAGGATTAGAGACGGTATGTCATCACGTGACATTGATAGACGATAGCCAGATGTAGTAATTGGACATTCCGTTAGTTAGTTGAGCGGCGATTATCGAGACGAACACACGTAGAGAGATTGTGATATATTTTGTATAATTCTTTATTAAACTTTATTACCGTGACTTGTCGAGGACTACAGTTAGGGAGGCAACATTCTCGACACTTGGCCCAAGTCTAATCTGAGCGAGACAAGTTAATTTTACAATGATACATGTACCAATCTACCCCGGCAAAGATTGACAGGTTGAAATTGCATTGTAAAACAATATTGATCCGAAAGATGGATATCCAATTGATGTACAATGGATAAAATGCAATCAAATAACAAACTTATATACGTTTGTAATATTCCGACGGCAAAGAAGTTTGATTTTTTCACACTTTTAAGCATATTTTAAATACTGTAATTTTAAGCTTAATAATTAGACTGGACCAACATAATCTTAATTCATTACGTAAAAAAACTCTAATTGTACTGTAGATATTGTAAAGTGCCATTAATAGTGAAGTCGCTTAACCAAACGATCGTTACTGGCGTGGACAAACTTGAGCACCCCCTCTAGAATTGATTAACTATGCATCCTAATCAATTTGAGAGGGGGTGCTTAAAATTTTCAAGTCAGGGGGGGTGTTACCTCAATGAGGTGGTACGTTAACAGTTGGCAATTTTTCTCTGCCAGTCAATGATATTTAATTTGAAAACATCAAACAGGAAATTATATGTGCCCATTTATCTGTTGTCAAGTCCATGTCTTTGAAAAATATCCCAACACCTTATTATTAAATACAATGATTGAGTAAAACATGAACAAATATTCGGAACCGTTATTTCAAAAAGTAACCTTTCACCCCCCGGGATGATAAATTTTTCGAATATCTTCATTACATCCCCAAAAACATTTAATTTGTCATTAGGAGTCGCGGGGAAAGAAATACTGACTTTGTCCGCTTTGTAACGATCTTGCCAATCAGTTTTGCCGCTAAGCGACCGGACTATAAACAAAACACTCACAACAGTCTCTAACCTTAAATATCACTGCCCTACGCTTAAAGGAGCAGTGTCATATTTTACGCATATGTTTCTGCGCATAATAAACTTGAAAGCGTTGGGCCAACGTTTTCAAGTTCGGAATCCAAGATGGCGTCCTCAAAGGAGGGCAAGCATGGTCTGAAATTCGATATTTCCGGATGATAAAAAAGCAACGGAATGACAAAGGTCGAAGGAAATTATGCGAAAATTAACGCAAAAAAATTATTTGGTATACAATGTATTTAAAGCAGGGAGAATGCAAAAATCGAGGCGGGATGTGACCGTTCGTATTGTAGTGATTTCGCCGCACATCTGTTGTCTCTTGCATACAGAAGGTAAAAATAATGCAATTTATGTGCTTTAATCAAGTTGAATCTACAAGAAATTCGTAAAATAGCGAGAAAATAAATAAATAAAATATGCGAGAAATGTGACACTGCTCCTTTGGACGAGGGGATTCCCCTCTGGCTCGTACCAGATATGGCAATTAAATCCGGCATAGGACAAAACAAGGACTGGACTTGTGGACCCCTGGACTCATGGACTCGAGTTTCGTGGACTCGTTTTCGTAAATTTTACTAAATTTTACAGCGTGCTAGATCTTACCCAAATGAAATACAATGGATGTAAAATAAAAGGTGCAAATTGTCACATTGTAATTCGAGTCGCAACCCTGGTCGACGGATAAGCACATGCGCGTTTATGGTATTTTACGGGGGGGGGGATTTGAGAACAGCCTTTTGTTAAGTACTATGTTTTGGAGTGTTTTGGGAGGTTTTTCATGAAACTAACTAGATGACCATGGGCCAAACGGTGTAAGTTTGCGAAAAAAGCCAGAAAGAAAGATAATGTTCCGAAACACCTTTGGTTTAAATAAGACAGAGCTCACTAAATATAAAAAATCTTTCTTTCTGGTATAGCGCTGCAAGCTATACGAATTCATATCCTGTTTTGCTGTGATTTTTTACGCATTTTTAGTAAAATTTCCGAAAACGAGCCCACGAAACTATAATCCTTCACAAAATATATTGAGACTTGCACATAAATCTATTGAATTAGCAGGTTTGTGACATTATTTGATGTTATTGTTCCCCCCTCCCCCCTACAAGCAATGTTGGGTGTTAGACGAGCAACAGTACGGGGAAGACATTGCAAACATAACTTGTTCGGAATAATAATTCGAAAATTGCTAATCAAACATGACAATATTTTATTTCTTCCAGACTTATTTAAAATTTTACCAGCTATATGTCCAAAATTTTTATGGAAATATTATCCTACCTTAGAATATTATCTTATCTTTTGGACCAAGTATGTATGACCATCGAGATCGTAGTATATTTAAATTATATATTAAAGTCATAGTAAACGGCCTTCTCGGCTATAGTATAAATATTTATAGGGAAATTGTCGCAAATAAAGCGAATTCGAACTGGACGTGCGACTGTGTTATGTTGGAATATGATACATGGACAGCCTACGACAGCAGGCTCATTTGTATACAGCCCACAAAAGAAAATGTAAGTCTAGACTGTATCACATCGTTATGGAAACTGGACTTAACTACAGTTGCTAACAAAGGTAACTGCAGACGTCGAACGTCAACTCGAACATCAAGCGAATATGGTCGCAAACTATTGCCTATCAGTGATAACGATTCTGTGACCATACGAACTGTCCGTGAGTGCAGCATTTTAGATCCTAACTTTTTAATAAATCATGAAAAAGTTATACATCGTATACTGTATACTCTTCATGTGCAATCATTGCGGTGAAAGAAATCATGTTTGAGGTCAAAGTTTATAAAGCTTCCTATTGGCTATTTATCCCTACACTACGAACGGCTGATTTTTTTCAATGTCTACCGTATACATAAACGCATACATAACGCATACATTTAACCAATAAGAAATCGTCAATGTTAAGTTGATGTTTATTGTATGACGTCATAGCTGCATCTACGACATCATACAATACAGTATACTTTCTGTCTGCCGTTGGCCACCGGCAGTTGACATTGACTAGCGCCATCAGTGTATACTAAGAACACCAGATCAACACAGCTAGCGCGTAAAGATTAGAAAATGGTGAACGATCATTGGTAGGTATTATCTGACTCTATCAGTGTGTTTGTTTCATTGTAAAGTTTTATTTCGGTAATTTAACCTCGATTTACAGTCGCATACATAGTAAGCATGCATAATGATGACCGTGACCATTTCATGTCACTGATGGAGTAGTAGTCGCTGAGCCGCGGCTTTAATTTGACCACATTTAGCTATAAAACGTATAGTTAAAATGCTTTTTTTATTACTACACATATTTATATGTAGATTTAATCGAATTAACACATTGCAGGCACAAGGCAGACTTGATTTATTTCGAACATGATTATGCTAATTTAGTTTCTATGTTAGAAAGAGGAGAGTCAATCTGATGTCATCTCATTACAATAACTACATGTAGTTATTGTAATGAGATGACTTAAGTCATCTCATTACAATAACTACATGTTAATTAACAGGAGTATTTACCATAGAAATAATAGATATAGAATGCGTGCTTAGTAACCTAGCCTGTGCCTAAAATTTAAAATAATTTGCCCTTATAAATCCGCCATATTGGATTTGACCAGGAGTTAAACGTCAGAGTCTGTAAAACAAAGCAGTTCCTGATAGAAAATTGTCTTTTGACAAATTTACAGCTTAATTACAGTTCTCTTGAAACAATGAGATAAAGACAGTGACACACTGATGGTAAATAATAGTTGTGTATTATAATACAAAGACGGTTTTAGTTTTGCGTAAACATGATTTACTTTGAAAATGCTTTGCATGCATGCATATGACTAAACATTTCGTTTAAAAAGTGACCAAGTTGTCGCTTTTTTCATTGACCTTTGAAGCTAAATCAGAAGACATTAAGATAACAGAAGTTATGTAAACTACAATATTTTACAGTGCACTAACAAGGTGATTGTTTGTAAATATCGATTGCTTAAAATTGTCAAAAACTGCCATTCAAAACTAAGGTCAGTGAGGAACTCCGACTAAAACAACAAAGGTACCATTTGAGCTTTTAGAATAGTGTTAAACATTACATAATTATGTGTATTTTCAAACGATAAGACATACCTGTGAATTTTTATCATTTTTTAGTGTTGTCACAGCAACCTTGAAAACTCCGCAAACAATTTCTTGTACTTTCTGCTCTTATCATTTGCATTATCGCACTCTCCCGTTTCTTTGTGTCATCTTTTACGTAAAAAGTCCCATAAAATCTGTTTTCCTTTATTCAAACGTTTTCTAAACCTTTTTTCCATTTAAAGTCTCGAATTTGTCTTTTTTGTAAACTCTGGTTGACAAAAACAAATCGCACTCCTTGCGACCGCGCGAAATTCTCTCTTTCAGGAGTCTGGAACTAGTCAAATGCCCTTATAAATCCGCCATTTTGTGGCGACAAATTTTTCACAGAGAAAAGATAGGAGTACGCATTCTATATCTATTATTTCTATGGTATTTACGAAGTATCAATAGTTTTGTGTTTTATTAAAATATTGCAATTTAATTACGAATAGATGCCAAATTTCATCGTAATGTTCGTTTTAGTCTGAGGGACAATCAGCACGGTAGCTAGTACCACTCATTCCATATTTTCACGACTGTCAAAACAATGAATAATTATGATTTGAGATTATTAGCATAGGAAATTATTCATATTATCACAGGCATCTACACACCTATCGATTGAACTACCATTCAATCAATACATACATACATACAACGACGGAAAATTTAGACGAGTTTCTGCTCTCAAACGGAAAATCAGACGAGTAAATCGAGACGGATTTTTAAAAAGAAACAATTCTTGGCTAAATCCATGAAAGCCCAAAATGTGGAACTCTATTTCGTTCTCTTATTAACTACACAGAAATTTTCTAATATAAATTCGGCTGTTGTGAAGTTAACAAAGCCATAATCATCATATATTACCGAGAGGTTCCCCTTTAAAATTTCGTTTCAACTTTCAAGTGAATATAAATTAGTTTTTCTAGTTTGTATTTGGTATTTGTTTCCTTTGGCTTTGCTTCGACAGCACGACTAATAGTAATTTAATTTCAATGTTCAGTTCAATATTCAGTTCAATCTGGTTTTTATGTTATTTAGACTGACTCTATCAAGTACATGTGCTGATGTGCAGTCATTAAACTTTTGTACAATTTCTTTAAAATTTTGTGCTATTTGTACATTTTTAGATTGACACAACTGGCTACGTTGTTGTTGCTGTCCTTTATTCCTGGCCTTATTCTTGTACTGTTATCAATACTATGTCTTGGTGAAGCTATCAACGAGATATTTGGTGATTTTCAAATAAGAGCACCGGTCGAACACGATGGTAAGGACAGTATTGATCACGATTATTAACATGTAGGCAATTGATATAGAGGCGCTTTATTAAATCTTAACTCGTATCTTTATAGCACTGTTCTCTGTATTTCAAAAAGAATTTCTTCAAAGTTTGCCCGAACATAAAAATCACATTTCAGAACCATCCTTAGACATGAAAAACTAGATTCACAATAATCTGACACTGCAGAGAACAACGAAATATTCGTTGTCTCGAGTCCTATCCAATTTAAGCGCACGAAATATTTTCGTGACGACTTAACGCTTGTCTTTAAACACCAGATAGCTCAATTGGTAGAGCGGCGGTCTGGAAACCCGAAGATGCGAGTTCGAATCCCGCTCGAGACAACGAATTTTTCGTTGTTCTCTGCAGTGAAAGATTAGTATGAATCTAGTATTTCATAGAAATCATGTTCCACGTTTGAACTCAATTTCAATTATAAGTTCATTTACATAAGCTCCACACTTTAACCACGACAACAATCTTGACATACAAACGGCAAAACTTTTCCAATTATGAAGAGAACCAGTAGAGCTATGACCTAAACTAAGCTTTACGCGTGCACTCTAAAAGATTCTATGGCGAAAGAAGTACAATGTACCGAGCCACCTTGCAATCTATTGTCGTGACAACAAAAAGGTTGGTTTTAAATTTCGTTTAATATTTCTTCATTATATTTTTTCCAGAGAGAGATGATCACCCACTTCTAAAAGATTACGTTTCTGAAGAGTTGTAAACTGGTCACGTCGAGTGCTGAGAGGATACATATAGTGTTGTTAATATTTAAGATATAGAAATAATACTTTCACAGCTTGAAAGAGCAGACTTTTAGAATGCCACCTTTATTGTACGTGATTATACAAAACGGCAGGGTAAATACCAACCTAAACTGAATTATCAGGCCTTGTGATTAGACTTTTCAAACAAAAGTCATCGTGGACGTTGTTTATATTCCTTCTTTAGAAAACCAATTTCTATAGTTTATTGTCTTTCATTGTTATAACCAACCACCAATGACAATTATGACATACTGAGGTCGTAGTATATGTAAGTTTATATATTATTGTATAAATAAAGAGAAATTGTCGCAAATGAAGTGGATTCGAACTGGACGTGTGAGTGTGTTATACTTAACAAATATAAAACATTTTCCGTGTTGATAGACAGTTATATCAATACGAGTGGAATTGGGAAAATGAGAAATTGTTTTATAATATAGCAATGCCAAAAGCCCGAAGGATACGAAAAATTTCCGTGTTTAAAAGTGGCGGGAAATTTTTATTGTTTACATTGAGTTATGTAAACACGGCTCTTAACCAATCAGCGTTCAGGATTCACAAATGCGATATTATAATGAATATGATATACGGACAGCCTGCGACATCAGGCTCATTTGAATACAGCGCGCCAAAGAAAAGGTAGATCCAGACTATATCCCATCGTCGAGAATCCTTTATGCTACGACAGTGACGACCAAATGGAAACGAGGCTAACTGTAGATGCCAACACACGTCGAACGTCAATTCGAACATCAAGCGATTATGGTCGCAAACTATTGCCTATCAGTGATAACGTTTTTGTAGCCATACAAAGTGTCCGTGAGTGCAGCATTTTAGATCCTTAAATCATAAACCATGTTGCTCCAACATTTCACGGTTCTTAAATTTGATTTTACTAGACATATCTTGATTTTGACTTGACTAGACAGATAATTTTGTTCTGTTCACATCGAGAAAAGCTTCTCCTAGCTTGAGCAAAAAGTTCTCCCTATACATTGTATACTGTATACTCTTCATGTGTTTAAAGGTCAGGAAATGAAATCATGTTTGAGGTCAAAGTTTGTAAAGCTTCCTATTGGCTGTTTTTGCTTATACTACGATCTATAAACTCATCAGTTTGAACATTCAATTTACATGCATACATATATAAACGTGTTGATTGATTTAACCAATAAGAAATCGTCATTGTTAAGTGTCGGGTTTAATATAATTTCTTAGGCTTAACCGCGCTCTCAACAACAAAATTAGTTTTGTACAAGTACACCAAGTCAACACAGCTCGCGCGTATAAAGATTGCAAAATGTTAAACGAGCAAGGATATGAGAGGTATTATTATCCGCATTATCTGACTCTATCAACGTTTCGACTTTAACGTTGAATGTTGTCTTTATTTGAAGTTACCGTTGTTGTGTATTTTATGAATAGTCTCAGTGGTTCCGCTGTTATCTGACTGTATCAGTGTGTATTTTGTTACATTGTAAAGTTTTATTTCGGTAATTTAACCTCAATTTACAGTCAGTTCTTAATGAAATACTGTATGTAAGCTTAATCCTAGTATTATATTGAACCAAGATATACTCAGTGGCGTAGCCAGACCGACAACTTAGATTCGCTTGTCGTATGCAAATTATTCTCAAGTTATTACCATTATTCATTTCACAGTGAATGAACATAAAAACATTTGCATAGCGGGGGATTTAACTTATTCCCTAGTAAAATCGTAGTAGTAAATAACGTACGTAAGTACCACAGGTGTAATGAAATATTCATCACGTAGAGAAATTCTGATGACAATTTGTATATTAGGCTAACATTCGATCTGGACAAAAAGAACAAAATCTTTTACTACAGCTAGAAAGAGGATCCTAAGATTAGTAGAATTGCAGAGTTTGGTGACGAAATGTTGTAAAATACGTTAAAAATAGGCTTGCTAAATTGCAAATTTTGAATATATTTGTATCACGTATACGCGCGGAAAAAGTTATTTTCGCGGCAATTTCAGCTCAAAAATGGCAACTTTTTCCCGCGCGTAATACAAATATATACAAAATTTGCAAACTTCGCAAGACTATATTTTCCGTATTTTACAACATTTCGCCACCAAACTTTGTAATTCTACTAATTTTAAGATTCTCTTTCTAGCAGTAAAAGATTTCGTTCTTGCTGTCTTGTTCGACCTTTAGTCTATTATGCAAATTGTCCATTGTAGATATTATAAAGTGCCAATGGTTCACTATAAATGGCGCTATATAAATAATTAAATTATCATTATTATTATATTATTATATATCACCACCCTACGCTTAAGTAATGAAACAATCATTAATATGTTAATGCTGAGCGCGAATGACTTAATAAGGGACGAGGGGTTGGATGGATATGGAATGCATAATTAAGATGGATATGGATGCATAATTAAGATGGATATGAATGCATAATTGCATATTTAATATTTCACCACCAAACTTTGCAATTTTAGTTACTAATGTAGCTGTACTAAAAGACTTCGTTGATGCATAGATCAAACGTAACTCAATTAATTCTAATAGTTACTGGCATACAGGCTACATTCCATATTTAGCCTGCTACGAAGAGTTAGACGGAAGAGAAATGCATACTGAGATGGGAGTCCATACCGGTATCCCATTGCGATGACAATTAACAAAAAGGTCAAATTCGGGTCAAACCGGGAGTCAGAGTGCAATATACAGGTGATTGCTGGTTATTATAAATTACTTATTATGCAGAATATATGTTTAATAAGCGTTATGTGATAACAATCTGGTTTGCACTTGTCGTAAGAATCGGGGATTTTCTCCGTCTCACGTATGTGCATGGATATGCGAACAAACTAAAGTATAAGACAAATATTAGATTAACATTTTATATGCTTATATTAGAGTACAGAAAAAGCGTGTCTGGGCAGACGTGGGCATGTAACACCTCATCAGGGCATTCACTCCATTGGCATGACAGAAACCGGATATAGACACTTGTTCGCTTCGGAACTATATTTTTTACACTCTATCGGTAATATACAATTATGTAATTTACATAATGCTAATAGACAGTTAATTGACTGTCTCTAACAACACTCATATAGACACCTGCTGCAGCGAGTTGTACAATATTGAATAACTAAGAGTGTGAAATCAACACAGCTCGCGTATAAAGATTACAAAATGTTAAACAAACAAGGATATGAAAGGTATTATCTGATTTATCTGATTTATTGTATTCTGTTTCATTTCAAAGTTTTATGTCGGTAATTTAACCTCGATTAATTGCCGCATGTATAAAACGTATAGTTAAAATATAGTTTCAGTTCATATGAACGCGTAGTAAAATAAAATAAATAACACTTAACATACTTAACATAAATACAATACTATATATACTTGAGTAGTTAAATACATAATTTAATATAGTGCAGTTGGCCGTAACAAAGCTGCAGTAGCGTAGAACACGCTGTAATGTCAAAAAAACCACGCATGTGTATTTTTGTGTTGTAATGAGTACTGTGAACAATGAGAAAGAACTATCTTGGTAATTAAATTTTTACTACTCTTGCTCGTGATACCATTCAAGGTAGGTATATTAAGTATTGATTTTGTAAAATACCTTAACAATTCAGTCTTTTAGCTGTAAAAAGGTTTTCATTAAACAATCTGTCTATCTATCTATCTAGCTATCTGTTTATTAAAGTGACCTCTGCACATTGAACGGTCACCTAATTAATCGGCAACATGCCAAAGTCTTTAAAAACTTGTTGATCTCATTACTCGAACTTCCGCAATCAGATGTGTCAACAGTATATTCAGTTTCTGTAGAGATATTTTTCAAGCAACTTAAATTTTTCTTGTACAACTTTCTTATCCGCGACTGACACAAGAATGCATCGCCATGAAAGAAATACTCGCACGGAATTTTTGAACCATTACCAGTTCCTCTGTCGACACGCCTTCCTTTGATGATTACTTCACCAGAATTTGTCTGTCATTTCGGGGCATCGGGGCATGTCCAAGCACATCAACCTGAGACTCAGTACCTTCAAGATCTGCGGTACTATCAACTTTTTTTTCCGATTGCAACAGCTTTTTCGTCTTTTTTTTGTTGTCTGGCCCACGCTTAATTAAGTGGTAGACCACAAAATTTTTGTGAAAATTTCAAAATTTCTCAAATTTTCAAAAATGCTGTTTTTGACATCTTTTATTAGTGTTCTTTCACTGTACGGTGTTTCATGTGGTTTGCTTTGATATTTTTTGAGTTATTTTGCATTTTCCACGATCTACCTAAATTTTAGCCCTTAGCAACGCCCTTAGCAACCTACTTTGTTATGCAAAATACTCCAATGAACGGCCGATAGTTCATTGTAAACAAAAGCAACAACTACCTTACCCCTCCCCCCCTAAAATCCTCAGTATTCAGTGATTTTTAGGACGTTTTACATGAAGTACTTCCAACTACAAGCCGTATTACTTATAGTCTTTCTGTGTTTTCGTCAGCCATCTTGTGTAGTGCGTTGTTAAAAGGATTTACTTTCGAATTTTGTTCTCACAATTGAACAGTCTTCGCTAGAATGCCAAAGGCTCGTTCAGAATACAAAAAAAGACGAAGATTTCGTGGCAATCGCTACACTAGAAGCGAGAAGAATGAAGAGGACAATATGGCCACTTCGACTCGTGAGAGCATGTCTTCTGATGACGATGTCAACAAGAATGTTGCTTCGACGCCAGAACAACCCACCGCGTCTGCGAGAAAAATTGTTTCAGCTGAGCTAGAAGGGCCCCAGAAAGCTGATAGTGAACCACAAGGCTTTCGTCTGATTGATTTATCGATTTTGTCGACAATTTTTAAAATTTTGCCATGTAAGAATTGTAAACAGTTCACCATAGAATTGTCTGAAAACATTTCTAAACGTAAAGGATGCGCATCGAGTTTAGAATTGCAATGTCATTGCTGCGACTGGAAAGAAGAATTTTACACTTCACACACAGTCAATTACTTTTTTGAAGTGAACAGAAGACTTGTTTACGCCATGAGATCAATTGGTTGTGGTGCTTCGGGGGCAGAAAGGTTCTGTGGTTTGATGAATATGCCACCGATACCTGGGTCATCACCATATGCTGCCCATAACAAAGCTCTACTAAAAGCAGCTAAGGAGGTCTGTGAAGAAAGCATGGGAGAAGCTGCTAAAGAAATTCACACCTTGCAAGGCAAAGCAGAAAATGATGTTGCAGATTGTGGGGTTTCATGTGATGGTACTTGGCAAAGGCGTGGATTCTCATCCTTGAATGGTTGTGTGACTGCCATCTCCATTGACACTGGAAAAGTTGTAGATGCAGAAGTGCTTACCAAATTCTGCAAGCAATGCAAAAGACATGAGGATGATGAAGACACACCAGAAAACATTGCATGGAGGGCTGACCACCAGTCAAAATGCAAGGCAAATTTCCATGGGTCAGCACCAGCTATGGAGCCAGAAGGTGCTCTGCGAATCTTCAAACGCTCAGTTACTAATAACAAGCTCCGATACACTGAGTATTTTGGGGATGGAGATAGCAAGAGCCATGCTGTTGTGAAGGACATTTATAATAATGGTACTGATGGTGTGCCAGTATTAAAAAAAGAATGTGTTGGGCATGTGCAGAAGAGGGTTGGGACTGCTCTTCGCAAATTCAGAAAAGAAAATAAAGGGACAGGAGGTCGAGGAAAGCTGACAGATGCCACCATTGACAAGCTGCAGAACTACTATGGTATAGCTGTAAGGAGCAACCCTGGTGATCTTGATGGAATGAAGAAAGCTATTTTGGCCAGCCTGTTTCATTGTGCATCATCGGAAACAAACAAATGGCATCATTACTGCCCTGCAGGTGAAACCAGTTGGTGCGGTTTTATGCAAGACAAGGCAAAAGGAACAAACTATTATAAACCTGGAAAAGGTTTGCCTCTTCCTGTAGTCACTGCAATTAAACCAATCTACAGCAGATTAAGTGCTGATGAGCTGCTCAAGAAGTGCCTTGACTGCAAGACCCAAAATCAAAATGAGTCACTCAATGGAATGATTTGGAATCGCCTTCCAAAGCAGATTTTTATTCATGCTGATGTGCTTCATTTGGGAGTATATGATGCTATTTCCAATTTTAACATTGGTTCAAGTGCAGCTGTCAAGACCTTGTTAAGAATGGGAATAACTGTTGGTGTCCATTGCCTGGCATGGAGTTCTCTGACTGACAAGCATCGGATATCCACGGCTGCAATCAAGTCAGCTGAGAAGACAAAGAGGAGAAGAAAGATTGTCAGGGCTAAAAGGAAAGCAAAAGGGGATAAACAAGAAAAAGATGAAGGGAAGACTTATGCTTGTGGGGAATTTTAACATTTTGGGTATGTTTTAGTAGGAATTATTTCTAATATTCCTTGTAATTTTATGCTGATAACTTCTTTGTTAATTTATTCGATTTTCATTTTTTCGATATTTGTATTAACGCCAAGAAGGATATCTCATAAACTATTGAAGCAAATGAGCTGAAATTTTCTGTGTAGCTTGACTAAGCTTTCTTCTGTGTTCTGTACTAGAATCTTTGCTATCACCTGCATATTTTTGCATAATTCATGGTTTTTCTGTATTAAAAGTGGTCAAAAAGCAGCCGCAAATTACAATTAATGAAAATAAAGAGTTACAATGAAAATACTTCAACCATGCTAGTACACAACATAGATCTGCTCTATTACTAACAACTTTCATCATTTTTAACTTGTTATATTGATTGGCTTGCCTGAAATCCTTTCTGGCGGAAATGTTATATTTCACAGTTGGGGGTGATTATCTCCGTTGCTATGGTAACTATGAAGTTGATAACATTAAAAATTGTTATCATTTGGCCATAACAGTTATCCCAATGCAAAAAAACATCATAATATTGATTATTAAAAAAAAAGTTCTGTTTTGTGGTCTACCACCTCCTTATCGAGTTTTGGCTCCCAGTAAATGAACCGGATATAGAGATTACTGCATGGCTGGCGAGTGCGTACGATTTTTATGCACGAGTTGTGAAAGATTGCTAAACAAACAAGTGAGCGCAGCAAACAAGTGAGTTTAGCAATCTTTCACAACAAGTACATAATAAAAATCGCACAAACGAGCCAACCATGCAGTAATTTGTTTATGCCAAACATATAGAGATTATTTTTAAACTGGAAACATGTCAAAGGCGAACAATGTCGAAACAAAATATTGAACTCTCAAAACAGAATCATACCATTTGTTTCTCCGTTATTTGGCCTAAATAGTGAGTCAAAGCTGTTCTTCTTTCTGTTTCATGTTTAAACGCTTATTCGCTTCTCCACAGTGAAAATACGATTTTTATTTCACCCGTTTACCCGAGTCGCGAAAATCTCTGTATGTATGGCATATAAATGAAATAACTCGAAGTGCTGCTTTATCCACTTTAGTGTAATTTATTTAGTCTCAGGTTCAAATGCTTCAAGAAGAAGCTCTCCCAATATCTGAAAAATTAGCAATCACTGGGTTTTCTGCGTCCAACGGATGGTTAGATATTATTATTATTATAAAATTCTTGAATGGCAGTCAACACAAGGAAGACTGAAAAACTCAAGATACAATTAGGATTAAATATTAACTATGTTACAACAATCAAGAATTAAGATATAAAAATATTAAAATAACTAGAAATACATGCATGCAGGAACCCCTCGCCACTAACTAAGAGCATGCAACTATATTTTCGGAATTACATGAAGTACTTGAATAGGTTGTTGTCATAGCAACACGGCAATTGTTATTTATATTAATTTTTCAAAATGACAAAATATTGGGTTTTTAATCCTTGTTTCATTGACAATTTTTTAAAATGGCACAACATTTGTCATCGGTATGTTATTACGCCTAATGTAAGCTTAAATTTGGTATAAAATACGACCTACTAATTACATATATTAGACGTTTTGAAATATTTATGAGACTAAATTTTTATCTACATAAACTTTGAGTTTGAAACAAAACCGTTTCAAGCCAATTTTGTATCTTCGCTCATATTCTTTTACATGTAAAGTTCGTCAATATTTTGGAATACGGTAATAAGAAGACAGTCTTGCGTTTACAAAACATAAACTTAGTTTGGAATTTAAACGATAAACAGTGAATAGACTGGAGGAGTACGGCTACGCCGGCCTTTATAAAGCATTAAAACACAAGTATAAATACCCATTATCAACAAACTTGCCTTGTGTTTCACGCCGTAGTCAATTCTTGGCGCTTCTCTGTATTTTCCCAGAATTAATCTCTCTTCAAGAGTCAAAGACCACCCTTCGTTGGTTGTGAAAGTTGCCAAATCTTTTTGCAAAAATACAAAATATTGTAGTGCAAAAAGCAAATTTAGATATTTGCTGTCAGTTGAATTCGTGATTAATCAATCAACAATAAATTTTAAATCTGGCCAATCAGTGTTAGCCATTCATGATAGTCCGCCATATTGTTGAGATCAGTGAGGACATACCACTTTTACTACCTATCACGAGCAACGACTTTCAACTCCGCTAATACAAAATTAGTAACCCTCGCCCCGGGCTTACGCCCGGAACGGCGCTTCGCGCAATCTCGTTCCCCGAGCCTGCGATCCCTTGGGAAGGAAACGGAGGCTCTGGGATAATCCGTGATCGACATACAAAAAACTGTATGTCGCTTGTACAGCGCATGCTTTGGAAATAAATAGTTCAATAAGACGAAGGGAAGAAGCAGGCATATAAGTGACTTTCCATAACCAGTAGGCAAGATACAAATCGTGTCTTTCCGGTCGACAACAACAGCCTTTACCGTTCGTATTGACACTCCTTCAATTTGAGATTCTTCTTACCCAGTCGCTCTAACGCTTCGTCCAACACAGAATTAAATAAACTAATATTTTCTACTGACATTACAAACAAAATAGTAAAAGTACTGTTCCAAAAAGCTTTAGAAAAAGGCTATTGCGGCTTATTGAATCGCATGCGCAGTACAAGCGACATACAGTTTTTTGTATGTCGATCACGGATTATCCCAGAGCCTCCGTTTCCTTCCCAAGGGATCGCAGGCTCGGGGAACGAGATTGCGCTTCGCGCCGTTGGCTCGGGGATTACTTAGAGTATAAGTTAAAAAATACAAGTTAAATTAGTACAAGTCAAGTTAATCCCATTTCTTTACACAATATGGCAAACAACTATCACTAAAACGTTTGGTATGACATTTGAAGAGTGGAATGTCCCGTGCATGTCTAAGGTTGTGCTCATGGTAAGTTGGGTGGGGCAATAACTCCGACAGTTTACTTGACGTATCACATAAATTCTTTTTATAAAAACGCATGCACAACAATTCTCTCCTTTCGGTAAGTGTGGGCAACTTTAACATACTCAGGCTCTCCTGATATCACATATTTGGCAAGATAATTCTCAGCGCACGTTTTTGAATATGCTCAATTTGGTCGCTGAGTAAAATCGATAAGGAAGAGTGCCATACCGGGCACGCGTATTCAAGAATAGAACGAACAAAGCTGCAATAAACCTTCTGAAGATCACGGGATTGTACGCCATTACGTTTAAGTAACCTGAGCGCATAGCGCATTAGCTCATTAAGATTAGAATCAATTACGAAACAGCACGGGATATGCAACATGTCAGTGGCAGAAGCGGAAGTTAGAAGACTGGAGCCTTTTGGCGAGGATTGCCTGAGAAAAACCCCGAGTGATAAGGGAAGCGTTGTAGCGGTGGAAAAGAAAGCAAAACAACGGCATACTTGGGCGCTTTTCGTGAAAGCTGCTGCACAAAAGGAAGACCCTATCGTAACTGCAAAGTCTGCAAAGCCTAGGTGTTTCAAGAAACTGGAAGATGTAAAACGTCCATAAAAGTGCCGCTATTTTTCAAACAGGAAAGCTTGGATAAATTCTGAAATAATGCACACTGTTCTATCACAACTGAACAAACGTTTTACCAAGCGGAAAAGAAAAATTACTTTGTTTATGGATAAGGCGCCATGTCATCCTCCGTGTCTTGAAGGGAAGTTTTCCAACATCAAAGTCGTTTTTTAAAAATTTGCTGAATTGAACGAACACCAAGAGCTTTCGCTTGCTATATGTCAAGGGTGAATGACTTATTGAGTCAAATTAAACCGAATAGTTCGCAACAACAGACAAAAATTGATGAATATTTAAAAAAAAAATTTTGTAAGTTGTCTCTTTAATTGGTTACTTGCTACGGGTATTGAAATATATTACTGTTTAGTTCAAATTTAGGCATTATAATCGCTATATTTAAGCCGTGTGGTGAATTTTCCTCAAGACGGTCACCCTGTATTAATCGTATGCAATTTGTGTATTTTTAGACTGGCACAACTAAGTATGTTGGTAATATTTCTTATTCTCGTCTTGTTGATACTATGTCTTGGTGATATTATTTGGGAAAACTGCAACGAAATCTTTGGTGATTTTTTAACAAGAGCTCCGGTACAACACGATGGTAAGGACAATATTGATCACGAACATTAATATGTGTAAAATTGATATTGAAACGCTTTATTAAATTGTGACTGGTATCTTTATAGCACTGTTCTCTGTATTTCAAAAAGAGTTTGCTGGCTCAAAGTTTGCCTGAACATAGAAATTATGTTTCCCGTTTCAACTCAATTCCACCTATAAGTTTATACTTACTTAAGTTCTACACTTTATCCACGACAACAATGTCTCTGGACATACAAACGGCAAAAAATTTCCAATTATGAGGAGAACCAGTGCAATGATCTAAACTAAGCTTTACACGTGCACTATATAAAAGATTCTATGATGAAAGAAGTACAATGTACCATGATTTAAACTATCGAGACACCTTAGCAATCCTTTGTCGTGAGAATTAACAAATAGATTAGTTTAAATTTCGTCTAATATTTTTTTATTATATTTTTTCTAGAGAGAGATGATCAACCACTTCTTATGGATTACGTTTCTGAAGAGTTGTAAACTGGTTACGTCGAGTGCTGAGAGGATATAATAGTGTTGTTAATATTTAACATAAAGAAATAATTGCGAATCAGAGTGGTGACAATCAAAGCTAAAAGCACAGTTGCCCGATAAATAGCTGTTATTAAATAACAAGCTTAATAGCTTTTACTTCATGAAGTATAGAATGCTGGCCGAATATCCACTCATTTTGTAAATGTAATTTACACTATATAGCGAACTACATGTTGATGATAACATTATTTCTTTTTATTATATGGTTATGGGTGTTTTACAGTGAACTAAAACACTCGTATGTTCCATATTTTCACCAGTAAAGCTATGAAAAAATACGTAACGCGTGTGTTTTCATGCGGGATTTATATGTTCTCTGTTAGCTTGTTCCGACTACTAACCATATAATAAAAAGAACATTACACGGTAGCTTGAAGATATGAACATTATCTTCGCGTCACCGTGTAATATGCTCTATACATGTATATATACTTGTCCAGAGTACATCACGATTGAGCATGCTCACAGAATGGCAAACAATATGGTGGGGACAATATAGGAAAAGTATAGGGAAAACACTTTAATATTTTTAGTCAGAACGACAGTAATTTTGACACTTGCCGAGTTCGCTTTACTATAACATAGAAATAACACAAAAGATAAACAACAAATTGTCTCGTATTTTCACCTCTAAGTTGTTCCATTTCGTAGGTTAGCATTACGATGAGTGTAGCTAATATAATTCCAATTAATCAACGTCAATTTCATAAAAACAAGACGATTCTCAATTTGTCATGACCGCCATTGACCAGTTAATTCACCGATGAAATTTTCCGTCATCGCTTTTTTGTTTACATAGCCCCGTCAACACTTCCAGCTATTTTCATAGGAATCTGATGTAGCTATTAATCCTGTTCCATTTTGACGTTAAATTAGCTCTATAAATAGAGTCTATTAAGTCTACAAAGAAAGACATGGCCGGCACTCGAAGGCTAACAATACAATTTAATACAATAAATACAATTATTCTTTCAACGGCATAAAATTCAGACCTACTTTTTGGCACAGTGTCGAAAAGCACGGCAGAGGAAAAACAATTTAGTTGACGGTAATCTGCGCGGCCATGACTTCGTTTCTTGCCGACCGCCATTTTGCAATGTCATTGAGCTCTTTTCACGCGTTACTCCGCTGAACACTTAACAGGCGCATGTCTTGCATTTCTGGCCATGCGGATAGATACGTATCCACAGAGAAAAACGATACAGAGATTGCAGTCGCCTCGGCACCTTTGCAGTTTTTGTGCGCGCGCATGTTGCGGCTTCGCGCACATTTGCCGCCATTTTAAAAGAAAGCCTCTTAAGCCTAATTTGCCACTTAACCGTTGATTTACTTTTTAGAACCAGTACATGATAATCACTGATCTATTATCAGATCAGTGATGACAATCAATTGAAATTTGTATTAAATGCATTACCTTGTCGACTTCCATAATTCTAGTAAACTCGCTCCTCCAAAACGTTAAAGCTTCTTCTAACGTCAAGCCTATTCCCTAAGAAGCGAAACTTAACATGAGCCATATGATTTTTATCTATCTTGTTAATGTGATGTACTCGAGTGCAAATGATGTTTGTGGTGTTACTCCGAGTTTATATGTACACCGGCCAAGCTGAAAAATTTGCCTGACAACAGTGGGAATCGAGCCTAACACCCTTGGTCTGTAGGTCGGTTCGAGTATGTGATATTTCGAAACTGAGTCAAGTTCCTTCCATATCAATGTAATTGTTTCGAACATTCAGACATTCACGCATATGCACCGCACTTTTGATGATTAATTTATACTGCGTAATTTAACTCTTGATTTGATTACCTATTGATTTGCATGTCACTAGACTAACTAGAGACATTGAGACGTTTAGAGACGTGGAACACGCTATTTTTAAGAGCACTTTCAGGCTGTAGAGATCCACTCTTCAGGTAATTTATTGTTTAACGTCTTTGCAATTGTTTGTATATCTGATTCCAATCCAATCAAATTTAATGTAATCTAATGAATCTTAATCACCTTTAGAATGTATTACTAAATATATTTTGAAAAATCTCTACGGTTTGAGTTTGGTTTCGTCCATTGGCTACAGTATTCTTGGGTTTCACGTGACGTCATAAATTTCACTGTGGGTCAATTCTAAATCGATACACTGTCATCAGACTGAAAAAAATTTTCACTGTATGTGTTGACCTTGTGTTTGGCAGCAAATATGTGCAATTTCGTGAGATTTGCTTGCTCCAGTGCAGTACAATCATCAGTACATTTTGGGTTGACCCCCACTCAGAATTACTGAAAAAGGCTCCAGTGAAACCCAAGAATACTATCTTAAACGCAGTCATGGTTTTTATGGATTTTAGTGTGATGTACTTCCCATGCAATCAAAGGTCGTAGGTTCGACTCCCTTCGCCGTGGTTAGACATGTCTTATTACTTCTCAGCTCCCCCGGTGTGGATGTAACTTCAGAGTAACACTACAAATGAAACACGTTACATCACGATTGAATGTACCTTGATAAACAGTCCATACTGCAGGCGACCGCCGTGTTTCAAATGATGATCTCTTCGTAAAGCTTCGTGCAGCTGCCTCATGCACAGAGGGAAAGATGTCTTCGATAACTAGAGTGGGAAAAAGCATTGAACATACTGTACATTGACTTTATCGGCTGTGCGCAAGTTCAGTGGCGGGTCCAGGGTTAGTCAAAATAAATTATAGCAGCTCAATTTTAAATTCAAAATAACTTTATAACAATGCCATAGGTTATGAATTTCAAAAGAATAAATCTAACCAATGAAGTTGCTTTGAAGGTATTTTAAAATGTAAATATATCCTAGAATGAGCTGTGGTAATTTATTTTGACTTACGCTAGATCCGCCACTGCGCGAGTTTGTCATAAAGTTGCATCAAGCCTGTTGGCTGTAAATCAGACTGGACACTTGCAGACTTGCTGTACCTTGTTGAAACAACTGGCATCAAGTATGTAAATAAAAAAAAAGTATTGACAATCAACTTGCATTAAGCCTGTTGACAACTTGCAGCAGACTTGTTATCATCCAGCCGGAGCAAGCGATGCGTTCCCTGATATCGTCTTGATGACTGCAAGGTAACAAGCCTGCGACTTGTGCTTTTGTAATTGCTAGCAGATCTGACCGTGAGTAAAATCCATTTTGTGGTACTAATCACTTATACAGCCAATTCAGTTAAGGTTGACGTCGACAATAGTCAAATGTGCAATACGCAGTGACAAAAAATAATGGGACTAATCACAGTTTCACATGCAAATGTAAAAATATACCATACTAAATACTATATTTGTAATCCTGTAAGACCACCAATGTGCTGATTTTATTTGAAACTACATTTTCTTGACTTATTCTTTGGTCGCTCATATTGTACCTTTCACTATTGTCAATGTCAAACTCATAAATTGAATTAGCGGTATCTTTTGTTTTCCTTTGTGAAACTTGTTGAAACTTAGTAACTAACTGTCTTCAATAAAGAAAATTATAAGTCTAGCAGAAATTTAAAAACAAAGTAAATTACATTTCATGAGAAATTTGCTAATTTGGATCGAATAATGGATTTCTATTTGACAACTAGTACCAGTACTTTTTTGTGTTTTCAGATCAACTGGGTGTATTTAACGTTACAGTGTATAGTCAGCACTCTACTGAGAGTCGTGTGTTTTCTCCGGGTAATCCATTTGCCTTCAACAGAGAATGTTGGGACACTGTTTCGTATTACTGTACGATCTCAAAATATCTCCATGTCCTTGGAAAGCTGAAATCTAATCTAGAAGAACTAACAGTATTTGAAGTCAGTCATGCACTTACGGAATCAATCTGACCAAGTGTAATTCTTCCACCAGGCATCTCTTTCTTACTGTCATAGCCCTGACCAAGATATTGACGACTGAAGGGAAAATACGAAAGAGAAGAGAGAGAGAGAAGCTTGTATTCCACTCTCCCAAAACAATACCTATAGTAACGTGCTTGGAAAACGAGAGAAAAAGATGATTGCCGATTCATTTGTACCTTAGACTGGTCAACCTTGGCAACAGTCGCTCATCTTCCTCCAAATAGGGTAGCGACCTTGCAGTTACCTGAAAGAAAACACATCGAAGGATTAATATTCGAGGTCTTTGCTTCAAACTCAAAACATTTTACAAAATGAAGTAATGAAAACATGAAGAAAACTATACTGACACGTTGAAGTATTGAATTTTCGACCGTATGATCATATTTTGACTTTTGCTTCCGATTTTTGAAAGGTACCAATTAAAGGGCTACTGTCATTGTAGACTTAAGTGAATGTGCCGAGGTTTTAATGTTTTCCTCTTGTAAACAGCTACTTTAATTAAGGCTGTCTTTCAAAAAGCGTAAACCGTGAACTATGTGTATCAGGATACTCAGGGAATTACCTTTGTAGCAAGTAAATTTGCCGTCGTAAGTTTCCTATGTCCCCTTGATGCCGTTTCAAAGAAATAATTTCGAGTTTAGAGGCAAAATAAACAATAATCCGTCACCTCTTGCGCGCTCATAGTCTACGCAGTTTACGGTTTTGGAAGGACAAACTTTATTAAGGTTAGCTGTAAACAGTAAACACTCACCGCAAGTGCGTGAGATAAATGTGTTCTGAAACAGTTACTGATTATCGAGACAAGACCATCCCTTGGAACGTAAGCAAAGCCCTAAACAAAGAAAATATTTGCATGTTGCTCCAACTTATCACATACAAACTTGTTAAAACTCGTTGAAAACCAGTTGCAGCGTGCTTTTGGATAACTAGTTTTCACAATCAACTTGCAACAAGTCGGTTGCGAACTTGCAACTGACATATCGTCAACAAGCTTTCGCTAGTCATGCGAGCTTGGCTGTGATTAATTGTTTTCGGCTGTCATTATTTATAAATTCTTTATACCAGACCTTTTCCAAGTACACCTTTCGGGAGCGAACCAAGTCTAGAGCTTCTGTAAATGGAACCTTAAAATTACAACAAAAGTATATATTTCTAACAAATTACTACCAAATTCTGTTTCATCCTGTCTTCCTTAGATATTGAGTCAATAGAGAGAGAGCATTTAAAGAGAGGCTACCTTCCCTAATGTAAACAAAAGGGTTTTGTTAACATAATCTTGAAATACGATATACTGATTAAATATCTGACAATGTTCTGGTTTGCTTTGTTCGTAAAGAAACAAAAACCGGTGTTTCGAAAAGAGTTCGAAAGCTGCGAATGGACAATTTTTACATCCGCGGGTACCCTTCGTTATGAGCAGAACAGATGCACACAAGAAGATCTTTAAGAAGGTTAATCTTTACCTTGTAGTAATCTGTTATTTTAACAATGGATTCGTCCATTTTGAAATCAGCACAAGCGAGATTACTTGACCTCGCATCTTTTTCATCTTCTGAAATCTAAAACAAATAACATCGTTCAATTTCGCCGAAAATAGACGAGATAAAACTTTTCAAAAGGTTTAATCGACGTTGAAAAAAGATTGAAAATACAAATTGGATGGAACGTTACTTCCTGACGTTAAAACAACGTAGAGATTACGTAGAGATCAATCTCACCAATTATAATTTAATCGACCTTGAACAGGCGTTGAGATTTCAAAGTCACGAATGGACGTTATATATCGACGTCTGTTTGCTAATGTTGGACCAACGTTTGTTAAGCAACGTCAGAATAATGTTGACATCGCGTTGTCGACGTATCAATGTATTTTCAACCACATTTCAACGCTGCAACAACGTCCCAATGGATGTTGTCAGGTTTTATCGATTACATTAACTTACTGGAATGTACTTCAGTCTATTGTCCTCCAGGAATTTTTCAATGTTCTCAAATTTTTCCGCCTCGCATTTAAAACGGAATCTAAAAAAGATGCGGTTAATATTAAAAACCAACAGCGAACAAAAAACTCACTCTGACAAAAGGGGAATAAAATCAATCAGTATTTATTGCAAGGTAGGTTAAGAGAATTGATAAAACAAGAAGTTGGTAATGCTGTCTAGCCTCTCTGTAAATACAAGCTGCTTTCGTATAGATACGACAGAGAAACAAAAGTTTTTATTTATGCTTCGAAAATGCTCGAATTCCAATAGGATCAAAATGAAATGCATCTTGCATAAACTCGGCATGTCAAGTTAAAATACAGCTATTTTCTCATGGTTTGTGTTCAGTTCACGGCTGAGAATGGAGCAAACGTCGAATGAATGATGACTATATAAACATCGATTTTCATTTTTACATTATCGTCTCAGGTTGGCAGTGAAAAAGAGTTGATTTTACATCTTGGCTTCAGCAGTTTATAATGAGGTTTCGAAATTGAGAAAAATGACAAAAAAATCAAAATACAATACTCTTAACGACCTACAGTATACTTATAACTGTTGCGGCATCCCAGCCAATGTTCCTGTATAGTAGCTATTGTATTCTAAGCAATGATTATATTTCAACTTTCGCAATGGGTGACATTTTTTGGGTCACACTTCAAAACTTACAATCTACCAAAACCTACTTGAACAACTCGACTTCTTGCATGATAAACCATCGCCGTAATTCTTCCCTAAAGAAAAGCATTGATAAGATTTGTCTAACCCAATGGTTGACCTCAAAGCCTTGGGCATACCTAGAACATCAGATATATTTCAAGGTGCAGTAATAACCGATTTGCGCAGTGATTAATGATTCTGGCACGTTTTGTCACTTGAATCAATGAATATCCACCGGTATCCAGTGTTATACCTCATATCATGAAGGGCAACGTAAAACATGGTGCTAAATGTTTGGTACGGAAACATGTTTCCTATCAGTTTTGCTGTTTGTCCACCTCGGGAAACATTGTTGCAGAAACATTTTGTTTTCCATCAATGTATCCCTGTTTGTTTACCTTAGAAAACATTTTTGCGAAACCTGATTCAGTGTACTCTTATATCGTTTTCAGCGTAGTATTGAAAACAGCCAGAAAATGTCATTACTGAAAACCGAGAAGACAAGGAAGTAAGACACAGTAGACCTTGTATGATTTAAACCGTGTTTAGTTATTCAGCAAAACATTACACTGCTACCTATACGAACCCAACTCGAAAGTCTGAGTTTTTTAACACAATTTTACAACGCTTTTTTTTAAGGGAATGTTTTATTTACCTAAAAACATAATATATAATGTATATGCACACGTACAGAATAACGAGACGTTTTGATATTTATAGCTAGGGACACGCGAGTTCAAACTATAGCAATCGAACAATGATCAGAACGGCTTGGAGATATACCGTTGGGATGTTGTTGACACTGAACATCTGAAACACAAAAGTGCTTGAAAGAAAGACACTATAAGTTGAGATATCAGTGTAAACAACAATTTTAATTTTAATTCAATTTTAATTTAGGCATTAAAATGCATATAATTTCGATTGATACTACAATACAGATCATTACATACAGTATGTGCAAGTTTGTGCCACACAAAGTCGTGATATACTCAACAATGCTTACGGGGATGGCCAGATTGTTTGTTGAATGAATGGATTAATTTACAATGAAGCAGATGAATTTAAAACCGTGCGCGCGTTATCTACAAGTATATGTGTACAATAATTGTCTACTTTTTTAGTTTGATTTCTTATAAATTTTAAATGTTTTAGGGAACGGTTAAGATAATGCCTTGGATTAATCTTGTGGCTTTTCACGGATTTTTTTTTTGGGGGGGGAGGTTAGTGAAATTTAGGGATTTGAGACTGTTTTGAGTACACATACACGATCTTCGGGCAGAACATTTTTATTTTTTAAGAAAATTGTAGAAGTAGCAACTCGGATGAAGATTAGTAGCAACTCTGATCAAGTTTACAAAGATGCATGCACACGCCGGGGAAAATTGTCAATTCGCCAACATTAAGCAAGATGTGTGAAGAAATTTGATGCCCGTGCCATGCAAAATGTTCTCGCAAAAATGTATATAATTATGATATTAGCAATATGAATAGGCTATGAAAAACCTAAAATGCAAAAATGTACCGGTATCGTTGTTCATTTCTTCAGAAATTGATTCCATATACGGTCTATAAACACTGAAAAATTTGCATTTGCATGATCAAATGTCGTACTGGCTTCGTCACTGGTAACTTGTATATTGATGAATGTGCTTCAAGTTAACGAACATGATAAAATGCCCCATCAGAAGGCACATTCTGCAGAGAATGTTTAAAAAATGTTTTCTCATTGTCAGCCAAACAACGTCGCCAGATTAGCCACTACCTCGACGGGAAATACGTCACATCCATGATTGTCAGGCCCAAGGAAGACAGGATCGTCTGGTGTGTCTACTGCAACGAGAACTACACCACGTCCACCCCCACCAGGCCCAAGATTGTCACAAGAAAGTGTTCCTCTTTATCGACCAGCCATAAGCGTACCTTATTCAACACCAAAAGTTGGCCAGTACGTACTAACATTGTTGCAGTACTGCCACCCAAACGTGGAGAGGTGCTTTGGCTGCCAAGGTCAGTGGAGGAATCGAAATGGACCCCCCCCTCTCCACCGGAAGATCTGGTTGTCGTTGGCATGATGCCACGCCAGTATATCGTGGCAGGTACAACCAGACTGAAAATGAGCAATGCATATTTTTATGCGAATGAAGGACGCATCAAGTGCTGCAGGTTACCTAATTTTTCCAGCACCCTTGTTGATATCCAGCTAGGACTTCCCCCACTAAGCCATGCGGACAAAACAAGGTAAGGTGAGGTAGGTAAAAACTTTATTCAGCTACGCTAACCTCTACAGCATAAGCTGGTTTCCGAGAGGGGCGTAGATTCACTTAGAAATAAAATACATTACAAATTTATATAATACTATACTAGTTACAACTTATAAAACACAAATTACATTACACAAGTTATATATATTAACTAATTTTACATATATTTCCACAATTTTGCTACGAAATCTAGTACGACTACGACATTTTTTCCTTCGAATTTTTGCAATCACAAACGTTTTTCCCTTTTTTATTTACATACCACATCTTTGTAACAATGTTTAAGTCGAATCATGCACAGTCGTAGTTAGCTCCTAGTAGTTGAAAAAAATTACCAGATCTTGTAGCAGTCGCGAATCTAAAGTCCCCTAATGACTTACAGATACGCGTCACAGCACTACTAGATTATGTTGCAAAATAACCTATTTCTTATTTACTTTTGTTATATTTCATTCGTTTTATTTTGATGCACAGTAACATATGGGAATAGTAAAATGTTTATATGAATACTAATGAACAGTTATTACATTAGATTTTGATGATTATTATTAACAGTATTATTGTTACATATTTATTATTTAGATTATTATTAACAGTATTATTGTAACAGTATGAGTAACATATCTCAATTAAAGTCTTTTTCATAATGTCCTTCCTTTATCATTACGATTCCGAGCTCGATTCCGAGCCCGATTCTTTAAGTTCTACAGCAGTTACATCAAATGGGTTACTGTTTGACACTGTCAGTCCCCAGTCTCTTTTAACCATATATTTAATGTAATTTATCATGTTTTTAAGTCCGTGCGGTGGGGCAGTAGCAACAATGGCACCAGTTTTTAAGTGTTTGTGGCTATCTATTAACATACTTTCACCACCCTCATTAATTAACAATACCATAGATACAGCTGTGCCAGTTACAGGAAAAATAAGCACGAATGCTAATTTAACTTGTCTTGATAAACCTGATAAATATTTAAAAAAATCCTGAAAATTATTATGAAATGTATCATACATTCCTTTTGTTTTAGTAATGTCTTTAAAGTGTTTAAGGATGTCTCGCGTGGAGTAGTTTTTATTCTCGCCAAGTTCGTCGTACAACCTGTTTCCTTCATTGAACAGGTCGCGGCAGTAATCAGGAAAACCAGGATCCTCCAATGTTAAGGCTAGACTGTCACGTGAAAACCATCGCTCTCCAGAAAGGAAGTTTATGGCAGCTAATACAGCAATTATCGTACATGCATTGCTCCATTCTCGATTGCTAAACTGAGAAACAGAGAGAGAAAATTCTTCAACTTGATAGATACGGGATCTTTTTACAAACGTAGCTGGCTCAGTAGAATTTTGTCGTACAGAAGAATTAGGTTCATCATGTTCCTTTGGGGTTTCTTGACTTTCAAAATGAACAGCTTTTATATTTTGCACGCATTTTACTCCACGTTCGCCATCTCCGCGAAGAATGTAGTAGTCCATGCAGGGGTGATCATTTTCTTTGTCGGACTCGTACGACAGGATTTTCAAGCCAGTTGGGAGTTCCACTGTATCGAGACCAATATCCCCACCGATGATGCAAAAATCTATGCCATTTTTCGCAATCACTTTTTTGAGAAATTCCACAAGGATTAAAAAAACGTAACGTCTCAATTTTTCCCTCTCTGAGCTTTGCCCATCATATGAAACCACCAGTGTGCTTACACCGGATTCTTTCCTCAATTTTACCATTGATATTTTAGACAAAAGATTTCTCGCTCTTCTAATTGCGGTTAAAGTTGTGTCGTTTCTGTCCTTTCTTTGTTTCTCTGTGGGCCCGGGCACCTCGTTAACTGGACCATTAAATATCTTAGGCTTCCACATGACACCTGCTTGATCACCGTTGCTAACGCATTCATACTTGTACAGGACGACTTTGTCGACAATCCGTTTATAATTTGCGACTTCGTTGAAACACCCTGGCAGTTCTTGACAGAAGATTATGTCGGGAGATGATTTCAATATTCTCTCCCTCAACAATTGTCTTCGCTCCTCCTGCGACAATTTGCTCCCCTTCTCCAAGTTCATGTTTATTGCCATTACAGTATATCTAAAAAAACAGAAGTAAAAATCAGAACGTCATGCAGAATGCTGATGTCATTATACCTTAATGACAAGAGCTCCTTTGTTCGTTATGGCATGTTTAACGCGTGCCGTATATTTCCGGACACATTCAAATACAAGTTAGCATATAATGTAACGAAGTCATCACTTACATTTATCAGTTGACGGCAACTTACCTTGTAGGAGAGGATGCGGGAACAGGTTTAGTAGGTTTTTTTTGTTTAGCATGAGAATTTTGGGGTCTATCTTCTTGATTTCGGAAAACCAACTTCCCCACGACTGGATCATGATCAAACGCAGCGTATTTGTTGCCGCATTCTAAAGCTTCTATATCATCAACTCTAATTTCAGTTGACCAGATAAAGTTGTCCTTGTGAGGTATAGAGTCAGTTTTCTTTTTTGCCCGAGCTGTCAAAGGGTATTTAACGACTTTTGAGACCAGGCCAGAGAATTCACGCAAGTTCAACTCAGTTGTGTTGAGGTTAAAATCGCCACCAACGATGAAAGACTGTATGTCTTTTTCTTCTTTTTTGACTTTAGTGAGAAATTCTAAAAGATGTAACGTAAGAGTAGATCTATTGTGCATGGGTTCTTTATATAGGCTGTGATACGAAACTGCTAGTGTGCTGTGAGGAGGTTCCTCATTGCTAGTCAGTTTAACCATTGATAATCTATACCGAACATGCTCATCGTTTTCCATCGTATCCAATGTGTCTTTAAGTATATTCGCAGAATCTCCTATCTTCTCTTCTTTAAATTGTCCGGCTGCCCAAACGACAGCTGCTGCTGTTTCGTTTTCTCCCGCTTTTGAACCAAAAGTTGCCCCATCAGAGACTACTGCGTCTTTAAAGTTTCCTGGTAGTTCCCGACAGAAAATGATAGCAGATGGGTACGATCGTAATATGACGGACAGCAATTTTTTCTTATGCTCATCAATTGCATTCAGCAAGGATGGACTTTTCATGTTTATTGTCATTACTGAGATCGGATTTTGAATTTGCTTCACAATTGTTTCTTCATCTTGACGGATCTGTGACATTATATTTTTAACCAAATCGGTTTCACAGATCGTTGCAATGGCCATTCTTGATGATGTTTTTTGCCAACAGGGAATTCAATGATACTAAGTTGCTATATGCTCAATTCTCGCTATCTTGCATGAAATCCTCATTATTTATTAATCCTTGTTTTCGCTTTGTTAGCAGGTGCCACGCTTACGTCAACGCCGCGTACGTGTAAAAAATGTATGTAAACATCATCATATTGCATTACCAAAGTCGGAACTCCAACTTTTAATTCGACCCTTTAATAAAAATTTGCAAATCTGGGTAGTATAAAGTAGTGTAGACTGTAACTATACTGGTAAAGTGAAATAAAAGCAACACTACTATAGAGAGAGATTTTATCATTGTGATTAGGGAACGAAATTGTACTTTATCAGCTTAGTAAGGCATACATTTTACAAGTTTTCGCTTCTTATATACGATTCACTCCGTTTTTATTTCTTTAATTTTTAATGCGATATTGTACCGATTGGTGAGGACTGAGGAGTGATTTTAAATTCCAGTAGCAGAAGTTTATACGCCCGTGGAACTGGCATAGAGGTCAGACATTCAAATTAAAACAAAAGGATAATTTATTATGGCGTCAGACGCGTAACGTCCAATTGTTATTGTATTATTGAGGCCGTTATAGCATAGATTGCCCAATTCACTGTGTAGTTTCAGTATAAATAGAGATCAGTGCGCACATAAACATACTCCGTAAGTTCTTAAAATATAATTCCCTGATGAACAATTCGATTACGAGCTCGAGCTTTCTATGCGGTGATAGTTGATACCCCGCACTATCAACGCATAGAAATTGAGAGCGAGTAATCTTACTAATCTAATTGTTTTAGTAGAATCTGAAATAAATAATTGATTTTTAAGTCATTTTGCCAAAAAAAACACAGTAGAAATTGTCTTTGAATTGAAAAAATGCACTAGAAAAATGATTGTTTTGCTACTCGCTATCTATCGAGCAATAGATAGCGGGTACAGTATAGCCAATCAAATTACAGCATTTGCAATAGTATGCTAGTATGATTCTACTAATTCATATTATTATTATTTAACAGGAATCCTTTGAGAATTTTTGGAAGACGACCATAAAATAAAAATCAGCCTAAATTCAGAATTGCGTAGCAAGTTGCAAAGAAAGTTTTATAGTGTAACAGCGTCCTTTATACCTGTTGTTTCAGAGGAAAATTATTCAAATGCTGATGGGGACTGAACCGGGAAAACAAATACCGTAAACCTCCGAGTATAAGCCCCCCGAATATAAGCCCCCCCGAATATAAGCCCCCCCCGAATATAAGCCCCCCCGCCGACTATAAGCCCCCTGTGTATAAGGTCATCAAATTACTGACCTTCAAACCGTTTCGAATATAAGCCCCCCTCCCCCCCCGAATATAAGCCCACCTGTCTATAAGCCCATCACACTATAATGCGTTAATATTTTAAATTGTGCATATTAACATGTTAATGTATTAAATTGTGTATATTTTCGCGTTAAAAGTTAACAATAAATACCGTACTTGCTTTATATTAGCGAACTTAAGCAGCAGACGTTTTCGAGGCGACGGCAACGTTATTTAACCGTGTAAGACTGGACCGAGAACGGCGTTTTCGCGCGAAAAACAAATCCTTAAACAAAAACAATTTAAGCTGACGGCGACGACTAATACACTATGTCGTTCAGAAGTATTCGTGAAGATGGAGAAATTTTGATCTAAATTTCACATGCTGTTAAAAGAACTCTGGCAAACATTCTAGAATTGCCTGGGATTAACCATAATTGGAAAACTATAAAAATTCATTAGGTTATAACGGGTGTACTTACATACGTCTTCGCCACAACGCCAAAACAAAAATTCTCACGCTGTTGTCGCGACGTCGACGGCAAGAGATTTGTAATTGCCATGCGCAGTGACACTCGTCCCAGTCCAAACAGAGAGCTAGCGTTGCCGTCGCCGCAAAAACGTCAGCTGCTTAAGTTCGCTATTAATTGATCCAAGCTGTGGTCCGTATATAAGCCACCCCGCCCCCCCCCCCGTGTATAAGCCCATCAAAAACTGCTTACGAACTTATGTAAGCCCAGCGCTTATAATCGGAGGTTTACGTAGTTGTATCACATTGATTGGCAAACGAGACAAAACTTACGATCTGCAGTAGGCCAAGCGCAATATAAAATGAGATGTGTTGTCTTTCACAGACTCCTTTCTTAGATCCTCCGCATAACTGTTGTTCTTCGTTGTTTTCTGGTCATCCTATAGGTAGAACATCGTAAAGAGAGCTATTACGTGGTCAAAAAACGCCAAAGACTTGTTGCAAGGTGTTGTTAAGTTTACCAGCTTATTGCTTGTTGTCTATAGCGACGTTCGGTAACCGTTATGCCGAAAATATCGGTTTTGAATCCAACATTGGTATGACTTTTTCCTTTCTACCGATATGCCGAAATTTCCGATACACCTAAATTTTTTTTGGGGGGGGGATACAGAATCTTCGCTATGGCAACTTCCTAACTACTGAAAACGGAACTACAACTCTTTCCCAAATCCACATCGCTTCCAATCAAATTATCACATTGAATCGTCACCTTACCCCATACAGACAGTGTTTGTACCACAGGCATCCCAGCGTAGGTTACGTCATTGCATACATTATTATAATGTATGCAATGACGTAACGTGCGCTGGGATGCCTGTGGTTTTTACTTGACTTATTAAGGAATTCTAATTGTAAGGTTAGTAAAAAAGCCGGTATATTGATAATATCGGTATAATTTTATACCCAAACCGAACATTTCTCATACCGAACATCCCTAAACTTTTCCACATGCAAGCTAGCTAAGGCCAGTTTCATCAAGTTACAACAAGTCTGTTAAAATCAAGCTTGTTGCAACTTGTCATTTGCAGAATTGCTAAAACTTAGTGTTGAAACAACTTGCAGCAAGCCTGTGGATAACAAGTTTTGACAATCAACTTGCAACAAATCCGTTGACAACTTGCAACAGACTTGTCGTCAACAAGCTATCGCAAGTCATGCGAACACATTCTGATATCGGCTTGTTGATAACAAGTCTGTTGCAAGATGTCAACACACTTGCTGGAACTTGCACGTTTTGGCCGTGTACTTAAGCCGGTTTTCCATTCACAAATTTTTTCGCGCGAATCAGCTTCTCTCTTTTGTCTAAGCTCAATTAGTTCCGCATGGTTGCAGCTGAAAGCTCAAGAACAAAGGGAAAAAAGTCGCTTCGCGCGAAAAAATTCGCTAGTGGAAAACCGGCTCAATTATATGTGCTAAGCCTCGGTCAAAGTGATTATGCCTCAGCCAACATGAATAAGCATTGGGATGACTCAAATTAAGAAACATTTTCCTTTAGAAATTACTCAACATCAAGCGCTGTGCCACAAAATCTCACTATTTAGTCTATACAGCAAAAAATTAAAGATTTACCGTGGAATATGTAAATTCCAAAAACTTCCTCATTGATTTCTGCATGTCCGTGTCGTACTCCTGTGAATCTTTCTTTCTTCTTATGCCAAACATTTCAACATCTCTCAAAACTAAAGGAAATTATTTATGAAAATCCTTAAAGTATTTATAAAAAACATACTTTTATTATGGAATTCAGATCTGTTTGGTGTCATGTGCAAAGTTTCGAATAATTTTGCTGTAATATATTACGGTCCTGAGAAAAGCAGATACCACACAGTAAGACAATGGAAAATCAAATAGTTGAAATCATAAAGACTCTGCAAAACTACTAAAGTCTGTCCTTCAAGCTCTAAACTAACTTTTTTTTTATCAAATAAGTTTTTTTTTGCCAACACAGGCGGATTTATTCATTTTTGCGAGAATTCAGGCAATTTCATGGTATACCCGCTGCCTTTTAGGAATGGTGATTTTGCTTTTGTCTTGACTCAACACATCAAACAGTATGAGGCAATATTGCAACAAATATTGCATTCAGTTTTCAATTGAATTGTTTTTAAAAAAGAAAGTTGAGGAAATAAAAGAAATACATTAAGCTAAAATGGACTGAACCAAAAAGAATCAATGCACCAAACAAACTCAATGGATCCAACAAACACAATGTACCGGTACACAACAAACACAACAGATTCAACAAACACAACAAACATGCACAACACATCCAACAGACTAAATACACCCAACAAACTCAACACACCCAAAGCACAAACAGACCCAAAGTAAGAACGGTGCAGTAAAACCTAAATATAAGGGTTTGCATAAGAGGAGTGAATGGGTTAAGGCTCCAAATTTCAAACATTTCATCACTCTGTGCCAACTATAGTGCCGTCTCATGAGCAAGGATGTCAAACCTTCTTTTCGAAGAAATATTAGTTCTCAAACTCATTAATAATTCATGATCAAAACAAAACGGAAATCACCACTATATTATTGTCTTGATACAACGTAATAAACCTTCATAAATTGACTCAACTTTCCTGTTGAATTTCTCGCTAAATTCAAGTTAGTTTAAGAAGCAATTAATATGATAAACTCAAACTGTCTATCACCAGCCTACAACAGACCTCAAAGTGTGTGTACCCACTTTTCGGTGTTTTATACGCCGGTAATAAACGCTTTCTCGTTTATTATATATTTCATCACACACCATAAATGTTTAACCTCTCCATTTCTTCCCTCCCCCTAAACCCAAGTTATGCATCCCCTGGCTACCCAGAGTGTAAAGTCCGTACTGTGTGGATGAAATATCAGGTGCGCAATTTTTATATATTTTCTGTGTATTAATTTCTATATATTTCCATTCAATTTCATAAATCTCAGGCATGCAAATTTCAAATTTTACACTAACAGTCTGCATACTACTCCACTTCAGTGGAAAGTAGGCCACTTTAAGATCTTCTGCGGGGACTTCCTTGTAAATATTTAAAAGCAGCAGGATAATGCAGTAAAGAATTTTTTTAGAAACTAGCAATGTGGTAGGATATTGTGGATGCATGTTCTAATGTAGAGCTTCCCCTCTCAGCGGGCACCACCTGGCACCTGTTATCAGTGACAATGAAACTGTAATGATGTAAAAATGAATGTAATTGATTGAATTGAACATGGGGTCTTTCAAAATATGCTGCAATGCCTAAACGCTCTGCAAGTATTCTATTGTCGTAGTGGCAACCAAAGAACTGGTGGAAACCTGTGCGGCAGAAAATTCAACGAGGGTATGGCTATGCAGTAGTTTTGATGCGAATCTCAGTAAGCTGCGGGAGATCCCCTGCGGTTGAGGAGACAAACTTTCCGTATTTGCCACTCCATGCAACAGAATGTGCAACACAGAAACATCAGTGACGTCAACAATTTTTCATCTCAATTATCGATCCTGGATATCTAGGCGACGAAATCAATAAATATCTGTACAATTAATACCAATCGAATTGACATTGGAAATCTTCAAATCAATTAATAGTCAATGGCTTTAAACTTTGCCGGCGTTTCATCGACTGATATCAATTTTCAACGCGAATTACGATATAAGAACGTTCAATAAAATGCTCTATTCCTGCTTACGTTTGAGGCGCTCGGCAGCAATCGTTTCAAACTCCTCCAGAGAAATCGTCTGTGTTGGTGGTACTTTGTACATTTGAAGTCGCGAAAGACTCTCAATTTCCTGCTTTATCTTTGAGCGTTTGACGAAATTCATCTCGGAGTGTTTATAACCCTTTCAAACCGACGAAATCTTTCTTAAAAACTTGATATGTTTCACAATTGTATATATACCATACTGTTTAATGGGGTTTTTATTTCCCGCTTGTTCCCGCCAAAATATTACCCTAGTTCCAGATCCCTAGCTCGAGGCAAGAAAGTCAAATCCTAATCCATTTCTAATCCTAATCCATTTCTAATCCTAATCCGAACACTAATTAACCATATTAAACAGAAGGTTAGGGATTGGACTAGATTAAGATTTAATTATTTGCATTAGAACATGGAATTGAAATTGCATTATAATTATATAAAATTATGTAATTATGTCACAATGAACTATGAAAAAAGTTGTCCAACAAGTTCCAAGCCAGTGCAACAGCTGCCAATAACCCCATCTGATTTACTGTACAGTAGAAAATTTGAACTGATTCTTTCAACATTATTATTTTCAATAAACATATTAATAATTACACAATATAGAAAAATAACTATTAAATATCAATCAGACACTCAAAAAGGGCATTTGTTGTCTGTTCATATTAACTGCAAAAGCTGAAAACAGAAAATGTCATTCATGAATTTTATATTTCACTCAATATAGTTTGGTTTTGTGCAAGATGGCATAGATATCTAGACTTATAAACAAAGTGAAGTATCTGCCTTAGAACTCAATGGTAAAGCTTGCTGCTCAATAGGTCAAAAAAGCAAGTTATTACATATCTATCCAATGCAAGCTATTACTTCATAAAATATGTCACACAAATTATACTGAATACAACAAGTCGCCTAGTCTACCCAACTTTCTCTGGCTTTCTGTAAACCAATTTGAATTCTGTAGCAACAAAACTGCAAGATAGTGCTAAAACACGACAGCTCTAAAACGTGACAGCTTCTTGCATCTCTCGTACAACTGCCATAATTCATTTATAGTACGAAGCTCCAGCACTGCATACTCTCTTCATGTGTACATCATTTCGGCCATCTGTGACATAGGTTTAGGAATATGCAGCAGCTGATCAAAATACGCTGCTAGTTCCTCTGGTGTCGTGTCGTCCATGTTTAGAGAGTCTGAAACCCTAACATTTGCTTCATTTCGAAACTGTTCCCCACATCCCTGCAACCGATGTCGTGAGCCATTTGAAGTTGAAGTCATTTTCTGAGGTTCACTTTCTGGCAAAGATTTTTCCAGGTCTTTCACCGATAATTTTTCTGTTTTACTTTTCGTTTTGTTAAGAGTACTTTTAAAAATAAACGTGGGATCCCTTAACATCTTCCTTTTTTTGTGTTTTTCTGGTATATGTCCGGAATTTTTAGTTCGTAGCTTTTCTCTTCTTATTCTTTTTGCTTGACCTGGTTCTTTTCTTTTGCTAAATATTGACAAATTGAACATTATTTGAAAAAATTCTAATTTTACAAACATACTAAAGCATAGCCAAACGTAAGTCTGACAATATTGTGATCAATGCAATGTTGCAACATTACAGTAATGTGTAAATTGCTTGGAGAAATCTACAATCGATTTGATAAGTCATTGCTTGAACTTTACTCTAGTTTTTTTATGCTTATTATAAAGTTATATTACAAACATTAAAAACTAGAGTTAAATTATAAAATATTGAAAACTAGTCTGAGTTAAATTATAATATATAAACAATGAAAACTAGAGTAAAGTTCGACTAGAAACTTGTCAAAGTGATGTCAATATTCTCTCAGCAATTTGCACATTAATTAAAATTGCAACATTGCAATATTGTTTGCAACAGGCAGGAAACTTGCAAGTCATGTGATTCATCATGTTCAGACATATGCACACAATCTAGTAAAACATGCGACAGTACAAATTCTAAACCCGGGATGGAATCACCAAAATCCCATGAGTTAAGTGGCATTCCTGATTCATTTACAGTAAATACCCAAGCATTAACAAAGTTAATACTTTATCTACCAGAAAATCTACAAAAGAGAGCAAAATAACCAGATGAAATCACACCATTTACAACTAAACACAGTACACTGAAAAGCCTCGACGGGTAATGATAATAAAGTATCAATCAATGAAACCCTGTTTCATTTTGAAACTGCTACTAAAATTAATAGCTTCTCGACAGATAAAGAAATTATACGCGGAAACAAAAGTATCAATTGTTAAATCATGATATATAAATACTGTACGCTTTATTAATTATCAAAAGTGAAAAAAAACATTGATACGATCATAAGATTTAATGCCCCGCGGATACAATGCGAACAATCAACAATATTTTAGGCATACATGCTTGCTCTATATTTTTAAAAGATTGGACATTCATTTTGAAAACCAGCAAAACAGAACACAGTTATACTAAAATGAACAAACACAGAGGCATAATTTAAGAGTTTCTTACGTTCTACGATTAACTCTCAACCTTTCGAAAATATTTTGAAGTTCTGTGTCTCCTTCTGTCGCCTCAAAATCGTCGTTCTTTTCCGATGAATTTTTACAACTGTTTGAAGAAGTCGCCATCTTGTTGTTATGATGACACAACAAAACAATAAATTACGTCATCAGACACATGTTTCCCACTGGCCTGTATGATCGGTGGAGTGTGAAATGTTGCTCGATTCACTGGTCGCGATTTTACCTTGGAAGTTGGAAAGAAGTTTTCTTCTTGAACTAATTCTGAACAAATTTTTATACCTCTGATCCAACTTTATAAGCAATATGACAGTTTGGAGGAAAATTCAAAACCACAGCAACCCCAGATGACTCATTGAGTTTCCATTCCTTCGGCAAACAGTTCATTATATATTCATTGACAATTTAGCAAGGAAGTCCAAATAGACCTTTCCTATCTTTACACTTTTATAGTTGTTTTTCATTTTTTCAATGCCCTTTTTTGCCGTATATATGTTCATTAAATGGACCATTCCTCAACTGAACAAACTTTTAAATTAGAAAACAATTTTAGCACAGTTGGAAAGAGCTTCTTAAATTTAGTGAAATTGTGAAGTTTGGTTGTAAAATATTGTAAAATGTCGAAAATATAGTAATGTTTAAATTTGCGAATTTTATATACTTTTGTATTACTCGGGAAAATGCGTTACCACATTTCCATATAGTAGTAAGCCTTCTTTTACAATATTTTGCAACCAAACGTGACAATTGTATGAAATTTAGGATGCTCTTTCCAGCTGAATTCTTTCCAGCTGAATTCAAAAGTTTGTCTAATAGGGGAAAGGTCTATTATCTCAATTGATGTATTATCTGCATGGCTGTATTAGAGAGGTACTATTTGCAGCATGATGCGAATGTTGTATTCATAGATCTCTTGGCGAGGTAATTTTAAAAATACATTTGGATCTCATGTAAGATAAAAAAATCAAAGTTAACATTCGCAAACTTTGCAGGACTATATTTGCAGGACTGAAAATTGAAAGAAATCTGATTGTATCACATATACAGACTCCTTCCATCTTTTCGTTCTCTCTTTCACCAAGTTAGTTAATGACACGTGTGTAATATTACATGAGGGGCTCGCTAAAATATGTAGCTGCTTTGTGTCATTTATAGCATGACACATTCATAATGACTGTATGCCTATTGCAAACACATAATGTCCTGTAGGTATATCGTGACTGAGAGCTATTTTACTCTCGAATACTTACACCATATGCACTGTTAATAATTGCTTTAGGAAGAACAAATTGGTAGCTTTGCCGAGTTTATTCTGACCGACGAAAATGGTCGATTTTTCCAAAACATTTGCAGTAAACAAACTTGGACGTAATATAGGTTACAGGCCATTAAAAAAAAGGGGAACAATACTCTTAGGTGTACACTGCACAGAAAGAAAATGACCTTTAATTTCCCTTTTACCATGCATCATTTTTACAGGGTACATATAAATAACAAATTTAAAAAATAACTAATTTATATAAATAACTAATTTTCGCTAAAATATTTTTCTTTATTAGTTTTGTTTGCACTAGTGAAATCCATGAACAAGAACATCATTAAACAAACCTTGGTGCTCAAATTTTTCGTTTATTGACGAAAACAAAAACGTTTGAAATGTTACCACAGTTTAAACACATCGACATGCATAAATCACTTCTAGCCTATGTGAATTTATAATTTTACAGAAGAAAATATAATTCCTATTGGTGACGTCTCATATGCAATATATTCCACAGAAACTCTAAGTAAAGTTAACTTACTCATTTTGCCCTCAAATTGTCCTTCGAAGCCCTGTATCTGTATCTCACTGATTCGATTTTCTCAAATAAGAATCCATCGTTTTGTGGTAAGTTGACACTATAACACAGCTTATTTTGTATTTGCATTTGTGATTATTTTATTCACGACAAGACAGCGTAAATATACGGTTTACAATCGTGCTGTTAAATATATTGCATCGTGAAAATCAATGAGAACCGAGAGAAATACTGAGCCCCTCAAAGAAAAGTAAGAAGTCCTACTTTAACTTATTAAATGAGGTGTCATGATCTACAAAGGAAGACGAATAGTACGATATGATATTCGTTCCTTCAGCAATTAATCATTACATATTCATTGACTGGGATTATAGGAAGGAAGTCTAAATGAACATTTCATTCACTTTTTTCACTTATTAATTCTCTCAATCAATGCATTGTCCACGAACAGAGAATTGAGCATACACTATCTATAACCTGGCCTACATGTGACACAGATTAGAAGCATTCATACCAGATCTGGTTTTGTTGCTTGGACGAGGTCAAACCAGATTCGGCTGCCATTTTTGTATAGCCTCGACACTGGACCTGATTCTGTTTCATACTTTCATGAACAAAAATGTCTAACAGATATTGATATACCAATGTTTAATTTAACATTTTAAATACTTTGGTTTCAACATATTGCCAAAGATATTGCCTTAATATGGCAAGAGATCGAGAGTTTATGATATGTGGTCACTACAGGGTCCTGAACGTGGATCCTATTTCCATTTCCCAATAAGTCCTGGTGACCAAGCGCACAAATTCCATGCTTTGGCCAATGAATTCCAGTCCCAATGCATGGAATCCCATCAGTCTTCCCCAGTGGCGGATCTAGCGTAAGTCAAAATAAATTACCACAGCTCATTCTAGGATATATTTACATTTTAAAATACCTTCAAAGCAACTTCATTGGTTAGATTTTATTCTTTTGAAATTCATAACCTATGACATTGTTATAAAGCTTTTTTTTTGAATTTAAAATTGAGCTGCTATAATTTATTTTTACTTACCCTGGATCGGCCACTGGTCTTTCCAACAAAAAACAGGCAATTACCAACTCCCATTTTACCCGATCAAGACCCTACCTCCCACTACACAAAGGACCGGACTGCTTACTACAACATCAAACAGATTTCCTGTAACTTACGCTTAAAATAAGAAAGGCCTAATATTTCTAAAAAAAAAGAACCTTTAAAAAATGACTGAATTTGATGCACACAAAGGTGTTCAACTTGCCCTTAGGTTAGACCACAGGTCTGGATATTATTACTGGCTTACTGTAATTGATTATTGTGATTGGTCGATTAGGCTTAATAGTCAATCACAGTATAATGATGATTCACCAAAGTAAAAACCTGACAAAATGAGGATTATATATTGTGGTAAATCTTTTGAGAAACTGCCTGCTATATTGAATTTCTTAATATTAGGAATGATTTGCCGGTTTATTCTAGAACAGGGCAAGTCCTCATAACCTTGATCTATGGGAGATTCGATGCGAAATCCATTTAATTTAGTGAATTTACTTCCTTTAACCGCCTAATTTGAATAAGTCGTGCATCCTGTGGTGCTTTTACCTTCAGCATTCTCCTGCCATTTTATAAAAAAAAGCAGAAACAGGTAGTTGTTTCGGGGCGCATCCGTTTGTTTCAACTTCCTGAAAAACAATCCGCTATCGTGAAATACTTGGCTATAAATTCAGATCCAAACAGTACCAACATTCATATGTTCTGCTGATCTCGAAAGAAATTACTCAGTATTGTTTCAACTATTGTAAGAATCACAATCAAGTGTATAATCATGAAGACCTTTTTTCTTCTTCTGGTGTTTGTGGTAAACTCCGCACGAAGTTCGACGGTATGTAGTCAGATTTCGTCAGATTTCGGAAAACATAGTCAGATTTCGGTAAATATGTCCTGTGCGTGATGTTCTAGTGATTCACAAAAATCTAAGGCGGTTTTTGCGTCCCAGCGTCCCTCATGTGGTCTTACAAGAAATGTTTACTTTTTGGGCACTCCGGATTCCCTCCCTGTTTCAAATTAAATAATCAACAAGATGTTACTTCTGTTGACAAAATTAGGTAAAGTATGATAAACTAGACGTTTTCCGCTTCAAGAAAGTATGTAATACTTCAAACACGAGTAGGAGGTCCTTCTCCGATTTCTAAACACCGAGAGGAGTTGAAAATACGAGGCCTAGCCGGGTATTTTCCACGAACTTCGAGGTATTTTGAAATGGGAGAAAGTCTAACTTTACGAGTGTTTGATTAATTATCGAGAGAAATATTAAATCTTTTACACAGGAGCGTTTCAATGTTCGCATCGAGGAGAGAGGAACACAGTTTAATGAAGGTGTTGAAATTAACAAAAAGGAAAACACGGTGACCTACAAAGTCCCAGCCCACAATGATGTCGATCAATCCGATACATTACTTGATTACAGTTCAGTAAGTATAGTTATATCTATTTAGTGTTTGATGTTCCACTTAAAAGAAAGCAGAGAAAGGAATGTTGTGAAATGAACGCTGCGGTCAAACGTTGCACCGTCGCACGCATGCGCCGGTTTTAGAAAAGCGCGGGAAAACAAATGCAAATTGCATACAAAGGGTAGAGAGTTAGAAAAATCAAGAATATAAGGAAACGCCTACAAATATAAGGTAGATAATTTTTGAGTATCTTCCTTGTGTTAAAGGAGTGTTTTTCTTTACCCTCTCGTAACTTCATTCACCCTTTTTAGAGCTTCGTGAACGTATCGACGGCGCTAATCTTTCTTAATCTCCTTGCAGCTCTCGTCACAGTCAGACACGGAAAATTACATTAGAACTGACATTATTTAGAGACGGAAAACACGAAAAACGTAGATAAAGACGTGGCAAGATCGAAAAAGCAACAAAATAGCTTTAGCATTCCTTAGTTTTGAGTGTCCTGAACTAAAATCTAGCGCAGGCGCAAACATTTGACCGCGGTGTTAGTGAGACGCAAAAGCTAAAAATGTTGGTAAAATCTTAACCCAGGTTTAATCAGAGGAGGGGGGGGGAGGGAGGTTTAGGGAATTTGTAGGCAAGTTATAAAAACCTCTTGCAATTTTAGTGATTAAATGAGATTTTAGTGGTCAAAAGCGGCATGCCTGAAAAGCAAAATCTTTCTAGCCATATAGCGCTGATCGACCTCGACAGTGAAAATTAATATTAAGTCACCTATTTAGAATCATCCAGATCAGTAGAAGACTCACTTGGCTTTAGGTCTCGACCGCTTCATAGACTGTATTTGAAAAATATGCTGTGTCTAATCCTAGGGTCTCTCTGCCAGTCGTATGCCAAAAACCAGGGAGTGTTACATCGAAAAAATTCCAGAAGACGAACCTTCTCCCGAAAAGGCCATCAAAGACTTAGAGAATAGAGAGGTAACTATACTGTAGAAATACAAATGTGACAACAATTATATATGTACCCTCTCCATTTGCATGGATTTGAAAAGTGCAAGCCTTTGGTCAGAGTGTTAAAGGACACGGTTTCAAGCCATTTCAAGCAATTCTTATCGACAAACTAATTTTGTACAAAATTGAAAAAGAATGGTAGTAAGCACATAATAAGTCAATAACAAATACAAAAAAATTGTGTGGAAGGACGAATGGTCACGATTGACTGAGGATTGAATTATTTTCAATTAAATCGTTTTTCATGCATGAAAAGAAGTGTAAACAATACATGATATAAAATGCTACCAACTGAATCAATGCATGTGCTACGCGTTTGTAAAAAGAATTATTAGCATTGGAAGCATCAGCATATTTTTTTAATTAATTCATACCGTCTTCGATTAAAGGTTCTGCACACATACCAATTCTTTGACATCGTGAACACACTGTCAGATTGTCCCCTTGTTTGTTTACAATTTATAAAATTTAAAAAATAATGTCTATGCTTATTTTGTAATTAAATCAGTTGGGGTTTTTTTGTGAAGCTTGCAGCTTTAAAGAAGGTGAAACTGCCTGTGCAGACGGTTGAAAAGGCAGTCATCAAATCTGCAAAAATTCCAAAAAATAAACTTAGTCGAAAATTGGCAGAGTTCTGTGGAGATTACAGCGCTTACAGAATAGAAGAGGTCCCTTTTGATGATATGGCGAATTTCAGTATAAATCATCAAGGTATGATAACTACGGTAGAAAGGCAAATTTTTGCCCACATATAAAGTGTAAACACTCTTTCAGGGCCAGGCATGCTTGCCTTTGTATATTCATCATGAATTATCACAATATCTCCAACTCATTAATAATTCATGAGCAAATTAGCGAATGAATTCGCCCTAATTCGTCACATGATTGACGTTGGATACCCAAGGAAACACGCTAAAAATCATATACCATCACTCGCGCTTCGCGCTCGTGTTTCATACCGTTTTCTCGTGTTTGGATCCCCTGATGAAACACTCAAACTCGTTGTTTACATATAACTTGAACAATGAATGTTTGAGGTGTAATATTTCAATCCCACTTTTGATTATATAATTGCTCATCAATATTTATTTTAGGAAGAGAAATCCAGAAGAGATATTATGGGAGACACGGTGTAAAACTCCTTTTGGATTGGTCATTTTTTAAAAACACCCGCCGCGGGGCTAAGACATTAGTTGGAATGAACTGTTGCATGCCATTTCGAACCTATATACCTGCGATAAACCGTTGCCACGGGTTAAGCAACACATTCTATTCCTGCGGAGTTCGAACTTCTCGTTGCCTCTACACAACCAATTGTATCTCTCCGGGAAGCAGGAGATTCGGAAATAAAGTTCTGGTTGATTGCTATGAAGTGCACAGGTTAAGGGTCTTGTACTGCTGTGACATAAAGTGTCCATATTAAAACAAAACTATTGGACAATGGTTACACTGGTAATCTGGCATCATAACGGCACAAATGAAAAAACGGACACATGTAGACTTTATAGTTGTAGTTTCAAAGATGTTGAACACTTGCGGTACTGTACGTGAAGTTCAAAATAAAGTTCAAAATACGTAATTAATTTGTCTAGTTGACGGCTAAAAATTTAGCGAATATCATGAAAATCAACTAACACCAACACAAACAAACAAACAAACAAACAAACAAACAAACAAACAAACAAACAAACAAACAAACAAACAAACAAACAAACAAACAAACAAACAAACAAACAAACAAACAAACAAACAAACAAACAAACAAACAAACAAACAAACAAACAAACAAACAAACAAACAAACAAACAAACAAACAAACAAACAAACAAACAAACAAACAAACAAACAAACAAACAAACAAACAAACAAACAAACAAACAAACAAACAAACAAACAAACAAACAAACAAACAAACAAACAAACAAACAAACAAACGAACGAACAAACAAACAAACAAACAAACAAACAAACAAACAAACAAACAAACAAACAAACAAACAAACAAACAAACAAACAAACAAACAAACAGACTAATAAGAATTTTCTAGTACCTGTAGCAGAGTTGCAAAAAGCGTTCAACCTTCCGCCGGACAAAAGTTTGCAAATCTTCCATTTTTTCAAAAAGAAGGCATGATTTTTGATAGATCATCATCTATTAATTTTTTGTTATATTAGTGTTTATAGGAAAGATTATGTAGAGTGTTGACCTTCCTCACTGACTGCCCATTTTGCAAACCTTCCTCACGGGTAATATATACCCGCGGCTTTTTTACAACTCTGATACGAAATGGGTCATGCGCTCATTTCTGGGGCACTAAAAACATCTGTCTAAAAAATATATTTCTATCTGTAAAGCAGGTAGCGGCGAAGCCTGCCCGACTTTTATTCCTGCTATGTTAGTTTGTCCGAGCCGATGGCATTGATCAATGGTTGATGGTCTAAAAAACGCGCTGACCGCATGCGCACCAGTGCTTCCAAAAATTCGCATGTGAAATCGGAAGTTAACAAATGAACAAAAATGTTGTCTTAATTCTTGGGTTCCCGTGACGTCATAATTTCACTGGGGATCAACTCCAAATCGATGCACAGTCATCGGAGGAAATAGTTTTTCACTGTATGTGTTGACCTTGTGTATGGTAGCAAATATGTGCAATTTCATGAGATTTTTTCTCTCCAGTACAGCATAATCATCAATAGATTTTCGGTTGACCCCCACTCAGATTAACGTCAAAATATCCAAGTGAAACCCAAGAATAAAACACGATGCTTTTATAACGCACTTCACGTGACATGCTGGTGATCAAGGCATGCCTGGACATGTTGTAAATTGAGACGCAATACTCACTCTTGCTTTGGGTTTCGAAAGAAGCAGATCAAAACATGGCGTTCTCTGTTGCCGTTGCTTTATCTCTGTTCAGCCTGTTCTGTGTGGAGGCGGGAAAACTCCGTCTCCCCGATCCGCCAGTCTGGCCTACAGCGTACATAGCGAAAGGAATAATTAATCTTCCTTATGCAGAAATAGGCGAGCCTTTTCATGCCTGGTATGATGGTCCTAACCAACGCAGTCGTATTGACTATTACAGCGGTATGTATTAAAATGATATTGCTTCGAAGTCGTCCAATTTCAGCAAGTTTACCGCGAATGTATGCAGTTTAAAATACTCTGAAAAATATACCAGAAATACTAGCCTAAAACTAGATTCATATTAATCTGATACTGCGGAGAACAACGAAAATTTCGTTGTCTCGATCGGGATTTAAACTTGCATCTTCGGCAAAGTCGCGACAAAATTTGCTACCAACCCTAGTGGGCTGGATATCTCAAATAGTGGAGCGGCGGTCTAGAAACCGAAGATGCGAGTTCAAATCCCGCTTGAGACTACGAATTTTTCACCTTTGTTAATCTCTCCAGTACCATGTACCATGTACCATGTACCATGTACCATGTATCGAAGCAGGTTCTAAAACCAACCCAGTTTTCTAGGGCCAGTGAAGTTGTTTTTGCAATTCAGTTTGAGTCATTCTGTCAGCATTCCCTGTGAGAGTAAACCGGTGCATTCGGAAAAAACCAACGACTTTTGGCACAGCGTTGGCGAAATCCTTTACATTAAAGTCCGAAATGAGAATGAATATCGTATGCCCGAGATAAAATGAGTCTTTTCTGAGGAAGTAAATAAGGAACGTGAATTATATATGTGTGTTTTTAAAAAATATTTTTGAGCAATTAGTTACGAAATTAATACACAATATAAATCAACAAACTTTCTTGATAAGGTCAGCAATGAGGAAGTACTCAAAGTTAATAAACACATTGTGCAGCATCAGAAATTTGATCCACTGTTTCCATAAAGGTCATCTCTAATTGTCCAGCAAGAATCAACCGCTCATGCCCGGACACGCCGTAATGACCCCGCAGTTATGTTTCCACAGAAAAACCCTAAATAAATCTGATCGTTATATTTCTGCTAGATAGCTGTTTGCCAAGATTAAACTTAGGTGTTCTTGTGGTAAAAGATCATATACCTTATTGATCCAGTGCAACAACAGGAAGAACGGCTAAACTAAACTAACTTTATTTATACTGGATAGCTCTATCAGTTCTAAACTGTTCTTCACAGAGGACCAGTAAGGATCATCTCTTATTGATCCAGTGTTACTACAGGAGGAAACCTAAACTAAACTAACTTTATTTACACTGGATAGCTCTATCAGTTCTAAACTGTTCTTCCAAGAGGTCCAGTAAGGATCATCTCTTATTGATCCAGTGTTACTACAGGAGGAAACCTAAACTAAACTAACTTTATTCATACTGGGGAGCTCTATCAGTTCTAAACTGTTCTTCCTAGAGGTCCAGTAAGGATTGTCTCTTATATTGATCCAGTGTTACCACAGGAAGAAACCTAAACTAAACTATTGTAACTTGTAACTTATATTGGTCTACCATATAACAACAATCAAATCTCTTCCCCCCAAATCGTTAAGTGTGGACCAAAAAATTTCTCAATAGGAATTGACCAAACCTACCAGCTTGGATCGGAGGATAAATCATATTTGGTCTCGCCATGGACAACAGAAGAAATCACGAATGAAAAGACGTGTTTTGAGATTGACGGTCCAGTTCGACCTCAATCTGTGTTGCCTGCTAATGTTAGCGCTTTTGAGGTATACATCTTATTTTCTTCAGGATGCAAAAAAGTAATCGAACTTTGGAGTGCTCCAGTGCGCTTTAGATCTCATTTTAAGAAATAATTCTTTCGCAGTTAAAAAAACCAGCCTTTTATCTATTAAACATCAGTATTGGAGATATATGAAGGAGCTTAACGCGGCCAGTTCGAAGACGCGGTGTCAATATATAAGTACAGGAAGAGACTTTTTGGAAAGAGACTTTTTTAATAACCATTTGAAGCTTGTTTTAGTACCTTGCAAATAGTTTTGTTGGCCAAAACGATATGCTTTCTGCTATAAGTTGGACTTCCAAAACACTTCTTACGTCGTAGCATGCTTTCGCGTTGCTCAAGGGACGTGATAATTATCAGTTTGATGTTCTATTAGGCATGGCTAGCACTTGAGAATACCCCTGGGACCACAAATTATTCATGGACTGTTGTCTTCTATTAAAATATCCTTTGTTATGAAGCCGTGTCGTCGAGCTGTCGCGTGGTTATCTGGAAAACACGGACACCGCGGACACGTAAAAAATACGAAAAAAGCAATCAAAGCGAAAAATGAGAAAAAAATCATATCACCCATTTTACAAAATAGCATTTCCACGTGAAATAATAGTTAGGGTTACAATTAGGATTAGCATGTTGTCCGTTTCCGTGTTGCCCGGTGTCCGTGTTTTCCAGATAACCCTGCCACATCGTAAATCGTAGCTTAAGGTCCCTATTAAAGATCACAACGTGTGTAATCACAATTGATAACGCAGCATGTAACAAAAAAGCAACTGAAAATGCACTTGCTAGGTGCATAAGCTACGGTATGGTAAATCACTTTGGGTCCTTTTTTGTGTGCAATAGAGTGACTACATCTAAAGCTTTTTCAAAAGTCATTATGCAATGTGATGTCACATGTACGTTGTACTATTTGCATTTCCAATGAGTTACAAAAAATCTACAAAGATTTTAGTTCTATTGTGATTTCACAGTGATCTTTAAAATTTCGTGTCTTATGTAGACACTTTAAATATATAGTCAGTAAAAAGTTATGAACGTGGTTTAACCTTCGTTTAAGAGATAAAATAATCTTACATTGAGCCATATCGATTTACTTTTGTGGATTTATCCTGCTGGAATGATAAGCAAAGAAAACCTCAATGGGAATTTTAATCTCGAGTATTCTTCGAATTCCTACCAAACCTGAACTTTCAATACCCATAAATGTTCTTCAATTTTTCAGTACATCGGAGAGGATGATTTCGAAGGAATTCCGTGCTACAATTTTAGGATGACAAGCACAATGGGCAAAAAAGTGAACGTTTACACGCTGACTGTAGATCAGGAGAGTAATCTTCCGAAACGTTACGAGATGCTGGGTTATGATTCCTTGTTCGGCTCGCACTATGATAAGTACGAAGTGTTGTACACATATTTTGATGACGCAGCACCCCCTGACGACGTTTTTAAAACTCCCAAAGGTGCGTTTGTTATGTTCTGTTATGTGGGGAGGCCGGGGCGTGGGGGTGGATATCATTTATATTCATATATTCCATCTGCCTGACAGTAAATTATTTTGAATCAACCTTGTCAAAGTGATTAATTTTATAAGAAATGGATTGGAATGCGGAACGATATATGCGAATAATGTCAGTCAACCACTTGGAACAGTCTTATCAACAAGCCGATATCATGAGGCGTTCGCATGACTTGTTTCAAGTTGTTACAAGCTTGATTTAAACAGACTTGTTGCAACTTGATGAAATTGACAAATTGCAATAAGCTGGTAAAATTGGCAACTTACATGAACAAGTCTGTGGTGTTTTATCCCCAAGCTTGTAGATAACTTGGAACAATCATTGCAAACGGAACTTGTTGACAGAGTTACACGATGCAAATGCTTAGCAGCAATTTAAGAAAATCCATTCAAACGAAGCAATGCAGCTAAACCTTTCATTGTAGGCATGGCGTGCCATGGATTCCCGGGGCCTGGTGCGGAGTCAGCTGTTTTGGCAAACCCCATGAGAGATTATTTTGGACCGGAAAACGAAGACAGAATTCATCACGTGTTTAAAGATTTCTTGGAACAATATCCCAAAGATTACGCGCATGACCAGGAATTTGAAGTTAGAAAATCTCACTTTAGACAAAACCTGAGGTAAGCTAGCGGATAATCCTCTGACAGAAACGTTTAGAACTGATAAAGCTATCTATAGTATGAATAAAGTTAGTTTAGTTTAGGTTTCCTCCTGCAGTAACACGGGATCCATAAGAGATGATCCTTACTAGACCTCCAGGAAGAACAGCTTTAAATTGATAGAGCTATCCAGTATAAATAAAGTTAGTCTAGTTTAGGTTCCCTTTTGTAGTAACACTGGATCAATAAGAGATCCTCCTTTCTGGACCTCTAGGAAGAACAGTTTAGAACTGATACCGCTATCCAGTAAAAATACAGTCAGCGTAGTTTAATATTACCCCCATTTAATACATGTTTAAACACTTTCCTTACTTAAAGGTACATACACTCAAAAAACCGTCAGAACCTTGGCTACCGCTTGAAAATCAATCACCTGGCCGATCGCCATGACCACGAGTTACGCATGATGCGAGGCCGGCAACGCACGACAGGTTACAACGGCGGGAAACCGTTCAACCCAAGCGTAATGGCCGATGATATACCAGATAGTATGGACTGGCGGTTGAAAGGCGCTGTGACTCCGGTGAAAGATCAGGCTATCTGTGGATCATGCTGGTCATTTGGGGCAACGGGAGCAATTGAAGGGGCATTGTTCTTGCATGTAAGTTTTAACTTTTCACACCGTGAGCTAGACTATGCGAGTTGCACGTACATTAATACAGACTTCTCTTCACTTGCATCAACTTTAATTTTGATTTTGTCATCTTACATAAGATATTTTCTCAAAATTACTTCGTCAATAGATCTATAAAATAGGAGAGTGTCACAAGCCATTTACAACATTCGTCTCCGTGTTTTATCAAACACATATACTCCCCTTCAGCTTGGGCATATAGATTCGATACAAAACGGTCACTAATGTTGTAAATAGTACATAAGCACTTAATATTTGAACTCTTGTGCAAAACACAATTTCGTTACGTTGCAACAAGTCATGTCAAAATCACGCTTGTAGCAACTTGTCATTTGCAAACTTCTTACGTCTTGCGGCAAGCCTGTGGATAACAAGTTTTGACAATCAACTTGCAACAAGCCTGTTGGCAACTTGCAACAGACTTGTCGTCATCGAGCCATGCGAGCGCATCCTGATATCGGCTCAATGTTGATAACATGTCTTTTGCAAAGATGCCAACAGACTTTTTGCGCGTTTTTGGCCTAGATGACACGAAAGTTTTTAACTCTGTTTATGAACATGTACAATCTTCCTCAATGAAATTTTAAAGAGGCCACTCCCCAAATTTGAAAGATCATCAACTGAATATGTTTCACCAACATTTCAGTTCGACATTTGCGCGAATTATGCTAATACGTCTTTCCACTTCTTTAGACAGGGAGAAGAGTTCGTCTATCTCAACAAGCTCTTGTAGATTGCTCGTGGGGTTTTGGTAACAACGCTTGCAATGGCGGTGAAGAATTCCGTGCCTACCAATGGGTGATGAAACACGGAGGAATACCCAGCGAGTTTGTTTATGGTCCTTATCTGGGAATGGTAAGCATTGGCTAAACTGATATTATACATCTCGTCAGAGAAAGTACGTGATTAATAAGTTTGATCCCCACTTCGGACTTAATGACACTTACATCGGTAGCCAAAAACGCGCAAGTTCCAACAAGCCTATTGACATCTTGCAGTTGCAGCCGACTTGTTATCAACAAGCCGATATCAGGATGCGTTCGCATGGCTTGTGACAGCTTGTTGACGACAAGTCTGTTGCAAGTTGTCAACAGACTTGTTGCAATTTGATCGCCAAAACTTGTTACCCCCAGGCTTGCCGCAAGTGATTTCAACAAGTGGTAACAAGTCTGCAAATGACAAGTTGTAACAAGCCTGATTTTAACAGACTCGTTGCAACTTGATGAAATTGACAACTTTCTTCATGTTGTTGACAACTTGCAACAACCCGATAAAACCGGGCAACTTGCAACAAGCCTTGTTTATAGATGAAAGAGATAACTTCACCAGTGCTCTGTCGAAATCTTGTCAATTGGGTTGTAAGGGCACCTGCTAATTAACCTAATGTACTCGATACGTTGTGAGCCAATAACATTATCACGTCCAGTAAATTACTAGAATTGTTAGCGTTGGGACGTAGATTAGGGTAGGTTTTGGGCCATTTTGTAGCAAGTTACTGAATCTGTTGAACGTTGTCACTAGCAATCTCATTCGCTTATACAACGTGGGAATCGGCTACCTGATGAAAAAAGCCCTGGATTAGCCACAGCCTTGCTTACTGGTTGCAATATTTTTTAGAATGGTTACTGTCATTTCAACGAAACAAATGTCGCTGCCACGATAGATGGTTATGTTAACGTAACGTCTGGAAGTGAAGAGATGTTAAAAATGGCCATCGCAACGCATGGTCCCACTGCAGTTGGAATTGATGCATCGCACAAATCATTCGCCTTTTATTCTGACGGGGTATACTATGAACCTCAATGTGGTAAGTTGTTAGGGTAGGCTTATAATGTTAAACAGAGATGTATACACAGCAAAAAAAAAAACAACAAGCAGGTTCCAGCAATTCTGTTATAATCTTGCAACAGGCTTGTTATCAACAAGCGATATCAGAATACGCTTATGACAGCTTGTTGACGACAAGTCTGTTGCAAGTTGTCAACAGACTTGTTGCATGTTGATTGTCAAAACATGTTGTACACATGGCTTGCTGCAAGTTGTTTCAATAAGTTACAGCAAGTCTGTAAATTGGATTCAATAAGCCTGATTTTAACAGACGTTACTTCAGCACAGTACCCATCTAGGCATTCACCAACACTCAGACTACCAAAATTACTGTATAGGTAACAAACCAGAAGATTTGGACCACGCAGTACTGGCTGTTGGGTATGGTACAATGGGTGGTAAAGATTACTGGTTGATCAAGAATTCCTGGTCAACTCACTGGGGAAACGATGGTTACGTTCTCATGTCAACCAAGGACAATAACTGCGGAGTGACAACTGATGCAACCTTCGTCGAAATGGCTTGAGACCTTGGAATGAAAACAAACTGTTTATCCTGACGACAAACAAACTGCTTATGTTAAGAAAAAAAAAAACTTGATTAAGTGGGATCTAGGAGTTACACGGAACTGCAAAATTTTGTTACTAATATAGGTTCTAAGTATTTAGTGATGTTCATATATTACATGTAGAGAGTATGAAATACGAAATATATATTAACTTCATGCAAGCAGGATTTGTGTGTGAAATTTTTTAAGTACAGTGTAAAAACGCACAAGTTGTGACAAAGTGTAACAAGTCTGTTCACAAGCTGTTGACAAGTTGTGTTCGCACTGCTTGTTCCAAACAAGTTTGGAAGAAGCTCTTAAAGAAGGAAGAAGCTGCTATCTTTTGATAGGACTATTAGTATTTAAAATAATAGTAATTCTGTGGTATCATTACTCATCGCTGATATTACACAATAAACATATATTACATTGAGAAATTTACAATTTTATTTCACAATTTACAAAGATTACAATTTCAAATCGCTACAGCTATACACTAATACATTGATTCCATGCAATTAGATTTCAATAAACTTTCAAATAATAATTCAATTTATATACAACTGAAGAAAAATTATAACAAAATATTCAACACAACTTTGCTAATAACAATCATCAATAATACAATTAGAACATGATTTCGAATTCGATAAGAAACATCAAGAGATGGATCCCTTTTCTTTTATTCTTTCTCTTGACCAATATGGATGAAGTGGTAGAACTCTTGTTGATTTTGACAAACCAACCCTAAGCCGTCTTCTTCCTTGTCTTGCCAAAACAGGAGTCGGTGAATACGAGGAACCTTGGCGCAGGAAATGACAATAAAATAATTTGTTATCGAATTAACAAGTTATATTCAACTGCAGGTACACAGCCAGGAAGGAGCAAGTTGCAGCTAATCTCTTGCAGGCTTGTCACCTTGCAGTAATCGAACTGATATCAGGATGCGTTCGCACGCTTGCTCCGGCTTTATGATTACAAGTCTGTGGCTAGTTGTCAACAGGCTTGATGCAAGTTGATTGTCAAGACTTTCTTTCCACAAGCTTGATGCAAGTTGTTTCAACAACTTGAAGCAAGTGTGCAAATATCAAGTTGCATCAAGTCTTGAAGCAATGTGATTGATTTACATACATTTTGCTTTTTTCAATGCTGTTTGATGCCCTCGCAGTACTCACTTTGCGAGATCTAAGACACTCTTGGCTGCTGCCTAATAGAAGTTAACTATAAGTTATTCAATGCATATAGTACCTTCAACATTGGATTCGTCTTTCACGGTTTCGCAATGTTTAATTCTTTTGTGGCTCTGGTGAGGATACTCAGTTAAGTGCAACGATGTATTTGTGGTGTCCATTGTGAGATTATCATCTTCAGATGGAACTGCACGAGGTGAGTCTCCTGTTGGTTGTGTCTTTGTTGGACTTAGACTATACATATCTGGAACAATTTGTGCGGCAGGGAAGCAAACGTGGTTAGGTTGTCGATGGAGTGTGACACACTCTTCAGGGTATACGGGATTATCACCACGTTCGAAGGTTGTGTGTGACATGTTAGTGTGTTGTTCAGCAAATACTGGTAAACATTGAATGAAGAAAGATAAATTTAGAGAAACAGGTAAATGGTGTTGTTGTTGTTTGAAGAATGTATATCAACTGTTATGCTTTGCACTGTCATTGTTTACATCTTACTTGCGAAATTTATAACAAAAAACAGGCCACAAAAATAATCCTTTATTGTATTTCCATTAAAAATAAGTTAAAATGAGCAAGTGTATCCCTACGATGGTAGATTTTGTTATGGATTCAAAATGAGAACCTGAATTTCCCGATTACTAAATGGCCGCTTTGTTGATTCCGATGCGCAATGCATGACGGTTGACACACATTCTTTAACAACAAATTACTAACAACAAAAGAATTCGAACAAAGGACTTTATTTAAGAGTTTGGTAGCGTAGGACAGGATTTTGGCTACTTCATAGCTAGAATATATTATTGTAGAATATTTCTTAATACACGTTGCATTAGAAATTACCTGTCTCTGAATGTTCACCACATTCTCTAATTCCACTTTTTGAACAATTCTGTTTTAACCGAGCATCGTAATCACAATCTTCAACCTTCTGCCTTTTAATTGAATGATCTGGCTCGATTGCCGACTCCCACGTGTCTTCAAATTTATTCACATGGTCCGGGGAAGTTATAAATGAATGAGGGTATTTCTCAAGTAGAGATTCTTGGTAACAATATTTAGTCCCTGAACTGTCTTTCGACTCAGAAACCGGCATCATGGATTCAAGGGATTTATCATTGATGACTTTAAAATTCAGCAAGCTTATTTCTTCTTTAGCTAGAGGACTTTGTTGAAGGACATTGTTAGTTGTGGTCGGTACAGCGGGAACATGAATGTTCTAAAAATTAGATGAAAAAACAGATAGCTTTTTAAAATGTCAGAATTTCTGTGATAAAATCACATGTATGCTATTTAGCTGAAGTATATTTGACAAAATACATTGAAGAAATATTGATCTCAAAGAAATCTATGTATCCTGGGAATTGAACCCAAATTCGTGTTTCTAAGAACGTACCTCGTCAAGGATCAGGGTACGCGTGGACCTTGGACCACGCCAGAGGAACTTGCTTCCATAATTTCTACGAAATGTTCTTGTGCAAGAACCCGATGTCAACGGCGATACACCCAGACGACCATCAGAATTTTCATTACTCTTTTTCAATCCATCAACTCCAGTAGCTAAGATAGACTCTGGATTATCTTTTGCTGCAAATACTTCTTTTTTCATCACAAACTCTGTTGGTGATTTGGTTTTATCTTCCCCTGTCAGCTCTGCTTTTTGGCCTACACTTTCGGTCGATACTTCGCTCACATTGTTTGTTGGTGTTTTCTCATTCTTGATCAACGGCTGAACTGAATTAGCGCCAATAACATGGAGATGATTATTGCAGAATGCTTGCTCGTAGATGCGCGGTTCCTCGCATCTCAATACAGTTTCGTTTCCGACCGCTCTTAGCCCAATAATACCAGGTTTTGGAGCAGCATTTAATTTTTCATTCATCAACTGTCGCGAGTCAAATATAGCTATTTCAGGTAACAATGTCGTCAACTGTGGTGTATTTCCTTCGAAGATGTGGGAACAGGTAGCCTCTTCTTCAATTAACTTATCTTCAAAAGGACGCGCCTCCACAGCTTCGCAACAGCTTTCTTTGTCTTCTACTTCGGAAGTGGAGGAACGTGCTTTTAAAACATCAAGTAGCGTATCTATGGAAGGAATCTTTGTATCTTGTTGATAACTAACGCAATTTTTGAAATCCTCAACCGTCACAGGAGTCTCAACTGTCTTCACTGGACTGGATACGTTTTCTTCTCCCGCCAAGTCATCATTCTCGCGTTGCAAAGTTTCATCCATGTTTTCGTTGAAATTCGCCTCCAAATCTCCATCTCGGTTTTCTCTCATTGGCATTGATATTTCTTGAAATTTGGATTGTGATTGAATTTTCAAAGGGGTTATTTGGTCATCATGTACGCTCTCTTTAAGATTGCCCACAAGTCGCTCGACCTCATTAACTTCTAAAACTTTCTGATCTTCGAACTCTTTGCTTGAACGTTGGGATAACTTTATCACTTCACCGGAGGTCACTTCAGCTTCACAATACTCCTCAATTCCATCGAATTTGATCTTGAAATCATCTTGAAGTTCGATTCCTTGTTTTGTCGCAGGTAATGGAGCCTCTATCATCTTCTCTATCTTTTCTGAGTTCTCAGAAACGTCGTTCACTTCTACCGAGGCTTGGTGGAGATTCTGGTAATCAGTTTGATCGATCGCCTTACTCGTCATGTTTTTTTTCTCTTCTATGTCTTGTTTTTTCTCTTCTATGTCTTTGTTTTCTCGTCTATTGCTGGTATGATCAGGCATCTTCTCCATTTCCGTCGAGATGAGTTCATCATCTTTGTAGCCATTCGTGCCCTCTTCAGAATCGAATTCATCTTCCACCAGAGATATAGGATCAGATACTTCTCGTCCGTCATCGTCGTCCATAATTGCCAAAATCTGTTCATCATCGTCGTCTACGTCATCATAAAATTGACAGTCGTTAATCTTCAAAACAGGAGGAAACGTGAAGTTCGGCATAAAACCAACACTGGTAGAGGACAGGAGATGTGTAGCATAATCGCTGTAGGTATTAAACGGCACTTCTTGATCATCGTCTTCGGGGTCTGACAGTATCAACGTATCATTATCACTATCCTCGTCGTCGCTTAAATCGTAGAATTTCACGGAAACAATCTTTTCGGGGAAATGTACTGTTTTCTTTATTCCATTGTCGTTTTTCTTTAAGATTGACGCTAGGTTATGGTTTTCGTTTCGGGGGATATTTATTTCAGATTGGTTAATGTGATGAGAAAGTTTGTCTTTGGAAACTTGTTCTGCAACGGTGAGTCCATTCTCGATATTTTCTTTATCTTTATGCGACACAAGTTGCTCGAATGTATCTGAAAGATTCAATTTTTAAAATCAGGTGTTTGGTTATGTACTAAAAAGTAAAAGGTCTTTAGGCCATGTTATACACCTACAAGACAACTCAAACCATAAACAGAAGTCAGAAGAAACTACAAGTACGCTTCTTTTTCTAACATTTTTAATTCAACACATGTAGTTCGTGTTATAATTCACTTTTAAAACTGTCCCTAAGGTGGCAACTAAAAAAATAGGCAAACCGACTATAACTGCTCACCAGCTATATATTTAAAATAACATCGGTCTATGTCAAAATTACATTGCAAGTTAGCAGAGAAAGTGCCTGGTGAAACATGGTCTTACAATTAGGAATGTTTAATGATATTTTAAAAGAACGAACGTTACCTAGCTGACTTGTTGCAGATTGATCAGCAATAATTTGATCCTTCAATCCAATGGGAGGCCAAAGAAATGTCTTTGTAGGATTTTCTGTAGACAGAAATTGTTTACGTTGAGTAAGAATAAGGTTTACAAAACACTTTAGGATCGATGGAAGTTGGTGAGTTGGGAAGCGAGGCAAGGTTTACATGCACGAGAGTTTTCCCACCTTTCACATTGAAATTTTTTAAGATCCCATAAATGGAAGTTGACATAGGAAATACACAATTTCCTATTTCAAACTCACAAAACCCCTACTTGGGAAAGTTGTACAAATCACATTAATTGGATATTTACATGAATCATTGATGGTATTTAAAATTTACATGCACGTAATTTTAAAAACCCATAAATGATTAAACGGGATTTTTAAAAACCCATTGATGTGTTATATTAAATTTCCTCACGTATTCAAGTTCTTTCTATGAAAAACACATTAGTGAATTCCAATAATTTAGTTTGTGGATTTACATGAATGGAAAACACCAACGTAACACATAAAAATCCCATGCATTTAAATACCAACAATGGAAATATCTCATTAATGTTATTTGTACAACTTTCCCTTGTGTTGGTTTTGTGGGTTTGAAATGGGATTTTTATATATTTCCTATATCCCTTATCCAAATTTCCATATTCATTCGTGTTCTGGTCAAACAAGTCGAGAACTATTACGAGAAGCGACAGGTTACACGAGAGCTCTCTCAGGCTCCATTACAGTATATTATTATATGGTATAGAATATCGCTATATTATCTGATAATATATCTGAATAGTTTAATACTTTATGGTGGTAGCAATTCTGCCGACTCAAACAAAATAATAAAAAATTACAACTGAATTATCCATGTTTACTAGATACCTTGCTTCATAGCTTTACAGTTCAAGTCAGTTGATGTTCTAAACAACCCAAATCCTTTGACTTCTGGCAACTTACTAGATTCCTCTGGACTGTTTAACTTCACTCGAGGTACAGTTATAAAGTGGTCAATGTTTTCTTTCGCTTCTACTTCTGAGTTTGTACCAGCATCAAAAGGGACAACTTGCCCCGGTACGTCGACCACCTCATCATCAGTAAACATCGGTTGCGTTTGTTTTTCGCATTTGTCTCCAGTCAAAAGCACGTTTCTTTTACTCAGGACACCTTCTGTTTCGCCTGCATGCAGACTTGCCGCACTATATTCGGGCACTCCATCGACTATTTCAAACTCCATAATCTTTTGCAATGTAAGCAACAGGTCGACAACTTTACAAATTGTACCTTTCAAATGAATTTTTTCGCCGCTTTTTAAATCAATTTAGCAAATGCCACTGCTTCGCCAGCTTAGTTCTGCAAACCAAGACATGCAGAACGTTTGAAAAGCAATGTTTCAAGCCGCAAATACGAAAAAGCCCCGTTGTTCACTTTTGTATATATTTTTAATTTTCTGTCAAACAAAAAGAGTTTTAGAGCTTTGGCGGGAAAATATCACCTGACAAAACTCGATCCCAAATTCCCCCAAAATCGCGCGGTCGCACAATAAATGATAAATTGAGGGGGGGGGGGGATGTCAAATATTATGTTTGTTTTCGAATACGATTAAACAAATACTCCTATTTTAGCTCCTCTTGACATTCCTAATACGTTTTTCCAAATAACCCTTTCTATTAACTAGTCATTTCCACCTTTTATAAACACATTTGATTTCCAAATGACAATTAAGTCACGAAAGTAAAGGATTGAACACAATATTGAAGCCTATTTCAAATTTCATTTCCACTTCGCAATTTTCACTTCGCAATTACCAGGTAATTCATGGCAAGCTAACTTTATTTGATGTATCTAGCTGTACATACGGCTATATGGTGGCCTTTTAGTTCATAGTTTTATCCCAGAATAGGAAATGAACTGGAAGGCTAACTCGACTTAGAATTACCTCTGAAGTTCGTATCCCCACCGACAGCGCATGTTCATTATGCAGGTTCTGACAATTCAATTGCATTTTGTGGCTAATAAATACCGCAGCCAATAAGTAGCTGTTCCGCCATTACTGTGGACAGTAAACTGCATAAAAATAAGGGGGGAGAGGGGATGTTGCACTACATATATCGCAAATAATCAGTAATTAATATTCAGTGATTCCAGTCTCGGAAGAAGAAATGATTTGATAAACAAAAGACTTTCTCCGACTTGACCATACAGAATAAGACGATAAAAACATCGCTGACGGATTTATACGATACATGAAAACCCAGCCTCGTTCCCAGGGCCTTTTAGAGGGAGGGAAAAAGGCCCTGGCACTGGCTGGCTTCTAATACCACGAATCGTGGTTTTTGAATAAATTTGCGCGATAACAGTATAATCGAGATATTTTTCCAAAATGACCGATACATCTAAGTGTTTAGAAAAACGCATAATCCAGCGGCTTAGCAAAGCGTTAAATGTCGGAAGTTTTACTCGTAGTGTTTTATCCACGCAAATATACGGTTTTAAATAAGTGTGTGAGTTAATAGACCAATGAAATTGCAGAAGATAGCAGCCGGTGCCAGGGCCTTTTCCCTCCCTCCATTTAAGAAAAGGTCCTGGGAACGAGGTTGATGAAAACCAGGTCTTATTATGCAAAACGCACTTGTTTGCACATAAGCTACCTGTGGCTCGAATGTTTTTGTTTTGAAAAACAAACAGGTCGAAACGGAACCTAAAAGGAAACCCCAGTTTGGGAATGCGTCCCGTTTGGCGTCTGGTGGCCGGCTAAAAAGCAAGAAGAAAGCAAACTCGAAACATCGCGTTTCAAAATGGCGACATACACGGATAGAATCAAGGGCATAAAGGAAGTGACTTACGAAGAAGCATTTCAGAATGTCAAAGGTGATCTGCGCTATCAGTTAATTTGGGTGTATTTTAAAGATGAGCCCGATTTTGTGAAGATTATCGAAGATGATGATGAGTATGAGAAGATTTATGGTAAGCGTCGAATCTCTGGCTCGAGACAACGACATTTTCGTTGCATTCTGTTGTGTGTTACAGAACATTGTAACTAATAAGTTCTTTGTATGTTTGCATGGTGAATATCAAATTAAAATATAATTTTGCGGAAACACCACGTAAGTTTATTTTCGCAAAGCTTTCGATCCGCAAGCTCGGATCTTCATCAGTGCTAACAATAATGCATTGTTATTAGCACTGATGAAGATGCGAGCTTGCCGATCGGAAGCTTTGCGAAAATACACTTACGTGGTGTCTCCACAAAATTATTTTTTAATTGTGAAACTAGTTTGGTATATCTTTGCGGAAAGTTTAACTAACCATATGCAAAGAGTCTTGACAAGAAGACGGGATTCGTTAAGTCTCGGATTTGACTAAATTTCTTCTCAAACGAACAGGAGTTGGAAATTCAGACTAGTTTGCACAAGAATGCTTAGGTCTCAGGCATCTGCCAAATAACAGGAGTTGCACAAAAGTCATTGACGCTTGTCAAGCGAGAGTTTACGGCCAACTTAAACGAGGACTGAATATTAAACGAGGACTGAATAGCTGATGGGAGTTCCACCTCTTGTTCGACCGGAGTATGTTAGTTGACAAAACTCTCATTCTAACTGTCTGTTCTCAACTCTCATCAATTCTAGTTCTCGTCAAACCGCGCCTTTACACCAAAATTCTTAGCTTTCGTGCGCCGTTCAAACTAGAACAAGCGGTGGTTATTGCGAGAGCTACGATGGAAGGGAGGAAAGAGGGATACACAGTGAAAAATGCCACAGACGTGTTGCAAGTTATCAATTTTATACCAGCTCGTTGCAACTTGTCAACAAGAAGTTGCTAAAAACTTGTCAATTTCATCGCGTTGCAACGAATCTGTCCAAATCAGGCTTGTTGCAACTTGCCATTTGCAGACTTGTTTTATAATGCATTTACAATAACAAGTTTTGATAATCCAAGTGAAACAAGACATTAACAACTTGCAACAACGTAACTAGTTTGTTGCAAGATGTAAACTGACCGCTATACCTTTTCTCTGCAGCTGAAACACTGGACAGCGAAGGATTCCGAGACGAATACGCGGCGCACTGTCGCAGACGCTACGTCGTGCGTTTTGTCGGCGTTCTCTACGAGTACGGCGAAAAGTTTCCTCCACGAATCGGAAACCGCGTGGCGCTCGAGCTCGGCGTGAAGTACATCTCTTACCAACTCAAGCGTTCGCCGGATTATGAGCTGACAAAACTTCAGAGATTGAAGTTTTACAACAAAGCCTTGAAGATGGAAATGATAATGCTGACAGAAGATTTGGAATGGAACGACGACTTCAACGATGATATGTTTAATGAAATACAACGCTTTGAAAGAAACGTGGAGCGGGAACGAGATGAGAATGAAAAGTTAGTGTCGTTAAGGAGGATGAGAGATGACAAGAGAGAGTTTGTATGAGAGATGAGAGTTTGCATGAGAGATGAGAAGTGAGAGTTTGTATGAGAGTCTTCTCAACTCTCATGTCCTGGTCAAACGAGAACAAGAGTTGCATGAGAGTTAACAAGCGAGAGTTTGTATGAGAGTTTTCTCAACTCTCATGTCAAGATCAAACGAGAACAAGAGTTGCATGAGAGTTGATGAGATTTGACAAGTGAGAGTTTGTATGAGAGTTTTCTCAGCTCCCATGTCATGGTCAAACGAGAACAAGAGTTGCATGAGAGTTGATGAGAGTTGACAAGCGAGAGTTTGTATAAGAGTTTTCTAAACTCCCATGTCCTGGTCAAACGAGAACAAGAGTTGCATGAGAGTTGATGAGATTTGACAAGTGAGAGTTTGTATGAGAGTTTTCTCAGCTCCCATGTCATGGTCAAACGAGAACAAGAGTTGCATGAGAGTTGATGAGAGTTGACAAGCGAGAGTTTGTATAAGAGTTTTCTCAACTCTCATGTCCTGGTCAAACGAGAACAAGAGTTGCATGAGAGTTGATGAGAGTTGACAAGCGAGAGTTTGTATAAGAGTTTTCTCAACTCTCATGTCCTGGTCAAACGAGAACAAGAGTTGCATGAGAGTTGATGAGAGTTGACAAGCGAGAGTTTGTATGAGAGTTTTCTCAACTCTCATGTCCTGGTCAAACGAGAACAAGAGTTGCATGAGAGTTGATGAGAGTTGACAAGCGAGAGTTTGTATAAGAGTTTTCTCAACTCTCATGTCCTGGTCAAACGAGAACAAGAGTTGCATGAGAGTTGCATGAGAGATGAGAAGCGAGAGTTTGTATGAGAGATGAGAAGTGAGAGTTTGTATGAGAGTTTTCTCAACTCTCATGTCCTGGTCAAACGAGAACGAATGAGAGTTGAAATTAAACTTTAAATCTACGCAAATCACAAAATATTTATTAATTTCTACTCCTGTCACTTTTTTCCAGACTGCTGTTGAAGGGGAAAGCGAGAAAAGCCGAGATCGAATTGCTCAACTATCGGCTCCTCAAGGAGTTTGGCATCGAACCGCAGCGCGAAGCAAAAGATAAAAAACGCAAAGTACCACCACCTAGACCAAAACAAAAAGCTCAAAGCAAAAATGACGACGAAGATTATGAAGAAACGTTTGGAGAAAAAATTAGCTCTGCGAAAACTTCTGTCAAGAGAGGATTTACGCTTGCCAAAGACTAGATGCTGAAAAAAAATTGACTAAATATATTTTGTTCTTTACAAATTAAGATATCAACAGGACCAAAAATATTGAATTTAGCAAGTAATTTTACATAAGAACTTTTTAAACACATCATACTTCTAATTTACCGTTTAAAAAATTATCTTATATCATAAATGTGTTGTATTGTAGATTAGCATGCATATTTTTTGTATTTGTCTTCATTTTTCTTAGATATTCTTATGGGTTTTACCCTGTATTTATAACGTAGATCTATATGAGTGTAGCTAACTTAGTTTTTCTTAATTTTTAAATACATATTATATTGCTTTGTGGAAAATAAACTAAATAACTCTAGTAAAAAGGTTATGGTAATTAATGCACTTCGATTTCACCATGATCACAGATTAAAGGTGGATAAATCCTTAATTTGTGACCATGATCCTTTGCAAAAACTAAAGTAGACTTTATAACCTCAGGAACATTCAGGAGATCTATTCATATCTTAGGAATTAAAAATTGCATGTAACAACAAACCTGTTGACATCTCACAACAGACTTGTTGTCAACATGTGACAGCTTTTTGGCAACAAGTCTGCCACAAGTTGTTAAAAGACTTGTTGCCAGTTGATTGCTAAAACTTGTTATCCACAGGCTTGCTGCAAGTTGAGAATTGAGTCCCTCAAAACAACTTCTCAAATGAACTTACCACATAACCTAGAATGTACAAATTTCATCAAAAGTTGCTTTCTCATTTGCAAAGTTGTCAGCATGATCTTTTAACCACTGATTTGGATCAAACTCGGGAAAGAAAAAGTTCATTTCTTTTTCAGCAGTTTCGGGAGAATCTGAAAAGTTTTACGCTTGAATTATTTAGGTGCTGGTTAACTACAAAGCCTAAATCAGGATGCACGACAGGTCTGGCAGCAGACTTGCTGCGAGTTGATTGCCAATACTTGTTATCCACAGGCTTGCTGCAAGTTAATTTTGTTTCAACAAGTTGTTTCAAGTCTGCAAATGACAAGTTGCAACAAGCCTGATCTTAACAAGCTTGTTGCAACTTGATGAAATTGACAAGTTTGTTGCAACTTATTAACAAGTTGCAACAAGCCGGTTAAATTGATACAGTAACTTGCAGCAAGTCTGTGGTGTTTTTAGCTGTGCAAAATAACTTTTCAGTTACAGTAAATTACATATATTATTGTGAATATAACTCCTCCATAACTCTACCTGAGCCATGAGTAGCATTTCGCGTGTCAGTCAACCCATACATACCACGAATACTGCATGGGTGAGATAACTTTGCTCTATAAGTACAGTAATAAAGAGCATGTAAATACATTGAGGGGGTGGGGGGGGGGGAGCTGGGGGATGAATATTCATACAGACTTGCTAAGACCTTGCTAAGATCTTATATATTATACAAGACATAATATATTAGTCGTGCTTCTTCTCTCAGTACTTAAGATGCTCAAACTTTTTCTGGAGTCAATTTATTTTCCAATGCATTAATTGTACATGTGTCGCCCAACATGTGCTTCCAAGTTGCCACCTGTAGATTCCATTAATAATTTGCATATAAAAATTTGCATTGAATGAACTATAAGACTAGTGTCTAGTAATAACAAATTTGTCATGAAGACACTCACAGTTCATATACACTTGGACAAACTCAAACTGCAGCAACAACAAATAATTTACACATTGGATTTTTTACCTTCCTATTGGCAAACCGAAGATATGGTAAGTTTGAAATAAAGTAAGGTAGTTTAACTGCATACTTAGCTGTTTTTGTTGGACCCATTACGTTCCTCCAATGGCTGACTGCATCTTCCCTAGCCAATATCATCGGCATAATTGGACCACTTCGAATCATATAATCAACATTGAAAATTATTGATTAAGTAACATGCCAAAATTGCATTTTATTTCAGCCAAAACACACCTGCTCATAAAAGACGTCAAACGGCAGAAGAAAAATTTACCTAGAAAGCAAAAACATGCTACTCTAAGTGCATATACATCAACCAAAGGGTGACAAGCTGAGAAATATGCCTAACCAAGGCGGGAATCGATTGTATGACCTTCGGAATGCTATTCAAATGCTCTGCCAACTGAGGTTACATGGCCAACGAGGATCAGGTTTTAATTATGATATTTCGGAAATTAGACTCTAGTTTCTTCAATATCAATGTAATCTTAATGGTTGCCCTTAAGACTACCTTTATATCAAATACACACAGCTCAGATTCAATTCCTGCTGTGGTCAGCTTTAACTTTCTGCACCTCCAATGTTGATATAAACTCGGAGTAACACCAAGATCGTTTTTAAAACACATGCAAAAATCATGATAAAGAGATCATTTTTGGTACTGAATTCCTACAAATATTGTTAATTCACAAACTTCTATATTACATAATATATATACTAGTTAATTGTGACTTGTACACAGTTTAAACTCGCTCACAGTCGCACACGAACCTCTGTGTTCTCCATAGAAAAGTTCAGCATCCTTTCTTTGCCAATGCAAGACTTTCCACCGAACTATCCTAAAGTTTTCTTTCAACACTTTTTGCTTAACACTCTGCGAAGATAAAATTCATGTAGAGCACTCCTACATGTCGAACTTTATATTAAGATTTGTGCGTTCTTTGCACGCCAAAGCTTTACCTGCAAGCGAGCTGGATTGGCCATTAAATCTGGTTTTAAAATGGCCAATGTTAGTTGCACTAACGAGCGCTTTTTCATGTTTTTTTTTTCACCTTTTATTTCGACTCCACATTTTCAGATCAGTCGTCGTCGCTGTTTCCACCTTCGAGCCGAATCTTCCTTATTCATCGCTGACTTCCCGTTTGTACGACATAACACTCGACATAACGTGGTTAGTCACTGGTTGTGGCACATTTCTGTTTATGGTGTTTTCAGACAGCCTACCATCAACTCAAATAATTTTACCAAGTAAGGATACTTATTTTGTCTTTAAATATGTCCCTGAATTTGATACATTTACACGTACTGCATGTTCCATATCTACTTGTACCATCTCCCATCACTCTCTTTGCAAGCCTATAAAAAAGCGAAATTCTATTATATCCTGCTGTCACGCTGTCAAATCGTCTTCAATAAACTGCAATTTTCTCGGCCGGAATTTTATAGGATTTTTTAAAATTTGCATATGTTACAACTTTTATATTTCTTTCTCAAAGTGAAGCTAAACAAAGAGCTCAGTTCAATTAAAATCCCCAGACACGTGTCTTAGAAACCCGAAGATGCGAGTTCAAAATCCCGCTCGAGACAACGAATTTTTCGTTGTTCTCTACAGTGTCAGATTAATATGAATCTAGTTTTTACATAAGCATAAGCACGAGCTAAAACAAAAGACAAAACGACGAAATGCAGTGAAGTGGTACGACATGAATTATTTACCTAAATATCTGATTAACTACACAGCCTAAAATGCAAAATTTTAACATCTTGTAATCAACCAGGCCTTATCGGGATGCATTCACATGGCTTGCGACAGCTTGTTGACGGCAGGTCAGATAGCAAGTAGATTGTTCTCTACAGTGTCAGATTAATATGAATTTAGTTTTTACATAAGCGTAAGCACGAGCTAAAACAAAAGACAAAAAGACGAAATGCAGTGAAGTGGTACGACATAAGCATCGACATAAGCACAAGACTTCGGCCATAAGCTGCGGTAGAACAAACGCAAATCCAAAAGTTACCCTTTGTTATTTTTCTTATGCTTATGTCGCCAGTGAAAACCAGGGTTAATTGGGTTAAAATTCCAGCAGGAAATCGGAAAGATCGGGCGGTTTCTAATTACTTAAACTTTGTTATGCGCAGAAAAAATGCGCACAACGGACTTTACCGCATCTCGTTAGAGGTAAAAAGTAATTCATAAAAAATTACTTGATTGCAAGTGATTACTGATTTTTTTACCAAATTAACAAAGTAGTTTTACTTACTGGCCAACACTGGATGAATCCAAACGTCGACTGGATGTGTCCAATATCACAAAATCGTAACTGTTATACCATCAATTTTATATTCCAGAAGATGACCTGGTTGGGCTTGCTTATCTTATTGTGGTTCCTATGCAGTGCTTACTACCATTTTCAAAACGTTTCTACATATCGGGACAAACCTCGGTCCGTAAACTGGGCAATATTCTGCAAGTACCTGAGATGTCTCGAGATGACCATGTTACAGAGCTTAGCGGCTGCCGTAGCATCAGCTGCCGTGCTAAAACTCGCCAAAAGAAAACGTTTACTGCCGTTTCCTAAATTCAACAAGATAACTATGGCCGTCGTAGTTTTGGGCCATCTATTCGGAACTCTCGCGGTAAACTTTGCCCTTTCGATACACAGTCTACACAGTGAAGATCTTTTGAGAAGCTTTGCACCAATTATTGTATGCTTTTTCTGGTGGCTATTCCGTGATTTCAAGATCAGGAACAGTGTCTACAGTATTCCCAGCTTAGTGCTTATAAGCACCGGATTGCATTTGTTTATCAGAGATGAAAATTTTTCAACTTCTCCGTGGGGAGACATAGCAGCCGTGGTGGCACTTATTATGTTTCCTTTGAGAAACGTATGCTTGAATGCGCTCGGTGAAAGTTGGAAAGATCCTGTCGAGAAGTATTTGATGTTATCGACTTATAGCTTTCTGTTTCTTTTGCCGACTGTGTTAGTTAAACTGGCATATACGAAAATAATGCCTTTAGTAAACCCAACTGTAGCTTTGGAGTCGATTTTATTTCACGTTGCAGACAACTTTATCTCCCTTTTAGTTCTTGAGCTATTTTGTCCCGTTTTTCACTCGGTTATTCGAGCTTTGATACGGTATTCGATAGCTATCCTCTCAGTTGCCTATCTCCCTCGCTCTGTTCATTGGCTTACCGCTGCAGGATTTACCCTTTTCCTTGTCGGGCAGATGGTTTTCCATAAAAAATATAGCTCTGGATACTCAAACGAGCTAAGACGATTCGTGATAACAAGTGTTTTTATTCTAAGCCTTGTACTCGGAGCAAATCTGCTGTGGAATGGTAAATTTAATACAAGTATCGATATAAAACAACCATCGTCCACGGTCGTGTCTTCATTTTGGGTCTATGATAAACCTCCGAGCCGGAACATTCTACTTGGCATGGAAAAAATCCGTGAAAGGACACCGGAGGCGAAATTCCACGTCTTTTGCGGAACGTTTTCTTGCGTGAGAAAAGTGCGAGCTTGGGACAGTCGATTTTCGGTTATGTTTTTAACATTCGACGATTTCGTACGAAATTCGCCCTTAGAGAAATGGTTTAAAGCCCATTCTCTTCACAAAATTCTTTGCAGAGAAGATTTTGAGAATCACCTACATGAAGCAACGAGATTGGCGCTGCTGTGGCGGTACGGCGGAACGATAATCGATCCGTTTCTACGAATGCGCGAAACGCATTTCCCAGAATTTCCATATCGTAATTCGTGGATTACAAGAATATCCAGAGACAATACCTCGGCAATGCTATACGCGTGTCGATTTAGAAAGCGTCATCCTTTCGTGAATACACTTGCAAAAATATTTACCAAATTGTATCACAGTTTATGCTATTTGCAGGCAAGATGTAAGGAGCTTGTATCGGCTTTCAACTCTGAATCGTGGAATGCTTTGGCGAATTTTTGTCGTAAGAGCCATCGAACGTGTCCCGACACCATTGAAATAGCCGCGGAAAGAATTATAAATTCTTACCCTAAGCATTATGATATAAAATTTGAAATGTTCAACGCTAATTTTTTTACTGTGGGCATACAAAACATGGCCGTTAGTCAATTTGTCGCTTACCATTTTATGACCATTGATGGTGCTGAGAGTGTGAGGAATGCACGCCCATCGCGAAATGCGACAAAACCATTTGATTTAAAGAATTTTGCAAAAAGTCTGGGCCAACCGCGACATTACTCGTTAGAATATATTGCGTCTTTGCGTAACGATGCCTCACTTGGCCGCCTTGGTACAACAACAACGAAGAATTATCTAAAAGCTTATGAAATCGAAGCTGATCTGTGTGACGGATTAATTCTCCTGATGAAAACCCCGTTAGCTTCTGGTAGTGCAAGAAAAGCCGTCTACATCGTGAATTTAAACGATAACATGATCAAACAACTTCCAGCGATGATTAAACACCGTGGATTGCGCTTAAGTCTAGGCAAAAGAAGTGAATTAAATCTACGCAACTGGTTCAAATCAATTTACGCTCTTCTTAAGAAAATTGCTGCCGCAAAACTGGTTATAACTTCGGATATTTTTTGTGCTAGTGTTTCGGTTGCTTTCGATACGCCGGTACTTCTTGTCACGGCGCGAAACTCCTCGAATGCAACGAGCCATTTATTGCAAATGTTTCATACATGGAGCCCGGGGAATCGAACTTTGGGTCGAATCTTAATCACGAAATTGCTATCTAGTCAAATCCCGGCAATCTCCGATGTTGGTCTGTTCATGCGACTTCGCGCGAAGACGTGGAATGCCGCTCGAAAACATGAGAGCGTGCTGGAGTCAGCTTTGAAATTTGGCGTAGTTCCGTTGAACCGGCCTTTTTCTAATGTCACTCGAGAGAATGTGTTTCATTTGATTTTCACGACTTCTGAAAAGAGTTTGATTTCTGTGGAAGACACGAATGTGAAGGGCAACTTCGTTTGGCGTCATTGGCGATGTGTGGAATCAATATTTTACCATCATCCGTTAGCCAAGGTTGTTATTCACAGCAACACGCTGGAATCGAGGATATTTGATGTGTTGAAAGAAGCGGGATACCACATTCAAGTGAAGCCGTACAGCTTGGTGGATTTAGCTGAAGGTAATGTGGCGAAATTTTCCGGTATGTAAGAACCAACTGTGAAAGGATGTAAGATTACATGACCCAAGCTGAATTACGAAGGCTGGTTCTCTTACCTTACTCAGAGCGCCTCTGACAGCCTCCTTATGACTCACGTCTGATCACAGAGAACATGGCAACAAAGAAAGGGCCAGTTCTTACACAGCTGACATCTTGCAGCGGATTTCTTATCAACAAGCCGATATAAGAGCGTTGACAAAGTTAACTCTTTCCTCCACGCATTGTCAAAAACGCCACAGGCTTATCGCACGCAGTCGATTTTACATCTTGTTGCAACTTGTTCACAAGCTGCAACAAACTTGTCAATGTCATCAATTTGGAACTGTAGGAATTTGGAACTCTTCTAAAATCAGGCTTGCTGCAAGTTGTCATTGGCATACAAGTACATGTTACAAGTACTTGTTAAAACAACTTACAGCAAGCCTGTAGATAACAAGTTTTGATAATAAACTTGCCCCATAAATGATAAATCAGTAGAAGTTAATTATAGTCCCGACGATCCTCGATCCTTTAAAACCATATGCCTGAAATGCAACACTGTACGTAGTCTTAGGGCTCCGATATATTGTTGCTACTAGAAAACACTATATAGACTATAGCTAAGTCCTAAATTTATTAGTTTAATTTGTCTATTTTGCATGTTTGTCTGTACGTTTGTTTGCAAGTGATTCGGGCCCGCAGTAATTGGCAGTAAGCTGTTGCGGTGACCCCGCCACTTGTAAGTTCTATATTGTTATTCTATGCTGGCGAAGCTAATAAATTAAATTAAATTAAATTGCGGTGTTATTTTTTAGGTACACCCGCCGAAGCGTTCGTGCGAGATGAACTCCCGTACGCCAAAGAAGGGGAGCACTGGTACAGCCACGAAACGGACTTACTCCGCTTGTTAATCCTTTACAAGTTCGGAGGCATTTATACAGACATTGATATGATCGTTGTACGAGAACTGCACGACCTACCACTCAATGTTATAGGATGGGAAAGCGCTTCGAATTTGAATGGTGCCTTTTTAAAATTTCAAAGAGGTCACCCATATTTGCGTGCGTGTATCGCTCATTTCTCGACCAGATACGCCCAAGCCTGGTCTGAAAACGGCCCCTTGTTATTGAGCCGAGTTTGGCGAAAGTGGTCAGCGGCGAACCCCAACAATGATGTCATCACGGTAGGAGCGACCGCGTTCTACATGTTTTTCTATCGCAGTATACAGGAGCAGTGTTTCGAAGAGACATCAGGCCTGACATTTGATGAGAATTGGAGGACTTTACGAGACAGAGCGTTTGCCATTCATCTGTACTCGAAAGTAACTGCTAGTTACGGTAATGATAAAATGATTAAGGACGGCACTTTATGTAAATATATTCTAAATACGTTTTGCGTGTTGTGCAATAAAGTTTATTAAATGAAGAAATGAGTTGTATTTGTGTTTGATACAAATCGACGAGACAATGTTTCCTGGTTTGTCCACCTTCAGGAAACATGGCTAAGAAACAAATGTTTTCTGGTTTGTCCACCTTCAGGAAACATGGCTAGGAAACAATGTTTCCTGGTTTGTCCACCTTCAGGAAACATGGCTAAGAAACAAATGTTTTCTGTTTTGTCCACCTTCAGGAAACATGGCTAAGAAACAAATGTTTTCTATTTTGTCTACCTCGAGGAGACATTTCCTAGCCATGTAGTCGAAGGTGGGCAAACCATTTCCACAGGTTTCATTAGTCACAACAACTGAAAGGCCTAGAAAGACTGTTCAAAGACACACAAAATTTCAAATTGTATTTCACTATTAATTTAATTCGCGTATGCTGCCATTTTACTTGTGTCATAACAAGAATTGACATTAAAACATTACATTTTAAAATTCACCATCGACTTTGATCAAAAACTCACTCTTGCCGTTCCGTGCCTAATTAATCACAGATAAGAATTAAATAAGTTAACTACGTTCTAGAGAACATCCGAAAATAGTGGAAGATTATTTTATGGAGATTTAGACTTAATGTAACTACAGACTTGCTGCAAGTCGTGGAAACAACTTAATTAAGCTTGTGAATAAAGAGAGATTTATTTAGGATAGTTTCACATGTCAAAAATATCGCTTTTCAACCAATTATCAAAACCATAGCTTATGCATATTTTGCATTGCTAGGAAAGACTGTAGTTTATATAGTAAACACAAACTACATCAGTGCTTAGAAATACCAGATTTATTACTCGTGTTGAAGATGAATATTACATGCACAAATATGGTATTTCAAAGCACACTAAAAGCACCTATGTATTATTTTCCAGTTAGCTTCTACATGAAATTTATTATAACTTATATGAAGCAGTTCGTACCACAGCTAGGCCAGCATGCAGCTGACAGCCTGCATTTTATTTCAGAAAGGGCCTAGTCGACGCTTTGCCATTAGATGAGTTTAGTTTAGGAACCGTGCTAACTCTGTAAGCTAGTGATTCCAAATGCTGGCGCTATTCGTTGCAGAACCTTTCGTAACATCAGTTTAAGTTCCAGTTTACAGTCCAACACAACCATCTCGCACAGCTGGGTGTAACATGATGAGATGTGAGTTTTGAACTGCGAAAAAAAAGCAATGTAATTTTGTTAGCTCTGGGTTTTTTCTAGCTTTTCTGGATTTCCTGCTTTAAAAAACGAAAAAAAAGATGTTAAATCGTGAGTTGTAGTTACTTTATCAATCCATAAACACCACTGCTTAATCTGCCAAGTGCTAACATAACTGGGCAACTGCAATTAAACTTCATCAAGTGTTACTAAGTTAGTATATGACATTCCCTCAATTCGCTGGCGAAAAGGATCGCTGCAAACTGTTCTTGGATAATGCAGACTGAGCTAAACCAAGTTCTAAAGAAGCAAGAAATGTTTTGAATCCGTGTTTTGGCGAACAAAAAACAGCGTGGCTTTTTCACGCCAGTTATCTACTTGAAATCTGTGTTCAAATGACGGGTAAAAGAGATCATTGCGTTTAATATAGGACAGAAGCTTTAGACAATGAACAGGAAGTTGAATCAATTGTGAATCTACAGAAAACTTCATGTATAATTCTTGTACCAGACCATTTTTCCTCCTTCAGCCACCACGTTTTAAGTACTTAGTTGAGCCCCCCTCCTCACCCCAATACAAGCGATCTCTCTCAAAATAGAAGCCTCTTCCCCAAATAGAAGCTCACTATCCCCACATACAAGCTCCCTCTCCACAAATATAAGCTTCTTTTCCACAAATATAAGCTCCCTCTCCCAAATACAAGCCCCTTTTCCCATATCCCTTCCCCTCAACACAAGCCCTCGTCTCCCCATGTAGATGCCCCACCTCCTCCCCCACTCCAGTGTGATAAAGTCAATACAAATCAATTCACTGCCTTACCCTCGCATCTTCGAGACGAAGTATTCTGGTAAAAATAAGAATTAACAAAGTTGTCCACGCCTCCCTGTGACTTGCTGACTGTAGCTGATTGAAGTGTTCCAAACTTTCGCTACAGATCCTAAGAAAGAACATCGAAAAATTGAATTAAAAATAATCATTTGCGAACAGGGAAAATGTCCTAGCAAAAGTGTCTTAATCTCGAGTTTAAACCATACACTTGTGAAAATTCAAGAAGGGAACAGTTGAGGAAAATTCATCATCAACTATAGGTCCTCCTGCAGGAATGAAACCTGTGCCTTATCGAAGGCAATGGAGACGTACCTTAGTATTCTTTGTTCAATATCTTGCCACGATTCTTTCCTCGTTTCGTCATCATACATCCTGAATAGAATTCTTAGCAAGCAAGCAAGACTCGAAGTTTCCTGCTTCAATAGGTTAGGCTTCGACTGACCTTTGAAACCTGAAAAAATTGAATGACAGTTAAAACCAAATTGAATACGCGTATCCAATCTTAGACAATAATAATAAGCAGCAAACATTTATTTTGAAACCCTGTAGCTTCACTATAAATTCCAAGACTATGTATTTACATTTTAAGGTTTTACCAAAATATTTAGTGATCTTGTTTCCACTTAAAAAAAGTTTGAAAATATGTAAGTACAAAGTTACAATATTGTTGAAAACACAAAGTTCTTGTTGAAAATACAAATTTCTAATTGTTGAAAATACAAAGCCCTGGAATATAATAGCTGAATTGAAGTTACAGGATTCCAAAGTAAAGCGTATCAGACCGTATCATGGATGTCATTGGCGCTTTAGTTCGCGTTTCCAGTCCATGTCTTTGATTGCCTAGGGTTGAATTGAACAAACAAGAGCAGAAAACCCAACAACTTACCAGCTTTCCACAAAGCGGTCCGCACATCATTATCGCAATTAAAACTTTTCGCAAACTCATGCGACTCTTCCAGAACTTCGCAAAATAGGAAGAGTTGTTGAGAAGTAAGATAGGAGAACATGCCGTCATGCTCTTGCTTGTTGACACGACGAGGACCAGGGACACCCTACATTGGAACCCATGCATCAACATTAGTACCCTACACGTGTAAACATCCCACGCTCAGAAGAAAGGCTATCAACATGCTGTCAACAAGTCGTGCTTGCACTACTTGTCCCAAGTTGTCAACAAGTTCCTAACAAGCTAGGCGGGAGTATCAAACTTGTTACAAGGTTCGCCTAACTCTAATACAGAACTGTTGTAACAAGATTGTCACAAATTTAACAACACAAGGCTGTGACAATATTGTTATATCATGACTGTATCAGTCTTGTTGGAACAACCTTGTAACAACAGAGTTGCAAAAAGCGTTCATCCTTCCTCCGGGCAAAATTTTCAAAGTTCGCAACCTTCCTCAAAATGTTGTAAAATTGGGCTTTCCAAACTGAACATCAGAATGAGTCTTGAGAATGAATCACTATTTTTTTCAAAAAGAAGGCATGATTTTCTGCAATAGATCATCATCTCTTAATTTTTGTTTATGTTACTGTCTAGAATACATTATGTAGTGTGTTGACATGCAACCTCCCTCACTGACTGCCCATTTTGCAAACCTTCCTCACGGGTAATACTCGCATACCCGTGGCTTTATTGCAACCCTGTGTAACAAGTCTGATAATTCCATCAAGCTTCTTACAAGCTGTTAACAGCTTGTTCCAAACTTGTTCCGACAATTTGGGACAAACGGCGCGAACACAACTTGTAACAGCTTGTGAACAAATTTGTTCTAACTTATATGCAGGTTTGTTATAAACTACAGTGCGCCAGTAATGGACCTTTCCCCTTTTACATGAAATTTTGAGAAAATTCAAAATAGGCAAAAATATCACCACAGCTTGAAAGAGCATCCTAAGTTTAGTAAGATTGCAAAGTTCGGCTGTGAAATGTTCTAAAATGTAGAAAATATAGCCTTGCGAAGTTGGCAAATTTTGTATATATTTGTATTACGGGCGGAAAAGTGATAATCAGTTGATACTTTTGATTATCATTTTCCTACGCGTAATACAAATGTACACAAAATTTGCCAAATTTGCAAGGCTATATTTTCTACAGTTTACAACATTTCACAACCAAACTTCGCAACTTTAGTAAACTTGGATGGTCTTTCAAGCTATGGTGATATTTTTTGCCTATTTCGATTTTTTCAAAATTTTGTCTGAAAGGGGAAAGGTCCATTGTTTAAGACGTATACTTACCCGCACTTCCGCCATATTTTCTTCGTCTTCACGCCTGCTCGTACTCGGATAAAACACAACGTTGTCTATCATCTGAATGAGTTCCAGTTGAACGACACATTTTATGATCAAAGAATTGAACAGCATTCTTTCCGTTTGAACTACTGGAAAATTAATAACAAAATCAACACAAGGGACAGACCAAGCATGATCTGATGGGGGGGGAGGGGGATCCGATAGGGAATGATCTGATAGGAGGTGCTCTGCTAGTAGTCATGAATGTACATACAACATAATCTTTATACACCAAACTTGAATACTTTAAAATGCAACAATTTGAAAGAGGGCTTAAAATACCTTGTACTTCTGTGTCAACAGAGAGTGAAAGCAAACAATGATTTCGCCCCTGCTTGAGCCTACAGTAACTAACAGTGTTTTGGTACATACTCGGTTTGTGTTCCTCAACCGGTTCAAAACGTAAACTCGGGGTACTATGCAGGCTGATGCTGTCTTTTTCTTTTGTCTCCTGGACAGACTCATTCGAAATCGTCTCATTTCCCTCCACAAGATCGTCTGTGGACCCCAGCGTACCGTCCAATTCGTCTTCATCTAAAACGCATGTTTATTAGCACGAAGCCAGAAACACCACATACCTCAGGTGGCAGGTCTGATAGCGCTATGCATCGCATAGTAATCGAAACTGCCGCAGAAAGTCATAAAAGCAATGACACCAGGGATTTTGAACTCGCAAGAGATAAAAAAGCCAGTTTCCATTTGGTCGCAACCGTAGCAGCGCTCATTAGAGAAATTCAGATTTGACTTCCTCTACCACTACCGCTACCTTTTCCCGATTTTCAAACAATTTGATTGGTTAATCGGGTAGGCCCGACACATCTGATTGGCTGAGCGATAGATTAAGGTAGCGGCAGAGGTAATGGAAGTCAAATCTGAACCTTTCTATTATCGACGATGAGATATAGTCTAGATCTATCTAGCTGTATTCAAATTAGTCACATTAATTAAGCATAGATCGGCGTACATACTCTATGACATCGGTCACTTTGATATACTCACGACATTCACGACTAAATGCAAATTAGGCTTTACTGAACATGTTTAGATGCCTGTGGTGGACTAAAGCTTATCTCAGAGGAAGCGTGCAGATCTTCTCGTGCAGTGGGGGTGCATTGGTGCGTTATCCAATCTTTTTCATCTACTGCTACTTTGATAGGCTTTAACTTGACCTTTTCACAGCCCAAATTGAGACTTGTGCTCGTAGCTTGGACTTACAACAGTATTATTCTCAGCCTCATCATCGATTTTTTTAACCTAGTCTGTAATAACAACATACAGAACCCACCACCATTTTCGATTTGGGGGGGGGGATGGGATGCTAGAAAACGTTGGGGGGGGGGGGCATCGACTTAACGTACCTTCAGGGTATTTCGGAACAATATCATCCTCCATATCGACTGACGGCATTTTCTGAAAGGATTGTACACATCATGAGCTCTGGGTGAGCTAACTGGGAAACATTGTTGCGGAAACATTCGTTTTGCCATTAATAACCTTACCTTTATCGGAGACGGAATCGGAGTCGATTCTGGTGTTGGACGACTCAATACTTGCTTATCAGCGGGTTTCCATGTTAACAGTTGATGCGGAATGGTTGATTGGAAAATTGTCTTGACGCATTGACATGACTGTTCCCAGACCTCCTCCGAGAACTTGCTGCCGTTGGAAACAACGAGATTTTCTAAACAGTTCGTTCCAGATCTCGCAAGCTGCTCGTTATCTGTAAGGCAACATTGCATTAGTTTGCACATTAAGCGCGGTCGTTAGTAAGCTCTATTAGTTCCAAATTCTTCTCCCACGAAGTTCAGTAAGGAAATTCTCTTATTGATCCAGTGTTACTAAATGAGGAAACCTAAACTAAACTACCTTTATTTATACTGGATAGCTCTTTCAGTTCTAAACTGTTCTTCCTAGAGGTCCAGTAAGGATCATCTCTTATTGATCCAGTGTTACTACAGGAGGAAACCTAAACTAAACTAACTTTATTCATACTGGATAGCTCTATCAGTTCTAAACTGTTCTTTCTAGAGGTCCAGTAAGGATCATCTTTTATTGATACAGTGTTACAGCAGGAGGAAACCTAAACTAAACTAACCTTGTTTATACTGGATAGCTCTTTCAGTTCTAAACTGTTCTTCCTAGAGGTCCAGTAAGGATCATCTCTTATTGAACCGGTGTTACTACTGGAAGAAACCTAAACTAAACTAACTTTATTTACACTGGATAGCTCTATCAGTTCTAAACTGTTCTTCCTACAGGTCCAGTAAGCATAATCTCTTATTGATCTAGTATTACTACAGGAGGAAACCTCAACTAAACTTTATTTACACTGGATAGCTTTGGGATAAAATCTGCGTGTAGCATTTAATCACTTGCCTTGTTTCACACACCATTCAAGGTGGCTGTACATATCATCCAGCAGGATCTCAGCCAAGATATCGAAATATTGAGTAAACACGTCAATGATAGCATACAGAGCATGATTGCAAGTGGTCGTCATCCACTCTGATTTCTGATGGAAAAAAAGACGGGTTCAATTTTTGCTTTCCAGCTTTTGGTAAAACAATATTGTTAAGGTTAACAATATCGACAATATTCATGTTGAAAACATTTATCAATTCCAGCTGATCTGATCGTGAGTTAAAGGCCTGGAACTAGTTATCCAATAGAAATCCATTTTGCTGTTTTTAATCATTCATATCTTTTATTTTCCTTTATAAAACTTGTTGAAACTTTGTAATTATGTTTAGGAAAGTAAATTATAAGTCTACCAGAAATTTGGAACCGAAGTAAATTATACCTGACGAGAAATTTGCTAGCTTGGCTCGAAAAATGGATTTCTATTTGACAACTAGTGCCAGTACTTTTCCGTGTTCTCAGATCACCTAGTTATTGGACGAGGTTGAGCAAAATATCGTGATTTGTCGGTGGCGAGAAGATCGATTGTTTGCCGATGCCGAAGGCAGAGCGAAATAATTGATCTGCGAGAACCGAGCTCAATAATTGTTTTATCATTTTCTTACATAGTTTCTTGTAAGACTTTTTACACAAACTCTTTGAATGTTCAACAAAGCCAGCAGCCATTGTTTACCAAATTGAAAGCAATGCACATGCTCAAAATGTTATTTGTGAGCAAAATGAAAAATGTGGACAGCAAAACATTGTTCAATGCTGTTTGCATCAATCCGGAACAGTTTGCTCACATTTTGCGGCATATCATACCTCTTGCCAATCAATCTGTCTGTCAGGAAGCTTCATGTTGTCAAATATTCTGAAGACAACTTTGAAGACGTCGCGCCACCAGTGCTGATGGAACGTGTTGCCGTATGTCTTCATGATTTCAAACATCACCGTTAGACCTCGGGTCCGGACATCCAGCTTACAGCGATTGATAATGCACGACAATTCAAACAAGACTGGGAACCATCCCTTCACCCAGATACGATCTTGCTCAGATATACCAGCATCCTCAATACCGTGATCTTTGAACATCTGAACAAAAAATATGAATATAAGATAGCGTAGTCTATTCCATAACTATCCTTAGAGGTATTTAAAGCCCTGGATAAAACAAAAGTTGATGAGAGTTGAGAAGCGAGAGTTTGTATCAAAGTTTTCTCAACTCTCGTGTCCTGGCTAAAACGAGAACAAGAGTTGCACGAGAGTTGACGAGAGTTGAGAAGCGAGAGTTTGTATCAGAGTTTTTTCAACTCTCATGTCCTTGTTAAACGAGAACAAGAGTTGCATGAAAGTTGAGAAGCGAGAGTTGAGAAGCGAGAGTTTGTATGAGAGTCTTCTCAACTCTCATGTCCTGGTCAAACGAGAACAAGAGTTGCATGAGAGTTGACAAGCGAGAGTTTGTAAGAGAGTTTTCTCAACTCTCATGTCCTGGTCAAAGGAGAACAAGAGTTGCATGAGAGTTGATGAGAGATTAGAAGAGAGAGTTTTCTCAGCTCAAGAAAACAATAGTTGCATGAGAGTTGATAAATAAGAGTATGCATAAGAGTTTTCTCAACTCCCATTCTTTGCTGAAGCAAAGAACTTACCACAGGGTTTTCAGAGACAAACTTGGCGCAATTTCGAATGAGACGAATTGCTTCCATACTCGTATCAGGAAAACTGGCGTTGCAGGCGAACTCCGAGAGACATTTGACAGCGTCTTGGAACGAGTCAATGGTCGCGGAAAAATACTTCTCAAAAATTGTGGCTAGAAAAATGACGAGGTTGATAATTATATACGGAGGAAATGGTTTAGATAATTGTAGCTCGTCAGATCCATGCTGGATAACTCTATCAGTTTTAAACTGTTCTTCCTAGACTTCCAGTAAGGATCATCTCTTATTGATCCAGTGTTACTACAGGAGTAAACCTGAACTAAACTAACTTTATTTATGCTGATTAACTCTATCAGTTCTAAACTATTCTTTCTAAAGGTCCAGTAAGGATCATCTTGTATTGATCCAGTGTTACTATACGAAGAAACCTAAGCTAAACTAACTTTATTTATACTGGGAAGCTCTATCAGTTCTAAACTGTTCTTCCTAGAAGTCCAGTAAGGTTCATCTCTTATTGATCCAGTGTTACTACAGGAGCAAACATAAACTTATTCCGCAAACCTGTTGTCGTGAAAGCCAATTCAACAATTCCTTCGTCGTGGTCTGAGGCAGCCAAATGAAAAACAGAGAAAACATTCTTCCAGCCAGATTTGATATTGACGGCTTGAGAGTGAACCATCTGTGTGACACAGCGAACTACCATATCACGAATGGTCGCTGACCTGGACGAAAACACAGGTGATTATTTACAACTACGCACTATTGAGTTTGTATAACTGATTAGTATGATAAGAATTGTATTGTATGTGGATAATCGTGCGGTTTATAAGCGTGTACAAGCGATGCTACATTTGAAATTGATTGAAAGTACATTTGCTTACGAGTTTCACTATTTTGTGAAAGTGTGCAATCGACATCTTACAACAGACTTGTTATCAACAAGCCGATATCAGGTTGCGTTCGCATGGCTTGCGACAGCTTGTTGAAGACAAGTCTGTTGCATGTTGCCAACAGTCTTGTTTTAAGTTGATTGTCGAAACTTGTTATCCAAAGGCTTGCTGTAAGTTGTTTCAACAAGTTGCAACAAGTCTGCAAATGACAAGTTGCAACAAGCCTGATTTTAACAGACTTGTTTCAACTTGATAAAATTGACAAGTTCGTTGCAACTTGTTGACAAGTTAAAACAAGCCGATAAGAGAGAAAATCCTACCTATTCTTCTTCATGATGTATTCGAAAGGTCTCAGGAAGTCTTTCTGAAATCTGAAATTGGGCAACTCTCCCTTTTCCAAGAACTTCATTGATAACTGACGCAAAGAATCAACGCAAAAGAACGCCACTTCTTCGTTGGGATTACAACCACACTAAGATCAAATAAAGACAGCTACGCATGAAGGAAAAAATCAATGAGATAACAATCTACATGTGCTAAACTCAACTGACTCAAGACGAGGGATCGGTCTTCAAAGCAGGGTTAGTGCTGACCCAGGGCTAAAGTTTAATCCAAGTTTTAGTCTCTTTATTTCCACACCTTCTTTTAAAACTCTAGAAATTAAAACTACAATTGATCTTCATAAGATTTCTGAAGAAATATCTCCAAGCTTATAAACACTCTGCTGGAAAATTTTCTTCAAATTTTACGCTCCAGGGTTAAGCTAAACTGCTTTTGAACAACTGAACCAGAAACAGGGTCAACTCTACTTGACTCCACTTGACCAGTGACTTGACTTTAAGTTTGGCAACACTACACAACCTTTCTTTCCTTAACACAAAGCTCTTTTTAGAATATAGTTTTTTCAGGTTCATAATATGCCTCATACCTTGTTGAAGTGATCTCCTAGCACGGCCCATATCCTGGACCACTGTAACCTAATGCGGCCCATATTATAATACGCTATCTCCACGATCTTCTGAAGGCTAAACATTCGTATCATGGTCGGATTCGAGAGCTCCACTTCGGAAACTTGTCGTAAAGCTTCGACAAAGTCGACTAAAAATACAAAACATGTAGTAAGCATCGATTCAATGTCCGCATCTTAAGATATCTTCGTGAGAAAGACTTAATAGCTTAAGCCTTAAGCACTTGTGTTTAGGTTTTCTCGGTTCAATATCCAATGATGATAGTTCACTTTGAACCAAAGAAGTGTTTTTAATTCAATATATCAAACTAAACAGTACCTATAGCATCACCATCCAGCTTTACTGAACCAGTAAAAACCCTAAACAAATTCAGAAATAACAGATACACAGTTAGAAATGTGTCATTCGCAGAAAGTCTCGTTGCCTTGCTGTCAAACTGATCTTAGGACGAGTCGGCTTGATGATAACAAGTCTGCTCCTTGTGAGAGCAAACCGATGTACTCGGAGAAAACCCACGACTGTCGGCTACACAGCAAAAAACGCACAACCTGTTCTGGCCTGATGAAAACAGCATTGAATAATGTTGTGCTGCCCACATTGTTCAAGGTTGTCAACAATATTGTTCAACATTGTTACACCTGATTGCAGACTAAATCAGGCTCATTAACTTGTTCAGTATTGCTGACAACCTTGAACAATGTAGGCAGCACAACATTGTTCAATCCTGTTTTCGTCAGACCAGGACAGGTTGTGCGTTGTGTATGTCTTGACAAACTTCACACAAGAGCGAGGATCAAACCCAAAACGTCAGAGGTCAAAGGTACTTGCTCTGACCATTACACTACCCCAGTTTAAATTTATGCCAGAAAGGATCGCCATATCTAGCTGAGCTGACCGTGAGTTAAACCCTGGAACTAGCCACCAAAAAGAAATCCATTTTGCTGTTGTCAATCACTTATATCTTTTGTTTTCCTTTGTGAAACTTGTTGAAACTTAGCAACTGTCTTTGATAAGGAAAATTAACAGTCTACCAGAAATTTACAAAAAAAGTAAATTATATTTCATGAGAAATTTGATAGTTTGGATCAAAAAATGGATTCTTATTTGACAACTAGTGCCAGTACTTTTCCGTGTTTTTCAGATCAACTGGACAACTGTACCTGTCAACGGCCACAACCACACTCTGTGTTGCAGTTTCTCCAATGGCCTCTTGAGCGCCCACTGTCCTCTTCGAGTCAGCGGTATTAGCCATACGACCTAGTTTAAAGGTAACAGTCAAGAGAAACAATTCAAAGTCTTTTCTGTATGGGAATCGCCAACAACGCTGGCGAAAGCTACCTAACAAAGACGCACGAACCATAGACAAACAAAGGAAAGGACTGGTGATGAAATCCGTAATACGGCCTGATAGGCGTTACTTTGAAACCTTGTAAGTATAACTTGACTCTATATATAGTTCACAACTATATATAAAGTCAAGTTATACTTAGTATAAAGTCAAGTTATACTTCAAACAAGAACAGCGATGTCCAAGCAACTATTCTAGGTATAAACAAGGCTAAAAATCACCATTAAACGTTTTGGTAAAACTTTTTTAAAATTCGCAGGCAATGGCGGTATTTTTGCAGTCAAAATTGAATAACGCAAACATTTCGAGTACGTTTTTAGCTTTATTATACCACTCCCCCCCCAAAAAAAAGTTTTAATAGTCTATATTTGCACAGCATATACGTTAAAATATGTAAGCGCAAAGCCTGAAAAATATTTAAAGTGAAGTTTATAAAGGGCTTCAAAGTAAAGCGTATTAGGCAGTATCACAGATGTATAGCATCAGCATTCCAGTCCAGAACTGGTAATTTCACCTGGAGGAAAATCGGTATTCATCTAAAACACCCTTCATTCTGGGGTCAACATACCTGCGGTGACATCATAAGCTGTCTTGTTGCTGCTGGCTGCAGGAGCCGTGCCAGAATTTGTAACACCGCTGGCTCCTGTATGAAGGTACCGCGTCTTCACTCCGGTGCCGATCAATTGAGCAAGTTCCAGTTGAGAAATACATTTTAAGATCTAAAAAATAAGTTTTGATTTCTCGTCAGAACGAGTGGCAGCGTTCCAGAGCTTTATTACACAATAATAGTAAGTGATTGCAAATTCACCTCAAGCCAAGATTTCCCGACATAATTGCCGTCCGTTTGAGCGATGGTAATTAGTGTCTTTATCGTCTCGATATTTTTGGTCTTCATTTCGTGGATGTGGGTTCCGCTTGTCGCCGTAAGGAGAGTGAATCTTGACAAAGCTTGAACGAACGCATCTCTCTCCAACTAAAATAACACAACAAGTGCTTGTCCAGAAACTTTTCGTCTGTCGCAAGATGTCAAATAAAAACGACGTCGCAAGATGTCAAACTATCGCAAGATGTCAAATAAAATTTTGTAAATAAAAATCGCCCAGATATTTCTGGTAACATTATGATGTGAAGGCGAAAGTCTAATCAGGGAAATTCTTTCGAGATTTCGTAAAATTTTTGTACTGTAATCTCAGGCACCATGGCAACATCCCACGTGGGAAAAAAACGGATTGCAAGACACGACGATCCTTAGTTTATACAGGTATAGAGAGCGCGACTTACAGGCATACTAAAAATGCACGATATCCTAATCGCACATCGAATACCATCCAGACACAGCGACGCAACAGACGGATCATCGTTATCCTGAAGATTCACGCTGAACGCTGCCAGGAATGGACTCCAGGCGACCTAAGGAAGACGGCAATGAAATTGTCATTATGCATTAACTAACTGTCATTTTCATGACTTCACTTTCAAGGAGGTTTACAACGTGTAAAATACAAAACAACAGCAACTCCGAAAACAGTAGACATGATTGAATTGTTTATTCTACGTTTCGACTAAATCATAGTCATCCTTCGGAAGTCTGAGTTTCTATCAACACCTGGTAAGCTGAAAAATACGCCCGACCACGGAGGGGATTGAACCTACGACTCTTAAAGGGAAATAGCAACAAAAATTTTTATCGTCTTGTGTGAAAGAGACTCCAAAACAATATATAGAAGTTCATTACAGAGTTTTTACAACTGCCTTATTTCGCGAGATATTTTGATCAGAAATATTAAGTTGTCCGCCATCATGGATATTTGTGGATATGCATGATATGATAACTGGGGTAACGCAATTTTATTTTCTTATGAAACAATCACTAATATGCGCCCATAACCACAAGTACGGTAAGTGTTTCGGAGTTCAGCACGGACTGAAAAGGTTTCAAAAATATTTCATTGGCGGTAGGTATTTAGGAGTAGCTTTGAATGACCTACCGCTGTTGTGACATCACCAAAACATTGTTAATGAGGTAAAAAATTAATCCAAGATGGCGGACAGTTTGTTGATTTAGGTGAGAATATCTCCCGAAATACAACAGATATCAAAATTTTATAATAGACCGTGTATATTGTTTTTTTAATCTCTTTCAAATAAGACGAATTAAATTTTTGTTGCCATTTCCCTTTAAGCGCACTAAACTAGTTCTTTCACTCACCTTGAACATTGTTTTAACGTGACCAATTTGTGTTGCGGTCACAAAATCGGTTTGAATATGACTGACATCTTCCATCTGCGTCTTCGCATTCTCCGCCATTTGTTCCATTTCCATGGAGTACAGCATACGACGATGTTTCTCGCTTTGTAAGTCTTGAGAAAAGGGAGAACGAGAGATATTTAGGGCACTGGCATGACCGTAACTAGAACGTTAATTGAGGGGGGGGGGGTTTGAATATTCATACAGTTACTGCTCAAAAGTTTGAATACACCTGCTGATCTGCTTAGTCAACTATGCCAATCTATTTCCCTGATTTTGAGGTTATATGCATGTTCTACTGGTACTATTTTAATTGCAAGTGTGCAAAGACCTTAGAAGATACAAGTCAGAATTTTTAACAATGAAAGAATAACTAACCAAAAAAAGCAATGGGTTTCACTTTACCAATACAAGAAACTAAATTTCACACTTGTATTGAAACTTTTGAGCAGTAACTGTATCTTTCTGTTTCGTCCAACGAATTTCTTTTCAAGGTATTAGGGTTGATTTAATTGTACTAGAAGTCGTCAACAAGTTGTTACAAGTTCCCAAATCACAACTTGATAAAATTGACAAGTTTGTTGCAACTTGTCGACAAGTTGGTAAAATTGGCAACTTGCAACAAGTCTGTGACGTGTTTGGCTGCGCATAAATGACCTCCAAAAGACAACAAACTTACAAGTGGCATCGTATCTGCTGTTTACTTTCGGAGTGTGTTTCATTTTAATTTCGTTCTGTGCAATGTCATCATAAATCGCTTCCAGATACTCGGCTGGCAGATCTTTACTGTCATTGATACCGCGGTTCATTTGGATGTACTGTTCTTTCGTGATCTTACGTTTCACCTGGTAAATATTTACAGCATACAATATATTTCTTATAGAAATGGCGAAAGAAATGCTAGGAAGAACAGTTTAGAACTGATAGAGCTATCCAGTATAAATAAAGTTAGTGTAGTTTAGGTTTTCTTCTGTAGTAACACTGGATCAATAAGAGATGATCCCTACTGGACCTCTAGGAAGAACAGTTTAGAACTGATAGAGCCATCCAGTATATAAATAAACTCAGTTTAGTTTAGTTTTCCTCCTGTAGTAACACTGTATCAATAAGAGATGATCCTTACTGGACCTCTAGGAAGAACAGATTAGAACTGATAGAGCTATCCAGTATAAATAAAGTTAGTTTAGTTTAGATTTCCTCCTGTAGTAACACTGGATCAATAAGAGATGATCCTTACTGGACCTCTAGTATGAACAGTTTAGAACTGATAGAGCCATCCAGTATAAATAAAGTTAGTTTAGTTTAGATTTCCTCCTGCAGTAACACTGGATCAATAAGAGATGATCCTTACTGGACCTCTAGGAAGAACAGTTTAGAACTGATAGAGCTATCCAGTATAAATAAAGTTAGTTTAGTTTAGATTTCCTCCTGCAGTAACACTGGATCAATAAGAGATGATCCTTACTGGACCTCTAGGAAGAACAGTTTAGAACTGATAGAGCCATCCAGTATAAATAAAGTTAGGTTAGTTTAGGTTTCCTCCTGCAGTAACACTGGATCAATAAGAGATGATCCTTACTGGACCTCTAGGAAGAACAGTTTAGAACTGATAGAGTTATCCAGTATAAATAAAGTTAGGTTAGTTTAGGTTTCCTCCTGCAGTAACAGTGGATCAATAAGAGATGATCCTTACTGGACCTCTAGGAAGAACAGTTTAGAACTGATAGAGTTATCCAGTATAAATAAAGTTAGGTTAGTTTAGGTTTCCTCCTGCAGTAACACTGGATCAATAAGAGATGATCCTTACTGGACCTCTAGGAAGAACAGTTTAGAACTGATAGAGTTATCCAGTATAAATAAAGTTAGGTTAGTTTAGGTTTCCTCCTGCAGTAACACTGGATCAATAAGAGATGATCCTTACTGGACCTCTAGGAAGAACGGTTTAGAACTGATAGAGCCATCCAGTATATAAATAAACTTAGTTTAGTTTAGGTTTCCTTCTGTAGTAACACTGGATCAATAAGGGATGATCCTTACTAGACCTCCAGGAAGAACCGTCCATGGAGCAATCCAGTATAAATAAAACTAGTTTAGTTTAGTTTTCTCCTGTTACAGTCTGGTAGTAACACTGGATGAATAAGAGATGACTTCTGCTGGACATCGAAATGGGAGAGCTGGTGCCGCACATAAAATTACAAATTCGTACATTACCTGAGAACTGTGCAAATCTGTCGTCAACATGATAATAGAGTAAGCCAAAACATAGGCAGCGTCAGCACTTGCAAAGACGTCATCGCTAGGAAAGGAAACAGTTTAAGAAAGAGAAACACCCAGGAAGACCAAGGTAAGATGTTGCGGCTATACTTGGCACATGCCTGTATATTTGGATTTTTTTCAGGTAGCCAAAAAATTGCAGTTAGCCATGTGTGGTTCAAACTTGCCCACTTTGCTTGAACTAGTCAAACCACACAACACTAGTTAGTTGCAACCAAGGATCTCAGTTAGCTTCAGGCACTTGCAGGTAGTGCCGCTACCTAGGATCCCAACATTTGGCAGCCATGAATTGGCACAGCACAAGAACCTGAAGAGGAATCAAAACTACACTTACTTCGGATTAGTCTCACAAAATCTACTCGCAAACTTCTCCATCAGCCTGTCAATCTTCTGCGCCTCGCCGGGCAAGCGAAAGTTGTGCAGAAACAGACGTAAAGCTTGCACAAGAATCATCCCAGAGAACTCAAGTTGGTCAATATAGGCGTACATCACTTCACGTTCGTATCTGAAATGAAACTTAAGTTGAGTTCGTTGGATCTGTTGGGTTTGTTGTGTCTGCTAGGTGCGTTCTACCAAAGAAGTTACATTGTCTCTCTAAATGATCTTTGCAATGGAATAAAAAATAGTTGGGCAAAATTTTGTGTAATTAAAGTGTAATTTATTACACTTTAAATTTTAAGGTAACACTTACTGGCCCGGATCGCCAAGCAACTCTCCAATCATAGTCTAAAGAAAAGAGAGATTCTATACGTCTGGACTTCTCTAGTAATTCGCTTTTGTGGCTGAAGATTTCTTCACAAAATGCGGCATTTCCCCCCTTATTGACACAGCTAGAAACGCCACAGACTTGATGCAAGTTGTGGATTTTTTGTAGGTTTCTCAATAAGCCGCATCGAGCCTGTTGGCTTCGTCAAGTTGGAACGTGATATTTGCAGACTTGCTGCAAGTTGATAAAAGAACCTGTATCCAGCTTGTGAAAAAACGTCTTGACCATCAACTAACGTCAAGCCTGTTGACAACTTGCAGCAGACTGAGGCCGTACGGACCACGCGAGTTTTAAATCCACAATGTTTTTGTTTTTAAAAAGATTCGGACCGCGAGAAAAAAATAAACCAATTATTTGCCGGTTTGGTCGGTCCGTATAGGGAAATATTTCCCTCGGTCTCCTCGAGAAGTATTTCCCTATACGGACCTCTTAACCGGCAAATAACCTATATATCAGCTTGATGACTGCAAGATGACAAGCCATCAGCAGAACATACTTTAACTTGCGGGTTCCTATAGCAGTGAATGCTAGGTCATTCGTCGTGAAACAACAAAGATTCGATGAAAGTGAACCAACTAACATTTCTAAACACAAAGCAATTTTTTACCTTATCTAGTTTATCATCCGCGTGTAAAAACTGGGCGACTTCATTCACAGAGTCTCCCAACAGGCCCTCAGCCTGAAGAAATTTCAAACCTTTGGACGGATTTTTGTTGAATCTAGATAAGAAGAGGAAAAAATCACTGGCGAGGTTGATTTTTCAGTGATAGCTATGCGCCAAAGAAGTTAATAAGTTCTCTTTCGAAGTGATTTGCATCAAGCTGAAAAGTCGCTTCACTAGTGAACTGAGTGGTATTAGGCCGTTCGCCGTAGTTCGAAAATGTGGCTAGAAAACAAATTTCATTAAGCATGTCCTGGAACTGACGTAACTTTGCAGAACATAACTTTTTCAAACATGGGGAGTTCGAATCTGAAAAGTTGCCGCTCCTCTGACCCGCAGTTTTTTCATAAAATCCATTTTAATTCTCACTCTTTCGACACGCTTCAAATAATCTCCCGCCATTTTGAACTCTTCAATATTTCGTTTGCAATCGCTCAGAATGGTGATTATTCTGTCCCAGATCCCTCAACTCGCGGTAGATTGTCATTCTAACCGATGGAATTGCTAAAATCATTAACTTTGTAAACACATGGCTTCTTACAAAGCTGCAAGTCATGTTTGTGTGTGTGAAATCCATTTCCACGGCAAATGCAGAAATAAAAGAGCTACCAAAAGGGATATATTAGCAAACATTATTGAGACATAAGAAAACAGTGCTTAAACCTATTTTTATCATATAGAAAACTCACAGAAGTCGACGATTCAGGTAATATAAGTAAACTTGAAAAAAAGTTTGGGAAAAAAAATTTGAAAAAAATTCGGGAAAAAATTTTAAAAATTTTCCCTAATATTTTTGTCAATTTTTTTTTTCCAAATTTTTTTAAAATTCTTTTTCCAAATTTTTTTTTTCAGAATTTTTTCCCAAATTTTTTTTCAAACTTTTTTCCCAAATTTTTTTTCGAAATTTTTTCCCAAAATTTTTTCCAAAATTTTTTTGGCAAATTTTAAAAAATTTTGGGAAAAAAATTCGAAAAAAAATTTGGGAAAAAAAATTGAAAAAAAAATTTGGGAAAAAATTCTGAAAAAAAATTTGTGAAAAAAATTTGAAAAAAAATTTAGGAAAAAGTTTTGACAAAAAAATTTTTCCAAAAAAATTCTCATTCATATAATCACGAGAAAAATCCCGCGTGGGGTGCTCAAACACGCGTGTGTCTCGCGTGCGAAACCCTCGAAACAAATCCCAAAAAAATTTTGAGGAAAATTTTGACAAAAAATTTGGAAAAAAAATTTTGGAAAAAATTTTGGGAAAAAATTTCGAAAAAGAATTTGGGAAAAAAGTTTGAAAAAAATTTGGGAAATTCATGAATAATTCATGAATATTCATGAATTATTCATGCTTTTTCAGGAAAAAAAATTCAGGAAAAAATTTTGAAAAAGAAATTGGGAAAATTTTTTTGTCAAAACTTTTTCCTAACTTTTTTTCAAATTTTTTTCCCAAATTTTTTTTTCAAGTTTTTTTCCCAAATTTTTTTTTCAAATTTTTTTCCCAAACTTTTTTTCAAAATTTTTTTCCATATTTTTTGTTCAAAATTTTCTCCAATATTTTTGTCAATATTTTTTCCAAATTTTCTACCAAATTTTTTTTTCAGAATTTTTTCCCAAATCTTTTTTCAAAATTTTTTCCCAAATTTTTTGTTGAAAATTTTCCCTAATATTTTTGTCAATTTTTTTTCCCAAATTTTTTCCCAAATTTTTTTAAAATTCTTTTTCCAAATTTTTTTTTTCAGAATTTTTTCCCAAATTTTTTTTCAAACTTTTTTCCCAAATTTAAAAATATAGGGGGAAAATTTTGAACAAAAAATTTGGGAAAAAAATTTGAAAAAAAAATTTTGGAAAAAATTCTGAAAAAAAATTTGTGAAAAAAATTTGAAAAAAAATTTAGGAAAAAGTTTTGACAAAAAAATTTTTCCAAAAAAATTCTCATTCTTATAATCACGAGAAAAATCCCGCGTGGGGTGCTCGAAACACGCGTGTGTCTTGCGTGCGAAACCCTCGAAACAAATCCCAAAAAATTTTGAGGAAAATTTGGAAAAAAAATTTGGAAAAAAAAATTGGAAAAAAAATTTGAAAAAAAATTCTGAGAAAAAATTTTGAGGAAAATTTGGAAAAAAAATTTGTCAAAATTTTTTCTCCGAATTTTTTTTTCAAATTTTTTGTCAAAATTTTCCTCAAAATTTTTTCGGGATTTGTTTCGAGGGTTTCGCACGCGAGACACACGCGTGTTGCGAGCACCCCACGCGGGATTTTTCTCGTGATTATATGAATGAGAATTTTTTTGTCAAATTTTTTTCCAAATTTTTTTTTTCCAATTTTTTTTTCCAAATTTTCCTCAAAATTTTTTCTCAGAATTTTTTTTCCAAATTTTTTTGTCAAAATTTTCCTCAAAATTTTTTCGGGATTTGTTTCGAGGGTTTCGCACGCGAGACACACGCGTGTTTCGAGCACCCCACGCGGGATTTTTCTCGTGATTATATGAATGAGAATTTTTTTGTCAAATTTTATTTCGAAATTTTTTTTCCAAATTTTTCCTCAAAATTTTTTCTCCGAATTTTTTTTTCAATTTTGTTTCCAAATTTTTTGCTAAAATTTTCCTCAAAATTTTTTCTCAGAATTTTTTTTCCAATTTTTTTTTTTCAAATTTTTTTCTAAATTTTTTGTCAAAATTTTCCTCAAAATTTTTTCGGGATTTGTCTCGAGGGTTTCGCACGCGAGACACACGCGTGTTGCGAGCACCCCACGCGGGATTTTTCTCGTGATTATATGAATGAGAATTTTTTTGTCCAATTTTATTTCGAAATTTTTTTTCCAAATTTTTCCTCAAAATTTTTTCTCCGAATTTTTTTTTCAATTTTGTTTCCAAATTTTTTGCCAAAATTTTCCTCAAAATTTTTTCTCAGAATTTTTTTTCCAATTTTTTTTTTCAAATTTTTTTCTAAATTTTTTGTCAAAATTTTCCTCAAATTTTTTTCGGGATTTGTCTCGAGGGTTTCGCACGCGAGACACACGCGTGTTGCGAGCACCCCACGCGGGATTTTTCTCGTGATTATATGAATGAGAATTTTTTTGTCCAATTTTTTTTCCAAATTTTTTTTCCAAATTTTCCTCAAAATTTTTTCTCAGAATTTTTTTTTAAATTTTTTTCCAATTTTTTTTCAAATTTTTTTGCCAATTTCTTTTTCAAAATTTTTTCCTGAATTTTTTTTCAAGATTTTTTCCTGAAAAATTCATGAATTATTCATGAATTTTCATGAATTATCATGAATTATTCATGAAATATTCATGAATTATTTATGAATTTCCCAAATTGTTTTCCCAAATTTTTTTTCAGAATTTTTCCCAAATTTTTTTTTTTAAATTTTTTTCCCAAAATTTTTTCAAAATTTCCCAAAAAAATTTGGGAAAAAATTTTGGGAAAAAATTTCGAAAAAAATTTTAGGAAAAAGAATTTAAAAAAAAATGTGGGAAAAAATTCTGAAAAAAAAATTGACAAAAATATTGGGGAAAATTTTGAACAAAAAATTTGGGAAAAAATTTTGAAAAAAAGTTTGGGAAAGAAAATTTGAAAAAAAATTCGGGAAAAAAAATTTTGAAAAAAAAATTGGGAAATCATGAATAATTCATGAATGTTTCATGAATAATCATGAATAATTCATGAATAATTCATGAATTTTTCAGAGATCTTGAAAAAGAAATTGGGAAAAAATTTTTTGTCAAAACTTTTTCCTAAATATTTTTTCAAATTTTTTTCCCAAATTTTTTTTCCCAAATTTTTTTTTCTTAAATTTTTTCCCAAAATTTTTTTCAAATTTTTTTTCAAAATTTTTTTCCAAAATTTTTCAAAATTTCCCAAAAAAATTTTGGAAAAAATTTTGGGAGAAAAAAATAATCATGAATATTTCATGAATAATTCATGAATTTTTCAGGAAAAAATCTTGAAAAAAAATTCAGGAAAAAATTTTGAAAAAGAAATTGGGAAAAAATTTTTTGTCAGAACTTTTTCATAAATTTTTTTTCATTAATTAGTCGGGCAATTTGTACTTGAGCGTCGGGCAATCGGCTCGATAGCTCAATTCGTAGAGCGGCAGTCTAGAAACCCGAAGATACGAGTTCGAATCCTGCTCGAGACAACGAATTTTTCGTTGTTCTCTGCAGTGTCAGATTAACATTAATCTGAAGGAATTACTTGTAAGATTTCTGCAAATCAATCCATAGAAGTTCAACCACTTACAACTGAATGCCTTTCTCTCTCTTCTCTTTTTTCTGTTTCAAACTTTCAAATTGTTCAGCATTGTCGAGAGGACGGCCATTATTGAGCGAGCCTTGACTTCCTCCGGCCTTCATGGATTGTAAATCACCCTCGCCGCTTTCACCAGTATCTTCTTCGAAAGTACTTCCCTTGCGAGCCATGGTGGGAGTACCATCCTCAAAATCTGAAACATTTTGTTAAAAAAAGTTAAAAACCGAATTCTAACAGTTCTAAACTGTTCTTCCTAGAGGTCCAGTAAGGATCATCTCTTATTGATCCAGTGTTACTACAGGAGGAAACCTAAACTAAACTAACTTTATTTATACTGGATAGCTCTATCAGTTCTAAACTTTTCTTCTTAGAGGTCCAGTAAGGATCATCTCTTATTGATCCGGTGTTACTACGGGAGGAAACCTAAACTAAACTAACTTTATTTATACTGGATAGCTCTATCAGTTCTAAACTTTTCTTCTTAGAGGTCCCGTAAGGATCATCTCTTATTGATCCGGTGTTACTACGGGAGGAAACCTAAACTAAACTAACTTTATTTATACTGCATAGCTCTATCAGTTCTAAACTGTTCTTCCTAGAGGTCCAGTAAGGAGCATCTCTTATTGATCCAGTGTTACTACAGGAGGAAACCTAAACTAAACTAACTTTATTTATACTGCATAGCTCTATCAGTTCTAAACTGTTCTTCCTAGAGGTCCAGTAAGGAGCATCTCTTAATGATCCAGTGTTACTACAGGAAGAAACCTAAACTAAACTAACTTTATTTATACTGGATAGCCATATCAGTTCTAATCTGTTCTTTTTATAGAGGTCCAGTGAGGATCATCTCTTATTGATCCAGTGTTACTATAGGAGTAACCTAAACCAAACTAACTTTACCATACGAGATAGATCTATCAGATCTAAAATATCTCAAGGTAAATTTACCTAAATTATCATCGACTTGAGAATCTGGTTTGAAGTAAAGATCTCGACTCCATTCGACCATACACTTTAAGATCGAAACCAAACATTCCAGACCTTTGATCCGAATACTTCGTTCCTGAACCTACATAAGATGATGGCATTAGTCACCATTGATGAAGTTGAGAAAACTCTCATACAAACTCTCGCTTATCAACTCTCATCAACTCTCATGCAACTCTTGCTCTCGTTTGACCATGACATGAGAGTTGAGAAAACTCTCATACAAACTCTCGCTTGTCAACTCTCATCAACTCTCATGCAACTCTTGTTCTGGTTTGACCAGGACATGAGAGTTGAGAAAACTCACATACAAACTCTCGCTTGTTGACTCTCATCAACTCTCATGCAACTCCTGTTCTCGTTTGACCAGGACATGAGGGGTGAGAAAACTTTCGCTTCTCAACTCTCATCAAGTCTTGTTCTCGTTTGACGAGTCTTCTATTTGTGTAATATCCAACTTACAGGTGTAGCACCAAGTTCAATAGCTTGGCGCCCTTGTGCTACTTTCGAGAGATCATTAATTAACCTTTCAAAAATATTGGAGAGCGCCAGTTCACAATCGTAGTTCAGATAAACATCAACAACAGTCTGTGCATCTAGAGAACACAATATAACAATTGTAAGATTAGAGGAATATCTAGCACACGGTTGGACTCTCATACAAACTCTCGTTTTTCAACTGTATTGAACTCTCATGCAACTCTTGTTCCCGTTTGACCAGGACATGAGAGTTGAGAAAACTGTCATACAAACTCTCGCTTTTCAACCCTCGTCAACACTCATGCAACTCCTGTTCTCGTTTGACCAGGACATGAGAGCTGAGAAAACTCTCATACAAACTATCACTTGTCAGCTCTCATCAACTCTTATGCAACTCTTGTTCTCGTTTGGCCAGGACATGAGACTTGAGAAAACTCTCATACAAAAAAGCCTCGCTTCTAAACTCTCATGCAACTCTTACCTGAACAAATTCTCGTTAGTGTTTGCATCACCATCCACTTATGCTGAAAAGAGCTGGTCGAAGTTTCGAGAATATTGAGAAAAATATCTTTAAAGAATACCTAGAATGAAGGAATGGATTTTAGATGAATCGTTAAACCATAATACAAACAGCGACAGTTTGTCAATTTTGTCAATTCCATCAAGTTGCAACAACTCTGTTATAATCAAGCTTGTTGCAACTTGTCATTTGCAGACTTGTTACAACTTGTTGAAACAACTTGCAGCAAGCCTGTGGATAACAAATTTTGTCATTCTACCCGCCTTATCGTGAGCTATCGTCTCACTGTACTATAATTCAATGAGCTGAACTCAACCCCCAATAAGCCAAATTTACCAGCACAACATACCTCGATTTGCATTTTAAGATGGGTTTTAAAGTAGGATAGCAAAGTCAGAAATATCGCTAAGGAAAGTTCAAAGACAGCTGGAACAGACGATACTCCATTCTTCGAAAGAGCCACGCATAAGTATTGTTTAATAGCGTTGATAAACATTGGGTGCGTACGGAACACTGGGCCGGCGTTTTGAAGACACGATAGCAAGAGCTCCAAGGACAGGATTTTTGATCGTAGCTCGTGAGACCTGTGGGGAATAAAGTACACGATAGTGTTAGGAATTGCGTTGTGGGGCAACTGGCTAGATGGTTAGATATGATATTCATCCATGCTGGCAGTTGAGAGCTAATAAGCTGAATTGCGAAGGAAGTTGGTCCATCTCATCAAGTCGAAGAATTAAGCTTATGACTTTGACTGCACGACACTATACTGTGCTGTATGTAATATACTATACAGAACAGTACTAAACCACAGTGTACTGCGTTGTGTTGTGCTGTGTTGCACTCTGCTATGACTGCACTGTAGTGTACTGTGCTTTGCTGTTTTACTGTGTTGTGACTGTACTGTGCTGCGCAGCACACCGTCCTGTACTGTATCACACTACACTGTACCACACTGTACTGTACTGTACTTTGTGAAACTCATTAATAATTCATAAAGAAAACACAAAAGAAATCATGAGCGTGAAGGAGTCTGTATATTCTGATACAGAATTCTGTTGATTTTCATAAACTTTAACTTTGATTTTCTCGTCTTCTATAACATGTATTTTCAAAATTACTTTGCAAACTGATTTATAAAATTGGAGAGTTTCACAAGCTATCTACAAAATTCGCGTCCTTGTTGTATCAGATATACAACTCTCGCCTTCGGCTCGAGTTTGTATATGCTGATACAACACGGCCGCTCATGTTGTAAGTAGTACGTATTTCCCTGCACTTTACTGTGACTGTACTGTGAATGTACTGTATTTCCCTGCACTTTACTGTGACTGTACTGTGACTGTACTGTGACTGGACTGTGACTGTACTGTACTGTGACTGTACTGCGACTGTACTGGACTGTGACTGTACTGTACTGTACTGTGACTGTACTGCGACTGTACTGGACTGTGACTGTACTGTACTGTGACTGTACTGCGGCTGTACTGGACTGTGACTGTACTGTGACTGTACTGTGACTGTACTGCGACTGTACTGGACTGTGACTGTACTGTACTGTACTGTGACTGTACTGCGACTGGACTGGACTGTGACTGTACTGTACTGTGACTGTACTGCGACTGTACTGGACTGTGACTGTACTGTACTGTGACTGTACTGCGACTGTACTGGACTGTGACTGTACTGTACTGTGACTGTACTGCGACTGGACTGGACTGTGACTGTACTGTACTGTGACTGTACTGCGACTGGACTGGACTGTGACTGTACTGTACTGTGACTGTACTGCGACTGTACTGTACTGTGACTGTACTGCGACTGTACTGGACTGTGACTGTACTGTACTGTACTGTGACTGTACTGCGACTGTACTGGACTGTGACTGTACTGTACTGTACTGTGACTGTACTGCGACTGTACTGGACTGTGACTGTACTGTACTGTACTGTACTGTGACTGTACTGCGACTGGACTGTGACTGTACTGTACTGTACTGTACTGTACTGTGACTATACTGCGACTGTACTGGACTGTGACTGTACTGTACTGTACTGCGACTGTACTGGACTGTGACTGTACTGTACTGTACTGTGACTGTACTGCGACTGTACTGGACTGTGACTGTACTGAACTGTGACTTTACTGCGACTGTACTGGACTGTGACTGTACTGTACTGTGACTGTACTGCGACTGTACTGGACTGTGACTGTACTGTACTGTGACTGTACTGCGACTGTACTGGACTGTGACTGTACTGTACTGTGACTGTACTGCGACTGTACTGGACTGTGACTGTACTGTACTGTACTGTACTGTGACTGGACTGCGACTGTACTGGACTGTGACTGTACTGTACTGTGACTGTACTGCGACTGTACTGGACTGTGACTGTACTGTACTGTACTGTACTGTGACTGGACTGCGACTGTACTGGACTGTGACTGTACTGTACTGTGACTGTACTGCGACTGGACTGGACTGGACTGAGCTGTACTATACTGTACTGTGACTGTACTATTTCCTGAAAATTCCTTACTTAGGATCAAGGGGTCCCTCTGCCAAAGGCTTCATGGAAAGTTTACACAACGAACGAAAGACGAGGAAGGCATCTTTCTGAGTGATATGGGAAAATCTCTGCGGCTTTCCTTCATTCGTTCCTTCGCTCGGTATATCGGACTGGGCTTCAGAAACCGAACTACGAGCAGTTTCTAATCCTTCCTCGTGAGTTTCCGAGATATCATCTGGTATTGCCGTGTCTGACTTGGTTTGCGCATCTACAGGGATTTGAATCCGTGGTATTTCCAGAGTTTCTTCGCTCTGTAAGTTTTTCTCCTTTTCAGATACTTCTTGTTTAGTTTGATTTTTAGATGCTTCTAGATTAGTTTGATTTTTAGATGTCTCTAGTTCAGTTTGATTATCTGACGCATCAGATCCACCTGTTTCAGTGTCAGATTTGACTTCCTTATTGTCAACATTTTCCTGAATTTCGTCAACGGATTCGTTTATATTTTCATTAGTTTTGTTTGGTTCTGTTGACTCTGTACCGTTTGGGGAAACTGAGCCGGTAACATCCACAGGGTTAGTTTCTTTTGCATTTTCAGCCGTAACAACGCCGTCAGTGCTATTCTCGTGTTCTTCCTCTAAAACACTAGGATCATTCGCCGTCTCCCCTCGTGTATCGGTTTCTTCCGTTTCAGGTGGATGAGATTGCGAGTTGCTCGACGTCTCTGCGTCTGCTTTGCTCGTTTTTTCATCTTTTGCTGCCGGGTCATCCGCGTCGTCTTCTGCAAGATACAATTGAGACGAAAATTAGAAAAGGTCAGTTATATACGATTATTCTACTCTTTCACAAACAAATCGAGTAAATTTTGGGCAACTTGACCGATCCAGAATATCTAATACTGAGTAGTGATGTGATGACCCTTATTATCAGACACGCTGCGAGATAGGCCAAGATTGTTAAAGATATTAAAATAATGGAGGAAAAGGCTGCCTTAATGTTGACAACAGTGATTGGCACGACTTTCGAGTCTTTGTGGATAAGGACGCAGTGGCGAAGCCAGCCCGACATTTGGTCATGCAAATGCAAATTTTTCTATGTTCATATACTGTATAAAAAATCCATTTTTGAAGAAATGAACAATGACAATGATTTGAATTTGCATTGGATGATCAAATTGTCGGGCTGGCTTCGCTACTGTAACGACGCAAAACCGTACTAGGTACTTCGGATTCCCTACCTATTGGGCGATAGCGGGTCGTTTAATCCGTTCACCCAAAAGCGCGAGAAACATTTTTTCTTAAGTGTAGAGTAAGTAAAATTGAATACCTTCCAAGTCAACGCCCTCATCTTCCTCTTGAACCACTTCGCCATTCGGCAATGTTTGATCTTCTTTCACATGTTTCGTTTCAGTTGTCGCACTCTCGTCTTGTTTTGCTTCACAAGTGTCCTGGGTTGGCGGTTCTTCTTTCTGATCATCTTTTAAACTTTTACTCTCAGCGGCCATTTCCTCTTCGAGTTTTGCAGCAACAACCTTAATATTGAAATATTACTTTCAATGCTTACATCGACAAGGCTTTAGGGTTGTTGCCAGTGACCTAAAATCTAAACATCTAAAAATACAGTAACAGTCCCAAAATTGCATGGCTTATCCTCCTATTAAAAAGGCATTCGACTGATGGATCTACAAAAACCATTACCAGCGGACAATTTTATAAACCGCAAAATTGTTGTCTTGTTTTTAAAAGCTCGAATCTTGAGTTTACAAGATGTCGTTTTTCGGAGTGTGTTTTTTCTTACATGATGCATCTACAGTGACATAGCTCTGGCCATAAATTAAATCACTTACCGCTTGATTTTCCATTCTTTGAAAGACCAAACTGATCATCTGCGTGAGCGTTGCCTTGGCTGTGGTTTGATTGATAAGATTCCTGCTTGCAAGGTAAATATTGTACACAGCACGGACAGCTTGGAGTAAAGTTCCCTCGTGAATTTCACAAGTACTCGATGTCACAGCTGTAAGCAAAGCCTAGTGGGAAAAAAATGAAAAAAAAATATAATATTTTCTCTTTCTTTTAGAGTGGTTAGCTCAGTGGCCATTACCAGCAGACAATTTAATAAAATATAAGAAAAAACACACTCCAAAAAACAACATCTTGCAAACTCAAGATTCGAGCTTTAAAGACAAACAACAATTTTGCGGTGATATTTCGACAATGACTTTGAAATAGAGTCAAAATACCCTCGCAAAATTGTTGTCTTGTTTTTAAAAGCTGGAATCTTGCGTTTACAAGATGTTGTTTTTCGGAGTGTGTTTTTCTTATATTAGCTCAGTGAAGTCATAAACTTTAACAAATTAATTATATGATAGAAATAAAAACGGGTGCTGACAGCTGTTTTATATGAGCGGTTAAAATGGACCAGCTTGTGTGTGCATATAAAAGAAGCTTTTCCCACTCAACGCAAATAATAACTTTCAACCTAGTACATAGCAACTAACTTAGTATATAACAACAATGAACACTCTTTTAAACGTAGATTTGTGATTTGTGTTGTAAGTAGACTTCCCATTTATTGTTTAAGGTTTCTGACTTGTATTAAAATGTAATAATTTCTTTACTTGTCATTGTAACACAGATTTCACGTAAATTATTGGCACAAAGAAAAGCCAAGCCATTTTTTTGCAAGATATCTTCACAACTTGTATTAGGTCTGTATTCTCCAAAAATAGTTTGCAACATGAAATTTTAGAAATTGCTAAAGGGAATTTTACTAGCTGCTAGAGGATTGCTAGGGAGTTGGTTGAACTCCTTATGGTAAATACCTTAATAATCTGAAGTTGAACTCCTTCATCTGTGTGAATGCCAGTGAAGCAAGTGCAGATTGTATCAATAATTCTGTCTATCAAACGTTTCTCTGGCTCAATCGAGTCGGGCGTGTCACCGACGATATGTCCATAAGCAATCAGTTTCTAGAAAATAATACATTTTTTATATACATGTTTTGCCCTATAATGACATGTTAACAAGTTGCAACAAACTTGTCAATTTCATCAAGTTGCAACAAGTGTGTTAAAATCAGGCTTGTTACAACTTATCATTTGCAGACTTGTTACAACTTGTTGAAACAACTTGCAGCAAGCCTGTGAATAACAAGTTTTGACAATCAACTTGCAACAAGTCTGTTGACGACTTGCAACAGACTTGTCGTCGACAAGCTGTCCCAAGCCATGCGAACACATACTGATATCGGCTTGTTCACCTTATCGGAAACAAGTCTGCAAATTACAAGATGTCAACAGACTTGTACATGTTGAACTTTACAACTTTCGCACCTGAATACAATCGAGAGCAGTGATGACAATCCTGGAACATTTCGACTGACAAGCCAGTTCAAACGGCAAGAAATATTGATCTGCTGTGATAAAGGTTTGTTGACCTGGTGGAGGTGGCAGTGTTGCCGAGGAACTGTCGCTGTGCAAAACATTCATAAAAATCAGCCACTGTATATAACAGGCATTAGAGCAGTTATGAGTGATTTGTGAACTCTCAATGCCAAATGCTTGACAGCAATTGTTGTTTTTGAGATTTTAACACCATCGATATTTTTAATATCAGAAATGTCACCATTGAAAAAGCCATAAAATTAACAGAGCAAGAATATTTTATAGTAAACAATTATTTTTTTACAAAATCACACCTAAACAACAGTTAAATTGGCAACAGCATTTAAAAATCAAAACAACTATGTGCTTTGGGTGGTCACATCTCCAATGCAACTGCCTTAAGCCATGCAGCAATTGCAGTATTTACATATTGAAGACCTCAGAAACATAGTCAAAACCCTAAAACACTGTTAGTACATGAACAAATTTATATTCAATGTATATACTAAAACATTTTAATTGCAAATACCTTGCAGATTTTTCATTGGCATTTCCTTGGGCAGCATTAATCTCTTCTGAAATTATCAAAAAAAAATCATTTGGCATTACAATTTGTAAGTCAGAAAATCATGAATCATTTTGAAATAGACATAATTGAGTGCATTGGGTGAAATAAACTATTGTGTACATAACTGGTACAATTATAGAATACCACAACAACAGACACAACTAGGTGGCTGCTGGCTACATATTTCAGCAAGCAATAAAATAGACTTGTTATGTATTTTACATGTGTTCCCTCATTTGTTCAACAAAAACCTATCAAAGTATAGCAATGTAGGGAAAGTAACGAAGCTTGTTATGAAGCAATAATGAAACAAACTTTTATCAGATAGGATATTCTATAATTGTTCCCACTGTTTTGAACCAGACCAAAAGGTCATGGCTAAGAATTTCCAGGACAAAAATAGAAAATTGTGACAAAATTATGCACCTTCTTTTTTGACACTTTTTCTCAGTTGTGGATTGAATATTTTGTTACATTGGTATACCAAACATAAGGCTTAACAACCATTGCTGCGTCAGACCCTTATATTCAATTATATGCAACAGATGATGCCCAGTGAATAATGTAAATAGACAAATGTTTTACATTTCGAACAGGAATGCTTTGGAAAATATGATTTACTAACCAAATACCTGTCATTTTCCTGGTTTGCTATGCTCGAAAATGAATATAAACTAGAGTTTCAAATTCAAAAATAGTTCGAAAATGCAAAATTTAGAAAGGTTTATACTTGTGGTGCCTTGTTTGTCATTTGAACAGAACTGATGTGCAGAACAAACAGGAAAACATCTCTACAGTTGGTGTCAGCTAAATTTTCATTGCAAGATTCCGAACTTCATTGCGAAGATAATGTCAATTTGATATTCATAAAATACTTTCAATGATATGCCATTTGCATAATTTCATAAGATGACCTAATTTTCCAAGTAAACAGTACCCACGGCAAACAGTAGCTCAAAATTGGATTCAAGTACAAAAATATAGTACAGTAATTTGCAGGGTTACTGCACTTTAGAATGGCACAAATGAAAAATCCTTGTCAGCATTGGTATTAATAGTATCACACTGTCAAGTACATTGAATTTAACAGTGTATTTGTTTAGTTACTACTCCACTTTACTTAGAAGTTAGAATATGATATGTTTAATTCTTTAACATGACACACATTTGAATTTATATTTTGTACAAATACTTAACATGTAATTCTCAATCTATGCTCTATGTTTAAACTACGCTGGCGTATCTCCAACAATCTGTCAAGTATGTATATTCTATTGTCTCATAATGTACTTCGAGGTATATAGTCTAGTGAATGCCTTTATAATGCAGCCTTGCAGTTCCAGGCATCCTGGGCGAATATCGGACAATTTATAAACATTAACTAGTTCTAAAGGGCCAAATTTATTAAAAGAACACAATTTGAAAGTCATAAACAATTTGGCAATCACGTCTGTTTATCATTTACCTAAGGCTGTCTCGCAAGCTTTCTTCAGCTGTGAGTGATGCGACTTCTTCGTCTCTTTATCGTGGAGGATTTTTTCCAAGGCTCGCGAAAGGAATACGTTCTTGGTCTTAGTGCTTTTGTGCATGGCGTGGCTGGGTTTGAAACGGACAGCATACAACTGGAATGGAAATTTTCTCAATTAAGACATCTTAGTACAAAAATTTGTTTTAAATTCCGCCATGTTTTCCCTTTCAACATTATCACGTGACAAAATGGTTGAGTTCACTGGGTAAGAATCGTGTCACGAAATCAAATCCTAATCTAATCTCGAATTTTAATCTGATTTCAATATTTGATTAAGATCAGAATTCGATCAACATCAAGATTAGATCAGAATTTAGTATCTAAATGTAAATCGTTTCATCTATGAATCGTTTCATAAATACACAAAATAAAATCTTATTAAATCTAGTTTTTAATCATAATTGTCACTGTTGAAATCCAATACATAACCCTTATAATATTTAAGCTGCAGGGCTTGGATTAGATCAAAATTGGATTACGATTCACATTACCCATATATTCCTCTGCCCGCACAAAGCAGGCACCAAACTTTAAAATAGACCAAATTAAAATAATTTAATAAACTGGAAGAATATATAAATATTCTTTCTATTTATGAGGTTATTTACGCGGCATAAACAAAATTATGTAGTGGTTCTCTCAGGTAACTCTTTTATAAGTAGTTTCCGGGTTGAAAACTTGTAAAATCAGCAAAATCCAAAAGCAAAATATTGCATTGTCAAATTTGAACACGTATACAGATCAACACAGATCAATTAAGATCAGTGTGTGCAGGTTTCCGCCTGAATGACGTCATCTCAATTTCAAAGAAAAGAAAATTACGAGAAAATTGTTCTGCAAATTTTCACAAAACTTTGAGCTGTTTGTGCTGCAAAAGTAGTGGTTTTCTTCTTCCTTCTCGTCAAAAAATGGGCATACCACATCTAGTATTAGTTCATGGCTGGATTCCTTTTGCTGTTGTAATTTTTGTAAGTATTTGTGGGTGGTCACCACCAACCGATACAAACTATATACTGTTACTAACAAGCTGTGCGAGTGGTTGATCATAACAATAAAAGACAATGAACGGTAGAAATTGGTTTTCTAAAGAACCAATCACAAACAATGTTGTCTGTTGTTTTAAAAGTCCAATCACAAGCCTAATCATCTTAGGTTGGTAGTCTACCCATGAGTTCAGTTGGCGACATTATATTCATACATGACTTGTTTTTGCAAATTTTTGCAACAATCAGTGACTGTTAGATGGTGTAAACGTTGTGAACAGGGTGTCCATGTAAATAATGAACAAAACCTGCTCTCGTGGCCAAGAATGTATAAATATTTGTTGCAAATTGTCAATGTAATGTATTATGTCATATATGCAGATTTTTTGTAACGGTCAAGTTGCAACGAGTGTTAAAATCAGGCTTGTAGCTTGTCATTTGCAGACTTGTTACAACATGTTGAAACAATTACTTGCAGCAAGCCTGTGGATAACAAGTTTTGACAATCAACTTAAATTGCAATTACAAGCGTGCTGACAAGTTACAACAGACTTCAGTCAACAACAAAATGTCACAACTAAGCTGTGCAAAAGTGTCCTGATATCAGCTTGTTGAAAGAAGTCTGTTGCAAGACATCAAGAGACTTGCAACTTTCATGCTTTTGGGCTGCATACCAGTAATTCAGTAGGAGATAGTTAGAACACAGTAATTAATGTCAAATATATAAATTTTTACACTTGAAGGTTATTTTCATGTTTTCCTGGGTGTATATCCGTTATTATCAAGATCGTTTGGAGTCAGAAGTTTCGACCACAGTCACAGCAATATTTGCTCTTACAATAACATTGATAACGTCAGCCATGGTACCTCTAGATATCTTTATGGTGTCGTATATGAAGAACTCCGATGGTACTTTTAAAGTAATGCAGCTAAATTTTTGTTGTTGTTGGATATACTTGTGTTTGAGGTTAATGTATCCAAATTTGCTTTCAGTCCTGCAAAGAGGCAGGCTATTTTGCATCATGCATTCTTAACAATTTTCACCAGTTCAAACATGCATCTTCTAAGAAGTCTGTTGATATGACGATATGTATCAATGAATATCAAGCTTGCTGCAGACTTGTTATGAACATGTTAATGTCAGCTTCTCGACGACAAGTCTATTGCAAGTTGTCAACAGACTTGTTGCAAGTTGATTGTCAAAACTTGTTATCCACAGGCTTGCTGCAAGTTGTTTCAACAAGTTGTCTGCAAATCACAAGATGCGACAAGCCTGATTTTAACAGACTTGTCGCAACTTGATGAAATTGACAAGTTTGTTGCAACTTGTTGACAAGTTGCAACAATTAGCAGGTAGAAATGACAACTTGCAACACGTCTGTGGAGGTTTTGGACTGCATTTATAAAAGAGATACCATGAAAACAGAAACAAGCTTGAAATTTTGGTTGTTTTTTTTCAACCCAGAGTTGGGCAGTCAATTTAACTGAGAGAAGTTCATTTGAAGACAATATCAGCTATACATACTATGGTACGTAGGTAGAAAATAATACCATTAAAAATAATTTCATTTGTACATAAAGTTACAATAATTACATTAATAGCCATACGCATTGTCAACCTGTGTTTGTGATACAGGATTTCATTTTGGGAAAGTGTCATTCTCACGTCAACTTGAAATTTTTTGTCTTACTCCAGGTCTTTATTCCGTTGTGATTCTGTTTCTTTTCCTGATCTTGCCTTTCATGTATTTCTACTTCGAAGAGCAAGATATAAACGCTACAGTGAAAATGGTAGGATTTGTTCCCCTATGGGGTTTTCTATTTACTCAGTACCATATGAATTCTATTGAAAAACTGACCGACAACTTCCAATTATAAACAATCACAAGTCATACTGTAAATTTATACTATGATTTCAATTGGAACACTGTTCAACTGGAATTGTTTTGCTTGATTTAGAGGATGTGTGGAGCGTTGAAATTCACTATAGTTTTCTTACTTGCAGCTTCAGCCATTCTACTTGTCGGGTATGCATCACATATATTAAAATTTTTGCAAGCACTGTTATGGCTTCAAATAATATGCTACTGCATTAATATGTCATTTTTTGTACAGCTTGTGAACAAATGTGTTCACAACTGGTAGATGCATAATTTGAGCTTTAATTGGGGGTAAGGGGAGGGGGTTCATATATAGGTGTCTTGCCCAGATAATTTCTTTTGAAGTCAATTTATCAAACGAATTTGTCAGGCACAAAATACAAATATACATATTAAATGACCCTCTCCCCCCCCCCCAATAATTACTCTGGTTATGCCTTTGACAACTGGAAGCAGCATGATTGCAAAAATTTGCCAATATTTCTTCTTACAGGAGTTTTGTTCCTCTCAAACATCCTCCTAGCAATGTCACAGAGTGGGATGACAAACTGAACTACCTCAAAAATGAGATCAAAACTTCACGTATGTCCGCATTCAAATGCACAGTAGCGAATGAACACATGCAGTTGTGTACATGTATAAGCTCTATTATTCTACACTGTAATTTCATCAGGTCCAGTAAGGATAATTTCGTATTGATCCAGTGTTACTACAAGAGGAAACCTGAACTAGACTAACTTTATTTATACTGGATAGCTCTATCAGTTCTAAACTGTTCTTCCTAGAGGTCCAGTAAGGAACATCTCTTATTGATCCAGTGTTACTACAGGAGGAAACCTAAACTAAACTAACTTTATTTATACTGGATAGCTCTATCAGTTCTAAACTGTTCTTCCTACAAATCCAGTAAGGATAATTTCTTATTGGTCCACTCTGTGTTACTACAGGAGGAAACCTAAACTAAACTAAACTAAACTAAAAAATCATTATATTTAAACATCTTGCTTCTCGTTTAGATGGTGAGACTGCACTGACTTTCACCATTGGCCTTCTCGCTTTCGTTGGTTTGCTCTGTATCATCACATACACGGTAAGATTTGTATCATCCACAAGAGAGTTAAATATGATTGGTGGTAAATATGATAAATTAGCCATGTGAAATGAACACATTGATCACATGTGAAATTCATGTGATCCTCCTCCTTGCAAAACTCGACACATGTTCTAATCACACGAATTTCACACGTGATTTCGATCGTGTGACAAAACTATAAAGGCCCTGTCACACGGTGCAATTTTTCTTGCAACTTGCAACGCAATCTACTCTTAAGTGATGTAAATTTGTGAAAAATGTTTGGTATGTTAAAAATATATTAGCAAACTGTGATGGAAACTTGTATTTGCCAATTTTACATCTCCCAAGAGTAGAATTACATTGAGAAAAAAATTGCACCGTGTGACAGGGCCTTAACACTGAAAGAAATTCTCCCAATTTCGTATGCAGTAATGTGTATGTGTTGTCTAGGCGTATGGAATGTCTGCTTTGCCACTGGAGCTTATCAAAGGCTACAAGAGCGTCAAGGTTCGTATGCGTTAAAACTCAGTTACAAAAATCTATTTTGTTTCATTATTGTATTTTATTAGCTTCGCCACAAGGAAAGGGTCACCTCAACGCTGTGAGCGAATTACCGTAAGCCTCTATCACCTAACTTACCCTGCCAACTTTCTCTGTGCGAGGAAACCTAGTAAGTACCCAGAGAAAACCCACGGCTTTCGGCAGAGCGTTGACTTGAATGCGGTGTCGTTACCGAGCGTTTGCATTCCGAATTATTTCAAAAAGCTTCCGACTTGTTGACATAATTTAATGAAAACCGGCACAAACCTCGTGTAAGGGCAAAAAGACACCGTATTGTATTAAGCCCCGTACAGACGAGCAAGAGACGTTTCTTGACGAGCTCACTTACGCGTCTGTACGACGAACAAGTTTTCTTTGACAGGCTTTATTTGTTGCTGTGTACGCGAAATTTGACAATATTTTTTCTTGACAACTTTTACGAGGCCGCACGAATTAAGCACATAAACAAACAATTCCCTTGTCCAGTGTTCCTTGTCGCACGTACACAAGTTTCCTTGCAAAATCAAAAGCTGGTACGACTAGCTTCTAAACCAGGCTCCTTGTCAAGGAAAAATTGTCAATTTTTCGCGTAGGTATGAGCAAATAAAACTTGTCACGGAAAACTTGTTCGTCTGTACGGGCCTGTATACTTCATATCGCCATTATAGTTCATATAATCTCACACTTTTTGACAGGGGCGGATCCAGGATTTTTAAAACGTCAGTCAAAAATTTTGGGCAGTGATGACGTCATAGTGATGACGTCACCAATACGATGACGTCATCATATTAGCATTAACTTTGTTACAGCCACATTTGAACTCCACTGCTGTTTCACCCAAAATCAGGTTCATCAGCATGCTTAGGAAAGGCATAAAGAGATTAATCCGACACACAAGCTTTAGTTTATTATACTTGTGTGAGTTTGTGATTTATAATTAGTTGCTAATAAACACATATACACAAAAGATTTCTTTTTTTGTTTGTTTATTTTTTGGCCTTCAAAATCTCATACACTTACCGGAACAAAGTCTTACACTTATTAGGAACAAAGGGACTGTTGTTACTAAATATTGTTTATGTTTGCATGACACCAACATATTGTTAGAAAACATTGTCCATTGTACATGATACCAATATGGTTCCTATTACCTATTTGAGTATTTATATTACCAGATATTGTTTTTTACCTTCCTTGTCTCATAGATTTACATTTAGTCACTCAGGCCTGACTCGCATGCTATATCGTATTTCATATTACATGGAGACTGTGCCATTATGAACAAGGAGACTGTTGACACCAAATATTGTTTTATTTTGCTAGACACTAATATGGTTTCTATTACCTATTATTAAATACTAAGTAATAAGGATGAAAAAGTAAAGAACAAAATGATTAGGTTAAAAGTTTTTACCAGGTTCAAAACAAAACAACAGGTGAATTGCATCTAAATCTATATATATTGTGATTATGCTGGTGAGGTTTAATTAGGTGGTTAAAAGCAATTTATATTGCAGCTGACCACAATCAGGGTAGTAGATACACATATTTGTACCTAAACAGATGAAAGACCCAAAATGCATCTAGAAATGATGACCACTTGTGACTACTACAATTCAAAATAGCCTCTTTCCTCACTAAGTCCTCTTAAGTAAGATTACTATCAAAACAATCTTTGGACACACACAAGGTAGAAGATTTTTAAGGCAATAGTACTTATCATGCTCTTTCATAACAGACAAGAAAAGGTGTTGTGAATAAAAATTAGCATGAATGTAAAGCTCAAGAAGTTAAAATTCTCAAAGGCTTAGCTAAACTGTTATTGCCTACCAGTACCAAAGACACAGAACTGTTAAGACAATCACCAGAGATATCAGATCTAGTAGAAATATTCAAAAATAAGTAATGTCACTTATATCTATAGTATCCAACAATACCACAGGCAATGTCATATTTCAGAAATAAATACTATTAAATAGATCAACAGAACTTTGGTTCATAAATGGTAATATACACAATATAACACACTGTCGTGTTGTGATTTAAAATTTTATATTGCATTTCAGTGATTTTACAAAGTTTACAACATAAGTTATAAAGTACACAACATTGTTTTGAAATCGAGTTGACCTTTGCACTCAACGCAAGTATATGCAAATATATCAATATGGTAATACATACGAACGAAAGTCGTCCATATTTCACACTGTAAATCTACAACAATTGTATAATAGCACATCAACAAAGTATTGTTGCCCAACTTACCTTATAGCAGAACACGCTTCGTTCTTTACTTCACGAGCATTTTTGGGCACGTAGCTTTCGGCTCCAAAGTTTTTAGCTATACTCCTGCGAATACACGTTCGTCAAAAGCTCTTGTGAATTTTACCCTTCATTTGAGTGTTAATACTTTCCAAAGGCTTCATATTGCCTCTGAGCAATTCCGATCTAACCATATCGTATTTGCAAGACATACTTCGAGTTGAATCGAATGAACCTTTGCAGTCAAGGTTGAGATCATTGAATATTAATTAGCTTGCCAATGCCAAACTTGCAGCATCATGACTGAGATACCCCACGCAAAGTCAGTCAGAAAAAATGAGCCAATGAGAGTGGAAAGTTTTTTCAAATCATCCAATTAAAAAGCTTGTAGAGAGCTTCGAATTGCGCAAGCTAAGTCAGACCCCCGCAAAGATCAGTCAAAATAGTTAATATGGCCTCTCGACCAATCAAATGACTAGAAACCACCACCCGAGTCGGCAAGATTTTGGTGAAATACCGCTGTCTGTGACTTGAGAGTAACGATTTAACGCGTGCTGCCGGAATATATTTAACTGGACTACAATAAGTTGGAGCTCGTATAAAATTGTGAAAATGCCGCTTATAAATATAAGCGCCTGATTCAGACAGAATATTAATTATTATGGATCTTACACGTAAGTCGCATGACTGACTTGACTACCCCTGGATCCGCCCCTGACTTTTTAAACAAAGCGCCACAATCTGTATGCATCCATGCTGTAGGACGAAAGATTCTCCCTGAACTCAAGGCGCGAAAACGTGGAATCACAGATCAGTTTCCTGAAAGGCAAATATGAAGGACAGCGTCGCATGCCTACGCGGGATCGCTCAAGGCTTTCACAGCTCGAGGAAGAAGAGACCTTGCTGGTGCGAAGAGAGGGGAGATTGGCTAATGCCGACAGGAAATGTTGCAAGAATTGCTTCGCGTTGTTTCGACCCTTTCAAATAGTTCTTGGCATTTTCTTTTTTCTGTTAGCTTTGTTGATTGTCATTTCACTTGTCATCACTGGGTAGGTATCTTGGAAAATAGGAACGAACTCTATACATTACGAAACCGATTAGATGTAGTTGATATAGAGTCTGATAAATAGTTTAGTTTAAGTCTTCCACCAGCAGTAACACTCGATCAATAAGAAATTATCCTTACTGGACCTCTAGGAAGAACAGTTTAGAACTGATAGAGCTATCCAGTGTAAGTAAAGTTAGTTTAGTTCAGGTTTCCTCCTGTAGTAACACTGGGTCGATAAGAGATGATCCTTACTGAATCTCTAGGAAGAACAGTTCAGAACAGATAGAGCTATCCAGTATAAATAAAGTTAGGTTAGTTTAGGTTTCCTCCTGTAGTAATACCGAATCAATAAGAGATGATCCTTATTGGACCTCTAGGAAGAACAGTTTAGAACTTATAGAGCTATCCAGTATAAATAAAGTTAGTTTAGCGTAGCTGCAACACTTGATCAATGACTAAGGCCACTAGAGCCATGGAGCATGTAAAATTAATAAAAGTAAAAGGTTGCAACTGAGCACCCAAAGATGGATTGATGATTATAAATTTCAATTTTACTTGCTACAGGATCGACAAAGCCATGCATTCGCTCGGCTACAAATATGGTTATTCGTTACCAGATCCCAAATTTATCAACCCCGTTAATAAAGTCATGCTGTACGCACAAAAGGTAATCACTGGCTAATAATTTTTGTCGGGGGAAAAATTACCAGTACTTCTTATTAAAAGCGAATTTTGTTTGCTTAACAACTTTTTCCCAGGCGGGCAAACAGGGAAAAGTTGATAAGAAACATGTTTCCGCAACAATGTTTGCTGAGGTGGACAAACACGGAAACATTGGGGTAAATACTTTTGAAACAAAAGTCATCGTTGTTTGTCATTCGTTCTTTAGAAAACCAATTTCTATAGTTTGTTGACTTTCATTGTTATAACCAACCACTCACAAAGCTTTAGTATAGGTTGGCGGCGACCAAAGGTTCAGGGTTTCTGGCCGGAAGCTGAACGCAACAAAATTAAACTCCACATATTTTTTTAGGTGTTTCCTTTAGATTACTGCCTGTTTTTTGCTGTCGTTTTCTATTTTGTGTATTGCACCATGGTTGGAATGAGAAAGATTGGAATTCGCTTTTTCTGCATCAAAGTATCCTTCTTACACGGCGAAACATCCAAGCTTTGTAAACATGTTCAGTAACCGTCCTATCTAGTCTAGTATTTTTGTGACATCTTTGTGTTCTCCTTGACAAAACGCGCAGCTCTATAAAATTCGACCGCGAAAGACTATGCCCCATGCCCTGCTCTTTTTCGTGTTCATTCTTATGTACGTGGTGTTAGCAATCAATGTAGTGCTCATGACATTGGCGCCTCAATACTTGATGTATGGTAATCAAAAATACCAGAAGGTGAGGTTATTGTATACAACTACACAGCAAAAAACGGGCAAACCGCAGCAAGTCTGTTCACATCTTGCAACAGACTTGCTCTCAACAGGCCGATATTCAGGATGAGTTCTCATGGCTTGGTACAGTTAGTTGATGATAAGCCTGTTACAAAGTTGATTGTCAAAACTTGTTATCCACAGGCTTGCTGCAAGTTGTTTCAACAAGTTGTAACAAGTCTGCAAATGACAAGTTGCAACAATTCTGATTTTTATTGAAACTTGATGAAATTGCAACTTGTTGACAAGTTGCCAGTAAAACTGACAACTTGTTACAGGTCTGTGGCGTTACGGAATTATGTATATTGCCTAAAATTTGTTGACTTTGGAAAGGAAAACAGGAGAAAAATACCACGCCAGATTTGGCTTGGGTTGTTCAGTGGTGAGAGACAACGCGTTAAACGCTAGTATTGACCATTGTTCACAGTAGTTCACGGTCGACAGTCACTGTTTAATCATTGTTGACAACCATCAACAAGCTTGCTTCATCAACTATTGTCGGCTCTTGTTCCAACAACATTGTAACAACTATTGTTCTTTGTCAACATCGAACAACTATTGATCGAACAATACTCATCAACATTGTCAATCAGCAAGCGTTGTTGAACCTTGATAACAATATTGTTCAGGCGTTGTTCAACGAACAACTTTGCATCAACCTGATTAATTTTGCGCGTGAACTATGTGTGCATATGTGTTGATACAATACTCTGCTGAAACAGAGACTACATTTCTTCAGTGAATGTATTTTCTACGACAGGTCCATGATACGAACATGACTCACCCCGGCAACTCCACTAACGGTACAAATTACACAACCACAATATTGGATTGTTCGACCAAAGTCTCGAATGGTAGGTTGATGTGAATTATTAGTACGGATGATGTAGGTTGATGTGAATGGACCTTTAACCTTTTAGAGGAAATTTTGAAAAAAATCGAAATAGGAAGAAATATTACCACAGCTTGAAAGAGCATCCTAAACTTAGTAAAATTGCAAAGTTTGGTTGTAAAATGTTGTAAACTATAGAAAATATAGCCTTGCGAAGTTGGCAAATTTTCTGTAGTTTTGTATTATCCGTGAGAAATGAATACAAGGTTATCAACTGGGTATTATTTCCCATCCGTAATACACATGTATACAAAATTTGCCAAATTCGCAAGGCTATATTTCCTATAGAATACAACATTTTACAACCAAACTTTGCAATTTCACTAAGTTTAGGATGCTCTTTCAAGCTGTGGTAATATTTTTTCCTATTTCGATTTTTTCAAAATTTCGTCTAAAAGGTTAAAGGTCCATTATGGACCGAAAGCTTTGCAATGATAAATTTACGTGGTGTTTTGTGAACGTTTTCTTATAGAACATTGCACCATGTCTCGCATCTCAGTTCTACTCTCGAGATTCTTCTACAAAGTGTGGTTCTTTGGTGTTTGTGATTTCTGGGGAACATGGCTGTTTCTTTTGGTAAGGAATTGCACGAAACTAGACTGTTTATGATCACAAATTTACAGCTAAGATGAGCTAGCTCGTCAAAGCTGGACAAGCTTTTCGAGGCTAAAATAAGGCTGAAATGACAAAAATAATACTCGGTATAACTCAGATAAAGTGTTATATTACAAAATGCTGAAAGAATCTATGAAAGTCAGAAAAAACCATCTTTCTGCACAATTTCTTGTCGTGTTCTTCCCCTAAATAGTTGTTGCTGTTTAATAGAGTTTATCTTCAATCTATTATTCACTGGGTTTTATGCTTTTCATGTTTTTCACAGGCATTTACCATTGGTCTTGTGGTGTCGTGTTGTAAGGGTCGCAGGTCCTACATCGGAGACATTGATTCGAGCGATGATGAGTCTGAGGACGAGTACAAAAGGTCTATTGGCACCTGATGTACACACTTGATCCTTATATCGGAGTACGTGTTATCCATACAGATACATTATTGTAGCATCGGGTTGTTATTGTCTCCCTTGCACAAATTGTACATGATACGTTCCAAAATCGCACGTGAGAGCACATGAATGTCACATATGATCACATGAATGTCACATGTGATCACATGAATTTCACATGTGATCAAATAAACTTCACATGTGATCAAATAAACTTCACATGTGAAACACGAATTTCACACGCGATCACATGAATTTCACACGTGATCACATGAATTTCACACGTGATCACATGAATTTCACATGCAATCACATGTGATTACATGCATTTAACATGCGATCACATAAATTTCACATGTTTTCGCATCACTTTCACATGTGATCACGTAAATTTTACATTAATTGTTGATGAGGTCATACAATGTAATTTTATGATTTTGTAAGGGCTCAAATCGATTCGAGTTTCGATTCGAGTTAATGAAGAGAAGGGTCAACGATGCATGGTTTGCTTAGACTCGTAAGTAATTTAGAAAAGACATATAATTATATTTATAATTTGTATTTGTAGCTGACGATAATTGTAAATAATTATCTACACAACGTTTTTGAGTAAAAATTAGTTCGCAACAACGCGACTTGTATGTTGATCAATTCATTATTCTTCATAAACTGTGGATGCATAAACGGTTCAGTCCAGGGAGTTTCCTAATCTCTTTCCACAGGGCTATCCTCGTAGGGGAAAAACAGAAAGAGCCAAAGAAATTTGAAAATATTGTATAATACATGTTATAAATATTGTTCCCTCCCCTCCCCCAATATTAATAGCAAGTTGCAACAAACTTATCAATTTCATCAAGTTGCAGCAAGTGTGTTATAATCAGGCTTGCTGCGACTTGTCATTTGCAGACTTGTTACAACTTGTTGAAACAACTTGCAGCAAGCCTGTGGATAACAGGTTTTGACAATCAACTTGCAGCAAATCTGTTGACAACTTGCAACAGACTTGATCGCTGTTGGCTTCGTTTATGCACAACAGATATTCTGCCAAGTTCTAGTTACGAGATCAGCGAGAATGAGACTTGCCTGGAGTGATCAACGCGCACAACGTCTCCTCAAAATTAACATTGTGATAAGAATAATCACTTTCTGTAAAACCAAAAAAGAGACAAAATAAGATTAGGCATGTCACCTACAGGCTACAATGTTAACTACAAAAAGCAAAAACAGAGAAGGAAGTGAAGAAGGGTTTCTAAGAGCGACTCTGACAGCCACCTTACGACTCATGTCTGATCACGGAGCACAGTTAGGGGCTAACCACAACCCACCCTACCATTGTTTCCTGTGGAAGGAAACCAGAGTTCTTGGAGAAAACCACCATTTTTAGCAGAAGTTTAAAAATAACAGTGTCAAGTTATTTTTACTAAAAATGTCTTATATTAACAAACTGGACAGAACGTTTACAAAACATACATTGTAAGTGTAATAAAATTTGAGTACTGCATCGTATTACGGAGTACAATTGTCCTTTAAAAAATAACAATAATTTAAAGTTCCAGGCACAAATTCTCACATTTTTCAATGTGAGCCAACTTAATTCGGACAATGTTAACATACTGCATGTATTGGGACAATCTTATGAAGTGAGCAAGCTTAATTAGGACAATCTTAACATATTAAAAATTAAAGTACTTTAGGATCCATTATCCAGAAACTACGTACAGTACACCCGTTGTCATAGTTTCAGAAATTCGAGTAAATATATTAGTTAATTATTTATGAAATATGTTATTTATTAGTTATTTAGTTATTTATTTAATACAAATATTATATATTAGAGAACCATGAATTATTTATACAGAATTGTCTATGTCAAAGATATAAAACACATTTCGCCTACAGTTTTGGACCGTTTAAGCTTCATTCGATTGTACAGACTTTAGATCTATATAAGCAATAGAAATAAAATCTTGTCAATGGTTTGAATAACATCACTTTGTTCTTGTACTAAATGTTTTGATGTGTTTTGTGTATATACTTTGTGAATCCATATACAATCAAAGAAAATGATTAAAAACTCAGGCCAAAGGGCTGATGACATCCTTAATACGGTCGGATACGCTTTGCTTTGGAACTCTTTAACTTCATTTTAAATGTATGCGAGGACTTAGGATTTAAATATTTTAATATTTATATTTTTTATGCTGTAACCCATTAGACGGGGTTACCAACTTCGTACAATGTGGCACTCATTATATCAAAACAAATATTAAACAGTCTTATCACACTTGCAACTTCAGTTATGTTTAAACGAACTCAAAACCTGATCCAATTTCATTCACGATCCAACGATTCGACACTGCAGTCTAGTGATCTGATGTTGCAACCCTGCTCCTTATACAGCCAATTCAATTAAGGTTGTCTTTCCAAAAGCGTAAACTGTGAATTAAGTAAACATATTGTTTATTTAGGGCCTTGCATACTCAGGCAAAATTTGCCGTCTTTTTATGCCAATGTGCCTCGATGCCATTTCAAAGATATAACTGCGTGTTTAAAGGTGAAAATAAGCAATTTCCTTTTTCTTTTTGCGGTCCGAAATCATATTTTAGCCTTTTTTGCAATCTGATTGGCTACACGAGCGGTCCGCATGAGGCCGTATGGACCGCGCGAATTTTAAATCCACAATGTTTTTGTTTTTAAAAAGATTTGGACCGCTATAAAAAAAAATAAACCAACTATTTGCCGATTTGGTCGGTCCGTGTAGGGAAATATTTCCCTCGGTCTCAAAAACGTTGGGAAATATTTCCCTATACGGACGTCTTAACCGGCAAATAACCTATATATCTGTCATCCCTTCAGCGTTCATACTTTACAGTTTACGCTTTTGGAAGGACAACCTTTATTGAATTGGCTGTATACTGTAGAGAGATGAAGTCATTTGACAAGAAGGTTATGGAAATACTCTTGCCGCAAATAGCTATCACCATATCTCATCTTATATATAATTGTGCAGCGTTTCCAGACAGCGTCTTCGACCATAACCTTTTTTATAGAGTCACCATGCTTTGAATAGACATCTATCACAAGAATATTTCCACCTTTTAGGCAAAATACATCGTCCCTTGAGTACATAAGGAGCAGCATAGGAATATCAGATCACCACTAATGAAGACACTGGACTGGAGAGTCGAAACGTTGGGTCGTGAATGCAATTCGATCAGGGTTTGTATTCGTTTAAACATAACCTGAGCAGCGAGTGTAACAGGATTGCTGCACTAGTTTTACGCCAAAGCGACATATACATTTGTACTTACACACTAGTATTTTTGGCCTTTCCTCCAGCAGTCCTGCCATCCGGCTAAAAATGAGAAGTTTTTTTGTCACTTTGTAACCTTTACATGACTGATGTACAATCCCAGTGTGAGAATTTAAAATATACAGCAACTGTCACCGTACCTTGCCTGTGGAAGTCGCGCTTATGGGCTGAAAAGGAAGCACATGTGTTAAATAAGTGAGACACGTAGTGAACTAACTTTCATTGCACACAGTCAAAAACGCGCAAGTTGCAAGTCCGTTGACCCTTTGCAACAGACTTGTTATCAACAAGCCGATATCAGGATGTGTTAGCATGGCCTGTGACAGCTTATTGACGACAAGTCTGTTTGCAAGCAGACTTGTTGCAAGTTGATTGTCAAAGCTTGTTATCTACAGGCTTGATGCAACCTGTTTCAACAAATTGTAACACACTGGTAAAGTTGACAACTTGCAACAAGTCTGTGGCGTTTTGGCTGTGTAAATAATGAAAGCCCAAAGCATTAATTCATCCACTTACTCTGTTGGAAGGCATGACAAAGGCTTCGATAACCAGCCATTTCTGTGTCAAAATTTCCACGTCTTTATCTGTTAATGGTTCCCGTAGTCGGATCTTGATTTCAATCTTCCCGCCAATGGCCTTGCGACCTTTTTCGGGGTCCATCAACTAAATAACCAACATTAGACACGCAAGTTGCAACAATTCTGTTGACATTTTACCACAGACATGTTATCAACAAGCCGATATCAGGATGCGTTCGCATGGCTTGCGACAGCTTGTTGACGACAAGTTTGTTGCAAGTTGTCAACAGACTTGATGCAAGTTGATTGTCAAAACTTGTTATCCACAGGCTTGCTGCAAGTTCTTTCAACAAATTGTAACAAGTCTGCAAATCACAATTTGCAACAATCCGGTAAAATTAACAACTTGCAAAACCTAAAACCCTGCCTGGATACACCACAATGCACTGCGATATGCTCAAAATTCAAGATGGCGTCGCTGTTAGTGAAAAACTCAATAATCTTACATCAACACTTTCATGAATTTCGCATCTGTTGTCAAAAGGAGCCAGTTTAATCGCCGCTTGGCCAAGGGTTTTGTCACCTTTCAAAAATCCCCTAAAACATTAAAATACTTAAACCATTTAACACTTACGATGTCAATCTTTATTACATTAGCTGTAACACTGAGACACAACTAAGGACATCGCTGATTGTGACTCCTTCTTTAAGTCCCTTTACACATGCAAATTTTCTTTGTCAAATTTCATGTGTCAAAGGCTTTTTGACATTGTAAATTAGTAGTGAAGTCGCTTAACCAAACGATCTGTACTGGCGCGTACAAACTTGAGCACCCCCCCCTACAATTGATTAACTATGCCTCCTAATCAATTTAAGAACGGGTGCCTAAAATTTTCAAGTTAGGGGGGTGTTACTACAGTGAGGTGGTACGTTAACGGTTGGCAGTGTTTCTCTGCCAGTCAATGATATTTAATGTGAGAACATCAAACAGGAAATTTTATGTGCCCATTTATCTGTTGTCAAGTCTTTGAACAATATCCCAACACCTTATTATTAAATACAATTATTGAGTAAAACATGAACAAACATCCCGAACCGTTATTTCAAAAACGGAACTTCCTCCCCCCCCCCGGGATGATAAATTTTGTGAATATCTTCATTACACCCCCAAAAACATTTCAATTTGACTTAGGAGTCGCGGGGAAAGAAATACTGACTTTGTCCACTTTGTACAGATCTTGCAAATTTTTGCCGCTAAGCGACCGGACTATAGGAAGTTTTGACAAATTTACATTCAAAACACATTTGACACGTGAAATTTGGCAAAGAAAATTTGGTCGTGTAAAAAGGACTTTAGAAAACCAATTTCCATAGTTTAGTGTCTTTCTTCTTACAACCAACCAACCACTCACAAAGTGTGCTCGTAAACAGGTTGTTAGCAATATACGGTAGGTTGAATGACTCATAATTATTAATCCTCAAAATCAACTTCAGCGTCTCTGATCAGCAGAAACACTGTATTCTCAACTCGTACCTGTTATATTTTATCTCGAATTTAATGCTCTGCCGTCGAAATATTCTCGCCAATGCTCGATTTTTTCTGTCGATCGATAATTTTACCTTTTGCTGAAATTCTACAACGAAAAATCAGCATGCACACTTAGATTAGGCACAGCTATGAGCTGGAGAGTTAGGCAAAGGAGAGTTTTCTCTCTATCTTTTCTCTCTAACTCTCATATCCTGGTCAAACGAGAACAAGAGTTGCATGAGAGTTGATGAGAGTTAACAAACGAGAGTTTGTATGAGATTTTTCTCAACTCTCTTGTTCTGGTCAAACGAGAACAAGAGTTGCATGAAAGTTGATGAGAGTTGAGAAGCGAAAGTTTTCTCAACTCTCAAGTGCTGGTCGAGAACAAGAGTTGAACGAGAGAAAATGGGAAGAGAGTTGACACGTCTTCAACAATTGATCAGACATATTTCATTCTTACCTGGGTCAATTGAGTGCTTTACGGTTTCACTGTAACCAGTCTGAGGTTGATCCTAAAAAAAGAAAAAAATATTATATACATGTAAAACTAGTCCATAAGAGCATCAACTTCAAATAACCCTATTAACCTCAAATAAGTGCTGTTCAGGGTACCATTGCTGAGCCCTTCCTTCTGAAATTCAAACCTTGTTACATCATGACTGCATAAGACTAGTTAAAACAACCTTGTAGTAACAAGCTTAATAGTTCCATCAAGCTTGTTGTACAAAGTTGTTAACAGCTTGTTCCAAACTTGTTACAACAAACACGGCAACAAGCAGTTCGGTGTTGTCAGCTTGTGAACAGACGCACAATAAATACTCACATTTGGAAATGGAAATTCATACGTAACATAAACTTTCATGTCTTCTTTACTATAACCTTTAAAAAATTATGAATTCTATAGTAAGCAAAATCGCAGGCTACGCCGCTTATTTCGATTCCGTAGACGGTCGGACACCTCCCAGATGGTCGAGCACCTCATTATCTCGTTCCCAGACTGCTCTGGCTCATTTAGACGAAGTTTTCGACGGTTTCCAGCGAGCTCGTTGTAAGCTCAGTCGTCTAGGCGTTCGATTTCAAATAGATTATAGGCAGGGGTTCGAATCCCATCCGACCTTTTTTGTATTTTTAAAGTTCATCAAACTTTTTTTCTTATGTTTTTTTTACTTTCATGTAAGGGTTAGGTTTAGGGTTTGGGTGAGGGATTTGATTATCAAAATTTAAAAAGAAAAATCTATTAGTTTTATCAGACACATAGGCTTGAAAACGAGATTAATGAGGTGGTCGGCCATCTTGGAGGTGTCCGACCGTCTACGGAATCGAAATTTGCGGCTACGCCACTGGTCTCAATGCGTCGCACGTACCAGACGGCAACGGGATGTTTATGCACTTTATGATGTGCAGCTCACAATCCTGGTCTCCTAGATCTGTATTTGACCTACAGATAAATAAAACCAGCATAAAACATTGTGAAATCAATGAGGTTTATACCCATTTAAAGACGGTCACAGTCCTCTATGTAAACAAATGATTTTTCTACATTTTGAACCGCTATATTTGTAAAATATTATTTATTATGAATATAATTAGAGAAAGAGCCAGATTTTTTAACATAGAGATGGTCAAGTGAATCAAACACAAGCAAGCATAGTTGTAGCACTCGCATCTTGTTGTTTCTAGACCGCCGCTCTACCAATTGAGCTATCGAGTCAACTGGGATTGGTAGCGAGTCTTATCCAATTTAAGTGTACGAAATATTTTCGTGACGACTTAACGCTTGTCTTTGAGGACGCGCAGTGTTTCAATTCTATTTCGTTCTGAAATACGACAACGAATTTTTCGCTGTTCTCTGCAGTGTTAGATTAATGTGAATCTAGTTTTCCTATGTTCCTGTTCGCTGATCGAAACATGAAGGTGTTTAAGGAGCGGGGAATTACGAACAGAAACAAACGATCAGGTGGAAACAAGGCAGGACTGCGTGATGATCAAGAAGTTGATGGTCAATAAGAGGTGGAGAGAGATTGAGCAAGGCAAGAAGTTCAAGAAGCGATAGATGCAGTCCATCTCAAAGAGGTACCCGGCGTTCATTTATGCAGAAGGACGCCAGAGATGATTCAAGTAATCAACAAATTTCTAGGTATTTTCTCCGAAGTTTTATCTAATAGACATCAGTTCATTTACATTTTTTCGTGTGCAGGTTCTTTGTAAGAGCTTGGACATAATAAATACCTCACGATCTTGAATGTTCTGTTCTCGTAGTGATACCGGGGCGGTGGGTTGCCGTGTTTAAATGCACTTTGTAATGAGTCGTAGTCTTTCTTACAGTTCGACGCTAATGTTTGAAAACTGTAACAGAAGACGAGAATTTTAAATCCGATATTCCTTTCAAGCTTGTTCCAAGTGCACATGCAGTCATTTGGGATTTAACATGGAGTACATTTCAACACGGAATACAATATATTGTTTAAGAAAAAAACTCCAATTTCATGGCTTTTTTGGCTTCTCAAGTTGAGGAGCTGACGTCATTTAAGTCATTTTTAAAGCACGAAACAATGGAAAGCTCATTTGCATTAACTTAAATGACATCAGATCCGGTCACTTGAAGAGCCAAAAAGACCACCAAGATGAAGTTTTTCTCTTAAACAATATATTGCATTCCGTGTTAAAATGTACTAAATTTTACAAAAATATTAAATCCAAAATGACTGCATGTGCACTTTAAAAAGTTGTTCCAAACTTGTTGACAACTTGTAACAAGCCGCGCGAACACAACTTGTCGACGTCTTGTATGCAGACTTGCTACAAGTTGGGAGATTTTTACGTGTATCGTGTAATTCTACTCAACTCGACTATGTATTTTCTCCACCATGTTTTCCAAGTGGCCGTGAAAAATTTACCAGCGGCGCACAAAAATCACATTTCAGAACATACGCGCGCATTGGCGCCCAAAGATAGACGCATTTAAATTAAATCAAACCTAAGTCTCCATTTGGTCGTAACTTTCGAAGCAAAGTCATTCTGGACGATGTGAGATAATCTGGATCTACCTTTTCGTTGGCGGGCTGTATTCAAATTAGTCATATTAAGTGTAGATCGGCGAACATACTCTATCACATCGGTCACTTTGATATATTTACGACTAAATAAGAACTGGATTTTACGAGTTCCTGCTGTATGTCTCACCTCTTTGAGTTGGCAATGTCCCCCATTTTTGAGTAATGCTGGGCATTGTTTTTGCACATCTAGAAGGAAAACGCTTCTAATTCAATACGCGTACATGTAGCTACATCGCTACGAAATAAAAGGAATCTAGAAGCAACAGTACCGTCACTACTTAAAAGGTTGTCTTAGACGCGCCGTGTAGAAACGTGCAAGACGTATCAAATTTATCCTTGCCTTGTTGTCCTCAAACCGACATCAAGATGCAGTTGTCAACAGACTTGTTGCAACTTGCAAGATGATTGTCAAAACTTCTTATCCGCAGGCTTGCTGCAAGTTGTTTCAACAAGTTATACAACAAGTCTGGTGTTAACAGACTTGCTACAACTTGATGACTTTGACAAACTTGTTGCAAGTTGTTCACATGTTGCATGAAGCCGGCAGAATTGACAACTCGTTTGCAACAAGTCTGTTGCGTGTGTGTATCTCGAAGGACGCTTCGGAAAATTAACATAATCTTAATGAGAAAATCAATGTAAAATTCAACACAAGCATGGCTTGCTCACCTCATATTGAGATTTCAACGCCTTCTCAAGGCTGGCGAACGTTTCTTCGCGGCTGCTGCTCTCCGGGGTACAATCCGCCGCCTGCACCACTTCGAAATCTGCCTTGCCAGTCACTGATGCCGGGAGACTTTGCCCGAGGATAGGAGACTCCGGTACCTTAGTAAGATCAACACGTAGACCATTCCTCGCCGCTTCGATCATCGAATCAAAACCCTGAAGTAAAAAAGTTGAAATTTGCATGGGGGGATTAATAGAGAGGTTCAGGTTTGGCTTCCAATACCTCTATCGCTACCTTAATCTGTCTTTTAGCCAATCAGATGTGTCGTACCCACCCGAATAACCAATCAATTTTTTTGGAAATCAGGAAAAGGTAGCGGCAGTGGTAGAGGAAGTCAAATCTGAACCTCTATAATAAAGTGGCACGCCATGGAATCTTTTATAGTGCACTTCTAAACCTCATTAATAATTCATGAGAAAAACACAAAGGAAATCATAGCCGTGACTAGAGTCTATATATGAGATAAAACACATGTCGATTTTCACAAATCTTTTACTTCGATTTTCTCGGCTTATACAACATCTATATTGAAAATTCTTTTATATACAAACAGACAAGATGGGTATAAAATGAATCGATTTAGAAGTAATTTCAAACACTCCCAATTCGCGCTTTATCAGCAATACAACGCTCGGCTTCGCCTCGCGTTGTATATCTGATCATAGATCTGATAAAGCACTCCTGCGCGTGTTTTAAATATTACGTGTAAAGCTTAGTTTAGGTCAGTGCAAAGCTCTACTGATTGTCTTCAAAATTGAAAAAGGTTTACTCTCCTACTGTTCATGTATCCAGAGACATTGTTGTCATGGATAAGGAGCGAAGTTTGTGTAAATGAATTATATTTTAGTTTACGTGAATGAATTATATTTTAGTTCATGTGAATGAATTATATTTTAGTTTATGTGAATAAATTATATTTTAGTTACGTGAATGAATTATATTTTAGTTTATGTGAAAAAATTATATTTTAGTTTATGTGAATAAATTATATTTTAGTTTATGTGAATAAATTATATTTTAGTTTATGTGAATGAATTATATTTTAGTTTATGTGAATAAATTATATTTTAGATTATGTGAATAAATTATATTTCAGTTTATGTGAATAAATTATATTTTAGTTTATGTGAATGAATTATATTTTAGTTTATGTGAATGAATTATATTTTAGCTTATGGGAATAAATTTTATTTTAGTTTATGGGAATAAATTTTATTTTAGTTTATAGGACTAAATTTTATTTTAGTTTATGTGAATAAATTATATTTTAGTTTATGTGAATAAATTATATTTTAGTTTATGTGAATAAAGTATATTTTAGTTTATGTGAATAAATTATATTTTAGTTTATGTGAATAAATTATATTTTAGTTTATGTGAATGAATTATATTTTAGTTTATGTGAATGAATTATACTTTAGTTTATGTGAATGAATTATATTTTAGTTTATGTGAATGAATTATATTTTAGTTTATGTGAATGAATTATATTTTAGTTTATGAGAATAAATTATATTTTAGTTTATGTGAATGAATTATATTTTAGTTTATGAGAATAAATTATATTTTAGTTTATGTGAATGAATTATATTTTAGTTTATGTGAATGAGGTTCAAGGAGTTCAAACGGAAAACATAATTTCAATGTTCAGAAATTGCTTTTGAAACACAGAGAGCAGCGCTATAGAGGCACAGCTCTACGACCTAAAATGAAGCTCAAGCATTCACTATAAAACATTTTATGGTAGAGAGATGAATTCTGACTATGGAGCTATCTTAAACTAAAACTATCGAGCTGGCTTTTCCAATGCTTGCGTTTTTAGTTCGTTCCTTTCATTCGCTATGGTACTCAGAAAAAAGGTTTGCAGTAAATCTAACCAGAGAGTACCTTGGATGTTTTGAGATGATTTCTAGCTTGTTCCAAATCGCCTTGCTTCTTGGCATTCAATGCAGCCATTTTGAATTCTTTCTGACGTTCGATTAAAAATTCCAGCTCTTGTTGATTTCTTCCCTTCGGCGCGGGCTTAGCGGCCGCGCTCGGTACGGGTGGGGTCGATGGAGCAGGCCGCTTCCCTGGAGCTTTGGCGGGAGCTGCCTGAGGTTGAGATGCCTTGGGCGGTGGTTGTCGTGCAGCCTAAATGACGTACAGAGAAAATCTGGTTGATCGAAAATATATTTATCAGTTGATGTTACAGTCAGGTTCCTTCTATTGCATAGTCCGCTGTCTTCATCAAATTACACCAAGTCTGTGGTGCATTCATGAGAGCTGATGAGTTGAGAAGCGAGAGTTTGTGTGAGAGTTTTCCTAAGTTTCATCCTTGGTCAGACAAGAACAAGAGTTGCATGAGAGTTGATGGCAACTGAAAAGCGAGAGTTTGTGTGAGAGTTTTCTCAACTCTCATGTCCTGGTTAAACGAGAACAAGAGTTGCATGAGAGTTGATAAGGGTTGAGAAGCGAAAGTTTGTATGAGAGTTTTCTCAACTCTTATGTCCTGGTCAAACGAGAACAAGAGTTGCATGAGAGTTGATGAGAGTTGAGAAGCGAGAGTTTGCACGAAAGCTTTCTCAACTTTTTTAAACGACTTCTGCTGCACATAGGGAGTTGATGCGATGCATTTTCTCTTTGAAAGGCCTGCATTTAACTATCACGCTCGTTTAACATGACCTCAAGTACTTACCGTTGCTTGCTGAGGTGGTGATGCTGATTCTGTTGGAAAAGGTAGATAACCAGGTGGGGTTGGCAGTTCTTCAAGATTGAGCGGTTTCTTTGCATTGTGGTCACGAATGGCATCTTGGTATTGCTGGAATTTTGATAAAGAAAATGTTAACTTCCACGCCAGAGGCTTGTTGCAAGTCGTCAATCTGCCTGGTTACAACTTCTCAATAACTTGAAACGAAGTTATCAATTTCACCAAGTTGCAACAAGTCTGTTAAAATCAGGCTTGTTACAACTTATCATTTGCAGACTTGTTACAACTTGTTGAAACAACTTGCAGCAAGCCTGTGGATAACAAGTTTTAACGATCAACTTGCAACAAATCTGTTGATATCTTGCAGCAGAGTTGTCGTCAACAAGCTGTCGCAAGCCATGCGAACACATCCTAATATCGGCTTGTTTGTTGATAACAAGACTGTTGCAAGATGTCAACTTGCAAGTTTTTGGCTGTGTGGGTCTTTTTCCTGGCGGTCATCTACCTTAACAATTCTTTTCATTCTCCTAGCCTTTCCAGAATTCCCTTCTTTCTCAGCATCCTGGACGCCAGAGTTGTATTTCTCCAGTCTCTGCTCGAGAGCCTCTAGGATTGTTTTCGGCGCGGGCGGAGGACCTTGATTCGAGCTTGCTTCACTTGTAGTGCTGGCTCCAGCCGATGCCGTAGGCTGGGTTGGCACGGACGAAGACTGGGACGGTTCTTCTGATGGCGTAGGCTTCAGTGCAGCTCCTCCTAATGCATTAGAAACGATGATTCATTGGGAGAAAGTGAGACAGGACAGTTCCAATTATGGAGTAAATTTTGATACTGGTAAAAAAAGACTGAACTGTATTGAGTTAGCATACCGAGAAAGAGCACCTTAAGAATTAGTAATTAGTTGTTTTGAAGTTTGCAAGATTTGTGCACAGTATACAGTATTTGTATTAATATAAACATACCACTTTCCCATCCAATTTTAGTCTAACGTGTTATAATGTACAAATACATGTACATGCAAACTTTGTAAATTTTGCGAGGCTATTTTCCGTACGTTACAACATTTCGCAACCAAACTTTGTAATTTTACTAATTTTAAGATGCTCTTTCTAGCTGTACTGAAAGATTTAGTTCTTCTTGCTTAAATCAAAATTTTGTCAATGACGGGTATTACCCATTAAATTGAAAGCCCTTGACTTGAGAGGCTCTATATTTACAACTGTCATGGACTCGATACACTGATGGACCTTTAACCTTTTAGACGAAATTTTGAAAAAAACCGAAATAGGAAAAATATTACCACAGCTTGAAAGAGCGTGCTAAACTTAGTAAAATTGCAAAGTTTGGTTGTAAAATGTTGTAAACTATAGAAAATATAGCCTTGGGAAGTTGGCAAATTTTCTGTGGTTTTGTATTATCCGCGAGAAATGAATACCCAAGGGTATCAACTGGGTATTATTTTCCACCCGTAATACAAATGTGTACAAAATTTGCCAAATTCACAAAGCTATATTTTCCATATTTTAGAACATTTCACAACCAAACTTTGCAATTTTACTAAGTTTAGGTTGCTCTTTCAAGATTTGGTAATATTTTTGCCTGTTTCGAATTTTTTTAAAAATTTCATCTAAAAGGTTAAAGGTCCATTGATCCCTCCTCCCGCACTACTAAAACTTGATGGTTCTTACCGGGAAATCCAGGAGGGGGTGGAGGACATTGCGTCAGATCAACTTCTCTGCCATCCTTGACTGCTTGAATAACAATATCAAATTCCTGGAAATAAGAATTGCAATCGCGAATGATGCAAGGTGTGAATTTACCGACGTCAAGCTGAAGGAGGTAAAAATCATACTTGATGCAACTTGATATGCAATTTTCTAATTTTCACAAATTCAGGCACATACAGTTACTGCTCAAAAGTTTGAATGCAAGTGTGAAGTGTAGTTTCATGTTTTGATAAATTATGTGATACTATAGCTTTTTTGTTTAGTGATTCTTTCTTTACTAAAGACTCACAATTGCACCTTCTAAAATCTTTGCACATTTGCTATTGAAATAGTACTAGTAAAACGTGCATATAAGCTCAAAGTCAAGGAAATGGATTTGTGTAGTTGACTAAGCAGAATGACAGCAAGCGTAGAACGAGAACAAGCACAGCAAGTGTATTCAAACTTTTGAGCAGTAACTGTATAAGAAAGTGGAAAAGCTAGAACCACCAGAGGTGAACACTAGCCAACTCCTTTAACTGCTGCACATCTAGAACAAGAGGTGAACACTAGTCAACTCCTTTAACGGCTGCACATCTCCTCTGGTCAAACTTTAGTTTTTTCATCAAGGAAGATGCATTCAGTTTCCTAGCGCGTGAACACACTCAAATACTGTACCAGAAAGAATTAAGGCGCTGGAAAGACAAACAGGTGAAATCATGGAGATTCTGCTGACCCCAACTATGCCTGCTTGTGGCTTTAAACAGAGTCTTTTCATCAATGAAGACTGATTCTGACTGGTAAGGAAACGACAGCCCATTTTCTCAGTTGCTTTAACAGCATGTTAACGGATGGAGTACAATATGTACCTTAGATATAAGAAGGTATGTTTTGGCCGTTTCCTTATCCCCATCTCTGTTGCTGTTCCTAGCTGCTAGCTTGTACTGATCCCTCTTCAGCGCCAGTCCTTTCACTGTCTCAGAAATATCACCAGCGCTTGCAGATGGTGGTGCTTGAGGGGTCACCGATGGTGCTTGAGGGGTCACCGATGGTGCTTGAGGGGTCACCGATGGTGCTTGAGGGGTCACCGATGGTGCTTGAGGGGTCACCGGTGGTTCTGGCCGAGCCGCTGGTATTGGTTTCTCGGCTTGGGTACTGGTGCTTGCTCCAGCAGGGATCCTTGGGGGTGCCGCTCTGGGTGATGGTTGAGGAGCACTGGTACTTGCCTCGCTAGGAGTACCAAGGTCTATTAATGGTCTATCAGGGATGTTTGATGATGTTGACGGTTGTACAGGAGCAGAGGGCGGTGCTGGTTTCTCGCCACCTGAAAATAAAGATAATCTGAGTGACGGTTAGGGTTCGAATTAGCCGCTCGCTATTCGCATTCGCGAAATTTAATTCTCTTTTTGCGAATACAGAATCACACTACAGAATTACACCAGCAAAGTAGCTTACAATGATTTAGGCTGACTTTCACAATCTCAATCACAGTGTAAGATGTTTTACAAACTCTTAAATAATATATTTTTTATCAAAGCGAAAGGCCAAATGAAGAATATAAGCTTTGAATTTCATTGGAAGTTGTATCAAATCCATTATGAAACTGACACAATTTCGTGTTTCAACTTTTAAAACTGAAATTTGCAATTTGTAAAGTCTACATTCCTCCCAGATTTTTACTCATTTTTGACTACACGGCAAAAAATTACGAGTTGTTGAAAACAGGATTGAACAATGTTGTGCTGCCCATATTGTTCAATGTTGTCAACAATATTGTTCAGCATTGCTACACCCGATTGCGGTCTGGATTCAGGCTCAACAACTTGTTCAGTATTGTTAGCAAAATTGAACAATGTGGGCAGCAAAACATCGTTTAATCCTGTTCTCAACAACCTTCAACAACTCGTAATTTTTACGGGTGTACAGTAGTTAATCAAAGCTAGAAAGCAGTAGCAATAACTACACACGTGATCATTCCATACTAGGGATGTGCCGGTTAGTTTCCGGCTGCAGCCCGGATTTTCAATGGTTCTGGAAGTTCTGGCCGGATTTTTTTAGTTTCGGCAAGTTCTGGTTCGGGCCAGAGCTCAACTATCAGTTCCGGTGCACCCTGACTGCATACGAACCTATCGCAACTTGGGGAGGTAGTTCGGCCATATTAACAGGCCGCCCATTCTGAGCAGCTTTCAACATTTTGTCTATCTCCTATAAAGAGAAAATCAAATGGATACACAGTGAATGGTATGGCAATTGTCTATGAAATTGGTGGGACAAGGTGTGAAAAAATGAGGGAGGGGGTTACACCACACCCCTACTCAATACCCCCTCCTGATGAGTGAATCCAAAACTTAAGTGTAATCCCTAATTGCTATTTTGTATAACTTTATTATGTATATTATTATATGGACCCGAATTTGACATTGAAAGCACTTTGTCCTGCATGTATTGTACATATAACTTTACGTACGTATAACTTTATTATATGCACCCGAATTTGACAGTGAAAGCACTTTGTCCTGCATGTATTGTACATATTCCTGTTTTCAAATGCCCAGTATGTACCTTCAATCCTCTCTTGTACCGCCTTGCCTTTCCACCGTCCCCAGCTTTCTCTGCGTTAGCAATGGCTGTCTCATACATTGTTTTTCTCTCTGATATTACACTAATGTCACCGCCCTATATACAACATAGTTGATTAGTCAATTGCTAATGTTTACCACCAGTGGCATTAACAGAGTGATGGAACTGGGGGGGGGGAAGAGAATGAGCACTGAGGGTGCAAGATTCCCAGGGGTGTTGAGGCTTATGTGCCTCTTGGAATTTTTTTCTTTCTAAAGTCACTAAAATTCTATTTATAGCATTTTCAGGCAGGTTTATTAATAGTGATTTTATATCAGATTGGTGATCTTTGTATCTGTTAGAATTAAACAAAATTCCATCCCCACACTTTTCACTTTAAATTTAGAAAAATCTCAAAATTGATCATTAAAATACTCACCCCCTCCCCACTCCCCTCCCTGGCAACACCACTGTTAATCCAGCCATAAAACAAAGTCAAATAGACACAATTGCTTGACGGTAATCTAATTCCTGTGTGTCATTGTGGCTAAATCTATTTGCCAATTGTCAATTACAACATTTACGCAATCATTATGACTTGTTCACTGGTCTCCAGACAACATAAACAGCACTTTCCTTCATACCTGTGGTTTACCTGAAGCACTCTCGTTTGACGCTTTAGAAGGAACTATGGCTGGTGTAGTGTCCATGGAAGCAACAGCATCCATTGGACTTAGACCTTCAAGTTCTGCCTGACAAAGTAAAAAGTCTATTTAACATACCATACATTTACAATAACATTATAACTTTTACAATACATTCACAGTTTCATTTAATTTTGCATAATTACCAACAAGTCTGCATCATCAACATCATCATCTTCAATCTCGTCAACATCTTTCATACATTCTGCTGCCATTGCGTCGATTGCTGAGATATCCATGACTTCTACACATAGATTAAGTCAATAATTTCTGGTTTGTACAAATGTCAAACAAATTTTTACTTGGTACATTAACATATAAATCTATGATCGATCCGAAGTAAAATAAAAACATTACATAATATTAATGCATACTTTTCTTTGGTCTTGCAGGTTTTTTCTTAGACTGACCCCCCTGAAGAGCAGCAAGTTCGGCTTCCAAATCATCATCGTTGTCATCACCATCGTCAGCATCATTCATTCCTCCCATTGGATCAAAATCCATCCCCATATCAAACTAGGAAAAAAATATTTATTGATTAAACAATTGTGTGCTAACACATGCATTATGTAACCCCTTGACATTGGGTTAGCACTGACTTTTCAACAACCTCGTTCTAACAGCTTGTCAATTGGTCCGACAGCATGCTGTGGAAACTTGTTTCCAGCTTGTTGGCAACAGTCTATTTGCCTGATTGAGAAGCTCAACAGATTGGTAACAAGTTGCTTGAACAAATCTGCAATCCAACAACTTGTCAACAAGTTTTGAGTAATAATCTAATAGCAACTCATGAATAAGGAAGCCTCAACAAATAGATTATCTATAGCAATTTGGACTTGTTGCCCAAGTGTTGTTCAAATGCCCTTTTGCTCAAGTGACCTCTACCCAATTGCAGACCAACTGATGTCTTTTTGGCCTTATCATGAAAGTCTATTTGACAACAGCTCCTTGTAACACTATTGTTAAAATTTGTGGACAAGTTTGCCTGTTAGAAAATGTACAGCTAAATGTTGCACATTTAGTGCAACCTCTCACACAATACCAGTGGAAAACATCGTATAACAGCCAGGTAATAATATACCTCTAAACATTCATTTAATATTTAGCCTGTAGAGAAGAGACACAGGGCCATTAGAACAGCATATGCAAATTACTGTGAGCCCATATCACCCTGACAACTTTCCCTGTGGGTGAAACCAGAGTACCCAGAGGGACCCCACAGCTTTCAGCAAAGCATTGCCTTATGCCCTTTCTCCATGACGACGGTGTTCAGGTCGCATTGAGAAGACCCTTAGCACAAAAAAACAGTATAGAAGGTCATCTTTAATGGGATTTACCAGAGCATTCACTACCCTGGAAACATTCAACAATGCTATATTTCCAGGGGGGGTGACTGCTTCTGTTTAGGGCACTTGCTGAGTGATAAATCACGCTGAATAGCACTTGCATGAAAATGACTTTCTGTATTAACTCTTCTGCACCCTCGATGTTCCGATCTTATGAGGTGGAAGCTGAATGATTTAACCACTTTGCCATCAGAACCCGTGGCTTTTATGTTCAATTAGGACATTGGTATTTGAATTTCTATGTTTGTTGTAGTTTCACACATGGACTCTTAACTTTGTTCACATAATACTGGAAGGCAAATAACCACACTGAGCTTTGCCAGCTCAACCAACCGCTTTACACAAAGTTTAGGGGTCTTAATGTACTACACAATCACAAAAACAAGAAAATTAAAATACATATTTCAAATTTTTCCAACTGAATGATTCTCAAACAATTAACACATAAAATACAATAGAAACAAAGCTATTCTAAACTTATATAAAATCAAGTTCGTTTATTTTCTTACTATTCCCAAGTCATGTTTCTTTTGCCCCGAGGAAGGCCGAGCTGTCTTCTTTTGGCCAAACATGGCGACCAAGAAATGCAGGGGGGGGGGGGGGAAGTAAGTTGTTAAAATAGAAGCGACGGTACTTCATGTTGTAGGATATACTGGATCCATTCCTAAGATCAATTTGGACCTCTGAATTTGGACCTACTTTGTCACCTTAGTAAGTTCATGCTCTATTTAGAAGGTGCCGGATTCGTATGATCACGATATCAAAATTTGATAGTTTAAACACAAGTGTACCTTGTAAATTTATGGTAATATTACAGAATTTAATGACAACTAATTTTAGAAAAAGTGGTAAGAATAGGTATGACCGCAAACTGCCAGAACTCGATGCCATGACCATGCAGATCCGGACTGTGTAAAATAAAAATGGGGTCTTAAACTCACTTACATTCTCTTAGACTTTCTTTGTCTTCACTCCCTTAGAGTCCTCCAGACTCAATTCACACTCCCTTAGACTCAAGTAAAAATACGAATGGTCTTCAAATAACACATCGCGCAACACGACACGCCGGTTTAAGGATTGGAAGCAGAACCACCATCTCTGAGCGAAAGCCTCTAACACCTGACCAAAAAAATTGAAACCAAGTTCAAGTTGGACCAATTTTTTTTATTTTAAACCAAAATCTTTACACATGTCTTCAGCGAAATTCGAACTAGACCAAATGGTTTATCGCACTCAAACCTGTACCACTAGACCACACGTTCAAGATGGAAATGGGATGTAAATTATTCATTTTGACCAAATTTAATCTTTATTTTAAGCAAAAATCGTTCACAACTGTCGACCTTGAGCGAGATTCGAACTTGACCAACTGGTTGTATACCCCAAAGCCTACACCACTGGAACACAAGCTCAGGCTTAATTATTGGGTTGCAAATTATTGATTTTAACCAATTTTTTTCTTTATTTTAAGCCCAAAAGACCTTAACTGTCTTTAGTGAGACTTGCACTAAAGTAACTGGAATTTCAATCCAAAGCCTGCACCACTACACCACTAGCTTTAAGCTCGAGCGACGAGATGTAAATTATTACGTTTAACCTTTTTTTTCATCATTCAAAGCCAAAATTGTTGCCAATGTCCTTAACGATAATTGAACCCACCTAGCTGGAACACACGCCAAAGCCTTTACCACTACAAGACTCATCCACGCCTGCACAGCTAGTTGTATATTCAATAGTTTAAGCAAATTTCTTTATTCATTTCAACAACGTCTTCAGCGAGATTCGAACCAAACTATACGGAAATTCATACCATAGCCTGTACCACTACACCACTCGTTCATGCGTGAGCAACTGGATGCAAATTATTGCGTATAACCAATTTTTTCATAACTTCAAGCCAAAATTTTTAACAACGCCTTCAGCGAGATTCGAACCAAACTATGCGGAAATTCATACCAAAGCCTTTACCACTACACCACTGGTTCATACTTGAAAGCTGGAGGCAAATTATTGGGTTTAAACAATTTTTTCATAACTTCAAGCCAAAATTTTTAACAACGCCTTCAGCGAGATTCGAACCAAACTATGCGGAAATTCATACCAAAGCCTTTACCACTACACCACTGGTTCATACTTGAAAGCTGGAGGCAAATTATTGGGTTTAAACAATTTTTTCATAACTTCAAGCCAAAATTTTTAACAACGCCTTCAGCTAGATTCGAACCAAACGATACGCGGAAATTCATACCAAAGCCTATACCACTACACCACTCGTTCATGCGTGAACAACTGGGTTCAAATTATTGCATTCAACCAATTTTTTCATAACTTCAAGCCAAAATTTTTAGCAACGCCTTTAGCAAGATTCGAACCAAATTATACGGATATTCATACCAAAGCCTATACCACTACACCACTCGTTCATGCTTGAGCATCTGGAGGCAAATTATTGGGTTTAACCAATTTTTTCATAACTTCAAGCCAAAATTTTTAGCAACGCCTTCAGCGAGATTCGAACCAAACGATACGAAAATTCATACCAAAGCCTGTACCACTACACCACTCGTTCGTTCGTGAGCAACTGGGTGAAAATTATTGCGTTTAACCAATTTTTTCATAACTTCAAGCCAAAATTGTTAACAACGCTTTCAGCGAGATTCGAACCAAACTATACGGAAATTCATACCAAAGCCTGTACCACTACACCACTCGTTCATGCTTGAGCTAATGGATGTAAATTATATGGTATAACCAATTTTTTCATAACTTCAAACCAAAAGTTTTAACAACGCCTTTAGCGAGATTCGAACCAAACTATACGGAATTTCATACCAAAGCCTGTACCACTACACCACTCGTTAATGCATGAGCAACTGAAGTCAAATTATTGCGTTTAACCAATATTTTTCATAACTTCAAGCCAAGATTTTTAGCAACGCTTTCAGCTAGATTCGAACCAAACTATACGGATATTTATAGCATAGCCTGTACCACTACACCACTCGTTCATTCGTGAGCAAATGGATGTAAATTATATCGTATAACCAATTTTTTCATAACTTCAAGCCAAAATGTTTAACAACGCCTTTAGCGAGATTCGAATCAAGCAATACGGAAGTTCATACCAAAGCCTGTACCACTACACCACTCGTTCATGCGAGAGCAACTGGATGCAAATTATTGCGTATAACCAATTTTTTCATAACTTCAAGCCAAAATCTTTAACAACGCCTTCAGCGAGATTCGAACCAAACTATGCGGAAATTCATACCAAAGCCTTTACCACTACACCACTGGTTCATACTTGAAAGCTGGAGGCAAATTATTGGGTTTAAACAATTTTTTCATAACTTCAAGCCAAAATTTTTAACAACGCCTTCAGCTAGATTCGAACCAAACGATACGGAAATTCATACCAAAGCCTATACCACTACACCACTCGTTCATGCGTGAACAACTGGGTTCAAATTATTGCATTCAACCAATTTTTTCATAACTTCAAGCCAAAATTTTTAACAACGCCTTCAGCTAGATTCGAACCAAACGATACGCGGAAATTCATACCAAAGCCTATACCACTACACCACTCGTTCATGCGTGAACAACTGGGTTCAAATTATTGCATTCAACCAATTTTTTCATAACTTCAAGCCAAAATTTTTAGCAACGCCTTTAGCAAGATTCGAACCAAATTATACGGATATTCATACCAAAGCCTATACCACTACACCACTCGTTCATGCGAGAACAACTGGATGCAAATTATTGCATTTAACCAATTTTTTTATAACTTCAAGCCAAAATTTATAACAACGCCTTCAGCGAGATTCGAACCAAACTATGCGGAAATTCATACCAAAGCCTGTACCACTACACCACTCGTTCATGCGAGAGCAACTGGATGCAAATTATTGCGTATAACCAATTTTTTCATAACTTCAAGCCAAAATCTTTAACAACGCCTTCAGCGAGATTCGAACCAAACTATGCGGAAATTCATACCAAAGCCTTTACCACTACACCACTGGTTCATACTTGAAAGCTGGAGGCAAATTATTGGGTTTAAACAATTTTTTCATAACTTCAAGCCAAAATTTTTAACAACGCCTTCAGCTAGATTCGAACCAAACGATACGGAAATTCATACCAAAGCCTATACCACTACACCACTCGTTCATGCGTGAACAACTGGGTTCAAATTATTGCATTCAACCAATTTTTTCATAACTTCAAGCCAAAATTTTTAACAACGCCTTCAGCTAGATTCGAACCAAACGATACGCGGAAATTCATACCAAAGCCTATACCACTACACCACTCGTTCATGCGTGAACAACTGGGTTCAAATTATTGCATTCAACCAATTTTTTCATAACTTCAAGCCAAAATTTTTAGCAACGCCTTTAGCAAGATTCGAACCAAATTATACGGATATTCATACCAAAGCCTATACCACTACACCACTCGTTCATGCTTGAGCATCTGGAGGCAAATTATTGGGTTTAACCAATTTTTTCATAACTTCAAGCCAAAATTTTTAGCAACGCCTTCAGCGAGATTCGAACCAAACGATACGAAAATTCATACCAAAGCCTGTACCACTACACCACTCGTTCGTTCGTGAGCAACTGGATGAAAATTATTGCGTTTAACCAATTTTTTCATAACTTCAAGCCAAAATTGTTAACAACGCTTTCAGCGAGATTCGAACCAAACTATACGGAAATTTATACCAAAGCCTGTACCACTACACTACTCGTTAATGCGTGAATAACTGGATGAAAATTATTGCATTTAACCAATTTTTTCATAACTTCAAGCCAAAATTTTTAACAACGCCTTTAGCGAGATCCGAACCAAACTATACGGATATTTACACCATAGCCTGTACCACTACACCACTCGTTCATTCGTGAGCAAATGGATGTAAATTATATCGTATAACCAATTTTTTCATAACTTCAAGCCAAAATGTTTAACAACGCCTTCAGCGAGATTCGAACCAAACTATGCGGAAATTCATACCAAAGCCTTTACCACTACACCACTGGTTCATACTTGAAAGCTGGAGGCAAATTATTGCGTTTAAACAATTTTTTCATAAGTTCAAGCCAAAATCTTTAACAACGCCTTCAGCTAGATTCGAACCAAACGATACGGAAATTCATACCAAAGCCTATACCACTACACCACTCGTTCATGCGTGAACAACTGGGTTCAAATTATTGCATTCAACCAATTTTTCATAACTTCAAGCCAAAATTTTTAGCAACGCCTTTAGCAAGATTCGAACCAAATAATACGGATATTCATACCAAAGCCTATACCACTACACCACTCATTCATGCTTGAGCATCTGGAGGCAAATTATTGGGTTTAACCAATTTTTTCATAACTTCAAGCCAAAATTTTTAGCAACGCCTTCAGCGAGATTCGAACCAAACTACACGGACATTCATACCAAAGCCTCTACCACTACACCACTCATTCAATTTTTTCATAACTTCAAGCTAAAATTTTAACAACGCCTTCAGCGAGATTCCAACCGAACTGTACGGAAATTCATACCAATGTCTGTACCACTACACAACTCGTTCATTCGTGAGCAACTGGATTCAAATTATTGCGTTTAACCAATATTTTTCATAACTTCAAGCCAAAATTTTTAGCAACGCTTTCAGCTAGATTCGAACCAAACTATACGGAAACTCATACCAAAGCCTGTACCACTACACTACTCGTTAATGCGTGAATAACTGGATGAAAATTATTGCGTGTAACCAATTTTTTCATAACTTCAAGCCAAAACTTTTAACAACGCCTTCAGCGAGATTCGAACCAAACTATACGGAAACTCATACCAAATCCTGTACTACTACACCACTCGTTCATGCTTGAGCAGCTGTAGGCATATTATTGCATTTAACCAATTTTTTCATAACTTCAAGCCAACATTTTTAACAACGCCACCAGCGAGCTTCGAACCAAACGATACGGAAATTCATACCAAAGCCTGTATGACTACACCACTCGTTCATGCTTGAACACCTAGAGGCAAATTATTGCGTTTAACCAATTTTTTCATAACTTCAAGCCAAAATTCATAACAACGCCTTCAGCGAGATTCGAAACCAAACTATATGGAAAATCATGCTAAAGCCTGTACCATTACACCACTCGATCATACGTGAACAACTGGATGCAAATTATTGCATATAACCAATTTTTCATAACTTCAAGCCAAAATTTTTAACAACGCCATTAGTGAGATTCGAACGAAACATTACTGATATTCGTACCAAAGCCTTTACCAGTACACCACTCGTTCATGCATTAACAACTGGATGCAAATTATTGCATATAACCAATTTTTTCATAACTTGAGGCCAAAATTTTTAACAACGTCTTCAGCGAGATTCGAACCAAACGATACGGAAATTGATACCAAAGCCTGCACCACTGCACCACTCGTTCATGCGTGAGCAACTGGATGCAAATTATTTGCTTTAACCAATTTTTTCATAACTTCAAGCCAAAATTATTAACAACGTCTTCAGCGAGATTCGAACCAAACTATACTGATATTCGTATGAAAGCCTGTACCACTACACCACTCGTTCATGCGTGAACAACTGGATGCAAAATGTTGCGTTTAACCAATTTTTTCATAACTTCAAGCCAAAATGTTTAACAACGCCTTCAGCGAGATTCGAACCAAACTATACGGAAACTCATACCAAAGCCTGTACCACTACACCACTCGTTTACGCGTTAGAGACAGGATGCAAATTATTGCATTTAACCAATTTTTTTATATCTTCAAGCCAAAATTTATAACAACGCCTTCAGCGAGATTCGAAACCAAACTATATGGAAAATCATGCTAAAGCCTGTACCATTACACCACTCGTTCATACGTGAACAACTGGATGCAAATTATTGCGTATAACCAATTTTTTCATAACTTCAAGCCAAAATTTTGACAACGCCTTCAGCGAGATTCGAACCAAACTATGCGGAAATTCATACCAAAGCCTTTACCACTACACCACTGGTTCATACTTGAAAGCTGGAGGCAAATTATTGGGTTTAAACAATTTTTTCATAACTTCAAGCCAAAATTTTTAACAACGCCTCCAGCTAGATTCGAACCAAACGATACGGAAATTCATACCAAAGCCTATACCACTACACCACTCGTTCATGCGTGAACAACTGGGTTCAAATTATTGCATTCAACCAATTTTTTGATAACTTCAAGCCAAAATTTTTAGCAACGCCTTTAGCAAGATTCGAACAAAATTATACGGATATTCATACCAAAGCCTATACCACTACACCACTCGTTCATGCGAGAACAACTGGATGCAAATTATTGCGTATAACCAATTTTTTCATAACTTCAAGCCAAAACATAACAATGCCTTCAGCGAGATTCGAACCAAACTAGGCGGAAATTCATACCAAAGCCTGTACCACTACACCACTCGTTCATGCGAGAGCAACTGGATGCAAATTATTTTGTTTAACCAATTTTTTGATAACTTCAAGCCAAAATTTTTAACAACGCCAATAGTGAGATTCGAACCAAACTATACGGAAATTTATACCAAAGCCTGTACCACTACACTACTCGTTAATGCGTGAATAACTGGATGAAAATTATTGCATTTAACCAATTTTTTCATAACTTCAAGCCAAAATTTTTAACAACGCCTTTAGCGAGATCCGAACCAAACTATACGGATATTTACACCATAGCCTGTACCACTACACCACTCGTTCACTCGTGAGCAAATGGATGTAAATTATATCGTATAACCAATTTTTCATAACTTCAAGCCAAAATGTTTAACAACGCCTTCAGCGAGATTCGAACCAAACTATGCGGAAATTCATACCAAAGCCTTTACCACTACACCACTGGTTCATACTTGAAAGCTGGAGGCAAATTATTGCGTTTAAACAATTTTTTAATAAGTTCAAGCCAAAATCTTTAACAACGCCTTCAGCTAGATTCGAACCAAACGATACGGAAATTCATACCAAAGCCTATACCACTACACCACTCGTTCATGCGTGAACAACTGGGTTCAAATTATTGCATTCAACCAATTTTTCATAACTTCAAGCCAAAATTTTTAGCAACGCCTTTAGCAAGATTCGAACCAAATTATACGGATATTCATACCAAAGCCTATACCACTACACCACTCGTTCATGCTTGAGCATCTGGAGGCAAATTATTGGGTTTAACCAATTTTTTCATAACTTCAAGCCAAAATTTTTAGCAACGCCTTCAGCGAGATTCCAACCGAACTGTACGGAAATTCATACCAATGTCTGTACCACTACACAACTCGTTCATTCGTGAGCAACTGGATTCAAATTATTGCGTTTAACCAATATTTTTCATAACTTCAAGCCAAAATTTTTAGCAACGTTTTCAGCTAGATTCGGACCAAACTATACGGTAATTCATACTAAAGCCTGTACCACTACACCACTCGTTCATTCGTGAGCAACTGGATGCAAATTATCGCGTTTAACCAATTTTTTCATAACTTCAAGGCAAAATTTTTAGCAACGCCTTCAGCGAGATTCGAACCAAACTATACGGAAACTCATACCAAAGCCTGTACCACTACACCACTCGTTTACGCGTTAGAGACAGGATGCAAATTATTGCATTTAACCAATTTTTTTATATCTTCAAGCCAAAATTTATAACAACGCCTTCAGCGAGATTCGAAACCAAACTATATGGAAAATCATGCTAAAGCCTGTACCATTACACCACTCGTTCATACGTGAACAACTGGATGCAAATTATTGCGTATAACCAATTTTTTCATAACTTCAAGCCAAAATTTTGACAACGCCTTCAGCGAGATTCGAACCAAACTATGCGGAAATTCATACCAAAGCCTTTACCACTACACCACTGGTTCATACTTGAAAGCTGGAGGCAAATTATTGGGTTTAAACAATTTTTTCATAACTTCAAGCCAAAATTTTTAACAACGCCTCCAGCTAGATTCGAACCAAACGATACGGAAATTCATACCAAAGCCTATACCACTACACCACTCGTTCATGCGTGAACAACTGGGTTCAAATTATTGCATTCAACCAATTTTTTGATAACTTCAAGCCAAAATTTTTAGCAACGCCTTTAGCAAGATTCGAACAAAATTATACGGATATTCATACCAAAGCCTATACCACTACACCACTCGTTCATGCGAGAACAACTGGATGCAAATTATTGCGTATAACCAATTTTTTCATAACTTCAAGCCAAAACATAACAATGCCTTCAGCGAGATTCGAACCAAACTAGGCGGAAATTCATACCAAAGCCTGTACCACTACACCACTCGTTCATGCGAGAGCAACTGGATGCAAATTATTTTGTTTAACCAATTTTTTGATAACTTCAAGCCAAAATTTTTAACAACGCCAATAGTGAGATTCGAACCAAACTATACGGAAATTTATACCAAAGCCTGTACCACTACACTACTCGTTAATGCGTGAATAACTGGATGAAAATTATTGCATTTAACCAATTTTTTCATAACTTCAAGCCAAAATTTTTAACAACGCCTTTAGCGAGATCCGAACCAAACTATACGGATATTTACACCATAGCCTGTACCACTACACCACTCGTTCACTCGTGAGCAAATGGATGTAAATTATATCGTATAACCAATTTTTCATAACTTCAAGCCAAAATGTTTAACAACGCCTTCAGCGAGATTCGAACCAAACTATGCGGAAATTCATACCAAAGCCTTTACCACTACACCACTGGTTCATACTTGAAAGCTGGAGGCAAATTATTGCGTTTAAACAATTTTTTAATAAGTTCAAGCCAAAATCTTTAACAACGCCTTCAGCTAGATTCGAACCAAACGATACGGAAATTCATACCAAAGCCTATACCACTACACCACTCGTTCATGCGTGAACAACTGGGTTCAAATTATTGCATTCAACCAATTTTTCATAACTTCAAGCCAAAATTTTTAGCAACGCCTTTAGCAAGATTCGAACCAAATTATACGGATATTCATACCAAAGCCTATACCACTACACCACTCGTTCATGCTTGAGCATCTGGAGGCAAATTATTGGGTTTAACCAATTTTTTCATAACTTCAAGCCAAAATTTTTAGCAACGCCTTCAGCGAGATTCCAACCGAACTGTACGGAAATTCATACCAATGTCTGTACCACTACACAACTCGTTCATTCGTGAGCAACTGGATTCAAATTATTGCGTTTAACCAATATTTTTCATAACTTCAAGCCAAAATTTTTAGCAACGTTTTCAGCTAGATTCGGACCAAACTATACGGTAATTCATACTAAAGCCTGTACCACTACACCACTCGTTCATTCGTGAGCAACTGGATGCAAATTATCGCGTTTAACCAATTTTTTCATAACTTCAAGGCAAAATTTTTAGCAACGCCTTCAGCGAGATTCGAACCAAACTATACGGAAACTCATACCAAAGCCTGTACCACTACACTACTCGTTAATGCGTGAATAACTGGATGAAAATTATTGCGTGTAACCAATTTTTTCATAACTTCAAGCCAAAACTTTTAACAACGCCTTCAGCGAGATTCGAACCAAACTATACGGAAACTCATACCAAATCCTGTACTACTACACCACTCGTTCATGCTTGAGCAGCTGTAGGCATATTATTGCATTTAACCAATTTTTTCATAACTTCAAGCCAAAATTTTTAACAACGCCACCAGCGAGCTTCGAACCAAACGATACGGAAATTCATACCAAAGCCTTTACCACTACACCACTCGTTCATGCTTGAACACCTAGAGGCAAATTATTGCGTTTAACCAATTTTTTCATAACTTCAAGCCAAAATTCATAACAACGCCTTCAGCGAGATTCGAAACCAAACTATATGGAAAATCATGCTAAAGCCTGTACCATTACACCACTCGATCATACGTGAACAACTGGATGCAAGTTATTGCGTGTAACCAATTTTTTGATAACTTCAAGCCAAAATTTTTAACAACGCCGTTAGTGAGATTCGAACGAAACATTACTGATATTCGTACCAAAGCCTTTACCACTACACCACTCGTTCATGCATGAACAACTGGATGCAAATTATTGCATATAACCAATTTTTTCATAACTTGAGGCCAAAATTTTTAACAACGTCTTCAGCGAGATTCGAACCAAACTATACGGAATTTCATACTAAACCTGTACCACTACACCACTCGTTCATGCGTGAGCAGCTGGATGCAAATCATTGGATATAAACAATTTTTTCATAACTTCAAGCCAAAAGTTTTAACAACGCCTTTAGCGAGATTCGAACCAAACTATACGGAAATTCATACCAAAGCCTGTACCACTACACCACTCGTTAATGCGTGAATAACTGTATGCAAGTTATTGCGCGTAACGAATTTTTTCATAACTTCAAGCCAAAATTTTTAACTATGCCTGCAGCGAGATTCGAACCAAACTATACCAAAATTCGTACCAAAGCCTGTACCACTACACTACTTGTTCCTACTTGAGCAGCTGCAGGAAATTTTTTCGTATAACCAATTTTTTCATAACTTTAAGCCAAAATCTTTAACTATGCCTTCAGCGAGATTCGAACCAAACTACACGGAAATTCATGTCAAAGCCTATACCACTACACCACTCGTTCATGCGTGAACAACTGGATGCAAATTATTGCGTATAACCAATTTTTTCATAACTTCAAGCTAAAATTTTAACAACGCCTTCAGCGAGATTCGAACTTAACTATACGGAAATTGATACCAAAGCCTGTACCACTACACCACTCGTTCATTCATGATTAACAGGATGCAAATTATTTGCTTTAACCAATTTTTCCATAACTTCAAGCCAAAATTGTTAACAACGCCTTCAGCGAGATTCGAACCAAACTATACTGATATTCGTATGAAAGCCTGTACCACTACAGCACTCGTTCATGCGTGAACAACTGGATGCAAATTATTTTGTTTAGCCAATTTTTTGATAACTTGAAGCCAAAATTTTTAACAACGCCATTAGTGAGATTCGAACTTAACTACACGGAAATTGATACCAAAGCCTGTACCACTACACCACTCGTTCATGCGTGAACGACTGGATGCAAATTATTTTGTTTAGCCAATTTTTTGATATTTTCAAGCCAAAATTTTTAACAACGCCATTAGTGAGATTCGAAATTAACTATACGGAAATTGATACCAAAGCCTGTACCACTACACCACTCGTTCATGCGTGAACATCTGGATGCAAATTATTGCGTATAACCAATTTTTTCATAACTTCAACCTAAAATTTTAACAACGCCTTCAGCGAGATTCGAACTTAACTATACGGAAATTGATACCAAAGCCTGTACCACTACACCACTCATTCATTCATGATTAACTGGATGCAAATTATTTGCTTTAACCAATTTTTTCATAACTTCAAGCCAAAATTGTTAACAACGTCTTCAGCGAGATTCGAACCAAACTATACGGAAATTCATACCAAAGCCTTTACCACTACACCACTGGTTCATGCTTGAGCAGCTGGTGGCAAATTATTGCGTTTAACCAATTTTTTCATAACTTCAAGCCAAAATTTTTAACAACGACATCAGCGAGATTCGAACCAAACGCTACGGAAATCCATACCAAAGCCTGTATCACTACACCACTCGTTCATGCTTGAGCACCTACAGGCAAATTATTGCGTTTAACCAATTTTTTCATAACTTCAAGCTAAAATTTATAACAACGCCTTCAGCGAGATTCGAACCAAACTATACGGAAAATCATGCTAAAGCCTGTACCATTACACCACTCGTTCATACGTGAACAACTGGATGCAAATTATTGCATATAACCAATTTTTCATAACTTCAAGCCAAAATTTTAACAACGCCTTCGGCGAGATTCGAACTAAACTATACGAAAATTGATACCAAAGCGTGTACCACTACACCACTCGTTCATTCGTGAGCAACTGGATGCAAATTATTTGGTTTAACCAATTTTTTCATAACTTTAAGCCAAAATTATTAACAACGCCTTCAGCGAGATTCAAACCAAACTATACGGAAATTTATACCAAAGCCTGTACCATTACACCACTCATTCATACGTGAACAACTGGATGCAAATTGTTGCGTTTAACCAATTTTTTCATAACTTCAAGCTAAAATTTTAACAACGCCTTCAGCGAGATTCGAACTTAACTATACGGAAATTGATACCAAAGCCTGCAACGGGTGGTGTAGTGGTACAGGCTTTGGTATGAATTTCCGTATAGTTTGGTTCGAATCTCGCTGAAGGCGTTGTTAAAAATTTTAGCTTGAAGTTATGAAAAAATTGGTTACACGCAATAACTTGCATCCACTTATTCACGCATTAACGAGTGGTGTAGTGGTACAGGCTTTAGTATAAATTTCCGTATAGTAAAGTTCGAATTTCGCTGAAGGCGTTGTTAAAATTTTAGCTTGAAGTTATGAAAAAATTGGTTATACGCAAAAATTTGCCTGCAGCTGCTCAAGTAGGAACGAGTAGTGCAGTGGTACAGGCTTTGGTATGAATATTCGTATAGTTTGGTTCGAATCTTGCTGAACGCATGGTTAAAAATTTTGGCTTGAAGTTATGAAAAAATTGACTAAATCCAATAATTTGCTTCCAATTGTTCACGCATTAACGAGTGGTGTAGTGGTACAGGCTTTGGTATGAATTTCCGTATAGTTTGGCTCGAATCTCGCTGAAGGCGTTGTTAAAAATTTTGGCTTGAAGTTATGAAAGAATTGGTTAATCGCAGTAATTTGCCTACAGGTGCTCAAGCATGAACGAGTGGTGTAGTGGTTCAGCCTTTGGTATGAATTCCGTGTAGTTTGGTTCGAATCTCCAAAACTTTAGCTAGTAAAACTTTTGGCTTGAAGTTATGAAAAAATTGTTTATATAATGATTTGCATCCAATTGCTCACGCATGAACGAGTGGTGTAGTGGTACAGGTTTAGTATGAAATTCCGTATAGTTTGGTTCGAATCTCGCTGAAGACGTTGTTAAAAGTTTTGGCTTGAAGTTATGAAAAAATTGGTTAAAGCAAATAATTTGCATCCAGTTGTTCACGCATTAACGAGTGGTGTAGTGGTACAGGCTTTGGTATCAATTTCCGTATAGTTTGGTTCGAATCTCGCTAAAGGCGTTGTTAATAATTTTGGCTTGAAGTTATGAAAAAATTGGTTAAACCCAATAATTTGCTTGCAGCTGTTCAAGTATGAACCAGTGGTGTAGTGGTAAAGGCTTTGGTATGAATTCCCGTGTAGTTTGGCTCGATCCTCGTTCACCCGTTCCTTTACTAAAATTGTTGCTTAAAATAAAGAAAAAAACTTGTTAAAAGTCAATAATTAACACTCCACGGTCAAGCTTTCACGAGTGGTGTAGTGGGAAAGGCTTTGGGTCTGAATTGCTAGTTTGAATGGTTCGAGTCTCGCTGAAGCTTTTGCAAATTTATGCCTCAAAATAAAAAAAAATTTGTTAAAAGTCAATAATTAACATTTCACTGTCGAACTTTCCCGAGTGGTGTAGTGGTAAAGGCTTTGGTTTGAATTGCCCGTTTGAATGGTTTGAGTCTCACTGAAGCATTTGCAGTTCCACAAGGTAGATGATGCATGCTTGATGAACTTTGTCAGGAAGTTGTTTAGCATGAAAGAACAGATTGTTTTTAGTTCTTCAAGCAATACTGAACATTTGTGGAGTACTTCATGCCGGCGTTGACATTCAGGTCATTGCTGGTAGCGAATACTCTTCCCCCCCCCCTGTCCCCATCCCCCGGTTTTTGGGTTCGGAAATTGTAAATAGTCATTGTGGAAGAATATTGCTAAACCGTAAGTTCACAAACGCTAAAAAATAAGCGTTTTTTTCTCGTTAACATGCCGAGCTTGATAACTTATGAGAGGAAGCCTTTAACAGACGCTCAGTATCATGCTTTAGGGACATATATCGCAAGGAGAAGGCTAAAAGAAGGAACAACCGAAAATTTAAATGGCAACACAGCAAACGGTGACAACGACAAACAAACATCTCCAAGTTGTAATGGGACAGCTGAGGAAGCCGTATCGAACAGCCCTGTTAAGCCAACAGCTCGAGAAATTCGTGAACAAAAACGACAAGAATTGAAAGACATTCAAGCACAATTGAGAGAACTGGAAACAACGTTGGCCAAACTGAAAGATAAAAAACACGAGCTGTTTGAAGAGTTTAAAAGCGTGGACAAAAAACGACAGATACAAGTATTTCCCTCGCCATTTATCCATCACTCCGTGATCAGCGCCGGAGTGCCGATGATGAATGACCAAATGCACAGACCAGGTAGTGAGAATGGTCTGTCAGCTGTACTGGTGATGAGTTGTCAATGTCTGATTCGATTTATTTGCCACACTACAGAGTATTGCATTTGAACACTGGAGATATTTTGGTGCTAATTTTTTTGCGCACCAGTTGTCTGATACCCCCCCCCCCTTCCCCTTTCAAAGTAGATAAAGTACTGTATTGTATTGCATATGAGGTCATTCACATACTAGTACACATCCAGTGCACCCGAGTATTCCTCTTGCACACCAGCGGTCGGTTGTACGAATGGTGAATAGCTCTATCCACCGGATGGTGATTTTTTTGCAACTTTCTAAACATTTTCAGTAACTTGTAAAAGTTATATTAAAGTTCATCATTTTCAAGTTAAAGTCACTTTATATCTCTTGCGAGGTTAATATTCTTCGTGTCACTGCTTTTTATGCCCTTTTGCGGCAGTTGAAAAAATCCACTATCTGGTGGATAGCGTCATCCAGCTTTCGTACAACCGACCCCTGTGCACTAGTTAGATGTTCTTGCACACAAGGGACCTGTTGCATAAAAAAGTATTTGCACCACGTATTTTGCACTTAATCACTATTTAACTACAAAACAGTGATTAGAAAGTAATTAAGAGTTTCATGCAACTGACCCCAGAGCTAGATCTTGTCGAAAAATGCCATACTTTGCAGTCTGGTTCATCTGCCTCAAGGTCTATATACATGATTCAACTTATTAATTCAATGTGACATTCGTACTCACATTGCAGTCCAAACATCGGATTAGTTGTTTGCACAAGTATGTGGGTCGGAACTGTGAAGACATGCAGATTTTTAACAGTTGTGGATGGATTATATTTCCTTGATACAAATAATCTTCAAGACTTTTTGTGATAACAGTTTGGTGAAATTTTATATTGAATCTAATTCCCTGGCTCTATGGCATTTTCATGCCCATTAATTCATGCAGTCTTGTAAATCGGCTTTTTATTTTTTTCATTACGTCAGGTATAAAGAGAGCAAAGAGCCCATCCCCTCCACTTGCACAATTTTATGCAAATACTCATTCCGTCAACAACCCTATCCCGTCTAATTTACAAGCATTCCCACAAATGATGGCAAACAGAATGCAAGATCCAGAAAACGTGAATCAAGCGTACCAATTCATGCAGGTATATAATTATACAGAACACAACATTGATATTTATTGCAGATTGCTTGCTTGCCACCAAACAGCAAATGTTAAAAATTTATTTGAAGCCAAGTTATATATGTTTAAATTTCCCTGACTTTAAATACACAGCCAAGATTACACAAGTTACAGCAAGTCTGTTGACAACTTAAAACAGTCAAGAGGCTGGTAAATCTGTTCCAAGTTGTCAACAGGGTTGTTGCAAGTTGGTTTTCAAAACTTGTCCTTGATGGTCTGTCATAAATATAAATTTTAAGCTTGCTGATGTCATATAAAAATGCTCAGTTGTTTACATGTAGGTTATGATAGAATAGCATAGGATGAGATAAGGTAGAGTATGATAAAATGTGATAGGATGGGACATGATAGAGTAGAATTTGATAGGGTGGGATAAGGTAGAATATGATGGGATAGTATGGGATGGAATATGATAGAATAGGTTAGGATAGTATTCACACATACAACATATATCCCATTTTTTTAGAACTATCTCCACCAACCGATTCAAGGACCACTGGTGAACCCCCCTCCTAATTCCCCACGACCACCTGGCAATCCATTCCCGCCTCATGACAGAACCTTCCCACCATTTGGAAATCCCCAAATGCCCACACATCAAAATCCCCTGAGACCTTCCCCACCGCCAAGTCAACCACCTTTTGTGGCACCAAAGAAAAGAGACAGTCATATGCCCAGCAGATCAAGACATCACTGATGACCTTTGTTTTGGGATATTTGGCAAGATTTCTGCATTGGTTTAGCATCCTATAGAATAACAAATGTTACCTGTGCTGTTTAACATCCATCTACACTCCACTGCACACAAAGCCTTTGGCAATTTCACATATGGGGGAAATTAAGAATATTCTTAAGGGAAAAGACATGCTCATTTGGGCTCTTTAAGTTTCCAGTATGCTACTGATGCCATCCAAGTTAATGCAAATGAGTTGGCATAGTACTAGTTGTTCCAGAAAAGATCCCCCCCACCCCACCCCACCCCACCCTCAGGGAGGAAATTAACAATACCCCTCTTCTCCCTCTCATATACAAATTTAAGAATTCTTTTGACCATTCCTCTGAAGAATGGTCAAAAGAATTCTTAAATTTTTATATGATGTCCGGAGAGGGAGAAGAGGCATCCTCCCTTTCTGGATGGCGGAAATTTCCTTTTTGGATGGGTTATAGATCTTTTTTGGAATGATCCAATAGCTCACAATGGGCTGAAATGATCAATTCTTAACACTCATAAGAAGTATCTGTGTTAAACCTCTGTGGGATGTTTGGATAGGAGAAGGGGGTATTTTCAATTTCATCTATAGGAGGGTATGTATGGATCTGGCTACAACTCCAAATAATATCGGTAAATAACTGTTTGTTTGAGATCCAAGAGTGATACAGTCATTAATAAAAAAAAACATTGCAAATATTAGCAAGTAAAGCTGTCTTTTCTATAGTAGGATTATCCTTATATCAAATATATGGCACTCATGTTTACTTAAAACTTTATTAGAAAAACGTGCTGATCTTCAACTGCAAACGGTACGTACACCGCGCCAATCACACTACTTTATTGTAGGGGCCCCCAGGGCCGCCGAGACAATGCGTGGGGCCCGGGGCAAAAATTTTGAGTGGGGCCTTATGACGTCACCACGTAAAACGTTCATGTCATTTTACTACAGACTTTAAAGTGCATCATCCAGTTTTTCAAGCACCGTTCCCTGTACAATTTATATACCTGCTTCACTTCTTCGTTTTGGGGGCCCTTCATTGGTTGGGGCCCGGGGCAAGTTGCCCCCCCTGCCCCCTCCCCCCTCTTGGCGAGCCTGGGGGCCCCCATGTAACAAAGAAACTCAGTCCTTTTCTAATGTGTAGGAAACAAAAAACTGTCTTCGCCCGTTAATTATATATCTGCGTATGTTGTAATATGGCCATATTTTGCGGCTGAAAACTAGTTGAAAACAGTGGTTAAAAACATCTAAAGTGCTCCTTCAACAAAGTATTCTTGGTTTGCACATGACGTCATTTCGTGTCACTGGGCGCCATCTTGGTTGACTCTGCAGATTACTTCAGCTGTTTACAGCGAAGTACTTATGTCAATTTGCTATTTCATCGTTAGTTTTAGCGTATCATGAATGATACTTTAAAGATGTATGGCTCGATAGGATCAGAAATAATGAATAGGTACTTTGTGGTTGCCACGTGTTTCAAACGTCAACCAAGATGGCGTCGATTGCAAACCATTGAACTATAATAGATCTGGAACGATAAGTCAGGGGGGAAATTGAAGCCGACTTTGTGTTCACTTTGCAGGTAGACCCAGTCCTTTTTAAGAATTTCGTGTAAAAAATATCATTTTTGTATCCGTAAAATTCTTTATTTAAATCTACTAACAGATCTCTAAGATTCAGAAATATTTAAACAATGACAGTTGAATTTATATAATATGTTATAAAATTTGACAAAAATCGTACTATCACGGAAAAATGTTGAAGCAAAGGCGAAAATTACGAAAAATCTGCCAGATTTTGGCTACTTTTTCTGAGTTTTTGAAAGTTCAAGTAAGAACCAAGACGTGAAACCACAGGAAATATTTAACTCCATGCAAAATACATCCGTGTGTGAAGTTTTAGGAAGATTGGACGTTTTAGGGTCGAAAAAAATGCATTTAAAAAACATTGTTTACGAAAAACGCATGAAAAACGTCAATTTCTTCATGTTTTAAAAGGGTTAAAGCAAGGATTAAAAGTTCAGAATAAAGAGGAGTACCTGGCATTCACTGCAAAATAAGTTTGGGACTGTCTAAAGGTTTCATTATATATTTTTTTTGAGCTCAAGAGGAAAGTTTTCTTTGACACGTACAAACATTTGTAATTTTTTAAAAATATTAAAGTCAAAATGCTCACTTTTTGCTGCAGATAGGTGTAAGACAGTTGGAACTAAACAGGAAACCTGGTCTGAATCCAAAATAATGATGTCTTTCGACAAAAACAGTGTATTTCTTGCCAATTTTTGCTCGAAAAACAAAAATTCTCACTCCTCCTCGAAAACCAAATCCGACCTCTCCCCAGTCTTTTTGAATGTTGATTTTCCAGCGCGCCGGCTTCAGCCAATCATAGGTTTAAAACACTGAAGTTATCGTTCCAGATCTATTATAGTTCAATGTTGCAAACTATCAATACATTAATTTTCCATTGTTATATGACAATACGTCATGTTGAGCTAGACCAACTTCAAACGTCCGTCAGATTTCCCCTGGGAATTGAAATTCGGCCAATAGCGAGATAGTGAAGGCAGTATTGCAGCCAATGAAAAAGCGTCTTTTCCAAAAACAATAACAAACTTGTCCAATAGTATTAGCCGTTTTGCATCATGTGACCACTTGTCGAAGAGGCAAAATTAAAAAAAAATTTGTGGGTCACCTATATTTTGGTGTTGGGGCATTTTTTCCGATCGAAGAAGTTCAAATTTCACTAGTCACTGATGGCTTTTTAATCTAAACTTCGAAGAAAAGTCGAAAGTCTAAGGAGAAATGCTGAATTCTCGACCACCACACGAAAGTAGAAGTGTTTCTGGTATGTATTTTGTGTTAAAATTTGATAGTTAAACGTTACGAAACGCTTGAAATTTCTTGTTGAATTTGGAAACAAGCGAGTGAGTCGTTTCTCTGGTTGCTTCGCATTCGAATCGTTCGTTGTTTCGGATAAAGCGGCTGCGATAGGCCTTACTTTTAGTACCTCTTTAGTTTAAATTTGTCTCGCATTGTTCAGATTATAAAATGTACGAGTGTTTTAGCAGCTAAACTCGCCCTAACATTTTCGAAATGTTGTAAATTTCACCATTGTCATTGTTCTTTGCAAACAGCGAAGACTTTGAACTTAACTTCGCTGGTTTTTCGATATTATTTCAGCTCAACTGCGCTAAAACGTTTAATAAAAATCTATACGTTGTTTTTTAAATTCTTTTAAAACTATTTATTGTTTTAGAGGTTCCTTTGAAGCCAGAATATATCGAGTTCTTCGTCTCGCGTGAATAATTAAGTCGAACAAGAAGCACGCCATTTTGTCTGTGGATAGCTGGACAAGAACATAACGCCCAAAGAAAACATTGTGATGTTTTGGTTTCGCTGAAAGAATTATGAGAGAACAAAGCTGAAACGTGTGTCTTCTTACGCTGCCAAATCAATGTGTATTCCTAACAGAAAACAATGTTATTCCAACTAATACAAAAGTAAGTACTGTGACACATTACTTGATACTTTTTAAATACCAACAATGTAATTGCGCTGAAAATAGTTAGGATAGGACACAATAACTAACCGACAGAATTCAAGATGAAAAACTGCAACGGTGGAAAAGCCAAAGCAATTACTCAGTTAAGTATACTAGATTTTTAAACTTACAAATCTGCAAATTTCAGATGCCTAGATCCACTAAACACAAGCATAGGACAATGCAGTTACTTTAGGAGTGCAAAAATTTGACAATATAATCATCAGTTATATATCAACGGCAGCAGTCAAATGGGTACGATTAATATCTGGGCCATCACAGCTGCTTAATGGTAGGACCACCTGGTCCGCCCATAGGCGGCCCAATTCAGTGTGTAGTTTCATATAGAGATCAGTAGAGAGCGGTAGCGTATTGTTTACATACATAAAATACATGTATTTTAGATATGTAAACAATACGCTACCGCTCGCTACTGATCTCTATATGAAACTACACACTGAATTGGGCCGCCTATGGTCCGCCCCGGTACGAGAATATTATCTAGGCAGCTACAGGGTGACTATCTGGGCACCTACAGGGCGTGAGTATCGAGACACATTCATGCTAGCATGCCATGAGTATCTTTATTTTGACTATACTTACAACTTGCAACAGAGTAACTCTTTTCGAGTTGACTTAAACTCGCTGTTGACATACAAACATCTGAGCATTTGCGAACCCGGCCATAATGCACTTTCCATCATTACTATTTCCGACGTTGCGTTCTAGAACTCGTCTCTCAACTCTATACCAATTTCCCAACCTTAAACTTGGCACATATGTCAAAACTTGGAATTTAGCCGCGAATTCACCAGCTCATATACAAGTAACGAAATATTCCACTCATAAAACTTATAATGTATTACGTCTGCTTGTTATCGCCCAGATTAAGACAACAACGTCTGATGAATACAGGGTTTCAACCCACTATACCTTCATGTATAAATTACATATGTATATATTTAAAACTAGATATATTTGTATATTCTATATTAGAGACCGACTGGTCATTAACTATGGCGGGGAGAGGGATGTTACTGATTAGGAAATAAAAGAATTTAATTGCATTATGTGGAAGAAAGTTAAAATCTGTAATAGAAGTTCTACACTTTTGAGCTCCAACGTTTAGTTGACGAGATATTTCAATTTGAGTATTTTGTTTTACTCACTTATTACGTCACAGTTTGCATAATGAACCAACATAAAGTGGTCTATGTTGGGTTGTCCTTATTCTCTATATCATGTTAATATTTCAAGAATTTTGTTCATTCAGGACATGGATAACTGGTACTAAACAACAACTCCATTGTGCAAAGTAACTTAAAGACGTCACTAGTGGACAAAACAAAAAGTTAAACTGAAATGTCTCATCAACAAAGCAAGGCATAATAGAAAGCTTGAGCCCCCCCTCCACCGCCATAAATAATGGATAACGTTAGATCTATACTAGTTACCGCGTCGACGACGTCATGTACACAGCCAAAAACGTGGAAGTTCCAACAAGACTATGGACACCTTGCAACAGACTTGTTATCAACAAGCCAATATCAGAATGTGTTCGCATGACTTGTGACAGCTTTTTGACGACAAGTCTGTTGCAAGTTGTCAACAGACTTGTTGCAAGTTGATTGTCAAAACTTGTAATCCACAGGCTTGCTGCAAGTTGTTTCAACGAGTTGTAACAAGTCTGCCAATGACAAGTTGCAACAAGCCTGATTTTAACTGACTTGTTGCAACTTGATGAAATTGACAAGTTTGTTATAACTTGTTGAACTTGCAACACGTTTATAGCGTTTTTCGCTGTGTAGACGTCTTTCTTAACCCCATTATGCTAACCACAGTCATTCTCTAAGCTACAAAATGGTACACACTTAATGTATAATAAAAAACTAGACAGACTGGGCGATATTTTAGTTTAAAACTATTATCTAACACATGGCAAAACACCCTTTATACGAATAGTCTTGTTGTGTGGTCAACGCTTAGAATCCTTTGCCCAGGCGTCTCTCTGATGCGATTTCTTTTTCTTACCCTCTCGATGGCGATTAACTTGTGCATAGGTCGTGGCGTCGTTTGGCTATGTGAAAAAGGTCGTGAAATTAAACCTGACTTGCACTCAGTCTCATGCCATTACTACGTACACCGTCTACAAAGCTATAAATGACACGGACTTGACTCAAGTTGGTGATTTTGTCATCAAATTGCATCAAGCCCGTTTTGGGCTTCGTCAAGTTGCATCAAGTCTGATTTTCACAGCCTTATTTTGATATTTGCAGACTTGCTGCAAGTTGTAAGTCTTGGCAATCAACTTGCATCAAGTGATAGCAGACTTGTTATCAAGCCGGAGCAAGCGATATGAACGCGTTCTGATATGGCCTTGATGACTGAAAGGAAATATGCCTGCAGCAAACTTGCGCGTTTCCGCCTGTGTGGGTGCTCTTTCTCTTCTCTCTCTCCCTCTGCCTAATCTCCATAGACAAAGCATATTAAAGCCACACGCGCTAGGAAGTCAACTACAATCTTGTTACCTTGTTACCTTGCAGCCATGAAGCGGATATCAAGGGGCGTTCACATCGCTTGCTCCAGCTTGATGATAACAAGTCTGCTGCAAGTTGTCAACAGGTTTGATGCAAGTTGATTATCAAAGTTTAATCCATCCACAAGCTTGATACAAGTTGTTTCCAGAACTTGCTCTAAGTCTGCAAACATCAAGCTGCATCAAGTCTGATTTTTACAGACTTCATTCAACTTGATGACAAACTTGCATCAAGTCGATACAATTAAAGTCTAAAACTTGCTTCAGGACTCTGGCGGTTCTAGCTGTGTGCCAAGTTCACATACCTCCTCAATGGTAGTCATTTCACGAGCCTGCTCGGGCTCTCTACGATATGGCACCTCGTCACCGCCGTTGCTGCTCTCCTCAGGAGAGACACGGTTGCACTTTCTAAGTCCGCTGCTTGTTTGAATCTTCCTGATCATCCAACATGAGCCGATCATCAGCAAGATCTGGAGTTGAGAAAACATGTCACTATCAGCGAAGATGGTTTTTCAAAGCGGGACTAAATCGTGAAGCGGGCTACGCTGCTGTTATAGCCCAGTTTCTACTTGGTTGTAATTGTCGTAGCAAAGTCAGTCTCGACGATGTGATAGAGTCTAGGTGTACCTTTTCTTCTGTGGGCAGTGTTCAAATTTGTCATATTAAGTGTAGGTCGGCGTACATACTCTATCACATCGACTAAATAGAACTAGGCTTAACTAGGCTTAAAATAGCGTAAAACTAAGAGGAAATTTCCACGTGACTTGTTTGTAAGCCTGGCAGAGGCGCAACTCCTTCCGTTGCCGCCTTCAGCGTCGAGTGAATTGGGGCACCTGAGAAACGATGTGGAGGCCCATAAGGCAGTGACATCTCGAGAGATACTTCGTTGCAAAGGTTTAATGTAGCTTTTAAACTTTTATTTTCTATGTAAACCCAGTACTCGACGGTTCCAGGTCATATGTAATAGTGTACTCAAGCGTTTTTCTGCAAGGGCAAAAATTTTTGGCGACGAGGGGAGAAAAATTTAACGTGGAGGTCCAGCGGCACAAAGCATACGGAGGTTCAACTTCTCATAGCTCAGCCAGTGCGCTAGGGAGAGGCCTTCTCCCCCCTGGTCGCTTTAAATAGGCATGATGAGCATTTTCAGGGGGGAGAATGCCTCTTTTTAGCGCATTGGCTAAGTCGGGGGTACGCATGATTAAGTTAGAGTTAAATACCGAGAAGGAGGGATGTATGTCATATACAACCCCCGAGGACAAGCAGCGTCCGAGGGCTGTATATGACATACATCCCGACTTTCGAAGTATTTAACTAACTTAATTTATTTTTGAAGAGGTTTTCTAACAGAGTCTTTTGACTTTAAACAATTTAGGTCGAGATTCGTCGAGATTTTTCCACAACTTTGATCTAATTATTTATTCAAGGTAAATAACCTATATACAACCCACGGTACATCAAAGAAAACGGACTCAAAAATAAATTAACGAGAATTTGAACCTCTCTTTGCTGTTACGCCGCTGAAGCTTGGAAATATTTCTCTTTTATATGTTTTCGTTGTCTCTATTCATAAAATCTAAGATATTCCTGATCCATACCAGTAGAAACATAACTGCCGCCCCTCCTGCAGCAATGATTATTTGATGGTCTTCAAACCACTCCATCAGCTTGGAAAGACAATCCTAGGAGAATACACAGAAGTTTATCATGCACTGACAGTCTGGAATCCTATATTTTGTTCCTCTGCAAGCTCATTTTCAGGCGGTTTTACAGCAAATACACGCTGTCCCAGAAAACCTAAAACTACTGTATATTGAAATAACGTATAGTTAGAATTTGAATGGGTGGATATTTTGATGGTTGGATTTTCATTTGTTTTGCATTTTTCTCTACTGTGTTACCAAATTTAGACTATTAAGGTTGTTTTTCTGTTGCCAAATCCATTTTAAATGTTTTTTAAGGGAGAGAGTGTAGCATTTCCATCAATTTACCATGCTTTTGTAGTTCATCTTTAAAAAGGTATTACTTAGAAGATTTTTAATTTGACAGCCAGAACATATTTTCGAACACATGGCACAGATGACAGTGCTAATCAGAAGTGGCCGTTATGCAAATTTTCAGTTGTCTTGCGTTACCTTGCATGTGGACATATTTAGATGGTAATCAGTGAAAGCTGCGGTAAATATCATAGCTTACCTGTTTTACTTCATAACGGGTTGTTTCATTGACATAGCATGACTTGTCTTTGTATGATTTAGTTTCAGTGTTGTTGATGCCAATACCACAGCAATCAAACTAAATGATTAGTATAGAGAATTTTCTTTGTATGCCGATGTTCAAGAACGTATGGGGGCGAAGAGAAAGCTTAGTTTTAAAAAATCAGGTGCAAATGAGTTATACCTCCTTTTGAAGGAAGATTCTGGTATCATCGTTGGTCTTATTCCAACTGTCGCGAATGATCACGTCCACCTAATATGCAAAAAATAGCACAAGCTTGAACCACCATGCATTATGTAAAACCAGGTTCTACATAATGGCAGTTTCTTTTCTCAAAACTAGGCAAGCGATGCTCAAAATTACAGGAAATATAAAAAAAGTAACAAAAACTGTAAATACGAAATTAGTTTGTTCACGGCAAGCAAGACTCGATTGTACCAAAGGCAAACAGCACTGACCACCGGAATGAGCGATTTGCTCAAACTTTGTAAACATGTTCAGTAACTGGTAAAACCTATATTAAAGTTCAGCATTTTTTAGTTAAAGTCACTTTTTATCTCTTGCCAGTTCGATAACCCTGGTGCCGTTGCTTCTTTTTGCCATTCTGCGGCAGTTTAAGGGCGGCAGTCTGGCGCCATTCACCTTTTGCACGTTTGCATTTGAAGATGACAAACTCTTCATTTTTTTATTTGTACCATTCGCATAAATTCAAATCAAGTTGACATATTGTCTTACCCTTCCTCTTTCAACCACCCCGTAAACAACCAGGCCGAACAGGGTGCAAAAGACCAGACATGCAATGAAGAAATACTACAAAATATTTAAAAAATCACATCGGTGATCAATATAGCGGATATGGAGGGTCAAAAAAGAGCGCTATATTACATTGAGACAAAATTTTCTTACACTTTGCAGCATAAACTTATTTCCCAGGAGCACGCCACATGTTCCAAGGACTCCTGAAAAATATTTATGAATGATCAATGGCTAAAGAATTTACCAAGAACTTGGCAACAACTGTGAAGGTACAGTACAGGGGCGGGTGCTCAAAGATTGGCTATAGCTAAACGCTGGGTTAACGTCAAATTTAAAGTTAATTTCCTAGGAGCTTGCTCGCGACTTTGAAATATTTCTTCGGAAATCTTGTCTGGATTGATACTACTTCTGGTTTCTGAAGTTTTGAAATAAGCAGGGTCCAGTTTTTCAAAGCTGGGTTGGTTTAACCCTAAGTTGACTTAGAATCCAAAGGACATTTCCAAGCAGCATGTTAATGAATGTGGAAATATTTCCTCAGAAATCTTGTCTGATCGAATATGTAGTAGTTTCTTCTGTGGAGTTTTGAAATAAATAGACATGCAGAAATACATAAACTATAACGGCCGGTTAAATTTTAACACAAGGTCAGCGCAAATCCTGCTTTGAACAACTGGTCCCAGACGTGTAGAAATACAGAAACTACCGGATTAAACTTTAATCGAGGTTTGACGCTAACCCAGCTTTGAACTACCGATCAGCCTCGTCCCCAGGCCCAACCGTTACCGTTGCGTGGGTATTGCGTGGAAAACACAGTCGGAAACGCGCGGTCGGGCCTGGCAGAAAATGCAGAAAAAAGTGTATGATTCAACGAAAAAGTGATAAGATGATATTTTATTGAGAATTTCGTTTTCCAGTCGCGTGTGTTGGCCATACATGTGTTTGATAGATGGAAGAGATTACCGAAAGCCTTAAGAAATCTAATCTCGAAGCTGCTCTTCTTCGCTTATATCGTCGAAGGGAGTTTCTATTAAACTTGGCAGTGGCTGCTCCACGCATTCCGCCATCTTGAATTCATTTTCTGCCAGGCGCTTTCGCTCCCTTCCCCCCTATTTTCTCCTCGTGTGTTTCCCGCGCGCATTCACGATATTAAATCGATATATACAATCCTATACACTTTTCCTGATTAGAAAATTAGAAAGCGCCTGGGAACGAGGGTAACTACCGATGCTAGGGGCCAGTTGTTCAAAAGCCGGGTAGCTTACCCCTGGATTGACGTAAAATTTCTTTCCAAAATTTCCAGTAGCTTGTTTTAAAATAGTATTGCGAGATATTTCTGAAGAAATCTTGTCTGGATCAATAGTAGTTTTGGTTTGTAAAGTTTTAAAATAAACGGATATGCAGAAACACAGAAGCTGAAACTTTGGGTTAAACTTCAACCCAGAGTTAGTGCTAACCCAGCTTTGCAACCGGCCCCAGAAGTTTTCAATTTTGAGCTTACCTGCCGTAAAAAGCACGGCCGCCAACGCGATGTAGGCAAAGAAAATATTCTACCAAGAAAAAGACATCAAATGTAATAAGGCCGAAAGCTACAGGGCTGATCCCCGAGACCTCGTATACCCTTATCGGTTTTCACACCATAAGTACTAACAAATTGCATCAATTATTTTCTACAAAACTTGACCGCATGATAACACCGTACCTCGTTTTCAACGAAATGTTTATAATCATTCTCGGAAGAGATGATCCAAATAGCGATCCCAACTAGACCTCCACCACCAATCTGATGTGAAACAAATAACAAAGTTAAAATTGCTTGTAGTGAAGTCACTTAACCAAACGATCTGTACTGGCGTGTACAAACTTGAGCACCCCCTCTACAATTGATTAACTATGCCTCCTAATCAATTTAACAACGGGTGCTTAAAATTTTCAAGTTACGGGGGTGTTACCACAGTGAGGTGGTACGTTAACGGTTGGCAATGTTTCTCTGCCAGTCAATGATATTTAATGTGAGAACATCAAACAGGAAATTTTATATGCCCATTTATCTGTTGTCAAGTCCATGTCTTTGAACAATATCCCAACACCTTATTATTAAATACAATGATTGAGTAAAACATGAACAAACATCCCGAACCGTTATTTCAAAAACGGAACTTCCCCCCCCGGGATAATAAATTTTGTGAATATCTTCATTACACCCCCAAAAACATTTCAATTTGACCTAGGAGTCGCGGGGAAAGAAATACTGACTTTGTCCGCTTTGTACAGATCTTGCCAATTTTTGCCGCTAAGCGACCGGACTATTGAGCGATTTATAGCAAACGTACGCAGTAAAAAATAAATTGCTAGGCTCAGATACATTTTATTCGACTAATATTTTATCGGTTAAAACATCAGATCATTTATTTCAACCGATGTTTTGGTTGTTCTGTTTACAGGCGATATTTTGTCATGTTTCCCAGTGAGGGTAAACTGGGAAACATTTCTACATTTTTAACATTGTATAGCACGCACTATCTTATTGTAAAACATTGTTCGCATACCGAACGGGGTAATTACAATATTCTATATATAAAAATATATATAGGTTTCGACAGTGTTCAGCGAAGTGCTCCATCTTTTTTACTTAAGTAAAATGAAAAAATAACACGTCAATTTTTACTCCAGTTGAACTCGAAGTACTGACTGAAAATTTTACTTAAGTAAAGGTGAAAAGAAACACCTCAATTTGTTTTTAAGTAGAAGTTAAAGTAATGACTGAAAATTTTACTTAGTAAAAGTAAAAAGTAAGAACTTAATTTTTACTTAAGTAGAAGTCAAAGCACTGACTGAAAATTTCACTTAAGTAAAAGTAAAAAGTAACACCTCACTTTTTACTTAATTAAGTAGAAGTCAACTCAAGTAAAAGTAAAAAGCATTGCTTGAAAATTTTACTTAACTGAAATAGAAGTTAATAGAACATTTATTTGGGCGGTAGTAAAATTGGAGGTAACAGCCCTGAGTCATAGCCTGGCTGGGCCAAGCATATTTCTACTAGTCTGCTCAAGCCGCTGGCTTAGCTTTGAAAAAGTAAAAAATCGTACTTCGTTACAACTAGTAAATACTGATCGTTTTTACTTAAGTAAAATAAAGAAGTACATTTACTACGTTACTGGCTATATAAATGCAGAATTCGTAGTTTCCAACAAAGGCTCTTTGTCGAGAGGTTGGTAGTAACTGCTTGAAATATTCTATTTTATGGTACGTGTAATATAAAATCACGGAATTGGAAAATCTAAACCGACTTTAATATGCGAGCGAAGGTACAACATTGATATCAGACCGACTGTCAAAAAGCATCATTTTCAAAAGCTAGATTGTTGTCATGCGTGAATCCATCGAAAGTGAAATACAAAAGTAAAGCAATATCAAGTACATACTCGTGAGTTGGACATCTTCTAAGTTTGACCTTCAACTTCTGCGAAAGCCAAAACGAATGCCTCTCAGGCTTAGCGTGTTTTTGTCGGATATACTTTGTATTTGTCGGTGATAGTTTATTAGTGTTTTGATAAGGAATGTATCAGATAATCAGAAGACTGAGCTTTGATATGTTGAACATATTCCAATATTGTAACATGAAGTGTGTGATAGACTATGTATAGGATGTGCAAAAGCTGATACAATTAAAATTAGCCACAAAGCATGACAGTGATCTCAGATGTTGCCATCCAATTTAGATGAAGGAATTTAAAACTCCAAGAGGGAAATGCATGCAGCTTTGTGTGCAGGGCCGAAACTAGAGAGTTAAGTGGAGAGGGGAGGGGGAGGGGGGGGGGGTAAAGATTCATATCTTCTTATTCTGCTCGACGAATTTCATTTGAAATCAGTTGTAATAATAATAATAATAATATTATAAGGAACTCGTACGTAATGGACCATTCCCCAATTAGACAAACTTTTAAATTTGAAAACAATTTTAGCACAGTTGGAAAGAGCTTCCTAAATTTAGTGAAATTGTAAAGTTTGGTTGTAAAATATTGTAAAATGTCGAAAATATAATAATGTAAAGATTGCGAATTTTGTATACTTTTGTATTACGCGGGAAAAAGCGTTACCACATTTCCCCATAGTGGTAACGCTTTTCTTTGCGTAATACAAAAGTATATACAAAATTCGCAAACTTTACAGGACTATATTTTCCACATTTTACAATATTTTGCAACCAAATTTTACAGTTTCACTAAATTTAGGAAGCTCTTTCCAACTGTGCTAAAATTGTTTTCCAAATTTAACCTTTGTCTAATTGGGGAATGGTCCATTACTGAACGTGTTAATCAGAAAGCATGTCGTAGCCACTCTTTAGGGGATTTTAGAGAATAGTCTCGTTTATGAAACATGTTTGATATCATGATATGAGAGAAAAGGTAGCGCAAGGCATAAAACTCAGTAAAATCCACCTTCACACGATGAGCTATTGGCTGAGCTAACACGCACGAGTAACCTTCGCTCAGCCGATAGCTTATGTGTACGGAAGGTTTAAACTGCATAAACTGCTACTGCGGTTGTGATCTGGACCTTGTATCCATGGAAACAGGAATTAACGCATTGTCAACTGGTTAGTCTTCGTGAGGAGTTAATTAACAGCAACAATGCATAAATTCCTGTTTCCTAGGAAACGTATTGTTGTGCTATACCCTCGACTTAGAAATGCCAGGAATCACGCAATCGGCTGATTTGAAAATCCCCCAAAATTCCTAGTGTAAGAAGCTATATACAAAACAATTCATTTCCTTGAATTTCGGACCGTATCTTTCATAATTACAAAAACATTTGGTTGCCAAATTACGTCAAATACTGAATACACGTACTTTCAGGGTTTGAAATTTGCACTTCACCTGAGCATATGTAACTCAAATCTTACCAAATCTCGAAACAGTCGAAAGCAACTTTAAAATCATGCAGAAAATGAAATGTTTCGAAATCTCAGACCATGCATTTGTGATTTGTGGTAAACTTATTGCATGCTTCAGCAATGTTGTTGAAAGAGGAAGAATGATTGACACTCGATGAAAGCTAGGTCCGCATTCCAATGGGACTTTGTGCACGCTTTTCCAGTAATGACGCGTGTCCGATGTAATCCATGCTGTTTAATACTACACAGCTGTGAGCATTTAACCTTGTAAAGTATAACAATGGATCAATAGTACGAAATGAACCTTACTGGACCTCTAAGAAGAAAATTTAGAACTGATAGAGCTATCAGGTATAGTACTGATAGCTCTACAGAAACTGCTCTTTTTATAGAGATCTCTTGTTGATCCATTGTTACTACAGGAGGAAACCTAAACTAAACTAACTTTATTTATACTGGATAGCTCTATCAGTTCTAAACTGTTCTTCCTAGAGATCCAGTAAGGATCATCTCTTATTGATCCAGTGTCACTACAGGAGGAAACCTAAACTAAACTAACTTTATTTTTATTTATACTGGATAGCTGTATCAGTTCTAAACTGTTCTTAGAGTAAATCCCGTAATTATTGATCCAGTGTTATGTTACTACATTACCATTCTTGTCAAATGTTATTGGTGAAAAATCACTATGATTTTCATATACAAATGGAATGTTCAGCAGCTGCGTAAACAACCACGCAAATAAAAAATATTAGCACAAAAGCATCTGCGTAAAAACATACGTAAACCTGCTTTGAGAAGAAAGATAACTGTCCTTGATGAATTGAAATAAGTTCACTAATTGATATATCTTAGTGAGTAACAGTGTAATTGTAAAGTGCATTGGTGTGAAGTATTATGACATAAAGCACGACGTTCACATTGTGACGGGTTGTAAAGATTAATTAACATTCATAATAACCGTTGGTTATCCAAGCTAGATATATCCAGCTTTATAATCAGTCATCCAACGTGCGTGAACTCTTCTCCAATTTGCAGAATAAGTGATTTTAATAAACTGAAATAAGTCATCATTCAACAGAACACGCCATGATTTTCCTAGTGATAGAATACAGTAACACAGGGTGTATCAAAAAAAGATAATCGAACTTTGGAGTGCTCTACCGCGTTCATTACTTAATATACCGAAATCATTCTTGCACAGTCGGAAAGACCTGGCATCTAGCTTTTGATTGCCATCATTTCTGTGAAATCAGAAGAAAAATTGAGCAAATATGAATCCAAAGAAAATAGTCGGTCGACATCGCACATTTGCACCTCTGGGCTTAATTATTTGGACCGACAATTTTCACCTGATTCATTCTTGCTCAATTTGTCTTCAAATTTTACAGGAACCGGCGGTGGCATTCAAAAGTTGAAAGCCTGGTCTTTCTAACTATGAAAGAATTATTTCTGTATATTAAATACCGAGCGCCTTAAAGCACTCCAAAGTTGGATTACCTTGAACCTTTTTTCCATACACCCAGTACTAAAGAATTTTGAAGCCACATTAAATGTAATCCACTACAAAGAGTGACAAACACGCGACGTTCTAGACTTCTAGCTAACCGAGATCACATGCATATTTGTGATTTGAATCTTTGCTCATGCCTGATGACTTTATATTCCAACCCATCATCCCACAACTGAATCTTCCTGCCTGCCTGCCAGTTAAGCTATAATTTAGCTATAATTTTGATAATTTGGTATGTTCGGGCTACATATGATTTAAACCAGCCCCCTCTGCCATTCTGTATACCGTATTTCACAACAAAGAATGAAATGGCTGGTACTGCATGTGTATGTACGCTCGTTTTTGTAGTTGCAAGCATAAAATATCCAGTGTCCTACCGAATCCTATGGTCGAGTGTATCAAACATGAATAACCTCTAATGGCAATAATACATAATGCTAGCCCGTTGTTTGTGTCTGAACTGCTTAGAGAATGTTCTCGTTTATCAAACACGTTTGATATCATATGGGAGAAAAGGTAGCGCAAGGCCTTCAAAAAGATATCTCAAACATCATGGTCCATGCAATATCCGAGTCTATAAGCTTCAGTATTGTCGCTTTAGGCTTAAAGTGACACGTCGATAGTTCTTAATCTCATTTAGGTAGTACGAACCATGTATGTCTAATGTGAAATGAAGATGTTAACACTAACAGAATATAGGATACTCCGAGTCAATATACTCTGTAATTTGTACAAGTCATTATTTCACGTCTTTGCCCAAAGTACGAGCATTTCAAAATGACTCCACGTTCTCAGAAACGTAGAGAAACGCAAGACAATTTCGGTTGTACCCTTGTCAACACGGCGACTCCAGTCGTCGAATGCACGTGTATTATGGACACATTGGAAGAGCTTTCGTTTAGCACTGACACAGAATTCTTACCGTTGCCAAAAATAAAGTTTGCACCTTTTTCCAGTGCCCTAATTTACAAATCTTTTCATAATCCTTTGTGCGCAGTTCAGTATTTATGTCCAAAAACTGCGATCCTCAATATCTGTACGGAAGGAGAGCTTGTATAAACAGAAGGCATCTGTGTCCGATACCTTCTATGCATACAGAATTATCAAAATCATTTATACGTTATTACGATATTCGAGGCTTATCGTAACTCACTTACCCAGGTTATAACGTTGATGATAAAGAAAGGTATCTTGACGCATTTTGCCCCGGCTGAATTGCTCCCAGCATCTTCGCTTTCTGAATTCATTCCAACAGCGTGTATACTCAACTGCTCAACGTATTTCGACTTTCTTTAATGACTCTACCGACTTTATCCACGTTATGGAAACGTTAATTAATATGAGGAGGGCTGAAATGTACGCTTGTTTGTACGAGGAACTAGCTGCGTATTTGTCCTTGTATTAGAGTGTTAATCCTCGAAGGAAGAAATGAAATATGATAGTTTATGACCTTCGTTCAGCCAGCTTAACAATAGACAGGTTGTATCACTTTTCATTAAATCGACAGATGAAGGCCCAAAAACAAATATTGAACTTGAACCTTAAAATTACGAAGACGAAATATTTACTTGCTCAAGTTGCGTTCGCCTGCGGTTAAAGCTTCGGCAAAGCATTTACATTTATTTCACTGAATTTAACAGCTCATTAACTTTCGTTTTCCCTTCCTAGATTTCAAGTATGCATATAAACGACTTCGTAATTTGCAAATAATACATGCAAAGCATAAACCTTTCTAAATCGAGCTCTGAAGCCGGTTGTGTATTGAAGGCGCGTTTAGCTTTAACGATGGATAAGATTTTAAAACATTCTTACGCATTGTACTGTATATTCATAACCAAACTTATAAGTTTTATAGATTAAATATTTAGTTTCATGCACAATTGGTCTTCTGACAAGAATTCAGCTGGTTAATTTGTTCATGCAAACTAGAAACTTGTTTTTTAATGCATTTTTGTCTTTTTGCCGCTAAACTGAAGACAGTAGGTCACAGCTGATGTATACAAGAAAAGAGTTATGTTTACAACATACTGCCCGAAAATGAAACTTAGATTGTTAGTGCTTTTAATATTTTATTTGAATTTCGAAAGTCATGTGCCGAGCTTTTGGATTTTTATATTTATTCAACTGCGCTCTATATGCGTAGTAGCCGTCACGCTTCTGTTGGTATCCTTAGATGAATTAATTAGTTCATTAGTTTTTTAAAAACCTCGAAGTTGAAGTCCGTGGACTGGTTTAAAACCGTTTCGGAGAAATGTCTATGTGAAACCCTTCTTGGATACATTATGAAATGTATATCGCATTCATTACAAGCTACAGTAATAATATTCGTATTAGTTTCCATCCGGAAATTGAGAATTGAGTTTGTTTCCGGAAATTACGCCACCCATTCCTCCTGGATGGATATACGCGCGGATATATCTTAGAGTACTGAGGCCTGTTGTATAAAAAAGTAATCAAAGTTAACTATGACTAGTGGCAACATCAACCAATCAGAACAATGTATTTATTATATATAATCACTGTTTAACTACAAAACAGTGATTAAAAAAGTGATTAAGAGTTTTATACGAGGTGAATAGCGCTAGCCAACGCTAACTTTCTAAACTGTAACTGTTAAAACCCATATTAAAGTTCAGTATTTTCGAGTCAAAGTCACTTTTTATTTCTTGCCAGTTAATATCCCTGTTGTCAACGCTTTTTACACCTTAATTTTTCCAGGGAAGAATCTTAACTCAACTACAAAATTACTGAATAAAATGCACGTTCAGTTGTTCACAAGATAAATAAAAGTGTTTTGCAGTTTTTGAGTATCTACTGACTCTTTCTCTTATTTATAACAATCGGTCCATCCAAGTTTTTCTGAACGTTTGGGTAATCATACATATGGTAACCATTGAACTATAAGTGAACTGGAACGATAAGTCGGGGGGGGGGGGAGAGATTGAAGCAAATTTGATTCAGTTTTTCCGAGTTTTGACGTAACGTAAAATTTAGACGTGGTTATGTTCGAATGTAATACTTGTAGTATCTGCTATCTTGCTAGTAACTGGTCTCACCCATTAACTGAACTTTTGTATTGAGTTAGCGTTCCCGTTGCATTGTAGTTCAATGATCGTGACTTGTGCTTGCAGTTTCGTTGAATTTGTTGAATACAACATTGTTATCATTTGTACGTTACCGGCAAGGTTTACCGTTTTGAAGTTTAATATCCTCCTCATGTCTCACAAAGATTTCTCTTGTTTCAGGTTTTAAAGCTAAATCCACTGCTGTCAGTCCATTAACGTCTCTTAATGTGACGTCACACTCACGGTGGGTTATGAGCCGAGATACCGTTAATGTTTGACCAGCGGCTGACGCAAGGTGGAGAGCTGGAATGAAACGAAATACATGTTTGCCAAATTAAGTTTGTTTTATTTAAACTTAAACTAATTTTATTTATTTGGATACCTCTACCAGTTCTAAATTGCTCTTCCTAGAGGTCCAGTAATGATCATGTCTTATTGATCCAGTGTTACTAGAGGAAGAAACCAAAACTAAACTAACTTTATTTATACAGGATAGCTCTATCAGTTCTAAACTGTTCTTCCTAGAGGTCCAGTAAGGATCATCTCTTATTGATCCAGTGTTACCACAGGAGGAAACCTAAACAAAACTAACTTTATTTATACTGGATAGCTCTATCAGTTCTAAACTGTTCTTCCTAGAGGTCCAGTAAGGATCATCTCTTATTGATCCAGTGTTACTACAGGAGGAAACCAAAACTAAACTAACTTTATGTATACGTATACTGAATAGCTCTATATATCAATTCTAAACTGTTCTTCCTAGAGGTCACCATAAATGAATATTAGTACGATTTCTCCCAAGTTCTCATTAGAGGTCAGTAAGCATTAAAAAAGTTTCACGAGTTCGAACTGACACATGTTTTCATAATCAATTAGCAACTACTCTGTTGATAGCCTACTCGTAGCCTGAAATTTTGAAGGAGGGAAAATTACAATTGTAATTTTTGCCTGCTTCAAAATTTCAGACTGTGAGGAGGCTGCTCTGTTGACAACATGCAACAGACTTGTCGTTAAAAAGCTGCAGTAGCAAGCCATGCGAACATCGACTTGTCGTTAAAGTTTATCACAACTTGGGCGTTACCTGTTCTTCCGTTGCGATCTTGGCGGTTTATTTCACCTCCAACTTCCAGTAAGAACTTAACAACTTCACTGTGCCCTTCCTAGAAGCAATTAAACAAGGAATGGGAAATATACACAGTGACGCGATAAATTAATGGGGCAAATCACTTTTCCATACACATGGAAGCCCAATAAGCTCAGAAGGCAAGAGGGACTCAACTTTACTTTTGCAACCTAAACAATCTTCTGTATAGTTAATAAAAAGATAATGCTATTTTAAACGCGCCGAAGCAGGGGCGTAACTTGGGTCTCAAGATTGGGGGGGGGTGTGAACTAATTTTGCCCGACAAAAGGGCGTGGTTGAAAATGCAACGCCCACACTAAGTAGATATAACTCACAAATAAAAGTTATTGCCAAATAAATAAAAGTAAAAAAATCTTTTTGTTACGCATTATATTGCACCAACTTCGTAATTTAGTATTTTTTTACCTTTTAACTTAAACAAATTAAATTTTCTTTAAAACACTTGGTTGCTTCTTGCCCGACTAAACACTTAGTTTTGCCCGACAAAACTGTTCATTTTAATCTTGGGGGGGGGGGGTAAATTGACCCGTAGAATGGATTGCCGGTGTGTTTGAGTGTCTAGGGGTCATTGTTCGTATAGTTGGGGGTCACAAAACATTTTACTTCCGGTTTTCTTGCTACAATGGAATGCGTCTTTGTTCTCAGCGAATTGTGTGCGTATAGTTACAAAATATAGATCACTAAAAAGAGCTTTTCAAGGCGATTCTGCTGGTACAATTGCCAAGGAGTAAACTCCAGAAGAAGCGGAGATATTTTCAATCAAAGGTGACTGTTTACAATGTATGTTTATTGACAACGCAATTTACAATATATCAAATTTCATATACTCTGAACGGCCATAAATCGGCTGCATTGCACTGCATAAAAAATCTAAATAATAGATCTTTATATGCTGATTCCAATGGTGGTACTCGTTTTCTTTTGCGTTGCGTCAAAGCCGAGCTATGCGGTATGCCTCGGCAAAGTCATCGTTCTTGTCAGAACGAAATACAAGATTTGAGAATAATAGATGTCAGTCTCGAACTGTGACTCAATTGCTCAAATAAGAGTACAGAGTCAGAGTACTTTTTTGACCGCCTGCGAATTCCTCGTTATGAACAGAAAATCTTTTGAGAAATTAGCACTTTTAATCGCCTAGAAACCCCAACCTATTGTCGAATTTCTTTTATTTCGGTTTTATAAGGAAGGAATGCCAGTGGTTTGTGAGTGCATGTGGTGTAGCTATATAGCCTATGGTGAACACACAGAATTAAACCCCGCACATACGCATTCTTTTACATGAGCCCATGTGTAAAAACACACAACAAACGCAACCAACGATTTATTTAGATACATTTCGTATACAATCATTTTTTGTGTATATATCTATGAGTCCAATACAATTTACTATGTATCAAGCGATATACGTGCATCAATTATAAGTGACAACGCATATTACAAATTGGTATATAGCTACAATATACGTCGTGTTCGATTGTTCAAACTACGTTTATACATTTCACATGCCAACGTTCACTGGTGTTTCGCGGGCAACGTCTTCTTCCTCACGTTGGATCAGAATCGGATTGCTGATTTTTGGCAGAATTTTATAGCGAAATCTACACAACATTCGTGCGGTAAAAACTATATCAGTTATGCTGTGGAAAAGTAAAACAACACGAACGACGACGAAAAAAGAGAAGAACTGAAACTCAGCAAGATCATGAACTAGTCCCTTAACGATCCTTTGAAATTGGGGAAATATGACAAGATGTAAGCGGGAGTACGAGGCGAAAAAAAACGGCACTACAGCCACACAAATTAGGACGTTAATCCACGGTGCATTGTCTCGATCCATTTGCGTTACCATCACCAGTCCATCACAGATATCAAACAAATGCGGCCAAACGTCCTTGAGAACAACATAACCTGGGCCGAACACGTAGATTTGATACGACATCTGTATCACCACAAAAAACGTCAAAATATTCTTGAGAGTAGAATTATCTAGGCCGGTCATTTGAGCCACAGCGGCATAGGCAGGTGCTTCCAAATATGAAAATAAAATTAAAAAGTAAATTGGCCAAAATATAAGCAGTAGAAAAAAAGACAACATCATGAAGTGTTTCCATTTGCTAAACTGAATATTGCCATTTCTCGTCGAGACGATGTAGGTACAGATTGCGGGAGGTAAATTGAAGGCAAGACCAGAAATGAATGCGCCATGAAAAAACCCTGCTTCGATGTGTTTATGTAGCAGTACGCAAATCAGCAAATATATCACGACTACCAATGAACTTGCAACTGGCAGTGATAAAAAATATAGCAAATGAAACAAGCCTCTGACGGTCGTCCAAAGGATTTTGAAGACCTTCGAAATGATATCGACGATCCAGTCAGTGCACCCCATTACTCCGCTTGGTTCGAAATGTGCGTACACAATGCGCTATAAACGCACTTTTGCGTCATTTAGATGTTTTCAATGATGTCATTTTAGGGACCATCGTGAAATGCCGCAGCGTCTAATAGACCTTTCCGGTAATTACGTCATAGCTAACACTGTTTTCAACTTTGGACCACCTTAAATAGAGTCGATTTTAAGTTTGTTTCTCACAGGCTATGGTCAGAGGTGAAGGACATTCTTCGTCAACGCATACATAAAAAATAATTTTGGATTTTGACCAATAAAAGTGGAAATAAGCTTAAACATGAAACCGAGGCTGGGGGGCAATGACCCTCAGCCTCGTTTTCGTGTTTAAGCATATTTTTATGTTTAATAGTCAAAATCCCAAATTATTTTTAATGCATGTGTTGACGAAGAATGTTCTGGGCCTCTGGCCATAGCCTGTGAGAAACAAACTTAAAATCCACTCTATTTAAGGTGGTCCTAAGTTGAAAACAGTGTTAGCGACGTAATTACCGGAAAGGTCTATTGAGAGCGACGTTTATTTCAAAAGGGAGTAAAACATAATATAGGGAATACCTTTTCTCGCATAATTGTAGACAACCCAAATCTCTAGTCTTAAGCAAGGCCAGTGCAGCAGTGAAGTTACCTGTATGATTGCTCGAGCGGCTAGGGTAGGGGGAAACTTACATAGTGACGCATCTTTGCCTGGACATCACGACACAAGCTGGCGTTTCTAAACGTGTTCATTCTGAATATTTCAAAGAGCTTCCAACTCGTTAATATAATTTAATGAAAACATGGCAACATGTGCATTTTATCAGAAGGCATCGCGCTCATCAAGCGATGATGATGGCCGAAAAAAGATGCTGAGAAAGACTGTTGTCAAACGGCTGGGAAACGACCCCGTGTGTGCAAGTAGTCAAAATCAACAACCATGAATAGACCATAACGAAAAAGATGGCAGCTAGCATGTGCATTTTATCAGAAAGCATCGCGCTCATCAAGCGATGATGATGGCCGAAAAAAGATGCTGAGAAAGACACCTAGGGACATAACACTTTAACAAAAAATCCTCTCTTATGCTAGTCCTTCAACAGACCTCAATCTGCCTTTTGACCGCGGATGGTAAAATGTACATCCGCCGTACTTTCCGCCTTACGGTCAATGGCCTCGTGCGATTTTGCCTTAAATTTATAGGCGCACATTTCTTCTGAACCTGGCCTTATTTTTTTCGTTGCACTTGCAGGCACTGAGAAAAAGATAGATGGTGGGAGGGGAGGGGGGAGAGGGGGAGAGGGCTAGTAGGCTTGTGGTGTTGCTTTGGATATAGACTCAGAGTAACGGCAAAGAATGCATATTTCAAGAGTTGAAATCTGAGAACTGCATTTGAGTGGTATTAATATCGAGTTGGTTGCTGGATAAGAACTACCAAGAGACCGGTCCAATATATACCAGCACAAATAATTCATTGTCACTCTGACAATATACAATTACCTTGGCAGCAATATGTAAGGCAGTCATTCTGGAATGATCTGTGGAATTGTAAACGTCAACACTAGCTTGATCATGAAGAAATTTCAGGGATAGTAAGCAACCAGATTGAGCAGAAATATGTGCACATTGGCGTCCCAGTTTGTCCACTGCGTACGGGCTGGCATTGTGCTAAATTTCAGTGGAAAAAACGCCAACTCAATAAATTGCGATTTAAAATCTTAACTATATTAAGCATTCTGCGTCTTAGTGAGTTATAGATCAGCACGCACGAATGCCTGATTAAGCAATAAAGCCGTCTAATAGATTCCCGCCTGTCGCTGTTTATCTCTTAACAATAAAACATGAGCACCTTTAGGTAAAACGCACAAAGAACGAGACATGAGTTCACAGCTAGGAGCGCAAAAATAGAAGACCCTTTGAAATTCAAAGTGACCGCAAGTTGTTAATTTGACAGCTCGGAATGATTCGAATTAATAAGACGTAGGAACACCAGGACATGGTGATGTAAACATAACATTCTTAACGTAGCAAAGGCGCCATGATCCTGTTTGTGATATCGTTATATCGTTTTTACGCTGATGTGGAAGGGCGAAAGAATTTTTTGAGCCAAAATTAATAAACTAATAAGGTTCAAGAAGAAACTGGCAAATATTTGCTTATTTAAACATTAGCCACCGCCCGTTTTCTAATAATCTCATCAGAGGGTCTTTTCTTTTAAGCTGGAAGCAAACCCATTCATTTTAATGCTGCAGTCTTTATTTTATTTCAAAAATCTTGCACGATACAATTACTTTACCCTTACAATATTTTTTATAATATTTTCATGTAAGATTTTCATATAAGACGACGTATCAATACTTGCATGTTTTAATAAATTACGAAACCTGAATTAGAACCATATCATAATTATGTAATTGTAAAATATAGTCTTTACTTAGTCTCTCTTTCTAATGTAATAATTTAAGATTATATAAATTAATTTATAATATGCTCCACAACGTCTTATTGAGCACTCTATTTTGTGTTACATATATACTCTTTCTATTTTACTAATTTATATATAGCGAAGCCAGCCCGACAATTTGGTCCTGCTACGCAGATTTAAATAATCATTGTTCATTTCGTCAGAAATTGATTCCTTATACGGTCTATAAACACTGAAAAATTTGCATGACCAAATGTCGTGCTGGCTTCGCCACTTGTACACGCACAATATTTCCTACATACAATAAAATCTATTTGATTGAGTTTGCCAAAAAGAGCAACCTTTTTTGCGCCACCTGGCATATATTTATTATATGGTTACGGGTGTTTTACCGTAAACTAAAACACTCGTATTTTCCATATTTTCACCAGTGAAGATATGAAAAAATATGTAACACGTGAAAAACGCTTGTGTTTTTCCGCGGGATTTATATGTTCTCTGTTCACTTGTTGCAACTTCTGATCGTATAATAAACGAAAATAATATTCATATATTAATCACCAGATTTATCTTCAAATAGTTCTATACGGAAAATATTATTTTCACCCGGAGACAGGATAAAATTCATATCTTTTACCATTCATAAAAATTCATATTTTTATTATACAGTCATCATACACAGAGACGAGGAAAATTGAGGCGGCTCAAATCAAACACAAAAATTGCATATTTTTCAGCATCATTACGTTACAGCAAACCGCTAAATATAAAACCACTCATAGTTCAGTAATCTAGTCATACAAACACACCCGGAAGATTAGAAACCCGGAACAATTTAGTTGCACGTTTTAGGTCACAGAAAGATGCATTCACGAAATGAACTAATCCCCTATGGACACCCTGGTCAATTAATGCTTCCTACTAACATTTTTCGGGCAATAAATAAGATAAATATATAAGGATAGGAGTACAGGCTGAAACAGTTCATAAATAAAGCCATCAAAAATCCACATTTTCCACATCCGCCTCTTCTATCCCCGCGTTCGCCATGTCTGCGTTTTCCGTGCCCTCGTTTTCCGCACCCGCGTTTTCCATTTCCGCGTTTGGTTTGTCCGCGCCTCCCATGTCCGCGCGTCCGCACGTCTGCGACTAGACATCCGTACAATTTCACCGTCATCCGCGTGGTCCGAATAAATGCATCCAAATCTTGGAAGATCACAAGCAATGCAAGACGTAATATCAGGAAGAGAGAAATGAGCAGAAATCGACCGACATCAACATGCTTTAAAATGGCCCTTTCCAATACAGGAAACCTCGAGAGATGTATGCGGAGGTATGGAAGAATGAAGAACGGAACAACGGAGAAGACTACCAGGATATTCACCAACGACGGATTATGTGCTCGTATCTCGGACAAACCCTCGACCATTCCATCGCAAATATCCAACAATGTCATCCAGAAGGGCTTGAAGACGAGAAGGGCCGGGCTGAAAACACGAAGCTCATAGCATAGCTGTGAGATTCCAAAAAATATAAACGAGCTCTTGACTTCCTGGAATGGGTAAAAATCTTGGATCAACACCGTCGCATATGAAGACATGATCGACGTGACAATAACTGTTGCCACAAGTGATAACACCGTCCAGTGAAACCATTTATCCAAATCAATAACAACGAATTCCTTCGCGACTGAATACGTAGCGATGGCCAAAGATATAGGGATAGCAATATCGCAAATCGATTGTACCAAATAAGTAATCGACAACGAGTTTGGTTGCTTGTCAAGTCCGTCGCTAACGACAGTACCACACAGTAGTATGACGCAATAACGTATAGATACTGTTGTAAAAGAATTCGAATCGAAAAAAGTTCGAATATAGCCCAATATTCGGTTGGACATTATTGTGAACTTGCCGTGTGTTCGAGACGAAGTAATCTTTCATTAGATATATTTCGTTGACATAACTTCTAACGGTTGTAATGTCCTTGAAGTTTGAAGAATGTACGTTTTATGAACGGAAATGATGCCTGCCTGGGCAAGCACACGTGTTACAACACAAACGTGGAGCAATTCTGTAGCTATTTAAGCCAAGTGAGGCATGCCTACAGCACAGTATGTGGTACAAAAACAGGATGAAAGGTTGCGAGCGAGCTGCTTGCGAAAACGCACAGCCCAGATCAGGGATAAAGAACAACTTAACAAATTATGCACTTTAGTAATGTTCGAGGTATATTCTAATATCTCTATAACTTTTTTCATGATTAAAAACATTTTCTACGCATCGACTTACTTCGAGAATTGTCTATACATACCTGCATAAATATGTACATAATCTATACGGTAGATAATGCACTGATCACACATGACATATGCACACGATCCGAAACATATAAAAAACGCATTATTACTGTATTTGATTGTTATTTCATTTTGCTCCGGTGAAAATGATATAATTTGTGGTGTCGCAGTCCATATCCACACCGGACAAGCTGAAAAATATGCCTGACCGCGGTGGGAATCGAACCTACGAACTTTGGAATGCTAGCCCAATGCTCTGGCAACTGAGCTACGCGGTCAAGGTCGGTTCGAGTGTGATCTTTCGAAATTATCGAGAAGTCTAGTTCTTGTGATGTCAACATAAATGTAATTTACTATAATTTCAATGCGCCTTCGTGTTGTGTACACTATCCAGACTACTTAGTCAAACTGCGAGCAGTCTCTCGAAGAAAGAGGCACGAGAAATGCAGATACACACTCACAGTAAAACAGCACAGAACGCGTGTTTCAAGAGTTGAAATCGGACAACTGCACTCAAACCGTCAAGCGACATTAACGTTAAGATGTTACTGGACAATAATTAGCCAAAGACCTGACGCTCAACCTCGTATCCAGGGTACTGAATCCCGATATCATATCTACCTCACAAAGTTAGAACAAAAATTTCACTGTTACTGTAACAAACTATAGCAAATTACCTTGGCAGCAATATGTAAGGCAGTCATTCCGGAATGATCTGCGGAATTGTAAACGTCAACATTCGCTTGATCATGAAGGAATTTCAGGGATAATAAGCAACCAGATTGAGCAGAAATATGTGCACATTGGCGTCCCAGTTTGTCCACTGCGTCCGGGCTGGCATTGTGCTAAATTTCAGAGGAAAAAAGCGCCAACTCAATAAATTACTATTTAAAATCTTAACTGTATTAAGCATTCTGCCTCTTAGTGAGTTATAGATCAGCACTCAGGATACCATCAGCATCTCACTATAGATCAGAGTCTAATAGATTCCCGCCTGTCGCTGTTTATCTCTTAACAATAAAACATGAGCGCCTTTAGGTAAAACGCACGAAGAACGAGACATGAGTTCACAGCCAGAGCGCAAAAAAAGAAGACCCTTTGAAATTCAAAGTGACCGCAAGTATTCGAATTAATAAGACGTGGGAACACCAGGACATGGTGATGTAAACATAACATTCCTAACGTGCCAAATACACTCTCCTCCGCAGAGCCTTTGTATTATGGAAGTTAATGAGATATTTTCAAAATATTTCGCAAATTATTATAAAATTACGCAATATTAGCTAATATATTGAACAACTTACATGAATGTCTGGAGTAAATTAGTAAGCGCGCAATGAATGATTGGACGAGCAAAGGCACCATGATGCTGTGTGTGAACATTATTGATATTTTTACCTTTGTGATAAGAAGTGATGCGATTTCGATGTAATTTCCTCGAAGACTATCCATCAATGGCGTGCTACCACACGAATCAGCGCTGTCTGGTGAATAACCACCACTACTGAAATAAAATAAATATCAACAACATTTTACTCATAAAATAAATTGAAAGCATGGAAGTTTGATACTGACAAAACGTAATCTCATTTAATACATGTTCATTTTAGGGTCAGTAACTTGGGAGCGGTTATTCAAAAGGCACTGTTACACTATGCAACTTGTGTCGCAACTTCTCTTGCAATTTTGCTGCGACACAATAGACCATTCCCCAATTACACAAACTTTAAAATTCGAAAACAATTTTAGCATAGTTGGAAAGAGCTTCCTAAATTTAGTGAAATTGTGAAGTTTGGTTGTAAAATTTTGTAAAATGTCGAAAATATAGTAATTTAAAGTTTGCGAATTTTGTATACTTTTGTATTACGCGGGAAAAAGCGTTACCACATTCCCACATAGTGGTAACGCCTTTCCGTCCGTAATACAAAAGTATATAAAATTCGCAAACTTTACAGGACTATATTTTCCACATTTTACAATGTTTTGCAACCAAACTTGATAATTGTATGAAATTTAGGATGCTCTTTCCAACTGTGCTAACAGAATTTCCGAATTTAAAAGTTTGTCGAATAGGGGAATGGTCCATTTGTAAGCGAAATTGCAAGATGTAACATGCCTCGCAATCATAAAGTCAGACAACATTTTTGTTGCAAGAAGTATTGCACGAAGTAGAATCAGGTTCTACTGTTCGCAACGATTGCCGCAACGCTGCAACGCATTTTCTAGCCATTGTACAGTGCAACATCCCTCTTGCAATTTGTCTCGCAATATTTCTGTTAAGCAGCCAATAAAAACTCGCTGTTTAAAAATACATCCCAGCCTCTGCTGAGATTGCGAGACAAGTTGCAAGAAACGTTGCACATTGTAACATCCCTGACCATGAAACTCCAATTTTAAAAAAAAAATTCGTTGCGAGATAAGTTATATAGTGTAACAGCGCCTAAAAGCAGGTTTGCTTCAAGGGGCACGGCCATTTTGAGCAATTCCCAGACAAATTTTGCATTAAACTGAAAAAAGAATAGTTGTAAGTACATAAAAGTCAATAACAAATACAAAAACGTTGTGCTGAAGGACTGATGGTCATGATTAAGCGAGGATCGAGTTGGATTGTATTCTCATTTTGAATTTTTCGTTGGCATACTTGAACTGGATCGTTGTGAATGTTGAAGCTTTAATGTGATTTTAAAAAAATACTCGTATATTAATATAACTGAATGCGTTTATATTGTATATTATGGAAACTTTCAGTCCAGTTTTTGAATAGAAGACATTTTTGGTAAAATAGCGTGACTCCGGGCAAGATTTATGAAAAATATTTCAAAGCTGCTGATCAATTTATAGCTATGTCTTCAATCTTTTTCCAGGCCTTGAAGCTGATTTACTGGATATTGGTTAAACATATAACTAACGTAAGTTAAATCACTTCCAAGTTAATTTGAACTACAGTAAATATAAATCATACCATTTCAAAAGAAGTTCCACTGTTTGCAAATGGCCATGTAAAGCTGTAAAAAAAACAAGTCTACGAATTCTTATTTTACATTCTTTCAGTTAACTCCATGACAGAGCATTTTTAGTCTCATTAACAGGAGAGTTCGACCCCTCAATGAGTTAGTTAAAAACGTGCACCAAAACCATTCATAATTTTTAAGCTTTAAATTATGACTACCAGGTGAATAAAAGCGTAACCCAAAATTGGAGTACTCTAATGCGCTCAGCACTTAATCTACCAAAACAATCCGTTTACAGTCGCAACTACCAGGCTTTTAGCTTTGGAATGTCAACATTTTGACAAAATTAGAAAAAAAATTAAGCAAATAGGAATCAAATGAAAATCGCTGGTCGAAATCGCATATTTTCACCCTGGGAATTCATGGAAAATCTGTTGAAAGTTGCTCTCATGCTGGTAATGAAACTCGCAAATTTTAGTACAGGCAGTAAAATTTAAGAATCCTACTAGCCAAGTTTCTTATGATAGTTGTGATTACTGGAACTTTTTTTCTACTAGCCAAGTCTCTTATGATAGTTGTGATTAGTTGTGTCAATCCTACTAGCCAAGTTTCTTATGATAGTTGTGATTAATAGAAATTTTTTCTCTTATTTCGTGTATATGACTTTATTTGAAAAACATAAAGTGCATTAGAACGTCTTCGCCTTGTTTCATGCGTGTTATAGCGCTGTTAAAAGCAAATTTCAGCGAAAAATATTCGTTGTACCATCCATGAAAACAACTATTTTTGCTATAGAAAAACTGCCGCACAAAATTACTCAGGTAAACGGGTGCTCAAGTAAATAGTAAACCAGATTCTATTACCTGCAGTATGCAATGGCGTCCTTCCATTGTTACTAATGGTATCCCAAATATCAGGATAAACATTCAGAAAATGTTGAACAATTTCAACATGACCTTCCCTAACATAAAATGAAAGATTAAAGGGCCATCACTAGAATATTAGTGGTACATTATTTGTAGCTCTTTTAGTCTAGAAATTACATCTTAGTTGGCTACTTCAGCATATGTAAGAATTTTTGACAATGTGGGGATTTTATATAATATAACAATACTCTACCTGGCAGCTATATGGAAACAGGTCCAACCATCTTTGTTTAACAGTTTTGGATTAGCTCCAGCCATAAGCAATTCTTGAATAATCTTAATATTGTCTTTGGTACATGCAAGCATCAGAGGTGTCCTATATTCACATTTAATTTCATCAAATCTTGGTAAAAATCATGATATTATTGTACACTTTGACCAGTCGCCATGGCCACTACGAAGAGCATGGTTCTTGGGCATTGGGCTGAAAATCTTTCTAAATTTATTGCATTTAAGAGTTACAAATGTTTATGATGTAGTCTATCAGCTATCACATTGAAGGCACCAATTTGTTTTAAGGTCAAAGCAACCAAACAGTTTCAGGGTGTTAACAGGAAAACCAAAGTTAAGTCCGTTTTTGCTAAATTGGGAAAATGTTGTTTTTATTTACAGTATTTTCTTTATAATATAGATAACGATAAAAGTAAACAAAAATATACACTGTTACATTCATCTTATAAAATAGAAATTTTCCACTTCTGATTGGGAAAGTTCCTTAATTATCTCAATAGGGAAGAGTCCATCAAATGGACACTACATGGGCTAGCTAGCACCCTGAGTTTTGCCAACAAAAGATTGATTTGCCGACAGTTTCAGCTTTGCTGTATGCTATTGCTTGCATCTGAGCTATAGACCTCACAGCATTCTCAATACTACCAGATAATTGCTCATCATCACATGCATAATTGGTAACAATGATAAACTAATTAGTGTTAATTAATGCCTAATTAAATCAGAACTAACCAATCAGCTCTCTTTAAACAATCAATTTCAACATTCCTGCTGATTAAATACTTCACACACTCTACATGTCCCCCGAGTGCAGCCTCGTGCAAGGCTCTCTTGCCATCGCTGTTCCATTGCTCCAAGCTCTCGCCACATTCCTCCACTAAACATCGCAATATCTCAACATGTCCGTATCGCGCACATAACAACAAGCAGGTCTCTCCCGACCGTGTGTGTTTCCAGCTCAATATCTCGTTCCTCGATTCCTTCAAATAAACACGAAATTCCTCCACATTTCCTGACCTGGTACATCGTAAAATAAGTTGCTCTAAACTCACTGCCTTGCTAGATCTCTTCCCGCTCATATTTCCCTCCTTTTGGAAGCCATTTTGTTTATGTTCGGCTAAGTACTTCATCTAACACACGCGATGTGTACTCAACCGATGGAATAGTAAAAGTAGGTACGCGCGCGAACGTATATCCCATAATTCTATGCGACTGACACAGACACAGTGAACTCTATATATAGAGTTCACTGCACAGACATAACATATTTTTCAATATATATTTTCATGTTTTCATTATTAATTCTAAAAGTTTTGGCAAGTTCTTTCGAAGGAGTTGCTCATTGCTCAAATCAATCAATGCTGACGTCACATCTAGTCGCTTAGCAACGGCCGCGATCCTATCCAAAGGGCGTGGACACCACTGTAGCATTACAGGCAGCGCAGATTTCCTGTGCAGTTCTGCCAGCTGGGTGTCTTTGATGAAGTTGTCGCAATGTAGGTATTTCAGCGTGATACACAAGACAACAATACTTGCTTTAGAGATGCCGTCTTGAACTAAAACTGGAGTGCGATAGGCCTGATCTAAACTGAACTCTTTGCACGACCTGGACTGGATGCTAGACGCAATTGGTTTAGATGCATCCGTGGTTGTTTCACATCCATGACGATCGAGATATTCCTTGATTTTCCCGACTTTATTTTGCATATCCCAGTGATAGCTGAGGAATACTTTCGGTCTGCTTAAACCTGACCCGTCGGAACCTGAAAAGAAAGGAATTACTCTCTCACTATCTAGACCTACTATTTCTAAAGGGTTATACATTATGAGCGGTGATTGTGTCCTCGCAAAATGTGGAATGCTTGATTGTGGTGTGGTGAAATGTGGTTTGTTCCACACCCGTGAGGCTTCATTCTCAATAAAAATGTCCCCTATGTTGATTGTTCTGGAGAGTGAAAATATCTTCGGGGGCCTTTCGGAAGTTGATACATGTTGGACTATTATACATATTGAAACAAATAAAATCAGTGTCTAAAGGAACGTGATATGGAGCTGAAACAAATTGTAATGTAAACGCGAAGCTGCTAATACGTGAACTTTGGAACTGCTCCCCCCCCCCCCCCATTGCTTGAAGACCTTTTAGTATTTAGTATAAATTTCACATCTCAACTCTACCTTTGCATTGCAACAACGAGTCAATTGGCCTTAAAGAATCTCGCATTTTCTGAGCATAATTCTGCTGTAAGATTACTCTCGGTAGCACCCCCCGTCCGCGGCTCACGTGATATCGCAGCACGTCAAGTCCCTCGAGGTAGTGTCGGCTCTCAAAATTGATTGCTGGTTGCTTGGCGACGATGGCTCGCAACGCATGCCTTGCTGACCTGCTGGCGCTTTGATCAAATACGGCAGTGATGATCTGCTTTTCAAGCCAGGCAGCCAATAAGATCTCTTGAAATACCACGTAGGAATTATCGCTGGATGACGTAAGCAGAAAGATCACAGTGCCCGCCTCGGCCAGGAGCCTGGAACTCGGTTTTAAAAATCCTGAGCCGGTATGCATCTGGGCCTAAAAACGAATAAAAGGGTCCGTCCTATACACTGCTAAAATCGTGCAAGTTGCAACAAGTCTGTTAACATCTGGCAACAGACTTGTTAACAACAAGACGATATCAGAATGCTTTCGCATGGCTTGCGACAGCTTGTTGACGACCATTCTGTTGCAAGTTGTCAACAGACTTGTTGCAAGTTGATTGTCAAAACTTGTTATCCACGGACTTGCTACAAGTTCTTTCAACAGTTTTGAGTATATTCAAAAGTGTGGCTGCATTATAACGAGAGAGACTTTTGCACATTTTTATTCTCTGGCAGAAATAAAAAACATGAAATATTTACCATAATTCCAACCTTCAAGAGATCAGATTTAATAAACTCAGCTATCCACAAATCCACCGGATCACATACCAAGTACACAATATTATCCCGCATTCTCCTGTTCTGACAGCACCTATCCCAACTTGTCTCCTTCATTAGAATATTACTCAGACTATGAAAAATCTTCTGCCGCGCAGTTTTGCTGTCCACGTTCAAATGCTCCAGCATATCGCATTCTTTGAGACATTTCAACAAGTACCCGTCAATTTCGCTTTCCTCAAAGCTAACGCGGTATCTCTCATGAATCCCAAGCGATCCTAACCAATCCTGTACATCCCCGACATCCCAAGTATAAACAGGTTTATTTTTGTATCCCCGATGCTCCACACTATCCCGAGATTCTGGATATAGCTCGCGGTACAGTTTGGTTGAGAATGTTACGTACCTATATACAAGATCAATGAAATGAAATGGAAATGGAAGAAAACTAGGTGATCTGAAAACACGGAAAAGGACTGGCACTAGTTGTCAAATAGAAATCCATTTTTCGAGTCAAACTGGAAAATTTCTCATTAGGTATAATTCACTTCGGTTCCAAATTTCTGGTGGATTTATAATTTTCTTTACCGAACATGATTACAAAGTTTCAATAAGTTTCATGAAGGAAAACAAAAGATATAAGTGATTAAAAACAGCAAAATGGATTTTTATTCGGTAGCTAGTTCCAGGCCTTTTACTCACGGTCAGATCAGCTGGATGACATGAAAAATAAATGAAGCGAAAGGAAATGAAATAAAGTGAGATGAAATGAAGTGCAATGAGATGAAATGCAACAAAATGGCATGAAAAATAAATGAAGCGAAAGGAAATGAAATAAAATGAGATGAAATGAAGTGCAATGAGATGAAATGCAACAAAATGGCATGAAAAATAAATGAAGCGAGAGGGATCAAATAAAATGAGATGAATTGAAGTGCAATGAGATGAAATGAAACAAAATGACATGAAAAATATATAAATGAAGCGAAAGGGAATGAAATAAAATGAGATGAAATGAAGTGAAAGGAAATGAGGTAAAATGAAATAAAATCAGTTGAAATAAAGTGAAATTAGATAAGATAAACGAGATAAAAATGGAATGAAATGAAATAACTTGAAAATTAAATGGAACGAAATAAAATGATGTAAATGAAATCAACTGACATGAAAATTAAATGGAACGAAGGAAATGAGGTAGAGTGAGATGAAAGGAAATGAGAAAAACAAGAATACCCTTCTAACTTCACGCAGAGAGCGCCCACAACCGCCGATGCCTTTTCAGCGGCACTAACACGAGCCAGTCTCCTGACAGTCAGGTCTACATCAGTATTAAGAAACTCAGCCGGGACAGGCACATCAGACTGCGAATACTTTACAACAAAAACTCGAAAAGGAATCCCGCTTGAAGTGATTTCGCCACTTCGCTGCCTAAATATCTCTGCTTCGTAAGCGCTCTGTGTGCTGTGGAAGTACTGACGGGATATGAACAAAATGGCGGCGTTGCAACCTTCGGAAGACTCCAGTCTTTGCGCAAAAGACGCGTTCGAGGTTGTTTCCACCTCGTCTTTATCAAACCACACGTCATCTTGAAAACCAAGAGACTTTAGATCTTCCACAAACTTGCATACGACTCGTTTCAATTGAAAGCAACCCTTGGTATCATATGATATTAAAATTCCTCGCTTCTTGTATCTTTGTCGTAAAATTTGCGCCAAATCATCCGAGTTCTCGTAAGAGGCACTATCCTTTGCCTGTGTAGATTGTTTAGCCTTCAGATCCTCTAGCATTGACCCCGCAGACTGGCTTTGACTGCTAGCAGTATTTATATTGTCTTTTATAGGTAGAGTATTGTTTGACACACGTTCGGGCCTATCAACCACAACGTCTGATACCAACTCGAAAATATTGGCTAGTATTTTCGACATATTCGTTCAACCAGGCAGATGTCAAGAACCATATGCCATTAGTCATAACCGAAGGTTTACTGTTTTGTATTATGTAGTGTACATAGGATTATCCTTGGACATTAATAATGGTGTTTTTATATGGTATTTTTAATCGACTTAGTACTATAGCGATCTTAATCTTGTAATTTGAGCCCCTAAGCTATTCTGCACAAATATTCAAAATACATCCATAAACTGATGTTGATTTGGAGCCTAAGTGATTTTAAAAGTGTGCAAATAGTCGTGAAGCTCTCGTCACTCATCTTCCTTAAACAAATATTGGGGTTATTTCTCTCTTCATGCTCAGTATTGGCCAGCAAAGAATTAAATTTACTTCGTTTTTTACTTATAGGTAAAAGCGAAGTCAAGTTCCGGGACTTGAATTTGCCCCCTTCCATTTGGGAGGATATGCGATGCTGACTCTATGTGTGAGTATGATTTCCGCTCGAATTAGGACACAAAATACCTTAAAAATATCTTATTAAAATAATACGTTTTTATTAGACAAAGGTATTTAAGACCTTTTAAAAAATTATTCAACATTCAGTAAGTGCCACATAAGTGACATAACAATAACTGATTTTGGAGATGAATTGATGGTGTCATGAATTTTGCTCAACTGTTCCCAGCTTGAACTGTTCCCATTTCACATTTAACTCAATAGTTTCGTATTTTGTCCAGTCACAATGTCACATAACAACATAAGGTTCATTCCTAGACACAATGAATCATTCGCGTTTATGTCAACAGTTCCCCGGCTTGAATTGTGACAGATGCATAATTTCCACTCAAATTAAGGTACAGTTCATGATGACAAGTAGTGAACTACAGTCTACGTAAGAAAGTCTTCTACCTCTTCTGCGGACGTTTCGTTTTGGGATGGCTGTTGGCAGGCTGTGCGGGTCAGACATGCGTGAAATCCGATCTGAAATTTCGAGGAAAGCCGATATGTACTGACCACGAAGCTATACTGTATATGGAATGACGCAATATTTCAATCAAACAGGAACAGTTTAAGAAACCTCTGGACCAGGGTAAAAAGACTTAGGAATCACAGCAAAAAGGTAGGCAGTTTTTAAGATTTTGAATGAATTAATATGAAGGCACATTGCGTTTCGGTATTGTATTTATATAGTCTATTAATACCTACAGACAAATAAAGTGCGAGTACTAAAGTGGGGCCACTTAGTCGACAACACTAACCGATCACATTTAAGAACGAAAATAGAAAATCGCTCAAAATGCATGGCACGTTGACCGATCAGCGTAGCGGAAAAACAATGTCAATTTCACAATAAAGATACTAGTAATAAGCGTTAAATTTGAAAATGTCAACGAGTGAAAAATAATCGTAAACTATAATCGGTCATATACTGATACTCAGAGCCTTTACGCGACAATGATGCTTCCGTATCTAAACCTCCTTCCCGGCCGCCGTTTTGGTATGGATGCGAAACTCAGTAAACAGTATAAGTAGATACGAGTTCGGAGATTAGAAGCACTTGATGTATCGTTTCGACAAGTCAAAACATGAAAACATGACGAAAACCTCAAACCCTATATCGCTTACATAATCTGCTTTCACTTAAATTAAAACCAGCGAATTGTATACCTATTATTATAAAATGTAGCCCTCTAAAAAGATCTTTTCAACGCGATTATTCTACTGGTACAATTACCAAGAAGCACACTTTAGAGGAAGCGAAGTTAATCTCCCCAATAGTCTAAACAGTCATAAATCGATAGCATTGCACTGTATAAACACGGCAAAAAATTTTAATTAACTGTACAGTGCTTATTCGAATTCTGATATTTTTGTTCTACTGCGTTGCGTAAAACCTGTGCTACGATCATGGCAAACTCATCGAGGTAATTAGATCGAAATACTAATGTGCGGGCGGGAAAGCGACATATGATTATTAGTTGTTACTAAGCTAAGTTTTTATATACTTGTCTTTTCGCCTTCGCTTGCTTGAAAGTTTTCGTGCATGTAAAAGCCGCGATTGAAACATCACGTTCTAATGTTCGAATGATTACTTTTACGTCATGTTTTAGCAGGCAAATCCTCTTGAGAATATGTCGTAAAATAATAGCTATAGAATGCGTGCTCCTATCTATTTTCAGGAAAACAAGTGACGCGACATTAAAATTCAAAATGGCCGGTTTATAAGGGCAAATTAAACTCGCCCCACTGTATGTCGCATAGGCCGCTCCTCGGACAAATTCGATATGGCGGATTTATAAGGGCAATTTTTTTTCAATTTGGGTCCCGGCTAGGTTACAAAGCACGCATTCTATATCTATTATTTCTATGATTGTTCCACATCACTCAACCTTGTTTGCCTGCCAAAACATGACGTAAAACATAATCAGAGCTTACCCGTCTATAAATATATACAGTATCAAATATAGTGGCGCAGTGCTCTGGAATCAACTCTCAATAGAAGGGAAATTAGCAGAGTCACTGCATTCAGTTAAATCGTATCAATTGTTGGACGATGACATGTCCAGTTTATTTGTTTGTTCTATATATATAACTTGTAGTCCAATATATTTAATCTGTGTGTTTTTTTGCAATTAGTTCATGTTCTCTTTTTAATGATTTTTACATCCAACACGCCCCCCATGGAAACCAGCTTTAAGTTGATGGGGCTAGCGTGTTATTTTTGACTTTAAATAAAGTATTACCTACCCTACCTACCAACCTACCTATCAGTATGTCCCAAGAAAAAGGCTACCCTTTGAAATCAAGCGTCCGTGCAGAGCGTTCAAATTTGAATGTTTTAACCCCCTAATAATGAGCACAAGAATGCGAAAATTCTCTGCTACACAGAGATTTTTTTTGCTTATGTTGCGAATTAATTGTACTTGTTCTGCCAAAATAACGCAGAATGGGCTCCTTAGGCCCGCTTAGGAAATTAAAACATTCAAATTCGAACGTGCAGCGCTAACGCTTGACATCAAAACTAGCCTTTTTTTCTGGGACACACTGTGTATACTGTATACCATAATTTGAAAGGTATGTTGATGATCAGCATGCAAATTTTAAATTCATATGGGACTCACTGGGTTCTGAGGAAGAGCACTCGCAGATGGTTCTTTTGCATTCCAGCAACTGTGGACCACATGGCTCAATGGGGAAATACAAGCTGGTTGCGATACCAACAACAAGCGATGTTGATTCCACCTCGTGTCATTCACGAGCAAACGAGGATCATCCAACAACAAACAACTCAATGGGGAAATGCAAGCTGGTATAACCAACAGGAAGCGATGTTAAGTCAACGTCCTGTCATTCAAGAGCCAACCATGATCCCCCACCAACAAGCAACTCAATGGGGAAATACCAGCTTGAGTAACCAACAACAAGCGATGTCGACTCCACGTCGTGTCATTCCAGAGCAACAACTAGCGACAATGACTTCTTCTACTGCCTCTCGAGTACCAGCGACCTGGACTGCACATCGCGTTCCCGAAGCCGCGTCACAACCGATCTATAATTATAATTATAATAGTTGTAACTTTAATTATATGGATAATGCTGAGAAAATGACAGCACACAACAAATGAGAAGAGGATATCGAAAGTTTTCGAAACCAGATTAATTGGGATCACACCTGTCATAATGTGTAATCTGTGCTTTATTGTGTTGTGACAAAGCTTGTAAAACTGAAAATTTTAAAATTACTTTTGAGCGAGCCTAATTAGGCTAAGAGAATTGTGAACATTGATATGTATTAAATTTGGAGGGCATATTTATTGTTTGTTTTCAAAGTAATACGTTTGCAATATCGGGTGTGGATAGTGGGTTTTTTAAGGAATTGTCTTTCTTTCTTGTTGATAAAGGATACAACCGCTGGTCTTGGGTCATATGAAGCGGTTAGGACACCGTTAATGTTTCCTTGTTTGTTGCTGTCCTCAGTTCCGAGTACAGAATATTTATACGTTGACAGACTTCTGTCAGCGTGCGCGCTGAAAATTAGCAAAATAGTCGCAAAGGAACTTGGTAAAGGCTGGCATTTTTATAAAATCATTAACTATTATAAAATATTTCGTGAAGAATAATATTAATTACAACAGGATGGCTAGGGAGGAGGCTAAGGACGGGCATAATCTCATCATCAACTATCAAGTAAACTCAAATGCAATTCTGACGGCAGTCCCGAGCAACTCTGCTTCGCGCCTGTAACACAGTGTTACCATTGATCTGAATAATACTGGATCACGCATACATAATAAATTTTGAAGTCATCGCCGCCATCTTGGTACTCCAGGTCCAGTGTTCTTTGCGGGTGTAAGAGTAATCTTTTAAGCAGCGTTTTCAATTTCCGTAAATTTCCTTAAAATAAGGAAGTTTATTTATCTATTGAAAATGCCACTGGAAAATGCTGATTGTCCGCCATCTTGGTACTCCAAATTCGTCATTTCTGCTGGCTTCACTTGATGCATATGTATACGTGATCCAGTATTATTCAGATCAATGAGTGTTACGCCTTGACACTCTACATAATCAGTGACTATCATACGTGCTCAATTACACAGTCCAGCTATCTGAGCGTGAGTAAAAGGCCTGGAACTAGCTATAAAAATCCATTTTGCTGTTTTTAATCACTTATATCTTTTATTTTCCTTTATGAAACTTGTTGAAACTTTGTAATCATGTTCAGTGAAGAAAATTATAAGTCCGCGAGAAATTTGGAACCGAAGTAAATTATACTTAATGAGAAGTTTGCTAGTTTGGCTCGAAAAATGGATTTCTATTTGACAACGGGTGCCAGTACTTTTCCGTGTTTTCAGATCACCCAGGTGTTATTACTGTTATATATGCTGCATATTACATAATGGTACATACCCATGTTGCTTGTACTGTTTACCTATACTGTTACGGTAACATTATAGGAGTGTTACACAGCAATCTCTAACTTTCGCTTTAGGTTTCTTTAAAAACTTCAAATTTACGTCCGAAATTAAATTGATAAATACGCCCAAAGTAGGCAGAACTTCTCTATCTCAAGATGTTTTTCAAATGTATCCATTTCGCAATTTTCGTTGAAAAATTTTTGTTTGTCCTCATAAGAGGAGCCCGGCTTCACCACCCAAATTCCTGAAACGACATCATTGAGATCTCATTTCGTAAAAATAATGGACGAAAGCTTGTATGGCTTCAGGTAGCGTTAAAAATAAATTAAATAATGTTTTTGTGTGCTTTTGACTGCAACTATCGACGCTGGCAACGTTAGCTTGGAGACCTTCCATTCTTCCTGATTTCAAAAGAAAGCGATGGCAAAAAGTCGCGCGACACATGAGCCCGTAACGCTGACCAGCGCATGCGCAAACGAATAGGGGAATACTCAGACCGGGGGAATGCTCAGACCAGGACACCGGCCCCGCAGACTGCCTAATTGCGAGATTTTTAATATATAAAACAATGGTAATACCGAATATAGAAATCATTTTTATTTACCAAGGTAATTTGTGTGATTTTTTTTTAATCCACTCCTGATGATGACTTTAAACTAGTCGAAACGTTGAGAAATAAAAATGATTTCTATATTCGGTATTATCATTGTTTTATATTTTATAAAAATATTCATTGGTTCCCGCAATTTTTAATATCATCTTTTGATCTTTACAAATTGGTCAGACCTTCCAACACTCACGATCTCTCCATAAAAGTAAAAACTCTTGGTTTCAGGCCTCGGGACATCTAAATCTTGCGGTATTACGTTATGCCGATTATTTTCTGTTTTATTTGCCGTATTTTTACACATCTGTTCATTTCAAAACTTCAGAAACAACTAGAACCAGACGAGATTTCTGAAGAAATATTTCAAAGCTTCTGAACAAGAAGTTGGGACATGCTAATTCAGGATTATTGCTAACAGCTAACCGGCTCTTCGTTACCTCATATGCGATAAATTTGGTTACCTTATGTAATTAACCCTGGGTTAGGGCCACAAACAGCACCCAACTTTATCCCAGGATGGATTCGTCGTTCCAGTCCTTTGCATGCTCGGTTTCCAAGATGGCCGTTTTGCGTGGTTGAAATTTGTATTTGTTCTTCATACACGTGGAAATAAATTTAACTTTGAAGACTCTATTACCGAACAAGTTCGTTCAGAAATAGCATTTATACTCTCTTCAAAGAACCAAGGTAATTTGTGTGATTTTTAAACGAGTTTAGGTCATATTTTGCGCCGATATTAAGTATGCTACTTATTGTGGCTCTCCATGTTAAGTATAGTATGTTTAAACAGAAGTAATAAAAAAGGTCTGAACCGTACTTTGTCTTTGATTTGTTTATAATTTTTATATTTCTTCTAAGGAAGCCACACTCCTGGAGTCGTGAGATTAACCGACTATTCCTGAAAATTGTATTCAAATAGAAAGCAACATGGTATTAAAAAATTTATTTTAATAATTCATAATCAACTAATCGTATCCATTGGGCTGCTGAAAATTTATTTTTAAAACATTCCCTAACAATAGTAATTTCCTATTTTTTTCCTAGGAAATTATTTTTTTCCTTTCCTGGAATTTCTTGTTTTCATTAATCTCCTGTGGAATTTATCAGTTTGTTACCCTCCTCACCCTAGGAATTAATGATATTTCCCCTTTGGCTTAATTACATTTATTTAATCTAATTTTCACCACCCAATTTTTACATTTTTAGTCATCTGGTCTTCCACCCACATCAAATCCATCAGGATTTCCTCCACCTCCGATGCCCCCTATGATCCCTGGGATGATGGTGGGTATAACATGGATAATTTAGGATAACTATTGACATGGTAGATAGGATCACTCTAGACTTGCAGTAAAACAAAACCAGTCCCCTTGATTCTTGTTTTAGATGCCTCCAACCATGAACCCGATGGCACAAGCAGGAATGCCCGCGATACCTGGCTTCCCGCCTGGAATTCCTGGTTTCCCCGGGTTACCTCAGGGAGCCGGGTTTCCTCCAATACCTGGCATGGCGATGTTCAACCCTCATGCAATGCAAGCTATGGCTGGCGCCTTTCAAGCAATGTCTGGTGTTGCAACAACTGTTGCAAGCCCAGGTTTGTTTTCACAGCTGTATGTTCTTTACAAAAATCTCCATGGCATGTAATAACAACACAAAAACACAAGCCAACATTGGAATGTGTTTGCATGGTTTGCGACAGCTTGTCGATGACAAGTCTGTTGCAAGCTGTCAACAGACTTGTTGCAAGTTGAGTGTCAATACTTGTTAACCACAGGTTTGTACAAGTTGTTTCAACAGCAAGACGTAGCAACAGACTTGTTCAAAGTTGGTGAATTTGGCAAGTTTGTTGCAACTTGTTGAGAAATTGCTACAGGCCAGTAAAATGGACAACTTGCAACAAGTTTTTAGCTGTGTGGACAGCAGAAAGAATCCAGAATCCTCTAGAAAGATTCTTGATTCCACTAGTGACATATTCCACTAGTGACATCCTCCACTAGTGACATCCTCTTGATTCCTTCACATTGACAATTTTGCACAAATGTATCTTTTCCACAGCACCAGCAGTTCAACAGGTGCCTCAGAAACCAGCGTCACCCAAGCCAGAAGCACCGCAAGCTCCTGCCGCCGAAGTGAAAGAGGAGAAAAGTCCGGAAGAAATACAAAAAGAGGAAGAACGAAGGAGACAACGGGAAGAAAGAGTAGGTCTCAGACAGGCCTGTGTAGTGGACGTGGAGAAAATGGTGTCCAGCATATTTTTAAGGATTTCTCCATTTTTGTATTTTTTACATCTCCATACAATGGCATAGGTTCTGCAATTTCTTTGCACATGAAAGAAGGGGATTATTATTATCTTCATTAGGCTCAATTTATAATATATGCACAAAGAGGGCTTTGGTGGTGTAGTGGTCAGACCACTTGCCCTTCAGTAAGTTTGAGAGTTTGATCCCCAATAAGGTGGACTTGAAACCAGTCCTCATGTGAAAAGAGTCAACGCTCTGTCGAAAGTCGTGGGTTTTCTCTGGGTACTCCGGTTTCCTCCCACAGGGAAAGTTGACAGGGTGGAATAGGTACTACGGGCCCACAGTAATTGGCTCATGCTGTTGTGGTGACCCTGCCCTTGTGGCAAAGCTAAATAAAAAAAACATATCCACATGGTATATAAAATACTTAATTGATGCGAAGTCTGTTGGCATCTTGAAAGAGACATGTTATCAACTAGTTGTCAACATGCTGCTATCAGGCTGTGTTTGCATTCTTCGTGAATTAGTAGTTGTCAACAGTCTTGTTGCAAGTTGATTGTCAAAACTTGTTATCCACAGGCTTGCTGCAAGTTGTTTCAACAAGTTGTAACAAGTCTGCAAATGACAAGTTGCAACAAGCCTGATTTTAACACACTTTTTGCACCTTGATGATATTTCAAGTTTGTTGCAACTTGTACAAGCCAGTAAAATTGAAAACTTGCAAAACGTTTGTGGATTTTTTGGCTGTGTACCAGCAATAAGAGTAACATTTTGCATGTTTCACTGCTGTATAGAAAAAAGCTGCAATGGTTTGGACTGAACACAAAGCTCCAGATGGAAGAACTTACTACTATAACTCAGAAACAAAACAATCTTCCTGGCAGAAACCAAACGAATTAAAAACAAATGCGGAGGTATTGTAAAGTTATATGCCTTGTAGTGCATGTGACACGAAAGTTTTTACTACACTGTATGAAAGGAGGTTTAAAAATGTTATCCAAGTTCTTTTGTACTTTTTTGTTACAGTGCTTCGATGATGAGATGTGTCAGTCTGATTTTTTAGTTTTGTCCAGTAATTGTGTCACAATTGCATAATGAGTTGTTATTCATTACCAGTTACCTGAACAAACAAACTTTGTGGGGCAAACACAACTGTACCATTTATATAATCATACCAAATCGTGTCTTTACTGTAGGAAAACAAAATTTCATTTTATTGCTATCCATTCACATTAATTCTCAACATATCAAGGTTCCTATTACCAGTGCATACTGTAGATCTCCGTCAAATTTCATTTTTCACGCATTTTCTTCAGCGTTTATTAGATTCGTGTCCTTGGAAAGAACACAGCGCCGAGGGTGGTCGAATCTATTATCACAACAGCGAAACAAAGGAGTCTACGTGGACCATTCCAAAGGAACTAGAAGAATTAAAAGGTAAAATGCATAAGTCTGTTGCAGGCTTGTTACCTTGCAGTCATCAAGCTGATATCAGGATGCGTTCACATCGCTTGCTCCGGCTTAATGACGTCAAGTCTGCTACAAGTTGTCAACAGGATTGATTGAAGTTGATTGTCAAGACTTTTTATCTACAAACAAACCAAGATAGTTTTGCGCCAAGTCTATGCAAATATCAAGTTGTATCAAGTCTGACTTTCACAGTCGTGCAACGCTGTGACAAACTTGCATCGAGCTGGCAAAATCCACAACTTACGTCATGACAGACAAGATTCTTCAAGATTTCTTCACAAGTTTCATCTATTGATTTATTCAAGGCAATTGTATGAGTTACTAGTTAGTGACCAAGGGTCCTTATATGACCACTTTGTTAGTGTGCATTTCACAAAACCAAAACTCACAACGAACGCAATTTAGTAATTGAAATTATTTCATTCTCCTGCAGAGCGTATTAAAGTTGAAGAGGAACTGGAAGAGTATGTTGTTTTGAATATGTAGAACTTCAGCATGCGTTTGTTTGTAAACGCACTGTATTTGTACATTTTAATATTTTGTTCAAAAACCATCGCCAGCAGACAATTTGATAAAATATTAGAAAAAACACACTCCGAAAAACAACATCTTGTAAACTCAAGATTCGAGCTTTTAAAACAAGATAACAATTTTGCGGTGATACTTCGACTCTATTTCAAAGTCATTTGTCGACTCTATTTCAAAGTCATTTGTCGACTCTATTTCAAAGTCGGCTCTATTTCAAAGTCATTTGACAATGGCTTTGAAGTAGAGTCGAAATATCACCTGGTTGCCTTGTGGAAAAGCTCCAATCTTGAGTTTACAAAATGTCGTTTTTCGACATTATTGTTTTGTTGGTATATGAAGAAGTCTTAGCTCAACAGTTGCAAGTATAAACTTGCTTTGGCAATGCTTTCCGTAGCAGCTATTCCGCTATCATGTACAAGTCTTTTTTCTCGGGGGGGGGGGGGGGGGAGAGTTCCGTGGACAAACCCCGCTTGTTTTCAATTCATTCTTTTTTCCAACTTCAACCGACTGTTTCGTGTTGTAGAGCGGAGCAGAAGAGAGACGAAGAAAGAGAAAGGGAAGAACAAAGAGCGAGAGAAGCGAAAGAACAAGCTCAATCAGATCTTGCTGGTGTTACACAGACTGATGGTCCTCAGGCTGCCCCAACTGCAAGGTACAGGTAGGGCTAGTGGGGAGAATGAGGGGCACATGTTGACATGACCAGCCCCAGTCAGTGGCACATGTTGACATATCCAACCTCAAAATTTAGTAAAATAGTTTGTTTTAACATTCAATGAGCACAATATTATTATTTGCATGGCGGGACGATTTCGTTGGGCTAGCTAACACTACTACTGGTGGCGCTAGCGATTAGGGCACCTCCTTTTACCTCTAGTTAAGCCTACTCGGGTGAGGTTGGTATTCCAAGTAGACAGTCACATCTAAAATCGCAGCACAATTTACCCGAGAGACGCGAATGTTCAGGTCCAGAATTGGAATTAGATAAAAAAATTAAGAATTAGAATCTACGTTACGAAAATTACATATTTAGAATGCGGAAGTTGCGCAAACGGGAAAGCATTAAATGGATCCATATGATCCAACACAATGTTTCTTCAACAATTCTTCCTAGTCTACGAGGACTAATACAGTACCTTTTTGCTGTTAGACCAAGCTAACAGCCAATCAAGTGCACATACTGTAGAAATTCGTAAAAACTCGTTTTTTTCTCTGCTCAGCGCCGTCACGACAACTGATGCTGCGTCGTCACCAGCTGCTCTAACGCCAAAGAAAGACTACATATACGAAACGAAAGAAGAAGCAAAACAGGCATTTAAAGAACTTTTGAAAGAAAAGGTATGGTTTAAAAGCTCGGAATATTTTGACAGAGCAACATGCGATAACGTTATCTAGCGGAAACATAGGTTTGGTGTATGAATGCCAAACAACTTTGTTTACCTGACAGCGACTTATGTGAGTTTCTGAAAAAAAAAACATTGCATCTCACCCAGAATTGACCAAAGTGACAATGACACGAAATTTTATCCGACCGTGTGTTGATTGCATTGCAAAGATCGCTAAAAACGACAATGCCACTCTCTTGCTAGAATATCTCTAACTCTCTTCCTTCTCCAGATATTCAACTTTATCCGATATGCAAATTACATAATTACTTAAATCTTAAAATCATCTTTAACGTGCGACGTAAGCGACAAATTCCAAGCGATCCGTCATGGTTTATACATATACTGTACAGTTTTAGTCATCTCTTGTTGTCATATGCTTCAAAATCAGCAATCTCAAAGATACTCAATATGCAAAGTGATGTCATAAGTTGTGTAGTTTGCATATCGGATAAAGTTGACTATCTCGAGAAGGAAGAGAGCTAGAAAAACCCTATCAAAGAAGTTACACCGTCATTTTGAGCGATCTCTGCAAACCAAACCAAAAATAGTTGCACAAAATTAATTCGTTTCATAGGCACTTTAACTTCAACTGAAATCTATTCTAATGACATCGCAAGCAAGGTGGAAAGAATAAATCTCAACGAAATTTTCTTGAAAACCTTGCTTAAGACGTATATGTAGTATTACATACAAATCAAGTTGGATTTTAACGTGGAACATTTCCTAATTGCTTCTTTAAAACCCCCCTACCTACATGAACAGCTAAATGGCGAGTGACTCTACTAGGGTTATTTGAGCCTAATTTTGTTGCAAATTTAGCACATCACCTTGAAATTAACACTGTGTAATTAGCCCAGAGGTTTAGATCTCAACCTGATCTCAATGCATTCATTTTGATATTTTCCAGGGTAATGACTTTTAGGACGTTCTCCGGTTTAAAATATTTATTCTTTGCGAGCTTTCGACTGCCAGTCTGCTGTCTTCGACGGGCTATAGTCGAAGACTGCAGACTGGCGGTCGAAAGCTCGCAAAGAATAAACACTTCAAACCAGAGAACGTCCCAAACGTCATGTATAATCCTGGTTTCGCCTTCAACATTTTTAAATTCTCCAGGGTGTTTCGTCTGTAATGAACTGGGATAGCGCCATGAGGATGATCGTGGCCGACACGAGATATGGAGCTTTAAAGAAAATGAATGAAAAAAAACAAGCTTTCAATGAATATAAGACGCAACGAGCTAACGAAGAAAAGGTATGGCCATAGACTAAGGATACATAGATGTACAACTCGGGGTATTTCTTGTCTTACGTGGATGGCTTGGGTACGTCATAAGCGCGCTCATTTCTGGCAAGTATACATGCGAGATTTTATAAGGAATTAAATAGGGAAGGTCAAATAAACGGCGATTTAAAAAAAAATTTCCTCTAGATTGCCTTGGTTCTCAGAAATATATCAGAAGAAGTTGCCCTGTATATTTCAAGCAAAAAATGAAGTTATTTTTTTGTCCTGGTCGCTTATAAAACCGCAGAAACCATTTTTCTGTAATACATCTATATCGATGTACTTGCCAGAAATGCGTGTGAATATGACGTAATCCGCGAGACAGCGAAATCATAAGCATCCCCAGTTGTACATCAATGTATCCTTAATCAATAGTATGGTTGATGTTGACCTTTTTTGTCTAATGCTGTTTGCAGTGAAAACAAAATTCTCTCACCAATCTCTCAACTATGTCTGCTCAGCATATAGCAAATCACATCATTTCTTAAATTTCCAGGAAGAGCTTCGTCAGAAAGCGCGTCAGGCACGTGACGATCTTCACAAATTCCTAGAATTTCACCCCAAGATGTCATCAACGGTGCGCTGGCACCGCGCCACGGAGATGTTCGACGGAGAACCCGCGTGGAACGCCGTGAAAGAAAGGGAACGGAAAGATGTGTTTGACGATGTCACATTCCTCCTTGCGAAGAAGGAGAAAGAGCGAGAAAAAGAACTGAGGGTCGAGAATAGAGCATTCATGCTGAGAGTGTTTAACAGCATGACTGATGTTACCTACAGAACCACCTGGCTTGAAGTGAGCAATAGTTTTGTTTCCACTTTTGTTAGTACTGTATTGATTGTGTTGATCAATCAATGTTTACCTAAAGAACGTAACCTATCGAGTCAACGTCAGTCTACCAGTTCTCTACCATACAGTAGGATCCTCGAGTTCAAACAATAACTGAATAACGATGTTAAGTTACACGATGTGACAAACGAGGATGAAGAAGTTTTGTATAATACCTCATTAAATTCTGGTCGTTTAATTGGCTGATTATGCGTGGTCAGGTTAAATGAAATAAAAAGTTCCATTTTCCAAGAGTGCAATGGAAAACGTGCCATTGCACTCCTAGGAGTGCAATAGTTTTTTCATTGCACTCTCACAATTCCCATCCGTCAAAAAGCTCTTCGTAGTTTATTTCGGTCTTGAGATGAATGCGAAATAATCCAAATACTAAAATACGACTCAAATGCGTGTTGTTTTAAATGTCGAATAAATTGGCTTTGAAAAACAATAGTCTGGTATTATATAAAACAAATAATGAATGTTTTTATTCATGCAATAGTAAGAACATTCTCATTCGGTGAAATATTGATTGTTCTATTCAACTCGGCTATCGCGTCGTTGAACGGAACAATCAATGTTTCACCTCATGAAAATATTCTTACCATTGCACTCATAAACATTTGTTATTTGTATAACAATTGACCGTTAACTCTCATCGACTCCTATCATGAAATCAGGAAGCGTTTTCGGGTATGACTGGTGATATCAATTAACTCCCGTCTATGTACTCTCATCTACGTCTGAGCAGGACATGAGAGTTGAGAGAACTCTGATGTAGACTCTCGCTTCTCAACTCTCATCAACTGTCAGTCCTGAAACTTTGACCATTTTGCAGGGGCATAACGTTATAAAATTGCTCCGTAGATTTAACATTTTTCGCTCGTCTTGAGTCTGACTGCAGCCAGTATGAAATGAAATGATCTTATTTTAGGCTCAAGAGCAATTGCGAGACATGCCTGTCTACAATGAAGATGATAGAATCAAAGGTAACGCTACCATACAGCTCTCAGATAATATAGTTGTTGGAATATATTTGACTCCGTTCCGAAATATCACATTTCGAACCATGGCTTGTTGCAACATGTCATTTGCAGACTTGTTACAATTTGTTGAAACAACTTGCAGCAAGCCTGTGGATAACTGTGGATAAGTTTTGACAATCAACTTGCAACAAGTCTGTTGACAACTTGCAACAGACCTGTCGTCAACAAGCTGTCACAAGCCATGCGAACGCATCCTCATATCGGCATATTGATAACAAGTTCTTGCAAGATGTCAACAGCAACTTGCACAAAAATGTGCCATTCAACTGTTGTTTTTCCCGAACGGCTTCAGACATGGATAAAGAAGACATGTTGATGGCGTTTGAAGATCACATTAGAGCTTTGGAAGTGGAACAAATGGAAGAAAAACAAAAGGAGAAGAGCAAGAAAAGAAGACAGCAGAGAAAAAATAGAGAAGGATTTCTGGTGAGTTCACTGAAGATTATTAAGAGGTGTTTTCTATAAAACTAGAAACGCCACAGACTTGGTGGAATTTGTAGATTTTACCAGCTTGATGCAAGTTTGTCATCCAGTTGCATCAAGCCTGTTGACTTCATCAGTTTGCACTAAATCTGTGAAAATCACACTTGACGCAAATTGATATTTTGCGGACTTGCTGAAAGTTATTGAAACAATTCGTATCAAGCTCGTGGATAAAAACCCTGGTTTCCTTCCACAGGAAATGTTGACAGGGTGGATTGGGATTATTCTCTAACTTCAGTACACCTTCCATCGTAGCTGTTCTCCGCAAACAGACATGAGTCATAAGGTGGCTGTCGGAGGCGCTCTTAGAAAGCCTTCGACTGGATCAGGTTCAGCTGCGTCCCTTCCTACTCAGCTTAGTTCTTGCCTGCAAGCAGTGACAATGGTACATCCCGTTGTTCAACTCAACGTCCCCCCCCCCCCCCCTTTGTCTAATTTCCCTAACTGTATCAGGCCGAACGAGAGTAGCAAGATTCAAATACATATATGCATATTTGTGTTTTGCAAGGCACTCCTGGATGAACTGCATACCGCGAACGAAATCCATTCAATGTCGCTGTGGTCCGAAATGTATCCAACTATCAGTTCCGATCTGAGATTTAGCAAGATGCTTGGACAGCCCGGTACGTTCAAGTGCAACTTGCAAACAAGTCTATTGAAAACTTTCAACAGACTTGTCGTCAACAAGCTGTCGCAAGCCATGCGAGCGCATCCTGATATCGACTTGTTGATAGCCAGTCTGTTGCAAGATGTAATTTAAACTTGATTGTAAGCTCCGTAAACCATTTCAAGCTATTATTCCTCTTAGCGATCTTTGATCTAAGCTTCGATCTAAGTTACTAGTATATGTTTATCTGAAGACGTTAGTTTATGTATTTATCGTAATTTTTTAACAGGATCGACTCCACTGGATCTATTCAAGTTTTATGTCGAAGACCTAAAGTCGAAGTTTAATGACGAGAAAAGGATTATTAAAGAAATAATGAAGGTTCTTGTTCATATTCGATTTTAAATATCTAGCTGATCTGACCGTGAGTAAAAGGCGTGGAACTAGCTACCAAATAGAAGTACATTTTGCTGTTGTTAATCACTTATATTTTTGAGGGGTTTTTTCGGGAAACTTACTGTAGTAACTAATAAAGAAAATTATAAGTCTGCCAGAAATTTAAAAACAAAGTATATTATATTTCGTGAGAAGTTTGATAATTTGGATCGAAAAATGGATTTCTATTTGACAACTAGCGCCAGTGCTTTCAAATCAACTGGATATATTTTATATCCTGGAAACGTAAACCCCTACGTCTACGAGGCGAAAGCATGTCTCTTGTACTATGTAACAATTAGCCGAAGGTGATTGTGGACTTGAAATCACCGAACCTAAGACTAGTTGTTTTTGTATATATTTCCAGGTGTGTATACACATAACAATCAACACAACTTCATAAAAATTCACTTCAAGTTTACTACTGTATAAAAAACAAAAAGCGAAAAGCCTTTGACCAGTGACTATCGCTTCAGAGACAGCGAATCTTGACCAATTAGAATGCAGGAAAATCAGTGGTCGCCTAGATATTTATACTAACAGTTCTTATATGTCGTTTAGGAGAAGGACTACACGGTGGAATTAAACAGCACATACGATGATTTTTACGCTTTGATCCAAGCTGATCATCGATCGGCCACGCTCGATCCTGGAAATATTAAAATGACTTTTAATAACGTGAGTGCTCTGAAATTTTGAACTGGGAAATTGTACGAATGATTCAAGGTTTGGTCATTTTAAATTCTCGTATTTTTAGTTGCTCGAGAAGGCAGAAGCCCGCGAGAAAGAGAGGGTTAAGCGAGAAGAGAGAGATGTAAGTAAATATTTGAGCGTAGACGGAGTTTTGGATTTCCCCCATTTTTCAGTGGAGTAAATAGAGCCCACCGTCTAAGTATTTATCGATCGATCCTCGCATAGTATGTGTTCCAGGGTGCACGCAAAGAATGTTGTTTGAAACGTATAGAAAAAAGACCCCGTTACGTTTCATTAGTTCCGTACCCAGGCACCGCGGAGAGGGGGGGGGGCTGGAAGGGGGGCTTCAGCCCCCTCACTCTTCATCGCAGATGATTTCTACGCTGCTACTGGGTCGTAGGATTAACAAATCCTGCAAAGTTACTAAGAGTGCGAATGAACGCGATGCCCAAATCGCAGGAAATAACATTTCCGAGGTTCTAAGTTTCAAAATTTCCCGGAGACCACCCTCGCCGAAAAACCCTATATAGATGGATTACGTATTTGGCGTTCGACCTTAGCCTCCGCACTCTAAATTACTCTCCGCGGGCCATGTTACCTGAACATTTTTATTTGGTTCACTACGTCATTTCCCTTAAAAGGAATATGAAACAACATGTGTATAGTGCCAAAGAGTAGAGACTACAAAGAGGGACAGGTTCAATCCCATGCGTCAGTCCTAGTCGCCATGTTCCTAGCCAGTACCCTAAACAGAGGAAGTCAACCACCCGGAAGTATAAAAAATGCCTACTAATACCGCGGGGGAATGCTTCTGTTTAGGGCTTTGGCTAGGAACATGGCGCCCATGACGTATCATCACGCAAGCACCTTACGCTTTTTTGACTGAAGCTGCCCCTCTTTGTAGTCTTTACTCTTTGATAGTGCTGTGGTCACACTCGCCTTGTCTTTCACGCTGGGAGGCCAGGACTCAAGCCTTTATCCGACCTCCACTCAAGGTCTTGAAATGATTGAGGAAAAGGGCTGTCTTTTCATTAACATCAGTAAACGATAAAATTGGGCAAATGCTTGCCAGGTAAGGCGCTTACTCAAGTGCGAGGAACACAAATAACAGCATCTCTCGGTTCATTTAGCAACGACGTCGCGAGACTTCATTTAAACAGATGTTGAAAATGTCCACGCCATCTCTGGACGAAAACAGCTCGTGGGACGAGGTATATATATATATATAACTCTTTATTTGAAATGTAAAAATATAAAAGCAACGCCTCACAACAAACGTGTGGGCTCACAGTAGCATATAATAATATGTATACACAGCTTGAAATCAGTGTTCGCCAGTAGCGAAGTAAATTTGCATCGTCACTTTACTTGATTAAAAAAATCAACATTTACTTGTAAAAAAGTAATTGTTTGTGAACCTACTTTTCGCTTGTGAAGAAGTAAGATTTTTGGTCAATATTTACTTTTTTACTTCGTTACTTTTGTTATACTTTGGCGAAGTTAAAAAGGGAGAATATATTTGGGTCAGCCTGTCTATGATTCAGGGCTGTCACCTCCGGTTTACTACCTCCCAAATAAAGTTCTATTAAATTATATTTCAGTACTATTTTTTGCACATAAGTATATTTAGCCAATACTTATCTTTTACTTAAGTGAAAGTTTTCAATCAGTACTTTGTCTTCCACTAGCAAGTAATATTTGAGTTTTATTTTCTACTTTTACTTCAGTAAAAAAATTGAGAACTTTGGTGAGAATTACTTGAAATGCACGTGTCATTTTACTTCCCAAGAGGTTCATTCTTTGTTTCATCTCAGGTGCGGGAAAGATTTGTGAGCGAGCCTGCATTTTTGGCGATGACAGTCGAGTCAGAACGAATAAGGTTATTCAAGGAATTTATCTCTGCGTTAATGCAGGTCAGTTGTTACTTTTTGCTTACCAGTACGTGTTACAGCTCAATCAGCGGCAGCGATCATGTATTTTTTGACGCGGTAGTCGGTTACATCTCGAAATTTTGTGTTTCTTTCAGGAATGCGGGCACCATCATACATCCAGATCGGCTCACAAGAAAGCGAAGAAAAATAAGAAGCACAGAAAACGTTCCCGATCAGCTTCGGTAAAATTTCAATACGTAAATCATGCAGTTGTATGTAGATTGAGGATCGAGCCGGGAACAGTTGAGAAAGTTTCATCACTAACTGTAAAGGTTCTCCCAACCTCGTTCCCAGGGCCTCTTTCTAGTGAAACGTGTGGTGGACAGAGGCCCTGGCAAGGGTTGGTTGTCACATGACCAAATTTTCCAATATATTTAGAAAATTTATTACAGAAATTAAGTACCCGAGAAGTTGCAAGGAAAATTTTCCAACTATACCGGAAAATTTGGTCATGTGACAGCCAGCATTTGCCAGGGCCTTCTACCTCACGTTCCACCACAGAGGCCCTGGAAACGAGGTTGAGATCCTCCTGCAGAAACTACGCTTTGCGATGGCAGTTTAATGCCTTGACCGCTGTCCGCGAGTATGTGGTATGACAGCGGGCTCAGTTGACAGAGCGGTGGGCTAGCATTCCAAAAGTCGTAGGTTCGATTCCCACAGTGGTCAGGCAATCCCACCGTGCGTACATTATTGAAAATCAAGACGGCTTACAATCAGCCTTTTTGCTTGTCTACATAGCAAAAAATGAACAACCTGTTCTGGCCTGATGAAAACAACATTGAACAATGTTTTGCTGCCCACATTGTTCAAGGTTGTCAACAATACTGTTCAGCATTGTTGAGCCTGATTGCAGGCTAGTTCAGGCTCAACAACTTTTTCAGTATTGTTGGCAACCTTGAACAATGTTGGCAGCGAAACATCGTTCAATGCTGTTTTCATCATGCCAGAACAGGTTGTTCATTTTTGCCTGTCTATATGGAAACTACCGATTGCCTTGCAGAGTTAGAGAAGCTTACACGTACATAACATGGCGTCCATTTAGGTTTCGTCCAAGTCCGAAGACGAGTCTGACAAGGAGAAATCTCACAAGAGAAAGCGTCACAAAAATAAATCGAGAACACCATCGCCATCTTCGCAATCCGACTCAGGTGCGTTGAAACACTCGTGCAAATACTTGTGGATTTATCATTGAACAATTTTGATTTATAGTCCAGGGGCCGGTTGTTCGAAGCCCGTTTAGCTTAAACAGTGGTTAAGCTCAAAATAGAAAGCAAGTTTAGAAATCCATTCAACAACCAAACTAAAAGTTTTGAACCTTAATAGAATGATTATGCTTACAACTACATATTTACGGCAAAATATTTAAGTTAATTGTTTAACGAGTGATGTGACAGTGTTATTTAATTTTGACTTATCCACCGTTTACGCTAAACGGGCTTCGAACAACCGGCCCCTGGATCTATCTCAGCACTATTGACATGCACGGTTATATTATTTCTGTTGTAGACAGAGACGCATCGGGAAAAAGAAAACATAAAAAAGACAAAAAGGTATTCTACAGTGTATAAATGAATGTTCACGAAAATACACTAGGATCTTTCACTATCTGAAACGATTTGACAGAACTTAGCGAATGCCTTTCCCGTCAAGTGGCATTTTATGGCACAATACGCGACAAACAGGACGAATACCCAGGACAAAATTGGGGGGGGGGGGGGGCACAGAATGAATCCCTATGAATGTCAATTCATTTCTTTGTAGAAAACCAAGAAAAAACGTCGCCATTCGGTAAGTTTTAAGCAGTATTTCTCGAGTGCAAAACATTTAAGTTTCAAAGCTGTAAGGAATACGTGCGTAAAGAGGTGTTCAGCGTTGTTTAATGTAGAACTGCAACTCAGTTGGGGCTTTAAAGACCACAAATTATTAACAACGTTTCTTAATTTGTCAACTTTCCAATAATCCCAGTTAGTTGTGTGTCACTAACAAGAAAAATTCGTTTACAATTCCTTACAACTTAATCTACTTACTAATTTCATGTGAGTTCTATATTTCTATTTATCACTAATTTTAGATATTCCATGTAGTAACGTATTGTCTGTATATTGTAATAGCTAAATATTTTTAATAGATGTATGTATGTGATTGTTAAACTACGCCCCCCTTGGAAATCAGCTCTTGCTGAAGGGGTTAGCGTAGTAAAATAAAGTTTTTACCTTACCTTACCTTCATTTCAGCCGTCATCGGGTTCTGAGTCAGATGACGCACGCAAAGAAAAAGAGCGCGAACGCGAAAAGGACGAGCGTGCACGCGAAAAGGAGCGCGAAGAGAAAGAACGAAAGGAAAGAGAACGCGAAGAACGAAAAGAACGTGAAGAACGCGAAAAAGAACGTGCTCGCGAGAAGGAACGCGAGCGCGAAGAGGAGAAGGCGCGCGAAAAAGAGAAAGAGCGCGCACGTGAACGCGAGGATCGTGCGGAACGAGAACGCGAGCACGAAGATGATGAGGGAAAAACGCGGGAAAAGGATTCGAGGAAAACGAAAGAAGGAAAGAAGGAAAAACGAAGCGATAAGAAGAAAAAAGAGAAAAAAACAGAAAAGAAAAGGAAAGAAAAATCCCGAAAAGAATCTGATGAATCACAGTCGGAGGAAGAAGTCTCGAAAAAAAAGAAGGTAATGCGTCTAAACCAACATACATTTATGTTTCTCGCGTACCAAGTGTTGTCCTCCAGGAAGAGGGACACAATAACACGAGGCGGGGGACGAAGGTTGTACGAATAGCTTTTGCTTGAGTTTTCTTATTAAGTGTTTATAAAGTTCACCAACTTAAAATACATATTGTTTCTCAAAATATAACACCAAGATTGTCATATTCTCTCTTTTCTAGTCTGAGAGGAACAGTTCATCTAGCGAGAGCGAAAGCGAGCTCCAGAATAGAAGAATGGCGTTATTACGTCAGCTGCAGGAGTCATAGCAACGTCTAGGAAACTAGCACAGGAGGATTTCGCATCCATAGTTTCGAGGCGTTCCGTGGCTGTCATTTTCTTGCTTAGCTTAACATTGTGTCCAAATGTCTTGGGGAAAGAAGAAGGCAGAGAACCTCTTTCTACACGGAAGACGGACAGTTTTAATCTTTTCCATTGTAAATATATAGCAGAGCTTGTCTCACTGACAATGTTCGTTGTACACGCGCTGATAACACACATTTAAAAACACAAATCCTGATGTAATGTGTCAATATTGAAATCCAGAGAGAAGACTAGTTTTAATTAAACACTTTTAAACGTGATAGAGGTTTTGTTTATTGTTGCTTTTTTGAGGTCGTATCGTACAATATGACTTTTAGGACAACAGTACTTTTTTCCAATGCTTGAAAACAAGAGGGGAGATTGCCTAAAGTCAAATATATTTTCATTAAAAAATGATTTAATGAACTTCGGGCATTACGCTTGTAACACACAGCCAAATACATATCAATATTGTAACATAAATTTGAATATTACACTACTACATATACAGGTACATTACATAAATATTTTTCAGCGGAAAAAAAACTAGTTTAGCAGCCCGACACTCAAAAGTTGAAATCTTAAAAATCATTGCGCACGTAAAGATTTCTAGCTAAATTGGCTATACATTTGTGGAGGCCTAGTCTGGTAACACCATTTCTGACAAGAATAAACTTACAAAGTTTTTATTTGAGCGAAGAAGCCCATTGTCTGGCCATTGACAACGCGTAAACTTGTGGCTAAAAATAAGTTCTGAGCGCACTAGAAAGTGGAGGGACTATAGGGGGGGGGGGGGGGGAGGGGGGGGCTAGGTCATAAATAAAGAAATATTAGCCGGATTCTGTTTAAACTTTAGTGGTTTTGGGTACCAAAAGTGGGAGACTGTTTTATCCTACTTGATTCCACCTAGCGCGAGGTGATGTCTCGCCTAACCAGGCTGGCTAGTGACTTATTTTTATCCACATTGTAACATGACATGCAGATATCACACAGGCAAGTCGCAACAAGCCTGTCAAAATGTTGCAACAGAGTTGTCCAGCCGATATCAGTTCGCATGACTCGTGACAGCTTGTTGACGACAAGTCTGTTCATAGATATTAGACAAGGGAATGGATTGGCAACGCTATTCAATACTATACACGATCTTCGGTTCAGTTATTTTGAATAAACCGGAAACAAACATTGCACAACTCGCTATGGTAATCATGCGTATGAATGAAATTGAGTTCATGAGCATAATTACCATACAAGTTGGGCAATGTTTGCTTCCGGTGTGCTCAACTGAAGATAAAATATAGATAACAAAAGAGTTGCCACTCCATCCCTTTTTCTAATATCTATGGTCTGTTTCAAGTTGTCAACAGTCTTGTTGCAAGCTGATTGTCAAAACTTGGCTTGCTGCAAGTTGTTTCAACAAGTTGTAACAAGGCTGATTTAACAGACTTGTTGCAAGTGCATGAGGTACCAAACCAGCAAAATTGATAGCTTACAAGTCTGACAAATGAGCAATCCTTCTTGAGTAGACACTTTCACAGCAGAAACATTCTGTTCAGGTGACCCTATCGAAGCAGAGCCAATACGCTACATGAACACAACACGTATAGCTAAACTTTAAAGTATATACTAGAAAATTTGTACATGGCTAAAACTTTGGCAAAGTTTCCGCGAATTCCAATAGATTATAGTTTGTTTTATAATAGTGTCTGTTCACTAGATTTCTAAAAATTCGCTCGTATGGATGTTTTCCCATCCGTGGACATTGAAAGACTGTCATCAGCAAAACTAGAAAGAAAAAAATACGATCATGACTGTGTTAGTGCCGTACTGAATTCTGGGTAGGCTGGTCGACAACTTGTTTACAGAATAACGCCTTCAAAAAACGTCATTTAAGCTTAGCAAAAATTTAATGATAACGAATCATTTCGTCAGAAATACAGTACATTTCAAACTTTGTAAAACGAAAACAAGCGAGAAATGTATGAGAGTTTCTCACTTAATGTTCTCCACAATAACACGACATACCGAATCCAATCTCGACCCTATTAGACGCACGCTCAACGATTTCAAACTGACCTTCCATCTATTTCCACACTCTTGACAGTAAACGAACGTTGTCATCGGTTCGTCTGCACTTCTTGTTTGAACCTTGAAAATAAACACACGTTACTTTCTAAGTTATCTGTTCTGACTACTTTTCCTGGTTTCAGTTCATTCCTCGCAGATCTGGCTGCGTGTTTGACCAGCGTGTTTGTAAAGTGCCCCGAGCTACCCTCTAATACCGGAGGCAAAGCTTCACGGACATTTTACAAGACTACATGAACTGTACAAAACTTGCCTGCGTGTAAGTACAGTGTCTCTTTTGACATTTGCCGCATTTGAAAAGATCAGTCGGCGTTCCCGCTGTTACTGCCATTTGGGCGTCGTCGATAGCTTCTTTCGTGAACTTCTTTCGTAGAGTTTTGATTTCGTCATTTGCCATTTCCTTTTCAAAGAAGCAAGGCGATCACAAGCGATGAAAAATGTCGGCAGAATTGTCCTACAACTACTTTTTAAGTCAAAATTTCAGCATGAATCCTGCTTTCTCACATATTGAACAAAACCGAAACGTATTAAAGGGATATGGCAGTATATCCTCTGTAAATGTAAAATCCGTTGTTAAATTTTTTAAAACATCTTTAGTTTCTGAAATATTCAAGGGCAAATGACAATAGACGTCCGCCATCTTGTTTTATAATTACATGTAGGTGCATAGTGATGACGTCACAAACAGGGTGACTGTACACTACTTGCTGTCAATTATTAAAATCTTAATGCACATTTTACACTGTTCTTCTCACCTCTGCTGTCATCTTCGCCATCCGTTCTGGCGTTATCTCACCGTTCACTACCGCCTCTCTTAACTTGGAGTTCTTTGCGTCGCGAAGATTCGAAACACGACTTCGAATTCTTGTTTTGTATTTCGTGTTCGTGTCCCTAAATTCTTCAAATATACCTGCGATACAAATGCGTTAAGGATGACCAGGATACGAGAGATAAGAAAACTCTCATACAAACTTTCGCTTCTCAACTTTCATCAACTCTCATGCAACTCTTGTTCTCGTTTGAACAGGACATAAGAATTGAGAAAACTCTCATACAAACTTTCGTTTCTCATCTCTCATCAACACTTGTTCTCGTTTGACCAGGACATGAGAGTTGAGAAAACTCTCATACAAACTCTCGCTTCTCAACCCCCCTCAACTCTCATGTAAACTAATTCCACCACAATTTTCATCAATTTGTCAAGGATACAATTTTCGATAGCAGCTGCGATACCCTCTACATCTAATAAGAAACACATAATAAAAGATTGAAAACGTTTAAAGAATTAGTCGTCCAGTTAACAGACACTTGACCTTCCAAAAATAAGTTTTCTTGCTGACTATTCAGCCTACGGAAAAGATATCAACTAAAGAATGAGATATTCGAAGAAAAATCAACGGCTGAATTACAGTTAGCAAATACCTTCGCCGTCATTATCTGAAGTTTTCAAAGAGTTCACGATCATTTCCCGGCATTTTTGTCTGACATCGTTATTGGTTGTAGGAACGACTTTCGTTTCAACTTTCTCACTCTTCACAGCTGTTTCTGTCGTTTTAGATTTAGTCGAAGTTTTATCAGATTCGCTCTCGCCTTTACTACCGCCTTCTTTGGAACTTTCTTTGTCTAAAAACACAGAAAAAAACGTAATTTCAACCGAATTCATATCAAGTACCAATGATGCACTGATGCAGGCTTTAAAGAGCCGTAAATTCTACTAGCAACGTTCAAAAACATAGATATTGTACTGGTTCTAACAAAGTACAGTTAAAAACGTCACACACTCACTCGCAGACTGTCTTTTTGCAAGTTTTTTTCGACTGATTTTCTATACCTGTCAAAAGTTTCTTCCAACTTTTAATTAAAGCTTTTGATATTGTTTGAACTTCAGGATTTGAGCTGGACTTTCGTAGCACATTCACGGCCATACCTATTCTTGTTTTCTAAACGTAAGAAGTTAACGTAGAAGTTATTTGTTTCCATCGTAATTCAAACTCCAAGTATTCTGGCAGCAAATGAATGTAAAAATACAGCTGTTACAGCTTGTTAACAACTTGTTGCAGTCCTGTTTTGTTGCAATCAATGTTGTGCTTTCATGCCTGCCTCTTTCAATTTTGTTGTCAGTAACACACTTGGAACAAGCTGTTAACAACTAGCAACAAGCTTAATGACATTATCAGACCAGTGGCAATGTTATTCAAACAAGCCGGATGGAGTCATGGTACACAGTAATATTAACTATATCCGAAAGGTCAAATCTTACCTGCAAAACATCCAGCGTTATTGGGAGATCTTTCAACGTTTTTAACAAATCAACAGCAACTTCTTGATTCTAAAATACACATAATCTATTTACCATAATAAAAGTACAGTGCACATTACAGTGGGTGATGTTTTGTCAATGAAAATATGCTATTACTGTATGTGTCTATCATCAACAAATCCAAACCCATAACCACACATAGTTGGCCAAAAACTTTGCAACTTGTTGCAAGTTTTCAATTTTTCTGACTTCTAGCAACTTGTTGACCAAACTTGTAATCAGGCTTGTTAATTTGCAATTAATGGTTTCACAAATGATGAAAGCTTGGTCGCCTCTGCTGAATGGCAGCTCTAAATTCTGATGGAAACCTCAGATTGCAAATACCAAATTTTGTCATGTTTATTAAGATCATCGGTAACAATATGCATATGACGAAAAGGTGGTTGGATATCTAGTAGACTCATTCTTAAGGAGTTGGCTGAATGAGACATTTGGTACTTTACATGATTTGTTTCTCACTCTTCTAAAACATGTTTTGATGGCATATAATCTCATATATATTTTGTAATTACTATAGTATTCCCTGTAACATAAATAGAGACCTGTGTCACAGATCTCGTCACGTGTTTATAAGACCATGTTGAGGTAGAGTGAGAAACTGACACACAAACACTCTATTTTACCCAGGCCTATCACCTTATCAAGCATCGTCATATGCATTTTCTAAAAATATGTCGCTGAATAGCGTAATTCGAAAATGACTTAGCCCAAATAACCGTGCAATCTTGCCGAAGTAAGTTTCCCAACATAACAGAATCCTAACACCTGTGGTATATGAGCAGAATTACATACATTGGGACATAGATGAATGACCAATCATTCAATGGTATATAATAGCGAGGTCCAGATTTGACTTCCACTACCACTATCACTACCTTAATCAATCTTTCAGCCAATCAGATGAGCTTGTTCTACCCAACTGACCAATCAGATTGCTTAAAAATCTGGATAAGGTAACAGTAGTGGTAGTGTGGAAGTCAAATCTAACCCTCTCTAATTAATTTTGCATCTAAACAACTGACTACAAAAAAGCAAGACTTGGAAGATCTAATTTAACAAAAAAGTCATCACATGCTTTAACCATCGCATTTTAAAAGACCAGATACAAGCACACAAATTTCAACAATGACTACAACCTTATAATTTATATGCCAACAAAATATGGAATATTTAAAATGGCGGCATTATAGTGATTACATGGCGAATGACATATTTCGACTACAACACTCACGGAATTCTCTTCAGAAACTATTTTATCCAACTGTTTAGCTAATTTCGCTACTTCTTGTTCGACACTCATACTTTCTCTCTATCTTTTTTGTATTTTTTCCCAACTTTTAAATACCAACACTACTATATTTTCACATGTGGTGTTTCCACCCGAATCGCACATTAACAGGCAAAAAAATCGCCAATTTGGGGCCTTCCCGTGACCTCTCCATATGAACAGTGGACGCTATCTAATCTGGAGTGAGAACAGTGAATCCGTCTAGATCTATAGGAAAAATGAAGCTAAATATAGCGGACATTCTCGTCCAAAATCTATGAGGAAAATCTCAAATCTAACCAGCTTTTTCCACATTTTCGGGTGAATTACCCGACGAAACAACCATTGGGCAAGGTCCCACTCCACCCCTCACACGTACAAGAGGTTACACCTCTGTCTAGGACTAGTAACATTATGTTTCCCATTTTTTATCGGAATTGATTTTGCTTCTCGCGTTGCTTGGTTGCCAAGTTTTAGGCGTGTCTGCCACTTGTAAACACGGAAATTTTTCGTATCCTTCCGGCTTTTGACATTACTATATTATAAAAAAAATATAAAACATTTCTCCGTCCTTCGGGCGTCGTGTTTTCACACAATTTCTCGTTTTTCCAATTTCCACTCGTGTTGATATAACTGTATATCAACACGGAAAAATGTTTTATATCTCATGACGTAATTCGGCGAGCGGAGCTCATCAAAGCAAACATGTTTTGCATTTATATCATAAATTTGGCATTTTTAATAGTTTCCTCGTTTCAAAGACTTGCAATACAGGAACTTGTAGTAATTTATTGTAAACATGAATTGAAAGATATCAGTTGAATAATTGATTGTAACAATCTAAGATTTCGTGAAAGTTTTAAACTATAAGAAGATTGTTTTAATGTTTTATACAACCCAGAGCTAATTAAACCTAAACTTGTATATTGGCTTCATTTGTCTTTAACTAAAGTATTTGGCAAAGGCAAACAGTATGAATATGCCTTATTTTCCTGTTTTTGATTTTGGCAAAAGCAAACAGGGAAGTCATTGTTAAGCTTTTCCTCGTGCTATATATGACCACTGACGTTTTAAACCGCAAAATTGTTGCTTGCATGATATATTTGCTTAGAGTTAGACTTTGCTTAGACGAATAAGGTGCTTCGTTTTGCTTCGTTTTATATCTCTATCAGTGCTGAATTGTGCAGGCCCTTTTGAGTTGCTGAAATTTAAAGAAAAGTATACTTTGAATCAGTGCCATGCTCAACATTGTGAAAAGCTTCGTTTATTGTTTTGGATGTCGTCAACAACCTTCAAGGTCAAGGATTTTATAAATTGCTGAGAAAGAGGACGATTTGAGCTTCCGTCCGTAAGACCATTTGAGCTGAGTTTGTGACACAATATTTTGTTTTGGAACTTGTTGTTGGAAAATAATCCGTCATTGAATTCTCTTACCACCGTTCTCAGAAATGTCTGGTTATTTGCGACATAATTATACGTCAAATAATTACACAAACAACGCGACTAGCGTTGGCAACAACACAGACAATGTAATCTACAACAAATTAACGGGGGCTCCGCTATTTCTATCGCTCTACGCGATCATATTCGTACTTGCTGTTGGCGGCAACTGTCTCGTCATATGGATAGTGTCGACCAACCGAAAAATGCACGAACTTACCATCAATTATCTTTTGGTAAATTTGGCTTTGGCAGATCTGATTCAAACTTTCTCCAGCATTTTCCACGTTGCTGACTTTGTTGTGAAAGATTTGAACATTGGTGAGTTGTAGAGGAACTTTAGTTTTTAGGTGTTTAGTACAGGTTAGTGGTTTAGTAGTTTAATTGTTTGGGCTCAGTTAAAAATGATGTTTGTGGTGTTACTCTGAGTTTATATCCGCACTAGACAAGCGCACGGTGGGAATCAAATCTACGACCTTTGGAATGCTAGCTCAATGCTCTACCAACTGAGCTACGCGGTCAGGTTGGTTTGATTGCTTTTAGGATTTCATTGACACCGAAGAGACTAAACTCAATTTCGAAATATCATGGTATGCTCCCAAAATTCATCATTTTGACTAGTCTTTCTTACGGGGTTTTTTTATTTTTAAAGTGCTTCAAGCATATTACGAGATGTAAGAGATTAGAGCATCATATATCATGACACCATATAATTATAATAGCGCTGGGACGACATAAGACTTGTATATTTTGTAAATTTTTCGTGGCAAATGTTGAAGGCGAACACAATTTGATATTTTGCTTGAAAGACTTTGGAGTTTGGACATGCTTCTAGAATGATATATCTTAAAAGCATTTCCAGGAGAAAACCAAGAAAGGTTTTTTGCTTGGGAATTCCCATGCACTAATTTGAATCTTCAAGCACTTGCATGTATTGTCTTTGAAGTTTGAAAAACAAAAACTATATTGATTTAGTTCTAAAGTGGCAATTCATGTAGTGTTTATTAACGCCGACTGTAAAAAATAGTTTCACACATGCAGAGCTGTCAATTTGCTCAAATATTTTCGTCGTCGAACTTTTTTTGAATGCTTGAAACTCGACTCACAGATTTTGAAGTTCCAAATGTAAACAAAGTCTTTTTTATGATCACGGACATTACCACATCATCAAAATCGAACTCGTTGGAACATACGTAATTAGTTTTGCCATTCATTGCGTGATATTGCAATTCTGGTCATCCATCGTCTGATTTATACAGATGAAATTTTTACTATCTTGGCATGTAGTTGACGTATTAACTGTAGTTATTAGATGTAGCAGTCCGATATTTGATGCAAGAACTGAAACAATTTTATATTTTGCGAGAGAGCATTGTTTATGATTGTGGTTTTAAACTGATATTTCACAAGTAGTCAGGGGCCTGCCGGTTCTATCAAAGGCGTTTAACTTCAACAGTGGATAAGTGAAATTTAAAAATCACTTTTACATCCAGTACGGAGCCAAAATTGTGAGTTTAATAGAATAAATAATTAGTTTTATATATACTTGTTCTTCTCTGGTCAAATAACTAATTAACTGGTTTGTTTATACAACATACAAACTTGTTCAATAGTTCTGACCTCTTCATCTTGATGAAGCTAAACGCCTTTGATACAACCAGCCCCTGCAGGCAAATGACTTCCTAATTGCTCAGCAGTTACGTCTAATAATTTAATTTCACTTTCGAATGGCTTCCACTTCCTGATCCTTAAACAAACTAAATTATTTGTGTTCCGCCTATGTCCTGATGGAGGGTCATCTCCTAATTCTCACTGGGGAAAACAATATGACTTGTATAGCCTAAGCTTATACATAAGTGTATATTTTATGCTATAGAAGGCTCTATCAGTTTTCTTAAAACTAAACTAACTTTATTTATACTGGATAGCTCTATCAGTTCTAAACTGTTCTTCCTAGAGGTCCAGTGAATTTCATCTCTTATTAATCTAGTGCTACCACAGAAGGAAGCCTAAACTAAACTAAGTTTATTTATACTGGATAGCTCTATCATTTCTAAACTGCTCTTCCCAGAGGTCCAGTAAAAACCATCATTTATTGATCCTGTATTACTACAGGAAGAAACATTTAATCTAAACGAATTCTAACAACCATCAGATGCAGATTCCCGTAGCAAAAATCTATAATAATTTTGTAGTTTTACTCTTGCAAAATGTTGACTCGTCTGTTTCGGTACATTGACACCTTCCAAAGCCAACAGTGGTTAGAAAGTATTCATTTTGATTCCGTTTTCAGGTGACGTTGGATGTAAGTTCCAGATCAACATGTACAACATTCCGTATGGCACTTCAGTCCTTACTCTCATATTCATCGCGTATGAGCGCTACTGCGCCGTTTGCAAGCCTGTCTATTTCAATGAGTTCAAGGGTGGTGTCCGCTGGTTTGTGCCTCTAGCGTGGCTAGCGAGCACCTGCATGAATATTCCAAACATTGTATACTGTGGCATACGAACGGACACGAAGAAAAATCAGTTGACTTGCGATTGCACTGAACGCTGGCCAAGTCTGCGGGCGAAATCTATATACGGCATAGGCGTGGTCGTAGCTTTGTACGTCATACCGCTGGTCATTATTTCCAGACTTTATTTTCTGGTGATTCGCAGGCTCAGGCGCTCCATTCCCGGCGAGCAACAGGGCACGGTTACGGCGTATCAATCAAGGCAAGGCGTTGTGAAGATGTTGCTTGTCAGTGTCGTGTTATTTTTTGTTGCGTGGACGCCTTACAACGTATTGTTTTTTTTGAAGAGGCTCCAGTATGATTATCGCAGAATATATAAGTACGTAGAGAATGAAAGATTAATATATATTTTTCATTTGTTAATAAGTTAATTTTTTTGCCAAACGTATCATAATGCTTAATTGTCTTCATTGTCATCTTCATTGAAAATCTTGATGTTCCCCATGTCATCCAGTCTGATCATCCGATGATCAGAATGTTACATTGTCTTTTCATAGTTTTGAATATCTCACTGTTCTCCATGTCATCCAGTCATGATCCAGTGATCAGAATGTTTTATTGACCATTGTCTTTTCATTGTCTTGAAAATCTCCCTGTTCCCAATGTCATTTAGTCGTGATCCACTTATCAGAATGTTCTACTGTCTTTTCCGGATCCTTGGTTTGAAAATCTCGCTGTTCTTCGTGTCAACCAACCATATGATCCAGTGATCAGAATGTTCCATTGTCTTTTCATCGTTTTGCATATCTCACTGTTCTCCATATCATCCAGTCATGATCCAGTAATCAGAATGTTCTATAGACCATTGTCTTTTCATTGTCTTGAAAATTTCGCTGTTTTCCATCTTATCCAGTCATAATCCAATGTTCATATTTTTGACATATTTTTTCTCCATCTTATCATCCAGATTTGTGTGGTATCCCGCCCTGCTCTTGGCCTTCATAAGCTGTGCATTCAATCCCATAGTCTACTGCTTGTTGAGCAAGAACTTCCGAAAGGCTGTCAAGTCAACATTGTGCTGCGTGAAAATTCCAAGAATATTGAGGGTTTCCACGAGTGGAACACAGAGGACGTCACGACAAACTGCGCGCACAAATCTCACCGCGAATTAAGATGCAAAAACTAGATTCATATTCATCTGGCTGACACTGCAGAGAACAAGGAAAAATTCGCCACCGCGAGCCTGATTTGTACTCGCATTTACGAGTTTCCGGATCGCCCGCCACGCTCTACCAAGATGCGAGTTCAAATCGCGAATTTTTCGTTTCTTCTCCGTATCCTATTTGCTATCAGTCAAAAGTCTCTCGCTTATTTGCCTGCCAGTAAATGTAACAATAAACAAAATTTAGGGGTTTTTACTAAGACTAAGTCATTCCGATGTCCTCCGGCTGTGTTCTTGTTTGAGAAGACAGCCGACATATATTGCATATGTCGTCAGTATTGATTCCATTTGATTCCAGTGAATAATTATAGTAAACGTTTTTAATAAAATACAATACCCTTATATTAAAATGATCTTTTCATGTAAACATATGTCGGTTAGTTTTTTCTTAAAAATAAATATTGACATAAGATATTGAATGCTTTTAACGTCTATGCGCGAGCTGAATACAGAAATTTGTTATTTCTGTTCGTATTTATACATATATAAACCCCTTGGATTTATTGTAGACTGCCAGAGCTTCCTTCTACTTAATTGCAATTAAGTATACATATATATTTTACAAATTGACTTAAACCCTTCCGAATATTAAACAAAATTAATATGTATAATGAAAAAAGTGCTGGGGCGATTTTGTAATTTGCTGCTCGTGAGATATTAATTTATAAACTAATCGGTCTGTCTGTTGCCAGAGAATTGTCATCGTTTGGCGGAAGCATTTTTGCTTCACTCGTGGATTAAACCAAAATTATTAAACACACCTTTTCCTGGTACTCGTGGGCTGTCTATGAGGAAGCATATTGCAGATCAAGTTAAGATAACAAGCTGTCGCTTTCCAATGCGACTAATATTTCAAAATTTTACCAGTCTGTTAAAATTGACGCGATAAACTAGCGCGCATTGCTGCGCATCTTTTTGTTTTCGGAAATTTGGATGGAACAATCGCAATGATGCAAATTATTTTAACAAACTACACCACGGCTGTACCCTCCAACAAAACGGAGCCTGAAATCTACAATAAAGTTTTCTCCGTGGCGATTTTCATGACAATCTATGTAGTGTTCTTACTTTCTGCCGTCATCGGAAACGGACTGGTCATCTGGATTGTCTTGAGAAATCGTCAAATGCAGGACTCAACCAATTTTCTCCTGGTCAATTTGGCCCTAAGTGATCTCCTCATGGCGTTGGCAACGACTTTTCAATTTGCCGACTTCGCCGTGAAGGATTTAAACCTTGGTAAGAGCTCGCTACATCTGTACGTTTTATTATGTTTACTTTCTTCACTTTTATTTTTTATATAAGGCGCTACGCAAAACGTGCTGTTTAATGTTATCATGGATCATCAACACTGGATCAGTAAGAGATGATCTTCACAGCATGGACCTTTAGGAAGAACATTTTAGAACTGATAGAGCTATCCACAATAAATAAAGTTAATTTAGTTTAGGTTTCTTCCTGTAGTAACACTGGATCAATACGAGATGATCCTTACTGGACCTCTAAGAAAACCAGTTTAGAACTGATAGAGCTATCCAGCATGTCATGGAGTTAGTTTAGGTTTTCGCCTATGGTAGCAATGGATCTAATTCATAATTAAAGACATCTTACATTATCTGGCCCTTTCACCCTTTGGGAAAAACAGTTCATCCTATATTGATTCTGCACTACTCCCATAGTAACGCCAAGGCAAGCGTTCTTGCAACGGTTCTTGAATCTTCCCTAATTTACACTTATGAATTGTTATTGAAACTAAATCATACAGATCATTCTGCATTACAACTGCAAACTTTAATATACTTGCACAACTGCGTCATACACGTCTATCGTATTTCGCAGAGAGCATTGAAAAGCTGAATATCAAGTTACAATCAGATTGCGTTTAACTTTAATAAAGTGTTTTAAAACGAAATTTTGTCTGAAAATTTGTTAATTGCATTGCATTAAAGATCACTACATAATTTCTCATGTAGAAGTTTGGTTATGCATTACCGTTTTGAGCTATTCCGCTTTATTAATGAGAGGCATTATCACAAAAAAAAACAACTAGTAACACCAGGTTGCATCATGACTTTTGAACGTGAAATTTATTATTTGGAACGTGGTCAAAATATCTAAAATAACAGCCAAGTGATTAATCGTTGTCATGCGCTGCAGTTTAGTAGCTATTTTTCATCGCTACGCGTAAAGATATAATAAAAACGCACTTGAAAAGTTTTTTGCGGAATACAGCTAAAAATTTCGGGAACGAAGAATGTTAGAAAAATTTTCCATCAGCTATCGTTAAATTGCTAGGCAGAATTTGATTAGTTATAAGAACAAATATCATCATTAACGTCACACAAATGTCATTCTGTTATGTTTACAAACATTGTTTTCATTATCTATACGGGTGCGCTCAACGTGTCAAAGGGCGTTGCATCTGTCAAAACGAGAATGAGATAAAAAAATATGACACGGCGAGCAAATGAATGGACACAATAGTCAATACATGAGTTGGATAAAAATAAACCATGCAATCTTGTACCGATAAATTTCCAGACACTAAAAATTTTCGAAATTCCGACACGTTCGATTCCCACACATAAAAAAAGTAATGCTTTTAGCTCTCTTGAATTTCGAAATTTCATTACCATGGTGATATCGGAAAGTAAGAGACGATGCGATAAAGCTCTCAACATCTGAACACATCCTGCTGGTAGAATTTTTCCTTGCGCAACCAAACCTGATGCAGTGCGCAAGGTCATTTTTTTTCACTAGCGCCATTGAGCTGTTTTGCTGACGTTCTGAAGTGGCGTGGAAGGTGTTGTTTTTGTAAGCATGATCAAATTTCAAAAAAAGGCAGAGAATTTTTATTGCTGCGAATTGTGAATGTTTTCGAACGTGCAAGTCCTTTTTGCTCGTTTTTAAAAAACCGCTGCGTCATACAACACACAATTAAAATAATTTGCTACTATTTAGCATATTTTACCACTATTTAGCATAACTCGCGTGTGATTAGTATAATTCACATTCAAACATTAGCATCATTTCCGCCTGCAATATGCTAAGTGGCGCTTGTAACCGATGTAAAGGAAACCACGCATTTTTAAAGCACTACCCACGCATAAATAAAATCAGCTTATCTGGGCAATTAAAAAGCTTATCTTCCCCCTCATGAACATAACAAGAGCTTAGATTTCTTGCAAGAACAAAATTCTTTTCCGGCCCAAAAACCGCACGAAATTTGCATCCTTGTGAGAGAGAATTGTAGGGAATTCGAAACATTACTTTTGAGTCAAGTTTCTCGAAACATGAGGGATCCTTACGATCTAAATGACCTGGTTTCGCACATCCAAAACGACACTGTTGTAAGTTGTAAGTAAATTTTATAGGGTTGTTACAGCTTGTTAATGTCATTAAGCTGCAAATTGTTGAAACAACTTGCAACAGACTTGTCGTGAATAAGCTGCATGACAAAAGCCGTGTGAACCGGTACCCATTCTGATATCGGCTTGTTTATAACGATTGAGTCTGTTGCAAGATGTCAATAGACTCTGTCAATATTTCTGTTCCGTACGCAGGTAATGTTGGATGCAAATTTCAAGTAAACATGGTCAACATTCCGTATGGTTCTTCCTGCCTCACTATTGCCGTCATATCATTTGAACGTTACTGCGCCATATGCCGACCTATGGACGTGCTGGATTGTGTCAAAGAGAGACTCAAATATATAGTTCCTTCGATCTGGCTGCTTTCTATTACAATCTACTTTCCGACATTGTATTTTTGTGGCCAAAATCAAATGAGCGAAGGGGACCAACTCAGCTGTGATTGCACCTATCGCTGGCCGAGCCTCAAAGCGAAGAATATTTATGGCGTCGGCATTGTCGTTGTCTTGTATGTCATGCCATTAACTGTTGCGTCGTACTTTTATTCCAACGTTGTTCGAAGACTGAAACAGGTAAACGTTATAGGCGTGCCACAAGTTCACGACTTGAAGGAAGTCACGACCTGTGAACAAGTTGAGTTCGGAATGCTTGTTTCAAGCTGCCTATAAGTTTGCACTGCCTACCTCAAGCCGTCAGCTGCTAGTTCAGTGCAACTTCTTGACAGTTTGTAATAAGCGTGAAGAAAATATCATGCAGACTTGTTTCATGGTTGCCCTACCAACTCTAATACAGACCTCGAAGTTGAGACCCTAACAACATTCCTGTATCATGACTGTATGAGTCTTGTTGGAACAAACTTGTAACAAGTCTGACCATTAAGCTTGTTATAACAGCTTATTCCTTGGAAAAAACAGCGCAACTTTGTTACAACTTTTTTCCAGGTTTGTTACAATTATTGTCTTGTGCGTTTTTGCGCAAAATAAATGGTAATCTAATTGTCACACAAGAATTTCACCATACCTGATACAGGATGTATGGCAATTTTGTGAAGAAATTATACTCTCTACATTAAATCCAAACGGGCAAAAATCGAGAACCATGAAATCCCCTCAGCTAGTCATGTCACTCAGATTACTCCCTCTTTTTCCCAAGTTTTTTTTACAAAATAGTCTTCCACAATTATGTCATTGTAGCACATCTTAATCCTCAGGTAATTCCGGGGGAAGACACAGGCAATACTGCAGTATACAGATCACGCCAGAGCGTGGTAAGGATGGTGATGGTGACGTTGATTGTATTTTTTGTCGCTTGGACGCCTTATAACATTCTTTACACATTGAAAAGACTTGAAGTCGACTACCGGAGCATATATCCGTAAGTTTAACCAAACAAAATGTTTTGTTGAAATCGGAACTGATTATTATATTGTTATTTATCTATCAACCAAACCCGCGCCACCGAGCAAGTATTGTTCTACTTCTTTTTTTCTGTACAGATATGTGTGGTATCCATCTCTCCTGATCGCCTCTCTCCACACGGTCTGCAATCCGATTATTTATTGTCTACTTGGAAGCAATTTTCGGAAGGCGTTCAAATCGATACTGTGTGGCCGACAGTGTCGCGTTCCAGCTTTCATGCAAGATCTCCTGGCTCAAAGTTCAAGCACAAGACCTTCGCGACCCACTACGCGACAAGTTCATACGAATGAAATGCAGATGGCGACATAAAATGAATTCTCAGGAGGATGTTTCGAGATTTCCATGATGCGTTTATGACTCCATGGTAGCTATCTCAAAAAAAAATGCAATGATTTAAGTCAGGGGTCGATTGTACGAAAGTTCGATAGCACAATCACTGAACAGTGAAGTCCTAAACATGTTCAGTAGCTGGTAAACTAGTATTAATCTTCAGCATTTTCGAGTCAAAGTCACTTTGTATCTCCTGCGAGTCCAGTATTCCTAGAGGTGTTATTGTGTCTATGTCTAGCGCTTTCCATAATTCGCAGAACCGATCCAAAGGACATAGCGATTTTCTCATACTTTCTTAACATGTTCAGTAACTGTTTAACCAATTTTAATCTTCAATTCACTCTGTATCTCTTGCGATCCCAGTATTCCTGGTGTCATACTGTCATTTTTCTACGCCTTTCTGCGGCAGTTGAAAAAATCACTATCCAGTGGATAGCGCTATCTACCTTTCGGTCAGTGGCGAAGCCAGTCCGACATTTGGTCATGAAAATTTTTCTGTGTTTATAGACCGTATAAGGAATCAATTGCTAAAGAGTGAATAATGATAATGATTCAATTTGCATAGTATGACTAAATTGTCGGGTTGGTTTCGCTACTGCTTTCGGCTCGTTTAAGATGACCTTATAATGACCAGTAGCTCTTTGCTCTTGTTTATGCAAATTATACGATTTAAGACACCCTGTGTATTGGTGGAATAGCACTCATTATTCGATATGTACCACTAATACTGTACGGATATTTAACCAAAACATCTAGTTGTTTTTAAATCCTCTAGTATCTAAAAATTAAAATCTGGATCTAAAATTGCAGGCCAATAAGAATGCACTTCGATTTCAACAGTATATTCCCTGACAGTAGCCGAGCCAGCCCGACATTAATTTGGTCATGCAAATGCAAATTTTTCTGTGTTTTTACCGTATAAGGAATGAATTTTTAAAGAAATGAATAATGATAATGTTTAAATTTGCACAGCATGACCAAATTGTTGGGCTGGCTTTGCTACTGTATTATATTCCCATGTTATATTCTAACAGCAATTTACAAAAAGTAGAATGCAAATAAATAGTTTGAAGGTATTGCATCACATTTTTAATGCACGTATCAACATTGCAAACATAAACATTTAAAATTGTAAATAGTTTTGAGTCCTGGGTAAACTATGAAACACCGTTTTTCTTTCAAATAAAAATGTCTCCTTGTTTGGCATGTTTGCTGACTTTGAATGACATGGTCATTTACTTCCCAGGAAGAGAAAATGTTTCCCAAGAATTCAAAAGCGTTTTTGAAGGCAAAAGGTTTGGTAGTTTGGTGGACGTAGGGGGGGGGGGGGGGGGGAGAGTGGAAACTAATAATTATGATGGCAAAAGGCGAAGAGTCTGAATTGGTCGTTGCCGTATAGTTATAAGCATATTGATGTCAATGATCGTAAAAATGGCTTCAGTATCAAGGTGCCTGCGACATTTCCACGTCAAATATTTCCGCGTCATTTGCAAATGTATTTAATGTTAGATTTAATGTCCCTCTGGAATTGTATGTATATTTTCCCTACGTAGATTGCTAAGTGTTCAAGAAAACTTCATTCAGATTTAATTACTGATTGACATTTATACAGTTATACACTAACCCGCTTCTGACGTCATCACAATAGACCTAATCACAAAACTAGTCTCATTTATCCTTCAATATTTTCAGAAACAAGGCACGCTACAAAATTTATTGACGTATATATCACAATTACCTTAAAGGCTCTTATCAATAAGCCAAAAGTATATTCATTGCTCTCTAACCTATGAAATTACTAATAAAATGTTCATAACTGGGTTACTGCAATAATTAAATCCTTCTCATAATTACTCCACAATCTCAAAACCTGCTACAACATCGAAACAAAACTTAATTTATTGTAATTATTACTGTTCTGTCCTTCGATCTTCATTTGTGATATCCAATAGTGATAAAACAATCTATCTTTACGTCGTGATAAAAACTCTGGGAGACTTTTAGCTATCAATGCTTGCATAATAACTTCATAAACGTTGCAAAAGTTTGAGTTTACCCGTTTAGCGGACATTTTGCAACTGTGTACTTTGCAACTTTTGAGCATTAGCATATATCAATTCATTTCTTTAGAAATTGATTGTTTTCACGGATCACGGTCTGTAGGACCAGGAAATAACTTTCACGCTAGCTTCGCGACTGTATAACACCAAATATTTTGTACTCACTATTTGAACATATAATACTTTGAGGTGCATGTATTGTGCATGTATATGTATTTGAAGAGTAAAGTCGAATGAGATACAGGTATCATATTACATCAAATATTTACACATAATGCATTGTCTATACTCTGCTAACCATGTTATTTATACAGAGCACTTTTCGTAAACCTTTCATAACTCTAGCAATGAACAAGCTTCAAGAACAATGTGGAAGAACTCCGATGGCTAGATACATCCCAAAAGATCGACAAACAAATAATCAATGAGTAAATGAGTAAGAAACATATAATATCAAAGGCGTCATCATTATGGTACCATTGCTAAATACCTCTTACACAAACCAATCCAATTGCACAACATCGTCTTGCAATGATACCAACAAGGAAGCCTACAATTCCTTGGGCTCTGCCGTGCCCATATTCTTGACCGTGTATACTTTGATCCTGATGTTTGCGGTGGCTGGAAACGGTCTGGTGTGTTACATCGTTGCCTCGAATCGTAGGATGCACGAAGTCACGAACTATCTGTTGGTAAATCTCAGCGTAAGTGATCTTATTCAAGCTTTGGCAACAGTGTTCCAAGTCACGGATTTTGTTGTGAAAGATTTGAATTTGGGTAGGTTGTCGATCATTATTAATATTTAAAAGAAGCTATAGTTGGGTTATTTAAAGAAAAATTTATACTTCTAAAGTATTAAAGTCAGAACATCCATTTTTAAATTAGTTGAAAGTGAAAGTTTGTAATTGTATAGTTAAAGCATTTAATTTTATTCGTTCACTTCCAGGCAACGTGGGTTGTAAATTTCAAATCAACATGGTAAATATTCCCTACAGTTCATCAGTTCTAACCCTAAGCGTGATCGCTGTCGAGAGATACTGTGCTGTTTGCAAACCATTAACATTTGGAGATTTTAAAGCACGGCTCAAATACATCATTCCTTCAATATGGTTGGCCTCCATTATCATTTATTTTCCAACCTTGTACTACTGCGGTGTCAGGTGGAATACTGATGGGGAACAGCTGAGCTGTGACTGTACATACCGCTGGCCGAGTTTGCGGGCTAAAAACATCTATGGCGTTTTCATTGTGGTAGCCTTGTACCTAGTCCCCCTCATCGTCATTTCCGTGCTCTACCTCAATGTGATTCGGAGGCTACGAATTGCACCCCCCGGCGAAAGTGAAGCCAGCATGGCAATGCATAGATCGAGACGGGGGGTTGTGAAGATGCTTTTTGTAACCATCGTCGTCTTCTTTCTATCGTGGACGCCTTATAACATCCTGTACTTTTTGAAGAGGATCGAATATGATTACAAAAGTGTTTATAAGTACGTAAGCGATGGATCAACTTTTAGCTCCTCAAAATACAGAGACAACAAGCCCCTGATAGATATGCAAGCAATGCGATAAAAATATAAAACTCTGTTTTGAGAACAAATAATAGGGTGGCTGTGTTGTTTCTCCACCCCCCCCCCCCGGGGGGGAAACGAACACCCCTATTTTTTGTTAACATAGTCTTATAAAAATACCATGTGTAACAGGAGACTGATGCCAAGCAAATCTCTTAAAAGATATATACGCCCGATTTTTGCCTGTTTTTTTAACCATGCAGGTTTCCACCCGGTTCTAATTCTTTTGACCAGGGGCCGGTTGTATCAAAGGCATTTACTCAAAGCTATTAAACAAGTTTGCATGTTGTATAAGCAAGCCAGCTAAAGTTATTTGACCTGAGAAGAACAATTATATATAAAACTAAATATTTATTTTATTAAACTCATAATTTTGGTCCCGTACTAGATGTAAAAGTGATTTTCAAATTTCACTTATCCACCGTTTAAGCTAAACGCCTTTGATACAAACTGCGCCAGGTTTGTACAAGTTTTGTTACTTAACACGTATTCATTCCTTCACTGCTTCACACTAGTAACAGGGTGTGAATTAAAGGCCTTGATACGAAAAGAAAATCTCTGAAACAAACGTTTATCTAATGAGAGCAATGTTCTAATTTGTGAAACAAGTTTTCAAAACTTTTTGTACCTAGTCAACAAATTAACCATTTCAACCATTGAACATTATGAAATTAAAGGTATATCTATTTCGAACAGCCGTACTAGCCGTATAAAGATGTCGATAAGATCCCGTTGGAACTCAATTTTCGCTGCTTTTTAACCAAATGCTCTATTCGTTTCATAAACTTTTTTTCGGAAACTTTCTTTCGGAACGTTTCCTAGTGTACAAAGGTTTAAGATTCAAGAACTTCTGACAACCAGGAAAATGCCATAAGGAAACCTTGTGCTTTCGATTTGTATTCTAGATACGTTTGGTACCCCTCACTTCTGCTGGCGTTTCTGAGCTGTGCCTGCAATCCAGTCATCTACTGTTTGCTGGGGAAGAATTTCCGCGAAGGTTTTAAATCAATCCTGTGTTGCAGTGGTCGCTGCCATCTCCCTCGCGTCATTGGCTATTCTAATGCACCCAAGACTCCAACCTCGCACTCGATGGAGAATATCGTGTTGGAAAACATGAAGTGTACTGAAGAGATGGCGGGAAGGAATTGACTTCCATGGACAGAAATCACAACCATAATAGCGTAGTTTATATGTGATAGCATAATTTATGTATATGAATTGATAGATCTAGCATGGACAATCAAAGGACCGAATGGACTCGAAACGCAAGTGAACGTGCTAATACGTCTGATACGCTTTACATTGGAACCCTGTAACTTTGCTTTAATTATATTCTGGGACTTTGTTTTTGAAACAAGAACAGCAATGTCTATAAAACTATCGACTTTTAAAACTTCACTTGGATGCAAGAAAGCTAAACACCAACGCTTCATGTTTGCCTTCGTCCGCGAAATGTCGCTACAGATGTTGTTAAAAACGTTTTGCGATGACATTGTCATTGAATTCTGACTTTCAGTCTGGTTAGCAGTATTAACCCCGGAAAAAGATTTAAAATAGTTCCATAGACATTGTTGTTCTTGTTTAATTAAAATATGGAAATACATGGAATACATCTAAGGACTAAGGTGAAGTTAAAGAGCTATTAGCGCTTTAAATCGCGTTTCTAGTTCATTCCTTTAATTGTCGGCTACGAAAAAGACAAATTCTATTACGGGATAATTTCAGGTGTAATGAAAACCAGGCAATATAGCTGTCGGTGGTCACAGGAAGAAAAAATTATATTTCAATAACGTCGACAATTTTATCTCAGTGATTGATGAGAACATATGCAGTACCATATTTGAATACTAGAGTTCATTTCAGATGTAACCATCTTTTAATTACTCAAGGATGCTGAAAGTACTGCCGGAAGAAGTACCCGTTCTTAGTTATGGAAAGAAACGCAGGGATATTTTTTTTCTGAATCAATTCAATTTACATATAAATCAATGCTGACCCAAAGAATTTCAAGTAAATCAGGTCCTAACATGTTTGTTTTTAAAGAACTCGTGCTACATTGCACCTTCAGCCTGCATCCAGAAACTCGTAAATGTAAACGTCAATGATGGGGGTGGGCAAGGTAACATGCATGGTTACGCAACGCACAACTACTATATTTGTTCATACTTATATACATGAAGTATGCTCAAGCCTCCATTCCTTCCAACCAACATGGCTGCCCAAAATGAGGTAAAATTTCTAAAATCTCTTTTTGATTTCTTAGCAGCGCTGTAGAAGATGGGGCGAAAGGGGACGGAGTCCCGCTTTTCCTTTTGAGGAGGATCTGAGCCCCCATATTCTACTTTTAATAAATGATGTATTATTGGAGGCTCTATCATAGTACACAAAAAGATTTCTTTGGGTTATTAAGATTAGTCAAATATTTGAGTGTCGACGTGGCGTCCTTAGTTTATAGATGAATATACCTAACTTGCTTTCATTGTCTCTTTATGTTTGGATGTTATATAGTAAGTTAGCGATGTTAATACCTAAATCATGTATTATATTTTGCATACTATATTGATGCCAGATTGCAAAGTTTGCTGTGTATGCAGAAAATCCCCGCGCACTTTTGTATATGTCCGCGCCATATATATAACGTACGTACTATCCGCGCAATATTTTGCAAGAAACTGTATTTGTAGAATCGAAAAACATTCAAAATGCAGAATGGCAATGTGCTTGAAATGCAAACGTCAATGTGCACAGCCAGAAGAAGACAGCTTGGGTATATTTTGCAGTGCCCATAGAAATTTTGTCATGAGAAGACGTCGTTTTGGTTAGCTGTGTCAGGACATAAATATTTTTTGTGTGGACATTAGAGCACTTTTTGTGCATTGTGTTCCCAGTGCACTTTGCAAACTCTGCAATCAATTGACGTTTCACAGAGTAATAAGAAAGTAAACAAATGAATTTATTAATAACCCAGACTGCAAAGTGAAGTGGTTCCCAAAAAGATATTGAGAGTAGAAAATGAGGGGAACTGAAGGGCAATGGTAGTAAATGCTTCCCAGGGGTACTTCCTCGGTGTGCTTGTTTTACTTCCAGACTGCAGAGTATGTCAACAGTGCCCGCAAGATTTTTTACAAAAACACTGTACTTAAATCTGCTCCCAAGGCAATAATTTTCATTGTTTTTAACGCATGTTTTGTAACTTTTGCCCCTTAACTCACTCATGACCTGCACTTGGCAACTGTTTTGCATACCCGCACCTAAGATTTGTGCCTTCTCTGCACCCGAGATCTCGTCAAAAGCTACCATACTCTGCAGCCTGGGTCACCAAAAATAACTAACAAATGGGGAGGGGATAGGTGGATAAAAATTAAAACATTCTGCACAATGTTCAGAGGTCTTCACTTCTAGGGCCAATGGGGGGCTTGGCAAGGGTGCAATACCTAGACTGGAAAGTTTGAAAATTGTGTGCCCAAGGTTTATGAAATTTAGTAGCAAGTGTAAAGAAGACTAAAGAAGACATTGAAATTGTGCACTCGATATCTTGGGTTGTGCAGTACAAGTCTTCCAGTCTTGCACAAGTCTAGTGTGATAAGCTTACGGAAAATGTTCAGTGGTAGAAAGAATATCCCTTAAAAAAGGGAGATGAGCTTTCTGCACTCTGCTGTCGGGTTGGTTGCCATATAATGACAGTTTTTGTTACTGCTGTAGATGTATGTGTTATAGCTTTCACAATTTTGTACTCATCAAGGGAGGTTAGAGAGCCCCCTAAGAAAAAATAGTTCTACAGCAAGGCCAAATTTGGGGGAGTGCACCTCCTCTGGGATCACTTCACACCTCTTCTGAAATTTTCAGCACCTCCCCCAAAAATTTTGGCACCTCCCCTACTGTAATCTTTCTATTTAGCCCCCTCTCAAATAAGCCCCCCCCATTTTGAGTGAAAAAATGAATCGAGCCCCCCCCCTCTCTAATAAGCCCCCCCCCCATAAAATATATATTATATGTTGTTATATTATATATTATATGTTGTTTCCACATATATTATATGTTGTTACATTGAATATAAATGTTGTTGTTATATGATATATACTGTGTAATGATTTTGAGTGTATTGCAGTTCAAAGAGATAATCTCCATCGCTGGTTTTTGGATGAATAAATAAGCCCCCCTCTCAATTAAGCCCCCTTCTCCAATAAGCCACCCTCAAAAAGTCCTGAAATGAGTAAGCCCCCCCCCCCCGGGGGCTAAATAGAGAGAATACAGTAATAAATGTCTGCTTTATCGAATTAGTGTCTATTGTGTGATGATGAATCTTATTCGAGACAGGCAAACATAATTATGTAAAATGCATAAAAGTAAGGCATTTTTTATTTCCACCCTTTATCGACTTAAAGATGTCTTAATAGCACCTTCCCCTAAAAATCTCCCCACCTCCCCTTAAATTTTCTCCAAACTCTGTCCCACCGCACTGCACACAACTCGGTATGTTTTTAAGAATTCAACCTTTGTTTTTTAGGAAACACATTTATTTTCATATAGCAAAGATGACTTCAATTTTAAATGCTCAAACACTGGAAGTAAGGTCAGAATAATTTTAGTGTGCAATTTTATAATAGAATTCAGAATGTATCCGCAAGTTTCGTATTACATTGTGATTTTATTCTCTCGCAGTTTGACGAGGAAATATTCAAGAGGTGGGACCATGCAATGGAGTCGGGATGTTTTAAATATAATTTAGATTCTGTTGAGAGACGGATAATTCCAGGAAAATATAACTTTGTAGCTCAGGTATGAAATAACCTTTGGATTTTTAACCGTAGTTACCACCGTAAAGGCAAGTTTATGTTATTTAGGCCACTTCAAATTACACTCTAGTTTCTGTCCTCTGCCCGCGTCTGCTGAAACCGACCGCATGATTTGTTCATTATTGCTATCTTGTTTCCATTATTTGATCTTTTTGTACAAATAATCACAAGAATTCATAATTTTTGAATATCTATGCTGTTTAGAAGTTAATATGCATCGCTTGAATCAAAATAAAATCGTTTATAAATATATCATGAATTTCAATGTTTGACTTGTAACTTGAAGTATTTTCTTTGTTTTTATACGAAAACCGTTGAGCTCCAAGAATTGTGCACAGGCGCACATTTATGAGGCTGAGCAGGATATTCAGAATTATTCAGACTGAGGAAATATCTGTAGGCTCTTAACCAATGAGAATACAGGAATATAGTACAATGAATAATAATCAACATTAGTAGAATCATACTAGTATACTATTGCAAATGCTGTAATTTGATTGGTTACTCTACTAGCTATCTATTCCTCGATAGATAGCGAGTAGCGAAACAATCATCTTCCTGTAGAGATTTCTTTTAAAAAAATTGCTTAAAAATCAAATTTTTTGTTGAATATTCCATGTTTGATCTCTGATTCTACTAAAACAATTAGATTACTCGCTCTCGATTTCTATGCGGTGATAGTTGATTCGGGCTTCGCCCTCATCAACTGCACCGCATAGAAATCTCGAGCTCGTAATCTAATTGTTAATTATTACTTATATTATCGTCGATTTCAGGTCACTTATCACTGTAATATTCCGAGGTTTCTTGCGATTTTCGGAAGTTCGTCGCGAAGTTGAAAAGTTCATTTCAGAATTCGCAAGCCAGTTTCCAGGTTGTGATTGGCTCCAGAACTCAAATACCAAATAGAAATCCATTTTGCTGTTGTTAATCACTTATATCTTTTGTTTTTCTTTGTGAAACTTGTTGAAACTTAGTAACTGTCTTTAATGAAGAAAATTATAAGTCTATCAGAAATTTACCAACGAAGTAAAGTATATTTCATGAGAAATTTGATAATTTGGGTCGAAAAATGATTTCTATTTGACAACTAGTGCCAGTACTTCCCGTGTTTTTAGATCAACTGGGTTTTAAAGTTGGGAAGCTGCCAAAAATGGCGCACATAGATATCTTATTCACTACCTCAAGGATTCCATTACAGTAGCTAGACACATTCAATTTGCTGTTTTTAGTTAAATGAAAAGAGATTCACTCAAAGACGAGCGCCTCAAAATATACTGAGTTTAAAACAGCCTTACAATGCTGAGAAATTTAACTTCACCAAAGTTCCTGCGAAAGAGGTGGGTTTATTTGCCAGGTTGATTAAATTAATAATTTACTGTTCTAATTGTAATTTAATTTAATTTGATTATTACATTGATGTTGAAGTGATGTCCAACTTGTCATTTACAGGCTTGTTAACAACTTGCAGCAAGCCTGTTGATAACAAGTTTTGAATATCATCTTACACAACAAGTTTGTTTACAAATCGAAACAGACTTGTCATGAACAAGAGTTGTTGCAGACTTGCGACAGATTTGTTGCAATTTGTGCGTTTTTTATGTTGTGCATAATAATTTTCTTCTAGATTCTGTTATCCTTGCAAGGACAACACCATGATAATCACCCAGGAAGAAACATTGTCGTCATTAATGTCAGCCCTCTGGAATATGGGAATATTTTATTTGTGCCTGATTCTGACGGCTGCTTTCCGCAGGTACTGGTGTTACCTTGAGTGTTATTATTTGTCGAATTGAAGTTAGAGTTGTTTACTTTTAGACACCTTTACCAGCAGACAATTTAATAAAATATAAGAAAAAACATACTCCGAAAAACAACATCTTGTAAACTCAAGACAATATGAGCTGTTAACAACAAGACAACAGTTTTCCGGTGATATTTCGACTCTATTTCAAAGTCATTGTCAAACCAGAACAATATTATATGATAGCCAGCTTGTATCACCGCAAAAATATTGTCTTGTTGACAACATGAATATCACCGCAAAACTGTTGTCTTGTTGTTAATAGCTCATATCTTGAGTTTACAAAATGTTGTTCTTCGGAGTATGTTTTTTCTTATATTGTTTACTTTTTTGCTGTGGTTTTGTGGTCGTCTAGGTGTTGACTGAAAGAGCAATTCGTCTGTCCATTGAGATGATGTTTTTGAGCTGCAAAAGGTAAATATGGATCTCTTACAAGACTAGAAAAAGTCACCAGAAGAAAATGGTACAAAAAAGAGAGGCAAATTTGATGAACTTGTGGCCGGTCATATAAAAACAAAGTGATCATGATTAGTAGCAACCAGAACCACGACCAATCAGAACCACGTATTTTGTACTTAATCACTATTTAACTACAAAACTGTGATTAGAAAGCGGTTGAGAGTTTTATACAACCGGCCCCAGATGTATAGATGTACACAGCCAGAAACACGCAAGTTGCCGCCAGTCTGCCGTAGGCTGGTTACCTTGCAGTCATCAAGCCGATATCAGGATGTGTTCGCACCGCTTGCTCCGGCTTGATGATAACAAGTCTGTTGCAAGTTGTCAACAGGCTTGATGCAAGTTGATTTCCACCCAATCCGACGTTGTAACCCAATACGATTGTTGGATCCAGTAAATTATCGGTACCGTTAGTGTTCGAATCATTTTGTATGCATGAAAAGTACAATCTCAGTATGTAACCGCTCATTTTTTTGGTTTCGACGTGCAGATTGGCTTGATTGTCAAGCTTCAGCAAACATCAGTTTGCATCAACTCTGATTTTCACCGACTTGATGCTAACTTGATGAATCTAACTGATTTATTATCCTGGTGTCGGTTTTAGGAAAGGTCAGTGGATAGCGCTATCCACTGGATAGTGATTTTTTTCAACTGTCGCAGAAAGGCATAAAAAGCAATGACACCAGGGATATTGAACTCGCCAGAGATAAAAAGGGACCTTGACTCGAAAATGCTGAACTTTAATATGGGTTTTACCAGTGACTGAACATGTTTAGAAAGTTTGAGAATATCACTATCTGGTGGATGGCGGTATTCGCCTTTCGTACAACCGACCCCTGGTAATTATTTAATGGCGTGCATGCCTATTGTATTTTTGCGTAAACAACCAATAGCTGACTGTTGGACCCAGCTTTTTATGCATTGCAGGAACAATTTGCCAAGCTACGCATATCTTGTTATTGATATGAAATAAATTCAATACACCACGCTACGAGATAGGCCACATATTCTTTGCACAACCCCCCTCCCCCAACGTACTTGTACGTTGTATTGTACATTATGCATAGTAAGCTTCATTGTGTTTTTTCCTGGGCTCTAAACCATGTATTTTAGTATAAACTGTCGTTACTATGTCTCATTTTAAAAAGTACTTTTCATTTTTCAGAGATTTTCGTGTTGGTTTTAACAGTCTGTGTGCGTTTGCATCGGTCAATCACCTTCATCTTCACGCATATTACACTTCGTATGTTTTAGCGATGGAAAGTGTGGTAAGCTTAACATTTAACATTCCTTCTTGCAGGTGTACAGCCGGTTATGCAAACAACCGCTTTGTTACGCTTTGTGGCAACTTCTTAATGTTATCAAGTTAATGGACCTTTAACCTTTTAGACGAAATTTTGAAAAAAATCGAAATAGGAAAAAATATTACCACAGCTTGAAAGAGCATCCTAAACTTAGTAAAATTGCAAAGTTTGGCTGTAAAATGTTGTAAACTATAGAAAATATAGTCTTGCACAGCTGGCAAATTTTCTGTAGTTTTGTATTATCCGTGAGAAATGAATACCCAAGGGTATCAACTGAGTATTATTTTCCACCCGTAATGCACATGTATACAAAATTTGACAAATTTGAAAGCCTATATTTTCCATATTTTAGAACATTTCCCTACCAAACTTTGCAGTTTTACTAAGTTTAGGATGCTCTTTCAAGATGTGGTAATATTTTTACCTGTTTCGAATTCTTTCAAAACTTTGTCTAAAAGGTTAAAGGTCTATCGCAGCAAGTCAGTTAAATTTAAGCTTGTTATGTGCAGAATTGTTACAACTTGTTGAAACAACTTGCAGCAAGCCTGAGGATAACAAGTTTTGACAATCAACTTGCAACATGTCTGTTGACAACTTGCAACAGACTTGTCGTCAACAAGCTGTCGCTAGCCATGCGAACGCATCCTGATATCGGCTTTTGTTGATAACAAGTCTGTTGCAAGATGTTAACAGACTTCTTGAAACTTGTTTGTTCTTGGCTGTGCAGTTCATTGCATCGAATCTTGTTTATGTTTTCAAATATACAATATATATATTGTTTATGTTCTTCAAGGGCGTGTCTCGTATATGCGATGGCCTTTATGAAACTGTCGATTATCCTATTACGGCATTTGTGTTTGAATGTGTCAATTGTGAGAATATAGAAACTGTTTCTAGGTAAATTCATTTATCATTTACATTAATTCTAGTACGAACAGTTTAGAACTGATAGAGCTATCTAGTATAAATAAAGTTAGTTTAGTTTAGGTTTCCTCCTGTAGTAACACTGGATCAACAAGACATGATCCTTACTGGACCTCTAGGAAGAACAGTTTAGAACTGATAGAGCTATCCAGTATAAATAAAGTTAGTTTAGTTTAGGTTTCCTCTTGTAGTAACACCAGTGTGAATATTATATTGATTATTTCTTTATATTTCTTATTTCAGTCGTATTTACAAGGTGACGTCATACCTGCATCACAATGAGTTGGCCCACAATGTGTTTTTTACACGCGGTCAGCGGCTGTCAGAGGGGACCAACTCAGATACTAAGGATGTTTTGAGGATCTTCATCTGGGCAAGAAAGCCGTCAACCGGTATGATTATGATTTGACTTCCAGTGATTACCGACAATCAGATAACTCCACTGAGCCTCGAAAATATATGGGCTATCAACTTTAGTTTTCCTGCATGCGCAGCTAAGTCTGCTGCAGGCTTGTTACCTTGCAGTCATCCAGCCGATATCAGGTACATTCGCATCGCTTGCTTCGGCTTGGTGATAACAAGTCTGCTGCAAGTTGTCAATTAACTTGATGCAAGTTGATTGCCAAGACAAGTCTTTAACAACTCTTGTTGATGTCAAAACTTTTTATCCACATGCCTGATGCTTTCAACAACTTCCAGCAAGTTTGCAAACTATCAAGTTGCATCAAAGCTTAATTTCAACCGCTAAAATTCACAACTTACTTGCACGAAGTTTGTGACAGCGTTTCTGTCTGCGCAGCTCAACTCAGAACTCGCCAGGTTATCCTGATGAATGGAAACATATATCCTTGAAAACATGACGTATCTGTGGTCGTAGTGTTGTAACTAGTTTAACTGCGCATACCACACAGTTGTTTGAGGGCTAAATTTGTTCTAGGTGTTAAGAACGAGAATGTATTTAATATTGCCGTTTGTGAACTTGGAGGATTTTTACCAATAAAAGGTAAGATTGATGATACGGGAGAGTTCTTGTATACGTTTACAGGGAGACCAGACGAATTCGTAATCATGCACACAATAAAAACTCCGAAGTTGCGACCATTTTCCGTTTGTCACGCCAGAAATGAGTGCAATTTGCTGTGTTTAATTGCCTGGAAAAGCAGGCTAACCTGCTCAGCTTGCCGAAGAAGAAGGAATTCTGTCAGCACAGGTGGAAATTTCTTAAAATTAGTTAAATGGCGAAGTTTGGTTGCGAAGGGTTGTAAAATGATGTAGATATAGCTTTGCGAAGTTTGGAAGTTTTGTGTGTATTTGTCTTACGTGGTGGGTGGGAAAGCTACAATTTCCACCATTTTTTTTTTCTGAAATGTTGTAGGCTTGTTCGGGCCTATTACAAATATAAACAAATTTTACGGCCTTTGCAGCGTTATATTTTCCGTATTTTACGACATTTCGCAACCATTTTTTCCAATTTTACTCATTTTTTGATGCTCTTTCTAGCTTGGCTGATAGAAATCGTTCTTGCTTTGACAAAAATTTAGTCTATAATGGGAACTGTCCGTTACCCAACATCGAGTGCCACAAAATCACAGTAAGCCGTGGGCTGTGGTGGAAAATTGTTTCATTTAACGTGTCACCTATCTTGAGGACACCTGATTTGTGGTTCTTTTCAGTGAAAGGTACATTGTCGCCAAAAAATGTCCCCAAGCAAAAAAAATTTGCCTGTTGCCATGGCTGATACCAAGAAAACGGGTTATTGAATTCTATTCCAGAAAAAATGTGAAATTTCATATTCACCGATAACAAAAACAACTTGCATCGTCAGAGAGAGCACAAAAAACTGCATATAAGATTCTTAAACAAGTTTTCAAGTCGTCTTGTTTCTGGATTAGGTTTAGGGTTAGGATTAGGGTTAGGCTTGTCGTAAATTTATCATATAAGTAAATTTAGAGGCTTTTAGGAATTTACTGATATAGTAAATTCAAATAAGGAGCTTATGCTGGTTTGACAACATATTATGGGAGTCGTTTGTGTTATTCTTGAATACACACCAGGTGTTCCCCAGATCAAGATGGGTGCCTCGAAAATGTACTACGATAGGTATAAATTGTTGCGTCAACCATAGGCCAACCCGTCAGCCATTAAAAGTTGTGAATTTACATCAAAACTGCTGTAAACATTGTCAAACAAATGGCAAACCTCATAAATTAGCGAATTATAGCTTATTAAAGATAATTGCGAACGAGCGACTCGATTGCACGGCAAACGACATGACGTATATAAAAACAACACAAATATAAACTAGGATAATTTTACCAACCTAGTTGTTAGCAAGTTGTTTTCTTTCTGGTTTTCATAAACTACGGATTTATTTCGTGCCGTGTATTTCAAAAAGTTCAAAGAGTTGCCAACATTAGGAAATTAAGTACATACGTCATTTCGTTCGCCGTGCAATCGAGTCGCTCGTTCCATAGGCAGCCCAATTCAGTGTGTACTTTCATATAGAGATCAATGCGCATATAATAATGTATGATGCAAAGCACTGATCTCTATATGAAACTACGCACTGAGTTGGGCTGCCTATGCTCGTTCCAGTTATCTTTAATAAGCTATAATTCGCTAATTCGTAAGGTTTGCCATTTGTTGGACAATGTTTTGAGCAGTTTTAATGTAAATTCACAACTTTTAATGGACTGCCTATTCATCAACTTATAAAAAACTTGAATCTTTCGTTTACCTATGTCCCTAGAAAGATCATGGTATGAAAGTATGACAGAAGAGGACGTCTGTAACAAGCTCAGAAGCGCAGCTTTGGATGACGAACAGTTTGAAAAGATAAAAAGGGAAATTTCTCAATATTTTGGGCAATAACGGCAATGGAAAACGTCTTTCAGGTAATTATAGATTCATGATGATGTGAAAACACGTCGGTCCAAAATACCAGTGTTAATCAGCATATATACTTTATTTACTAGTAAAAAAGTCGGCCCAATTCAGTGTGTAGTTTCGTGTAGAGATCAGTAGCGAGCGGTAGCGTATTGTTTACATATATAAATACATGTATTTTATATATGTAAACAATACGCTACTGATCTCTGTATGAAACTACACACTGAATTGGGCCGCCTATGTTTTTACTTGCAACGGAGTAATTTTTTCATGAACTACATTTTGCCGTACTTGTAACGAAGTAAGATTTTTGGTTAATATTTACTTTTTTTCCTTCGTTACTGTTGTTATACATTGGCGAAGTGAAAAAGTTTAAAGTTATTTTCAAAGCGAATTAGTCAGCGGCGAGCAGGCTAGTGAGAATGAGCTTGGCTCAGCCAGGCCATGGCTCAGGGCGACTATGCTAACTGGATAGACATAGTATCTAAATAATGTCTACTTTATCTGTAACTTATCGTCAATTTCAGCCAACTTTTCACGGTAATATTCCGAACTTCGTTGCGAAGTTCAAAAGTTCATTCCAGAATTCGCAAGCCGGTTTGCAAACAAATCATTTGATTGGCTTCTTTGAGTTCAGGGACCAATCACAGCCTTTGTTTACAAACCGGTTTGCGAATTCTGAAATGAACTTCGCAACGAAGTTCGGTATATTACCAAAGCTCTGTGACCAAAGAGTAGAGACTACAAAGAGAGGCAGGTTCAGTCAAAAAAGTGTAAGGTGCTTGCGGGATGATTCGGCATGGGCGCCATGTTCCTAGCCAGTGCCCTAAACAGAAGCATTTTCCTCCGGTATTAGTAATTATTTTTAATATTTCCGGGGGGAAATGCTTCTGTTTAGGGCACTAGCTAAAAACACGCAAGCACTTTACGCTTTTTTGACTGAACCTGCCGCTCTTTGTAGCCTCTACTCTTTGATATTACAGGGAAAAGTGACCTGAAATCGACGATAATGCAATGGAAATCACATTTACCCACTTTATATATAACTGTACATTGACATAATATCCAAGCTCGAACTAACTTATTTGTAAAATATTAGCAATAATTTGTAAACCATAATTTACATAACACGTAAGGTTCAGCATAAAATTCAGGTCTGCACATTATCGCCAATATTCAAAGCCAAAAACTGCCAGTCAATGAGTAGCCAAATTTTAGATTTGACTGGTCAAGTTTGAGCGACAGCGGTCTGGGTGACTGTTCACATTTTTCAGTGCCCGAAAATTTTGTCACTAGAACTGACAAAACGTGCAACGTTCTTCGAAAACCTGTCAATATCCTACTGATGAGTACATTTTGATTTTACGCAGTATACCAATGTTCATTTAGTCTGTAAATGAATGTAATTTACAGTCTGTTCGTAGATAAAGTTTTAATTACAATATTTAGGACATATACGATTAAAAATAAAAATTCTTCCACTGTTAGTAAGGTGAGGTCGCCCCAAGTAACGATTAACCTTGAATAATCTAATACCAATGTCGATATTATTAACCTTGTTTCAAGAATCTTTATTGATGCAGCAACAAACATATTTGAGATGTCAGAAAGTCTTCATTCACTTGAACTTCATAATACTTCAAGAACACGCTAAGAGGTCAGAAGACCGATCCCTTTTTTGCTTGTCGCTAAATAAGTCCATCCATTTAAAAATATTGGTTATATTACTAGCAATCCATAACCGCTCTCAATATTTGGTGTTTACTTTCACTCAAAAACGCTCTTATTCTTTGCGTGTGATCGTGCAAGCTTGTGAGAAACTGCTATATTATATTATACTCACCATGCACTTATACGGTAAGCTTTCGCCGACCGTTGAGAGCACTAGCCATGCAAAAAGATCATTACAAATTCAATTTAATATTGTGTTTATTCTCTTTACATAAATAACGACGTATAAATAATGTTGACAAGTCACAGACGTGTTGTTCATATCATTACTGTCTAAGATTTGATTCGTAGACCTTGCCAGGAATTTTATTTACTTATTTATTTAAGTGTTTAAGCTGTGAGATTAAAAACCTTGGAAAGCACGCATGCACACTATACGGTTAAATAACTCTAATATTGCATAATACAGCTTGGCAAATGTTTACAAGCAGTGATAAATCTTAAAGACAATCTTTTACATTTAATATAATACATATATGTATTTAAAACGAACTTTGTAGTGAATTATAGTCTTTCTTACGGTACGTGACAAGGTTAGAAAATCCGGCGCCATTTTTTTTGGTGGCAGAGTTATCGAATATGAGGCAGTTTTGGAAACACCACGTAAATTTATTAGCACTGACGAAGGTCCGGGCTGACGGATCGAAAGCTTTACGATGATACGTGGTGTTTCTAAAAAATTATACCTCTGTATTTAGCATTTGTTTTCACGGTAAAGTGAAAAAAGTGTACTGCAGATGCTTAGCACCAAATTTTTGCACGAAATTTTGCCAAGAAGATACGCGATGAAAAATTCATTTTTGTTTTACATTGTTTTACATTTGAGTTTTACATTGGGAAACTTTGATCCGAATTTTCTACATCGATTAAGAAACCAAGTGTCAAAGAATTGTTTACCAGTAAAAAAAATTCGATAAGCAATTATTATGAAAAATAATGATTTTTGCTGCCCGAAAATGGCTGTTTTCTAGCCTGGTCTCATAGGGTAAGTAAGGCTAATTAATTAGAATTTAACTTAGTTTATTATTAATTACAATCAATGCGAGTCACATGTACATGCTTACATTAATATAATACAGTTTAATCTAATAAGCAATTGATTTTTTAGTGTTTTGTTGCACTTGTAATGGGGGATAGAACCATGTTGACAACGGGACCTCTTTCCTTGACCTGTACCAAAATAGACACCATGAATAGCGAACTTTATAAATACTGGAGAGATAACTCTGGTAAGAACCCATGTTTGGGTGAAGCAAAGATGGCGGAAAATGACATTCAACAGCTATGGATATCGTGAACGGTTTTGATACAATTTTCTCATGCGAGCAAGCGGCACTGTTGCAGATGGTATAAAATGCGTTCATAACTTATACAGATAAAATCGATACAGTGTTGTGATAAGATGCTTTAAGAATCGTATAATATGTGAGCTTTTCAGAAATAGAAATTTCTGGGCTTCGCGGTGTCCACATTGTACCCAAGAATTGCAGTTGATCAATAAATTTGAAAACAGCTTCGTCAAGCTGTTGCAAAAAGTTTGGAGTTACCAACTTGTAGCAAGCTTTATGGAACTATCAGATTTGTTACAAGGTTGTTCCAGCAGTCATCATATAGCTGTATTGTTACAGCCTTGTGTCGTCAACTTGTGTTGTAACAATGTCCTTGCAACAGGTCTGTATCAGGGCTGTTAGGGCAACCTTGTAGCCAATCTGATATTCCCGTCAAGCTTGCTACAAGTTGTCACCAAGTTGTTGCAATCTTGTTGAAAATTTGAGTCGATTTGTCAACGGCTTTTTTTCAAGTGCAAACAAAACACTAAATTGAACTTACTGACTTTAATTTTACTTGGATCGTGATATGATCTTCAAATGGAGTTGTTAAAACATGATGTTAAAACTAAATTGTTCAACATGATTTTGCATGTGTTTCGTGGTCTTTACACATTTTAACTTTATTTATATATTAACTTTGTCCTCCGGTGCTTCTTTACTCGATCCTTTCGTATGCGTGGTCTACACGCGTGGCAGTGCGAGATTGTGTTTAGTGATGCGGGCTCATCGCTTGATAATTTTTTCAATCCATGGCTTTACATCATGGACGTTCGTATACACGCCATATTTGAACGGTTGTGCGCATGTCCGTCTCCAGCTCACTATGCCAGCTAACACCCAAGTACCTTTGTCAATAGGACAGGCCAGCGGTCCTCCCGTGTCGAAATGACACGCGTCCATCCCGCCTTCCTTATACCCCGCACACATGAATCTGTCATTGATAGCGCCGTTGTAGGATCTAGGATAATGATAACAGAGTTTTCTCTTGCTAATTGTTTCAACACTATTGACCTCATGTCTGGCACTTTAGCCATATGTATTGTAAATTTTCTCAAAATGTTAACAACTTGCAACAAGACTGTTCAAATCAGGCTTGTTGCAACTTGTCATTTGCAGGACTTGTTACAACTTGTTGAAACAACTTGCAGCAAGACTGTGGATAACAAGTTTTGATAATCAACTTGGAACAAGTTTGTTGACAACTTGCAGCAGACTTGCCGTCGACAAGCTGTCGCCAACTATGCGAATGCATCCTGATATCATCTAGTTGATAACAAGTCTGTTGCAAGATGTCAGCTGACTTGTTGCAATTTGCACGTTTCTCACTTTGTAGTAGACGACATAATGGCATCTCTTACTTTTCTGAGTTGCATTCATCGAGGGGTACCAAGTCGACCCAGGCTTCTCTCAATACTCTTGAAAGTGATCCGTTATACGAAGTATGTCCCCACCCGGTGATTGAACACCGTGCACCTTGCTTGTAGAAATCAATGTTGTCTGGTAGACACAGCGGCATGACGTGTCTGGGAATTCTCGCAGAAGTTGAGACTTCTATCAAAGCTGCAGTATAAGGAATCAATGGTTAATAACTTGGGTAGGTGGGCCGAGGGAAAACTAGGCCATTCGAAAAAGGCGTTAATTACGGTAATCTATAACTGTACTGGTCTGGAGGCGCCACCAACCTATACTAACATGCTTTGTGAGTGGTTGGTTATAACAATGAAAGACAAAAAACTATAGAAATTGGTTTTCTAAAGAACGAATCACAAACAACGGTGACCTTTGTTTCAAAAGTCCAATCACAAAGCCTTATCATTTTAGGTTGGTGTTTACCCAACACCAGTTAACATAGAGTTTCTGAAACGTTCTCTGATCGACGAGATTTCGACTGCCAGTCTGCAGTCTTCGACAGGTAAAGTCTGACCACATTGACTTACCAACATCGTAGTCCCCTGGATGGGTAGCGTTTCCTGGCTTGTACTTTTCATGAATGTGTATGTCTTTAACGCTCAGTTTGTCTTCATCGCTTGAGTTCAGTTTGTGCACCCCAAGTTTAACGTTCCATTCGGATCTTCTCTTTGGAAAATTATCTGTGTAAAAGAAAAGGTTTGTTTGGTTTCTGTTGACTTAAATCTTAGGGTCCTGTTGGTTACTCCACGCTGGTGAGCGGATTTCTCCAACTAGGTCATTGCTTAAAATTAGGGACTCCGAATTACCTAAACTATTTTAACGTCCGGATCCGAGAAGATGCAATAGTCCGATTGTTTTTCTTCTCAGGTATTTCAAAACCTCGTGTTAAATCCTCGACCAAGGATTGAATACAACACCACGTATATTTCAACACGTGTAATGCACATTTGCACATTTGTATATTTGACTTTTGGAAAGTAACGTCTTGTGTTTTGCTTAAAAATTTTGCTTGGGGCTTCGCCTTTCACCTCTAAGGTTCCGAGTTCGATCCCCAGTAAGGTGGACTTGAACCCAGTCCTTATGTGAAAAGAGTATGGTCAACCCTCTGCCGAAAGTTGTGGGTTTTCTCCGGGTACTCCGGTTTTCTCCCACAGGAAAGTTGACAGGGTGGGATAGGTAATACGGGCAAACAGTAATTGGCTCACGCTGTGGTGGTGACCCTACCCCTGTGGCTAAGCTAAGTAAAAAAATGTATCTTACCGAAACAACTTGCTGCAGTGACAAGCCAGTTTCGTTTCACCAGTGTTGCTCCACAGATGTGTTTAGGATCACTAAACAAGACCAGGGCTTGCCATGGCCATGTATGTGGGGTCGATACCTGACCTCCCACGACACGTTTGCGCCTGGAGTGACGCCCAAACCTCTTACCACAAGCATCTAAACATAAAGTGATCGGTAATTCAGCTTTCCTCGTTACTTCAGCGGAGAGGTTGAAGCTCTTGAAGAACTCTCAATTGTTGGTGGTTATGGAACGCGTTCTGGACGTTGTCTCAAGTTCCTTTTCTAATGAACTACTCGAAACATATTCTGTTGCAGCCAATTTCATGTTTGACACTCATTTGCATGTTTGATGCTGCATTTTGGTTTGGCTTGAATTGTTTCATCCAATTTAGAGAGTCACTTGTAGAATTGATCATGAACAAATGGACCTAAAATCACTTAATTTGTACTGGATACCTTTGTCAATCTCTAAAGAAGTCTAATAAAAGACATGATCTGACCCAACGTTTGCATGAGAGCTCCCTCATGAATATAAGTGGTTAAAAAAGGAAAACACTTTGTCCTGTTTTTTCCGCATTCTGTGCTCCCGTTAAAATTTGATCAAACTCAAGCTACTCGAGACCCGATGAGACTTGATGACAACCTTATTACGGTTGTATTCAAAGGTGGAGTTCCCAAAGGGTCTCTTTTGGGCCCTTAGTTAATATAACAAATAATACCTGGGTAGCAGTTCGGTCGTTCAGAATTACGGAATACAGTTTCGGGAATTTTTTTTCCTTTTTCCCCTACGCACCAACACTTAGTCCTGCCCACGTTACATTGTTCTCGCTGGAAGTGTCCCTCTGGGGTACAAGCTGGGATGAATGCATTCAAGCGTCCAAATGCTTTTTCCCTTTTGCGATTTCTCCTTCTTTCGCATCTGGTCAAAGGTCTGGTAGCTAGAGGCAAGAAGAATCGAAAATAAATATGTAGTTGAGGACAGATTAGAGTCTCACTAAGCTTAAATAACTGAATTAGTAGAATCATACTAGCATACTATTGCAAATGATGTAATATGATTGGTTCCTGTACTCGCTATCTGTTGCTCGATACACAGCAAGTAGGAAAACAATCATTTTTCTTGTGTATTTTTTAATTCAAAGACAATTTTTAATAGTTTGTTTTTGGCAAAATAATTTCGGGCTTCGCTCTCATCAACTACCGGAACTGAACGGAGATAAGATGAGTTGAACTGAACTCAACTCAACTGGAAAAGACAGGGCAGAACAAGACAAAACCTGAACTGAACTGAACTGAACTGAACTGAACTGAACTGAACTGAACTGAACTGAACTGAACTGAACTGAACTGAACTGAACTGAACTGAACTGAACTGAACTGAACTGAACTGAACTGAACTGAACTGAACTGAACTGAACTGAACTGAACTGAACTGAACTGAACTGAACTGAACTGAACTGAACTGAACTGAACTGAACTGAACTGAACTGAACTGAACTGAACTGAACTCTTCTTGCGTTTTTGCCGTTGCCTAATTTGTAGTCCACATTCCCTGTGCTACGGGTTTAAAAAAGAAACAAGAGCACCTTGTTACTGGATTGAAGGAGCATTAGTAAAGAAGGAGCCTTACTTATTGGTTGTCCTGGTCCTGTCTTATGCTCAACAATCTCAACAATCTCATTTTCAGTCGTTGTATCACGTATTGGGTAAGTAACACGGTGTGCGTCGTTGGTGATGGGTGGTAAAGTCCTTGTCGATTCCCGTTCTTTGTTTTGTTGACGACTACGAACTATATAAGGCCTCCGTGTCACTCCTATCGGGTTTCCAAGTCTATCCACATCCCAACATTTTATCTCCCGTCCATCAAAAGAACATTGCGTCTTTTTGAATGACCCATCGCCATTGCATCTTGGGATGTATCCGGTAGACGGCTGTCTGAGCGATTCAAGACGGAGTTGTTTGCAACTGATCTTAGCTCGTCCTGTTTAAAATAAAAGAAAGTGTTGAAATTACACAGACCTTCATATATAGGCTAACATGGGCTCCTTTACTCAGTCAAAAACGGGCAAGTAGCAAAAAATCTGCTGACTTCTTGCAATTATGAACAAGCCGCTCTCAGGATGCGTTGGCATTGCTTGCGACAGCTTGTTGACGATTGTTCAGTTACAAGTCGTCAACAGACTTGCTGCGTGTTGATTGTCAAAACTTGTTATCCGAAGGCTTGCTGCCAGTTGTTTTAACAAGCTGTAACAAGTCTTGTCGTCAAGAAGCTGTCACAAATCATGCGAATGCATCCTCGTATCGGGTTGTCGCAATTTGCAACAAGTCTCTTACAAGATGTCAACATACTTGTTGCAAATTGCGTCTTTTTGGCTCCGCAATTAATGTCTTCGAACTCCGTCGAAGGAAAATTTTTGAGTCACCGCAAGAAATGCAGGGGGAATAAAGTCTTTAGGAAGAGATTCATAAGTTATTAACTAGCGCAGCTGTTTTGCAGTGAGCCCATTGGTTTTCAGTTTTTAATCGAAAATGTATTAACCTGTTGGATTAAACCGCATTCCACCAACGCCTCGCACGCAATGAATAGTTTTGCTTAGTTTTAAGACGTAAGAAGACAAACGCCTGTAAAATGGTTCCTGTTTCGCCCACACTGGGAAAACATGGCTGGGAAACAAAGTTTCCTGTTTCGCCCCTTCTAGGGAAGCATGGCTAGAAAAAATGTTTCCTGGTTTGTCCTCCTTCAGGAAACGTAACTGAGAAACAAAGTTTCCTGGTTTGCCTACACTAGGGAAACATGGCTAGGAAACAATGTTTCCTGGTTTGTCCACCTTCAGGAAACATAACTGAGAAACAAAGTTTCCTGGTTCGCCTACACTAGGGAAACATGGCTAGGAAACAATGTTTCCTGGTTTGTCCTCCTTCAGGAAACATGGCTAGGAAACAATGTTTCCTGGTTTGTCCACCTTCAGGGAACATGGCTAGGAAGCAATTTTTTCTGGTTTGTTCACCTTCAGGAAACATGACTAGGAAGCAATGTTTCCTGTTTTGTTCACTTTCAGGAAACATGGCTAGGAAACGATGTTTCCTGGTTTGTTCACCTTCAGGAAACAAGGCTAGGAAACAATGCTTCCTGGTTTGTCCACCTTCAGAAAACATGGCTAGGAAACATGTCAACATTCAGTATGAAGGAAATGTGACTGTAAAACATTGTTTCCTAGTTTATTAATTTATTAACTAGCGCAGCTGTTTCGTTGGTTTACAGTTTTTAATCGAAAATTATTAACCTGTCGGATTAAACCAAATCCACACACGCCGCGCACGCAAAGAAAAATTTTGCTTCATTTTAGGACGAAGGAGAAAAAAAGCCTTAAAGAAGAGGGTAGTAGTTGTAAAATGTCTCCTGCCCCCTCCCCCCCCCCCCTCCCCAGTCGCGAAAATGTCGACTGCTTTGCTCGTCCTAGGAAACTTATATTGTAGGACTAAAGAAACGTGCTACGAAATGTGATTGTGTGTTTTTAACAGCGTCTCATGTCTATAACTGTTCCACTACGCTCTTCCAAGGGCGTGCTCCTTTAATTCCAATGCTACAACAGTCTGACGATTGAAGTTATGTGAAAAACCTCAACATTTCTTCTCTACCTTTCTACGCCTCTTCGAACAGCTGGTTTCAAAACATCTGCCTCTCTCCTTTATCGTGACCACATTCAGTACCAGCTAGAACTGTTCCACGGCTTCTGTCAACTTATTAACCTTGGGGTTATGCCTAAATTGCCTAGCCTAAGCCCCTGCAATTGGCATTAATTGTTATGCTATATTTAGGCTAAAATTAATGTACTGTATTAGACTTGTCTGTCAATTTTTTAATCGAAGTTTGTCGGACAGCACAATCACGACTTATTTATTTTGTAATTCAAAAACTATCTCGCTCTGAGCTTGAATGTTACTGCGGGAGAAACCCTAACTTAACCAACTGTATACGATTCTGTCAAGTCTCAGCTGTCTTCTCTAAAGGTCTGGTAAAAGTCATCTCTTATTCGTCAAGGCTTGCCAAGAGGGAACCTAATCTAAACTAACTTTATTTATGCTAGAGTGCTCTATCATTTTTAAGCTATTCTCGCTGGAAATCCAAAGCTGCGAAGGTCTTGAGCTGTTCTTTCTAGAGGTCCAGTGAGGAACATCTCTTATCCAAACTTAACTATACCTTTAACTCTAAGCTGTTCTTCGGAGAAACCCAAAAAATATCGCTTATGGGTCCAGGATTGTTGCTAAGTAGGAAACATAAACCAAAGTAAACTAATAAAACTTCTTTTCTGCTGGAAAGTTCTATAATGCGAAGTGAGACACCTAAACTTAATTAACTGTTCTTCCCAGAAATCCAGCAACGAACTTCTCTCGTTGATTCAACTTTACTACCAGAAGAATTCTAACTTGTTTCTACCATAATGTGTTCAAAATGAGGCAATAAGGTGTTTCCTTGGCAATTGTCTAAAAGTTCTTTTAAACCTAGCATCGATAACGTGCGTGCTCCTAGGAAATCCTACAACTATGTTTATATTCTTCTTTTGTTTAAAAGCATCATGAAACGCATTGTATTTGTAAATAAGTTTTTAATTACAACTTCTCTGTACGATTAATCCTGAGTAACCGGAGAAATTTGAAGGCTTTCGGCATTAGATTAAGATTAGAGCATTGAGTAATTCATTTAAAACGAATAAAATAAGTTCAAAATTTATTCGAAGTAAAGCTTGCCCCATTACATATTCCTTGGTATTGTGCAATCCTCTTGACAACAAGTTGTGTTTATCGTGTCAAAGCAAGTTAATTCATAAAAAAACACTCGTTGTTGGACACTTGTGTTGTCGGAAGCATAATATATTTCTTAAAAAATTATTTCCGTTTTCTCTCGACTTCATTGAAGATATTCGAAATGTTTCACGCAGTCCTGTTCGTGATAACTTGCACTCGCATTTATTATTGTTTCGAGTCATGCCGTTGATTCTGACTCGAGTGGAGTTGACTTGAGTGAGACTGACTCGAATCGATTCCGAGTTAAGTCGTTGTCTTGGTTGTACTTAGTCGACTCATTTACTCAGACTCGATGTGTTTTGGTGAATTGTTAATATGACACTGCTCACAATCTGAGACGCGACAAACAAACTTCAATCAATGCAACGTGAGTTTGAATTAGGGCTGCAATTAAGCCGCAAACATTCGGGCATTGCCCGTGGGAAATGGGCGGTCAGATACGAAGGCTTCGTGTCAAAGTACTACACAATGTACATCTAATATAAACCAACATATCAAAAAAAATTAATAGTCGTTTAATAGTCTATTCCAGAAATCATGCCTTCTTTCTGAGGAAATTAGTGTTTGGAAAGCTCAACCAAAATTTTGTGGGAGGCTTGAGAACTTTAGGAAGGTTGAACGCTTCTTGCCACTCAAGTTTGAATGGTTATTAAATACTCGCTTTTTTTACTAGGATATTTCCCCGAAGGCCAATTTTGGATGGGTATTTATACTTTTGACGGATGAAAAGTCCGAACAGAGTGGATTACACGGAAATATGTAAGGTTAGTTATGATATGTCAATGCAAAGATCTAATAAATCTTCTCGTTCACATCCACCCAATGTCGCAACAAAAATCATCGGTGTGAGATAGCCAAAAATGCTAAATTTGTAATAAATTTCTAATTTACAAGGTGAAAAAAATTTTACACATGAAATTTGTCAAAGAAAATTTGTTCGGGTAAAAGTGGCTTTCCATAATATGTCCAAATGACAAATTTCGGACTCAGGAGTGATTTTCGCTCCAATTTTCTACTTTTGACCGATGCGAATGTGTGGATTAAGAGTGAATGTCTTTGGCGACTGATCCCGATTGGAAAATTCGTCACAAATCCGCACGTTTACATGCTCCAAAAGTGGAAATCCGCCGAAAAACTTCCGTAAAAACAGTCTACCGTAGATAAAACTTCATGCAAACAAATCATCTTGGTTTTGTGACCGAGCCAAAAACGCCAAGCAGTTATGCAATGAAGGTCATTCTTAATTCGTTTCGTATTCGACCAAGTGGCCAAACTCAAAAGATAAGGGCTCAGTGAAAATGCGAGGCCCAAAGAAAATCGATTACGTCCGAATTTCGAGACTTTATAACTGTACTGCGTTTTAAAAACACGCTGATCGATGAATTCAAGTTCGTTTACACAATACGATAGCCTAACGCGCGCGTCTAATGTATACCGAACTATTGCACAACTGGACTTAGGCAGAGTGTATATTGTGCCTCGATCCGCCGAGCCGCCTATGACGTTCGTGACCTACTGCTGCATACTTCGGAGTTATTTTGAAGCTTCATGCTTAAAAGTGCCCCAATTGTGGGCAAAATTCGTCAAGAATTTTCCGAGGTGCTTGTGCAATGACACGTGATCACAATACAACCAAGAGATATGTTACTTTCGTTACAATATGCTGACAACTCGACGAGTTCGGTTTGCCATTTGATCCGCCGACTGGCGCGCGATATATTTCTGGGAGTTGTCTGGGCGGACCTTGGATCGTTCAGAATTTTCCACGCGCACACGTTCTCCATATTATATTAGTTTATTTGCACCTTCTGGTAATATTCTCAATATTATCAAAGTATCGTTGCATTTTTGTACCCTTGAAGTGGCGCAGCGTTCGGAGTTGCGGCCAAGGTTTTAAAAAAAAAACACGACCAAAACAAGTAAGGTAGGCCTACTTCAAACTTCGCCCTTGGGCATCCCACTGGACTTCCTTAAGCTCGCAGGGGTGCCGTTAGCTCGCTTTAATGATTTCAACTCTCGCGACCTTCAAGTATATTGGTCGAAATCTACGTCTCTCATTAATGACGCGAAATACAAAATGCTTCTCATTTTTTGAATCGTACAGCACGACATTGGTTGCCATCGCACGCGATTCGAACGTCGATAAAATATATGTGGCACGGAATCACAGAGTCGCAGAGTTTGGAACGAAAAAAGACGTCACATCGTCTAACATTTAAAAAACGTCGTGAACTAATCGTTGAATGCATGTCATAACTTGGATAAAGCTCTTCAAGACTTCAATTCGTTCCTACCGAAGGTGTTTAACTGTTCGCGAACGACTTAATGTGATTCATTAGCCCTATTTTCCGTGCATTTTTTGTCGCGGATTGCTGGACATTGTCTCGCAATCTCGAACCCTATATCTGCAGACAATGCACGAAATAACTTCGTCGAGTAAACCTTAGCATACTGTTGAACTTGAAGCGATAAAATGACGTAAATCACAGTACCTGGCCTGATGCTGAACACGGAGCACATCTGTAAATGACAAGCAAACAGGGATTAATCGCGTGTAAATTGAATTTCGAAATCTGGGAAATGATTACGATTGCGTAGCAAGACTACAATGTGTTCGTACCTGCATGAGAGCGGAGATGAAGTATATCGGCGTTCTCCACATATTGTCCTTCTTGTAAGCTTCTAGCTCTGTTTCTCGCCGTAGGTTTATCGTAAACTGTTTACTAACAAGTTAGCCTTTGCTCTTTATACGCGCTGGTCTGTCTTGGCTGTTGCGTCTTCGCTCGATCGTACCTCCCACTAGACGACGAGGAGTCGGTTGAGCTGCTTTTAATGACGACACAAGGACATGATTAGCCAATCACGAGTGGCCATTGCGACATCAATACAGGTGCTGTATCATTCCCAATTGAAGGACTCCGTTGCGCCAAACTTTCCACGACTGCATGTCGACGCATCCTGGACAAAGTCAAAAAAGTAACGGGATTCAACGCCCACTAGTTGGGAGTTTTATTGAAATGTAGTCATCGCCACCGTTCCGCGCTAATATATTGTTTAGCCACGCCACCAGCCAAAAATACAAACACAGTCGACCAACTGTACAATTACGTCTTGGCTTATTAATGCCACCACAAGTGCTGCAAACATATTTAGGGACGGGAAAATTCACCCAAAACTTTGCTTCTTCCCTTGCGTTCGTAACTGTGAGTCAATATAAGCTTTGAAAGTTTTCTTTCTTCTGTCAAACGGATTCTGAGTGTGTAGGTATCAATTATTCATAATTTGTGCCGTTTGCATAACATGTTTAAATTGTTTTTATTGCATGCTACGGTAAACTTGACCGTGGGCGAAATATGTTTTTATCCGAAGAAAAAAGAAAATAATACGCTGATCATTTTCTAAAAATAGCTGACACGGCGGAATTTTGCGTGTTTCAAAAGAACTGACAAGGTCAAGCTAATTCCATAGTTACGTCGTGGATTTGGTCGAGATTTGTTTGTTTATGGTAATATTGCAAGTTGCTGCATTCTAATTTGCAATTTTATAGCAAAATGTTGCAATTTGATTGCAACATTTGAAAAAGTGCCCAAAATCCACAGGCGAGCAATGTCATTTCAGAATGCAAGAATACTATTTCAATAGTCTCTTCAAACGCATTTGACATTATGATTTGATTATAACATGTTTATGTCACATGGCTAGAAAACAATGTTTCTTGGTTTGTCCACCTTCAGGAAGCATGGCTAGGAAACAATGTTTCCTGGTTTGTCCACCTTCAGGAAACATGGCTAGGAAACAATGTTTCCTGGTTTATCCACCTTCAGGAAACATGGCTAGGAAACAATGTTTCCTGGTTGGTCCACCTTCAGAAAATATGGTTAGGAAACAATGTTTCCTGGTTTCTCCTACACCTTCAGAAAACATGGCTAGGAAACAATGTTTCCTGGTTTGTTCACCTTCAAAAACATGGCTAAGAAACAATGTTTCTAGGTTTGTCCATCTTTACGAAACATGGCTAGGGCATAATGTTTCATTGGTTCCCCTCTTCGGGGAGAAGAAGTGGTGTAGACCAGAAAACTCTGCCCCCTTCCCCAATTTCAAATGTCTTGGAAAGCGTACGAAATTATTGAACACCAGACAAGAGCCAAATATCAACATTAAATTCTTTGCCAATATAATTAATTGCAAGTATATTAGATCGGTTTTAGTAGTTTCCAGAGTGAACAACCTATAATAGAGTTTGGTCATGATCACAAACAGCAAAACTGAATCTTTGGAAAGAGCTAAGCAAACTAGCTGTATACCTTATTTTACACGTCAGAGAGCTCAAACAGCCAATGCAATATATCGATATTTCTCGTAAATTGCCGTGTTTTATATATTGTGCTTCTTGTACTTATTCCAAAAATCTTTTTGTCGAGGCAGACATATATGTCGAGCAGACATCAATAGCCGTAATTCTGTCTGCAAACACACTTGATGTGCCTAATTACAGTCAATCACAGTAATTCTCAAGTATTAAACACCACTTATCGAGTTAAGTAATAGTTTTGTAACATTTTCTAAACACCTCAAGTGGATTTATCGCAATTCCTGCATGGTAGAGGATCTAGACCAACTAAACGGTGATTTTGAGAAATTAAATGGAATCTATTTTAAAAACATTACTTCTTTCCAAATCGTGAGATTGTACATCAATTGTCATTTAACAAACAAAATATCTATGTAAAGAGCCAAAACTGCCATGCCAATATATGACCGGTTAAATGGAGGGCCCTTTTTGAACTACTTGACCATTAGTAATTACGGCCACCCTTGCAAAAGAATTTTTCTTTTTCCCTATTTTTCACTCGAAAATATTTTCCTCGTTAGTTGACGTAACTGTATAGGAAAGTGTAAAGGAATTTTGATACGAGTTGGTTGATTGTCGAAAATTTTATCTAACAATTTTATTCAAAATTTTCATTCAACAACTCGCACTAGTCTGCAAATATCAAGTTGCATCAAGTTTGATTTTCACAGGTTTGATGAAGCCAAAAGGCTTGATACGTGCATGACAAACTAGCGTCAAGCCGGTTAAAATCCACAACTTGCATCAAGTCTCTAAGGTTTCTAGTTGTGTAACAACATGCTGATAAAGAAAGGGTTGACCTTTTGGTGGATTCGAGGTTATGTGTATATAGGTATTATCAAGAATTTCAATAATTTTGTTTCTAAGTCTTCTTCCCAAATTAAACACATCACATCAGATAATAATGTTTGCACGTTTGCGAATGCAGGATGTTGCGAAGTTGTAAAAGCAATCCAGTATAATTGGTATTCCAAAAATCTCTAGTGTCATCCTTATTGATTCTTGACGTTTCATGTCATCATTTAAGATCAATATAGTGCAGCTATTTCAGGCAACGTTTGTTCCACTCGTATATGGTTCCGTTGACGGATGCAGACAAACGGTTGTTGAGTTGGTAAAGCATTGGGCTGGGTTTTCAAAGGTCGTTGGATAAATTCCGCTGTAGCAAAGCGTATTTTTAGCTTGATATAAGGTCAGGGTAAGACCACAAACCTCATTTTAACCTGAATACATAAAAATCATAAAAATAGTTTACATGTAATGATGTGCTTGCCTTGTACGCCGCATACATGGGATTACAGTCCGGATTTCTCTGGCTAAATTCTGGCTGCTAATCGGTCTACAAGTGAGAGTGAGATTTTAAAGATTCTGCATTAGGATTAAACTATGCATTACCAGCCGTACCGTGCATTAGGCTAAGAGATCCTGTGAAGATCTTTCTCATGGAAACAATGTTTAAGTGAAATTTGAATCACACTCCCATAATAAACATTAAATATGTAGTCATAGTTGAAGTACTAGAATTTAGGTGTTCGTCTATGAATATTACATAGTTTGTTCGATATTCTAGACTTATTTAAACGGGCTTCGAAAAACTGGACCTATGAATTACCTCTAATTTGCTACTTGAAGAGTATTGAACAGGTAAAACTCTGGTAAAATTGAAAAGAATCTGTTTGCAGTTGCAAAGCTGTCAACTAAGCAACCAAGGTGAGATGCATACAGCACTATAGGGCTATATGTAATCATCCTTCACTTGCAGCTGAGAGCTGAAACTCGGCCAACGTCTTTGTTCTATCTTTTTGTTCGTATTTATGCTGACTTGTGCTCGGTGAAGACAATTGATTTTTGGTGTAATGAAGTAATCGTCCAATAGCGTTGCCTCGCCGAAGCACTCAACGGTACTATTGAAATATTTATACGCAAAATTTCAAAAGACTTGTGCACGGTCAAGCCAACTCAACATAAAATCGTAGCTCATTATGACTGTCACACGATCCAGTCGAAGGCTGAGCACCTTATATGACTCTTTGAGGACGCACAGTGTTTTAATTTCATTTCAGAGATAAAAAAAAACTTGTATTAATCTAAGAAAGGAGAGAACAACGAAAATTCGTTGGGATTTGCAATCCGAAGATGCGAGTTCAAACACAGTTCAATTGTCAGGTTAATATTGGTCTATTCTTTCATATCTTTGAGGATTGTTCTGAAATTGCATCATCAAACTTGCAAATGAAAAGTCTTCTTGCATCAACTTGCATGAAAAATTAACTTGCATGAAAAATCAACTTGCATCAAGCCTGTTAAAAACTTGCAGCAAACGTGTTATCATCAAAATGGAGCAAGCCACGCGAATGCATGCGGATATCTGCTTGATGTCTGCCAGTCAACAAACTTACATCAGACTTGCTGAACCTAGTGCATATTTTGCAGTGTGGCGGTGGTTTTCTAACTCTTGATATAGAATTCTTCAACGCGAACAGCCCTTATACTTTCTCTATTAAGCAAGAAAAATTTCCATGAAATCCTTTAATGGACGTTCGTCCAAAAATTACTGTGACTGACCATAATTAGAGAACAGTAAGTAAAATTCCAGTACTCTGCTAACTGTTTGAAAAATTACGCAACTTTCTGTAAGAACTTTTTGTATAAGTATTGCGAAATCTAAAACTTAGACATAGATATTGAGCAGTGTGTAGTCGTGGTCATGGATCAGTAATGTTGATATTCAGCACGAGCGATTTCGAGGATCTTGTTTGTAAACAGGAGGTCCAAAATGAAGAGACAAATATAGCAGTTTAATATTACGAAATACCTTCAAGTGAGGTTACTCCTGACTAACTCCATATGTGTTTAATTGCTGAGTTGGGCAATAATTATGATCAAGTTTTGTGATTGTGAAATTGAGCATATTTTGGTTGGCCATGCTATATAATCTTTTCTGTTGCCAAGTTTCAATAAAAAATTTCACCAGCCGTCTGAGTGCATTCCGATTCTTTTTGTAGAGAAATTACAGATTATATAGTGGGCATGATATTCGATTAATCATAGGCCTGACATTTCATGAAACACCATGAGAAGAATTTAAACGTAAAAAAGAGGATGATGAGAGCTATCCAGTATAAATAACGTAAGCTTAGTTTAGGTTTCCTTCTGTAGTAACACTGGATCAATAAGAGATGATCCTTACTGGACCTCTAGGAAGAACAGTTTAGAATTGATAGAGCTATCTAGTATAAATAAAGTTAGTTTAGTTTAGGTTTCCTTCTGTAGTAACACTGGATCAATAAGAGATGATCCTTACTGGACCTCTAGGAAGAACAGTTTAGAATTGATAGAGCTATCTAGTATAAATAAAGTTAGTTTAGTTTAGGTTTTCTTCTGTAGTAACACTGGATCAATAAGACATGATCCTTACTGGACCTCTAGGAAGAACAGTTTAGAATTGATAGAGCTATCTAGTATAAATAAATTTAGTTTAGTTTAGATTTCCTTCTGTAGTAACACTTGATCAATAAAAGATGATCCTTACTGGACCTCTAGGAAGAACAGTTTAGAATTGATAGAGCTATCTAGTATAAATAAAGTTAGTTTAGTTTAGGTTTCCTTCTGTAGTAACACTGGATCAATAAGAGATGATCCTTACTGGACCTCTAGGAAGAACAGTGTAGAACTGATGGATCTATGCAGTATAAATAAAGTTAGTTTAGTTTAGGTTTCCTTCTGTAGTAACACTGGATCAATAAGAGATGATCCTTACTAGACCTCTAGGACGAGCAGTTTAGAACTGATGGATCTATGCAGTATAAATTAAGTTAGTTTAGTTTAGGTTTTCTCCTGTGGTAACACTGGATCAATAAGAGATGATCCTTATTGGACCTCTAGGAAGAACAGTTTAATGCTGATAAAGTTATCCAGCGTAAATAAAGTTCACTTTGTTTACGTTTCCTCCTATGGTAACACTGGATCACTAAGACATGATACTTACTGAACCTCTATAAGGAAGAGCATTTTAGAACTGATAGAGCTCCCCGGTGTAAATTAAGTTAGTTTAGTTTAGGCTTCCTCTTGTAGTACCAATGGATCAATATCATATGATCCTTACTGGACCTCTGGAAACCGTTTAGAACTGATAGAGCTATCCAGTATAAGAAAAGTTACTTTTGTTTAGGATTCGTACTGTAGTAGTCATGGATCAATAAGAAATGTTCCTTACTGGACCTCTAGGAAGAACAGTTTAGAACTGATAGAGCTATTCAGAGTAGATAAAGTTGGTTTAGTTTTGGTTTCTAGCAAAACTGAAGTAAAAAGAGGTGATCCTTACTGCACCTGTTGGAAGGAAGGTTTAGAACTGATAGGGCTATCGAGTGTAAATTAAGCTAGTTGGTTTACTTCGGGTTTCTGTAGAACGATGAATACAATAGCCTATATGATCTATCTGCAGCAGTTTGATTAAAAGCAAGCTTAAAAAGTCAGAGTAGTCTGCTAAGTTGGTCATATTTGACTCCACGGGATTTTGAGATATTATATCCGTGTTGACTAAGCAAAATATGTTTCATGTTGGCATGGGATGAGAAATTCGTCAAATCTACGCCGTGGGAAATCTTAAAGTCGCAGGATCAGTACAGCTTTAAAAGCCACTATGTTACCCCATGCAAAGTTGAATCGACATATAGTTTGCGAATTTGCTTCAGGCAAATATTCGGTACTTGAAGTTGACACGAGAGTATTGTCAGCAGAAAATGAGCTGTGAATGAAATAATCCCAGTGGGTCATAGGTATGCCTTCATTTAACGACAGCAAGGCTTTTCAAATAAGCTATCAGTGGCCAGAGCGGCAAACTTTATATCGTCAATCGTTTAATTCTTTGGCAGCTTGCAACATCTACATCATCATCCTTTCGCATGGCTTGCGGCAGCTTGCTGATGACAAATCTGTTGTAAGTTGTCGGTGACTTGTTTGCATGATTGCCAAACTTGTTCTCAAGTCGTATGTTGTGTTTAACTAATTGTAGCAAACGACAATTGCAATGAAGCTCTCCTGAAAACGTTTGCTTCTCAAGTTTCTCCTTTGATCAGAGAATTACACAACCAAAAACGTGGAAACTGCAACCAATCTATTCACATCTTGCAAAGTGGACTTGTCACTCGAAGGAACTGACCGATTGGTTGCTACTAACTTGTGACTCTTTGCTTAACTGTGTTGTCGATAAACCCTTCAATTCACGGACCTCTCACTTAGCTAATATGAGCTCGAGATGAATAAATATTTCTGAAGCAATAGGAATTTGTACACCTGTCATTTTACTCGCATCATATCGGAACATGATTGCATGCCTTTGTACTGGTTTCTAAATATGGACGGACAGACGGTTCGGAAAATCGAAGTTGGTCCCGATCTTGTGACTAGCCCGTCCTTATTTGGAAGAGGTTGAGCATAAGGATCTCGTATATGGAAAGACCGATTTAAGATTAAAGTGCCCGAAAATTGGCTGCAATGCGTTTCCTGTTCTTGTCTTGAGAAGATTTTGTGTTTACAAAAATGCTGCACGTCACTCCGTTGAATATTTCCGAGAGACGATCCTATTTTTAGATTAGCCAAATTTATCCTTACTCGGAAAGGAGTAATTGATTGAGCTACGCAGTATAAAAAAAGTTGGTTTAGTTTAAGTTTCCTGCTGTAGTAACACTGGACCATCAAGAAATGATCCTAACTGGATCCCTAAGAAGAACAGTTTAGAACTGCTAGAACTATCCAGTATGATTAAACTTGGTTTAGTTTAGGTTTTCCCGTGTAGTAGCACTGGACCATCAAGAGATGATCCTTAATGGACCTTTAGAATGGACAGTTTGGAACTGATAGAGCTACTAATCCAGTATAAATAAAGTTTAGGCTTCCCTTCTGTAGTAACACTAGATCAATATAATGAGATGCTCCTTCCTGGCTCTCTTCCTGGAAAAGCAGTTTAGAATTGATAGAGCTATACAGTACTAATAAATAAAGTTAGTCTAGTTTAGGTTCCTCCTGTAGTAATACTGTAACAATAAGAGATGATCCTTTCTTCATGAAGAACAGTTGGAACTGATAGAGCTATCCAGCAAAGGTAAATTAAGTTTAGTTTATGTTTTCTCCTGTATTAACGCTGAAAATTAAGCCATAATATGATATCGTGCTGACTGGACCTCTAGGAACAGTTTAGAGCCTAAAACAACGGGTTAAATCTTCCAGTATGGGTGAAGTTTGTTATTAAAGGTGATTTAGTTCGTTCTTCTCAAGGATTTCAAGCGGCGACAATGAACTAATTATTGTCCAAAACATGTTGTTAATATCTGACACGTGTCGTGCTGTTTATTTCTTCGCCGAATTGCCGCAGTAGACAGTATTTACGTACAGTTTTGCCGCAACAGTACTTCGTTCTTCATGTTGATTCTACTGCTAATGTATTTACGTGTTTGTTTTCTCGATCTTGTACATGCAGGTGTCTATTTATAGCGATGACTTTCCTGTTTCGTCATAACATCATACTTTATGTAAACGCCGCATATATGTAACTCTCTTAATTTATAACACTGGTTTGAAGGATTTTTTTCGTTCTTTCAAAAGTTTGAAGAATTTTTCAACCTAATAGACTATTTTTTAATCTGATAGATTGAATATAGATTGAGGAATACTCTTTCGGTGTTTCAATGGATTGAAATATGTCACTCAATTAGATTACTTTTAAATAGAAAACGTATGATCCCTAAAAACTATCCCCAAAAGACTGAAAATTCAATCCATTAGATTGAAGTTTCAATCGTTTGAATTAAGAGGGTTTATACGAAGTCGATTTACTACAAATGTTGGACAAGAATCCGTTGGTACGAGCATATGGAATCTGTTGTATGAAAGTGCAGAAAAGCTGACGTTGTAATCAACCGCTTCATAATCAATGACACACAAATTCAACTTTCGTGCAAATCTCGTAACGTTCAAAATCAAAGTGGACCCAGGGGCACCTGAAAGAACTTGTTACAAAGTCATTTCGAATTCAACTTTTTCGCCGGGGCCCCTTTGCACTCCTTCCCCCACCGACTGCTTCCTCGTTGGCCTTGGGTATTTCTCTCGAATGTAAATGAAATCTCCGCGGCATTTGTTTGAGAGACATACAATCCACGCAGCTAAATGTTTCTGGAACATTCCGCACATTTCTTTTCAATTATTTTTTCGTACAGTTTCTTGTATTTCCTCTGTGAGAGATTGCACTGCTGCCCAAAGCCTCTTGCTTTTAAACGAGTAATTGCGAACGGGATTCTCCTCAGCTCTGAATTAAGAAAAGGAAATACAGAGAATAAAAAAACTTAAGGCTTGTGATTGTAGCTATAGTCTATAATATTGACGTCCTCTTCACTGAGGAATTTCCTCCTCAAAAGTTCTTATAAAAACCTTTATTTATACTAGATGGTTCTACCACTTCTAAAGTGTTCTTCCTAGAGTTTCAGTGGCGATCATCTCTTATTGATCCAGTGTTACTACGAGGGCAATCCAAAACTTTATTTATACTGGATAACTCTATCATTTCTAGATTTTTCTTAATATAGAGGTCCAGTAAAGATCATCGCTCACTGGTCCAGGTGGAAACCTACGCAAACCGTAACCAAATTAACTTCAATTTATGACTATAGGAAGAAAACTAAACTAAACTAACTGTATTTATGATGGATAGCTTTATCAGTTCTAAACTGTTCTTTCTAGAGGTCCAGTAAGGATCATATCCTATTAATCCAGTGTCACTACAGGAAGAAAACTAAACTAAACTAACTTATTTACACTGGATAACTCTATCAGTTCTAAACTGTTCTTCCAAGAAGTCCAGCAAGGATCATCTCTTATTGATTCAGGGTTACTACAAGAGAAAACCTAAACTAAACTAACTTCATTTATACTAGATAGCTCTATCAGTTCTAAACTGTTCTTCCTAGAGGTCCAGTAAGGATCATCTCTTATTGATCCAGTGTTATTACAGGAGGAAACCTAAACTAAAGTAACTTTATTTATACGGAATAGCTCTATCAGTTCTAAACTGTTCTTCCTAGAGGTCCAGTAAGGATCGTCTCTTATTGATGCAGTGTTAATAGCAGCGAAATCGCCTGCAAAGTCACATGTAAGCGACCTTTAAGTTTCGCCAATTATTTTTGTAGGTTATTTCTCTGCTTTGGCCACAAAAGGAAGAATTTTATTTCGATTCTGGTGACAGTGGTAAAAACGTTAGGTAAATGCGCGCTACACAACGCACCTTTTTAACAGCTGAACGCATTCACTCTGTCCGTAAATCTCAGCGACGTCCCTCGGGCTGTCACCATAATCATCCTTGATATGTATGGGTGTCCTAAATTCAATCAACACTTGCAGGATATCAGATCGTCCTGCCTCAGCGGCGCAGTGGGCTGGTGTCCAGCCTCCGGTCATTCTCGCATAAGGATTCGCCCCGGATTCTAAGAGGAGTTTTACGCATCTTGGGTTTCCTGTAGATAAAATTTTGTAATGTCAAGATATAGATAATTTTTAGCATTGTTTCCTAGCCATGTTTCCTGAAGGTGGACGAACCACGAAACGTTGTTTCCTAGCCATGTTTCCTGAAGGTGGACAAACCAGGAAACATTGTTTCCTAGCCATGTTTCCTGAAGGTGGACAAACCAGGAAACATTGTTTCCTAGCCATGTTTCCTGAAGGTGGACAAACCAGGAAACATTGTTTCCTAGCCATATGACGTTTGTCAACTAATATCAATTAACTTTCATCAAATCTCATCATTGTCTCTTGACCAGAGAATGATAGGTAAAAAACTCTAATGTAAGCTCTTCACCTCGCTTTTCAATGCTTTTAATGAGTATTGGAGGCAGAGACGTGCAGGTTACAGCAAGTCTGTTGCAGGCTTGTTACGATGCAGCCGATGTTAGGATGTCTTCACATCGCTTGCTTCGGCTTGATGTTAACATGTCTGCTGCAAGTTGTCAACAGGCTTGATGCAAGACAATCATTTCAAGAATTTTTATCCACAAGCTTTTTGCCAGTTATTTCAACAACATGCAACAAGTCTGAAAATATCAAGTGTCTTCTTCTGACTGCGTAGTGCAACAAACTTGTTCATTACACACACCTCTCTCTGCAGCACAGTGTAGGGGAGTCCTGTTTCCCCATTCAACGTCCGCCTGGTTGATCAAAATCTTCCCTCTCTTCAAGTAGACTTGCAGTTCTTCAATCTTTCTGTCGTCCGCATTAGCAGCTGCCTCGTGAAGCATCAATTCCATCACTACATGTGCACTGCTTTGCTTGTCTGCCATGTTTCATGAATTTTGGCAGCAAAAACATTTAGTTTGTCGGCATACTATGCTTTCATCATTTTAAACTCGCGATGTGCCGAGACACATATGTAACTGTATATGTATATGAGTTTATACTGATGTCTGCTTGTTTTGTTTGCCAATTATATTTTCATTTCACTGTGATGTAAATTGGGGATAATTAAGTTGTCCTACCATAATCTTGAGGGATTAGTCTGACAAACTTAGGCCAATGAGCTGTTTTCTTTTTCAATGATGGTGTCTGTTTTGGTATTAAACTTTTCATTTTAAAGCAATTAAACCGTCATTTAGGACCCGTGAAGGGCTGAAAGAATTTGTGAGACATGTTTTATTGTTTTGTCATGTTTTCCACTGTGGGCTAAAGCCCGTTTTCCACTTGGTAAATTTTTTCGCGCGAAGCAAAAAAAAGAATTCGGCAACGTGATTGGTTAACATTGGTTGGGAAAAATTCGCCGCGAACAAGTAGGAACAGTTCCTACTTTTTTTCTGTTCCGCGAACAAATTCGCCAAGTGCAAAACGGGCTTAAAGCATAGCGGCTTGGAGCGAAACATTTTTGCGAGCAACATCAAAACCCATTCACGCGATACGAAAGTACGACTTGTCGAAAATTAATCTGTAAGGTTTTGGACAAACTCACGGATCCTTTCGTGGAAAACAATGTAAAAGTGTTTTTCGGGAATAAAAACTATGTTCATAGCAATAAAACAAGTTTGACACGTCCCAATTTTCTGTGAGGACTGGGTCAGTTTTTGTAGATTCTCTTGTAGTCAGAGCGATGTTGATTTAATATTGTCAAGCCCAGCCCCCCCAAGGAACAGCGGTGAGAATAACTTGCAGCCTTTATCCCCGTAGTATCGTCGCAAATGCCGCTGCAGCAACCTTAAGCATTAGAACTACTCAACGAAACGTTTTGATAAAGTATCTGACGTCCGAAAAAAACCCATTTTGCTGCGGTTGCCAAATTTGCCGAATTCATTCTTCTTAACACTAATATTCTTGTTGATGAGTTACTGAAGAGATTTGCAATTTTTGATTTATTTCATTTGTGCCTTCTGAGAAAACAGGGCTAATTTTGCTCAGTTTGCTAGCAGGAAAGTCCAGGAACGATGAATAACGGGCATTAAAGAACCGTCCTCAGAGATATGAAAAGCTAGATTCATATTGATCTGACACTGCAGAGAACAACGAAAAATTCGTTGTCTTGAGCGGGATTTTAATAGACTTGAATAGTATTCTATTCCATGACACTCAGTTCAATTAAGGTGTGGGAAAAATATTGATCAGCGTGAAGCTTGGCGTATCTAGTATCTAGGGCAGCGAGAAGTACGGCCAACATGAATTTTTGGGTGGAAAGGGAGGGGTGCTGAGCGAAAATGGCGATTGCACCTGGTAACTTCGTCTTTTATAGCCTCCTCATAACACTATTAATATATGTGATGCGTATCCAACTATACATAATCATTTACATTTACATATAATTACGAGTATTATGAATAGATGACGATTGGCGCTCGCGAAAATGACGCCAATCTTTTTTCTTAATCAGTCTCTCCGTATTCATGATGGATGAGAGTTGAGAAGCGAGAGTTTTTATGAGAGCTTTCTTAACTTTCATATCCTGCTCAAACGAGGGTAAGAATTTTTCATTATGTCACTAAAACGCTAATATCGTGTCGTATAACAAAATTCGTAAAAAGAAGTCCAATCCCAACTAGAATGCATTCAGATTTCAAGACATCACAAATGTTTAAATCAATGTATGTCGGAATGTTTTTTTGATTATTATCTTTATTTACTAAGCTTGCTCAAGATTTTTAGTGTGCTTTACTTTAGCTGGTAGTAAATGTTTCTGATTGAAGCAGCAAAACCGTGCGAAAATACAAAATGAAATATCCAAATGCGTGCATGTATTAGGTGTAACTAGGTCTAAGTTCATAAATGTGAAAATTTATCAACAAGAGTGTGTTTAAGTTTTCAAAAATCATTATTTCTCGCCAAGCTCGATCCGGCTACCAATCCCTAACCAAGTTGACGTTTCTTCTTTTCTTGTGTACCTGCGTTCTTCATCTCTGGAGCATTGTTGCTATTAGTGTCATCTGGTCGACATCCAAATCGTCCCAAACCGTCTCCAGTTATCTTGCTATCATCGACTTTAGCATCTGTACTGCGGATCTGTTTAGCAGAGGGATTGCTCGATTGTTCCATCTCGGCAGTGATAACGACCTTTGCCAAATGTTCAGGACTTGTTGTGAAGGTAAATCTTCAGCACTTGCTTGATATGTTCAGTTCAAATCTGTACAACGATGTGTGGGCTCTGCAGGAAGACTCGTGGCGTTGCCTCAATTAGTACACTGCAGCTATCGCATTCTTTCAAAGGAAGTGCTGAATGATTAATAACTTTCGTTTTCTACCAGACGCCAGCTAGCATCCTCAGTGCCCCTTCCCTCCTAACTTGTCCTTGTTCAAAAGTTTTTCGAAATTACAATGTTACGAGGATAAGGGAGAAATGATAAAATTTTTGCATTTCGTCACTGCATAATAATCAAACATCATTTCACGACAATTTAAGTTTATTTTATATAATTTTGTCAGTCGGGTGGTTCCGGCACATCTGATTGGCTAAAAGATAGGTTAAGGTGGCGGTACAGGTGTTGGAAGCCAAATCTTAAACTCTCTAATTCCACACGTTTCCCTACATGCGCTTCGGCGTTCTTAGACAAACTAAGAAACATTGTGTCCTTGTTTGTTGTTTCGTTGCCTCCCAAGAAGCAAAAACATGGTTCTTACTAACAAATTCAAAGACATTTTGCTGCAGGAAACATGTTTTCTCGACAACTTTTCTCAACACTAATATTCTTGTTTGTGAGTTACTGAAGAGATGTGCAATTTAGGATTTAATTAATTTGTGCTTTCCGAGCAAACAGGTCTAATTATGCTCAGTTTGCTACCAGGAAAGTCCAGGAACGATAAATAACGGGCATTAAAGAACCGTCTTCAGAGATATGAAAAGCTAGATTCAAAACAATCTCACAATGCAGACAACAACTAAATAACAACGAAAAATTCGTTGTCTCAAGCGGGATTTGAATAGATTTGACTAGAAGACAATTGGCGCTCACGAAAACGACGCCAATCGTTTTTCTTTATCAGTATTCATGATGGATGAGAGTTGAGAAGCGAGAGTTTGTACGAGAGCTTTCTTAACTTTCATATCCTGGTCAATCGAGACTAATCCCAACTAAAATACATTCATATTTCAGCGCATCACAAATTTTTAAATCAACATATGTAGGAACGTTTTTTGTTATCTTTATTTACTAAGCTTTCTCAATATTTTTAGTGTGCTTTACTTTAACTAGTAGTAAATGTTCGTGATTGAAGCAGCAACCGTGCGAAAATACAAAATGAAATATCCAAATGCGTGCATGTATTAGGTGTAACTAGGTCTAAGTTCATAAATGTGAAAATTTATCAACAAGAGTGTGTTTAAGTTTTCAAAAATCATTATTTCTCTCCAAGCTCGATCCGGCAACCAATCCCTAACCAAGTTGACGTTTCTTGTTTTCCTGTGTACCTGCGTTCTTCATCTCTGGAGCATTGTTGCTATTAGTGTCATCTGGTCGACATCCAAATCGTCCCAAACCGTCTCCAGTTATCTTGCTATCATCGACTTTAGCATCTGTACTGCGGATCTGTTTAGCAGAGGGATTGCTCGATTGTTCCATCTCGGCAGTGATAACGACCTTTGCCAAATGTTCAGGACTTGTTGTGAAGGTAAATCTTCAGCACTTGCTTGATATGTTCAGTTCAAATCTGTACAACGATGTGTGGGCTCTGCAGGAAGACTCGTGGCGTTGCCTCAATTAGTACACTGCAGCTATCGCATTCTTTCAAAGGAAGTGCTGAATGATTAATAACTTTCGTTTTCTACCAGACGCCAGCTAGCATCCTCAGTGCCCCTTCCCTCCTAACTTGTCCTTGTTCAAAAGTTTTTCGAAATTACAATGTTACGAGGATAAGGGAGAAATGATAAAATTTTTGCATTTCGTCACTGCATAATAATCAAACATCATTTCACGACAATTTAAGTTTATTTTATATAATTTTGTCAGTCGGGTGGGTTCGGCACATCTGATTGGCTAAAAGATAGGTTAAGGTGGCGGTACAGGTGTTGGAAGCCAAATCTTAAACTCTCTAATTCCACACGTTTCCCTACATGCGCTTCGGCGTTCTTAGACAAACTAGGAAACATTGTGTCCTTGTTTGTTGTTTCGTTGCCTCCCAAGAAGCAAAAACATGGTTCTTACTAACAAATTCAAAGACATTTTTGTGCAGAAACAATGTTTTCTCAACAACTTTTCTTGACACTAATATTCTTGTTAGTGAGTTATTGAAGAGATGTGCAATTTTGGATTTAATTAATTTGTGCTTTCCGAGCAAACAGGTCTAATTATGCTCAGTTTGCTACCAGGAACGTCCAGGAACGATAAATAACGGGCATTAAAGAACCGTCTTCAGAGATATGAAAAGCTAGTTTCAAAATAATCTCTCAATGCAGACAGCAACTAAATAACAACGAAAAATTCGTGGTCTCGGGCGAGATTTAAATAGATTTGAATAGAAGACAATTGGCGCTCACGAAAACGACGCCAATCGTTTTTCTTAATCAGTATTCATGATGGATGAGAGTTGAGAAGCGAGAGTTTGTACGAGCGCTTTCTTAACTTTCATATCCTGGTCAAACGAGACTAATGCCAACTAAAATACATTCAGATTTCAGCGCATCACAATTTATTAAATCAACATATGCAGCTCAATATTACTAAGCTTGCTCAATATTTTTAGTGTGCTTTACTTTAGCTAATGTAGTTACTCTGTTTCAAAGAAGAAATAATATCTGTGCAAGATTTTTTGATAGAATTGACAGTGACACATCTCACAAGCTACGTGGTCTTATCCCTTCAAGACACGAAACACCTTACCACCTCCGTAAAAACAACTGTATAGAAATTCCTAAATACGTGACAAATAGATTTTTAAATAGTTTTATCATAGCAGCAAGTAAACGCTACAATGCTGGCAATAACTAGAATTTGTGAATTTAATTGATTAATAATGTTATGCACATGTAATTTACATCCTTTTGCTGTGTACATATTTATATATACAGTATATATAATTTATCTTTTATATAGCATATACTATAGTATATTGTAAACCAATGTAATTCAGTTTTTCAACTGCCACATTGGTATTTTTTAATAATAATAATAATAATTAGTACACTTCAGCGATCGCATTCCTTCAAAGGAGTTGCTGAATAATTAATAACTTTCGTTTTCTACCAAAAGCTAACTAGCATCTTCAGTGCCCCTTCCCTCCTAACTTGTCCTTCTTGAAAAGTTTTTCGAAATTACAATGTTACAAGGATAAGGGAGAATTGATCAAATTGATCAAATACTTATAACTATATGCTACACTACATGCGATAGTAGAAAAATACGAAAAGTAATTTAAACTGGAATATTATAGTGCAATAACATTGTCAAAAATTTGATCAATTCTCTCCTGTTCTCGTAGCAATGTATAATTTTGAAAAACTTTTCAAGAAGGACAAGTTAGGAGGGAAGGGGCACTGAAGATGCTAGCTGGCTTCTGGTAGAAAACGAAAGTTATTAATCATTCAGCATTTCCTTTTAAGGAATGCGATAGCTAAAGTGTACTAATGAGGCTACGCCAGTGATCTTCCCGCAGAACGCGCACATCGTTGTACAGGTTTGAACTGAACGCATCAAGCAAATAAAGATCGTCTTTACGACAAGCCCTGAAGATTTGACGAAGGTCGTTATCACTGCCGAAATGGAACAATCGAGCAATCCCTCTGCTAAACAGATCCGCAGTACAGATGCTAAAGTCGATGATAGCAAGATCACTGGAGACGGTTTGGGACGATTTGGATGTCGACCAGATGACACTAATAGCAACAATGCTCCAGAGATGAAGAACGCAGGTACACAGGAAAACAGGAAACGTCAACTTGGTTAGGGATTGGTTGCCGGATCGAGCTTGGCGAGAAATAATGATTTTTGAAAACTTAAACACACTCTTGTTGATAAATTTTCACATTTATGAACTTAGACCTAGTTACACCTAATACATGCACGCATTTGGATATTTCATTTTGTATTTTCGCACGGTTGCTGCTTCAATCACGAACATTTACTACTAGTCAAAGTAAAGCACACTAAAAATATTGAGCAAGCTTGGTAAATAAAGACAATGTAAAACAGTGCTACATATGTTGTTTTAATTTTTATTTAAAGTGGGCAAAGTAAAATGCTATGCAATTACTTTGTGGTTTCTGTGTTTGGATCGCCTGATCCAAACACGCGGGAAAGTTGCGAGAATTAAAAAAAGCGCGGGAAGACGGGCTGAAGGCGAGTGATTTTGCCCGCTTTTCTCAACTCGAGTAACTTTCCCAAGTGTTTGGATCAGGTCATCCAAACACAAAAACCATAAAGTAATTGTTTATAAGATAAGAAAAATTCCCGCAAAAGCAGTTTTGATTTCCGTGTTTGGATGGCCTGATCCAAACACGGCTTTCGGCCAATCAGAGCACGCGTTATATACATGTTATTTTATAATACGGTATACTGCATGAGCCTCTGCTGCGTTGTATATATTGTAGTTCATTCTTTCACATATTAAACCTGTTAGCCCTCAGACATTAACAAAATTATGTAAAATAAACTAAAAAACAAACTAATGAAAGTTATCAGCATAGTAGAGTTTTTTGTCCAATTATGTGGACCTAGCTGATGGTATCAAACATTTTTCGAAATTCGAAAATTTTTACCTGCCGAAACCAAAGAGTAGAGACTACAAAGAGGGATCACTTCATTCAAAAAAGCGTAAGGTGCTGTCGTCATGATACGTCATGGGCGCCATGTTCCTAGCCAGTGCCCTAAACAGAAGCATTTCCCCCGGTATTAGTAGCCATTTTTAGTATTCCCGTGGGATGACTTCCTCTGTTTAGGGCTCTGGCTAGGAAAATGGCGCCCATGACGAATATTGCATGCTTCTTCCCCCGGAAATATTAAAAATGGCTACTAATACCGGGGGGAGCTGTTTAGGGCACTGGCTAGGAACATTGCACCCATGACGTATCATGACGACAGCACCTTACGCTTTCTTGAATGAAGTGGCCTCTCTTTGTGGTCTCTACTCTGCCAAAACTATAGATGATGTCATCATCGGAATATAGTCCATTTCTCGTTGTTGTGCACACTTATGACAGAGGGCTTCTTTCATTATTCGAGTTAGCATTCTCCTTCACTAATTTATGAAAGAAATCATTAATTTTTTTTCCATTGATGATTATTTTTCCAGATTTTTTTCAATAAATTTTAAAAAATTCATATGTGACTAATTCCCATAGAAATTAAGATGTTGAATATAAAAATCCCCATATCCGGCCAGCTTCCCAAGTGCTCCTTCCACCTAAATAGTAGGTGCACGTATAGTACAAGTCCTTCTACTTATTTACGGTGGAAGCTGCACTCAGAGAGAGCTGCTGATGCAAATTGCTAAGTTGATGATCTTTAGAGAGCAGCTGCACATATCTAACAAAAAAACAACAAATCAACATCAGTGACTTCGCATGCAAATTTGATTTCCAGGGCCAAAATGACAACTCCCCCCCCCCCCCCCGCCCTCACTGATCCTACCAACTGCATACCTGGTTCAGTTCTAATCTCATGCATGCCATTTGTCACGCTAACCGTCACCTGAGGCTGACAAACCCAAATGCACTACCACGGCACTGACTGTCATCCATTTTCGAATGTTAAAATAATTAAAATTTCAGTAAGATATGCATTTTAAATATAATTTATTTGGATATTTTAGGTCAAACGTAAAAAGAAGGTAGAATGTAAACACATCAAAAATCGTATATAAAAACAGGTGAGAACTCTGGTTAGATTCACTTGCAAAATTTGCATTTTTAGTTAATATTAGTGACGGACCAGTTTAGTTGATGTTGAGACTTACTTGTAGCTTTTTTGTTAGACGACTATTCTATCGCAATTTAAATCCTCAACAATAGGTAACATTTTTAATGTCCTTTATAGTTAGTATGTCTCTTACTCTATAGTACTCATTTTAAAACTACTGCAGTTCTAATAGTTAGTTAACCGAAACTCCTTCATTTGCATGGTACCCTCTCAGCTGCTCTTAAACCAATTCTGTAATTTGCGTTATTGCAAACAAACAATGACTTAATTGTTCCATTGCTCCTGCTTTCCAAAACAAATCTAAAAGCAACAATATTGCTTATCATATTAAAAATCAAAGATGATTCAAGTCTCAGCATGAAAAGACATATTACCATCAAAACAAAGCAAGGTGTGTTTCTATAAGAATTAAAAATGGACAAAAAAACAATAAATCCTACCGATTTTCGTCATGTATAAATCAAGTTAACTGTTCATGTTTTTGAGGCATATATTTATTTCTAATAGTGAAACAACTCAGTGTTGTATGCTAGACGATTCATTCGCAGAACTTTCAAAATTTTTCATGTCATGGTTAGTTTTACAAATACTTGTCAATGAATTGTTTATACATGACCTCTTTTAAATTAAAAATTCAATTCCCACGGGAATTTAGAAGTTCAATAAAAGTAACCCCTCAACCCTGGCCAGCTCCCCAAGTGCTACTTCCACCTAAGCAGAAGTACTTACACACATACATCAAAATAATTAGTATCAAAATAATTCGAATCCAAATTTTGAAGACTGCTGTTTCTAAAATACTAAAAAAAGGATATAATGTGTATATGGAAATAAAGAATAGCCTACTACGTTTCCAATTATATCGTTCTTGTATCCACACGACCAAAAATGATCCAGTAAATCATCTGTTAGGTGAGACGTACAAACAAAAAATAATGCAAGCTTATCAGCAAACAGTCATGTAGCACATTTTACACGAATTCGTTTTCATTTAATCAGAATTAAGCTCCTGGGATTAATTTGCATTTTAGTTTTCAGTGATAATTAACATTTCAAAGAAAAAAGGTCCAATAGAGCTATCCAGTACCAATAAAGTTAATTCAGGTTTCCAGACTGGGGCCGGTTGTTTGAAGGTTGGATAGCACTATCTATCAGATGGGATTAGGTGTAACTGTAAGTACCTGTTAGTAGAATTTAAAAGAAACTTGCAAATAAATTTTTTATGACTAGTGAAAATATTTATAGAAATTTAACAAATGTTTATGAAGTATGTTCTTTGGATCGTTGGAGAAATTTGATCATTGAGTTCTAAGAGTTGAAATAATTTTGTAAACCTGGGTATAAGCCATGGATATCCCATCATAACAAGTCTGCAAAATGAACTTGAACAGGTTTGTTGAAAACACACAGAACGCTTGTTGTCAACAAGGCTGCTAACACATTCTGATAACGCAAGATGTCGACAGACTTGTTACAACCCATGCATTTTCGGATTTTGATAGTTGAAAAGACGTAGATCCCTACTTCTCTCTCTCTTCTCTCTACTCTTCAAGTAAAAACTAAACACAACACCACCACCCTATGACAAAACAAGATGGGAAAGAGTTGATATCGACTTAAGAAGTGAATCACTACAGTTATTTACAATCAAATTTCTGTTGAATCTCCAATATTTCAAACGTAAATTTAATTGTAACATAAATTTCTTCTTTATTTTATGTTGGTTTGCCCGATATGATTGAGCCTACTTGACCGGCGTGATGTCTTATGAAGAGAGAATAGCAAACAGATGAGATCATAAGCAGAATGATAAAACGAGACCAACCGAAGCCATCATAGTTCCAAAGATAGAGTGAACGTAAGCTTGTTAATTTATTTTGCCGTTCCCATTTACTTTGTAAGTTCTTTAGCTTTCGTTTCGATAAAAATTAATATCACGAACTAACGTTACAAGTGTCGATGGTGCAGTGAAAAGCACAGAAATACACAGGATCTCTCATTGCTTAAACTTTATGTACAGCATTCGACGTTTTCGATCGATATCCCTTCGTCGGTAAATTAGTATTTACGTTAGTGATACATTACTGTATTTTCTACTATGTTTTGTTATGTCACACCTGCAAGGATTTAACTGTATTTTCTACAGTGTTTAATTATGTCACGCCTGAAACCATATTACTGTTAAGTTTTTTTTAAAAAAAGGCCCTGGAGGGGACCTAATTAGAGTGGACCTAATTAGGTTTCCAGGTTCAATTCCTGGAGCCATAAAGATATGCACTAGCTGATATACACTAACTATTCTAAGTATAGTTAGTAGAGGTAAGTTTACTAAATATATAAATTAGTATTAGTTTCTTACAGTTCTAACTAATCCCGTTTTAACATCCCCGACAATTTTAATTGCCACCCCTACCGGTTTTCGTGGCTTCATAGTTCTCTCTGTTGTCGGGTTACTACGGTATTAGGTAGGTAAGTCTATCTGACATGCTCAGAAGGTAACTCTAGTTTACGATAGTATACTAGAGTTAACGTAGTTGACTAAGGTAACTCTAGTCTACCTTAGTCGTAGACTAGAGTTACGTTAGTTAACTAAGGCAGAGTCACGGTAACTTTACCTTAGTTAACTAACGTCACTCTAGTCTATCACTAAGGTAGACTAGAGTAACCTTAGTCAACTAAGTTAACTCTAGTATACTAACTATGGTAGACTAGAGTTACCTTCTGAGCATGTCAGATAGACTTACCTACCTAACAGTAACCGTAACTAACTAGCTTGTTGTGAGAACTATAAAGTTGTGAAATTCTATGGGGTGGTAAGCGTGGTGGGGCGGTTAGTGGGATTAGTTAGAATTCCACTATGGGGTGTTAGGGATTAGGGGGTGTTAGGGATGTTAAAACGGGATTAGTTAGAACTGTAAGAAACTAATACTAATTACTCCGCCTGCCGTAGGCGAGGCGGAGTTTTAAATTCGCCCCGTTTCTGTTTTTTTTTTTTTTTTTATTTTTTTTCGGTGTCAGAAGTCGGTGCAGCGCTCATGGGTGATACCGCTGGCACAAACCGCGTGAGCCGACCTAAACACGGCGTTTAAACTCAATTTCTAGCGAAATGTGTCAACAAAACACGCATTTAAACGTGCATGCTAGAACATCTAAACCGCAAGAAGGTTTTACGTGCAAAGATTCTCATGCAAAATGCTTTAAAACGACAAATTCCAGCGATGTGTCGCGGTGAAGTTTTGAGAGCGTGTTTCCGTCATTTTCTGGTTTATTCCTACTTTTAAGGAAATTTAGAAATTTCTACACAAGAATCAAACGCAAATTCTACTGAAATATCTACATACATACAAAATGAAGATCGGTGAAGGAACTTCGCAAAAATATTCATTTTTGTACTTTCGAACGGCGTTTTTCCTATGCTTTTGACTGAAAACACGACGAACGACACTTGCCAGAGCAATTTGCGTGGCGCGTGGAATGACGTGAGCACGGGGACACAAAAATTGAGGTTATTGAGTGCGAGTTCCCTATCTGTATATATCTGATCTGTGATACAGCTTCTTCTGAATCAGGAACAAGGAACTTGCTCGGAGCATGTCGACACAAAGTGGTAGTTTCGGCGTTCCTCGGAATTGGTCGGTTTCCGACGCTGCTCGAAGATTTTCCGAATACTATTTTTTCAAAATTTTTCTCTAGCTCGAAGATTTTGCTCCTTGAAAGTCCTCTAAATTTTCATGCATCCTAACTTTGTTTTAAGGTAATATGCTTTATTTTCTATCATTATTTGTAGCAAAGTACTTAGATTGTGCATAAAGATCGATTTTTGAGAGATCAGACTGGAAATAAGTACAATTTTCGAGTATTGTAAGTTTGTGCTTTCCAAGCATGGCTATGGTCGCATGTAAGATTAAGGCTACCGTTTTCAGTTGAAGTTGGTTCGATAATAATACCATGAAATCCGCTATAGAAACTGAATGAGGTCTTGAATTGTTGAGATTGTCGAAGAAAGTATGCTGAGACAGTTCTATGTATAGAGTTGGTTCTGGTTCAAATTTATTGAAAAAAGGCAATTTAATTTTAATTTTGTGAATTTCGATTACAAAACATGCCTTGGACTGTCGACCAATTGATTTCGTCAGGCGATTACAGACTTGTGAGAGGAGGGGGGTAGCCTAATTACTAAAATGTAGTGAAAAAAGGACTTTCCATCTAATGGTGGGAGCAGGTTGGCGGGAACACTGGAGAATAAAGGTCCTGTCACAATGCAATTTTTCTTGCAACTTGAAATGCAATTCTACTATTGGGAGATGTAAAATTGGCAAATGCAAGTTTCCATCACAGTTTGCTGGGGTTTTTTAACGTACCAAACATTTGTCACAAATTTACTTAAGAGTAGATTTTCCCTGTAGCAAAAAAGATGGCAAATGTCGATTTTACCAGAGTGCATGGTAGTCTGAAATTGTTTAAAAAGGCAAATTAACGTCTTTTAAAGAACAGACAGAAGACAATAGGTTATTTTCACACTTGTGTTAAAATTTCAATCCAGTAGCTTTGTTTCTTGTCATCTTTTCCCACGTATTCTTTCTTGATACCTGCAATGCATTCTGGTAAAATCGACATGTCGCCATCTTTTTTGCTACGGTGAATGCAAGGAAAAGTGCACCGTGTGACAGGGCCTTAAGGGTAAGAGGTGGATAGAGAAGGAGACGGAGCAGTTACAAGTGCAAGAAAATTTGCACCGTGTGACAGGGCCTTGAGGGTGGGAGGTGGATAGGAGGAGACGGAGCAGGATGTGGGAGTCGTGCAAGGTCGGGATGTTAAAAAAGAACAAGGAATGTTATGTTTTTAATGCCTTTTAGACTTTTCTTGAGGCAATTAAAATTCAAACTGTCAAATCCAAACACTGTACAGAATGGCCGACTTTACGTGGTCTTTAGTTTTTACACAACCACTTGCATTGTTATCTTTTGCAGTTTGTTTACCATTTCAGTTATCTATCTTCAATAGAATTCTTTGAAATTTGTTTGTAGATCGACAAAATGCTTAACCTCCTCTCAACAACTGGCAGATTATGAAAAATGAAATTGTTAAAGGTATTGGAATATTGCATGTACAATATTGAATATGGGACAATTTGGGACGGTATAATTTTGGACATGACGGTTTCATTCTCACCTAATTTGACGATTATTTTGTGGGTACACATACCGTGGAATCTCATGTGCTCCAGAAGCATTTTAATCTTAGAAAAAGTCAAATAATGATGAACTGTGTTTTAAAAGAAAGTTAGAATCTTATTTGGTTCAAATCAATTGAATTATGGCCCAAGAGTTCATGAAAACACATACAAAAGGCTTTCTTAAAAAACTGAAATATCAAATCTAGCAATTTTATATGTTATGCCTCTAAACACAATTCTGTTTCTAAAAATTGGTACCCTACTAGACCTATATGCATGATTATACTAATTTGGACATATTTATTTTTACCCATTAAAATATAAATTTGTGTTTAATCATTCGTGTTTGTCATTATTTGACTTTGTAATGTTGGTTAAACATAAGGAGATTGAGGTGACTTTGCCAGAAACAAAAACATCCATTATTATACTAAAATTTCAATATATATAGCAATTAAAACTAACCACAGGAAATATATTTCTACTTTTTAATTGAAATGTTTCTGTTATATGCACTATATCATATTTTTGATAAAAAATTACAACACCTATGTTATTTCCTGGTTTACTATCTCAATCATCTTTTGTTTAAGCTGGCTTTGAGTGTTCATTTGAAAGTTTGGAAAGTTCATTTGAAAATCACAATAGTTCTCAATGTTATATTGGACCCTTTAAAGTTAAAAAAATACTTTGTAATATTTTATACTACTGGTAATTTATCTTAGATACAGACTTTGTGATTTTGTACTAGAATGTTGACTTTCAAACTTTAAGATGAACTACTTATTAAGGACAAAATAAGCTAGCATATTGTCTTTTGTTTACAAAGTGGAACTTGTTTGGAATTGAGATGAACTGATGCAGTTGTTCTTTAACTTTATCAATTAATTACATATCTTAAATGAAAAAGAAAACCACAACTTGCCAAATAAATTCTGTGGGCTCTTTTTATTAGCAAAGAAAAGATGTGGCAGATGTAAGAATTTAAGAGTAAAAAAGTTTCCTTGGACTAAAAAAATTGACAGTATGCCAGATTTTCTAGATAAACAAGCAGTACAGATGTTGGCCAATAATAAGTATAAGTAACTACAATTTTTAATTTTAAAAGTTTTCTATTGATGCCTGGATACAGTAAATACTTTACCAGAGTTCTTCGTATTACATCGACTTGAAAAAGTTTTAAGTCACATGAAGCTTTTAGTTGATACTATGCAATTTCAAATTTTACAGACTTCTTAATTAACATGCCAAATTTACCTTGTTGAACATAAGGTCTTTCCTGAGAAAAAGTAAAACTGTCTGGCATTATATGGAGTAGAATAATTTAAATTAGTTTGAGACTTTGATTTGATAACAATTTTGATTTGTACTATTTACAATACAAGTGACCGGGTTGTATCGGATATAGAAACCCAAGCTGAAGGCGAGATATCTGACATACACAGATGCGAATGTTGTAAATGGCTTGTGAAACTCGTCAATTTTATACATCAGATCTATAGCAAAGTGATTTTGAAAATACCGATTCTGTAAGATGAGAAAATGATTTCTTTTGTGTTTCCTGTATGATTTATTACTTTATAAGTTTCTTAATTAAAATTACAACATATTGCCTACTGGAACTTTTTATATTGTTTGGTTGTGGTGAATTTGTATTTTGGCAATTGAAATATTTCTGAATTTGTATGTGCATTTCCTTTGCTTCAGTTCAAGTTTACATTTCAAATATTCCACTTTGTAATACTTGCGTGGTAATAATAATATAAGAAAACAGGTTTACATGGCTCTTGAATATAGTCTTTTCAACAAGTAAGTAAAGATGAATTTATACTTCAAAGAGATATGTTCCTAACCTGACAATGGTACCTTCCAAAAAGACTAAATTTAAATTGATTCTTCGAATAAATTTTTTACTTTTCAATCCAAGATCAATCTAAGTTATGTATTTCTACTTTTATTTTGGTCTCTTTAACACTGAAACTATCAATTGTATATAAAGCAACTTCACTATCGAGTGACTTCATTAGTTGCTGGGCAAAGCCAAAGCATTGATTTTTCGGCTGTTTTCAATGAAAAATAGAATTTTGCCCAAAGTTATCTCAAATAAATTATCACAATTTGAACAAAAAGCTTCTGTTCTTGTGCCCACCAGAAAAATGAGATGTCTGAGACTTTCTTTGTATTTTTTTGCGAAAAATAGATCGCATGCACTGTTATGCAAAGAAAAGTGTAAGAAATTGGTTTCTGAAAAATGTCGTGCTACGCACAATATTCTAAAAATGCTTGGTTTTTATTCTATGTATTTTTGAATTTTTTGTTAAAAAAAATAAAGGTAGCAATGTTTAGTGCACTTCACATTGTCAGGTTAGAAACGCAATAAGAAAAATGTGGCTCCGAACATTACAGCTTGGTCAATTTGGAATTTATAAAAAAATCGTTTCTTCGTTGTTTTTCGACGTTTTGAAGGGTTGTTTCGAGTACAAAAAAGTATTTTTAGGAAGAATTATGTGCCCACGTTACATGTCTCAAAGCCATCAAAATTCGTTGGTAATTCGTGCATGTATTTTTTCTGACTTATAAAAGCACAATTGATTAAAAATGATATTTTTCTTTTGACAAAAACACCTTTCTTCTGTGAGGCTGGCTGTATTTGAAAAAGCGTTGGTCAACGCTCCGCCAAAACTCGTGGGTTTTCTCCGGGTACTCCGGTTCTTCCCACTGGGAGAGTTGACAGGGTAGTTACATATGGTTATAAAAATGTGACTAACTTTTGAAAACCTTTCTACTTAGACTTGTTAAGCCTTCTCGTCATCTCTATCAGTTGCATGTTTTGAGCCACATGTTTTTCTTTGTAATTGTGAAACAACTCGTTATATGCTGGGTAAACCTTTGCAAAACTCTCAAAATTTATCACTTCAAGTTGTTTCATTGTTATAATATATTTTGAAGTATAAACATTTACTTGCGTTGAAAAGACCCAAGTTTTTTAGGACTTTGTTCATTCACTTGTGTTATTGTTCTCTCTGCCATGTTCTGTTTTCTTCTGTTGTTATTTTAATAAGTACAATGTGTGGTAGTTAATCTCTTTTTATTGTTATTCAAATTGTATGTAATCTTTACAAATTTTTTCAATAAATTGTTTACAAAATTTACTTGTGACCCCTTTTTAATTAAAAATTCAATTCCCATGGGAATTGAGAAATTGAATAAAAAAAATCCCCCTACCCCGGCCAGCTCCCCAAGTGCCACTTCCACCTAAGTAGAAGTACTTATACATGTAGTACAAGTACTTCTACTTATTCACGGTGGAAGTAGCACTCGGAGAACTGGCCGGGGTAGCCGGCAAAGAGAAGACCAACTTTGCAAGTGCTAATACAATTGCTAAGTTGATCTTCCCTAGAGAGCAGCCGCGCGTACCTAACAAATTAAAACAACAAACGTTAGTGACTTAAGTACTTAGCATGCAAATTTGATTCCCAAAGCCAAAATGTCAAGTGCCCCCCGCTGATCCTACCAACTGCCTACCTGCCTCAGTTCTAAGCTGTCTTCCTCAGTTCTAAGCTCCTGCATTCCATTCGTTACCTTCACTTTCCTCACCATCGCACAGTCACTCACAGCTGATAAACCCGCATGCACCACCACCACCCCGACTGCCACCCAATTTCGAAAATTAAAAGAGTTAAAATTTCGGTAAAGTATGCATTTTAAATGCAATTTATTTGGATATTTTAGATCAAACGTAAACAGAAAAAGCTCGTACATAAAAACAGGTGAGAATTCTATTTAAAATTTGCTTGCAAAATATAAAACTTAATTCGCATTTTTCTTAGTTAATAGTATAGATCAATTTAGTTGATGTTGAAACCTACTCTTAACTGTTTTGTTAGAAGTGACGACAGATTTTGGTTTTTAAGCATACTTTCAAAAATTTTAATTCCTTTAATAAACCTAACCCCATGCAACTTACACACGGCGCACACCCTCGCAGTCCATACATTTAGCTAATAAATTACGTTATAAACAAAAAAGCAAAATAAAAAGATAAATTACGTTATCTCTAGCTACTTAAACCCACTTAGACTGAGTTTTTGATTGAATTTTCAAACGTAAAACCTTAGCTGAATGGGCATGGGCTTTTCGTTGTGTTAACTGTTCCGGAGTAAATATAAACCTGGGGCCGGTTGTATCAAAGGCGTTTAGCTTAAACGGTGGATAAGTGAAATTTAAAAATCAGTTTTACACCTAGTACGGAACCGAAATTATGAGTTGAAATAGAATAAATATTTAGTTTTATATATAATTGTTCTTCTCAGGTCAAATAACTTCAGCTGGTTTGTTTATACAACATGGAAACGTGTTTCATATTTTTGACTTATCCACCGTTTAAGCTAAACGTCTTTGATACAACCGGCCCCTGATACTTACCAAAGTCCAAGGCTGGGTCAAATAAGCATGAGAATTAGGCAAAAATAAAAAGCAATTGAAACTCAACAGATTCACTAAAGTTGTTTTTTTTTTGGCAACTTATATCCTTAAGTGTAGATGACATGCAATTTTTAATGCCGTAATTCTCACACTTATTTAACCGAAACGCCTTCATTTGCATGGTACCTCGCAGCTGCTCTCAAACCACCTTCGTAATTTGCTTTAGTGTACACAAACAATGACTTCATTGTTCCTGCTTACCAAAACAAATCTGAAAGCACCAAGATACTTATCATATTAATAATCAAAGAGGATTCGCATTATGCAGTAATTACCATAAACAGACGCATCACCATTGAAACAAAGCATGCCGTATTCCCATGGGAATTTAAAATGCACAAAAAAATATAATGATCCTACTGATTTGCATGGATGTATGAACCAAATTAGCTAAGAAACAAAGAAATGATATATTCCCTTGGGAATTTAATGTAGCAAAAAGATGGCGGGTGTTGATTTTACCAGAATGCCTTGCGGTCTGAAATCGTTTAAAAACTTAAGGTAAATTAACCTCGTTTGAGGAACAGACAGATAGGTTATTTTGTCACTTGTGTTAAAATTCCGTCCATTAGCTTATCTTAAATATCATTTCACTGGTATTCTTGATTGATACCCGCATTAAATTCTGGTAAAATCGACATGCCACCATCTGTTTTGCTACGGTGAATTGGAATACAAGTCACATTTTCTCGCTTTTTAACCAGAGAACACATTCTTTAAAGGTAGAACGACGGAATTGATCGTTTGCAATCGACGCCATCTTTGTTGACGTTTGAAACACATGGCAACCACAAAGTATCTATTCATTATATCTGATCCTATCGAGCCATACATCTTTAAAGTATCATTCATAATACGCTAAAACTAACGATGAAATAGTAAATTGACACAAGTACTTCGCTGTAAACAGCTGAAGTAATCTGCAGAGTCAACCAAGATGGCGCCCAATCACACGAAATGACGTCATGTGCAAACCAAGAATAGTGACAAAATGCATCAACTATAATTTAGTGGCATTATTACGAAACTTATTTTTGTAAAACGTTCAATCCTACATGTTATTTTGTTTTGTTTTTAGAAATATCCAAATCCAAATGTTAGAGACGAAATTTCCAGGCGTTAAGGTATTGTTTCTTTAAAAAATATTGTCGACATTTACCATATTTTTACCTGTTTTTTGACTCGAAAATTGACTGCCAAACTCCTAGATATTCTATTTAATTATTTTGTTGAATGTATTTGATATCAATGTTATTTCAATCCAATTTTTTTCACTTAATTTGCTGTCTTTTCTTTTTCATTAACGAGAAATATCTATTAAATCCTCTTTGATCCCTCAATAATAAGTATCTTGTTTTCTACTAACTTGCACATTACCACTACTTTCTATTACAATGTCGTGTCTTCTTATTCTTGTGGATTGTTGTTTTGTGGGTCTTGCCGTCCAGGATCGTTCATTCTTTTCTCTTCTTGTGCGTTTTTTTCACATCCCATCACCCTTTGCAATAGTAGAAAGAATTAAGTCATGAGATGATAGTTACGAATAATTTATAAACTATAACATGATAAGTTTCTTGTACGTTTGCATGGTGAATACAATATACTTATTAAGCTTTGTGGAAACACCACGTAAATTTATTATTGCAATAATAAATTTACGTGGTGTTTCCACAAAGCTTAATAAGTAAACTATAACATATTAAGCACTTATTGGATGAGGTTTTTGTGATATGCGAAATGATCAATGTCGAGGTAAGAGTTATCAGCCGAGCCGAAGGCGAGTCAGATAACTCTTACCAAGACATTGATAATTTTGCATATCACAAAAACCGAATCCGATAATTGCTTTATTATACATTGTAAGTCTTTTTCCTCGAGCAATTGACGAATTTCGCCTTCGGAAGAGCTTAAAAAGCAAGATGCCATAACATGAAACAGAAAATATCGAAAAAATGTTGTTGCCATGCCAACCATTGATGCCAACGAATACCGCATACTGTAATAATCTGCACCGTAGGCTCAACATGCAGATAACTCAGTTATCTGCTAGCAGATAACTGAGCCATAGAATAAGAATACATAGAAGGGCCACTCGCGTTGGAGCCTTTGGAGTTTTTGAAGCCGCGCATGTCGCATTACGCACGTTATTAGCATTTTCTCAGCCAGTCAATTGCATTTTCTGGCCAATAGGAATGCTGAACTGGCTGGTGGCAGCCAGTAAACTGCATAAACATAGTGTGACATGTTGCACTGCTGAGTGGCCCTTCTATGTATTCTTATTGTATGACTGAGTTATCTGCAGATTGTGTGATAGTCGCATTTATCTGCATACAACTGACCAATCACAACGCATAAAACAACTGCAATGTATAGTAATTAACACTTATTGACTGAGACCGAGGGAAACAGTATGTTTTGTGGACCAGAGACTGTCGATGTCGAGGGTCCACAAAACATACTGCTTTCCCGAGGTCTCAGTCAATAAGTATTTTATTATATACTGAGTGCCAAAAGAGAAGAAAAGTACCACAAATCAATCAAACATGTGTAAAAAGGATTACCTTTTACCTGACATGGCTACGTGAGGCTTTGTGGATTTGTTGTCTACCGGTGAATAAAAGTAATGTCCACCGCTTAGCTACGTTGCCAGGGAGACAATAGAATTTCTCCACTATCACGTGATACGTTCTTAACCAATAAGAAACAGGAATAAATGAACTTTGACACTCAGTATATTATAAAATAGTATTAATTAGGCCGGCCAAATTATTGTGTAAGCTGTTAATATGAAATTTTTTTATTAAAATCTCGAGAATCATTAATAAATCGTGAGCAAAACACAAAAGAAAATCATAGCCGTGAAGGAGTCTTTATTTCTCACACGCACACAACTTGCAGCTACCCTAATTTATGAATTTAGATTAAAATATCTCGAGAATTAAACAACACGTAAGGAATGTGTAAATTCTTAAAGCTCTTTCGAACAATAAAAATTAATATCTCGCACTAATCTCTCTCAAAAGCTCTCTCAAATTTATTGCCGATATCTCTTTGAGAATTACTGTGCACGTGAAATGTAACTTATATCAAAACTAGCTTACTTCAAGCTGTTTGGGAATCAAGATTTTACGTGTCAACGAGATCAAATATGAATCTAAGATGGCAGACAGCGCATTAAATTTCTATCTTTACGACCAACTCCCCAACGAAAGGCTTTAATTCGCTCGAAAGTCGAATTTTGTTTTTTTTTATTGTTTCAGGTAGTGAAAGATCCTGTGTGCTTTTTACAGTACTACCGACACTAGCAACGTTAGTGCGAGATGTTAATTTTTATTGAAACAAAAGCTGAACTGCTAAAAAAATGGAAACGACAAGATAAAATAAAAAAACTTACTTTCACTCTATCTTTGGATCTTCTTGGCTTCGGTTGCTCTCGTTTCATCATGCTGTTTATGGTTTCATCTGGTTGGCGCACTCTCTTCATGGAGCATCAAGGCGGTCCAGTAGGTAACTAGCTCACTCGTGTCCAGTCAACCAACATAAAATAAGGAGAAAATTAATGTTACAAAATATTTTAGAATATAGGACACTAAGCTTTAATTGAATTGACTTTAACAAACCGTACATTGTGATAGTATTTGCATCTTAACATCTGATGGAGACGGCTTGTGATTTACTTCTTATGTCGATATGAATTCTTTCCCATCTTGTTGCATCATTAGTTGATGGTTGTTGTATTCACTTTTTACTTGGCATTCTTTGAAAAAAAAATTACGATGTTCAGAAAACTGTTTACAAGATAAGCAAAGAAAACTACGTTCACAAGCATTAGAGAGGACTAAGTAATTATAATAGGCGTGACAGGTCAGAGAGGTTAGTCGACGAAGAAACTCATGGACAAATTCCCGGCATGATGATACCCCGATAGCAAGAAATACAGCAAGTGTAGAACGTGTACGTGTGAGCTTAAACTGTATGTATGCAACTCCAAGAAAAGCGCAACACAAAATGGCGGAATTTAAAGACATTTCTGGTGTCATTTCCAGTTCCCTAACTTTCGCGGACAAATATATTTATATATTTTTCTCAAATTTTTTTGAAGTAAATCTAGATGGATTTTGTGAATAAACAAATTAAAAAAAGTATTGCCCACGTTAGGAAACTAGAACGGGCGCCCAAGAATGCCCACAATTTCTCCAATCTGGATTATATTTATTGATTGCGCAAATGACTGATAAAAAATAAGAGAGTAATAAAATACCAAATGGTTTCCTCTTCAAGATAGTGTCATACATACGCGCGGCATTTCGGGATATTTGGGAAAACTCGTGTTGAAGTTGAACCTAAGGCAACATGCCAAGTACATGGATGACGCTATCCTGCTCAGGAAACTATTTAGTAATTGTCTTACAAAATGATGACAGTGAAACACAAGTCAACGCCACGGCATTTAAATTTCTCGTGTAGGATTGTTTGATCCTGCACAGTAATAGCCAAGTGGCGCAATCGTCAGAGCAAACGCCTATCACATGTGAGGTCGTGGATTCAATCCTTACTTCAGACTCGTGACACCCATGTGAGGAGTTAGTCAGTCGTGGGTTTATCCCGGGTAGTCCGGTTTGCGAATGTTGACTGGATGGTTAAAATTGTAAAATATCAGTAATCACCGGAACACGGGTACTTAACTAAACTGCTGACGATGAGGCGGAACTCATAATGAATTAATGAAAATGTGTTTCACTGTAGTTATCATATAATGTAATTGCCAAGCTGAATGAATAATTCTCCAGTAACTACGTCATATGAATAACTTACAATTATGAGAGTAGTGGGGGGGGGGGGCAGCATAAAGATTGAAGTAGTGTCAAGGAAGGGGTACTACCCTGACGGGTACTAGGCGAAGAAGTAGAGTAAACAGGAGGAAGAAGATTAAATTGGAGTAAATAAGGGGGATTGGGGTAAAGAAGGGGAGAAGCAGGATAAAGAAACCAGTGGAAGGGGGTGCTATCTAAAAGGAGTACCCGGGAAAGAAGAGGGTGAACAGGAGGAAAAGTAGATTGGAGAAAAGAAAGGGGAAGTTAAACGGATCAGGAAATTCAGACTTGCAATTCAAATGAAAGGCAGCTCATTGGTCATGTAAACACTCGTTAAATCATGGTTCTCGCTTGCCTTTAGCTTGGAATCATGTTTGAATTTGAACTGAAAGTCTGAATTTGCATGTTTCTTGTATAGAGTGCAGTGTATCAGAACAGAAGAGGTTTTGAAGAAAAAGAAAGAAAGAATAAAAGTAAGTTAAAATTTGTAAAGAATAATGAAGAAACTATTGGTACAGCACTTGATACATGATGATAATCATCATTATAAACTCTCTATTAATCCGGGGGGGGGGGTATAATAGAGAATTTGCAATGATAGTAAGTATATTGTAATATTTGGGTTTTTACCACTAAATCCTCTTGAAAGTTCTTTTTGGCTGTGGCTTCTCTCATCACAGTTGTCTGTGCTTGTCTTGCAAAATCTCTGGAATATCTATAACGTGAAGGTCAATATTTAAGATTAGAAAAATAGAAACCGTAAAATAGAAAGAAATTTAAATCGTGGCGAATACTTTTTACGGTCTTGCTGGCATGACAAAAAGAGAGTATAGATTTAAAAGATCATGTTGATTTATCCTTTATCTGAACTATATTTAACTTAGATTTTAAAATAGATTTCACCCTGGTAAGCAGACCGAATGGGTTTTCAAACAAGATAACATTTAATGACTAAAACGTGCACAGAATAGTTAGAGAATGCTTACATGTCGAATAAAAATCCAATACTTTTAATGTCCAACTACACAATAGCGATTTTCGTTGCATTTCTAGACTGGAGAAGAAGACGACGCCATTTTGATTTTGATTTCTCCCGACAACGGCAGATTTGTCTTCGCAATTTTTTTCCATTTCTTCGTCGTTTTAGCTCCAATTTGCTCGTTGTGTTTCTTTCGTACCTTCCTCGCCATTTCCGTACAATCAATGGACATTTATACTCAAGATTAAGACTGTATTGAGACTTTTAAAATGTTCGTCAGGAGACATAAAAATCGAAGCTTCTTCTTCGGGTTGCAGAAGCAAATGACGTCAGACGACCTTTGTCCGCCAGCAAATACCCGTATGTATAACATTCAATGATCTTTTTAGGAAGCTGAAAATCAGTTTTTATTGCGCGAACGAAATGTTTTTGCCATTATTTCTTACTCAGGTCTTTGTTCTACTACTTTACTTCCAGTTTAGTTAGGTAACTTGCCAAAAGAAACGCCTGTAAGGGACAATTTTGCATATTTTTTTTATTTCGATGCTGATGAAGAAGAGAAGACTCGTTAGAGCTTTCATTGGCAAATATCTTTCCCTCCGTGGCCGAGAGGTAAAGACAACTGTCTTGACTTCGATTTTGGGTGGATCGAGGACCGGTCCAGTTCAACTGAGTTTGGTAAGAATTTAATTCTGATCGGTGCTCGATCCACCCAAAACTGAATTCAAAGCTGGGCGTGGAGTGCAGGAAAACACTAGGCAGTACCGCGAGGCCAAGGAGGCAAACGTTATTTTCCTAGTGTTGTTAACTAATATTTAAGCAAATTTCATTAACTTGACTGTTGGGGACAGACCTGTAGGGTTGGTGCATTGAAGACTTCTCGTCGTTATTTCCCTTCGTTCAAGAAGACAAGTTGTCTTCATCGAGAAATAACGACGAAAAGACTTCAAGACACCACTAAACCACTACACTTTAAAGCTACAGTGTAGTGGTTTAGCTAGCTAAACCACTACACTGTGCCAATAATATATGGCTGACTTCTTCCTAACGCTTACGGTACGACCATGGATGCGCAAAGATGCGCAAACACATTAAAGCCTTGAAAGCAAGTGTTTTCTTTTAGGAAAGAATCAAGGACGACAACGCTTACTAAATCAAAGCCGTCTAGTCATGTTTTAAGTACTTCAGCTATGTTTAACGATCTTTTACCAGATCTTTGCAAGAGGAAAAGTAAAATTTTGCATCATTATTATTAACTTTCCGTCAGTCGTTTCTTTCTTGATCGAGCATTATATGCCATTGTGTTCAGTGTCCTTGATATAGGAGCCATATACTTATGGCCTTGGGTTTAATTCCCAAACACTGAATGGCAGTGTTTTGCTCTTCCAATGAGATAACAAGATGGCACTGTAGAACGCGTGGTTTTATATAAGCTACGAGCGTCAAGATATCCTTGATAGGTAACTATTGATCCTACAATGGACACTTATGTTCACTGCCAATAGGAACGTTTCCAACTCACAGCTTGTACATAATGGATTTTATAGGTTGTGTCACAAGGAAACTGCAGTTCGGTCGTAAAATCAACTTGTTTTCAAGGTTGCCGGGTTTTAAACATTACTGACACTGTTAATGTTGTAGCTCGGAATTGTAAAACAACGGCGGCAATGCAGTTTTCTTGTGCCATAACCTGTAAAATGGGTGGTTTTATCATTTATATAAGCTACGACCGCCAAGCTTTATCCTTGATGGGAAACAATTGATCCCACCAACGACATTTGTATTCTCTACCGATAGGAACGTTTGAGACTTACAGCTTGTACATAACGCATTTTATCGGTGAGTCGTAAAACCAACCTGTTACTGCTCAGCAAACTACCAGTTCCCTCGATCAACGATAGTCGATGAAGCTTGGCGCTCGTAGGTTGTGTAAAACCAAGCATTTTACAGGTTATAGCCAGGTTAGCAGTATCTGCAATGTTTCAAAGCAACCACGAATAGAAACTGACAGCCAACGTTCTGAGTTAAGGTTTGTAGAATATACTACATGATTAGTTACAGCATGACCAGGCATATAGTAAATAACGCATTGCCATCTTGTTCCAAAGTTATCTTATTACTTGAAAGAGCTGAAGACTGCCATGCAGTGTTTGGGAATCAAACCCAAGGCCATAAATACATGACTCCTATATCAAGGACACTGAACACAATGACATATAAAGCTCGATCAAGAAAGAAACGACCGACGGAAAGTCAATAGTATATGCAAACTTCGACTTTCCTTCTTGCAAAGGCCTGGTCATAAAAGATCGTTAAACATAGCTGAGCAACTTAAAACATGCCTACACAGTTTTGATTTAATAAGCGTTATCGTCTTTGACTCTTTCCCGAAAGAAGACATATTCTTTACAGGCTGTACAGTGTTTGCGCATCTATGCTTCATGCCTTCTTGAAAAGACCTCGCCATAAAAGATCGTTTAACTTAGCTGAACAACTCGAGCGCCAAGCTTCATCGACTATCGTTGATCGAGGGAAATGGTAGTTTGCTGAGCAGTAACAGGTTGGTTTTACGACTCACCGATAAAATGCGTTATGTACAAGCTGTAAGTCTCAAACGTTCCTATCGGTAGAGAATACAAATGTCGTTGGTGGGATCAATTCTTTCCTATCAAGGATAAAGCTTGGCGGTCGTAGCTTATATGGTTATGGCACAAGAAAACTGCATTGCCGCCGTTGTTTTACAATTCCGAGCTACAACATTAACAGTGTCAGTAATGTTTAAAACCCGGCAACCTTGAAAACAAGTTGATTTTACGACCGAACTGCAGTTTCCTTGTGACACAACCTATAAAAGCCATTATGTACAAGCTGTGAGTTGAAAACGTTCCTATTGGCAGTGAACATAAGTGCCATTGTAGGATCAATAGTTACCTATCAAGGATATCTTGACGCTCGTAGCTTATATAAAACCACGCGTTCTACAGTGCCATCTTGTTATCTCATTGGAAGAGCAAAACACTGCCATTCAGTGTTTGGGAATTAAACCCAAGGCCATAAGTATATGGCTCCTATATCAAGGACACTGAACACAATGGCATATAATGCTCGATCAAGAAAGAAACGACTGACGGAAAGTTAATAATAATGATGCAAAATTTTACTTTTCCTCTTGCAAAGATCTGGTAAAAGATCGTTAAACAGCTGAAGTACTTAAAACATGACTAGACGGCTTTGATTTAGTAAGCGTTGTCGTCCTTGATTCTTTCCTAAAAGAAAACACTTGCTTTCAAGGCTTTAATGTGTTTGCGCATCTTTGCGCATCCATGGTCGTACCGTAAGCGTTAGGAAGAAGTCAGCCATATATTATTGGCACAGTGTAGTGGTTTAGCTAGCTAAACCACTACACTGTAGCTTTAAAGTGTAGTGGTTTAGTGGTGTCTTGAAGTCTTTTCGTCGTTATTTCTCGATGAAGACAACTTGTCTTCTTGAACGAAGGGAAATAACGACGAGAAGTCTTCAATGCACCAACCCTACAGGTCTGTCCCCAACAGTCAAGTTAATGAAATTTGCTTAAATATTAGTTAACAACGCTGGGAAAATAACGTTTGCCTCCTCGGCCTCGCGGTACTGCCTAGTGTTTTCCTGCACTCCACGCCCAGCTTTGACTTCAGTTTTGGGTGGATCGAGCATCGATCAGAATTAAATTCTTACCAAACTCAGATGAACTGGACCGGTCCTCGATCCACCCAAAATCGAAGTCAAGACAGTTGTCTTTACCTCTCGGCCACGGAGGGAAAGATATTTGCCAATGAAAGCTTTAACGAGTCTTCCCTTGTTCATCAGCATCCAAATAAAAAAAATTGCAAAATTGTCCCTTACAGGCGTTTCTTTTGGCAAGTTACCTAAGTAAACATGAAGTAAAGTAGCAGAAGAAAGACCTGAGTAAGAAATAATGGCAAAAACACTTCGTTCGCGCAATAAAAACCGATTTTCAGCTTCCTAAAAAGATCATTGAATGTTATACATACGGGTATTTGCTGGCGGACAAAGGTCGTCTGACGTCATTTGCTTCTGCAACCCGAAGAAGAAGCTTCGATTTTTATGTCTCCTGACGAACATTTTGAAAGTCTCAATACAGTCTTAATCTTGAGTATAAATGTCTATTGGTTGTACGGAAATGGCGAGGAAGGTACGAAAGAAACACAACGAGCAAATTGGAGCTAAAACGACGAAGAAATGAAAAAAAAATTGCGAAGACAAATCTGCCGTTGTCGGGAGAAATCAAAATCAAAATGGCGTCGTCTTCTTCTCCAGTCTAGAAATGCAACGAAAATCGCTATTGTGTAGTTGGACATTAAAAGTATTGGATTTTTATTCGACATGTAAGCATTCTCTAACTATTCTGTGCACGTTTTAGTCATTAAATGTTATCTTGTTTGAAAACCCATTCGGTCTGCTTACCAGGGTGAAATCTATTTTAAAATCTAAGTTAAATATAGTTCAGATAAAGGATAAATCAACATGATCTTATAAATCTATACTCTCTTTTTGTCATGCCAGCAAGACCGTAAAAAGTATTCGCCACGATTTAAATTTCTTTCTATTTTACGGTTTCTATTTTTCTAATCTTAAATATTGACCTTCACGTTATAGATATTCCAGAGATTTTGCAAGACAAGCACAGACAACTGTGATGAGAGAAGCCACAGCCAAAAAGAACTTTCAAGAGGATTTAGTGGTAAAAACCCAAATATTACAATATACTTACTATCATTGCAAATTCTCTATTATACCCCCCCCCCGGATTAATAGAGAGTTTATAATGATGATTATCATCATGTATCAAGTGCTGTACCAATAGTTTCTTCATTATTCTTTACAAATTTTAACTTACTTTTATTCTTTCTTTCTTTTTCTTCAAAACCTCTTCTGTTCTGATACACTGCACTCTATACAAGAAACATGCAAATTCAGACTTTCAGTTCAAATTCAAAGATGATTCCAAGCTAAAGGCAAGCGAGAACCATGATTTAACGAGTGTTTACATGACCAATGAGCTGCCTTTCATTTGAATTGCAAGTCTGAATTTCCTGATCCGTTTAATTTCCCCTTTCTGTACTCCAATCTACTTTTCCTCCTGTTCACCCTCTTCTTTCCCGGGTACTCCTTCCAGGATAGCACCCCCTTCCACTGGTTTCTTTATCCTGCTTCTCCCCTTCTTTACCCCAATCCCCCTTATTTACTCCAATTTAATTTTCTTCCTCCTGTTTACTCTACTTCTTCGCCTAGTACCCGTCAGGGTAGTACCCCTTCCTTGACACTACTTCAATCTTTATGCTGCCCCCCCACTACTCTCATAATTGTAAATTATTCATATGACGTAGTTACTGGAGAATTATTCATTCAGCTTGGCAATTACATTATATGATAACTACAGTGAAACACATTTTCATTAATTCATTATGAGTTCCGCCTCATCGTCAGCAGTTTAGTTAAGTACCCGTGTTCCGGTGATTACTGATATTTTACAATTTTAACCATCCAGTCAACATTCGCAAACCGGACTACCCGGGATAAACCCACGACTGACTAACTCCTCACATGGGTGTCACGAGTCTGAAGTAAGGATTGAACCCACGACCTCACATGTGATAGGCGTTTGCTCTGACGATTGCGCCACTTGGCTATTACTGTGCAGGATCAAACAATCCTACACGAGAAATTTAAATGCCGTGGCGTTGACTTGTGTTTCACTGTAATCATTTTGTAAGACAATTACTAAATAGTTTCCTGAGCAGGATAGCGTCATCCATGTACTTGGCATGTTGCCTTAGGTTCAACTTCAACATGAGTTTTCCCAAATATCCCGAAATGCCGCGCGCATGTATGACACTATCTTGAAGAGGAAACCATTTGGTATTTTATTACTCTCTTATTTTTTATCAGTCATTTGCGCAATCAATAAATATAATCCAGATTGGAGAAATTGTGGGCATTCTTGGGCGCCCGTTCTAGTTTCCTAACGTGGGCAATACTTTTTTCAATTTGTTTATTCACAAAATCCATCTAGATTTACTTCAAAAAAATTTGAGAAAAATATATAAATATATTTGTCCGCGAAAGTTAGGGAACTGGAAATGACACCAGAAATGTCTTTAAATTCCGCCATTTTGTGTTGCGCTTTTCTTGGAGTTGCATAGATACAGTTTAAGCTTACACGTACACGTTCTACACTTGCTGTACTTCTTGCTATCGGAATATCATCATGCCGGGAATTTGTCCATGAGTTTCTTCGTCGACTAACCTCTCTGACCTGTCACGCCTATTATAATTACTTAGTCCTCTCTAATGCTTGTGAACGTAGTTTTCTTTGCTTATCTTGTAAACAGTTTTCTGAACATCGTAATTTTTTTTTCAAAGAATGCCAAGTAAAAAGTGAATACAACAACCATCAACTAATGACGCAACAAGATGGGAAAGAATTCATATCGACATAAGAAGTAAATCACAAGCCGTCTCCATCAGATGTTAAGATGCAAATACTATCACAATGTACGGTTTGTTAAAGTCAATTTCAATTAACGCTTAGTGTCCTATATTCTAAAATATTTTGTAACATTAATTTTCTCCTTATTTTATGTTGGTTGACTGGACACGAGTGAGCTAGTTACCCACTGGACCGGCGTGATGTTCCATGAAGAGAGTGCGCCAACCAGATGAAACCATAAACAGCATGATGAAACGAGAACAACCGAAGCCAAGAAGATCCAAAGATAGAGTGAAAGTAAGTTTTTTGATTTTATCTTGTCGTTTCTATTTTCTTTAGCAGTTCAGCTTTCGTTTCAATAAAAATTAACATCTCGCACTAACGTTGCTAGTGTTGGCAGTGCTGTAAAAAGCACACAGGATCTTTCACTACATTAAACAATAAAAAAACAAAATTCGACTTTCGAGCGAATTAAAGCCTTTCGTTGGGGAGTTGGTCGTAAAGATAGAAATTTAATGCGCTGTCTGCCATCTTAGATTCATATTTGATCTCGTTGACACGTAAAATCTTAATTCCCAAACAACTTGAAGTAAGCTAGTTTTGATAGAAGTTACATTTCACCTGCAAAGTAATAGTTGAAGAGATATTGGTAATAAATTTGAGAGAGCTTTTGAGAGAGATTAGTGCGAGATATTAATTTTTATTGTTCGAAAGAGCTTTAAGAATTTACACATTCCTTACGTGTTGTTTAATTCTCGAGATATTTTGATTTAAAATCATAAATTAGGGTAGCTGCAAGTTGTGTGCGTGTGAGAAATAAAGACTCCTTCACGGCTATGATTTTCTTTTGTGTTTTGTTCACGATTTACTAATGATTCTCGAGATTTTAATAAAAAAATTTCATATTAACAGCTTACACAATAATTTGGCCGGCCTAATTAATAAACTATTTTATTATACATTGCAGTTGTTTTATGCGTTGTGATTGATCAGTTGTATGCAGATAAATGCGACTATCACACAATCTGCAGATAACTCAGTTATCTGCTAGCAGATAACTGAGTTATCTGGATGTTGAGCCTACGGTGCAGATTATTACAGTATGCGGTATTCGTTGGCATCAATGGTTGGCATGGCAACAACATTTTTTCGATATTTTCTGTTTCATGTTATGGCATCTTCCTTTTTAAGCTCTTCCGAGGGCGAAATGCGTCAATTGCTCGAGGAAAAAGACTTAAAATGTATAATAAAGCAATTATCGGATTCGGTTTTTGTGATATGCAAAATTATCAATCTCTCGGTAAGAGTTATCTGACTCGCCTTCGGCTCGGCTGATAACTCTTACCTCGACATTGATAATTCCGCATATCACAAAAACCTCATCCAATAATTGTTTAATATGTTATAGTTTATAAATTACTCGTAACTATCATCTCATGATTTAATTCTTTCTACTATTGCAAAGGGTGATGGGATGTGAAAAAAACGCACAAGAAAAGAAAAGAATGAACGATCCTGGACGACAAGACCCACAAAACAACAATCCACAAGAATGAGAAGACACGACATTGTAATAGAAAGTAGTGGTAATGTGCAAGTTAGTAGAAAACAAGATACTTATTATTGAGGGATCAAAGAGGATTTAATAGATATTTCTCGTTAATGAAAAAGAGAAGACAGCAAATTAAGTGAAAAAAATTGGATTGAAATAACATTGATATCAAATACATTCAACAAAATAATTAAATAGAATACCTAGGAGTTTGGCAGTCAATTTTCGAGTCAAAAAACAGGTAAAAATATGGTAAATGTCGACAATATTTTTTAAAGAAACAATACCTTAACGCCTGGAAATTTCGTCTCTAACATTTGGATTTGGATATTTCTAAAAACAAAACAAAATAACATGTAGGATTGAACGTTTTACAAAAATAAGTTTCGTAATAATGCCACTAAATTATAGTTGATGCATTTGGTCACTATTTTTGGTTTGCACATGCCGTCATTTCGTGTGATTGGGCGCCATCTTGGTTGACTCTGCAGATTACTTCAGCTGTTTACAGCGAAGTACTTGTGTCAATTTACTATTTCATCGTTAGTTTTAGCGTATTATGAATGATACTTTAAAGATGTATGGCTCGATAGGATCAGATATAATGAATAGATACTTTGTGGTTGCCATGTGTTTCAAACGTCAACAAAGATGGCGTCGATTGTAAACGATCAATTCCGTCGTTCTACCTTTAAAGAATGTGTTCTCTGGTTAAAAAGCGAGAAAATGTGACTTGTATTCCAATTCACCGTAGCAAAACAGATGGTGGCATGTCGATTTTACCAGAATTTAATGCGGGTATCAATCAAGAATACCAGTGAAATGATATTTAAGATAAGCTAATGGACGGAATTTTAACACAAGTGACAAAATAACCTATCTGTCTGTTCCTCAAACGAGGTTAATTTACCTTAAGTTTTTAAACGATTTCAGACCGCAAGGCATTCTGGTAAAATCAACACCCGCCATCTTTTTGCTACATTAAATTCCCAAGGGAATATGTCATTTCTTTGTTTCTTAGCTAATTTGGTTCATACATCCATGCAAATCAGTAGGATCATTATATTTTTTTGTGCATTTTAAATTCCCATGGGAATACGGCATGCTTTGTTTCAATGGTGATGCGTCTGTTTATGGTAATTACTGCATAATGCGAATCCTCTTTGATTATTAATATGATAAGTATCTTGCTGCTTTCAGATTTGTTTTGGTAAGCAGGAACAATGAAGTCATTGTTTGTGTACACTAAAGCAAATTACGAAGGTGGTTTGAGAGCAGCTGCGAGGTACCATGCAAATGAAGGCGTTTCGGTTAAATAAGTGTGAGAATTACGGCATTAAAAATTGCATGTCATCTACACTTAAGGATATAAGTTGCCAAAAAAAAACAACTTTAGTGAATCTGTTGAGTTTCAATTGCTTTTTATTTTTGCCTAATTCTCATGCTTATTTGACCCAGCCTTGGACTTTGGTAAGTATCAGGGGCCGGTTGTATCAAAGGCGTTTAGCTTAAACGGTGGATAAGTCAAAAATATGAAACACGTTTCCATGTTGTATAAACAAACCAGCTGAAGTTATTTGACCTGAGAAGAACAATTATATATAAAACTAAATATTTATTCTATTTCAACTCATAATTTCGGTTCCGTACTAGGTGTAAAACTGATTTTTAAATTTCACTTATCCACCGTTTAAGCTAAACGCCTTTGATACAACCGGCCCCAGGTTTATATTTACTCCGGAACAGTTAACACAACGAAAAGCCCATGCCCATTCAGCTAAGGTTTTACGTTTGAAAATTCAATCAAAAACTCAGTCTAAGTGGGTTTAAGTAGCTAGAGATAACGTAATTTATCTTTTTATTTTGCTTTTTTGTTTATAACGTAATTTATTAGCTAAATGTATGGACTGCGAGGGTGTGCGCCGTGTGTAAGTTGCATGGGGTTAGGTTTATTAAAGGAATTAAAATTTTTGAAAGTATGCTTAAAAACCAAAATCTGTCGTCACTTCTAACAAAACAGTTAAGAGTAGGTTTCAACATCAACTAAATTGATCCATACTATTAACTAAGAAAAATGCGAATTAAGTTTTATATTTTGCAAGCAAATTTTAAATAGAATTCTCACCTGTTTTTATGTACGAGCTTTTTCTGTTTACGTTTGATCTAAAATATCCAAATAAATTGCATTTAAAATGCATACTTTACCGAAATTTTAACTCTTTTAATTTTCGAAATTGGGTGGCAGTCGGGGTGGTGGTGGTGCATGCGGGTTTATCAGCTGTGAGTGACTGTGCGATGGTGAGGAAAGTGAAGGTAACGAATGGAATGCAGGAGCTTAGAACTGAGGAAGACAGCTTAGAACTGAGGCAGGTAGGCAGTTGGTAGGATCAGCGGGGGGCACTTGACATTTTGGCTTTGGGAATCAAATTTGCATGCTAAGTACTTAAGTCACTAACGTTTGTTGTTTTAATTTGTTAGGTACGCGCGGCTGCTCTCTAGGGAAGATCAACTTAGCAATTGTATTAGCACTTGCAAAGTTGGTCTTCTCTTTGCCGGCTACCCCGGCCAGTTCTCCGAGTGCTACTTCCACCGTGAATAAGTAGAAGTACTTGTACTACATGTATAAGTACTTCTACTTAGGTGGAAGTGGCACTTGGGGAGCTGGCCGGGGTAGGGGGATTTTTTTTATTCAATTTCTCAATTCCCATGGGAATTGAATTTTTAATTAAAAAGGGGTCACAAGTAAATTTTGTAAACAATTTATTGAAAAAATTTGTAAAGATTACATACAATTTGAATAACAATAAAAAGAGATTAACTACCACAATTGTACTTATTAAAATAACAACAGAAGAAAACAGAACATGGCAGAGAGAACAATAACACAAGTGAATGAACAAAGTCCTAAAAAACTTGGGTCTTTTCAACGCAAGTAAATGTTTATACTTCAAAATATATTATAACAATGAAACAACTTGAAGTGATAAATTTTGAGAGTTTTGCAAAGGTTTACCCAGCATATAACGAGTTGTTTCACAATTACAAAGAAAAACATGTGGCTCAAAACATGCAACTGATAGAGATGACGAGAAGGCTTAACAAGTCTAAGTAGAAAGGTTTTCAAAAGTTAGTCACATTTTTATAACCATATGTAACTACCCTGTCAACTCTCCCAGTGGGAAGAACCGGAGTACCCGGAGAAAACCCACGAGTTTTGGCGGAGCGTTGACCAACGCTTTTTCAAATACAGCCAGCCTCACAGAAGAAAGGTGTTTTTGTCAAAAGAAAAATATCATTTTTAATCAATTGTGCTTTTATAAGTCAGAAAAAATACATGCACGAATTACCAACGAATTTTGATGGCTTTGAGACATGTAACGTGGGCACATAATTCTTCCTAAAAATACTTTTTTGTACTCGAAACAACCCTTCAAAACGTCGAAAAACAACGAAGAAACGATTTTTTTATAAATTCCAAATTGACCAAGCTGTAATGTTCGGAGCCACATTTTTCTTATTGCGTTTCTAACCTGACAATGTGAAGTGCACTAAACATTGCTACCTTTATTTTTTTTAACAAAAAATTCAAAAATACATAGAATAAAAACCAAGCATTTTTAGAATATTGTGCGTAGCACGACATTTTTCAGAAACCAATCTCTTACACTTTTCTTTGCATAACAGTGCATGCGATCTATTTTTCGCAAAAAAATACAAAGAAAGTCTCAGACATCTCATTTTTCTGGTGGGCACAAGAACAGAAGCTTTTTGTTCAAATTGTGATAATTTATTTGAGATAACTTTGGGCAAAATTCTATTTTTCATTGAAAACAGCCGAAAAATCAATGCTTTGGCTTTGCCCAGCAACTAATGAAGTCACTCGATAGTGAAGTTGCTTTATATACAATTGATAGTTTCAGTGTTAAAGAGACCAAAATAAAAGTAGAAATACATAACTTAGATTGATCTTGGATTGAAAAGTAAAAAATTTATTCGAAGAATCAATTTAAATTTAGTCTTTTTGGAAGGTACCATTGTCAGGTTAGGAACATATCTCTTTGAAGTATAAATTCATCTTTACTTACTTGTTGAAAAGACTATATTCAAGAGCCATGTAAACCTGTTTTCTTATATTATTATTACCACGCAAGTATTACAAAGTGGAATATTTGAAATGTAAACTTGAACTGAAGCAAAGGAAATGCACATACAAATTCAGAAATATTTCAATTGCCAAAATACAAATTCACCACAACCAAACAATATAAAAAGTTCCAGTAGGCAATATGTTGTAATTTTAATTAAGAAACTTATAAAGTAATAAATCATACAGGAAACACAAAAGAAATCATTTTCTCATCTTACAGAATCGGTATTTTCAAAATCACTTTGCTATAGATCTGATGTATAAAATTGACGAGTTTCACAAGCCATTTACAACATTCGCATCTGTGTATGTCAGATATCTCGCCTTCAGCTTGGGTTTCTATATCCGATACAACCCGGTCACTTGTATTGTAAATAGTACAAATCAAAATTGTTATCAAATCAAAGTCTCAAACTAATTTAAATTATTCTACTCCATATAATGCCAGACAGTTTTACTTTTTCTCAGGAAAGACCTTATGTTCAACAAGGTAAATTTGGCATGTTAATTAAGAAGTCTGTAAAATTTGAAATTGCATAGTATCAACTAAAAGCTTCATGTGACTTAAAACTTTTTCAAGTCGATGTAATACGAAGAACTCTGGTAAAGTATTTACTGTATCCAGGCATCAATAGAAAACTTTTAAAATTAAAAATTGTAGTTACTTATACTTATTATTGGCCAACATCTGTACTGCTTGTTTATCTAGAAAATCTGGCATACTGTCAATTTTTTTAGTCCAAGGAAACTTTTTTACTCTTAAATTCTTACATCTGCCACATCTTTTCTTTGCTAATAAAAAGAGCCCACAGAATTTATTTGGCAAGTTGTGGTTTTCTTTTTCATTTAAGATATGTAATTAATTGATAAAGTTAAAGAACAACTGCATCAGTTCATCTCAATTCCAAACAAGTTCCACTTTGTAAACAAAAGACAATATGCTAGCTTATTTTGTCCTTAATAAGTAGTTCATCTTAAAGTTTGAAAGTCAACATTCTAGTACAAAATCACAAAGTCTGTATCTAAGATAAATTACCAGTAGTATAAAATATTACAAAGTATTTTTTTAACTTTAAAGGGTCCAATATAACATTGAGAACTATTGTGATTTTCAAATGAACTTTCCAAACTTTCAAATGAACACTCAAAGCCAGCTTAAACAAAAGATGATTGAGATAGTAAACCAGGAAATAACATAGGTGTTGTAATTTTTTATCAAAAATATGATATAGTGCATATAACAGAAACATTTCAATTAAAAAGTAGAAATATATTTCCTGTGGTTAGTTTTAATTGCTATATATATTGAAATTTTAGTATAATAATGGATGTTTTTGTTTCTGGCAAAGTCACCTCAATCTCCTTATGTTTAACCAACATTACAAAGTCAAATAATGACAAACACGAATGATTAAACACAAATTTATATTTTAATGGGTAAAAATAAATATGTCCAAATTAGTATAATCATGCATATAGGTCTAGTAGGGTACCAATTTTTAGAAACAGAATTGTGTTTAGAGGCATAACATATAAAATTGCTAGATTTGATATTTCAGTTTTTTAAGAAAGCCTTTTGTATGTGTTTTCATGAACTCTTGGGCCATAATTCAATTGATTTGAACCAAATAAGATTCTAACTTTCTTTTAAAACACAGTTCATCATTATTTGACTTTTTCTAAGATTAAAATGCTTCTGGAGCACATGAGATTCCACGGTATGTGTACCCACAAAATAATCGTCAAATTAGGTGAGAATGAAACCGTCATGTCCAAAATTATACCGTCCCAAATTGTCCCATATTCAATATTGTACATGCAATATTCCAATACCTTTAACAATTTCATTTTTCATAATCTGCCAGTTGTTGAGAGGAGGTTAAGCATTTTGTCGATCTACAAACAAATTTCAAAGAATTCTATTGAAGATAGATAACTGAAATGGTAAACAAACTGCAAAAGATAACAATGCAAGTGGTTGTGTAAAAACTAAAGACCACGTAAAGTCGGCCATTCTGTACAGTGTTTGGATTTGACAGTTTGAATTTTAATTGCCTCAAGAAAAGCCTAAAAGGCATTAAAAACATAACATTCCTTGTTCTTTTTTAACATCCCGACCTTGCACGACTCCCACATCCTGCTCCGTCTCCTCCTATCCACCTCCCACCCTCAAGGCCCTGTCACACGGTGCAAATTTTCTTGCACTTGTAACTGCTCCGTCTCCTTCTCTATCCACCTCTTACCCTTAAGGCCCAGTCACACGGTGCACTTTTCCTTGCATTCACCGTAGCAAAAAAGATGGCGACATGTCGATTTTACCAGAATGCATTGCAGGTATCAAGAAAGAATACGTGGGAAAAGATGACAAGAAACAAAGCTACTGGATTGAAATTTTAACACAAGTGTGAAAATAACCTATTGTCTTCTGTCTGTTCTTTAAAAGACGTTAATTTGCCTTTTTAAACAATTTCAGACTACCATGCACTCTGGTAAAATCGACATTTGCCATCTTTTTTGCTACAGGGAAAATCTACTCTTAAGTAAATTTGTGACAAATGTTTGGTACGTTAAAAAACCCCAGCAAACTGTGATGGAAACTTGCATTTGCCAATTTTACATCTCCCAATAGTAGAATTGCATTTCAAGTTGCAAGAAAAATTGCATTGTGACAGGACCTTTATTCTCCAGTGTTCCCGCCAACCTGCTCCCACCATTAGATGGAAAGTCCTTTTTTCACTACATTTTAGTAATTAGGCTACCCCCCTCCTCTCACAAGTCTGTAATCGCCTGACGAAATCAATTGGTCGACAGTCCAAGGCATGTTTTGTAATCGAAATTCACAAAATTAAAATTAAATTGCCTTTTTACTCCGCCTGCCGTAGGCGAGGCCACAGATCAGGTATAGAACCAGATGTCTCACTTCCTATCTATTCCTAATGTTTTCGTGTCCGCGATTTTTCGGCTGATCACGAATTGCACACGCGAGATGACGCAACCAGAGAGCACGAATTGCTCACGCAATGGCACTTGCCACGCTGACGTGTACTGCTTACGTGAGAGCACGAATTGGACACGCAACACCTCTGGCATGTGTAATGCACATTTTTTATCAGAAAAAAGATAGGGAAGTGCAGAATTTTGGCAGTTAAACGGCGATTTTAGGCGCAACTACCTATTGATCTTTATTTTCTTGACGAATTTTACTGATAAATGATACGCTGCTTCTTTTTAGCAAGAAAGATTCACGCCACGCGAGCAAATCTGACGCGAGCGATCTGACGCGAGCAAATCTGACGCGAGCAAATCTGACGCGAGCGATCTGACGCGAGCAAATCTGACGCGAGCAAATCTGACGAAGCTGACGCGAGCTCTTCAAAATCGCGGACATAAATTTTGCTTAGTGAGACATCTGGTTCTATATCTGATCTGTGGCGAGGCGGAGTTTTAAATTCGCCCGGTTTCTGTTTTTTTTTTCGGTGTCAGAAGTCGGTGCCGCCGCTAATGGGTGATACCGCTGGGCACAAGCCGCGTGAGCCGACCTAAACACGTCGTTTAAACTCAATTTCCAGCGGAATATGTCAACAAAACACGCATTTTAACATGTATGCTAGAACATCTAAACCGCAAGAAGGTTTTACGTGCAAAAATTCTCATGCAAAATGTTTTAAAACGACAAATTCCACCGCGAAACTTTACCGAGGAGCGATGAGAGCGTGCTTCCGTCATTTTCTGTTGTATTCCTACTTTTAAGGAAATTTAGAAATTTCTACACAAGAATCAAACGCAAATTCTACTGAAATATCTACATACAAAACACAATTTTTAACATGTAATAGTCAACAAAAAGGGACAGGAAGGTTCTTTATCAAAAAATTGCTCCAGAAATGTTTTAAAACGGCAAATAAAAGGTAAGAGACATTTTACATTCCAATTCCAGAAATACATATGTTAGTCTAAAGTTCCCAACAAATTATATCGTAGAGACTTCAGACTTAATAGCTTAGTCTAATTTTTAATTTTTGTTGTTTTTATGAGCGATTTTAATACTTGTTTTGTTAGAACGTCACGTTGAATAGTTGACTCAGAGAAAGGATTTCAAATTGGATATCACAGAAAATACAGATCACAGAAATACTTTTAAGTCGATTACTGTAAAGATTGTTGCTATAATTATTAAAATAGCAAGAAAAAAACTCAAAAATGCAAAATAAAAAAAAGAACAAAATTTAACTTAAATTTAGTAAAATTTCAACTGGCACTTTCTTAATTTGCCAAAACTTTATCAGACACCCTGCCTATATACCAATGTTTTAACTGACACCTGAAGCTTTCTGGAAGTAAATACTTTGTCAGCATGTCGAAAGTCTAACTGACAACTTGTGGGCATGTACAGGTCAAAGTCTAACCGACATCTTGTCAACAAGCCAAAAGCCTAACTGATATCTTTTCAACAAGTGAAAAGCCTTACCGACATCTTGTCAACAAGCCAAAAGCCTTACCGGCATCTTGTCAACAAGCCAAAAGCCTAACCAACATCTTTTCAACAAGCCAAAAGCCTAACTGACATCTTGTCAACAAGCCAAAAACCTAACCGACATCTTGTCAACATGCCAAAAATCTAACTAGGAGCATATCAACATGTCAAAAGTCCATTTCAAAGCTTGTCCACATATCAAAAGACTAACTCAGATCTTATCAACATGTCAAAAGTCTGCTCGAAAACTTGTCAACTAGTCAAAATCCTTACCAACATTTTATAAACATGCCAAATATTTACCTGACACCTTATCAACACATCAAATATCTAATTCAAAGCTGGTCAATATATCAAAAGGCTAGCCAACATTTTCCCAACAAATTATATCGTGGAGACTTCAGGCAGTGTGCTACAGAATAGATTTAATAAATTGATGGATTTAATAGACTGATGTATTGTATACACTTTTAGTAAAATTTTCTTTACTTGCAAAATAAAACAGCTATTTGTTGGTGGCATTATGGCAAAAGAATCTTGTTTAACATATGTACTATTAAAGTCTTTAATCTAAATTAAATTCTAAAAAATGCAATCCTACTAGGACTCTGGACAGAGTGCCTGGCAGGTCACTCAGACATTGATTTTTGGTTACCTTAGTGATTGCATAAGATGTGCTAGCAATGTCTTAAAATGCCTTGGAAGGTACCGTAATAATAATTGATTTAAAAAGGAATTAGTTGGACAGAACAGAAATAAGTGAATGTACCCCACTCCCAATGAACTCTCTAGTTACAGCCCTGCCTGGCCTTGTGCCCATTTTCGTTTGGCAGGCGGAGTGAACGCCTTAGCAGGCGTCTTGTTTATATATTTAGTAAACTTACCTCTACTAACTATACTTAGAATAGTTAGTGTATATCAGCTAGTGCATATCTTTATGGCTCCAGGAATTGAACCTGGAAACCTAATTAGGTCCACTCTAATTAGGTCCCCTCCAGGGCCTTTTTTTAAAAAAAACTTAACAGTAATATGGTTTCAGGCGTGACATAATTAAACACTGTAGAAAATACAGTTAAATCCTTGCAGGTGTGACATAACAAAACATAGTAGAAAATACAGTAATGTATCACTAACGTAAATACTAATTTACCGACGAAGGGATATCGATCGAAAACGTCGAATGCTGTACATAAAGTTTAAGCAATGAGAGATCCTGTGTATTTCTGTGCTTTTCACTGCACCATCGACACTTGTAACGTTAGTTCGTGATATTAATTTTTATCGAAACGAAAGCTAAAGAACTTACAAAGTAAATGGGAACGGCAAAATAAATTAACAAGCTTACGTTCACTCTATCTTTGGAACTATGATGGCTTCGGTTGGTCTCGTTTTATCATTCTGCTTATGATCTCATCTGTTTGCTATTCTCTCTTCATAAGACATCACGCCGGTCAAGTAGGCTCAATCATATCGGGCAAACCAACATAAAATAAAGAAGAAATTTATGTTACAATTAAATTTACGTTTGAAATATTGGAGACTCAACAGAAATTTGACTGTAAATAACTGTAGTCATTCACTTCTTAAGTCGATATCAACTCTTTCCCATCTTGTTTTGTCATAGGGTGGTGGTGTTGTGTTTAGTTTTTACTTGGAGAGTAGAGAGAAGAGAGAGAAGTAGGGATCCACGTCTTTTCAACTATCAAAATCCGAAAATGCATGGGTTGTAACAAGTCTGTCGACATCTTGCGTTATCAGAATGTGTTAGCAGCCTTGTTGACAACAAGCGTTCTGTGTGTTTTCAACAAACCTGTTCAAGTTCATTTTGCAGACTTGTTATCCACAGGCATGTTGCAAGTTGTTTCAACAAGTTACAACAAGTCTGCAAATGAGTAGTTTATCGAGTTACAACACGCCTATTTTGACAGACTTGGCGCAACTTGATGAAATCATAGATATTAGAAAGGCAAATGAACTGGCAGCTTTTTTTGTCGTGTGTATTTCATCTTCATTTGGCAGGCAAACTGGAAACAAACATTGCCTCAGGGCTTGCAATTGAAAAAGGCTTTGTAACACGTGTTGCACGTGCAAAATACAAACTTTGATGGCTTAAATATTTCGCTAAACTTGTCGTAATTGCACATAAAATTTATCTATACCACAGCTCAGACACTCGCCTACAACTATATAGAAAATAAAGAATACTAACTTGAAATAAAGACAGGATTGCTTCAAATAGCTTCCCTTGCCTTTAAATCTGGGAATTGCACATTGGCCGCTCACTGACTTGTAACAACTGGCGTTGACTAGTATGCGGACTATTGTTAGTTTAAGCCCAGGTTTACTATTTACCAGCTTATACCATAGATATCTCATATACACTAGATGGTGCATCCCACCATGTGGGCAGGCGAAAATTGAAGCCGGATCGCAGGTGATGGTCGTTCCCACAGAGTTGACACGGAGCATGATAATTTGTGTACTTTTTATTGCGGAAATGGACAAAGTTGATAATTAGTTCTCTTTTATGTAGCTAAAAAGTATTTAATACACACAAATGCAGAAAAGTATAGTGTTTTCTGTAGCATTTTTTGATGAGTGGGAACGACCAATATAGCCGCCGTCTATTGTTATGATGGGATATCTACGGCTTATACCCAGGTTTACAAAATTATTTCAACTCTTAGAACTCAATGATCAAATTTCTCCAACGATCCGAAGAACATACTTCATAAACATTTGCTAAATTTCTATAAATATTTTCACTAGTCATAAAAAATTTATTTGCAAGTTTCTTTTAAATTGCCTCGATGTTTTATGAAGGAAGATCGTTATCGGCCAAAAACGTGCGATTATTTGCTTCGCGGAATGAAAACATTTTCATGAATGGTTCAAAGACAGCCACAACGCTGTGGTTTATTATTTATGCAATCTCAGACATCAACTTTTGATGGAGAGCTTGAGATTTGGGGAACTGCAAGTGCGAGGTTTAATAACGCGAGGCGAGGGCGCGAAGTGTTTTCATGATGAAAGGAGCGCCAGGTAGGTGTGTGTGTGGGGGGGGGAGTATGGGGAGGGGGGAAGTATGGGGAAAGGGGGGGGGTAACGTTTCTGTGATGGCAGCAAGCAAGTAAGAGAAGTTCTAAGTTTCAAAGTACGAGAACGTAATATAATGCAAAGCACTTCTTACAATTTTTCAAAACTTTTTTTAACAGGCTACAACTTTTTTGATTGGAAAACATATTTCTATATACACTTGGGATCTTATTAAAAACACATTCGCTTGCCTTCTGCTCGGCTCTGTTCAAGAAAACAAAGCCGCTCGTATTAGAAACAACATTACATCATAACAGTCAAAATCCCCAACTCTGCAAAATATTTCTCATTCAAAAAAGTGTTGGCAACTTTGAGAAGCTGGGTAGACCAGTTTTTGAACAAGGCTCGAACTTTGACAATACAAAGAGGTTCCTGTTTAAACGCGCAAGCAAAAAATACACGGGAAGACATTGAACATTTAGCCATTTTTAGATTAAATTTGGCCAGCAACAGCTAGGACGATCCCTTGACATGTACGCGTTGATGTACCGCGTCCTTCGATGTCTGGGCCAGGGATAGGTGGATTAGCCGCGGATAATCGTTAATGGCAGATTAAAATTAAACCCCTGAGCCATGACGTCAGAACTAAACGGGATCCGTTTTGATGCAGACGAAGTTGGAATGCTGTTCTGATTTCTAGCTTGTTTTAAGATAAGGTTTATATATATACATGTAAACGCTCGACTTCGTTACAGAACAATAGCTCTTGTTGGCTTATCGCCCGAAGTATTTGGTCAAAATTTAAAAAAAAGCTCTTCAGTAGTTCTAGGTTGATAACCAAAAATGTTCCCACAGAAAGCATTGAGTTAGCACTCAGCCGTCAAACTGGACGAGTAAACACTCCAAACGATGTGGCCATAGATTAAACGGAAAGCATGAAGTGATATCCCAAATGGAAACCACGGCGATTAAAGTTTAAATTCGAGCACAAATATATGGACACATTTGCATCAACAATGTGGCGCACGGTGATTTCAAAGCCTGAACTCGATCTCAATGAGAAATATCTTATCACCTCGGTTTTTATTGAAATTTATTGTCGACAACTTTTGATGAGGAATTGATTGGCATATTATTTCTCCAGCAGCATATTATATCAACTGGTATTTTATTAGCGGCAAAGACAACACAGTCAAAAAAAGGAACGAACAAGTCCCAACAATTTAGGATGCGTTCGCATGGCTTGCGACAGCTAGTTGACGACAAGTTTGACAACAGACTTGTTGCAAGTTGATTGTCAAAACTTGTTATCCACAGCTTGCCGCAAGTTATTTCAACAAGTTGTAACAAGTCTGAAATTCACAAGTTGCTTTTCACAACAAGCTTAAAGATTTTTGTGACAGTAAACTCTTACCGGATAGAAGAAGGTCTTCTTTCAGATTTCTCACGACGGCTAGAAAGAACCAAGGTATCCGAACACACCCAGATTCGACAACAATCCAATCTTGTGTAATGCTCATAAAACTGGTTGCCCAAAGCAGGATTATAGCTAACCCTGGGTTTAGTAGTTCTACAAGCAAGGCGATTATTTCAGATATTTAGAATTTAAAACTAGTGTTGATCCTGACAAGATTTCTGAAGAAACATTTCCAAAGTAATAAACAATTAACTGCAGGGAAATTTATTTTAAATTTTACGTTACCCCATCAAGAGTTCCAAGCTAATACACGCTTTTCAAAAACTTCTCCAAACCTACTCCACGAGAAACTCGCATAAAAGGAACTTATAACTTACAACCTTATACAATCTTAGTCAGCCTGTGAGTAAAATGCGGCTTTGAGCTTATACTTAATCAAAGTGTTGTTACCTTTTTCAACTCTTGATGCATGGATTTATTCCTGATAATTAGTCAGCAAAAGAGTCGATGAGGGGTTAGATAAGATTGACATGATATTCAGAACGTCCATTAAACTATCCATTTTTTACGTGTCTGAAAAATCGCATTATTGGAAATAATGGAAAAGGAAAAAAAAATAAAGTTACAAATAACCGTAAATTAAACCTTACTGAGTAAACACACTGAAGCATAACCATAAATTGGTTTAATCTTTTGATGATTAATATATTAATTCTATGTACAACTTGCATCTGTCTTTTTCTGAAGAAATGGGACCCAATCTCTAGGAATACCTAAGTTCAACTGAAATATAGTGATGAATTCTTCTTCATTTGAAAAACTGAATTGAGATTGTTGATTTTTTCCTCGACAACTTTTTCTTGACCTTGTATTTGCCTGCTTGTTACAAGCATGGAAAGCTGACATATTTTCCTTGACATATAGCTTTTTAAAAGCTCACAATACCAGTTTTTGAACAACAAAAAAATGTTCAAAAATTTTGCTTGGCCACGGAGGTTTCGAGTTTGTTTCATTGACAGAAAGAGTGAGATAATTATGACCTAGGAAATTGATTTGAAACTGATTTCTAAGCTGAGGAAATTGATCTGATATTGATTCTGAGGTCGAGGGAATTGATCTGAAATTGATTCTACGGTCTAGTAAATTGATCTGAGATTGATTTTAAGGCCTAGGAAATTGATCTGAGATTGATTCTAAGGACTAGGAAATTGATCTGAAATTGATTCTGAGGCCTAGGAAATTGATCTGAAATTGATTTTAAGGCCAAGAAAATTGATCTGATATTGATTCTAAGGCCCAGGGAATTGATTTGAAATTGATTCGAAGGCCTAGGAAATTGATCTGATATTGATTCTAAGGCCCAGGGAATTGATTTGAAATTGATTCTATGGCCTAGGAAATTGATCTAAGATTGATTCTAAGGCCTAGGAAATTGATCTAAGATTGATTCTAAGGCCTAGGAAATTGATCTAAGATTGATTCTAAGGCCTAGGAAATTGATCTGATATTGATTCTGAGGTCGAGGGAATTGATCTGAAATTGATTCTAAGGCCTAGGAAATTGATCTGAGATTGATTCTAAGGCCCAGGGAATTGACTTGAAATTGATTCTAAGGCCTAGGAAATTGATCTGAAGAACTCTAAATTTCATTAACAGTGTAATAATTAAACTATATATAAACTATACTTAAACATTACTTAATTAAACTATATATAATACTGGACTCACAAAGTGTTTGATAGAAGCAATAGAAGTTATTCCTATGGCTCATACAAAAATTGTTAAAAGGGAAATAGTGAAGCCGTATCCTGAAGATTGTATTATGTTTACATTACAAAAAAAAACACAGCGCAGTTTTATTTTTATTAAATGAATAGGTGATTATACCTTTGCGGGTAATTGTCAGAATGCTGCCTCTATTAAATTGCTTTTTCCAAAGTGCTAATGATTTGAAAAACAAAACTCTAATTGCAGTGAGGAGACAACCGCCGGCTACATTTTGATCATCAGAGATACTTTTCGATAAACTCACTTTTTATGGAATGAATATATTTAAGCAAATGATACGGTTGTTTCTCACTTATAGTACTTAGAAGGTTTTAATGCTTGCGGGCAAAAAATTGCTCTTGCAAAACACTCAACGCTATCTGCATTACGAGACGATGAAAAAACACCTTTTAAAAAACGCAGTTGTGTAGTTTTGCAATCTCTATGAATGTGAAGCAATGTTTGAAAAGAGTTACGAAGTATCTGTATTTCACACGGTTAATTTGGGCTTTGTTATCAGGAATGACGTTTTATTGCGAGTTAATTGCGTCGGCAGTTTGCGATGCCAAAGAAGTTATCGATTTTCGCCACACTCATCTTTATTATGGAAAACTCAAATGTCAACATCGGTATAACACCTCGATTAATCATTAAATATCTAGCATGGGGCATCGCAATGTTGATATATAGAATTAACAGCAAATGAAGCTTATATCAATATTAATAATCTCAAGGTATAATTGTTTATAGTGCTGGCTAGGCGTATAGAGCTTTGAAATGAACGTGTTCCACGTGCAAGACTGTTTTTCGAAGTAGCACGCAATGAATACTACATGTCATCTAGTTTTCAAAAGTTATTTTAATATTCTGATGCAATATAAGCCAAGCCGCTTATCGATAGGATGATCAAAAACTAAAATTTCTATGCATGCACAACACCGGGAAAACAGCCGTTTGATGTGACACTTCTACGGAACATCACGGAATGTTTGCGATTGAAACACATTATAGCACGGTTAGCTTAAACTAAGGCCGTTAGAATCGATGTGATTCCGTGCTTGCTAAAGCTACAAGTGGTGAATCGCAGTTGATTTAACATGCATGTATGAAAAGCTTCAGCACAGGTGTCTTATGGTTTCTGCGTGGAAAATTGTTTAAACGCAATCATAGCTTTTATCGATAAAAGGAATGAATTTTTAAAACGCTTTTCGTGGGCGCGAAGAAGCATAAAAGAAACAACGGAAAGACGAACAACATTAGTAGTATCTATCATTCCACGACAAAGCATGGCTGCCTTTTACGGTGTGATATTCGTGGCAATTAGTTGCATATTTTTAGCGGAATGCCGGCATCTGACGAGCCGAGAGGACGAAGATTTGTTCGCCGCATTCGAGAATGTGTACAACGATTTTAGGCCGAGAATGGGAGATGAGGTCATCGAATTGGAAGAGATCGTGGGGCCGAGGCGAGGAAGGGGAATCGAGCTCGGACCAAGACGAGGACGTGATGCTATAACCGAACTCGAAGTCGAGGAAGGACCCCGAAGAGGAAGAAACCAAATATTAAGACCTCCCATGGGGAGAGACGAAGAAACTACTGGACCACGTAGAGGAAGAGACGAAATAACAGGACCTCGACGGGGCAGAGACGAAATAACTGGACCAAGACGAGGAAGAGACGAAATAACAGGACCTCGACGGGGCAGAGACGAAATAACTGGACCAAGACGAGGAAGAGACGAAATAACAGGACCTAGACGAGGCAGAGACGAAATAACAGGACCTAGACGAGGCAGAGACGAAATAACAGGACCTAGACGAGGCAGAGACGAAATAACAGGACCTAGACGGGGAAGAGACGAAATAACAGGACCTAGACGTGGCAGAGACGAAGAAATTACTGGACCTCGGAGAGGAAGAAACGAAATCACCGGACCGCGGAGAGGATGAATGACCGTTCTGGAACATTTAGGAAAATTTCATGGAACATTAGACCCCGTAAGACCAACCGAGATTAAAAAGATACATCAATTTAAAATCAACTTGCCACGGCTGCATTGTAGCTAGACTGGCTCAATAAATACATAGCTATAAATAAATATATATATTTTCGGTAGAATCGTATGTAATTTGAAATGTAACGATGAAAATTACAGTGTAATTGAGAGAGTAATATATGCTTTGAAGTCAATTACCGCAACGTTAAGTTACTGCAACGCGTGTTTCTGTATTATTCTACCTAGCTTAAAACAATTAGCTTCCAGTCACCGACACCGCTAAAATGTTTATCTAATGTATCTCTCGAACTACAAACCCACAAAAACAAGTTTAAAAATGTACAGAAATGCGGTAACCCTTCCCTAGAATTTTTCCTAAATCTGAAGCTTTGCATGTTTGTGTTTTTGAGTATAAACTGAATTATTTATCCGGTTTATGCCAAACACTATAAGGGGAGCCTAAACCCAAGACTAGAAACCGCCAATTTTAGAGAAATTGATAAAGTATCGAACTCCAGGGGCCGGTTGTTTGAAGCCCGTTTAGCGTAAACGGTGGACAAGTCAAAATTAAATAACACTCTTACATCACTCGTTAAACAACTAACTTGAATATTTTGCAGTAAATATGTAGTTGTAAGCAAAATCATTCTATTAAGGTTCAAAACTTTTGGTTTGGTTGTTGAATGAATCTATAAACTTGGTTTCTATTTTGAGCTTACCCGCCGTTTAAGCTAAACAGGCTTCGAACAACCGGCCCCAGTAGGCTAATGATGGCAGATACGTGTGGAAAACGAACAGAAATCGATCTGATAAAAGGCCGGGCTTTTGAACACAATAGCACTGGTGTAATATATTTATGGCATGCTTAACATATAATAATATTAATACATACATACATTGTTTACTTTTTACAAGTCATCTTTGTCCCAATGTTCTTTGATTAAATATCTTCTAGTCGAAAAACCCAGCGACTGTTATATGTACACACCTTGAAAGAATTGGAAACTGGGTTCAGGCGTATTTTAATGTACGCCGAAAACGCGCAAGGTGAATCAAGTCTGTTGACATCTTGAAACAGACTTGTTATCAACAAGCCGATATCAGGATGCGTTCGCATGGCTTGCGACAGCTTGTTGACCAATCATAGACAATCAAAACTTCATTTAAAAACACAAAATCATTTCAACATTGGCTGGTCTTTAAACGAGCTATGTACTAATGCTACTACGATAAAAATAACCCCCCCCCCCTTTAATTGCTTACCACTAAATACAAATTACATATGCTAAAATTACACACTTTCAACTGTTATGCGTTGCAAATCGTCAACAGATACGTTGAAAGTTGATTGTCAAAACTTGTTATTCACAGGCTTTGCTGGTAGTATATAGAAGAGGGGTCCTGGAGCGCGCGGTGCACCTAGCACCATGACGTCATCATTTCTTAATTTATTCAGACTCGCGGTAATTTATGCACGCTTGTTCAATATTCTTCGATTCTCGAACGCCTGCTGTTTGTGTATCTATACGATTTGTTGTTTATTTCAGGCCATTTTGCTTTAAACAACCACAGGTTTTTTTTTCTCACAACTTCATCGGGTGCCGTTAATGTGCAGTTTGTGTTTATCTACAGTTTTCAGTGTATTCCTAGCTAATCGCCAGTTAATAACCTTTGTTTATGTACGGTTCTCATTTCTGCCTATTGCGTTTATGCTGTTTGTTTATCTGCATCGGCACAAACGGGTCTTTAACATCACATGGTTTTGCAGATTTTCCTTCTGGCTCCCACTGCTGTGGGGTGTGACGAATACGAAATCGTACGGATTTTAAAAGCAAAATATTGTTGCAAAGATGTTTCCCAGGACCCCTCTTCTTTATACTACTATTGCTGCAAGTTGTTTCAACAATTTGGAACAAGTCTGTGAATGACAAGTTGCAACAAGCCCGATTTTAACAGACTTGTTTCAACTTAATGAAATTGGCAAGTTTGTTGCAACTAGTATCAAGCCTGTTGGCTTCATTGAGTTGCATCAAGTCTGTGAAAATCAGACTTGATCCAAGTTCACATTTGAAGACTTGCTGTCAGTTGCTGAAACAACTTGTATCACGCTTGTGAACAAAAAGTCTTAAGGTTGCTCGATAGTCTAACTCATAGCACATAATACTTCTTTCGCCATAGAATCTTTTACAGTGCGCGTGTAAAGCTTAGTTTAGGTCATTGCATAGCTCTACTGGTTGTCTTCATAATTGGAAAAGTTTTATACTCCTACCGTTCGTATGTCCAGAAATATTGTTGTCATAGGTAAGGTGTGGAGTCTATGCTAATGAAATTATAATTAGAATCGAGTTCCAACAAGAAACATGATTTCTATGTTCAGGCAAACTTTGAAGAAATTCTTTTTTAAATACAGCAAACAGTGCTATAGAGCTGTGCAATGACCTAAAATGAAGCTCAAGCATTCACTACAAAACATTTAATCGTAGAGACATAAAATTTCTAATGAAGTCTGACTATCGAGCCACCTTAACAAGTCAATTTGCATCAAGCTTGTTGACAACTTGCAGTAGACTTGTTATCATCAAGCCGGAGCAAGCGATGTGAACACATCCTGATATCGGCTTGATGACTGCAAGGTAACAAAGCCTGCAGCAGACATACTGTAACTTGTGCATGCGTTTTTGGCTGTGGGGTTTGGTGGAAGACATTTTCAAACCACGGGTTATCAACTTTTCCAAGTGATCGACTCTCAACTCACCTTAGAGTTCTAAAAACTGCGCTGCCTTCCTCTTAGAAAAGCAGTATCCGTTTCTCGACTGGTTTTCTACAGATCGGACACTCGTGCATACGATCCCCGCACAGTTGACATGTCCCGTGACCACACAGGAACACCAAGTTTTTTCGTTTGTCCAAACACACAGGACACTGCGTCTATAACCACAAACACTTTGTTTATGTAACCATAGAACAAATGGTTAGGAAACTCATGCGAATTACAATTCAAGTCATTATCTATGTTTTCTGGTTTACACACGAAAAAACGCACAAGTTGCTACAGACCTGCAAACAAGTTGTAACAAGTCTGTTCACAAGTTGTTCACAAGATGTATTCGCACTGCTAGTTCCGAATTTGTCGGAACAAGTTTGAAACAAGTGTTGACAAATTGTAACAAGCTTGATGGGACTATCAGACCTGTTACAAGATTGCTCCAACAAGACTGATACAGCATGATATAACAATATTGTCACAGCCTTGTGTTATCAATCTTGTAACAAACTTGCTACAACAGGATTGTATCAGAGTTGTTTGAACAACCTAGTAACAAGTCTGATATTTTCGTCAAGCTTGTTACAAGTTGTCAACAAGTTTGGAACAATTTGTTGACAAACTTGGTACAAGCAGTGCGAACACATCTTGTTGACGGCTTGTCTGCAGACTTCTTACAAGTTGTGAGATTTTTACGTGTGTAGGACGGAAATAAGTTCCTTCATCGTCACGCGCGTGTCGTATTCTCGCTTATCAACTAACCAATGCAATAACCAGCCTGGGTAGGAGTACATAGAAATAACTTCAATTCTTACTTGTTCTTTGATCTCTTGTAGTTGTTGTTTCAGTGTTCCGATGTCGTGTTGTGTCAGTTCTCGTTTTGGCGAGCAGGTCGTGGTCAGTTCTTCCGGTTCTGCAAACCAATTTGTTGTTATTGTAGTCAGTAACGGGGGCTATTTAAAGTTTTAAACTTACAAAGAACTTTTAAAGTTGACAATATTAATTCCTAGTGATAATTCCTGGAGGTAAAATCTGACAGATCTTTTCAATGAATTCCGACCGACAATTTTAATTTGATCCGTACTTGCTAAAGTTTCCTCCCAAAAACCGATGACATCCAAAAGCCAAAAGCCCCCGTGGGGTCCAATGTACGAAAGGTGAACAGCGCTATCCACCGGATAGTGATTTTCTCAGACTTTCTAAACATGTTCAGTAACTGGTAACTAATTGGTAAAACCCATATAAAAGTTCAGTATTTTTGAGTTAAAGTCACTTTTTATCGATCCACCTTGAGTAAAACCGACCCCTGGTCTTTCCTACAGAGAAACATCTTTTTGTAGTCAAAATATTGAGCTCACCAGAGCACTCAAACTGTCAATACCTCTTCTATATATCTGTGCACACAATCTATATACGGCGTAGTTGTTTAAATTACGGGCGATAATTTCGTGTTCTCATGCAGTATGGCCAATACAAATCGTAATCCAAGCCCTAACCAAAACCTTAATCCTAACCAGCGTTTTATTTGTCATGTTTTAACTTTGACGGATTGAAGATTTGATTAGATTTAGGGCTTGGATTAAAATTTAATTTCGCGTACTGAGAACACGGAATTATTACCAAATTATACGGCAAAAACCGGAGAACACGGGAGCACAAACAATAAACATACCTCGGCCTCCACAACAAACAATGAACGGGATGGATTTTTGGATCGTCTCGCGACATTGGATGCATTTCTTCATCAACGCTGCACAGCCTGCAAGAGTTTTTGAAACATTAAAATAGTAAACCTTCGCACAGCCAGGAACATGCAAGTTGAACGAAGCAAGTCTGTTGTAGGCTTGTGACCTTGCTTAACGGGACTGTCGTATTAATTCAGCGTTCCGCTCTGTATTATAGTTAAACGCTTGAAAGACTATTTGTCCATCATCTTCGCAGATCAAATTTACAGTCGCGGCAATAGAAGTGTTTGGAAAATATTTAACCAATTCATTTGCTCAAGTTTAGCAGTTCCTCCGATCAATTCCTCCCGTGATTCCTCAAATTTTGAAAAGTTCGTTGCAATGTTCACAACTTCCTGTTGATTGACCATATTGACCAATCAGAATGTTCACGAATAAGATATAGCGTTCTGATTGGTCAATTAACAGGAAGTCGTGAAGGAACTCCTTCAAAATTTTGAGGAATTGATCAGAGGAACTCCTACATTTTAATCAATGAATTGGTCAAATATTTTCGGAACGCTTCTATTGCCGCGACTGTAAACATCTCTGCAATTCGACAGTCAAAAACATGCAATTTGCAACAGGTCTCTTAAGATTCAGCAACAGTCTTGTTATCAACAAGCCGATATCAGAATGTGTTCTCATGGCTTGTGACAGCTTGTTGACGAAAAGTCTATTGCAAGTTGTCAACAGACTTGTTGCAAGCTGATTGTCAAAACTTGTTATCCACGGGCTTGCTACAAGTTTTTTCAAGTTACATGTAGAACAGTTCTGCAAATAACAAGTTGCAACCAGCCTCATTTTAACAGACTTCTTGCAACTTGATGAATTTGACAAGTTTTTCGCAACTTGTTCGCAACGAGTTGCAACAAGCCAGTAAAGCTGACAGCTTGCAACAAGTCTATGGCGTTGTTGGTTGTGTAGGTTAGTCGTACCAGTTCTAGTAAACCTACCAGTACAAGCGTTCATATGCTGACATGGTGTGAACAGTACGCTCGCTTTCTGATCAGAACACACCATACATTCTTCAATCTGAAAAAGTATTTCAATTTTGTATAAAAATATCATTTTCCATGCGTGGAAACAGGGTTTGAATAACAATTCCATTTTAGGCGATCAGGCATGTACAAGGAATTTTACTAATGTTTTCTTAAAAATGACAATGTTTCCTAGTTTCTTCACACTGGAAAACATGGCAAAACATTGTCAGATAGGAAACAATGTTTCTTACAAAAATCTTTCCTAGATTCTCCACACTGGAAAACATGACAAAAAAAATGATAGGAAACAATGTTTCTCACAAAAATGTTTCCTAGTTCCTCCACACTGGAAAACATGGCAAAACGCTGACAGGAAACGAAGTTTTCGCAATAATCAGTTTGTCTTGAGACCCTCGAGTTTTACATTACCTTGGTTTTCGATTGAACGGGCTCCTTGCACAGCAAGCATTTCTTAACCCGCGAGGAGCACACGAAGCAGGTAGTCACATGACCACACGGACCGTATAAGGTATCCCGTCGTGCATCAGAACAGACCATGCACTCGTCGTGTTTCTCGTCTTCCATTGGCTCATTCTGCGCAGACGCACTGGCACAAGCCACCTGGTTGTTCGGAATTTGATCACTAAAGAAGAATATTCAAACATTAATGATTTTTACATATCTTGGTGTTATACACTAAGTTAAGAATGATGTTTGTAAATTGTAATGTTACTACAAATAATTATCTATTATTGGACTAGGTCGGGCTAAATATCGTGATTTGTCGGTGGCGAGAAGATCAATTCTTTGCCGATGCAGAAGGCAGAGGGAAATAATTAATCTGCGAACCACTAACAAATGACGATAATTTGCGAGAACCGAGTTCAACAATTGTCTTATCATTCTCTTACATAGTTTCTTATATGACTTATAACTAGGAACAACCAGCTTTTCACACAAACCTTCTGAATGTTCAGCTAAGCGAGTAGACAATGTTTACCAAATTGAAAAGAACGCGCATGCTCAAAGTGCTCAGAGTGTTATTTGTATGCAGTTATTTGCAGGTTAATTAATCAATCAGAATTAAGAATGCATATGAAGAGAATGATAATGAAATATCATATACTTGATCGTAGGTTCGATTCCCACCGCGGTCAGACATGTACATACTGTATTTCTCAGCTTGACTTGACTGGGCAACACCACAAACATGTTCAGAAAATATTTTCCAAAAAATTTCAGATCTTGTCATCATGCTTTGTTTGCAATAGGCTTGAAACAATATTGTTATTTTATCAAGTTGCTACAAGCTTGTCATTCGAAACTTGTTTTAAAACAAGTTACCAGGGGTCGGTTGTACGAAAGGTGAATACCAGATAGTGATTTTTTCAAACTTTCTAAACATGTTCAGTAACTGGTAAAACCCATATTGAAGTTCAGCACTTTCGAGCTAAAATCACTTTTCATCTCTTGCAAATTCAATATCACTAATGTCATTACTTTTTATGCCTTTCTGCGGAAGTTGAAAAATCACTATTCGTTGGATAGCGCTATCAATCTTTCGTACAACCGACTCGAGGAAGATAACTGGTTGTTGGAACAATTTGTACTAATAACGTGATCCAGGCCGGAAGGTTAGTTTTTTGATCTGTAAGAAGCTGCTAGAAACTAAAGCCTTGTCTTACAAACTCCTTGAAAATCACACTTGATGCAACTTGATATTTGCAGACTTGCTGCAAGTTGTTGAAACAACTTGTACCAAGCTTGTAAATAAAAAGTCTTGAGAATCAACTTGCATCAAGCCTGTTGACAACTTGCAGCAGACTTGTTATCATCAAGCTGGAGCAAGCGATGTGAACACATCCTGATATCGGCTTGCTGACTTTTTATTTTTACTTCATCTAAAACACTATCCCACCATAGCACTAGCATAACCTACATGTTTCTGTCTCTGTTGCAGTTGGTCAAGGCACGACACAAGTTGGGATCTGGACACAGATCTAACGGACTCTGGCCTCTCTTATTTCTGAACGTTAAGTCGGCTCCATTGGCGGCGAGGAACATCGATATAGATGCACTGCTCTTCTTGTCCCCACCATGACTACCAAGTCCCATCAACAACTGAAACACGAAGATATTAAAGCATAAATAGCAGAGTAATCTCATAGCTTTTAGCAAATCTGTCGAACAAACCGTCGAGAAGTTGTGTACGCACTACTTTTCCCAAGTTGCCAACAAGTTTGGAACAAACTGTTAACAATTTGTAAGAAGATTGACGGAGCTATCAGACTTGTTACAAGGTTGTTCCAACAAGACTGATAGAGTCATGATATAACAATATTGTTACAGCCTTGCTACGTCAGCCGTGTAACATTCTTGTTCTACCATGACTGTATCAGTCTTGTTGGAACAACCTTGTAAAAAGTGTGATAACTCCGTCAAGCTTCTTAAAAGCTGTTAACAGCTTGTTCCAAACTTGTTACAACAAACTAGCAACAAGCAGTACTTGTGAACAGATTTGCAACAATTTGTATCCAGATTTGTAACAACGCGTGGGTTTTACGTGCGAGATTCTGAGATCTTCGCCAATAACCTATGGGAATTCCAAACTTCTAAAAGTTCATGAACCCTTACAATGACACCAGACATGCAGTACCTTTCCGACATCTTGTCGGTCTTGTAGTAATCGAAGCTGCGACAATGTGTGATGCCGGAGTGCTTCATGTAAGGCCGTATCACCGTCTTTGTCTGGGATGTCCAGTCTTGCCCCTTCACGAACGAGCAACTACAGAAAATACACAAAAAATGTCTGATTTTACATTTACTATTATATCATTAGTACTATTTCTTCGATGTAGTAGTTTATAGATTCTTGCGATATTTTGATTGCATAATTCAGTCATTCTTAAGAGGGTTCGCTTTTAACACTGCCTACAAAGTTTACTTATTTAATTATAATGGGGCCGATTTTTGGAAAAATGAATACCGCTATCCAACGGTCATGGCTAAAGGGGATAGACGAGAGGTAGGTTTTCAAGATGGCGGCTGTTTTTCAAGATTCTTAAAACGTGAATGACACAACAACCAAACATTTATATCATTCCTAAAGCTTACCCTAACCCTTACTCTAAACCTAATCACAAATTCACAATTTAGGAGTGCTATAAATGTCTGGTTGTTGATTCGTTCTCGTTTTAAGAATCTTGAAAAACAGCCTCCATCTTGAAAACCTATCTCTCGTTCATCCCCTTTAGCCATGACCGCTATCCAACGGATAGTGATTTTTTCAAAGGCATAAAAAGCAATGACACCAGGGGTACTGAACTCACACGAGAACTCGCACAAGATAAAGAGACTTTAACTCGGAAATGCTGAACTTTAATATGGGTTTTACCAGTTACTGGACATGTTTAGAAAGTTTGAAAAAATCAGTATACGATGGATAGCGCTGTTCACCTTTCGTACAATAAAGCCATGAAGACAGTTTCCAACGTAACCACGCAAGAAGCACACTTACCCTGACTATCTGCGTATGCTGTCTTTCCACAGCAAGATGAAGGGGCGTTTGAAGATTTATATTTTGAATATTGATATCCGCCTTCCCCTGAAATAAGAAAGGTATAAACATATATACAGCTATTTCAATTAAGGTTGTCCTTCCAAAAAGCGTAAACTGTCAACTAATATATGCGCTTAAGGGACGATGGATTATTGATTACTTACGCCCTGATACTCAGGGAATTATATCTGTGGCACGTAAATTTGCTATGTCAAACGAGAACGCTGAATGAGAGTTGACAAGAGAGAGTTTGTATAAAAGAGATTTTTCAACTCTCATGTCCTGGTCAAACGAGAACAAGAATTGCATGAGAGTTGAGAAACGAGAGTTTGTATGAGAGTTTTCTTAACTCTCATGTCCTGGTCAAACGAGAACAAGAGTTGCATGAGAGTTGAGAAACGAGAGTTTGTATGAGGGTTTTCTTAACTCTCATGTCCTGGTCAAACGAGAACAAGAGTTGCATGAGAGTTGAGAAACGAGAGTTTGTATGAGGGTTTTCTTAACCTTCATGTCCTGGTTAAACGAGAACAAGAGTTGCACGAGAGTTGATGAGGGTTAAGAAGCGAGAGTTTGTGTGAGAACAAGAGTTGCATCAGAGTGGACAAGCGAGGGTTTTCTCCACCCCCTGGTCCTGATCAAACGAGGGTAAGAGTTGGCTCATATTAGCGGTCCAACGAGCAAAAACTCTTATCAACCCTTGTCGATATTCGAACCTGCTTAAAATTTACTCTCCGAAACAGTTGCCGATAAAAGAGGGTGGTGGAGAGTTGCAATACAAAAAATGGGGGGGGGGGGGAGAGAATGAAAAAAGGAGGGATAATACAAAAATTAAGGGGTGGGGAGCCAATACAAAAACTATGTACCTGTTTAACAAGAAGCTCGGCGACCTCCACGTGGTTATTTAAAGCAGCCAAATGTAAAGCGGAATAACCATCATCTTTCCTTTCGTTCACGATGTACGCTCGAGGTAATTTGCTGAGCAAAATTTTCATCGCACTAAGGAAAATTATGATTCTTAAATTCAGTCCCAGATACATAGCTTCCAGCATTTAAAAACCGACAGTTGTAAACTGTTTACATTGTCAACACAGAGTAGCAAAAAGCGTCCAACTTTCCTCTGGGCAAAATTTTCAAAGTTTGCAAACCTTCCTCAAATTTTCAATTTCAAATTTCTAGGCTTTCTAAATGAATCTTGAAAATGAATCACTATTTTTTTCAGGAAGAAGGCATGATTTTCTAGGATAGACCATCATGCATTAATTTTCTTGTTATGTTAGAGTTTAGGATACATTTTGTAGAGTGTTGACATGAAACCTATTTCCCCGTGGACTGCCCATTTTGCAAACCTTCTTCACGGGTAATATCCGGATACCCATGGCTTTTTTGCAACTCTGTGTCAACATAATATCATCAAAACTGAAACAAGTCCAAATTTTACAAACAAACTGACACATGCTTGAAGAGCAGACTGAAAGATGTTAAACTTACCTGGGGTTGCCTCTCAATGCGGCATGTTGCAATGAGTTAAAGCCATTGTTGTTTGACAGTGTGATATCTGCACCACCTTCCAAGAGTAAAGAGACGATATCGTCACGTTTCTTCGCAATGGCATCGTGTAGTGGAGTGTCGCCATCAGAATCCTTAAGGGTTTTTGAATTAAAATTATTTATGGAATGAAACTAGTTTGCATGGCCTCTAGAAACAATGCCTTAGACTGAGACAAACAAAATATAACACTTATGTAAAAAAACCATCGAGAGAACAGTTTAGAACTGATAGAGCTATTCAGTGTAAATAAAGTTAGCTTATTTTAAGTTTCCTCCTGTAGTAACACTGGATCATTGAGAAATGATATTTACTGGACCTCTAGGAAGAACAGTTCAGAATTGATAGAGCTATCCAGCATAAATAAAGTTAGTTTAGTTTAGGTTTCCTTCTGTGGTGACACTGAATCAATCAGAGATGATCTTTACTGGACCTCTAGGAAGAACAGTTCAGAATTGATAGAGCTATCCAGTACAAATAAAGTTAGTTTAATTTAGGTTTCCTCCTGTAGTAACACTGGATCAATAAGAGATGATCCTTACTGGACATCTAGGAAGAACAGTTTAGAACTGATAGAGTTATCCAGCATAAATAAAGTTAGCTTATTTTACGTTTCCTCCTGTAGTAACACTGGATCAATAAGAGATGATCCTTACCAGATCTCTGGAAACAACAGTTTAGAGCTGATGGAGCTAGCAGTACAAATAAAGCTAGTTTAGTTTAATACAAACTCGTCAAAATCCTGACCTGCAAACTAGGATGACATTTCAAATCCAGCATGGCCTTCACAACCAGGACGTGTCCTTTATTCACCGCGACATGTAATGGAGTTTGTCGTCGTTTGTTTCTTGCATTCAGATCAGCTCCTGCTTTGCCCAATTCTTCCACTATGATACATTCGTCCCCAAACGCCGCGTGGTGCATAGCTCGGTCCCCATCTTTATCCTACACGAGGAAACGAGGGAACAAATGGTGACAGTGACAGATTTACATAAAGAAAGGCGGGGGGTGTCTTGGTGGGAAAAACGTGACAAACGAACGCAAATTACGACATTTTCAAAGCTTGATTGCACATAAGCAATATTTAGCAAGTATAAATCTATCGTGATATTTTCAATTGTATTTGTCGTATCGACGTGTCGTATCAAAGGTAAAAATACGAGCGACGATTTATCAGAATTATCGTCATGCGTGATGACGATCGCGATATTGCTTAGAATCCGTACATAGCTTTTCAAAATGGCGATATTTGTAAGAACAGCGAACCAATTTTCCCCTTTGTTAAAAAAAAAACTACCCGTTTGTGTCGAAAAAATGGAAGGACTTCAAGTAAATCACCAAAAGCATATGCAGGTGCTCTTAGAATTTGAATGATACGATGTAATAAGTTGAAATAAAGCTAAGTTTTTAACATTATCAATCGAAAATGATTTAAAAGCTTTGGCGAATTTAGGTGGAGGTGAATGAAAGTCCGGTGATATTTGCCAGTTGCTTCAATACAGTTGATGATTGACTGAGATTGACTAGATAATGGTGCAGTCAAACATGAGAATATTGGCCAAGGATAAACTATCAAATGGCCGAGATGCATTTCGTTACAGCAAACGTAATTTACAATAATTTGACAACATGCTTAATGTCTACATCTCACGATAACCACCAACCTCAATTTCTAAATTAGCGTGTATGCTGATGAGCAGTTTCACAACATCCATGTGTCCATTTTGACTAGCAGCTTGTAATGCAGTGTGACCAGAGAACACGCCATTTACCTGAAACACAGTGAAGCGAGGGGAAATAAAATGAAGTAAATAAAAAAAGTGCACAAAGGAAAGGTCATTAAAGAGAAGGAAAGAGCAAGTAAAATGGAATGAAGACAAATAAAATTTCATGTCTCTAATAGTTTAAACTGCACTGAACCACTACGTTTGAGACATCTTTTCCACGTAGTTCAGACACAAACCACGACAGATTATTGCAGAATACTACCTACACTGGATCACCACGTTTGAGATATCTTTTTCAGGTAGTTCAGACACAAACCACGACAGCCCAATTGTAGAATACTACCTACACTGGATCACCACGTTTGAGATATCTTTTTCAGGTAGTTCAGACACAAACCACGACAGCTTATTGTAAAATACTACCTACACTGGACCACCACGTTTGAGATATCTTTTTAAGGTAGTTCAGACACAAACCACGACAGCGTATTGTAGAACACTAACTACACTAAACCACTACGTTTAATGAATCACTCACATCTGTTTCCCTTCTTAAGGCATCCTCAACTTTAGGTACATCGCCACTGGCGGCAGCTTTGACCAGTTCTTCTACAGGGTCACCAGACACGTGTGTCTCGAACAACTTCTTCAGCAAAGCACCCAGACGTTCTGTCAAGCAGAACATAAATTACGCATCAAGTAAAGCGAAGTACAGCAAGATTAAGCAAATCAGAGTACTCGAACATTAAAGTGTTTATGAAACGAAAATTTTCCCCACAATTTTTATTTGCAACGGAAAGATTAGTTAAAATCACATCATAACTTTTTTGATAGAATTTTTTAAATGTCTTACTTGTCGAAATCCTCAATTTTATTTGACACGAGTAAAACACAACCAGTGACGTCACTGGGCATAATTACTTTTCAAAAAAACTTTATTGGTTTGAAAAGTGCTCAAGGTATAACACTTGAATACCCTGGCCTGGATGTTAAACAGCCCACACACTAAGAAGTGTGGTTTCAGTTACTTCTCATTATTATATGGTACAAAATAAGCAATCTAACAGACGTTCATTGTACAGGACGAAATTGGTGGATATTTTATGTGCGTATCCTCTCTTATCCTTCATCATCCTTAACGCTGTGTAATATGACACCATGTAAATAGATTACCAGCTTATATATATATATATTCATGAACTCATGTAATTCTATATTATTAGTCTGAAGATGTCTAAAGTTAAAGACGAAACGTTACAAATAAAATTATCTTAAAATCTTAATAGTATATGCTTTGATGGCTTTACTAAAAGTCATACTTTAGGCCTCTAGTATTTATTATAAGAATCCGCTTTCCGCCTAGGAGATCTCTGGCTACATATCCTATAAAGTTGGATATCTCGAAAAGAAACAAAGTTACAAAAAATTCTACCGAAGAGGTTATATTGTCATTTTAACATATCCTCCCAATGCAATCAACAAAATGTTGGACAAAATTTCGTTTCATAAACACTTTAAGTAAAGCAAGACTTGCTTTGAAGAGTTTATACACATGGCTCTATAATTAAGTACAGTATTGCAAGCAAGGGTCATATTTCCTTACCACCAGATGATCCAGCGAGCTGAGAACTCTCCGATGAAGCAACTCGGAGCACGGCTGAAGGATTGTATGTCCAAGACGTTCCACTGATATCAATCTGGAAATAAAATATATTTTGTAAAAAAAAAAACACTGCAAATTTCCATTCAAAGTTTTTCAGTATTTTTTTAACTAAACACTTAAAATTGTACTTAGGCTAATCTTCCTCTAGATCACGAAATACTGTACCAGTCGTGCTGAGCGTACATACCTTCAGATCACCGTCGGGATACACTTGTTGAATCCGACCAATCTTCCCGAGTGTCTGTCAAGAGTATCAAAATTAAAACATGATATCAAAATGGTGAGCCACAAAGAAAATGACTTTGCGAGCACAACGTGCAGAGAAACAATTTTCCAAACAAAGTTTTCTTGATGAATGCTTTAAATGAGTTCAAATCTAAGGACGTATAAAAATCGCTATTGATGAAGTGAAATTGATAGTTGTATGTTTTAGAGTGTTTTTAAAGTCTTCAGTGCTCGGCTTAAAAGGGGCAAGTTGAAACAAGTCTGTTGACATCTTGCAGCGGGCTTGTTATCAGCAATCTGATATCAGGATGCGTTCGCATGGCTTGCGACAGCTTGTTGACGACAAACCTGTGGCAAGTTGATTGTCAAAACTTGTTATCCGCAGGCTTGCTGCAAGTTGTTTCAACACGTTGTAAGAAGTCTGCAAATGACAAGTTGCAAAAAGCTTGATTTTAACAGACTTCTTGCAACTTGATTAAAATGTTGACAACTTTTAACAAGCCGCTAAAATTGACAACTAGCAACAAGTCTGTGGCATTTTCGGCCGTTCGGCTGAATGTGTACTCGGAACCAGCAATTTTTTTATCCAAAGTAGTATTTCCCTCGAGAACATTATTTCCGTAGCGCTTGTCGTACATACCGCTTCCATGGCGCCGGTCCATTCCCCGTGCCCCAGTTGTAATCCTCGGACCCTCTCGACGTCGTTGCATATCTGCACGAGATCTCCGATATTGAACTGTGTTTCGGGCGAGGTGATCGGCGGTGTGGACGGCGACGTGGTAGTGATGGCAGTATTGCCCGCAGCGCCCGACACTCGCGTCAATACAGCAGGATTGAATGTCCACCTAGCACAAATACGTAAATCAATGGACCATTCCCCAATTAGACAAAGTTTTAAATTCGAAAATAATTTTAGCGTCAGTTGGAAAGAGCTTCCTAAATTTAGTGAAATTGTGAAGTTTGGTTGCAAAACATTGTAAAATGTGGAAAATATAGTCCTGTAAAGTTTGCAAATTTTGTATACTTTTGTATTACGAACGGAAAAGCGTTACCACTATGTGGAAATGTGGTAACGTTTTTTCCCGCGTAATACAAAAGTATACAAAATTCGCAGTCTTTACATTACTATATTTTCGACATTTTACAATATTTTACAACCAAACATTACAGTTTCACTAAATTTAGGAAGCTCTTTCCAACTGTGCTAAAATCGTTTTCCAATTTGAAAGTTTGTCTGGGGAATGGTCCATCCTATTTTAGTAGTACTTTGGCGCTTAAGTATATTTTCCCTCGTACTCTTCAGTCAGTACTTTCACTTCTAGTTGAGCGAAAATTGACGTGCTACTTTTTACTTTTATTTGAGTACAAAATTTGAGTACTTTTGTAGTAGTGATTCTTCCGTGCTTACCTGTTGCCACTGGGATACGTGACCACGATATCATGATCTTCATCAATTCCCACGATAGTCCCAGGTGTACTTAACGTCTGCAGGAAAGAATAGAATAGAAGGTGCTTTATTCTACAATTTACACATCCAATACTACTATTTACACTTCCTTTACTTCCACTAATTTACAACACAAAGAACGAGACCTTACGCCATAGATCAAAACAGAACAGAAAAGTGAGAATGATAAGGGTCAGCGAACGGACACGAAGTTCCAACTAGGCAAACCCCTTACACAAATTAGAACAAATACTATTGACTAACAATATAAACATTGAAGGTAATGTTGCAGAAAACAACCCCATTACCAAAAAAAGGTCCTGGTTAAGTAAGAGGGCGAGCAAGATGCTTTAGACAGGTAATAAATAAGACAAAATTTTTTTTGTCAAGGGTCACTAGTTAACAAATGCAGAACATTTTGCCGTTGTCTGTTCACTTACTGTATAGGGACACTGTAGACGTCGTAACGTGGTAGGAACAAAAGTATGGCCAACGAGCGGAACATACGAGTGAGTCAATAATGTTCTTTTTGTTACCATGTTATGAAGGGGGAAAAGTTACACTGTCGCCGCAATTTCTGCTCGAAAATGGTAACTCCTTCCCAGTAGCGAAACCAGCCCGACAAATTGGTCATGCTATGCAAATCTAAATCATTATCATTATTCATTTCTTTAGAAATTGATTTCTTATACGGTCTATAAACACAAAAAAATTTGCATTTGCATGACCAAATGTCAGGCGGGCTTCGCCCCGCTGATCTTTTCGTGCTATGACAAATACTTCGCATGGATAGCCATATTTCCGTACTTTACAACATTTCGCTAGCAAACTTTGCAATTTTACTAATTTCAGGATGCTCTTTTCACGTGTGACAAAATATTTTGCTCGTACTGCCCGGATCAGAATTAAGTCCATCACCGGAATTGTCCATTAATGTACCAACCTCGAACATTCCGTCCGTCCAGCCACCGTGACCATTTTGTAACGACTGAACAATCTCTAAGTCCAAATCAACAGTCACTAAATCTCCAACTTGAAACTCATTCAAAGACTGCGGTCCATTGGCACTGTTGCCGCTTTCACCTGTAACGTTGTTTGTATCAATGCGTATTCAAAGATTCTATTGAGGTTCGATAGTCTAAATCATGGTACATTGTACTTCCTTCGCCATGGAATCTTCTTTAGTGCATGTGTAACGCCTAGTTTAGGTCATTGCATAGCTTCACTGGTTCTCTTCATAGTTGGAAAAGTTTACTTCTCCTACCGTTCGTATGTCCAGAGACATTGTTGTCATGGGTAAGGTGTGCAGTTTATGCAAATGAACTTACAGTATATTTAGGGCAATGAGATCAGACGGCAAACATGATATCTATTTTCAGACAAACTCTGAAGAAACTATTTTTGAAGCACAGAGAACAGTGCCAAAGAGCTGTGCAATGACCTGAAATGAAGCTCAAGCATTCACTGTAAAACATTTTATGGTGGAGGACATAAAATTTTTGACGAATTCTGACTCCCAAGCCACCTTAAAGGTTCTCTATGCTGATCTGTCAATTTTTGTTCAGGTGTCTTACAGTCGCCGATTGGTTGGCCTTAGATTGATATTATTGCAGATCGATTGTTGTCACTGTCTGCCCCATTCTTAAAGTTTACCAGCGAAAAACATAAGCACCAGACATTCTGTCTGACCAAACGAAAATCGAAGATTACTATTCACCCGACCGAACTGTATTAAATTCTGTTGGCTGACATGGTGCGAATCCCTTGCCCCTAAATGTTTATCAGTTGTCTATTACATGTATATGGCCCAAGCAGCAAGCAATCAGTTTTTTTCCTTACATGTCAACCTGTAGTGTTTAGAAAATATATTGCTGTGTTTCTACTACAAGCAAGAAGGTACTGTATATTATTTTATTAGTAAAATCATACTAGCATACTTTTGCAAATGCTGTAATTTGATTGGCAACTGTACTCACTATCTATTGCTCGATACATAGCAAGTAGTAATGTAGTTTTTCTAGTGTATTTTTTCAATTCAAAGACAATTGGTAATAGTTATAAATCAATTACTTATTTCAGATTCTACTAAAAAAAATAGATTACTCACTCTAGATTTCTATGCGTTGACAGTTGATTCGGGCTTCGCCCTCATCATCTATCACCGCATAGAAATCTAGAGCTCGTAATCTAATTGTTAAATATATAAAAACAAGTTGGTCTTAATTTACCTAACAGCGGCAGGTGATCTCGATAATACGTTCCACCTTTGGCATCACTCAACACTTTTAAATCACACTAGAAACACACAACATTCACTGAATTGCAACATAATCACAACAAGTTAAACATAATCAAAAGTCAAAAGTCCAAAACAATGCAACAATGAAGGATGGGGCCTTACCATTCCTTCAAAAGCAACACGATAGAGATTCTTAGCCCCATTATCCCACAAAACATAGGCTGCACTTCTCGGGAATAACGAACTCCAGTCTTGAATCTCTGTCACCTTTCCTCGTCTACTCGTCCCCCCTTGGACAAAATGATGAAGAATTTGTAAGAGACATTTAGGGTCGGTTGTTCAAATCTTCTTTCTCTTATTGACCCTACTAGCACATTCTTCTCAAATGTTAAAGGCTTTCCCATGTACAATACAAATACTGTACAATAAATATTATGCAAAATTAGCAAACTTCCAAGGGCGATATTTTCCATACTCTACAACATTTCACCACCAAACTTTGCAATTAAAGTGTTGCTCTTCATATAAACTTAAGATGCTCTGTAAAGCCATGAAGAAAGATTTTGTTCGTGCTGGCTAAATCAAAACTTAGTCTATCATAAAAAATGTCTGTTACTCTACCATCCTGCTCTTCCCACTGCCAGTCAATTCCTCGAACGACTCTCGCGCCAGGATACAGTCCTCGGGCTGTTACTTTTTTGCTTTTTCTCCTCGATTCAACCAACACCCTAGAATATATACACCCTGATTTAGAGCTGATAATGAACAGTCAACAGCCAGTTACAAATTTAAAGGCCAAAACTGCACATTTTGCATCAAGTCTGTTGACATCCTTGCAACAAGACTTTTTATAGTTTTATGTTTTAGAGTGTTCATAAAGTCTACAGTGCTTGGCCAAAAATGGGCAAGTTGCAACAATGGACTTGCAACGGACTTGTTATCAGCAATCTTCGCTCGCATGGCGTGAGACAGCTTGTTGACGACAAGTCTGTTGCAAGTTGTCAACAGACTTGTTGCAAGTTAATTGCCAAAACTTGTTATCCACAGGCTTGCTGCAAGTTGTTTCAATAAGTGGGAACAAGTCTGCAAAGCCAAAGGACTCGTTACAAGAAGTTTTTAACAGACTTGTTGGAACTTTATGAAACTGATATTCAAGTTTGTTTGAGCTTGTTGGCAAATCGCTTTGCTCCTTCATGCAAGTTGCTAGAAGAGCAATTCATCATATGACCTTAGGACTGTGGCATTCAAGCCTGCCCAACAACTTTGCAATGCTTTGCAAATTTCATTTCCTGAAAAATTTAGAAAAAGTGTTTTCATGGTCAAAAAATCAAAATATCTGCACAATGACGAAATCGTTGAGCTTTGTCACTGCCGTAACTGACAACTATTCTCATAAAAATCAACAGCTACATGTACCTCTCACATCCATGATTTGTAATTCTATAAAACCTATGTCTTAAGGAATGCTTGTCGCCATGGTAACACACCGAACACAGATCGTAGTTTGCGCATTCAGCACACTTCCACCGAATACCAAATATGGAATGTTGACGACATCCATCACACATTATAGCATCGTGCTTTAAGCCTAGGTTAAAATAAATTTCTTGATGAATTTCATCGTCAAGTCAAGTTAGCTACAAAAATTGATGGGGTAATTATAGGGGATGTACCAAATTGACAAACACTGGCAAAATTTTAGGAATTTTAAGCCAAAAATTGCCAGGCAACAAAACACAGGTCTGTGTTCATGCTACTGGACATCATAGGGACATCATAGCACATGTACCATAGCTGAAATTGCAGAAGCATTTAAAAATGTGTCTTGAGTCATTGAAAATGATTTTTTGTGAAAGAACACCTATTTGGTCATTGGTGTGAAGTTTCAAGCACACAAACCATGACACTTTACCTACAGAACAAAGTTGTGAATTTAAATTAGTTGTATTATTACAGTTGTGCCAATGCTGATCAGTTGCAGAAGCGTTCAGAATAATGCTGATCAGCTTATTTGGTAATGTTGAGCAATTTGTTTGATCAATTCTGCAATATTTTTGAGAAGTTCCTCAAAAAAATTCACAACTTCCTATTAAAATATGTCAATCAAAATTAAATGAGCCAATTAAATGCAGTCTTACCAATAGGACTGAATATGATCGGCTCAATTGATTGTAATATAATATAATACAGTATCTTTATTAGATAATAAGACTGATATATAGATAATAAGACTGCATTTAATGATTGGCTCATTTTAACAGGAAGTTATACATTTTAACAAAAAGTTGGGAATTTTTCGACGAACTTCTCAAAAATACTGCAGAATTGATCAAATGAATTCCTCAACGTTACCAAATGAACTGATTGGGACTTTTCGGAATGATTCTATTGACATGGCTTAGCACTGATGAAGATCCGTGCTTACAAATCCCAGACTTCATTCAATGCAATCCTCGCCGAAGATCTTCAAGGTGGATTAAGCAAAGCACAGTAGTAGTCATAGTAAATATTGGCATATCTTCAGAGTGCATTTTACATGGAATGCCCCCTGATACAAATCGAAAGCTTCACAATAAGTTTCAAGCAGTTGCAAGGTGTCAAGTTAAGATTGCAAAATTGTACCCGAGTTCAGATATATCACACAGCCAACGGTTTTTCAATGAAAATACAACTTTTGAGTTAACTTGTGTGAAGCCAACACTATATACAAAGATGTTATTAATTAGAAATTATTATTATTTAATGGCTGTCTAGTCTGAAACAATGTCAACAATTTGTTGAATAACATTTCCTTCCAATGCATATTTCTTGAAAATAAATCTGAAATACAGAACAAGCTACTACGACCAGTAGTCAAATCACTATTAAAATACACTCGCAAAGTGTACACTTCGAAAGTGGACAGTTTTAAAATATTCATTAATGTCATTCAAACAACAATAGTACTACAAAGAAAGGAGTGTCAACAGTTTATATAAACAAAAACAAACTGCATAGACAACTTGGACAAACCTGTAGGACTCGAATCGAGAATTCTAAGATCATAAAAGCCCGAGCAGCGGTAGTTCGCGGCCGTTCCATTATCCCAAACACATACAACTTCCTCTGAGCTTTCAAAACTTCTAACGGTGCCTAAATGGCCTTCTCCACCGTCCTGTTTGCCCCATTTCCAGTCAGGACCGCGAACAACTCGGCAACCAACGCCATCCATTAAAAGGGCGTTGAAAAATGAAGTTATTCTAGCAAAATGACAAACACATGGTTATACATTTTACATTTTTTTTCTTTTAATTTTCTTGTTGTCGAAAAAGACCGCGTGGAAGAAAGCCTGGGATCGGTGTACACTGATCTCAATGTTACTTGTATCTGGATGGATTTTAACCTACGTAGTAGGTCGATCTGTCAAGCAAGCAGACTGGTCGAAAAAACACCAATTCAGTTACAGTAAATTCCTATTCTCAATTTCTACTCGCCCGTTTTCTGTTTTAAAGATACCCTTGTGACAAATTGGGTTTATAAGAATGTTTTTGATTGGCTAACGTGACCGCTCATAACCCAATGACGAAGGCCGAAACAAGTGGGTGGGAAATTTGAAACTGAACTTCATCCGCGGTATCTAAAAAACGGTTTGTCTTGTACTAACAAAGGCCAAGTGGCCAACAAACGATTTGTAATAAACTTGATGTGATATACACTCGATACAGCACGCTAGAGCATAGAAAATCCAGAACTACTTGAAACTCATCTTACAGGTTTATTTACCTCGCCCTATAAAAGCGATGAACCATAATCTTCATTCGAGCCAAGGCTTTTCGTCTGGAATGGCTACTAACTTCCCAACGAAGGGCCTTCGCATGAAACGTTCGATTCTGTTTACATCGTTTTAGGTAGTGACTTGTATTTTTGACTCAGCGAGTGTATTACGACCTTAGCAACGTTAGTCCAAGAAAAAATCCAAAACTACAATATAATACTACATATAATATAAGATTTATTAGTACATAATGTAAATCTTGATTTTAACAATACAAAGTTGCAACTTGCAACAAAAATAAACTGATTATATGTATCGCTAATTGCTTGAATCACTGCAGTTCAATTAAACATATAAGAATCACACAAAAGTTAGGAATAATATCTGTACGTTTACTAGTCCATTTATCTGTTAGGATGTTAATGTTTCTTGTACTCTTGAGCGTACCCGTACTCTAGGAGCAGATTATTGAACGATTCTGTCTCCTCCTCCCCGTCCATTTTTAAGACTACAATCGGTCTTCGGTACCGACCAGGTTTTTGAAACTCCACATAAACCAAAGTCGTGTTCTCGTCCAACTGGGCCTGGAGTTCATCATCATCTAACGGTTTGGTACGACGATTAAAACCATCTGGGTCGTTGCCCATGCATAGCCAGGCGAGGAAATCTCGAGATTTTTTCGCCTTTCTCAAAGCTTTCTTGAATCCTTCTGGATCGGACTTTTGGTCTTTTTTATAAGGCTTTTCTGGAGCATCAATGTAAGCCAGTCTACATTTAAATCTTTCCAAACGTTTGCCCATGATTACAACTACGTCACACGTGTCTCCATCGTGCACGTAAACGACTTTTGCCGTCTTGTTGGTATCCTTTGGAGGCGATATATCGGATCGTTCTATCTTATCTTCGGTAATTTTACGTAACCGTGCATAACTCATGGTTAAAGCTATATCGATGCCGATATATTACGATTTTTAATGAGAATAACCTCGTTCCTTATACCTGAACCACAATGTAACCCGATGTGCTTGTACGTACAGTAAAATGCTTACGAGCAACTCAGTTCGTTTTCACAGCATGTTTTCCTTGAACTACAGAGCGAAACACTATAGCTTGAACGATATGATTGGATATGATATCATCACCTGGTAATATGGCTTAGTTTTCACAACAATGCTAAGGAAATAAAACATTCTCGTCTCATGTTATGCAATTACTATTAATGGTAAAGCTAATAATGGACAATTCGCTTCATGTAAAATAATTCGCTGGTCAAACAGTCGAAAACCAACTTTATTAGTTGGAGGTAAAAGTGTGGATATCTTGGTGGATATCCATGCGTTCCATGCGTATATATTGAAGCCACTCGAAATAAATACAAAAATGGCGCCAATCAATGCGCATTTTATCGCCTCCTCGAAAGCTCTTTCAATGAACAAAGCATTCTTATAGTTCATAGGTATAGGCGGAACAGACTAGCGACTCTGAATTGAAATGTCCAGATGGCCAGCACGTGTAAGTCTTACTGACGGATAAGCAACATTGTGTTCGAATTAATATGTAATACCAGTTCGGGAAATTAAAACGATTGAATCGAATAGTAACGTCACAACATATCTCTTCATAACAAATCTGTATTTCGTTCTAGCTTGTAGCAAACCATTTTACCAGAAAACTGTGTTTTCTAATAACGTCAAAACGTAACTATCTATAGAAATTTGTATTTTGTGAGACCGGTTTGTCGTTCTTGTAGCGAACCATTTCTCTAATGCTGCAGCTAGCTTCTTGAGTACAAGAATGACACGTTTTATATAATGGATTTAAATGACAATATAAAATACAATTTATGACAAGTTGTTCATTGTTTGTACTTCTTCAACAAATTTAATACTATATGTTTATTGAACGTAAATCTTCAAAATGCGAGCGTGACAAAATGAAGTATCGTTTACATATTAACTATGCATCTAAATCCACGAAATCGAAATTTTATCCTATGTACTTAACAGCATAGCCATGCTGCATGAGAAGATCATTAAAAGAATCTTTGGCCCCGCTGCTTTTTCTCAAGGTAACCAAAGATCTTCCGTAGCCACCAGTTCCTTGAAATTCTGCATAAACCAACGACTTGTTCGCGTCTAGCTTTTCTTGAAGTCCACCTTCGGACCACGCTGGATTATCTTTAGGAAAGCTTCCTGGATCTTTACCAATGCTTAGCCAGGCAAGAAAATCTCGTGCCTTCTCTGCTTTAGACCTGTCCTCAGTTCAGGAGTATCAATGCCAAGTAATCGACATTCGAATCGTTCCAAACCGTTTCTGATGATAACCAAGTCACAAGTGTCGCCATCATTGACGCTCACCACCTTGGCATTTGTGCTCATATTTGCAGGAGGTTTGTTCGTTGAGCGTTCTTTCAGCTGAGTATTTGTAACGTTCTGTAATTGTTGAACATTCATGGTAAAAGCTCCTATATTCCCTCTTCTGCTCAGTACAAGTCGCACAAAAATAAATTTAGCTCAAAGATCAAAATAACAGGTTGCTTCTAGCCAAACTGTCGAGTAACAGGTGACGTGTGACTACAAATTGCATATCAACAATAAAGGTTAAGGTATCCGGTTCCCGTAAAACGTGTACGTCTAGCGTTTTTGTGCATGAAATTTCTCCGCTATCTGCATGTTTGATTATATATTTCCTGCTTGTTGAGACAGACTACGGTTTTCTGTGGCAGTTTCCTGGTAACATAATCTGCTCCAGTGAATTTAAATATGCAAAGCAAGTGAATGATATGTAGGTATATATTTGAGTAACAATACCCGCTTTGCATTTTGCAAGTGCCACCGACAGATGTGGCGAGTTTTAGCAAGGCCCTCAGAGCCAGGGGGCTGGAGGGGGGGGGGGGAGGGGGACATGTGACTAAATGGCAACTTGAATAATAAAACTATTAAGCGGTTGGTCGTTATCGTAGCAAAACATTTTTCAAGGATTTTCTAATTCTGCAGCTAGATTCGCACTTATATATATCTTGACATTTTAATGACAATAAAAAAATTACAATTTATGGCAAGTTTTTCATGGTTTTGTTTGTTCAGATTATGACAATTTTATAATACTTATGTTAATGTTTGTTGAACGTAAATCTTTACAGAGCAAGCATGACAGATCAACTTATCGTATACATAAGTAACTATGCATCCAAGTTCACAAAATCGAAAGTTTATCGTCTGTACTTTTCAGCATAGCCATACTGCATGAGAAGATCATTAAAAGAATTTCTGGCCCCGCTGCTTTTTCTCAAGGTAACCAAAGGTCTTTGGAAGCCACCAGTTCCTTGAAATTCTGCATATATCAATGTGTTGCTCGCGTCCAGCCGATTCTGAAGTTGAGCCAAGGACCAGGGTGCTCTATCTGCAGGAAAGTCTTGTGGATCATTACCAGTGCATAGCCAGGCCAGGAAATCGCGGGCCTTCTTTGCTTCTCGACCTGCGCTCATCTCTGGACTATCAATGTCATCCAATCGACATTTGAATCGTTCGAGTCTGCCGTTTCTGATGATAACCAAGTCACAAGTGTCGCCATCGTGGACTTTAACGACTTTGGCGTCTTTGTTAGTATATGTGGGAGCTGATTGCTTTGATCGTCTTATTTGAGCTTTGGTGATATCACGTAACTGAAGACTCATGGCACTGAAGGAAGACTCGCTAGAACAAAAAAATCAAAACGTGAAAACGATGTATCCGTTTCTTACTAGCTTGGATCACATGTAGAGTAACAAATGACGCGTAACTACATATGCATATCAACAACGTAGAGGTTATGATACCCCGGTTCTGGAACCCCGAGAACGGGTAGCATCACTTTGTTTGATATTTCCCCCGGTATCTACATGTTTAATCATATCTTTTCTGCTTGTTGAGATGGACTATGGTCTTCTGCAAAAGACCACATTCAGTAATTAGGAGTAAATACACAGACATTGATGCAAATTTCATGAGCATGATAACGCTACATGTACCCGTTTACAAAAACGGGGGAATTTTTACCTCTCTAATAGCTTTCGTTTTCACAAGATTTTTCCCAGAATCAACGCAGTTTCCTGGTAACATAATCTGCTCCAGTGATCTTGAATGTAAAACAATACAGTGAATAATCATGAGAAGGAATAACAATACCCGTTCTGTATTTTGCAAGTATTACCGACAGAAGTGGCGATTTTTTAGCAGGGTCCTCAGAGCCAGGGGGGGGGGGGCATGTCACTTTTCGAAGCTAGCAAATATCGAAAGATTGCCAAAACGTACCCAGGGTAAAATTGGAGCACGAATGTGCTAACCAATATATAGCTGGAACAACGTGAATGAATATTGAAATCATCGATCATGCTAAAAAAAATACGGTTAGGGTTAGGGTTAGGGTTAGGGTACTGCATACTGCATGACACGATCATTAAAAGAATCTTTGGCCTTGATGTTTTCTCAAAGTAACCAACGGTCTTCCAAAGTCCGGACTGTGCCTCGATCGAGCATGACGGTTAACATAATCCGACAAAATGTAAATGTTACTACGATCACTACAGTTTAACTATTTTCAGCAGTCACACAAATCATCAATAACAACTTGTCGTAAGTTACAAGGTTACTATTGTAAAGGTTCATAATGGTTAGCCTTTATTTCTCGTAAACTTCAGCGTAACCATATTTCACGAGGAGATCATTAAAAGATTCTTCGTCCTCTCTGTCTCCTTTTAAAACCACAAGCGGTCTGTCGTACTTATCATGCAACATTACTTTGAAATTCGGCATAAATCAGCGTCGTGTTCCGATCTTACTTTTTCAGGAGTTCATCATCACCTATTTCTTTTCATTGAGTCGATCTCTGGAGTATCAATTTCAACTAATCGACATTTGAATCGTTCCAAGAGGGTCCTGAAGGAGTAAAATGGGAGCTGAGAATTGCCTATTTTTGGCTGGGAAAATGGGGGATTCCATGCACTGGGACTTGGATTCATTGGCCAAAAAACAGTAAAAGATAGGAATGGGATCAAGATTTGAGCATATGAGTATGGGACTAAGAATGGGATTTTTGCAATTTTACAATGGGATTTCGTCAAAAGTTTGGCTGTGAAATAGGAATTCGCCCCCCCCGCCCCTTCTTATCAGGACCCTGTTCCAAAGATCCAAATCTTCTTTTTCCAATAACCATGCTTCAACTATATAAGTGTCGCGGTCGTGAACCCTAAAGAGTTTGGCCCTCTTTGTATTTCTGCTCTGGTTATGTTGCATAACTCCACAATACTCATTCTAAAAGCTTTGTAGCAGTATAAGTATCACGGACGAGTTTGGTTGAACGATGTAAAATGAGGTGCGGCCAAGTCAAATGACGGGCTTAGTACAGGTGTTTGCTTCGCTTGACAGGTGTCACGAATATGCAAAAGCAGAAAGCCCGAGCGATGTGTTATTGGGTGGAATCATCACGTCGAAATATGGACATTTTTTAACAGTACATCGTTTCGTTCTCTAGCATTTGAATATTGTGGAAAAAATGACGTGATGTAATTTGGTTCCATATGCTCTAACTTTAAATCATTTCAATTTTCATAATAATTATAATTTTCAAACCTGTATATAAGATTTAATTACAAAAAAATGCAATTATATATATATATATATATATATATATATACTATATATATACTATATTATATATATAATATTATATATATATATATATATACTATATATATATATATATATATATATACTATATATATACTATATATATACTATATATAATTATATATATATAATTATATATATATATATATATATATATATATATATATATATATATATATATATATATATATATATATATATATATATATATATATATATATATATATATATATATATATATATATATATACTATATATATACTACAAATGATAACAAGAGAGATGTGGGACACTCAGAAATTACATAATACACAAGTCAGTCTCTGCTGAACCAATGCGCATGAAATCTGCATGTCGCAGCTTTTTTATCAGTGATTGGCACTTAATGAGATATAAGAGTGTCCGAACTCACTATCAGCAACTGTAGACAGCTGTTTCGATTTATTGGGGCTCGTCAGCACAGTGTAGCTTATAGTGAGTTCTTGCATTAGAAAATATATATACTACAAATGATATATATGTGTATATATATATATATATATATATATATATATATATATATATATATATATATATATATATATATATATATATATATATATTGTTAATATGTATATATTGTTCTTTTAAGACCAGGAGTCTTTCTTGTGGGCATAGGTGGCAATTTTTGCCGGCATAGGCGCCAATTAACATATATATCAAGTTTTCGTAGGTCCTAAGATCCGACGCGATTATATATTAAACTGAATTCTATATTAAGTAATAAAGTAATATATTAAACTGAATTTTTTCATCTTGTAATGTCATATGCGTCCATAACGTTCAGCGTAACGATTTTTGACGAGAAGCCAATTAAAAGAATGTGGTTGAACTCCCATGTATTTTCTTAAAAGCACGAGCGGTCTTTCGTTCAAATCAACTCCTTCAAATTTTACCACAACTAACATTCGGTTTGTGTTCAGCCTATATTCTGAAGTGTTTCACGGTTTAACGGTCGGCCAACGGGGAACCAGTCTGCTGCGTCCTTACCCATGCTTAACCAAGCAAGGAAATCTCGGGCTTTTCTTGGGTTTGCATCTGCCGCCAATGAAATTTGTGCTAACGAACACTGGAATCGCTCAAAGTGACCATTATTTATAATAACCAAATCGCAAGTACTGACATCATGAATGCAAACCACTTTGGCATGTCTCCATTCATTATTATCTGGAGGGGGGTTGGTTGACAGTTCTATCTGGTCACTGGTGATATCTTTCAATCCTTCAAGGTCCATTCCCGATACCTTATGTCCCACGGCTTGAATAAAACGGTTGATGTCTCAGTGTTTAAAACAACGCGTGGCTTCTACGGGCAGCGTGTAACGTATAATTAAGCGTCACTGCAAATTAACGTACACTGAATAATTAATAACTTTCGTTTCCTTACTAATGAAATAATTAGAATCTAATTTTTTTATGTAAAAGAATCATTATTGTAACATCAAGTCTCACACTCGGAGATCGGTGTCAAAGTCATGTTTGATTGGACAGCAATCACGGCATGGAAATATTGAGAAATCGTGTCCTGGAAATATTACGAGAGTTTGAGCACTTGAAAACTCTTAATTGTTATTGCATCATACGAATATCTAGTTCAGCCACGCTGTACAAGGGTCAACAAATTTGGGGGTGGCGTCCAGGAATTAGACTGCAGAATAAATTGCAACATTTTCGCCACAGCGCAGAACGTATTGTTACAGAAATGCGCACTTATGTGACCTAGAATTACCAAAATTAAATGCCAGCATAAACAATCAATTATACAGTATGAAGATGTATCACTAGAATGATAGCATGGTATACCATATAGCTGTTAATTGCTCTTTTTAACGTAACAAACGGTATGGTTATGCATGGAGCCACCAGGAAACAGGCCAACTGCCAGTGGGAATCCAATCGTATCTGAGGCAATATAATTCAGTAGCGGGGTTGTTTTCGAAAACTGTCGGTTTTCGAGCAAAAATTTCGCTTTAGTACAGCAAATTCATGATCACTCCTTGTATGGCGAAATGCAAGATTTTGACGACAATGAAAACTTACAACGGCAAATTGTTGTTGAAGGTTGTACATGTTTGTTAAATTTTTAGAGTTTATTGTTATTGACCTGGGGCCGGTTGTATAAAGCTCTTAACTGCTTTTTAACTACCCAAAAAGTAGTTAAATAGTGGTTAACTTTAGGTCACGTAGTTAGGCCGGTTGTACAAAAAGGCAGTTAGCGTTAACTGCAGTTAAAAAGTAGTTAAAGTTAACTATCCTCAATGGCATAGTTAACTTCTCAAAACCTAGTTAAATATGGCGGCTGTATTAAGAGTGAACAACTTTTATGAGCGAGATAATACTGAAAGGCAACTCTTACTTAGATTTTTTAATCGTCAACTTCCCTGGGAAGATTTCTCAGATAAAGAACTCCTAAAACGCTATAGATTTGGCGGAGAATCTTTGCTTTTTATAGCGCGACTCATCGACGGCGAAGTGAGACCACTAACAAAGCGAAACCAGGCTCATCACTAAAGACTTATAATTTTAGCAGTGGTAGTGGTTGGTGGTCTTGCTGCAGGACGTCCACCAGTTTTCCATTGAGACTGCATTACCCCAGAATTTGTTTTTTTTGTCAATTTGGGCCATGTTTTGCAATTTTCCCGTATTTCTATTGGTGTACGTTTTTCATAGCTGTTAATCTGGGAAGTAAATAGTTTCACACAACTTTTGCTTTTAGGCATTTGTTATTGTGCTCGAAAATTGGCCCCGTAATGTGTAAATTTTGTTCAACTATATTAACCAGTAGGTTGCATTCTACTGAATTAAAATTTTGTTTTGGTTTTCTTCCCTTGTTTTGGATTAGTTGCTTTATGGGCAGACATTTTGAATTTGTGTACATGTAATTAGTAATTCAACTTGAAAAATACCTGTAAGCTTGGCAACTGTGGTTACATGGGAAAATATGACCTCAGACATGATACAAATACATACAGTATATATGACATGAGTTGTATATTGATTTTTGTTACATCTGACAACCCATCAAACAAATATTGATTATTGTGTATAACACAATATTGAAACATATACTGTACTTTCTAATTAACAATTAGATTACGAGCTCGAGATTTCTATGCGGTGATAGTTGATGAGGGCAAAGCCCGAATCAACTATCACCGCATAGAAATCTCGAGCTTGTAATCTAATTGTCTTAGTAGAATCAGAGGTCAAACATGGAATATTCAACAAAAAATTTGATTTTCAGGCAATTTTTTAAAAGAAATCTCTATAGGAAGATGATTGTTTCGCTACTCGCTATCTATCGAGGAATAGATAGCGAGTAGAGTAACCAATCAAATTGCAGCATTTGCAATAGTATACTAGTATGATTCTACTAATAGTGAATAAACTCATACAGATTGAAATATTTAAACTTTAACAACTTTAGCCAAGTTGGTTTTAATCTAGGCTAACCCAGATTAGGTTTCATGATGAAAATGACTTGAGTTTATTTATAAATTTATCCATACTGCAGAATTGAAGGCAACAAATTTGCAATTATATAGTGCAAATTTGATCATTTGAAATTCATATATTCTTCATATATTTATATAAACTCGTATATTCTTCTTTTAGACAGATATTGCTTCGACAATTTGCCACACATTTGAATGATTTGTGCACATTTGATGCATTTGCATTTTGGCACCCAGGTGCAAATTTAATGTGAATCTGGTTTTTCATTTTATTTATGGGTTTCAAATAATCAAATTTGCACTGTAGCAAATGTTTTGCTTTCACAGCATTTGCATTTTGGCACTGGGTTGAACATGTATTGCAAATCTAATTTTTCATCCTGTGATTCTGTAAGGGCCAGTCATTATTCATGGTGGAGGTTTGCACCAAAGAGAAATGTCTCTTGCTAAAACCTTGCTGATTAAACCATTAAAATATTGAAGTAGTTTCTGTAACAAACTGCCACCTATAGCCAAAAACTTTACAAAAGGATACCATTAAGTTGTCACACGTGTATTTCACCACTTCTATGACTGAGTATGACATGAGTTTGATAACTGCTTGTTTTAATCATTAAATAGGTGACAGTGTAACCCCCACCATAAACAATGACCAGTATGACCAGTCCCAAAATATCCAGTAATCCATTTCCAGTACATGTCTTGACTTCGCTTTTCTTCATTAGCATATGTTTGCAAAATAAACATTTTAACATCTTTACACAAATCTGCTTGGCACTCCCGATACAGTCAGCGAGTCAGACAAACAAATTACACAATTTAGCACATGTGACGTCCAGTGATCCAGACAAATCATTTGAAATTTACAAACCAACGAATTAGTACTTTCTTCAATAATGGTGAATGTTTGTATTTGTACGAAAAAAAGTACGATTGCTTTTATCACAGATCAGGCGCATTCTTCTGCAATTATTTGAATCGAATTTGTTAGCCACTGTTAAATAAACAAGACTTAATTCATTTTAATTTATGTTAACTGCACCACGCGAGCCCCACGCAAGTTAACTACGTGATAAGTTAACTATCCGACCACAGATAAGATATATACAGATAGGGAACTCGCGGGAAATCATGTCCCCACTTTTAATGCGCATGCGCGATGCTCTGGCAAGTGTAATGCACATTTTTTATTAGGAAAAAGATAGGGAAATGCAAAATTTTGGCAATTAAACGGCGATTTTAGGTGCAATAACCGATCGATCTTTATTTTCTGGACGAATTTTACTGATAAATGGCACACTACGTGTTCTTAGCAAGACGGATTTCAACGAATACCCTTTTTAGCGGCGAAAATGAGAAAAGAAATCCCGCAGGAGTGAGAATTCTCAGGCAATCTGAAGATTCGATTCAGTACTCTTAACTCGAGTTGGAATTTGGCTTAAATGTAAGTTTTTTTTGCACCAGCTCGTATATATGAAATTATCAATATATTTTTGTGAAGTGCAATGTTGTATCAAAGGGTATTTAAACACTTTTATAGTTCAAGGACATGCAAAAACAAAATGAATATCAACATGTACAAACGGATGGTGCCATGGAGCAAGACATGTAGACTTTATTTAACTTATACGATTCCTCTACGCTTAGAACAGTGCATTGGTCAATGGTGATTGGGATGCAGCATGCAGAGCTACTGTAAATATGAGTGTTAACCTAAACTGTTTTATATTTTATTTTCCTAGATTGCCAATCAATCCTGTTAGACTGCATTATTCTTTCAGTTACAGTGAATTAGATACAGGATCATACAACTATGGTTAATTTTTTCACTTGATTGTGGAAAACTATTTGATTTTAGTATAAATTTCCAGGTAACTATTGATTTTCCTGCACTCTGATTTGTCAAGATCCACTGTTTCTGAAGTGACAGTCACTGGTCAGTGACTATAGCTTTTTGCTTTTTGTCTTTTTTATACAGTAATAAATTTGAAGTGAATTTTTATAGAGTTGTGTTGATTATTATTTGTAACCGCCTGGAAATTTATACTAAAACAATTAGTTGCCGAAGGCGAGGTGATTACAAGCCTATATTCACTGAGCCGAAAAGGCTATATTCACTTCGCCTTCGACTCAGTGAATATAGGCTTGTAATCACCTCGCCAATTGTTAATTATTGGAATGCCTACCAATTTTACATAAGTATATAATCTCTACTTACATCAATAGAGATGCTGCACCCCCTAAGAGTGGGACCTACTATGCACCCTACTGAGCAGGGTTACCAGATTTCTTGAATAATTAAGCCAAACCATCATTGGTGCTGTCACAAAAACAAAGAAAACAAAAGGCAAATACAATGAAAAACAAAGAGCATTGTTAAAAGTTTGGTTAATTTATGCATGCAATCTGGCAACCCTGCTACTGAGTAAGTTCAAAATTTTTCTGTGTAAACACTTGCCTGGCAGTTGCTACAATAGTATTATGTTTATATAATTTTACTTTGCCAGAGTGGCTCAAGGAGTAAACACAAGATTATATAACATGCCTTCAAACTGTGCTGGTTTAATCAAAGGTTTGAAAAAAGTAGCCCAGCCCCCCCCCCCCCCAAGGAAGAGTTTTGCACTTTAATAGGGCTTCCCTTAAATAGAAAATTTCTTATCAAAGAAAGGAACAATGCATTTATCCATAGTATTTAAAATTTTATATCCAGATAACTGTAAAAGTAAACATTGGATCATTGGCTGCTTTTTTATTTAGTAATTTTCATGACAGCATGTGGGGTCTATTGCCTGTTTTGGAGTGAGTTTATATTAGACATTGAGAATGTAATAATTGATAGTTCATTGACATTGAACACATATTTAGTTTTTTTAATAATTTATTAATATCAAGCACTTTTATATAAATGTGGAATAAATAAACATTTATCAAAACAAACTTTGTATTTTTAAACCTTAATTACACTGTACAGTAGCATCTGTAGTATACATTTTTAAATGTAGTAATCTCGCATTGCATGTACAAAATTTGTCTTCACAAGTGCCTTTGCTATCCTTTGAAGTTTGGGAACCAGGAGCTATGTTCAAAGAAGAAGAAAAGTAGAAAATACATGAAGGTTCAACGTTTATGACTTGGTTCCAATGAGACATCGAATTTTAAATTGATTTCATAAATATTGAGATTGCTTGAGATTAACTAAATTTAAACATATACATTTTATGTCTGATCTTGCATGTATAGTTTGCATACCGAGTCATAAATGTTAAACTCAAATAGCATATATTATTCATACAAAGTAGATTTCATGTCAAATCATCAATGTTTATCATAGAAAGTTGACAGGGATATGCCGTGGTTCAGCATTTGTGGCAAAAATATTATACCATATCACTTGACAAGTAAAATCACCAGTATGACAAAATCAGTAAAATTATTGCAAAATCAGTAAAAATTAGAGTAAAATGCTAAAGTACTGTACTATCATAGGTCTATGTACAGTAGTGTGTTTAAGGATTTACAGAACATGATGGCAGAAAATCATCTGACCTTAGACAGAGTAAAAACTAAAGTAGGGCGCATGAGGGCACTGTTGCTCTTTAAACAAAGACAAAGTTCACCTTACTATCGGGGTAATCCTTGCTTTTGACTATGACCACACTGATTGATTGATATATAGTAGAAAGTGTATAAACTATAATAACATTAATACATTAAATTTCATGTAAATAGTATTATATGTACAGAATTATATTTGTATATTTTAAATTCTTAAGTGTTAAAGTAAAAATATGGCTGCTGGAGCAATAAGCAGTCACTGCACTGACACTGGTATTTTCAAATGTGTATTGTGGGCTATTAATTATTAATGGTTGACCTGTCTTCCTCAAAACAACGAAAAGAATCGATCAAATTCAATGGCTATTGTTTTAAAATCAACACCTATGCTGTCTTACTAATTTAAAAGACAGGAAAGTAATACTTTTGCCCATTAATTTATCGAAATGGACATGGGATTCTCCTGGGTAATGCGGCAGAACTTCACAAGCACCGAGATTGTAAAATATGGCCATGCGGTGCCAAGTTTATATTATTTTATTCTTCGTATTTAGCCCATAAATGTACATCTTTTTACATAAAAATAACCACTTACTATTTACCTTTCAAATTTGAATCCCAAAATGAAGATCGGTGGAGCAACTTTGCAAAAATATTTATTTTTGTACTTTCGAACGTCATTTTCCCTATGCTTTTGACTGAAAATACGACGAACGACACTTGCCAGAGCAATTTGCGTGGCGCGTGGAATGACGTGAGCGTGGGGACACAAAAATTGAGTGCGAGTTCCCTATCTGTATATATCTTATCTGTGATCCGACTAACTGCATTTTGTGCAACGCAGTTAAGTCGTGCAGTTAACTAACTACGGTTAAGGATTTAACTTGGGTAGTTAACGCTAACTGCAGTTAACTTTAACTACTTTTTTATACAACCGGCCCCTGATGCATAAATATTTGAATTTTATAGTTTCCATATTTATGTACCTGTATGATTTGAGAACTGGACTGAATTTATTGCATCTACTTCAAAACCATGGACCTAGTTTATAAAATTAATCATAAAAATGAAAATTGTATACCTATGTCATATACCACCCAAGATCAATTTTGGCCACTAATCATTTGCTAAAATAATGTTCATTTTATTCTAGCACCTTGAGCATGCATTAATGTGGAAAATTTGAAGATTAGAATTATGCTGAAGATATTAGTGAGACAGCATCGACCACAGAGATAGCCAAAGGTTTTAACTCTGCCTAACACGACAGCCTGTCTAACTACACTTATAGCAGATCCAGCCTACTACACCCTGTTGTTGGATAGGGATCAATTGATTTATTTAGTATATGCTAATCATTGAAGATACAGATTTTAAACCTTGGAGATACATATATGTAGTGTGGATATTTCATGTATGACATTTCAAATACTACAATACTAATATCTACGACCCACTAATGCTTTATACTCTACATGTATAAAAATAAATTCTGTAGCATTTAAAGGTAGGTTACAGTCGCTTCTGCGCATGTGCGATAGGTTTGTTATGAAGAGCCTCCTCAAAACAAGTTTCCAGTCCCATGGCATAAATGAAAACACGCGCGGCCGTCTGAATCGTTCTCTGTTGTATTGCTAGGAGTGATGGTGCATCAAGTCCTGGCATAAAAATTGTTGCTTTGAGAGTTTCAAGATCAAACAATTAATATTGGATTCTGAAAACGTGGCAAATCGCGTCGCCTAAAGGTTTAATTATTCGCGTTCGGTAGCTTTTGCTTCAGATGCTGTGGGTTTCGTCCGAGACTTCGAATCGCACAACAGAATATTCACGAGTCACGACATGCTCACAGGCTAGTCTGTATATCACTCAATGAGTATATATATCGTGGATATGATCTATAACATAGCTAGCAATACATAGAGGATACTACACCGTGCATGGCGCGAAGATATTATTTACGAGTGTACATGGTGCGAAATAAATTATACATTTTATATGCGCCCTGTAGAATATGCAATTAAATTGTCGTATTCTCGATTCCAGACTTATATATCATGATGAGGGTACATTAACTGGCAGCGAATGTGTTTTTAGTGAAGACACAGACACAGTAATGAAATTGAAAGCACAGTGATGAAAGCAAAAACTCATACTTTACAAACAAATAGTTTACAAAATGGAATGGATAAGCATTTAGAACTGTAGCCTGTGTATGTGTATGTAAACGTTCATAGCATGTTTTGAAGGCCTACGATTAGTACGATGATATTAGATAACACTTGTATTATATTTTAATGTATGAAACTACTGCATGTAAATTTCAGAATAAGTAAAATAATAAAATTATCCAGGTGCAAATACATGAAAATTTTGCCAGGATTTTTACATAATTGGGCAGTTCGCACACGCGTATTTTGTTGTGATTCAGCAGAAGAGAAAATGAGCGACAATTACTGTACGTCAAACAGGCTAAATTCTCGCTCAAGCAACCAAAATCACATCTATGCCTATGGCGTGCACCTGGACGAGAGCATTATATCATGTTTATACGATATAATATCACGACGAGAGCACATATTGTGCTTATATTGCATTATATTGAATCTGGGATTGTAATATGTAGTAAAAAACTGTATACAGTATAACAGTTTGAAATATATTCCAGGCTATTATGCTTGAAACACAAAATTAACACTTCCAGAGACATCAACGCCTAAGATACACCGACAATTTTAATACCGGACATTCAAACTCGCAATTTCCGCATCTCGCTTCGCGGCTTTGAATTCACTCATTACTTTGAATTTGTTTGGGAAACGGATTGTAAAAGTTACTATACTATAGAGTTAATGGAATCGAGAATACGACAATTTAATTGAATATTCTACAGGGTCTATATAAAATGTATAATTTATTTCACACCTTGTACAAGCGGTTGAAGCCTGCACTCAATATCTGTGTAAGCCATCGAATAAGCTCATTTATTATATGGTTATGGCTTTATGGGTGTTTCACCGTAAACTAAAACACTCGTATCTCCCATATTTTCACTAGTGAAGACGTGAAAAACGCGTGTGTTTTCCCCTGGGATTTATATGTTCTCTGTCCGCTTGTTCCAACCTGAACATGTTTTCACCACTCGTAAATAATATCTTCGCGCCATGCACCGTGTAATATCCTCTATGTATTGCTAGTTATGTTATAGATCATATCCACAATACACTCATTGAGTGATATACAGACTACAGTATCGTGATTTTCTTTTGATAAAATTGGTTCTCTGCCAAAATTGTGATTGCATGTAAGGTTCCTCTCTACACTGTTTCATGTTTTAAACATACTTGTCAACTTCTAAATACATCCTGAATATTATTGGTAGAACTCAGCTAGCGTAACTAGCTTAACATTTCCTTATTATGTGAAAGTAATACAATATATTTCTTACCACTCTGCATGACAGAGCCTGTGACTGTGAGCATGTCGTGACTCGCGAATATTCTCATTATTCTGTAGTGCGATTCGAAGTCTCGAACGAAACCCACAGCATCTGAAGCAAAAGCTACCGAACGCGAATAATTAAACCTTTAGGCGACGCGATTTGCCGCGTTTTCAGAATCCAATATTAATTGTTTGATCTTGAAACTTTCAAAGCGACAATTTTTATGCCAGGACTTGATGCGCCATCGCTCCTTGCAATACAACAGAGAACGATTCAGACGGCCGCGCGTGTTTCTGTTTATGCCATGGGACTGGAAACTTGTTATGAGGAGGCTCCTCATAACAAACCTATCGCACATGCGCAGAAGCGACTGTAACCTACCTTTAATGTTTTTTACCGGTATATATAATATATTTTACCTGCAGAGGAAATGTTGCAGATTTATTTCCAACATATCCATGTACAACATGGCTTTGAATAGATAATACACGGAAATCACACATTCTATGATATCGCCTTACAAAATACAATGCAATCTTGTAAAATCACAAATAAAAAAAAAATACTGTATCAACTGTGCTTAGTGTGCTATAAATTTCACCCTCAAATCAAAGTCCAGCCCGCAAACGCCCCCATCTTCTTTGACCAATATATATGATTTCCGCCAAAGCTAAATTTGACTTCAAAAAACCCACGGGTAAATGTCAATAAGGATTATCTGCATAAAGACAAATGACTTATTAGATAGAAAATACTTAAACAAAATAGTTTCATATATTTCTTTTATAAGAACCATGCAAAATTATGCTACATAAATTGAAGCTGACGTTTTCAGATTTTGACTGAAGTTTCTTTATCATTCATAGAATGGCTAAACCCGTCAGCCTGTTAGCAGCACTATATGTATTGATATTTTCTTGTTATATAACATCATATATCATTGATAAATGATAGGTGATAATTACACATTTTATGCTCCATCACCTCCACGTCAATATAATATTCTTGTCTTCGGGTGGACCAGGAATCTAACCAGGTAACCATTAAAACCTATTTGGTCACACGCTCATGGCTGCACAACTGCACAAGCATAAGAACTTTTACAGAAATGATAATCATTATGGCTTGATACGCAGGCTAAACAATAAATTAAGCCTGATATGTAGATGTGGATGGTGAAATTGGAACCATTGATCACCATTCATCACTGATGCAAAGTTTTTATACTTAGGCCTGTCCAATGAGAATTCGTGTAATTTGTGAACTAAAATGCATGGTCCCAAACATGGCCACCCTTTTTTTTTAACGCGGGAAACCTAAACTAAGGCCTGATTTATATATACTGTACGTACATTTCAGTCATGCGGAATGCAATTCAAACAATATACTAGCTAGACGACTTGCCTCATTGTGTATTGTTTAAATTGTCAGGCCTTAATTACGGTAAAAACCCTCGATACATGCAATTATTTATCTATTTATTTATTTATATAAATTTGCCAATGAAAAAACGACACATTACATACAGAAATAGTACATACGTATAGACCATTTACAGGGTACCTGGTATGAGGAGGTCTTGCATCGGTTTGTTAGATGATCAGGGTTGGGTCATATGGCTTCTCTTCTGTTGCTATTTGTTGTTGATGTCAGTAAATTTGTGTCATTTTTTTTTCCGTCCATTTTTTTTTCAAAGACAGTATGCCTGTATGGTGTAGCTTATACGCCGGATAAATAATAATTTTGTTTTTCTCAACAGCCTAAGAATGACGCAAGAAGTGCTCCTTACTTGGATTGAGTCGAAGATTAATGTTTGCCGAATTCTGAAAGTATATGTGAAGAATCACGGATTTCTTTTTTTCTATTTCTTTTTTATATTTTTTACATATAACTTTCAATAATACTATGTTGAGCTAACATTTAACTCAACATAGAAACATTCAGGCTCAGAAAACTGGTCTTAAACGAACACGCACATTCTATTTTATTGTTCTTTTTCCGGATTCGCCATTTTGTTTTTACTCTATATTTGTTTAATCCCAGAATTCCATATAGCCTGATGGTCTGTATATCTGATCCGCGTTCTATAATACTATGGTCAGCACTTGTAGAGATACACACTACATATTACATTTATTATTATAATATTCCCCGAAGGGTGTTCCGGCAATATCTAATTTGTCTAATTACGTATTAATAAGCAAAAATTATCGATAATTATCTAATTATACTAAAATAGTCTACATATTAAAATTATTTACGCTATCTATCTACCAAATAGACGACACGGTCAGTTTGGACTTTGGTAGATGGAAACAAGTGCTGACCATATATACTTGTTAGCATAAGCTCCATATATACCATGAATAAGAACTCAAGCCAGTGCAAAAGCCGAAGATGGTAGAAAGGAGCTATAAGACGTCAATCTTAATCCTCTGCGCGATCAAAATAGAGATATGTTGCTATGTTAACCGCGCAGAGGACTGAGATTGGCGCCCTATATCTCCTTTAATTTCCGCCATCTTTGACTTTACCTTTCTTAAGGCCGACTGACTAGAATTCCTACTCCAGATATATATGGAGCTCACTAATCTTGGTGGTGTGTGCAATGTAGCCTGGTTTCGATTTAGTTCTAACGGTCGCCGTAAACACGAAAGTTTCGACTAAATAGAAACCGACCATACATAGTTTTTTAAGTCATGTATTTTATAGTTATAAAAATCCTAACTGATCTCTTAGTATTTTTCGATTCTGATCACCTGACGATGAACTGTCGTTGTCGAAACCTGAAAGGCAATGTTAGTACCCGACCGAATTGGGACTTAAGGGTTGGGGCCCCCACCCGGGCCCATATACGTTACCAAAAAAGACGTCCACCAATCCTTCTGTGTCCAACACTCGCGTACCTGAAACTTAACCTAGGTACCATTTGTACCGCTTACATTATAACATGCACTCCTAATTCATGCACTGCTAACATGCATTTTTGTTCAAAAATCAAAATAAGCTTAAGATCAAAGCTGAGTAACGTAATTTGTTCTTTCAAAATTGTTCATCAACGAAATGGTATGCTCTTTGTAATTCTAATGAAAATTTGGTGGTAAAAATTGAACTGCTTAAGTCGTGTTGACATTACTCAGCTTTAACCCTCACCACCAAGATTCTTCTGAAAGGTGTAATTAGCCGCAATAAAAAGAAAGCTATACTTGATTGAGAAACATACAACTACCTGTAACTTCCCGACAAAGGACCTTTTCTCAGAAGCTTTTACATTCATTTTCAGGTAGTTCCATTTTTCTCAATCAGAAGCTCCTCCATTCATTATTAAACTATTGATGTACACTTTTTCTCATGCACCTTGTTTTATGCCCATTCTACCCTTTCAGACCCTTGTTGTTCATCTTAATTTCAATTCCCTTTTTCCCTGTTGACCCCATACGTTCATTGAACGTACGCTTGCGTTTAATTTTTTTACCCTTTCAGCAATCCTGAAAGTCATTATATATACAGACCGAACGCAAGTAATGATTTAAATTGTTCATCAGTCATTAACGTATGGACATGTAAGTCAGTCAGTAACGTGACTAGTCATGCTCAAGGAATTTTTCGGTTTGAGGAGATTTGTCTAATGAGGTCATATCATATGAGACATTGCTTGCCAAAGTAAAATGATATCATGCATTTCTGACTCTTTTTGTAACAAAATAAGGTTAGGTATCTTTCTTGTTGGGTTTTGTTGTTTCTGAATTTGTCAAGTTTGATTCGAATTTTCTCAAAAAGAATACAAAATGAATCAACTGGATTGAAATATAAGAGGTATTTCGTTAACGTTTTCTAAAATTATATACCAACAGCCAGTCTATGACCTTATCTCCAACAAATCTTATAAACCCTTCATAAGCTTAATCCTACTATTTTTTTGCCAGTGATGGCGTTGATTTTTTAATCAGATTATAATGTCGTGTTCATTTTAGTAATGCAATTTTTTCAGTTATAATCAAATTCATACAAGCAAGGAGAGCACAAAATCAAAATGATAGCTTAAACTTGTTTGAAGGGTTTATAATGCCAAATATAAAAACCTACGACAGAATATCAGCATATATCAAATTCAATATAAGCGACCTCTGTCGTTATTGAAATGTTAATATATAGAAGTTCATGGATGCCGCGCAGTCATTGCTGTTTTACTTTTTTATTCATCAAAATCCGCCATGTTTGCCATTCACTCCTCTATATCATTTCAATAGCCCTTTCTTTTCTACCAGGCTTGGTTTCTGCGCGTGCATTTTCATTTTACATCATCACTATATGTTCTTGATACGTGCATTTTAAGAGTAGCAATGCATATTTATGTGACTGTTTTTAACATGATTTATGCAAGAATGTACGTATGTCGTGCATTTGAGGAGTAGCTATGTGTATGAAGGTTATTAATTAACATTACGTCCTAGTGTGTAATGACCTAATTTGATGAGGAGTATAACTATGCATGTATTTCTCACATTTCTTATTCAATTTTTACCAAGCCTGAATTACTTCCATCTTATATCACTCGAGACATTCCTGAGTAATGTTACTGAATGACTTCAACACATGTACATATACTGTGGTAAATCATGCACTATAATTATAATAACCTATGTTAAAGCAGGCAAATCCTGGTGGTTGAGCACGGTTGCCTGGAAGAGAACCTTAGGAAATAGAGAAAAACTCTCTTTCCTCCAGTTGCTTCAAGCACAACCCCTAAATTTTGCCAATTGTCTGAACTAATATCTAATGAGCAGCATATATTAGTTTTGTAATCGAATATTATGCAATCTCCATAACATAAAACCTTTATACAACTCCGTTTCGAGCGCTTTAAGCGAAAGCCCTTCAAGGCCCTTTGTCGGAAAGTTAATAAATATCATAGACTTATATCCGATTCTTTAACCGGTTGCTCTCGACGAAAGACATTAATGACTAACTTAATCTAACCGTTTTCCAGACAAAATCCACTTAAATTCAGCTTAGTTATTCAACTTTAATTCTGACCACCAGGATTCTATACTAATTACCTTTTACCATTTGTGTCACCTTCTTGTCATTCGTCAGGCATCTGGTCATCTGGCACTGCTTATCTGGCATTTGGTCATCTGGTACTGTACGTCTGGCATCTAGTCGTCTGGTACTGGTCGTCTGACATCTGGTCATCTGCCCTGGTCGTCTGGTATCTGGTCATCTGGCACTGGTCGTCTGACATCTGGTCATCTGGCACTGGTCGTCTGACAGCTGACACTGGTCGTCTGGAATCTGGAACTGGTCATCTGACATCTGGTCATCTGGAACTGGTCATCTGACATCTGGTCATCTGGAACTGGTCATCTGACATCTGGCACTGGTCGCCTGACATCTGGCACTAGTCGCCTGACATCTGGTCATCTGGCACTGGTGACCGGGCATCTGGCTCTCGTTTTGACGATTTTCCTCCCCGTACACGTTTTAGATCATGCATGAAATCGAAATTGTATATGCTAACTGAAAGCATTAAGCTACGGAAAGGCAAGAGCGATGGGATGGATGGCCTTAAAAACTGGTTTAATATATTTAATTTAATAATAAACTATAGAAAATTTATCAGCTGTCCGATTGCTGTTGTCTGTTCCACGGTTGCCATGTTATATAGAGTCATTTTGAAATGTCTCATTTTGATTGTCATTTTTTCGTTAATAATGTTCATCGAATATTATCTTCTCATGATATTAATTTTCTTCAAATGTTGTTTTCTCGCTATCAATCTTCCGTATTTGTAATTGTATTGCTCCATAGTAAGGGATAATCAACTCGAAATTCAAATAAACTCTAAAGCGGGTATTTAGAAGAAGAATTGTGCAAAGGAATATCGTGTTACACAGCTACCAACGAGATAAGAAAACGTAAATATTATGAGGAAAATAAAGAAAAGAAAATTTAAATATTCATTTATAGTGGAGACTGGAGTACCAGTTTTAATTGACATTGCTTCATTAATGTTTCCAATGTTTAAACTGATTCTTCCCATGATATTAATTTTCTTCAAATGTTTTCCTCTCACAAACAGTCTTCCATAATTGTAGTCGTTTTCCTCCATAGCTAAGTTTGACAACCATTTCGAAGTACAAAGAAACTATACAGAAGGTACTTAGTACAGGAAAAATGGAATACCATGTCACGTAGTTACCAACGAGATAAGAAAGCGTAAATAACCAAAGGAAAATGAAAAAAAAAAAAGAAAATTTAGATATTCATTTATACTGGAAGGCGCAGTACCCATTTTAATTGCAATCCTTCATTAATGTCTCCAATGTTCATCAGGCATTATCTTCAAATGGTCCAAATTTTCTTTAAATTTTTCCTCTCACAATCAATCTTCCATTATTAACGTTTGCTCCATAGTAATGTTTGATGCGTGGACTTCAAAACTTATTTACTATTTATTAAAATATTTACATATGTTTAATCATTATTATACTATCTAAAGTTTATCAGCTGTCCGCCGCTATTGTCTCTTCCACAATTTTAAAGTTCCGTAAAGAGTTAATATGAAATGGTCAACTTTTATTGTCATTCCTTCATTAGTATTTCCAATGTTCAATACACGCTCTTCTCATGATCCTAATTTTCTTCAAATGTTTTCCTCTCACAAACAGTCTTCCAAATTTTTAATCATTTTGCTCTATAGTTAAGTTTGAAAACCATTTCGAAGTACAAAGAAACTATACAGAAGGTACTTAGTAGATGAAAAATGGAATAACATTTCACGTAGTTACCAACGAGATAAGAAAGCGTAAATAATCAAAGAGAAATGAAGAAAGGAAGATTTAGATACTCATCTATGCTGGAATGCGCAGTACCCATTTCAATTGCCATTCCGTCATTAATGTTTCCAATGTGCATCAGGCATTATCTTCTCATGATCCTTTTCCCTCTCAAAATCAATTTTCCATTATTATCGTTTGTTCCATAGTAACGTTTGATGCGTGGACGTAACTGTTGACTATTATTATTACTTAACTATTTACTATTTATTAAAATATTTACATATCTAAAATTATCAGCTATCCGATCGCTATTGTCTGTTACATGAAATGTTCCATCTTTATTGTCAATCCTTTATTAGTATTTCCAATGTTCATGTAGCACCCTTTTCGTCATATTAATTTTCTTCAAATATTTTCCTCTCACAATCAATCTTCCACAATTGTTATCGTTTTGCTCCGGAGTTGGGTTTGATAATCAGAATTTAAGAATGAAGTAAAGGAATATCATGTCACGTACTTACTAACGAGATAAGAAAACGTAAATAATCAAAGGCAAATGAAGAAAAGAAAATTTAGATATTCATTTATAATGGAAGCCGGAGTACCCATTTTAATTGCCATTCCTCCATTAATGTTTCCATGTTCAACAGATTCATCTCATGATTCTAATTTCCTTCAAATGTTTTCCCTCTTTAAATCAATCTCTCATCTTGTTATCGTCTTGCTTAATTATCATTGATTATCAATTTGCTCATTATCACATTCCTTCACTAATGTTTCAAATGTTCATCAGACAGTATCTTCTTATGATTCTAATTCTTCAAATGTTTCCCTCTTACAATCAATCTTCCATCTTGTTATCTTCTTGCTTAATTATCACATTTGCTCACTATCACATTCCTTCACTAATGTTTCCAATGTTTATCAGACATCTTCTCATAATCATATTTTTTTCCAATGTTTTCCCTCTCATAATCAACCTTCTATCAACCAAGTTTGCTCCATAGCCAAGTTTGATAATTTTAAAGCAGACACGTACTAGAAGAGTTAAGTGAACAAAGATCATATAGATTGGAATACAACTGAAGGCAGGGCCCGAATTTGAAAGAACAAGGTATCAGTGACAGAATATCATCAAGGCTACCAGTAAGATATGAAAACGTTCAAAAGAAAATGAAGGGAAGAACGGGAGGTCTGTGTTCTCTTAAGTTAATAAAGCAAGCCAGAGTACTCGAAGCAAACCTTTAAATTCCAAAAATAATTTTGTGCATATGATTGTATATGACAAAGTGCTGTAAAGGACAGTTACAATACGAAGACATGACAACACAACACAATACGATCGCAAGCGCGCGCAGGGTAAGTGTGAATCCGTGACGTCACCCCATCCACAACCTCATCCCTCATGTCTCGCTGTTTTATTATTAAAAACCTGCCTGCCTACCTGCCTGTCTAAGCTAGCTAAAGGCCATTTTCCATTACGATCGCTTTGCCGCATGTGCGGAGCGAGCTATGAATATCTGCCACGCCTAGTGCGGGCATCAAAACAACGCAGGCTTCGCCCGTACATGCAAATAGATCAAAATGGAAAATGGCCTGAATTCACGACCGTATCATTAAAACAGCGAGACATGAAACCATAACCACACCAACCACCACACAAGCCAATGGAACGGTAGCGCAGACGCAGCGTAGCGCAATATACAATATACAACAACGATAAACAACAAAATATACTGCACATCACTTTTTCATATAACCATATGTAAAAATATTTTTGGTCCTATAAAAGATCTCGAAAATCGAAAATCTTAGAAGTGAGAATATATTGAAATATAAATTCATCAAGTTCTTTATTCTTAAAGAGAAAAAGCCAGGATGCATTCAAACAATCAATACAACGATAATGACGGATGTAATCACAGGTAGATCATAGTACAACTGAGGAAGTACGAGTTTAGAGTTGAAAGAAACAAGGTGTCGGTGAAAGGATAATATGGGACGTTGTTGACAAATAGGACGCAGTAATAAAGAAGATAGTGAAACTGTGAAAGGATGATGAACCGCTACTGAATTTAACGAATTATTGGCAAAAAATGGGAAAATAAGTCATTATTGTCTGAGTATGGAAAACGCTGACTGACTGGTTTAAAATCGGGAAGAAAATGATAAATAAATAAGATTGTATTTTAATTCAAGAACCATTGATCAGAATGAGAGACGAATTGCGGTAACAGATATGGTAACATGAAGTAATCCTTTGGTAATCTTTGGTAATCCTTTGGTAACCTTTGGTGTAGCGAAGATAATTTGACATCTTTCAATCATACCACAATAGAATTTGGAGAGTTATTGGTAAAGCAAATGGTAAAATAGGAGATGATTGTCAAAGTATGGAAACTCTGACTGACCGCGGTTACAAAGGAAGGAATTCAGGAACCATCGATTGGGAAAATTAATTTTGGAATTTAGAGACAAATTGCGGTAATAAATGTGACAAGGTAAAGTAATCACTTGGTAACCAGATTACGTGTTGGTACATGGTAATTTCATGTGTTTAAGAGAAGAAAGCAGCCGTTCAGAAAGGAACAAGAAATTAACGAAAGGGTCAGGACGCGGCTAATACGGAAGAAAAAGAAAATGTTGTAAACCACTTTAGCTAATTATTGATACAGCAAAATAGCAGATGATTGTTTGCGTATGAAAATTCTGACTGACTTGTCCAAAATCAGGAAGAAAACGATGAATCCATAAGGAACTATTGATCATGCGGGAAAAGTGTACTTTAAATTATGACTTTAGAAACGACTTTCAGCAACAATAGTGGTAACGTTAAGCAATCATTTGGTAATCAGATATACGTCTTGATGGATGGTAATTTCCAACGAGTAGCGAAGAAATTAATTGACATCTTCAAACCATTGATAAGAATCTTCTAAAGAATCGTATGTCTTTCTTTATTGTTCGCTGTCCGTTCATGATTAGCTATTATTTTATTATTATATCATGCATTTATGTTTTTTATTATTACCTCTAACCCTAAATATCTGACGAGCCCGGGACCCAGGGTTCCAGTACTTAATGCCTTCAAAACATGCACTTATCTAAAATATTTTAGGACGAAAAATCAATGCGTACAGAGAAAGTAAACCTCCAAAACAATTGCTCAGCTAAATATTTGCACCTGAAAGAAAAGTAACATAAGTTGGAGCGAAAGATGATGGAAAATGACACCCGTTTTCACTTGTTTTGTACTCGTTTTTAATGCTTTGAAAAATATTAGTTTTGTGGTAACAGCACGAAAACTTATTATTGCAAAGCTTTCGATCCCTAAGCTCAGATCTTCATCAGTACTAATACATTATTGCGACTAATAGATTTACGCAGTGTTTCCACAAAATTATGCTGTGACTTTTAATCAACATGCAAACAATTATTCACTTTATAGCTTTTATGAATATCATCTCCGCTAACTTTGGCACCGTCTTTTTACACATCAAACAATAGACCTTACCCATAATGACGTCATTTAGTAGTTAAGCGAGTAAAACTACTTAAATATGGCAATATTGTTAATTTTTTAGGTCCTTATTTGTCCAGGACATTAAATGAAACAAATAATTTAACATATTTGTTTCACAAATAATCTTTTTGTTACTTAAACCATTCAATTATATTGGCACATTTAAATAGTTTTACATGCTTAACTACTAAATGACGTCATTATGGGTATGGTCTATTGAAGTACTTTTTTCTTGGTATATTTTATCAATGCATAGCGCGACTTTCCGCATGAGGAGCTTGGTAAACGGTACAGTCACATTTTTAATAGGCAAATCACTAAGACGACCAGATTTTAAAAAACCCACTTCACACCACCCCCTCTATGTACACTAGAAAATATCGCCAATTTTGACCTCGTTTTACCACAAGAATATTTAATTTCAACATGTCTCAGTTTCTTTTCATCTGTTATAGTTTTGATATTTGTAATAATAATAATGCCGATATACCTATAGTACTCAGGAGCCAAATCTGTCTTTTTATCAAAGGTTAGTAACATTTTACATAATTCCAAACACGTAAAAGACCTTTCTTTTAATTACGTCATCCCCAGGTAACAACAAGGCTGGCAGACCCACCAATAGTCAGCAGTACCACTGCCTCGCTTTCCACATAGTTGTGACGTAATTACAAGAAGGACCTATTAAGACACACTACATTCAGACTTCATACCTTTCTCGCTAGCAAGTTCCATTTTGTCAAGGTTTCTAATTTTAATTTCCTGAATTACGTACTTCGACATCATATCGTGAGGTGCAAATGCTCTCATATCACTACAAAATATAACGATGAAAACAATTATTGCTTGTTTAATAACAAATACATTTCAATTTTTCATTCAGATTTCAGTTCATAGCGTGCCAAGATAAAAAAGGGTATTCTTTTACGTTTTGATCACCACAAATGTTCCGTTCTCTGATCCCAGTCCTAAATTCGTGATGAGATCAAATGTGGAAAATTCGTGACTCGTAAAATGAAAGAATAACTATAAGAAAGTACGCGCAAAAGAAGATATGGTGACTTTTTGCCCTTCGCAGACCATGACGTCTTCTGTAATCCATTACAGTACATAAACACAAAAAAAAATGAAATCGATTTGATTGATATAATAAATAATTTGGATAAACGAGGATCGAGGGACCCCGATATTTGTAACAATTTTCATTCACTATACTCTTTTCACATGAGGACTGGGTTCGAGTCCAACTAACTGGGGATCAAACTCGGAACCTTAGAGGTGAAAGCCGAGTGGTCGGACCACTTCACCACCGAAGCCCCTATGTGATTATATCATGTGATATGACTAATAAATTATTGAAAGACAGATGCAGACCAGAAGTATTATTAAACTATGGTAGGTAAAAACTGACCTAACCACCCCCACCTGCCCACGCATACAACCCAACACTCTCCATTCCACCCTATATTTCTCTGAATTACAGTACATAAACACAAATTACAGTATTATAAATTAGTATTAAATTATAGTACAGTGAATTACAGTACATAAACACAAAAAAATGAAATAGATTTGATTGATATAATAAATAATTTGGATAAACGAGGATCGAGAGACCCCGATATTTGTAACAATTTTCATCTTGATATCCGTATTCTTTAATACTTTTTCTTACATCTTATATAAAAAAAGTGTTTACTGACAAATGGATTACTGAAAAGTTCCTGAAACCAGGATTCCTAGAATTCCAGTGAATTGCTCAAAACGGCAAATTCTGTTTATATAGTTTCAGATAGTGAAAGATCCCATTTTCCGCTTTTACCTGGACTAGCGACGCTGGTAAGCTAGCCCAGTTAGTTAGGTTTGCACTGCATACAAGCTTGTCATAATATAATTGCTATTTCCTATGTTTTTTTTATTAACTAAGCCACAAGGGCAGGGTCACCACAACAGCGTGAGCCAATTACTGTGGGCCCATATTACTTATCCCACCCTGTCAACATTCCCTGTGGGAGGAAACCGGAGTACCCGAAGAAAACCCACGACTTTCGACAGAGCGTTGACTATACTCTTTTCACATGAGGACTGGGTTCGAGTCCAACTTACTGGGGATGACCTTAGAGGTGAAAGGCGAGTGGTCTGACCACTACACCACTGAAGCCCCTATGTGATTATATCATGTGATATGACTAATAAATTATTGAAAGATAGATGCAGACCAGAAGTATTATTAAACTATGGTAGGTAAAAACCTAACCACCCCTACCTGCCCATGCATACAACCCAACACTCTCCATCCCACCCTATATTTCTCTGAATATGGGCCACAATTATCACAAACGTAGTAGGCAACATACTGAATGATTTCCCTTAAACAACCACTTGCCCCCCATCCACCACTACCCCTTCTTACCTAAACCCACAGCCCTGGCTAGTCCCACTGCATCCTGCAGGATGGTTACTTGCCAGAATATGAATGGCTATTTTTGCCCACTTGATAGTATAATGTCACATGACTGATTGAATATTATGAGCTTAATAATAGCTTAATAAAAAACAATACAGCTTAATAATACAGCTTAATAAAAAACAATTTCCAGGGGGGATTCCCTCAATGACCAAAGCTTGAGAAGTTGAGTCAAACAACATTGAAAATAATATAGAAAAGAATATCCGCTCATACCATGAATATATACCCACATCTATGCCAGCACAATCATGGTCTCCGTCCATGTAACCTCACTGCCTCTCTGTCACTCCCTTTGCCCAACCTTATCTCTCCCATCCCAATCTCTAACCTCTTGAATATGGGTCATCCTGACAATATATATACAACCCATCCTGATGATATATATATATATATATATATATATATATATATATATATATATATATATATATATATATATATATATATAAATATATCACAAACTAAACTTTGTAAATTCAAAATATTTTTTATTATATTCACATCCCAACGTTTCGGGGCATGCCCCTTCTTCAAGGATGAATATCATCCTTGAAGAAGGGGCATGCCCCGAAACGTTGGGATGTGAATATAATAAAAAATATTTTGAATTTACAAAGTTTAGTTTGTGATATATTTATATTGATAATGTTATTAAACTTATTTGGAGAGGGGTTTGTGATATACTTATATATATATATATATATATATATATATATATATATATATATATATATATATATATATATATATATATATATATATATATATATATATATATATATATATATATATACATATATATATATATATTAGATACTGTATCTCCCATCCAAACTTCTAATTCCTTGAATATGGGTCAAAATTATTACAAAACTATGTAGGCTACAAACTAAATTATTATCTCAACACCTATCTCCCCCCTCCTACATAACCATCTCATTCCTACCACCTCCTTCTCACCCCCCCCAAAAAAAAAACACAAAAAAATTACAACACAGTGCAAGGAATTTGGCACGAATATATTTTGTACACTGACATGCAACAACTTCAAATGCAGAACTTCAAAGACAAAGGCTCTAGTTTTAATTCTTCGCTAAAAATACCTAAATTGTACAAATTTGGTTGAATTTGACTAAACAACCCCTTCCTAACCTTTGTAGTTAAAGTACAAAAATATTTGTTAAAGTCATTCTTAAAGTATGCATTAAAGTCAGTCGGCAAAGTTATAAACACATTTGGTCGTCTGTTTGCTTTCGGCCAGTTCTGCCGCTTCGGTTGCAGTCAAAAGCAAGCGGAATATTCATTATTGGCCAATATATTGTAAAAAAAACATCTACAAATTTTCGTCAAATTACATTAAATAACCATTTTCTAAACTTTGTAGTTCTTTAAAAAAGATATTAAGTTAAAAAGTGCAAAATATTTGTTAAAATATGCTTACATATAAACGTGCAATTTCGGTCTGTCAAAAGAAAAAACCCAGAAAAACTGAATTACTGAATGAATTGTATAAATTTTCGTTAATGTACGCTAAATAACCATTTTCTAAGCTTTGTAGTCCTTGAAAATAAAGTAAAAGGCCAAAATATTTGTTATAAAGCATGCTTAAATCTCAGTTGTCAAAGTTATAAATAATATACATCTGCGACCTTCGTATTCGATTTCGGGCTGTCAAAAACCAAAAATAACTCGCTAAAAATACCTCAATTGTACAAATTTTTGATAAAATACGCTAAATAACCATTTCCTAAGCTTTTTAGCCGTTGAAAATAAAGTAAAAGGCTAATGTTGTTCAAGAATGCTTTAATATGTTAGTTGTCAAAATTATAAAATTAATACATTTGGCCTCCTTCGTGCATTCAACCAATACTGGGTTGTGAAAAACCAGAAAATATTCGCTAAAAATACCCAAGTTATACAAAATTTCGCTAGGTTACGCTAAATAAGCATTCCCAACATCTTGTAGTCGATAAAAAGAAAGGAAAAAGTCGAAACCTTGTTAATAAACCTTGTTTAAAAAGTCTTCAAAGCGAACACATGTGGCCGCCTTCGTGAATTCGGTACCGCCGCTTTGGCATGTCAAAAATCGCAAAATTTGACAAAAAAAGAACAACTTTCATAAATTATTACCTGTAATGAGGGAACACCTGTTATACCACTTCTTTCTTGTTTTTTTCCGCCTTCTGTAAGATTGTTTTACCGTTTTTTTTTATGATTGAAGGCACAGATGGTTGAATTTATAGACGTGTGGCCATCAAAAATCTTATTTCTTGTTCCCGCTTCAGCGCTCAAATCGACCGTTGATTGGTTACTCACATTAATAACTTAATTAGCTATATTTTTCTATATTCGCTCATGTGAAATACGATCAATTACGTGTAAATGATGAAATATTAATTATAATTGATTTATATTTTAAATTAATCAGTCAAATGTTACTTTGAACATTGCAAAATGAAGTTTGATAAACCTAGAAGTATTGAACTATGCTATGATTTTACACAGCACCTACCCCCCACCCCTACCCTATTCCAACCCCCTTCCCCCTGAATAGGTCTCATTTCATGAAAAAAATATCAACCAATAAAATTAAAATTTTACCAATGTTCCCCTGCCTTCTCCAGACCAGATTTTACTACTATCTAGCACCCCCCCCCCCCTACCTCCACCCCTACCCATCTAGACTTCAATCCCTCTGGAAAGGTCTCCTTTCCTTCCATAAAAAATAACTCTGAACACTTCATCATAACTCTCCAAAATTTCATCTATTACAAGGCTATGATAAGCAACAAACTGACCATGAATAATTTACACCCTCACTGCTCCTCCCCTATACCAGTAAGTCTATGCACCCCTCATGTTGAATCACAAAACCTCTAAAATTTTACACTTTGCTTTAAATACAATATTTTCTGTCAAATATTTATCCGATATATCTATGAAAACATCAAAACAGAGTGCTAAACACAATTATATGGCTGTCCCATCTCACCCTATATCTCTCTATATCAAAATCTGATATATATATATATATATATATATATATATATATATATATATATATATATATATATATATATATATATATATATATATATATATATATATATATATATATATATGTACTCCTTCCAAATTCCAATTACACTGCACACCTCCCTCCAACCTCCTTCCTAACTACAACTACCACTACAAACCCACCACCTTTGCCCAACTTATTTAATACTGTATCTCCCATCTAAACCTCTAATTTTTTGAATATGGGTCAAAATTATTACAAAACTATGTAGGCTACAAACTAAATTACTATCTCAACACCTATCTCCCTCTCCTACATAACCATCTCATTCCTGCCACCTCCCTCTCCTCCCCCCCAAAAAAAAACCCCACAAAAAATCAAAACAACACAGTGCAAGGAATTTGGCACGAATATATTTTGTACACTGAAATGCAACAACTTCAAATGCAGGGGCCGATTGTATAAAGCTTTTAACTGCTTTTTAACTACCCAAAAAGTAGTTAAATAGTGGTTAACGTTAACCACGTAGTTAGGTCGGAAGATTTCTCAGTTGAAGAACTCCTAAAACGCTATAGATTTGGCGGAAAATCCTTGCTTTTTATAGCGTGACTCATCGACCGGGAAGTGAGACCACTAACAAAGCGAAACCAGGCTCATCGCCTAAGACTTATAATTTTAGCAGTGGTAGTGGTTGGTGGTCTTGCTGCAGGTCGTCCACCTGTTTTCCTTTGAGACTGCATTATCCCAGAATTTGTTGGGTTTTTTTTGTCAATTTGGGCCATGCTTTGCTATTTTCCCGAATTTCTATTGGTGTACGTTTTTCATAGCTGTTAATCTGGGAAGTAAATAGTTTCCCACAACTTTTGCTTTTTGGCATTTGTTATTGTGCTCGAAAATTGGCCCCGTAATGTCTAAATTTTGTTCAACTATATTAACCAGTAGGTTGCATTCTTCTGAATTAAAATTTTGTTTTCTTTTCTTTTCTTCCCTTATTTTAGAGTAGTTGCTTTTTGGGCAGACATTTTGAATTTGTGTGTAAATGTAATTGAGTAATTCAACTTAATGTAACTGAGTAACTCAAAATACCTGTAAGCTTGGCAACTGTGGTTACATGGGAAAATATGACCTCAGACATGATACAAATACATACAGTGTGACATGAGTTGTATATTGACTTTTGTTACATCTGACAACACATCAAATAAATATTGATTCTTGTGTATAACACAATATTGAAAAATATAGTGTACCATCTAATAGTGAATAAACTCATACAGATTGAAATATTTAAACTTTAACAACATTAGCCAAGTTGGTTTTAATCTAGGCTAACCCAGATTAGGTTTCATGATGAAAATGACTTGAGTTTATTTATAAATTTATCCACACTGCAGAATTTTCTACAAGATCTTGGGGGTGTAAAATCTAGGGGCAGGGGTGCAAAACAGTACAAAAGTAACCATGCAAATAGGTACCAAACACAGTAAAATTTAGAGATTTGGGGCAGATTTAAGTTTTAATTGCTTAAATAATGAAGAACTTCCCAGGGGTACTAAAAACTTTTCCCCAAAAAATCTTGGGGGCAACTCTGACCAACTCTGCAGTCTGGTAACCAAGGATAGTACAATTCACAGGATGAAAAATCAGATTTACAATACATTTTCAACCCAGTGCCAAAATGCAAATGCCATGCAGGCAACAAATTTGTTATTATATAGTGCAAATTTGATCATTTGAAAACTGATATATTCTTCTTTTAGACAGATATTGCTTCAACAATTTGCCACACATTTGAATGATTTGTGCACATTTGATGCATTTGCATTTTGGCACCCAGGTGCAAATTTTGTGTGAATCTGGTTTTTCATTTTATGTATGTGTTTCAAATGATCAAATTTGCACTATATAGCAAATGTTTTGCCTTCACAGAATTTGCATTTTGGCACTGGGTTGAACATGTATTGCAAATCTGATTTTTCATCCTGTGACTCTGTAAGGGCCAGTCATTATTCATGGTGGAAGTTTGCACCAAACAGAAATGTCTTCTCTTGCTAAAAACTTGCTGATTAAACCATTAAAATATTGAAGTAGTTTCTGTAACAAACTGCCACCTATAGCCAAAAGCTTTACAAAAGGATACCATTAAGTTGTCACACATGTATTTCACCACTTCTATGACATGAGTTTGATAACTGCTTGTTTAATTAATTAATAGGTGACAGTGTAACCCACACAATAAACAATGACCAGTCCCCCAATATCTAGTAATCCATTTCCAGTACATGTCTTGACTTCGCTTTTCTTCATTAGCATATGTTTGCAAACTAAACATTTTAATATCTTTACAAAAAATCAGCTTGGCACTCTCGATACAGTCAGTGAGTCACACAAACAAATTACACAATTTAGCACATGTGACGTCCAGTGATCCAGACAAGTTTTGGCCAGTTTTAAGGTCGAAATTTACAAACCAACGAAATAGTACTTTCTTCAATAATGGTGAATGTTTGTATTTGTACGAAAAAATGTATAACGGTTGCTTTTATCACAGATGAGGCGCATTCTTCTGCAATTATTTGAATCGAATTTGTTAGCCATTTTTTAAAATTAAACAAACAATACTTAATTTATTTTAATTTAATTTATGTCAACTGCCCCACGCGAGCCACACGCAAGTTAACTACGTGTTAGTTAACTATCCGACTAACTGCGTTTTGTGCAACGCAGTTAAGTCGTGCAGTTAACCAAAGTTAATAGAGCTAGATGGTTTGGAAACTCATTAGAACAACAATATAAGTCATTATCTATGTTTTTGTTCTGGTTTATGCAGGAATGAGGTCCTTCGTCGTCACGTGCGTATTGTATTTTCACCTAGCTAACCAATAGCAGCGTTTTAGGAAATTTAGTCATCCGCGACTTGAACAATAGGGTAATTTAAGAATTCCGATTGGTGGATTTGGCGAAAACACAATACACACGTGACGATGAAGAACCATATTTTTGAATAAACGTTGACCAACCTAGATAATGAGTTATATTGTTATTCTAATGAGTTTCCAAACCATCTACTGTATTAACTATGAGTTAACTAACTACCGTTAGGGATTTAACTAGGGTAGTTAACGCTAACTGCAATTAACTTTAACTACTTTTTTATACAACCGGCCCCTGGCAGCAGAGAAGACCAAATAAACTTTGCTTTTCACCTATTATCGTTCTCCTGGCTCGATACAAAAAGTCAAAAACTAAATTTGTCTCTAATATTGTGATTTGGGACCTTAATCGTCTAGCAATGAAGTGGTCATTCGGTCAACCAACCCCCACAATCAACGGAGGACAGCTTGAAGAGTCAATGTTACCAAGGCAGGCCTTAGTAACACTGGTTCCGCCAACATGGAAATTTTGGCGAATAAACATCAAGTTATATAATACGAAACAAACACGTAAAAAACGCAAGGTGCACGCTCAATGGAAAATGGCGGTAAAGGGTGTTTTCGTGAGCCGTGATTGGCTAACATCTGCGGTTCGTCTGAACTGTGAAATGCTTGATTCTGGCGCCGTGAAATGTGATTTGTTCTGCTCATGTGGCGTGATTCTTAATAAAATTGCTCTGTGAGAATAATTCTATATAGCGTCGTTTCAGAACAGTGGCAATTGAAATACCAGGCGGAAAACGTAATCTGAATATGAATATTAATGCCCAACAAGTAATTTTAAATGCATACTTGTCAAACAATTCAAATTCATATTAAATTTAATTTAATAAAATCTAAACTTGAATTGTTGAAAAATATGCATTTAAAATTACTTGCTGGTCATTAATATTCATATTGAGAATAATTCTCTCGTTCTCGTTACCTAAACATAAATCTTGCACACACATTTTTCAAGAAACATGAAGCTGATTTTCTAAGACAAGTGAGTTGTGAAAATGCAACCTCTTTTTACCCCCCCCCCCCCGTAAAAAAGGTCAGGCAAATTTTGGGACTGAATAGGACGTACTTGATGTTTCTCCTACGCTGCACCCCTCACAGCCAGACGCACCCTGAACTTCAACCCGGTTTTGAACGAATTTAAATGTTGTTCTGAATAAAAAGGGGAGGTCCCCCTGTAGTTACGCCCCTGATTTCTTAAAAGGAAGTTTTTGTTGCAGTGGCGAGTAATGCTATGTGTTAGTGTCTTCTTCAAAGTGAAGAGGGAATCTCCGCTGTTCCAATTTAGTCTGTTCTGTGCATATTTCTGCTCAAATTAATTAAAAAAACAATGAACAATGAATATGCTGTGCATGTCAGGCGTGTTTAAATAAAATTGTGTTTATGTATGTTATATAATTTGAAAAAAGATTCGCGTTTGTTCTTCACGTTTCAAGATCAAGCTTGCAGTTCCAGCAACAATTTTTTGTCCAGCTGTACTTCATGTTTTACAAACGCGCTGCGAAATGCTGCGTGGGTCCTGGGACCGAATCCATGCCATTTATGGAAAATGAACAACGCCTTTCAAATTGTTGCGACAGTTTACCAATCAGAAGGCCATGATCCGTCACGTGAATTCAAATGCAGGTCCAACCGAGGTACAAGAAGGAGCGTGTTGTGAGATCACGCGGGTATAGCTGCATAATTGTGCGAGAAAGATATTGGAATTGTTTGAGACATTTCAAGGAAGAGCCTAAAGATGTCTGGAGACTTTAGCCATGGTCTGTTCAGCTGTTTTGATGACTGCATGTTATGTCTGACAACCTATTTTGTTCCATGCTACACCATGGGAAAGACGGCTGAAGCGGTTGGTGATGACTGTTTGTTGTGTGGTTTGGCGCTTCTGGTTCCAGTGTTAAATCTCTACGCTTTATGTTCGAACCGTGGAAAGATCCGAGAGCAGAAAGGTATTCCAGGCAGCGCAGTGTCAGATATCCTTACCGTGTGCTGTTGTCCTCTATGCGCGCTAGTCCAGCAAGCTCAAGAGATGGGTGTCAAGGCTCCGTTTGGCCAATCCATGAGCCGTGAATGAGGCGGAAAAAAACGCTAAAGGACAACTTGAAGGTTTTTAAGAGCTCAAGAACGCTATCATTTCAAACACTAGTAGATAAACACTAAACATTGTCTGTTAAATTTTGTATACGAATTTATTCGAGTTTAGGTTATTAATAAATATGTACTATACTATGTTTTCGATACGAGATGAAATTGAACAGGAAATCGTTTCCTGTATCCTAGGCTAGCATGTGATAAAAATTTTGTATGTGATATTTAGTGGACTCATTAAATTGTTTACGAATCGATCGAGACCGAAAACTATGGTTTTAATGTAGGATTTTACATCTATGCATGTAAATAGCTCCGTCGCAAATACACACACACAATACATGAGCAAAGATCGTTCTCAAAAGCTCAAGTGGCAATAAACACGTTACTTGCACGGTCTTGCCTAGCTGCCTGGGCACAAACCTTTAAAAAGGAGGAATAAAAGTGGCTAAAAAGGCTGTTGGTCAGGTATTAACTGACTACAAACCGCCCAAAGAGATGTTTTTAGTTTGTCAAGGATGGGCTATATGGTGGCACCCTTCGGTGCATATTTCCTTCGCAACCGTCAATTTGTCCTGTTGTGGCCTGTATTTGTGTAATTACACCACAGGCGGCCCAAACGCGCGCTAGACTGTGACTAAAATGAAATTTACTTGCCTATTTGATTGTGTGTACTGCTTTTGTTGTTATTTTGCTGTTATAATATTTTTTAAACGCTTTACAGTCGATGGTTGCGACGAGTCACTTGTGTACATATAATAAGTAAAAGGCTGCAGACTCCCGCCCGTCGATCCGTCGACGCGAGGACTTTGAGTCAAAAATTCGCCCACTTAAATAACTCCATTCTCAAAAAAAAGTCGTCAGCATGTAGATCAGATGCCGTTCTTGGAAAATACTACGATACTTTGCCGAGATCCACACAATTTCGACAATTATTCAACGATGAAAATCAAAATCGCTTTTACTACCATTTGCATTCCATCGTTACACCGCGCCGCGAAATGAAAGTTGTTTCGAGTTTTCCAACGCGTGTTATAACTGGACAACTTTACGTTTTACATTTCAAACTTCTAATTAGGGGGCGTGAACGTTTACAACCGTTTTTGCAATTATATCCGGCGAACCGCTATAAATAGCAACCGCTAACGTAAACAAATATATATTAAATCGTTCTTTTGCAATAATTATCACTAAATTGTCTTGAAAACCATTCAATCATCTCTTTGTAAAGCAAATACATTAATATTGAACGACAAAATTCGAAACTGAACAATTTCAGCTTCGTGATCATGTAACATAAAACTGACGTGTCAGTCGAACTATTTTCGGCTGGTTGCTGACGGTTGCAAACGTTCACGCCCCCTAATTAGAAGTTTGAAATATAAAACGTAAAGTTGTATAATGATAACGGCATGGTGGAAAAGACGGAGTACGGAGTCACGAAGTACGGAGTCACGGAGTACGGAGTCACGGAGTACGGAGTTTTTATGCTCTACCTCCTTCAGTTTTGCCCTGGACAAACCTCCACGTGCTTTAACTGTGGAAATCCACTAAAACAAGGTACTGCTATTCCTGACGCTCCGAATGATTTGGTCGTTGTTTCGAAGATGCCCAGAGAATGGATGTTCCAAGGGAGAACGTACAGCAAAATTTCCAACGTTTATTTTCATTGCGCTACAGCATGCATTCTACGAAAACAGCCAAATTTTGTGGTGAGTTCTTGCTTTGTCGCTCCACAGATTGAGCCTTACCTTCTACCACTTCATCGAGATTACATTCGAATGAACTTGGGTATTCACTGTTAATATGAAATATTAAGTTAACAACGCGTACTTTATAACGCGAAAGTGCACAAAAACTGCATATTACTGTTTTTGAGTCCACTGAACAAAATCGTTTATCGTAAGACGTTGTGAGCGCATATATCAAGTTTATATATAATGCATCCTGCTCATATGATATTATAACTGTTCTGATACGCGTCTCCCTAAGCTACAATCATCAATATTATCGTTGAAACCCGAGAAATATACATGATGCTTGATCCCGGATTATTGAGCCCCAACTCTTTATAGCCACTCAAAGTTGAATGCTCAAACACGTGACACGCTCATCCCAATAAAAGAACGAGCCTTCTAGAAAACTGCAAACAAAGCTTAAATTGGCAGCAACGTTGAACATGGAAGGAAATAGCTCCAACAATAATGAGCATGATATGATTGTAGCTTATGAGAACCATAGCTGGAAGTTACCAAATAAATGATAAAGCTTAATTTCATATTATTTTTTGCTACGTTAAGAGCATAATTGTGTTAGCGGTTGGACGCTGGTGAAACTTTTTATATGATTAGATATAAAGATATTGATATCCGTTATGATTATATGATATACTGATATGTGGTTAAATAGATACGCTACTATACGATAGAACGCTGTAATATGAACGTACATATATTTATGCTCCCATAAAGTGGAAAAGACGGAGTCTGTTTAAAAGTCACGGCCACGTCTGGGGAAACATTTTACAGACGGACTCCGTGTTTTCCATTTTATGCCCCCATAAAGTGGAAAAGACGGAGTCTGTTTAAAAGTCACCGCCACGTCTGGGGGAACACTTTACAGACAGACTCCGTACTCCGTACTCCGTCTTGACTCCGTACTCCGTGACTCCGCACTCCGTACTCCGTCTTTTCCACCATGCCTAATGATAACACGCGTTGGAAAACTCGAAACAACTTTCATTTCGCGGCGCGGTGTAACGATTGAATGCAAATGGTAGTATGTCGAACTTGGAAAGACCAATCACTGCTACGGCGGCGGCCTGGCAGCCAGGCCTTCTTTACCGTTGGGATTTACAGGGGGGGGCAGACGGCGCCAGCGCGCAGCATACAAATACCAAGCAAATATTTCCGGTAACAGACAGCCAATCGCTACGGAGCTAGAGACTGTTTACATTTACTTACTTCATAATAACACAGACCAGAGGAGGAGTGAGGGTCTTCCCAGAATGCAACGCGCCGACGGGCGGTTCATTACATACATAGATATAGTAGACCTAGATTGCTGACGTATACCTAGCGCGCGTGACCCCCAATAGAAGAATCCAAGATGGCGTTGCAACCGGGCAAAAAAACTAGGAATAGTATTACGAAAAACAGGTTTTTGGGCTTTTTTGATCGTTTAACTGCTGCGAATCACGTTCAACTGGACTTTTTTGAAAATAAGTCCCTATTGCGGAGGTTTTGAACCTGAAATGAGACGAGTGGGCTAGATTCTTACAAAATTATCGTTCGCTGAAGATTCCAAGGAGTGGACGTTTTGACCGGTTCCGTTAGTTTGCGTGGATTATTGCACTTTTAACACTTCGAATCACGATCGATCGCGTATATTTAGGAAACAATGTTTATTATCGATGTTTTAGTTGTGAACAGGAAAGCGTTTGCCGAATTTTATGAAAAATATCGTGGGTTAATTTCCTCAGTATCAACAGCTATTATGACTGCACATTCACCCCAGCTAGGAGGTAGAATTTAGTTTGTTTGTTTGCTGATTATGGTTTTTAAAATTTATGAGAAATGATTGTTTGTGTAGAATCTGCTGACAAAGTAGCACAAATGTAACAACAAATGATTTAAATAAGTATAAAAGAAACCCATGTTTCCAATTGGTTTCTATTGATTTATGATTATTGATATCAATACATATAATTTGTGTAAATCTGAGAAGCTAAGCATAGTTTTAGAGACTCATGATATTATTATTAAAGTGTACGTGAACATGCTTGGGGCTTGATAACATGCATGAATAAAATTAACATTTAATATACTTGAAGAAAAGATCTGTTAAAATGTTAAATGACCAGGTTTTGTGTCATCAAAACTCAGAAAGTGTCTGGTATTATAAATTATAGATGTACAGCTTAATAAAGTTCAAAATACATATTGCTGGTTGCCAATGTGCTTCTGATTTTGCTCAAAATCAATTACAATATTGAAATCTGCACATGAAAATCTCACCATTTGTCAACAAGCTGTGCCTGTAACAAATGTGTTGCAAAGATGAAAACAAGTTGTGAAATGCTGTAATTTTATAAAGCTCCTGTAAGCTTGTTAACAAGACATTTATAAATGCTTGTAAATGTGTGGGAATGTAAACACAGTTTTTGCAAAACAGTCTATTATAAAATCAGATATTCTTTAGGATTGCTACAGAGATAATTAAGCAATATAACTTGCTACAGAGATAATTAAGCAATATAACTTGCTACAGAGATAATTAAGTAATATTGACTTCTGCCTATAGGTATCAATTTTCATTTGTACTAAATATGACATCTCTGCAAGCCCAAAGCAGAACTCTGCATGTCCATTATTAGCTTATCCCAACTTAAAGTCAATCATATGCATGCTGCCTCCTGCAAAACTTGTAGTGTACCAGTACTGAAGGACTTTACGCAGATGTTCAATTTCACATTTAATACTAAGCAAAAATCAAAATAACACTCAAAATCAAAATCACTAGAAGTAGTAATTTGCAAAAAAGTTAAATTTACTACAAGAACATACTAAACAACCAGTTGTCTACTCCAGAAGTCTTTAACGAACGATATTTGATATATGATAAACATCGTTTTCTAAATATATGCGATCGGTCGTGATTCGAAGTGTTAAAAGTCCAATAATCCACGCAAACTAACGAAACCGGTCAAACGTCCACTCCTTGAAATCTTTATCGAACGATAATTTCGTAAGAATCTAGCCCACTCTTCTCATTTTGCGTTCAAAACCTCCGCAATAGTGATCTATTTTCAAAAAAGTCCAGTTGAAGGTGATTCGCAGCAGTTAAACGATCAAAAAAGCTCAAAAACCTGTTTTTTGTAATACAATTCCTTATGTTTTTGCCCGGTTGCGACGCCATCTTGGATTCTTCTATTGGGGGTCACGCGCGCTAGGTATACGTCAGCAATCTAGGTCTACTATATCTATGGCAAAAAGAGGCCAAAATCTACCAAAAGAGGCCAAACTACAATTTTTCTAACGCGGCCAAATAAATGCTAAAAAGCCCAAATTTATCGCAAACTCATTCCCAATAGTTTTGGGTATTGACACTGTTCAGCTTTTCGTTCACAACCAGTGCGATGTCTAGTGTACTGCGTAGCACAACTAATTTATTCCATGAATACTAAATAATCCACATATAGTAAAAGTCCTCATGAATGCTAAATGCCTTTAATATCACAATTAGTATACCTACATTATTATGTCGATTAAACATATAAAATCAAACTAAGATCGAAACATTTTCCAAGCATTACTTTGAAATAGAAAGAGGCCAAAAAGTAGCCAAAAAGCCAAACTTTTTTTTTGAGGCCAAGCAAGAAAAAAAGAAGCCAAAATCGAGTTATTTGGCCTCTAATAGGCCAAACTACCAACCCTGATATGCTTATGAGCAGCTTTCCTTTTCACACGACTTTTCCTGGAACTAGAGCAGTTTCCTAGTATGAACACATCCTCGTTCCCAGGGACCGAGTAAGGAAAATGGCTCTGGGGACGAGAATGCTCTGAGTATGAATATAATCTTGTCCATTGATCTTGAACGTACGTCACGGTACAACTGGAACGTGATTGGATATATGATTGGATATGGAATCATCACGTGGAAATATGGAGTGTGAGTTTAGTATTATAACTAGTGATAGAAAAGTCGCTTTGTGTGAAATAATACGCTGGTCGAAAAGTTGATGTGAATTGGATGAGTCGTCCATGCGCGTATAGTGAAACCGCTCGAAATAAATACAAAAATGGCGTCAATGAGTCAATCAGTGTGCATTTTATTGCCTCCTTGAAAGCTCTTCTATAATATATATCTATAGTCGACATGGTGTTCGAACTAATTTGTAATATAAGTCCGGGAAATTAAAACGATTGAATACTAACGTCACAATATAGCTATTCATAACAAATCTGTAACTCGTTCTTGTAGCAAACCATTTTACTAGAAAACTGTGCTTTCTAATAACGGCAAAACGTAACTATCTATACAAATTTGTATTTTGTGAGACCGGTTTGTCGTTCTTGTAGCGAACCATTTCTCTAATACTGCAACTAGCTTCTTGAGTACAAGAATGACACGTTTTATATGATAATGGATTTTAATGACAATAAAAAATACAATTTATGACAAGTTGTTCATTGTTTGTATCTCTTCAACAAATTTATTACTATGTTAATGTCTATTGAACGTAAATGTTCAAAATGCAAGCGTGACAAAATGAAGTATCGTATGCATATTAACTATGCATCTAAGTTCACAAAATCTAAAGTTTATCCTCTGTACTTATCAGCATAGCCATACTGCATGAGAAGATCATTAAAAGAATCTTTGGCCTCGCTGCTTTTTCTCAAGGTAACCAAAGCTCTTCCGAAGAAATCAATTCCTTGAAAGTCTGCATAAACCAACGACTTGTTCGCGTCTAGATTTTCTTGAAGTTAACCTTCGGACCACGGTGCATTATCTTTAGGAAAGCTTCCTGGATCCTTACCAATGCATAGCCAGGCAAGAAAATCTCGTGCCTTTTTTGCTTTTAGACCTGTCTTCAGTTCAGGAGTATCAATGCCAAGTAATCGACATTTGAATCGTTCCAAACCGTTTCTGATGATAACCAAGTCACAAGTGTCGCCATCATTGACGCTCACCACCTTGGCATTTGTGCTCATATTTGCAGGATTGTTCGTTGAGCGTTCTTTCAGCTGAGTATTTGTAACGTTCTGTAATTGTTGATCATTCATGGTAAAAGCTCTTATATTCCCTCTTCTGCTCAGAACAAGTCGCACAAGGCAATAAATTTAGCTCAAAGATCAAAATAACAGGTTGCTTCTTGCCAAACTGTCGAGTAACAGGTGACATGTGACTACAAATGCACATCAACGATAGAGGTTAACACACCCAGTTCCGGTAAACGGGTACGTGTAGCATTTTTGTGCATGAAATTTCTCCGCTATCTGCATGTTTTATTATATTTTTTCTGCTTGTTGAGACAGACTACGGTTTTCTGTGGAAAAAACACATACAGTAATGAGGAGTAGAGACGCAGACTGAATTGATGCAAATGAACAAAATAATGCTACCGGAGTATCTTAACGTACCTCTCAAACAACTATCGTTTTCGCACGATGGTTTCCTGGAATTAGAGCAGTTTCCTGGAATTAGGGCAGTTTCCTGGTAACATAATCTGCTCCAGTGAATTTAAATATGCAAAGCAAGTGAATGATATGTAGGTATATATTTGAGTAACAATACCCGCTTTGCATTTTGCAAGTGCCACCGACAGATGTGGCGAGTTTTGGCAAGGTCCTCAGAGCCAGAGAGCTTGGGGGGGGGGGGGCATGTGAATAAATGGCAACGTGAACAACAAAACTATTAAGCGGTTGGTTGTTCTCGCAGCAAAACATTTTTCAAGGATTTTCTAATTCTGCAGCTAGATTCGCACTTATATATATCTTGACATTTTAATGACAATAAAAAAATTACAATTTATGGCAAGTTTTTCATGGTTTTGTTTGTTCAGATTATGACAATTTTATAATACTAATGTTAATGTTTGTTGAACGTAAATCTTTGCAGAGCAAGCATGACAGATCAACTTATCGTATACATAAGTAACCATGCATCCAAGTTCACAAAATCGAAAGTTTATCCTCTGTACGTATCAGCATAGCCATACTGCATGAGAAGCTCATTAAAAGAATCTCTGGCCCCGCCGCTTTTTCTCAAGGTAACCAAAGGTCTTTGGAAGCCACCAATTCCTTGAAATTCTGCATATATCAATGTGTTGCTCGCGTCCAGCCGATTCTGAAGTTGAGCCAAGGACCAGGGTGCTCTATCTCTAGGAAAGCTTGCTGGATCATTACCAGTGCATAGCCAGGCCAGGAAATCGCGGGCCTTCTCTGCTTTTCGACCTGCGCTCATCTCTGGACTACTAATGCCGAGCAATCGACATTTGAATCGTTCGAAACTGCCGTTTCTGATGATAACCAAGTCACAAGTGTCGCCATCGTGGACTTTAACGACTTTGGCGTCTTTGTTGGTATATGTGGGAGCTGATTGCCGTGATCGTCTTATTTGAGCTTTAGTGATATCACGTAACTGAAGACTCATGACACTGAAGACTCGCTAGAAAAATTAAATACTAAATAATAGGCTCAAGAAAAATCAAAACGTGAAAACGATGTATGCGTTCCTTGCTATAGCTTGGACCACATGTAGAGTAACAAATGACGCGTAACTACTACATGCATATGCATATCAACAACGTAGAGGTTATGATACCCCGGTTCTGGTACCCCGAGAACGGGTAGCATCACTTTGTTTGATATTTCCCCCGGTATCTACATGTTTGATCATATCTTTTCTGCTTGTTGAGATGGACTATGGTCTTCTGCGAAAGACCACACTCAGTAATTAGGAGTAAATACACAGACATTGATGCAAATTTCATGAGCATAATAACGCTACTTGTACCCGTTTACAAAAACGGGGGAATTTTAACCTCCCTAATAATAGCTTTCGTTTTCACAAGATTTTTCCCAGAATCAATGCAGTTTCCTGGTAACATAATCTGCTCCAGTGATCTTGAATGTAAAACAATACAGTGAATAATTATGAGTAGGAGTAACAATACCCGTTCTGTATTTTGCAAGTATTACCGACAGAAGTGGCGATTTTTTGGCAGGGTCCTCAGAGCCAGGGGCAGACCTGCCAACTCTCACGGATTTCCCGTGTGACTCACGAATTTGAACGTCATCTCACGGACTCACGGAAATACTGTCAAATCTCACGAATCTACAGTTTTGTAATTTTGGGTGCGAATGTTAACAATTTTCTGACTTTTTACCGTTGTGAAACCATCGATGACTAAAAAATTTAAAATAATATTGGCTTTGGCTCGCCATTTTGAATTATTTTTGATTCATGATAATTTATGCAGACTATTACCGTACCGCAGGCGCGGAGCGGATAATTTATTGTCAAAATTGCGGAAGCAGAAAGCGAAAACGTTAAGCTGGGGTTACACGTGCGATTTTTTTCTCGCGCAGGCAACGCAACGGGTCAAATTTCATCGCATTGCCGGCGCGAGGGAAGTGGTAACACGTGCAAAAAAATTAGTTGTGCGGCAATATTAATGAGACTAGTCCTAGCCCTAGCCCTAGTCCTAGCCAAAATTCGTTTAACCTCTCGGCGCATGGATGTCCTAAGGCTATGAAATTTCTTTTCGAGAACCTTAATTCTATATTTCAAGCCAAGTGCTTTTTCCAGTTCTTCTTTCGCTTTGTTTTTCAATGCATGGTTCCTATACTGTGGATGAGATGGATTCCATAGCACAGGATTCTTTTAGTAAAATGAAATCAAAGATTTCAAGTTATCAGTTGTTATTTTCTCAAAGTGCCCAACAGCATTGAATTCGAACACTTCTTGTGATGCCTCCATGTTTTGAAAACGCAAGAAACACGCGACACGCGTCCCGGTTCTCGAAGAAATTTTTAATGTTCATGCAGTTAACGAGCCTGCATTACTTAAGTACTTGAATTTCATTGGCTGATGATGTGAGCAAGTGACAAGTGTAATACGATATTTTCTGCAATCGTTGCCGAAAGTTAAAATGATTTAACTTTTCGGCAACGTTGTCGAAGAGATTAAATTACAATTGCGTTGCCGCGTAGCACATGAAACACGCGCATTTTTATCACTCGCGCCGGCAATGCGATGAAATTTGACCCGTTGCGTTGCCGGCGCGAGAAAAAAATCGCACGTGTAACCCCAGCTTTATGTAAATATAGCCTGTATTAGATCGTACGTGAACCACAAAAGTAACTGATAACCTTCAGTTAAACTTTAAAAATATTTCATGTTTATTTAGGGTTTTTTTAAAGTATTATAAATTCTGTTATCCACAGTTAGTCCATTTATTTTTGTCAGTACATGCATTATCTCCAGAATTCTGGGGGCAATCTCCAGAAATTTTCCAACTGACCTCCAGATTCTTTTGTGTGAGAGGTTGGCAGGTCTGCAGGGGGTGCATGTCAATTTTCGCCGCAGATGAAAATAAATTGCTTTACTTCCGACCAAGGAATCGTAGGTCCGTAAAGCTAGCAAATATCGAAAGATTGCCAAAACGTACCCAGGGTAAAATTGGAGCACGAATGTGCTAACCAATATATAGCTGGAACAACGTGAATGGATATTGAAATCATCGATCATGCTAAAAAAATAGGCACCCACGGTGAACCTACTACCGGAAGTACAAAAGGCACCATTCAGTGCGCATTTTTGGTTAACATACTTTCATGTCACGCATTAACACACGAAAAAAAAACGACCAATCACTGTTATTGCCCCTATGAAAGCTCTTTCCTAGTTGGACAAAGGTTTGCTAACGAACTAAGCATAATTCATTGGTGGAACGAAATTCAAACGAACCAATGAAAATGCCTCTTCTGACAGTGGCCTCCATTGTACTGACGGAACCGTAGATGTTGGTGGAACAGACAAGCGGCTCTGAATAGAAAAGTCAAGTTGCTGTGCGCGCAAATTCTGCTGAAGGATAGGCAATATGGCTGTTGGACGAATATGTATCAGCAGTTCGGAAAATTAAAACGATTGAGTAGTAACGTCACAATGTAACTATCCAAATTTGTCGATCTTTTAGTTCTAGCAAATCATTTTAGAAAAAAAAACTTTGTAAAAATTCTGCAGCTAGTTTCTTGAGTACAGAAATGTTAAATTCATATATTATCGTTTTAATATAGTTTATGGTTGTATGTGTTCAAATCATATAATACGACGTAAATCTAATCCAAGCTTGACAAAATGAGCTATCAAATACATATGTAACTATTCATCTAAGTTCACAAAATCAAAACACGAAAGTTTATCCTCTGTACTTTTCAGCATAGCCATACTGCATGACACGATCATTAAAAGAATCTTTGGCCTTGATGTTTTCTCAAAGTAACCAACGGTCTTCCAAAGTCCGGACTGTGCCTCGATCGAGCATGAGGCTTAACATAATCCAACAAAATGTTACTAGGATCACTACAGTTTAACTATATACAGCAGTTACACAAATCACCAATAGTTACAAGGTTACTGTAGTAAAGGTTCATAATGGTTAGCCTTTATTTCTCGTAAACTTCAGCGTAACCATATTTCATGAGGATATCACTAAAAGATTCTTCGTCCTTTCTGTCTAGATCTCCTTTTGAAACCACAAGCGGTCTGTCGTACTTATCAACATCACTTTTAAATTCGGGATAAATCAGTGTCGTGTTCCGATCAGACTTTTTCAGGAATTCATCATCACCTATTTTTTTTCATTGATCAGAGTCAATCTCTGGAGTATCAATTTCAACTAATCGACATTTGAATCGTTTCAAGAGGGTCCTGAAGGAGTAAAATGGGAGCTGAGAATTGCCTATTTTTGGCTAAAGAAGATGAGGACTCCATACACTGGGACTGGAATTCATTGGCCAAAAAACAATAGAAGATGGGAATGGGATCAAGATTTGAGCATATGAATATGGGACTAAGAATATGGGATTTTTGCAATTTTACAATGGGATTTCGTCAAAAGTTTGGCTGTGAAATAGGAATTCGCCCCCCCCCCCATCCCCTATCAGGACCCTGTTCCAAAGATCCAGATCTTCTTTTTCCAATAACCATGCTTCAACTAAGTGACGCGGTCGTGAATTTTAAAGAGTTTGGCCCTCTTTGTATTTCTGCTCTGGTTATGTTGCGTAACTCCTCAATACTCATTCTAAAAGCTTTGTAGCGGTATAAGTATCACGGACGAGTTTGGTAGAACGATGTAAAATGAGGTGCGGCCAAGTCAAATGACGGGCTTAGTACAGGTGTTTGCTTCGCTTGACAGGTGTCACGAATATGCAAAAGCAGAAAGCCCGAGCGATGCGTTATTGGGTGGAATCATCACGTCGAGATATGGACATTTTTTAACAGTACATCGTTTCGTTCTCTAGCATTTGAATATTGTGGAAAAAATGACGTGATGTAATTTGGTTCCATATGCTCTAACTTTAAATCATTTCAATTTCGATATACTATATATATACTACAAATGATAACAAGAGAGATGTGGGACACTCAGAAATAATTACATAATACACAAGTCAGTCTCTGCTGAACCAATGCGCATGAAATCTGCATGTCGCAGTTTTTATCTATATCAGCGATTGGCACTTAATGAGATATAGGAGTGCCCGAACTCACTATCAGCAACTGTAGACAGCTGTTTCGATTTATTGGGGCTCGTCAGCACAGTGTAGCTGATAGTGAGTTCTTGCATTAGAAAATATATATACTACAAATGATATATATGTGTATATATATATATATATATATTGTTAATGATATATATGTGTATATATATATATATATATATATATATATATATATATATATATATATATATATATATATATATATATATATATATATATTGTTAATATATATATATTGTTCTTTTAAGACCAGGAGTCTTTCTTGTAGGCATACGTGGCAATTTTTGCCGGCATAGGCGCCAATTAACAAATATATCAAGTTTTCGTAGGTCCTAAGATCCGACGTGATTATATATTAAACTGAATTATATATTAAGTAATAAAGTAATATATTAAACTGAATTTTTTCATCTTGTAATGTCATAGGCGTCCATAACGTTCAGCGTAACGATTTTTGACGAGAAGCCAATTAAAAGAATGTTGTTGAACTCCCATGTATTTTCTTAAAAACACAAGCGGTCTTTCGTTCACATCAAATATTCCTTCAAATTTTGCCTCAACTAACATCCGATTTGCGTTCAGCCTATTCTGAAGTGTTTCAGCGTTTAACGGTCGGCCAACGCGGGTCCAGCGTGCTGCATCCTTACCCATGCTTAACCAAGCGAGGAAATCTCGGGCTTTTCTTGGGTTTGCATCTGCCGCCAATGAAATTTGTGCTAACGAACACTCGAATCGCTCAAAGTGATCATTATTTATAATAACCAAATCGCAAGTACTGACATCATGAATGCAAACCACTTTGGCATGTCTCCATTCATTATTATTAGGAAAAGGGTTGATTGACAGTTCTATCTGGTCACTGGTGATATCTTTCAATCCTTCAAGGTCCATTCCCAATACCTTATGTTCCACGGCTTGAATAAAACGGTTGATGTCTCTGTGTTTAAAACAACGCTTGGCTTCTACGGGCAACGTGTAACGTATAATTACGCATCAATGCAAATTAACGCACACTGAATAATTGATAACTTTCGTTTTCTTACTAATTAAGTAATTAGAATCTAAATTTTTTTATGCAAAAGAGTCATAACTGTAACATCAAGTCTCATAATCGGAGATCGGTGTCAAAATCATGTGCGATTGAACGGCAATCATGGCATGGAAATATTGAGAAATCGTGTCCTGGAAATATTACGAGAGTTTGAGGACATGAAAACTCTTAATTGTTATTGCATCATACGAATATCTAGTTCAGCCACGCTGTATAAGAGCCGACAAATTTGGGGGTGGTGTCGATCTAAGAATTACACTGCAGAATAAATTGCAACATTTTCACCATAGCGCAGCACGTATTGTTACAGACATGCATACTTATATGACCTAGAATTACCAAAATTTAAATGCTAGAATAAACAATCAATTATACACTATGAATATGTATTATTAGAATGATAGCATGGTATACCATATAGCTGTAAATTGCTCTTTCTAACGTAACAAACTGTATGGTGATGCATGGAACCACCAGGTAGGCCGACTTCCAGTGGGAATCCAATCGTATCTGAGGCAATATAATTCAGTAGCGGGGTTGTTTTCGAAAACTGTCGGTTTTCGAGCTAAAAGTTTCGCTTTAGTACAGCAAATTCATGATCACTCCTTGTATAGCGAAATGCGAGATTTTTACGACAATGAAAACTTACAACGGCAAATTGTTGTTGAAGATTGTACATGTTTGTTACATTTTTAGAGTTTATTGTTATTGACCTGGCAGCAGAGAAGACCAAATAAACTTTGCTTTTCGGCTACTATCGTTCTCCTGACTCAGTACAAAAAGTTAAAAACTAAATTTGTCTCTTCAAAGTACGAGTACCGTACGAGTCCAGTTGTGTTATTGTGATTTGGGACCTTAATCGTCTTGCAATGAAGTGGTCATTCGGTCAACCAATCCCCACAATCAACGGAGGACAACTTGAAGAGTCAATGTTACCAAGGCAGGCCTTAATAACACAGGTTCCGCCCATAGCAACATGGAAATTTTGGCCAATAATCATCAAGTTATATAATACGAAACAAACACGTAAAAAACGCAAGGTGCACGCTCAATTGCAAATGGCGGTAAAGGGTGTTTTCGTGAGCCGTGATTGGCTAACAATTGTTCGTCTGAAATGCGAAATGCTTGATTCTGGCGCCGTGAAATGTGATTTGTTCTGCTCATGAGGCGTGATTCTTAATAAAATTGCTCTGTGAGAATAATTCTATATAGCGTCGTTTTAGAACAGTGGCAATTGAAATACCAGGCGGAAAACGTAATCTGAATATGAAAATTAATGCCCAACAAGTAATTTTAAATGCATACTTGTCAAACAATTCAAATTCATATTAAATTTAATTTAATAAAATCTAAACTTGAATTGTTGAGAAGTATGCATTTAAAATTACTTGCTGGTCATTAACATTCATATTGAGAATAATTCTCTCGTTCTCGTTACCTAAACATAAATCTTGCACACACATTTTTCAAGAAACATGAAGCTGATTTTCTAAGACAACGGAGTTGTGAAACTGCAGCCTCTCTTTATCCCCCCCGTAAAAAGGACAGGCAAATTTCGGACTGAATAGGACGTACTTGATGTTTCTCCTACGCTGCACCCCTCACGGCCAGGCGCACCCTGAACTTCTACCCGATTTTGAACGAATTCAAATCTTGTTCTGGATAAAAAAGGGAGGTCCCCCTGTGGTTACGCCCCTGGTGTCTTAAAAGGAAATTTCTGCTACAGTGGGGAGTAATGCTATATGGGTTAGTCTCTCCTTCAAAGTGAAGGGGGAATCTCCGCTGTTCCAATTTAGACTCGATATGACCACTGTACCAACAACTTACAGTACGTGTAAAGTCTGTTCTGTGCATATTTTCTGCTCAAATTAAAAAAACAATGAACAATGAATATGCTGTGCATGTCAGGCGTGTTTAAATAAAATTGTGTGTATGTATGTTATATAATTTGAAAAAAATTCGTATTTGTTTACGTTTCAAGATTCAAGCTCGCAGTTGCAGCAACAATTTTTTGTCCTGCTGTACTTCGTGTTTTACAAACGCGCTGCGAAATGCTGCGTGGGTCCTAGGACCGAATCCATGCCATTTATGGAAAATGAGCAACGCCTTTCAAATAGTTGCGACAGTTGACCAATCAGGAGGTCACGATCCGTCACGTGAATTCAAATGCAGGTCCAACCGAGGTACAAGAAGGAGCGTGTTGTGAGCTCACGAGGGTATAGCTGCATAATTGTGCGAGAAAGATATTGGGATTGTTAGAGACATTTCAAGGAAAAGCCTAAAGATGTCTGGAGACTTTAGCCATGGTCTGTTCAGCTGTTTTGATGACTGCATGTTATGTCTGACGACCTATTTTGTTCCATGCTACACCATGGGAAAGACGGCTGAAGCGGTTGGTGATGACTGTTTGTTGTGTGGTTTGGCGCTTCTGGTTCCAGTGTTAGATCTCTACGCTTTATGTTCGAACCGTGCAAAGATCCGAGAGCAGAAAGGTATTCCTGGCAGCGCAGTGTCAGATATCCTTACCGTGTGCTGTTGTCCTCTATGCGCGCTAGTCCAGCAAGCTCAAGAGATGGGTGTCAAGGCTCCGTTTGGCCAATCCATGAGCCGTGAATGAGGCGGAAAAAAACGCTAAAGGACAACTTGAAGGTTTTTAAGAGCTGAAGAACGCTATCATTTCAAGCACTAGTAGATAAACACTAAACATTGTCTGTTAAATTTTGTATACTTTTGAGCCGAATTTATTCGAGTTTAGGTTATTAATAAATATGTACTATACTATGTTTTCGATACGAGATGAAATTGAACAGGAAATCGTTTCCTGTATCCTAGGCTAGCATGTGATAAAAATTTTGTATGTGATATTTAGTGCACTCATTAAATTGTTTACGAATCGATCGAAACCGAAAACTATGGTTTTAATGTAGGATTTTACATCTATGCATGTAAATACCTCCGTCGCAAATACCCACACACAATACATGAGCAAAGGTCGTTCTCAAAAGCTCAAGTGGTAATAAACACGTTACTTGCACGGTCTTGCCTAGCTGCCAGGGCACAAACCTTTAAAAAGGAGGAATAAAAGTGGCTAAAAAGGCTGTTGGTCAGGTATTAACTGACTACAAACCGCCCAAGAGATGTTTTTAGTTTGTCAAGGATGGGCTATATATTATGGTGGCACCCTTCGGTGCATATTTCCTTCGCAACCGTCAATTTGTCCTGTTGTGGCCTGTATTTGTGTAATTACACTTGTCTACAATTACACGCTCTACTCCAAGTCAAGAGGGATCAACTGTTAAAAAAAGATCTCTTTTATTTTCGCTTTGTACTGTAACAAACCACTTTTTAGCTGATCGTGACTTCCTAACACGCGCTTGCGAGAGCGGCGTGTTTACGCTTTTATAATAATTGTCATCAAAATTGTATTGCCTTAGCGGCTGATACCTGTTATAATTTGTCCAAATTGTCATTGTGCTGATTGTGTTGACGCTCTCAGAAAATAGGTCGTTAGGAAATAATAATATGGGGCAGTTTGTTTTTTGTTTCATACATCTCAATGTGATGTTTTGTTAGTATTTTTGGGCAATTTTGTTGACACGACATTGCAGCCATACGTCAGTCGATATCAAATTTTAATGCCGTAAAAATGTTTACAATATGGCAACTTGCAGAAAAGTTGATCGGACATGAACGGCTGAACTCTCTTGACACGTCGCCAAAATATGCGAAGCATCGTGTGCTGTGAACGGCGAATCGCCAAGGAAATCGTATTTCAAGTGGGATAATGTTTTCGTAAGCTGCCTAACAGACTATTGTCCTCGACGCGACTAAAATAATAAATATTACATTTTAACATAACCAGCTTAATTGGAAGGATCTAAAAAATGATATATTTCCCGAACGTCGCAATTTCTATGGCTATTTACTTGAGTATAAAAATAACTCGTTTTAGATTTAACTTGGGCCACTCGAGAAAACGTAATATTTCTGACGCCTAAATTTGAAATATCATGAATATCTTTTATTAAAATTTCAATTTGTGCTATTATTATAATGTGTACCCGAGATCAACACGAGATGCCAAGGTTATTATCAAATACGCTAATTATTACCCGGAGAATTCTAAATTCAATCGGACTCTAAAAAAAGAACGGAACCGCTTTTATGCCCATATTTTTGCAACCACTTCAGAAACAAGAATTTCCAAACAAACAACCGTGTAAAATATCATTATTTACGCACTACAAACGGACTCATGATTTACGCGTGAAAGCAATTGGGAGGCTGGAAACCCGCAAACCACACAAAACTGAAAAGTACACTAAAATCGTCGACCTAATAGGTGGCCCAAAAATACCTGGAAATTTCGTGCACGGCAGATTATTTTGATGCAAACATATTAAATGGGAGAAGGTTTTTAATTCTATTTGTTATGGATACTGACAAAACTGATTGCTAAAGTAAACAAATATTCGTTTGAAATGCTTTCCAAGCAATCGAAGCTTTCTCTTAAAAGTAAATACTACAAAATATGAAAAAAGTAAGATACTTTTAGTTACAAATTATTGCAAAGTTTGTTTTATAAATTATCAATTTATTCAGCTCGTTTCCAGTCCCCTGAAGACAAACGTTTTAGAAAATTGATTGATGACGCAGGCTCTGTGTACGAGATGGAAAATTGATGACAAGAGATATACGACTTCGATTATAATAAACAGGTACCAGGTGCCGATAAATCAACTACTTGGTGTAACCATATGGTATACCCACACTGTTAACTGCGCTAGATCTATGTGTTGACAACACAATTTCAATTTTGGCAACAATTCAAATACGTGTACTTGGTACGAAAATTTTACACATTTATACTGTTTGGGGGACGAGGGCGTGACCCCGCTGGCTAGGTTTGCTACAACGTTCCAATATTTGTTGATTAAAGAAATTGGCCCTGCTTTGAAAAACTCTGAATAGTCTGATAAAAAAGACAGTGAAATTGGCCACCATACCTTATGGGGTATATCAAAGCCAGTGGTGTGTGTATTCAGGCTGGATAATTGGAAGGGGCTTGATAATTGGAAGGGGCTTGATAGCTGGAAGGGGCATACTCGTATATTCGTGTAACAGACTGTTGAAACAACCACTTTCATAGGAAATTAACAGTACAGAACACTAATGTATGAATGTGCCCCTCCCAGCAATCATGAAAGGGAGGGCCAGGACTGTTATCATGCCAAAACAATACAGTAACAGAACAAGGGTGGGGGAGAGATCATTTTTAAGGGTGATTAAGAAATATTATTTATGAAAGGATAAAAGCTTGTTTTATGTGAGATTTAACAGCACCTATTATAGCCCAATGACAATGTTCAGCACAAGTTCATGCTGTCCAAATGAAAAGCAATGCCTGGACAATCCTACTTAATTGCATTCTTGTTCCAAACACAAAAAAAATTTTACAATCATATTAAAAGGGCACCTTTGCCCCCCCCCCCTCCCTCAAGGAGGGCTCACACATGTCCCTGGAAGTTACATGGGTAGGGCCCATTGAATGGAGGAACATTTGAGTATGTTTGAGAACTGTCAGTTATATAACCAATCAATTCAAATATACTTTTATCAAAGAAAAGATGCAACAGAAGAATGAAAGTCATTTAACTTAAATTCATGGGTGGTGCTGTGAGTCATGGTGTGGACAACAACGACCTCGTCGACAAGCTCTCCGAAGCTGGATACATCAGGTCACCTGATGTTACTTTTGCTTTACGAGCTGTTGACAGAGCATTGTATTTCCCAGCAGGCCGTGAGAACCTAGCTTACAGGGACTTGGCATACAAGAATGGAGATGTGCACCTCTCTGCACCATGTATATATTGTGAAGTTCTTGAAGGTTTGCAATTAAGGGAAGGATTATCCTTTCTCAACATTGGAAGTGGAACCGGATACCTATCAACCGTGGCTGGCTTGCTTCTTGGCGCTAATGGGCAGAACCACGGCATTGAAATTTGTGGTAATCTTGTAAAGTTTGCCCAAAATAAGATGCAATTATTTCTCGAGAAATCAATGCCAAATATTCTTGGTGTGGAGTTTTGTGATCCCCTATTTCTTACTGGTAATGGGTTGTGCTTGTCTTTGTGCGATTGTCAGTATGACAGGGTATATTGTGGTGCAGCAGTCAGTTCGGCATACGAAGATTACATGAAGTCTTTAATTAAAGTTGGAGGGATATTAATTATGCCATTTGATGATAAGGTAGAACAAAATCTGTGTGTGAAAAGCTGTAGCTTTCATAACTTCAAGCTTAATTTGAAGCCATTGTTTCATGTGTACTTGAACAAATTTGTAGTTTCCTTTCTGGGGCATAGCCACAGTGTAGGGAATGGACAGTAAGGCCACTCAATTGATGTTTGTGTGTCCACACATATCGCATTACGCATCTTATTACCATCATGGGAGCCAGTCAATTGCATTTGCTGTCGAATAACAATGAATAAGTCAATCTACTGTCTTTTGCCACACTGAGGAGCTGCCCCCCCCCCACTTTTATTCAGAACAAGATTATTTTGTAATTTTTTAAACCCCAATAGGAATATAGGAATGCAGGGTGGTTGTGCAGGGTACAGCATATATTTAAGAAACATCTAGTATGCCTCATTGCACCAAAATGTTTTTGTCACTCTCTTCTTAAGACTTAAGAGGTAACGTTTCAGTCAAACATTTGTCCGTACCTAAAGTTCATGAAATAGGTGGTACAGACAATTCTTTCTAAGCAAGTACCCTCATGTACCGGATGATTGCCCCCCCCCCCACCACACACACAGTTGTTTAGAGCTGGCCAAGCCCCTGCCTTCCTTGCAGACACCAGTAAGTGTCTATTGACCCCTCTTGACATGGAAATAAGTTACCTGATGGAGCATTTTTGCTTAGGTAGGACAAACATGTGATAGTACTGATAACCTACCATCAACGAGTAATATTGTCTGACATTACACAAATAAAGTGGAAAGCTCACACAGAGCTCAATAGGTAAACTTGGCGTTGTATATTTTTGTACAGCAGGGGTCACAGCATAATGTGGCAATGACAACAATGTTAACTAAAGCTAAAATATTTCTATCACAGCTGTTGAAGATTTGCAAAATATCTGATAATGACTATGAAGAGACGACGTTGCTGCCAGTTTCATTTGCACCTTTAATTCAGCCAAGAAAGGAAGATAAAAGAAAACAAATTCGTATTGGTATGAAAAACCGAATTATAGTCGAATATTATTACAGTCACAGCAATTGAAGTGTTTTGAAAATACTAACATTGCATAAGCAAGCTGAACTTTTCCCACTTGCACCCTGACCCACTTGTTAAAACAACTTGCACAGCAAGCCTGTGGATAACAAGTCTGTTGACAATTTGCAACAGGCTTGTCGTCAACAAGCTGTCACAAGCCATGCAAATGCACCCTGATAATGGCTTGTTGATAACAAGTGTGTTGCAAGATGCCAAGTGTGTGATTATCTTAGCAGTGATACACTGAAGATTGTATGGTGATACATATGGTGTTGAATGTTGCAGATGTGTTCCAAAACTTTCTTTAACTGAAATTTCTCTTTACAGCATCTGAACCAAGAACACTCCAATCCCTATGCAGAACTGCCATACGACGTCTGCTTGGTGTGAAAAAACTAAAGAATGTGCTCAAACTGAAACTACCACTGCCTAAACCAATTCTAAAATATTTGCTTTACCAATAATAGATTTTGTAAAAATCAGAAGTATTTAGAACTGTCTGCTGTGTGTCTTAGATATTTCAATTTCAAAGTGTGGATTGAAATATTATCATGTCATTGTTCTAAGAAATTTTGTGAAGTATATACACTTAGAAAGTACTCTATGCTTTTGTCTCTACAAATTATGGGAACTATAAGAGTATTTTGATAATACAGCAAAATGGATGTTTTGTAAATTGAGATGATTACAGTGTTTCTACTATAAACACTATGTACTACACTAAACACATTGATGAAGAACGAAAATAAAAAAATCACTGGACATTAAGCAATCAGCAGCACGTCAGCAAAGCATGCCAGTAATAAGCACAAAATTTGATAAGTCAACAATATTAACTATCATTGTACACTGTAATAGTCATGTACTACCGATACACAGCCTTTACACAACATGCTTATCTACAACATTAGCTCTGAACTATATGTGAGTGCAGTGTCTTCGTGGCTCCACCTACAGTAGATATGCTGTAACTTTAATCTCTGTTTCAACCATTCTTTAGTCAGTCATCATGCAGGAATGAAATGATGTTATTACAGTTTGACATTAGTCAAAACAAAATGAATATTAAATGACATTGTCAAATGACTGATTGAAGTACTGCAGTACTAGATTCACCAGGTATTATTAAAATTAACAAGGCTTGGACAGAGGACAGGAATGAAATTAACTTACCAATTTTTTATATTATTTGCCTTTTGCAGTTGGAACTCTTTTAAATACATGGTAAACATAGTGTCGATGTTACACCGTTTACTTAAGAATATCAAACCAGTTTGTGTGTTAAAAAGAAAATACAAAGTTTAATAAAGAATGTCTGCACAGAGTAATCTTTGTGAGTAAACAAATTAGTAAAAGAATTCTAATTTTGTTCATGCCTTCCAGTATTAACAAAAATAGATGTAGCAATTGTATGCCATGGTATTTCACAACCAACAGTACAAGTCAATTATATTTGTAGCAATTACCTAATTGTTATTTTGTGCATTAAGCAGCATTAATTCACAGTGTTGTAATGCCTTCAGATCTTAATGTATTATTCTAAGCCAAGCAATTCTACATCAAATATCAAAGTGGCATTGGGCGGGATGGTACACAATGTTAAGGAAAAATATTGCAAAATAGACAATGGCCTGATTAATGTACATAAACAAATGAATGCAATTTTTTACTACCTAAAATGTGCAAGGACTTTTTGAAAGCTAGTAGCTTGAAACCGAAAGATGCACAAGCACAAAACCAGAGGACTTGCAGATGGTACAATGATATGATAGATCGATAGCAGCTAATATGACAAATAAATCAATGCTGTTTACAGTTAAGCTTGTAACCATGCTAGCCCAGCAGTGCATTTTGTTTAAAACATTTGTGCTATTTCAAGCATCTCACTTGCATTCTTTACAATTAACTAGCTGCTACACAGCAATGTCAGCCCTACTTTATCATTTTACACAACTAAACAGAAAAACAAAAATTTATTCAAAGGATATACACCTGGGTGCCCTCTTTCACCATATGCATAGTCTGGACTGCATGTCAGTTTGGATCTTTCACCAACACTCATCTAAAGTATACCACATAATTCATTGAAAAAGACAACTAATAAAATCAGTATGGTGATAAAATCAGTATTTTTAATGGAACAGAAATGTATTTTTACCTTGCCAACACCTTCATCCCATCCTAAAAGAAACAAAAAATGTAAAACAGGAAGGTCAACATCAGGTCAGAAATTTTCAACATTGATAGACAGACTCATACTCCACCTCTTATGACCTGTCCCTTTCCAATTTTGAATTTAAATGGTCGTCCACGATCTCGAGAAGAATCAAACTTTTTACCATTGGTCAGAGTACCTGCAAACATCCCACAAATAAAATGGTAAATGTAGACTATGTACTCCTGCTTGATACTTAACCTCTTGAGCACAGAAAGGGACTATTTTGGAACAAATTGGACACCCAATATGATGTCATCTGCCAACAAGATGTAGATATTCTTGTGGCAAATAAGGAACCTGAGACCTCTTCAAAATACTGTCATTCCTATTTCGAGCACAACACTTCACAGTAATATGCCAGGCATCCAAACAAAGCCGTTGACCATGGCAATTGTTAGTGGTGATGATTTTGGTATCATCCCCCTTTGACATTCAACCAAGAACTTGTTTTGCTGCCAACATTGTTCAATGTTGTCAACAATATTGTCCACCACTGTTATATGCCTGATGAGGCTAATTCAGGGTCAACAATGCCGAACAACATTGTTGAAGACATTGCAGGCATCAAACATTGTTTAATGCTGAACAGGTTGTTCATTTTTCACTGTGTATGGTGGTGCACTGCATAGCTGGCAATTTTTTTAATAAGCTTTTCCTCTTAGCTTGAAAATTTGTCATCAAAGAAAACCATCTCAACACCCACTAAGGAGCATTTCGAGGCATCTGGCTTCATATAACTTAGTAGAACAATTTAACTACCTATGCAAACTGAGCTAGCCAGGTTGGGTGTAATCACCTTCAACTCAAACAGGACAGCCAGTCAACTGAGATCAAATTTCTCCCTCCAAAGTCATCAGCCTAGCTTAAGCCACGCTAGCACTGAAACTTTATTTAACACAACAGCATTTGTAGAAAACTTTTTCAGCATTATTTCCCATAGTTCACTTCTTTTCAACCTCGTTAATATCTTGTCACTTGGAATCCTCCCTCCTCCCTCCCCCCTCCCCCCCCCCCCCCGGGAATATACAGGGATTAGCTGGGGATTAACAGCCTTTTGTGTCCTTATTAGTGAATTAGGTCATTGGCAAAGCAAATGATTCCTAAATGCCCAGTCACAATTTTTCTTGCAACTTGCAATGCAATTCTACTCTTGGGAGATGTAAAATTGGCAAATACATGCTTCCATCACAGTTTGCTGATATATTTTTAACATACCAAACATTTGTCACAAATTTACATCTCTTAAGAGTAGAATTGTATTGCAAGTTGGGTTGAGGGAAGGATTTTAATTGACTAGTGCAAAACATCCCATCCTGGCAAACTAGGGTCCCCAAAACTGCATACAGGGAACATTCACCATTATCCTAGGAATGGACCAAAGACGGAGAGAAAAACATTAAACTTGTTGAAAAGATGTTTTTCTTACTATGTCAGGCTATATATATAGAAGTATTAAGAACTAAAGGAAATTAAAGGAAAAGCAAAATATTTTGTCTCCCGGGGAAATCAGAAGTTGTTCACATTTGGCCATTTGGCATTAATTTGCTACATTTGTCATTTCTACGAATGGATCGGAAATCGTTTTAAAAAATGTATAAATGGTGTAAAATTTTGAATATAGCTTTTTACCTGTATAATGTACCACAACCGTCTGGCCAGTCTTTGGATATGTTTTACCTAAAACAAATGTACACTATTATAACTATATTCCATCTGCAGCACAGCATGAACTGTACAAGTCACAAGTGGCAAGGTTTTCTAAGCGATAAGACTAACAAAAGACAAGTAAATAGGACAAGTAATTAATCTAAAACTATATATTTCAACATTACCATCTCCTGGTGTGGTAACTTCAACATCAACACCCATTTTTCTTGTTGAAAATCGATTTTACTTAACTCGAAACCGTTCGCTGGAACTAAAATGGCCGACAGAAAGCACGCGAAAGCCGAAAACGTGCTCGCCAAATATGGTAACCATACCCATATATGGTATTCAACACTGACCTTGAAAATCAAACTGAACATTTTTAAAAGAAATAGAAAAAAGCCACAACGTACAAAAACCCTAGCTGCACGAAAATCTAGAAATATCAAAGCAAAAACTTTTACCAGCCAAACAAACAAACACAACACAAACAAACAACAAACACAACACAAACAAACAAACAACTAACACAACACAACACAACACAAACAACAAACAACAAACAACAAACAACAAACAACAAACAACAAACAACAAACAACAAACAACAAACAACAAACAACAAACAACAAACAACAAACAACAAACAACAAACAACAAACAACAAACAACAAACAACAAACAACAAACAACAAACAACAAACAACAAACAACAAACAACAAACAACAAACACAACCCAACACAACACAAACAACAAACACAACAAACACAAACGCAAACGCAAACGCAAACGCAAACGCAAACGCAAACGCAAACGCAAACGCAAACGCAAACGCAAACGCAAACGCAAACGCAAACGCAAACGCAAACGCAAACACAAACACAAACACAAACACAAACACAAACACAAATACAAGCAAACAAACAAACAAACACAGACAAACAAACACAAACAAATGCAACCGGCTACGCCACTAGCTCTGCACCATAGAGATTATAAATAAATAGAGGGGGCATCGTAGGATAAACTCAGTCAAACGAAAGGGACAAATTGAAGCTTGCTAATGGGGGCCAAATTTAAGACCCGGATGTGATTCCCGGATGTATGCTTGGGCGCCTATTGGCTGGGTATCGACTTTTCACAACAAGAGATCGAGAAAGCTCGAGAAAAACTTTTTTCCGATTTTTTCGCACTCAAAGTTTTTTATGTAAAACAAAGGCGAAAATGTTAAAGATTAGTGCGGGATTGCCTTGAACGTTTTGAATTTTGTGTTTTGAATACAGGATAAAGTTGGGTATGTTTAATATTGAGTATTTGTGAGCGAAAATGCAATTTTTGGCTTCGAAACATCAGATGAACACACTAGAAAAGTCCTTAAAGTTTAAATACATCGCAGTATTGTGGTTGTACACCTTGTTGCACCTCTAAAACAATTTTGATAACTGTTTGAAGGCAAATAAGTTCAATTTGTATCCAGATGTGGGATAATTTGGCAGATATTTTACAAAACCTCGCTGCAAAAAGCCGGTCAAAAACTGGGGCCAGTTGCTCAAAAGCCGGTTAGCTTAACCCTGGGTTAACGCAAAATTTCTTTCCAAACTTTCCAGTAGCTTGTTGATAGTATTGCGAGATATTTCTTTAGAAATCTTGTCTGGAGCAATAGTAGTTTTGGTTTGTAAAGTTTTAAAATAAACGGATATGCAGAAACACAGAAACTGAAATATTGGGTTAAATTTTAACCCAGGGTTAGTGCTAATCCAGCTTTGAACAACAGGCCGCTGGTTGCTATGCGTTGCTAAGGAGAACCTAAGGTTGAACCAGTGAACTCTAATACAACTGGAACGATAACTTGGCCGCCATCTTTGAAGCCAAATTGAAGGCCGCCATGTACGTCACGCCGCGAAAATATGACCTATTTTCAAAAGCTCTTTTCGACCCTTTAACTTCGTTGTTTAGAGCCAGTTAGGTGCTAAATATTTTCTAGATAGATTGAAATTTCATCTACCTCAACTTTCTAGGACGTCCAGTAAGGTTTTAAAATATTTTTTGGCTGCCAAAAATGAAAAACAGTTTCGGCGAAAACTTTGTCACGAAATATCTTTTTTAAGCAACTGTTACCTCTCGAGTTTTAACAGTTAGATGGAAGAGGCTGCCAAGAACTATCCGTAACCGAAGTTTAAAGCTTTAAAACTAATGCTATCTGGCGAAAAATGTTAGTTTTGTACGTATTTTTAAATCAACCATACAAATACACCACTTTGAAAACCTCGATTTACTCACGTTTTAGAAGGGCTACAGCAAAGACCAAAAGCTCAAAATAAACAACGATACCTGGACTTTAGCACAAGATAAGTTTTGGAAGAGTTGACATGTTTTAAAGCAATATATTCTTGAGTTGAAGAGCGTAGTTTGCTTCGTAGTTTGCTTCGGCACGTTGAAACTTTCGTCATTTTCCAGAGTAAAAAACTGATAGCCCTCAATTTTTTCCGTAACCAAGTGTAGAACAGTCAGGACTATCCAGAAAAGCAGGATCGAATCTTTAAAATTGAAGTCTTGCGATAAAAATTCTCATTTTTCAAGCATATTTTCGCTCAAAAACAAACTTTTCACTCCTCGTAACTTTCCCCAGTCCTTTCGAACAAGCCATTTTCCCCGCGCGGTTCCCGCCTTTTGCTTCAAATTTGGCTTCATCCAATCATAGGACGAAAACATAGGAGTTATCGTTCCAGTTGTATTAGAGTTCACTGGGTTGAACAGACTTCAATATTTACACAAAAATTTGGCTGTCTGCACCTAAAATTACAAAAACTAGAAAGCTAAAAACATGTTTTCCTAGTATAGTCAGTATCTGTGTGCATCATGGTCATAAAACAAGCAAAAATTGACAAAAACTGTGTTTTCAGTATACCTCCGGGACTTAAATTCCGGGGGCCCCATTAGATTTGTTCAATTTGTCCCGCGATTCGTCCCGCGATGCCGCCTCTATTCTTTTATAATCTCTATGCTCTGCACCCTCAGGCCTCAGCTGAATCATCATCAATTTCATTCTTGTCGATTAACTCAACAGGTAAATGTTCAACTCAACAGGTAAATTTAAATGGATCTTTATCATCAATTGCCAATTGTCCTTGTGGCGTCCCACAAGGATCTGTACTTTCACCAGCACTTTTTAATATACACATAAATGATCTGGAAAACTCGATTCCTGACAATTTGGATATAGATACAACCAAATACGCTGACGACTGCACTGAAGACCAGCTAGTCGAACAAGGCAAGTCCAGCTCCATGCAAATAGCAATAGATTATGTCTGTAAGTGGGCAGAAACGAACAAAATGGAATTAAATCCAAAAAAACTAAAGATATGTAGATATGTTTCACTGATTCTGTTCAAGAACCACCTCTAATCCAAATTGGGGATGATATTATCGAAAGTATATTATCGAGTAAAAACTTTTAAACTACTCGGTGTTTGGTGTCAAGACGACTTGAAATGGAATGAAAATATTGAGCAAATTACTCGTATAGCTAATAGAAGACTCTTTTATCTCAGGCAATGTATGAAATCTCAAGGCACGTTTACACGACAGTCACTTTGGGCACGGCACGCTTAAATTTTGGTACGCGGAGCCAAAACAACTGGCACGGCACTCTTAATTTTTGCCATGTACACACGTAAAAATCTCACAGCTTGTTACAAGTCTTCGGACAAGCCGTCAACAAGATGTGTTCGCACTGCTTGTTCCAAAGTTGTCAACAAGTTGTTCCAAACTTGTTGACAACTTGTAACAAGCTTGACGAAAATATCAGACTTGTTACAAGGTTGTTCTAACAACTCTGATACAATCCTGTTGTAGCAAGTTTGTTACAAGATTGATAACACAAGGCTGTAACAATATTGCTATATCATGCTATATCAGTCTTGTTGGGACAATCTTGTAACAGGTCTGATAGTCCCATCAAGCTTGTTACAATTTGTCAACAGCTTGTTCCAAACTTGTTCTAACAAATTCGGAACAAGCAGTGCGAATACATCTTGTCAACAACTTGTGAACAGACTTGTTACAACTTGTTTGCAGGTCTGTAGCAACTTGTGCGTTTTTACGTGTGTAAACGGCACCGGTCCTGTCCGATTGCGGCACGCGTGCCTAAAGTTTTTGGCGGGCCGAGACCATCTCCGGAGGTAGTCTCGGCCCGCCAAGTAAGCGGCACCGTACCAAAATTGTGCTATCTTAGCACTTTTCGGGACCGATGACGCAATACATGTTTTCGCGCCATTTCACGGGAACTAAGCACAGTGGCCGCCGTCGTCAAGAAAAACAGAGGAAAAGTATGGAGCAACGAAGCTACAAAAACCCTGCTTGATATGTGGTGCGATGAAACGATTCAGGTGGTATTTGATCGTTCAAAGGGATCCAAAGAAACTAGTAAAGTTTATCAGAGGTTACTGGTTAGTAATTCTTCATATTTTTGGATAACAGTCGTTTTAGAGCAACATTACCTGATGAGGTAACTTGTGAAACAGTGCACTCTGCATTTTTAATACCAGTTGATACTACTGAACAAAGCTTGACAAACTGGCCTTATCTCAGTACGACATGATTATAATAGATGAGATATCGATGATATCACAATGCAATTTCGAGCATATACTAAACACTATTAGTAGACTAATTTTTAGACCAGTACTGGTTTTGAGTGGTGACTACGCTCAACAGCAGCCATTTGAAAAATTGACAGGTCGCATAGTTAATGTGCCAAGTCCATTGTATAATCAGTCCTTTATAGCTTCGACTTACCGGTACCTTCTGAAGGGACAACATAGAGTTGGTGACAGCGATTATTTAGCCTTCCTTGACCACATTCGAAAAAATGAACAACCACTAGGGTATTTCCAGTTAGATAGTGACACAGATATTACACCAATTTATAAAGGGATGAGGGTAATGATAACTCAAAACCGTGACGAAACACAAAATGTTGTAAATGGGCAAATGGCTAATGTAGAAATGTGTCAAAATGCCACTGTCATTCTCAGACTTCCAGACAAGTTAGTTGCAACATATCCAGTTACCTGTCAGTGTGGTAGTATTCAAAAGACAGTGTATCCGTTTCGCCTCGGGTATGCGAATACAATGTGCAAAGTTCAAGGCCAAACATTACCAAAAGCTATTTTGTGGTTTGACCAAGATAACATTCCATCTGGTACTGCATATGTTGCTCTTTCAAGAGTAAAAAAACTATGCAATGTCCTCTTTGTCACTCCACTGAAAGTGTCATTGTTTAAACCTGTTGTACAGCCCTAACTCACTTATTCTTTCATTTCACGTTGCTTCTTTTGTTAATTACTTACATTTGGCACCTTTGCTGATTTAACATATGTGCTACAAAGTACCATAATGTGTTTAATTTGAATTATGTAATTACTAGAACGTTGAAATAAATGGGCTCTACAAGTACGATAACATATTTAATTTCAGTTATGCAATTAGTACAACGTTTAACTTAGTAAGCTTAATTCACATTTGTCACAAATTAGAAAATATTTGCATTCCTTATCTCTGCAGGTGTACAAGCAAAGCAAAGGAACACCCGAAAAACAAAAACCAGTGCAGTATTTTAATCAGTTCCCTGTGAATTTCCTCAGGCCTTACGGAAGGGTAGATGATGCGCCCGACGAGGAAACCATCTCAAAGAGAATAAATCCAATTTCATGTGAATGGTTTGGGCTGCCAAAAGTGGCAATGAGCGAATTTGCGGACACCATTACACAAAACATGGCGTTATTGGAAGATGGATATGAAACATGAACTCATTGACGCAAAAAAGTTCAGTGGAATATCAGAAGGAATCCAGCCATTTCTAGATGCTTTAGGCAGACTAGACACAAAGAAGAGCCCTAAGGACAAAAAAGATAAGGAACCACCGACAAAAGATGACATCAAGCAGGTAATGTCCTTTCTTTACAACCCCAGTCAACCTCTTGACCACGCAGTAGAGGAAATGTTCGTAGTTGGAGCTGCAATGTTCACAACGGGAACTCAGTATTACGAGCGAAAGGTTATGCTGACTTCACATTAAAGGAAGTTGTAAATAAAATGAAAAAATGAGACAAAAGTACAAATCTGAGAAAGATAAAACGAAAAAATCGGGGAATGGTAGAAGCAAGAAATGGGTATTTTTTGAGCAGATGGATAGGTTTCTTTCCCAAAGGCATAATGTCACTCCTGTTGCCCTTGTTGACACAATGGCAGAATCCGAGAAAATGGATCATGATCTTCAGACGATGATCAGAGTTTAGGTATGCAGCAAGAGAGTAATATGAATCTTCATTATTAGGTTTTACGTTGTATTTATCCCACACAGTTAAATACTTAATTTTTTGGTAGTTGGCAATCTTATTCACAAGTATGGGAAAGGTTCAACACAGATTCACAAATGTCAGACATGTGAATATGAAGAAAACATTTACTCAGAAGGCACACATATTACTGAAGGTGGTTCTGTAATGGTGTATGCAGAACAAAATGACTTTGTCTGTCCAAATTGTGGCCCGAATACTGCAAATGAAAATGATGATGCTGCTGGTACGAGGGTTCATGAATGTTGTTCTTCCAGTTTCTAACAATCTGATATTAGGCAACCCTATGGATTTTATGATATCTTAGTTTTGATGATTGCCATACATCCAATATTTAACTGTTGATGAGATATGCCAAAAATTGATTGAATATTTAAAACATTTTCTGGGAGGACCATGCCCCAATAATCTATGTAGTCATTGGAAGTTTTGCATCCCCTTTCCTGCAAATATAAGAACCCTCTTGCAAACCCAACCTCCACCCTCGTGCAAACCCAAGCTCCCCATCCTACAAATCCAAGTTCTCCCCCCCCCGTCCTGCAAACCCAACCTCCACCCTCCTGCAAACCCAAGCTCCCCATCCTACAAATCCAAGTTCTCCCCCCCCCGTCCTGCAAACCCAACCTCCACCCTCCTGCAAACCCAAGCTCCCCATCCTACAAATCCAAGTTCTCTCCCCCCCCGTCCTGCAAACCCAAGTCCCCTTCCCTCCAACCCCAGCTTACAAACTTGTATTCTGCTTTGGACAGATCAAATGGACTTTAGCATCTCCTCCGAAGCTCTTTCCCGATTTGATAAAGGTTTTCTATAGAACAAAGTTTTCCTATTTTTTATTGATAAAATGTTATCCAAACCAGCCAATGAAAATTACTTTTCTGAGCAGGTGTTACATAACTCCCTTAAAAGAATGGAGGAGGGGGGTAGGCACAAACTGTCCTGAAGCCCTATTCATGGGTCTTGCCAGCCTTGTGCGTACACTTAAAGTTTTGAACAAATATTAGAAGTACACGAGACGAAAAACCCAAAATTAAAAGGCAACGAAGAGAAAGATATGAAAGAGAAAAGTGCAACTGACAAAAAGATTGGAGCAAGAAAAAGGAGAAAGAGTACAGTTGAGAAAAGCATTGAAGTTGCCTTTAACCAGTTCAAAGAGACTGCCAAAGATGATTTTGAAAGGTATATGATTAATTACACATACCAGGATATGTTTGAAGTAGATATAGAAGGAGTAAAATCAAAGTTTGACCTGTAGACCTGTTTAGATTGCAAGGTTTTCAGTTTGTGTATAGTTATATGTTCATTTGTTTTGTCCAATGAAATGTTGTTTAAGAATTATGTCAATTCAACATTGAAAGCTGCTAACTGTTATCTCATTGTAGAGTTATATCATTTTTGAACTTTATAGCTTTCACTAATTTTCATAGAGTTATGGTACCATTGCATACCATTGCTACACTTGTTTTAGTTACGATACTTGTTTTAGTACAATAATCATTGTACCAACTTAAAAAATAGGTTGTCGGAAAACCGATGACTCGTAGTGTTGACCAAACTTACATCTTCTAGATACAAGAAACTTAAAGAGATTAGATTAGAGAAAGAGCACCAATTCCAGATAGAACAAGCCAGATTGGAGAATGAAAGAAGAAAGGAGGAAAGAGAACATGAATTAAAGATTTTTAGTATGATGATACGCAACATAAACCAATCATGTCAAAATTCAAGCATTCCTGCATCTACATTTTCCCAACCATTTGCCAATGTTCAGCAACAGACCAATATAGGAAGCAGCTACGGATGTGATGCCCAAAGTCTTACTCGGTATAACCTGGACGGAGACAAAACCTATGTTGACTTATAGATGTACGACATTTGTGCAGTAACGTGTTCACATTTCCCCTCTTGGATTACGTTTTAGAGACAATTGGCAATATACTGTTTGCTTCATTAACAAAACATAATTTGTCCCTAAAAGGTTTTTCCTTGAAAAAAGTTTACATTGCGAACAGTTCAAGTTTAATGTCAACTGTATAATATTATATTCACAACTAATTCAAGGTTGTCTTTCCAAAAGCATAAACTGTGAACTATGAGCGCGTAAGTGATGATGTGTTATGGCTTAGTTAGGCCCTGACAGTCAGAGAATTACCTTTGTAGCAACTACATTTGACGTATAGTAAGTTTCCTATGTGTCCTCTATCCTGTTTCAAAGAAATAATTCCGAGTTTGGAGGTGAAAATAAGTAATAACCCGGACAATAACCTGTCATTCCTTCCTCGCAGTTTTCGCTTTTGCAAGGACAACCTTCGTTGAATTAGCCGAAAAGCTGTATTATATATCAACTATCATTATATGAATTATTGTTCTCAGTAGGACTTCGGTTCTTCCTAGCTAAAGTGATCTGCTAAAGCTTCACGAATATCGTGTGCATCAGCTTCTACAATGTCAGTGTTATCAACCCCCCCAACTGCCTCTTTTGGTCTTTCTGGCTCTTCCCACTGTGGCAAAAATCGTTGTTTTGGATTTCGCAAATGTTATGAAGAATACAAGAGGCTAAAACGACATTAACCAGTGCAGGTACCTCCATATCAACACATTTTCTAAATCTGATAAAACGTCCTTTGCACCTGCCGAAGGTGTTCTCTACAGTCATCCTCGCTCTACTTAGGCGATAGTTAAACACTCGTTCTCTTCTCGTCTGGTCGTCGTTCCTTTGAAAACCTTTCAAAACCCATGGCAAGAGAGGGTAAGCAGGATCCGCTACTATAAACGGTGACATTTCTACTCCTATTTCCGCAGTGAGGCCATCTGGAAATAGCGTGCCCTGCATTTCCTTTTTTAAAAATAGATGAATTTGAAAATACACGCGCGTCGTGAACGCTTCCAGGCCAACCAATGACCACATCTCTATAAAGGTATTTGCAATCCACTACAGCCTGCATGATTATGCTGTGATAGCCTTTCCTGTTTACATATTCTGCGTGACATTCGGACGGTGCGGTAATAGGAATGTGTGTCCCGTCGATTGCTCCAGCACACATTGGAAAACCCCATCGTTGCTCATAATCATTAATAATTTGCACCAATTCGTCTCCATGCGCAAAACTCACGACATGTGACAACTTGCTTATTATTACTTTGGAGACATCTCTTACGCATAAACACACGAACGGTCTTGAAACGCCAAATAAGTTGGCTATAGTTCTATATTCAGCAGTGGATGCCAAGAAGTATAATGTAATGGCCAGCCGTCGTTTCGCCGAAATTGCAGAACGCATGACTGTCTTTGCAGCGTATATATTCCATGACTTCATTTAAAAGAAATTCGAATGTTCCTTTCGTAACTCGAAAGTTTGAATACCAAAGCTCTTCATCATACTCTTGATCTACCATCTCAAACCAGTTAAGTGACGCGGATACATCCATAGGGCTCTGTTACGTGGGCGGTTAACACTAACTAAAATTGATTTCAAAAATGCAATTCGGAGTTTTTTCGTTGAATAAACATATGATCTCAGCAAGGTTTGTTTCTTTAAAACTTTATTAGCTCTTCTTTTTCTCTTACGAAAGAACCAAAGTAGCAATATTTTGAGTTTCTGCACTTGGTCACAGATTACTATTGTACCAGATGTCTATCTTCGCCAAATATCTGTTACAAGTTTTTGACTGCTTACGCGAGCTGACGAAAGATTTCCGCCATGTTCTTAGTAAGCGCAATCCACGCCATACAACGTAAGCAACAGTCTAACCGAGTCTAAAACCTATGCATGTCTGACAAAGGCCTGGCCTGGACGCGAGTCTGACGCAAGTGTCCGCCATGTTCTTAGTAAGCGCAACATACGTGATATTGCGAAAAATGACGAGTGCAATTCGTGATCCGAGTGAAAATCGAGAACACAAATTTACCTTGCGAAAACACGAAGATAGACATCTGGTACAATAGTAATCTGTGACTTGGTTGAATGCCGCCATATTTATATTTTCCCGCGTAAATATCAACCGCTGAAAATTGTACTTAGGGCTCTATTTTTACGAGCGCCGTGCCAAATTATTGGAGTACCCTTAGATTTTTTTCGGCACGGCAATTTGGCAAACATTTTGTCGTGTAAACGTGGAGTGCCGTGCTATAAATAAATGGCACGGTACCAAAAATTAAGCGTGCCGTGCCAACAATGCTTGTCGTTTTAACGGGCCTTCATTTACCTACGGAAGTCGGACATGTCAAAGGCTTTTGATAGAGTAAGTCACGCTGAACTAATTCGTCGTCTTCGTGAATTCGGGTTTGGGGGCCATATTCTAAAATGGTTTGTTTCCTATCTGACAAATCGATACCAGCAAACCACCGTTCTTGGAGCAACATCTCGACCAGTTCCAGTAACATCAGGTGTACCACAAGGGTCAATTCTTGGTCCTTTGTTGTTCCTCTTATATGAAAACCATCTTCCCGATGTAGTGACAAAGTCAAAAATTGCTACATTTGCTGATGATACTAAGATTTTTAAAACCATCGAATCTAGCTCGGACGCATCAGCTCTACAGGATGACCTGACAAAATTCGAAAAGATTTCCACGAACATTAACCTGGGACTAAATCCCAGTAAATGCAAAGTGTTGAGAGTCACTCGTAAACGCAACAAAATCGTTCATCCATATAAGCTACATCATACTATCTTAGAATGCTCAGACTGTGAGCGTGATCTAGGAATTTTAACGTCATCTGACTTAACGTGGTCTAGGCACGTCGAATACCAGTGCACCAAAGCAACTAAAGCTTTAGGGTTTGTACGAAGAGCAACACTAAACATCAAAGACATTGCTATTCGTCGCACGCTATATTTATCTCTTGTTCGTCCCCAGCTATGCTACGGATCACAAATTTGGGCGCCGCAAACTGTAACTTTAATCAAACAGGCAGAAAGAACTCAACGACGTGCGACAAAGTATGTGTTAGACCTACCCTTCCGCTGTGACACCACCTACCAACAAGGGCTCTTATTGTTAGACCTTATTCCATTATGTTATTGGCATGAGTTCTTAGACATTGTTTTATTCTACAAACTAATACATGGTCATGTAAGCGTTGACACTAACTTACTACCATCAACTACAAATAATAACAGAAGAGAAACCAGATCATCCGACACTGATCATTTAGCATTTTCGACAAACCGATGCAAGACCACCACATACCAAAGATCATATTTGAACAGAACAACCAGACTTTGGAATATCCTGCCAAAGGAACTGACAGGCATTAACATCAGCTTAACCCAGTTTAAATCTGGTCTTTATAAATATTACCAACTAGCTGTTAAAAACGTTTTCGATGTAGATGATCCAAGAACATGGAAATCTGTATGTTTGTCCTGTAACAAGTGTCGTAATCTGTCCTGTGAAATCTCGTGTTGTTATTAGTTTTATTGTTTGTTGTACCATATTTATATAGAGGGCCGCTGTAATTGGCGCAAGCTGTAGCGTGTACCCTGCCAATTGTCTATATTTGTGAACGTAATGTGCTGTTTGTTCATTGGCAAAGTTAAATAAATAAATAAATAAATAAATAAATAAATTTTAGAATACGCTAGCCCAGTTTGGTGTGGTCTGCCAGGATACTTGCAAAATGAAGTGGAAAAGGTACGGAGAAGAAGCTTGCGTATTCTTGGTTTGCACATGACGTCATTTCGTGTCATTGGGCGCCATCTTGGTTGACTCTGCAGATTACTTCAGCTGTTTACAGCAAAGTACTTATGTCAATTTACTATTTCATCGTTAGTTTTAGCGTATTATGAATGATACTTTAAAGATGTATGGCTCGATAGGATCAGAAATAATGAATAGATACTTTGTGGTTGCCATGTGTTTCAAACGTCAACCAAGATGGCGTCGATTGCAAACGATCAATATTGGGTTTGGACAGCGACCTCCTACCAAAACTAGAAGAAACAAAGTTTCTAGTCGCGAGTTTGAAAGGATATGTAAAGACCCAGAACATCCGTGCCAAAAGCTTTTGCCAGACAAGATAATGAACCCTTATGAACTGCGAAAAAATCCTAGGGAGTATCAAATATCTTCTAGTACAGAACGACATAAAAACTCATTTATACCTCGTTGCTGTAAATAATTCTAAATTTTTTTGATATACTGTGAAAATGTCAGTATGCTTTCTCTTACTATCGTATTTGGAAACTCTCTATGTAATTTTTAGAGTCAATTTATGACTATAAACTTTTTTAATTGTAAAAATTGTAGTACTATAACTTGTTAATCCATTGTATTTTTCTCACATAAGATGGATCTTTAATAAATTATCAATTATCAATTAAGCAAATTTAATGTTTCCCTCGGTCAAGTGCACCGCACTGAAGTTTCCTTTGAATGACAAGATTTTGATGTGAAATATGAAAGTACACTAATCCTATGATCCTATGTATTTGCAGAAATTCACGGCTGAAATATTCTAATGTGAATTAAGACTCGCTACATGCATGTAGCATGGCGAAAACTGAAACAGTGATTTATTTTTGTGACTAGCGGAAGAAGTTCCCATCTGAAAGATTCAAAGTCCTCTTTGTCGTTTAAGGAAAGCGGATTTCGGGCGACTTTCAGTTTTCTGTCCTTCTTTCATAGCTTACTAAAGGCTAAAGCTGTGCTTCAATCGGCCTTCAGCGACATTTTCAAGTGGTTTTCGTTAAGACCCTGTTGACAGGAAGATAACAAACTATTCAGAATGACCTAACATACCATAATTTTTTCAATCAGTTTTGGCAGTTTTTCTAAATGTCAGTCAGGGTGTAAAGCTTGGCATCGTAGCCTGCCTGTAGCCAGAGGCGCCCAGTCAATTAGGGGCAGCCGAGAAACGATGCACGGGCCCATAAGGCCGTGACATCTTGAGAGATACTTCGTCACAAAAGTTTAACGTAGCTTTTAAAAAATTATACTCTATGTTTTACAAGTGTTTTACAACAAGGCCAAAAAATTTTGGAAAGAAAACATGGAGAGGCACCTTTTCTAAAAGTTACGCCACTGCCAAATGTCATCACAAAAGAAGTTGCATCAGAATAACTAGCACTTAGGTTGAACAGAGACTTATATAATGACTGTTTGCCAGCCAAAGTGACTCAGAGCATTTCTACCTGTTGTTCCATAATTTGTAAGAGATATATGTTTGCATGTATGATAATCTTTGCATAGGTCTAATGAGTCAAGGAGTCAAAAAACGTTTTAATTTTGGTATGACTGAAAAAATTGGAAAAAACGAGGAAATGATATCCGATATAAGTATATGTAATCCTTGCACGTTAACCTTATTTTGAAGTATGACTTTAATTGACTGATAACTCGTTGACTCAAACCTATATTCTTAACACAAGTAAGTTTGGGTGTATTTCAGCGCAAGCTCAGTTCATTTATGCATAAATCATTTTTCCTCGTTTAAACAACTTACAATCATTCTTCTTACTCCGTTTTGTAGATTCTATAATTGAATACTATGAATAAGCCGTTAATGTTGGTCAGTTGATACACCTCAACACAATACGGTTGAACAAAGTCAAAGGCACTGTGAAGAGAGAAAAACGAAAGCATCCCAACAGACGGTTTAAGCTGACAGTGATTTGGCATATCAAATATGCGCTCAGGAGTTATTTTTTAATATAAAGATCTTATGTGAAAAAAGTTCTCACTGCATGAGCCCAAAACACTCGACGAGTCACTCTAAAATCCTAATCAAACAAAGATGAGAGTTGATAAGAGTTAGGAAGCGAGAGTTTGTATAAGAGTTTTCTCAACTCTCATTTCCTGGTTAAATGAGAACAAGAGTTGCATGAGAGTTGGTAAGCGAGAGTTGGTAATATGAGAGTTTTCTCAACTCTCATGTCCTGGTCGAACAAGAACAAGAGTTGCGTCAGAGTTGATAAGAGTTAGAAAGCGAGAGTTTGTGTGAGAGTTTTCTCAACTCTCATTTCCTGGTTAAACGAGAACAAGAGTTGTATGAGAGTTGGGAAGCGAGAGTTTATATGAGAGTTTTCTCAACTCTCATGTCCTGATCAAACGAGAACAAGAGTTGCATGAGAGTTGAGAAGCGAAAGTTTTGTAGTTATGAGTTTTCCCCAACTCTAGTGTTCTGGTCAACAAAACAACTGCTTCCCTCTATTTTCAAAATCCCATCAAACAAGGAAGAAAGTTAAAGAGATTTAGCTGATATTAGTGACCAAACAAACTCTCATAAACTCTTTTGAACAACCTCAAAAATGGAGTGCATGAGAGTTAACAGTTTTTCTAGAGTTGCCACTGACTAAAATACAAGAAGTCATGTCCTGTCCTCCCCCATATATTGCTCGCGCATTCACCTCTCGCTCCTCGACTCCCCCCTCCCCATTTAAATTACGCCATGTGGTCCTTGGTTATTATACACGGGTATACTAGGCTTTATGCGTCTGGCTGGTCATTACAATAAAAGACAAACTATAGCGTCAAAATTCAGAAAGTCAGAAGATGGGTTTTTTAGCTTAATCTCATGCAGTCGAAGACTTCCCAGGAAAAGCTCGTGCATATCAGGTCGGCAGGACAGGCTGGGGGATTATCCTAAGATTTAAAATACAAAGCAATCGACACTCGTTCTACATATAATATTGGATGATATTTAGAAAATTTATCTCGACGTTTTGACTAAACTTTGGTCAACATGAGGTAATGAATGATTTATTTAAATCATTTATTTTCTGATAATGATTATAGTTTAGGCTTGTTTAGTCGAAGCGTCGAAAGAAAGTTTCAAATTTGTTTGGTATATTATCGAAATACTCCCGGAATCCGAATACTACCCCATCAACATTTCTTCTGGACGAAGCACAGAGGTAGTACTCAAAGCTAGCACCATGCATAGCTACGTACATCTCTAAGTAATCCAATCAGAGGCTATAGCTAATAGCGTTGTTGCATGCAATAGTGGCTGTGCTAGCCACCGTTACATATATTGTTTCTGCAGATCATGGGACACTCAGTTACGATGGAAATTAACGGCAGTTAAAGACTAAATCCTACAGCGTAACTTTTAAGGCACTCCTGATTGCATGAAAAACTCTCACATATGAGCGTCACGACTCGCGAGTCCAAGCGAGAATCGAAAATAGCTTTAAAAAGTTGACTAAATCACCAAAATTTAAAATTTATTACTTAGACTATAAAAGAAGTTTCATTTCCACGCATAGTATTACTTTCCATCTCTGATGATCCGTTACACTGCATGAAAATCATCGATTACCACGGGAGTTTTATATTTGCATGGTAAATGAATAATAGCCTATATAATTTCCTTTGTACTCCCCCACATGTAATTAGTGGTATCTACGCCCCCCACTTTCTGTGTCGACAAGGAGTTTTCTTTGGCGTGAAAGATTAATGGCCTCAGGAACACCGATATTAATAGTCTTACAACTGGGAAAACTATGGGAAAATATGTTGCGAAATCTTAACGGAATGAAAAAATCGACACAGGTTTACATTGGTTTACATTGCGAGTGTTTCTCTTGTGATTGTAGTAGAATTTTTAAAGAATTGGCATGTAAGATTTTGCATGCTGATCACCGATTTTAAGTTTCTTACAAAAATTCTTCAAAACTAAGATTCTATACATAAAGATTCTTTATCAAATTTGCAATTTGAATATATTACTACAAAATACGTTTCAGCTCATTTCAATTTGAAAGGATTCAGCTTCATGTTTATACACACTGCAGTACATGCATGTATTGCTTGCCAATGATGATATTCTTGTATATAGAAAATATATTATGCTAAATACATTGGATATTAAAAATATATTTTACAGAATAGTGCTTTTTATTATTAAACATAATTTCATCAGCGCACAAGTTATGACAGCACACAATTTAAAAAATAAAATTGGTTAAAGCAGCAATGAATTTGATTATTTCAACACTTTTTGATTGGTTTGACCAAATAATATTGGTTTGAGAACCAATTTCAAATTGGTTATTTTAACAAAACATTTTAAAGTGCAACTTGTTACCATTGCACGTCTGCACCTTGAAAGATTCTCTGATTTTAATTTAACTTCTTTCAACGACAAAACAAGAATTTTATTAGTTACGTTTCGTCCTCTACTTAGGACATGTTCACATTAAATATTATAGAATTGCATCAGAACTCGAATAGATAAAGAAATATCACAGCTCGACTTCGAACCTGGAACCATCTGCATAAAAAACGTAAGATCGTACTTTTATAGACTGTCGAAGATCGCGTGTAATTCTGTAATATTTAGTCTGGAGATGTTCCAAGTTAAAGACGAAACGTATAGCCAAAAATATCTTTTGATCTCGTATATTCATTATTAAGAATAATAGTGTATATTATTTTTATACCAGGTACTATTTTAAAAAAGGTGATTAGAAAGGAAGTAAAATAATTTTATCATTTGCTGATTTATTTGGCAATGAGTCATATTGATGAATAGAAAATATTAAATGGAGTGATATTGATGGATAGAAAATATTAAATAGAGTGATAGTGATGGATAGAAAATATTAAATAGAGTGATATTGATGGATAGAAAATATAAACTAGAGAAAATATTATCATTATATTATTAGCATCGTGTTGACAGTATTTTTCCAATGATATCCAGGTATAGAGAAAATATCATTATCATTAGAAATCTCTGATTTTATTACTCTCTCTGATTTTAGTTTAAGCTTCTGTTAACGACCAAAAAATTATAGATACAATGAGGCTAAAGGAATTATCAATTTTACTAGTCTTGTAAGTGGTTCTTAAAATAATACCTCGTATAAAAATAATATATACACTATGCCCAAGCTATAGTAAATTTACTTCACGAAAGTCTCGCTTTTTAATCACCTTCCTTAAAATGATCCCTGGCTTGAAAAATATTATACTCTGCAAAATCAATAATAAATTTGTTTCACTCTTTTTTAATCACCTTCCCTAAAATAATCAAATTAATAATAAATTTATTTCACTTCTTTTTTCATTACCTTTCTTAAAATAATCCCTGGCATAAAAAATATCACACTCTTTGCCAAATCAATAATAAATTTATTTCACTTCTTTTTTAATCACCTTCCTTAAAATAATCCCTGGCATAAAAATATTATACTCTGCAAAATCAATAATAAATTTGTTTCACTTCTTTTTTAATCACCTTCCTTAAAATAATTCCTGGCATACAAAATATTATACTCTTTGCCAAATCAATAATGAACTTATTTTACTTGCTTTACCAGCACTAATCCTTGTCTCAGAGGTAATCACCACGATCAGAATTACGCACGGATGTACAAGGGAATGTCGCTGAAGAAGAATCAACAACCGTTCGAGGTCCTTAACAGTTCAGCCAACAACTCTCTGTCTGCAAGTTCACCTGAGTGCCGCAAAAATGTCGAATGAATTTTGCACTCGATTTTGGTCTCCCTTTGAATGAGAACCAATTTCCGCTGGTTTTCAAAAAAAATTTTCCTAATTTGTTCTAATTCGCATCCATTGTGATATATTCTTAATGATTAATCTTGTCTGTTGTTCAGACAATATCAGTAACGACTGCACCCACACATTGTACAATGATTCGTTTATTCACACTTGACCATATACAGCCAATTATATTCAATAAAGGTTGTCCTTTCAATAGCGTAACATAGTTGTATGAGCGCGCAAGGGATGACGGACTATTGCTTATTTTCACCTCTAAACTCGAAATTATTTCCTTAAAACAGCGTCGAGGGAAAACAGCAAACTTACGACGGAAAAATTTCTTGCTGCAAAGGAAGTTCTCTGAATATAAGGGCTTAAATATACAATAATCATCAGACAACCTTTTTCAAACTTTCAAAGACAACCTTAATTGAAATAGCTGTAAATGCATTAAAATAATTGTATAGTTATATAATTGATACATAGCCTTAATTCAATTTAACTGCTGTCATGCCATAAAGCTCAATCTGTTGAGTCCAGTGGCGAAGCCAGCCCGACATTAAATCGTGCAATGCAAATTTTTCTGTGTCTAAAGACTGTACAAGGAATGAAGTTCTAAAGAAATGAATAATGATAATGATTTAAATTTGCATTTGCATGATCAAATGACGGGCTGGCGTCGCTACACTACAGATTCCAGTTGCGGATTTAGCGTAAGTCAAAATACATTACCACAGCTCATTCGAGGATATAATCACATTTTAAAATGCCTTCAAAGCAACTTCACTGGTTAGATTTCATTCTTTTGAAACTCATAACCTATGACATTGTTATAAAGTTATTTTGAATTTAAAATTGAGCTGCTATAATTTATTTTGACTTACCATGGATCAACCACTGACAGATTCTGTTCATCTGTTGACCAGTAACGAAATGCCATTAAAGAAATTGACTGGAACATTCTTTTTACTGCCAACTCATGCCCTATAGGAAATCTATCAAATCTATATACTTCATGATAGAACAGAAGAGCTAAGCGGTCTCATGGATTGCAAAATCAGCCAGATCTGTCTACAGACTTGTTGCGAGTTGATTGCACATGCATACGCAGTTCTAAGCGCTTCGTTTGTCAAATTCATTATCAATTCGAAAGGAAAAAGTGAATAAAGTTAACACGTGAAAACAGGGTGCAAAGTACAAAATAACTAATCTCGTTCAAAGAAATAAGCACATAAGGGCACGCAAATCATATCATGGGTCAGTTAGAAAGAAATGCTACGTTCATAATGCCCATTTGATTCCAGCTTTACAATATTGCCAATGCAATATACTACCATATGAAATCTGCATGGATTCCAAGTAATTTTGCTGAAGATATAACTCAAATTTTTTTGTTAATATTGCTATGCACTTCAAAAACTTCTTTCAACCATAAGTACTTGTTCAGTGGCGAATTTGAGGATAAAAATTAATATTATAGATTTATGCTAAACATCATTATTATACATTGAAGGAAGGCATTAACACACCAAAACATGAACAGTAACTTGTCCAAGGACAAGTAATACGTTTTGGTGTTCAATCTATCGAACAGTTTATAAGAGCCTTTGTAAAGGATCTTTTGCTGATTATCTGAAACGGTATGGGCAGGTTCATACTTCCTTCGTCGGAAGTTAGTATAGTTCGGGCTACCATCAGCTAAACTCAAAACACACTTTTCAACAGCTTGTGAAAAAAGTTGTATTTATTTTTTCGGAAATTTTTTGTTCTTGAAGTGGCGAAGCCGAATCCAAATGGACGCTTTCCCTAAATTTGACACAAGATTTCGAACGAAGGCATTCCCAAAAGCGTTTTCAAACTTGGCGAACGCAAATAACACTTTATAGCTGTAAACTTTACCCGACAGGATTCAGTGTTATCAAGTCAGCTTTGAACAAACACTGCCAAGATTCTAATGTTCCAGAGTAAACGAATCCTCAGTTAATTAGAAGCAAAATTTAAATTCTTTACTTGACAAGTGTATCACATTGGTAACTGTTTTGTCTAATAATTTTTTTGCCAAATATTTTTTTTTGAAATATAAAAGGTTTTAGCTAAGAGAGAAGGGATTTTTTAAACATAGTGGACTTTCAAACCTATCCAACTTTGATGCCCGTGTGTGTATAGGTGTGTATAGTCTAGGGAAATACTTGAATCTTTTAAGTGCCTGAAAAAGAAAGAACATAAGCTGTGAAATCAATTTCAGAACCACCCTCAGAGGAAATACATGTTTTTATGTGGAAATTTTTTTTTGTTTTTAACTTTGAATACTTGGAACAACACTTCGGAGCTCAATATAAATAGGAATCATATTACAGAAAGGTGTAATTGTGCAATTTTTGCTACATGGTTGACATATTGTGTAGTTACCGATTCTTGACAGTTTATTTTTTGGAAGACACTTTCTTTTTTAGATTTGTTTAATGTTCTGTTTTAATTCTACATGTAGATCGAGTACCACACAGTATACGCATGCATTATAAGTTTTACAATTTAGTTGTTTAGTACGGGAATTGACCTTGAATGGGAGGACCTTTTCAAGTGCAAAAGATAAATATGGAATAACTGATGACATCCGCAATGATTTATGGTGCACATATTTGCAAAGTTTCCCAGACAGGTTTCATCGAAAGATAAAGAATTTCACTGCACTTAATTAAATGAGAATATGTTTCCATTTTTGTCGAGTTTTTGGTCGAGGGGCAACTAAAGTTTTGACTTTCAATCAGTCTAACTTACATGCGCAAAATAGCATCGTGTATCAAAGTCAAATTGAAATTCACATTTTAGAGTCGAAGTCAGAGAATTCTTTCCCAAGAACCAGTATATTCTTACCCAGACTACGTATTCTTATTTTTTGGCAATTTCACGCAGCTTTAAAATTATCTGATTTTGTTCAGCGTTGACTCCTTTGAGAAAAAAAGTTAACGAACCTAATCAATTGATAAAAAGTTCTTCTAATTGGAAAGAGGATTTCCTCGAACTTTGATTGTCATCGTGAAAGGTTTCTCACATTGTGCTCGCAATTTTCTTTGCTTCTTATGCACCTTCTCTTTTCTTTCATCACTGCAATTATATTCTTACATGTAAATGTAGTGCAGAAATAGAAAAGATATATATAGAAAATTGAATATATCAACTGCCATTTTAATTAGTGGATAATTTAATTGACAGAAATCAAAATCTCTTCGCATTATGATAAATTTCTGAAAAACCGTTTCATGGCCAGAAACGGGCACATTGCAACAAGCCTGTTGACATCTTACAATTAACAAGCCGATATCTGGATGCCCTCGCTTGGCTTACGACAGCTTGTTGACAAGTTTGTTGCAAGTTGGTTGGTCAACTTACTTGTTATCCACAGGCTTCCTGCAAGTTGTTTCAACAAGTTGTAACAAGTCTGTAAATGATAAATTGCAACTAGCCCGTTTTTCATAAACTTTGTAAACACCACGTAACTTTACCATCGCAAAGCCTTCGATCCGTAAGCTCAGATCTTCATCAGTGGTAATAATAATGCTAATAATTTAAATTCGCACTTTTTGATTCTGTTTTTTGCAGTGTATATTGCAGCTAAGAACAACGGTGCTTGGCATAGAGCCAGACTGACTGCCCACTGACAGAAACACATTTTTGCATGCACATTTGAGTATTTTGTACTCGCTAAACCGTAATCATTCATTACAGTCTTTCTGCATTTGGCCTTTTTCACGATTTGTGATATATATACAGAAATATTTCTTCATGCAGATACCTCTAAATCAAAAATAGTTTTGATAAATCTTTTCGGTATAACTGCAGAATCGAAAGCAGTGAGTTCTAAACTTTAACCTGAACAATCGGCTTCAAATCATTGCACTCGTTAAATTTGGGACATGTATGCACATGCGCACAAAATCTCCAAACTTACTATTCCAAACTTTGTAAGCAAGTCGTGTTAGAAATATAGTTAACCTTGGCTTTCACCGACTTTTCACAGCAATGTTCGACGCATGATAGGTAATAGATGACCGAACAAAGACACTTTTTTAAACCTAGGAGATCTTATTACCTCTAGAATATAAAAATGCATGGACTTTCTCCAATATAAAAAATGTTACCAAGATACTGGTTGATCAGTTGGAAACTTTTGTGGCATTCGAGTGCGTCAAAATAGAAGAGCTGTAAGAAAACAGGAAATATCTCTTACAATATGTCTTTTACCAAATTCGAAACAGGAAAGTACTCTTCTTATAACTATAAGTCCAGTTCTCATCAGTCGGAAACAGTCGATAACGCTTATCGCTGATGGTCGCTGATCGCTGGTACACGAAAGAGATTCACGAGAGGTTGATAATTTCTATCTAACTTCAATTGATCATTGCCTTGTTGAGGAAGAAACAGACTTTAGTAAAAAGCCCAGTTCTCATTTCTATGTAACTTCTCAGCGATGCCTTTGGGTGTGACTACTCGTGATAGAACAATATTTTATCTTTCTGCATTTTTAGATTTTATCTCCCAGCATATAATCTCTAATGGGAATCAAACTTACAGTCCTTGGACCAATGCTTGCCCTGCTATGCACTCGAATCGACCTGAGCGCGTAGCTCAGTTGATAGGCTTCCGGCTAGCATCCCAAAAGTCATTGGTTCGATTCCTACCGTGGTCAAGCATATTTTTCCCCTTGCTCGCTCTGCCCATAAACTCAGATTAACACCACAAAGAATACTCGAACTTAAAAGAGTAATGTTTTGAGTGACAATTTTCCATAACAAATACAATTGATCGTATATTATACGATACGACATTTTTTGCTTTACGCTAAAACTTTTAACATCGTGATATGATGTACGAAAAAAGGAGAAGATGACTCCAAGTCGTATTATTATACATATGCGACGAGTCATGTACAGCGGGAACAATGTTGGTTATTGGCAATTTTTCTTTGCCCTATAAAAACTGGCAGATTAGATTAACAGCAAATGTATTCGCCACATAAAATCCAAGCAAATGCCCTCGTGTACATGAACAAATGAAACTTGTCCCATAAAAATTATCAGACGAGTTTCTGGAAAGTTTAGTTGGGTTGTACATCTTTATACACCTTGTTTCAAATCTTAAAAAAAAGTCTTGAGCTGCAACCGTCGGCTCGGCCAATACCTTCGATCGTGCGTGGTAGTTTCATCGCTCAACTTGCATGCTATCAAATTTTTACCTGCAGTTTTAACTTCACATATATTTACACTCAAGTGAAACCCAAATTTCCTGAAGTCATCGTCGAAAAGCAATTTTTCACAGTGGAGGCATAGGGCAACTGCATGATCAGGAAACCGACTCGGTTCATAAAGGTAAACGCCCATGCACTAACCAACACCCCCGAATTATGGTTTCATCTAAGTGCATGACCTTACAATGTCACTCAATATATTAACCAGGTTATATATAAAATAGATAACTCAACTGAATTTCCATTTAAGCATATATGGAGTTTATTCCCATGCATGCAAATTCCGTTTCTTAAATTCGTTTTCAAAACAAGTGTGCAACACTCAATCATATGTCATGATTTCAAAGAAACTTTTTATGTGAAATTCTATCGAGGATGCTGTCCATAACTTAGAAACGGAATTGTGTTTTTTTTTATAGATTTTGCGGTGAAAACCAATACGGGATAAAAATGTGAATTTACTCAAACGTTTCTTGCAAATTTATTTATTCAAGAATGCATGCATGTACAAACTATGTATAGTAACATTTGTTTTGTAATTTACACTTACAGAATGTGTTTGTAACTAATGTTGCTACAATTATATATATATTGTTGGTCTTTGAAATGCAATGGGTGGAAAATTGTATGGATCAATAGATAGCCAAAATAGATTAGGTTGGGTGTATTTAAAGTTTTTTTTAATATCAAAGTCCCTTAATGTAGACAAAGCCAAAATCATAATTTCAAAATTGACCAATTTTCTTTTAGACTTTTATACTATCTAAAAGAGACTATATAAAACTATTTCATTTCGGTCGGAAAAGAAATTCAATATTTTCTACACGACATTCCCCCTCTTTTCCTGTTTCTTTAAAGATATATGGTCTTTCATGCAAGTATGAGCTTGAGAAATCCTTTAATGCAAGAAATTTTTTTCATAAACATAAAAGAAATGTACGCTGATGAAGCGAGCATAAAATTAAACTGACGCTGTAAAACTCTTGAACTCGTGAACGCCCACTAACGTGAAACAATCGTCACTCTTAGAATATAGCAGCTTTTGAGCCCTACAGGTCTTTAGGTCAATCTCCAATTATTGTACTTGAGTTAGTTCATATTCAAAGCTCCCTTTGTGTAGCAGGATGTGAAATTAAGAAGAACATATGTACTCAACATATTGGCTTACAATAGTTCACAAATACACTGACGAATATTGCAACCATGGTAACGAGATCAAGTACTACACGTAATGCATCTTGAGTTAGAGTATAAAAAGGCGGGAGATCAGTCAGTTCATCACTTGGTCACCAAGACACACTACGAAGAAAGACAAAATGAAGACTTTTGCATTCTTGTGTCTCCTTTTATTGGGCTGCGTATTTGGTAAGTATTCAGTCACTCCGTTACAAATTTTCAAACTAGAAGAACGTTGCAAAGTTGCAACAGGGGTCTTGTCAGATCATAATGATTTTTATGCTAGTTCTTCGAGGCCGAATCAATGATAACCCCAGGGTAAAACTCAATGGGCTGATGTAGTTCGCATCTTTCATTATTTATTTCAAAACAACGGATTTATTCAATGGACACCTACTCCATTGATCCTTTTCCCCAAAGAAATGCTTCCAAGTGTGAAGCGATCAAGAAGCGATTTACTTTGAATTTTTGGTTAAATTTAGGCCAACTGGATTTTGTTTCTAAGTTAAGGAAATACCGGATTATTGTGTCATGAATTAAGAAAATTGATTTGCATTGCACTGGATAAACTGCCAAAGATATACAGTTATAATGAGTTACGGAAATACTTTTTTTTACATCAACACGAAATTTCGACAAAAAATTGAATTATTGCCAAACACGTTCTGTACGCGTACGAGCAAATATCCAAAAACGATGAAAGCTCAATTTGGAATACTTCAAAAGGAAGCGTTTTCGAAATGTTCGAAAAGTTTCGACAAAATTTGGTATTATTTTCAAATACAAAACGAAATGGAACATCTAAGTGAATATTTTTACTCAATAATTTACTCACAATGACTTAAATGCTGATTTTCGTGATAGCCATTTTGTTTTCATCACGAGCTAGACCAACCAATGAAATCTCAGAAAAAGCACTCCCAGCCTCTCGATTTTGCCCGGATGAGAGCTATCATTGTTACTCTTTTACTCTTTTTCAAGTTGCGCGTGCGGAAGAAGAAACTCCCGCCGTCGAGGAGCCAAAAGCCGATGAAGTGGCAGCCGATGAAGTGGCAGCCGATGAAGTAGCAGCCGACGAGGAACAACCGGAGGCCGACGAAGAAGAGACGGAGAACGACGAGGAAACAGCGGAGGAAGAAACCGAAGACGAAGAAAATCAGGACGAGGAGACCGAAGATGAAGGTAAAAATAGTTTCAGCTTTGTGAATATATATTGACTTATTGAAGTAACTGCTTTGTAAAAAGAAACCTGTTGCCTTAGAAGAAACTAGTCCAGACCCGTAAAACATATATTAGACATATACTTGAAATAGTAAAAAACCAAAGACTTGCTCCCCTTTTTTAGAAGAGAAGACTGACGTAGCAGAAGATGACGTCGAGAAACGAGGTCGGTCTTTAATCATTCTATCATGATTGTACTTCTTGTTCGTTTTTTTTTTTTACTTTTAGTTACAGAACCTTTTTTTATCTTTTTTGCTCCTGAAAAGTGCATACCACAACTTTTTAAATGAGCTTAAGCCACCATCTAATGAGACTGATAGCAGGCAACACAATGTGACCTGCTTAGTTTTTCTAGGATTAAATCACAAAGGAAAGGCACAATTGATAATGCATTTACACTGTGTATTTTGGAACTTTCAGTCCAGTTTTAGAAAATAAGCAATATAGCTTATAAGGGTAAAGATAGTGTGGCATTAACACTTATTGATTGTGCCCAAGGAAGCAGCATATTTTATGGATCCAAAACTTCCAACGTTTTCCGTGGCGAAGCCGAAGGAAGTATAACCTTGGTTCTCTCGACTTGTTATTTACCGATCAGACAAAAGTATACCCTCAGTTGTGTTGCTAGAGAGACAGTCGAATTTCTTCGCTATCACGCGATATGTCTTTGACCGATAGGAATCAAGCATAATTTAGAGTTGTGGTTGTCACACTATTCATAAATAGCAGATATTCCATATCCAGTTTTCACGTCACTGTTAGGAATGTGTATAATTTATGATGTGGAAAGCATTTGGGCGCCTTAAAATGTTCAACTGTGTTTGCCTTATACTCTTAGGATACGGAAAATGCAGGCACTGGAGATATGGCAAACTTCGGTGCAAGGCTTGTCGTTGCCGCAAAATCTGTAAGCCAAAATACTGCTCCCGAAAGGTCTGCAAGATAGTCCTGTGTGGCTACAGACTGGTGTGCCACCTCGTCGTCCGCTACAGAATCGTTAAATACAAAGTCAAGATCCCACACTACGGACTTGGATACTACGGACCAAAATTTGTGTGGAAGGTCAAAAAAGTCCCATACACAGTTAAAGTGTGCAAAAAGATCCCCAAATCCTGCAAGAAATGCCACCTCGTAACCTATATTTGCGGAAAACGATGTCCCACTGTATGCAAATACAGAAAGGTAGGAGTTTGTATTCTGGTTTTCGAAAATTTATTTACATAGTGCTGTGCTCACAGAGGGGAACAAAACATCGAGACAATTAACTCATAAAGCGATTGTAAAATATAGATAATTACACACACCCCCTTCCCACAAACACAGTATTGCCTTGTGAAAGGATAGAATCCGTTCATTGTAGAAGCCCTGTTTACATCATAATTCTGATAATATATTCCTATATGACCTAGTACCAGTCGTACAACAGATGGATAACGCTGTCCACCGATTTTCCCGAAATTTCCAAACCGTTAATTTAAATTCACCGTTTTTCATGTTCAGTTCACTTTTTATCTATTGCAAGTTTAATATCTCTGATGTCGTTGGTTTTATGCCTTCCTGCGGCAGTTGACTCGGTGGATTGTGTTATCCCCCTTTCGTACAATAGAGCGCTGTTGCGTATACTACGTCCAGTTGTACACGGCGATCGGATTAAACTATTTTTTTTTCATTTTCTAGTGCCTCCCATACTACTAATTTCGCCTCATGGAAAGATACTTGGTTTAAAACGGATTATTACGTATACGAGTCAAATTAAAGTTTACTAAATAATATCAAATGTAGTTTAAAAGATGTACACGTCTGTGTTCATTCCATTTTTAGAAATAAATTTTGTGTGCAAACTGTGCAATATGTGTTTTTCTTCATTTCTTAATGTATAGCGGGCCCATACCTCGGATTTGAGATTCCCAGGTCAAGCAAGCAAATTTTTAAAAGTATTATTTTCAACATTTACAGCAGTGTTCCAATCAAGCAGACTATCACAACTACTTATTTTTATAGTAGATTTAAATGAAAAATGGTACATTTCCGGCAAAACGTTGTAAACGTTGAACGTCTATTTGGCTTAGTAAAATCATACTACGTATACTATATTGCAAGTGCTATCATTTGAATGGCTACTCTCTATATATCTATTCCTCGATAGATGGCGAGTAGCAAAACAATAATTTTTCTGGTGTATTTTTCCAATTCAAAGGCAATTTGTAGTACTTTTAACAAAATGGTGAGAAATCCATCTTTATCTCTGATCCTACTTAAACCACTAGAATGCTCGCTTTCAATTTTTATGCAGTTATAGTTAATTCGGGCTTCGCCCTCATCAACTATCACCGCATAGAAATCTCGAGCTCGTTAAGGTTCCAGTCTATACCAAAGAGTTCAGAAGTTCACTCTACATATACGGTTTGACAAGGGTATAATTATACTTTAAACGCCAACAGGACCTTGCTAGTTTGATACCGCGTATCAGATAAACTTAGTAGAAAAAACATAAACAAAAAAAAGAATATGTTTTGACAAGATATTTCAAAGTTTTCACAGTCAAACTTGAACATTCTGCCAGGGTAACAGGGCAAAGTTTATCCTAAATATTTGTGCATACATGCTGTTTTTTCTCAATACTTTTCGTATCATTCAATCATGTCGGTTTCGTTATTTGGGTTAAAAAAATGAATGCTAATTATTTTAAAATAACCCCTGAAGCCAACCATTCTGCTCAAATATTTATTTGAACATATAAAATGCCATTGTAGGTTCGACGAAGAGGTGAAATAAACTTGGCACGCAAAAAATAACCAAACAAATGAATTAGACATATTTTGACGAGTTATTTCTAAGTTTTAACGATTAAAGCATGGTAATATATAGCAAGGTCTATATTCACATATATGTTGCATACATGCTGTTTTTAGCGGTTTGTTGTTTTGATTTAAAAATGGAAATGAATCTAAACAATTCTCGCACAGAGAACCTGAAATAGATCTGGAGCAAAATATTATATATTGGGTTTAAAATCTCTTCAATTTATTATGAATCTCATTTTCTTCAATCTACAATGAATTTAAAACGCTTTAATATTAATTTTTAATAAATTGATAAAAACTATGGGCTTTTACTTCACCCGCTTTATACATGTCCGCCGCCTTTTCCAGCCGAATCTGTGGCTTTTCACGCTGAGATTTAATGAATAATATATGAGTATTAACGGCTTGAAGTGCTGCATAAGTAATCGCATAGAGAAATAAGAGGAGTTTATCGGAATAGACAAAGCAATTGCACATAGCAGCTCGACGCAAGACGGTCCAAAGGGAGAATGGATAAAAGACAAACACTGGTCGCGCTCGTTGTAATAATATGTGTTTCTTTCTGGGATAAGGCAAGGTAATATCCATGAATACATGTTTGTGTTTATTATCATTTTTGTTCTAATGAGAACTTAATGCATGTAAAGCTGGGTGTTGTATAGCACTGTAGTCATTTTATATCAAGTGTCGCTAAGATTACAATAATTCTATTTTAAAGTGTCCTAAGTTGTTATAACAAGCGACACTTTGAGCCCCTGTTTAAATTTCGGCTTGTTTAACATGCGCGGGTTTTCATCAGTTCATTTATTATTACGTCGAACATCGATAAGAGTTTAAAAAACATACAGTCAAACAAAGTTGATATTCACATTGAAATAAAGTGCCGTAGGCTACATATATGCTGTTTCTAACATTTAACAACGCAAAAGCTAAAGAACATCGTAATATTTCAACCTGTGGCGAGGCTGTACTTCCTTGCAAAGGGTAAAAAATCCATTGAAGAATATATATACAATTACAGTTCCTTGAATGTGCGACTTAATCAACTAAAGTTAACCAACTAAAAAGCCTCGTAGACGTTTCAGTTTTTAAGGATTACCATTAAAACTATAAGAATACTATGCAAATTAAAAAGGATTATGCATCTCAAAAGTGTATACAACTCAATTAATGTAATGGTAGCATACATCCGCAAGAACATGAAGAAGTCAAGCTTGCACGATGGACGAAAACATTGATCAGGCACCGGTTAATTGTTACAACATTCAAACGAAATTTCCCGACAGCGTATTTAAAAGTTTGAAAAAGTTTCTTCAGAAATCTTGTCTTCAATAGTAGCATAGTTTTCGCTTCCAAAGTTTTAAAATTAGCGGAGATGTAGAAACACAGAAACGAACATATAGCTAGTGGGTTAACTGAACTTTATCCCAGAGTATAGCGCTAATTGAACGAGATTTGGAAACTCGGTCACTGGAAAACACAACGAATGCACAACTGCCCGGTACAATGTTTATTTTTGCTATCGCAGCCGCTGGTAATTTGTGCAGCCGAATAAGCTTGAATATAAGCGGGCGATGCATTTCAACCTGAAGTTGCACGCAAAAACGCTATCGAAAATAAAAAAGAACCTGAAAAAAAATCTATCCTCTATATACAAGAATTTAAAGCATGTCTGAGAAAACAAGAGTGATATTTCATCGATGTTCCCACGTGCAAAGGCATTATCAAATTAAATATCTTGGCTTCGCAATGTCTGAAAGTCGTGCAGCATGGGTTGTCTCCAGGTATTTACCCGGATATGCTCCGGTTTCCTTCCACAAGGAAAGTTGACAGGGTTTCGGCGCCGGGATCGTGAAGATTCCGCCCAATCTCGGAAGCCTGCTATGGTTTACCGACCAAATCAGAATAGCAAATGCAAATACGTCAGGTTATAGAGCCTGTTATAAGGATTTCGCCCGCCCCATACACTAATGTGCAAAGCTAATTCAAGGAATGCACCAGGGGCCGGTTGTATAAAAAAGTGATTAAAGTTAACTATGATTAGTAACAACGTCAACTAATCCGACCAACGTATTTCGTAGAGAGAAAGAAAGTGGTGTGTCCAGTTTGTCTGCTCACTGTTCGTTGTGTCGTTCACTGACGTTAAGTTTTTCAAAAACGTGATACTTAAACTCTTTACACTCTTAATTAAACACACTAATTCTACAGCAAGTATATATATGCCACTTCTTGATTGAAGCTTTGGATATTAAATATGTTGAAAGCATCTAAGAACTTGTGGTCTTCCTACAGTAAGTTCATAATCATCACTGTCTGTCAATAGTGTAGTGTTTCCAGTAGGTCATATCTTTCTGTTTTTTTGTATATATAGTATTATGGTAAGGTTGTAAGACTTCTTAGACTCCTATAAAGACATTAGTTATAAGCTTCTGGAGTTCCTTGAAGCTTTGCACATTAAACATGGAAAGACCGCGCAAAATAATGGATTGAAAGCGCCAAAGTTGCTAATCATTGTCTTTCAATAGTGTAATGTTTTTAACATGTCTTATCTTCCTGTTTCTTTGTATATATGAGCCATATAAATGATATGCGAGTTGATCCAATTAGCAAATGTTTTCTGAAATGATCGTCAGGAAAAAATTATAAATAATTAAGCAAGTAACGTCGAAATATTGTTCTGATCGTGAAAGATAAAATGTTCATCGCAATCATGGTCAAAAAAACAAAATCATTTTTTTAACTATTCATATGGTTAACCTATCTTTGTATGCGCCAATCTAAATTTAGATTTCGTAGACGGTCGGTAGCATCTTTAATATGCGGTAGCATCATTGATCTCGTCCCCAAGCCTAAATGTCTAACAAACTTAGGTTTTGCGTTTTAAAAATTTCAAATAATCGAATCCCATGACCCTAACCATAAACCTAAACCAAATCGTAAAAAAATGAAATAAGTTCAGAAAAAAAGTTTGAGAAACTTTAAAAATAAATCATTTAGCCTTAGTCGGGATTCGAACCTTTGCCTGCTGTAATAGACATCACACACAAGTTCTTTCATACTTCTGTGGTACAACGCTTTGCTGACGAGTTTTTGTTTTGCTCACTTCACAATGCACGGCGTCATCAGAAAGTGGACTATAATGTTGTATTCTTACAGAGAAAAGATTTGGAGAAGAAAGAAGAAATCATTAGTATGATTATGTTTGCCCTTGAAATATCATGTCAGTATTTCAAAAGTTTTAATCAGTCAGAACATAGATAACTGGTAATCCACAAACACCTCATTATCGCAAAGTAAGACATCATTAGCGGGGAAATCAAATTGAAATGGTTCATCAAAGAAACACTGCAACAAAAAAGTGTAAAGCAACTTGTATTGCAGTATTAAACGTTCTTTCACATTATGCAAGAGAAACTTTTCTTTTATATGCAATTCAACAAGTACATTTGTCATTGAAAACTTGTACGATCGCCCGTAATACAATCGGCAATATACAGTGTGTCCCAGAAAAAAGGCCTCTTGATCTCAAGCGTTACCGCCGCACGTTCGAATTTGAATGTTTTATTTCCCTAAGGAGCACATTCTGTGTTATTTTTGGCAGAACAAATACAATTAACTTGCAACGTAAGCATAAAAAATCTCTGCATAGCAGAGCATTACGCATTCTTGTGCTCATTAGGGAGCTAAAACATTCAAATTGGAACGCTCGACACTGGCACTTGATTTCAAAGGGTTGCCTTTTCTTGGGACACACTGTATAACTGTACGTGTGCTGCTTAGATTAAAGAGAGCCGCAAAACATAATGTATCCATTTTCAGGGCAAACGAGAATGCGACAGCGATTTTGGATCCATTTGATATACTGACTAAAGGATACAATAAAAAGCTACGACCAAACTTTAACGGTTAGCGATAAAACAAATGTTTGCATGTGATGTAATAGTATACGGGTGGCAACACCAATGACACGCCAGGCTGTAATTACTTTTGTTTTCTCAGAATACCCAGTGCATGCATATATGGTTCTCGTAATTTTCGCACTTACCCCAACTGTTCCTCCAGATAGAGAACAGGTAACTCTTGCTCGATATCTCTAGAGAAGAACGGTTTAGAGCTGATTAAACTATCCAGTGTAAATAAAGTTAGTTTAGTTTAGGTTTACTCATCTAGTAACACTGGATCAATAAGAAATGATCCTTGCTGGGCCTCTAGGAAGAACAGATTAGAACTGATAAAGCTATGCAGTGTAAATAAAGTTAGTTTAGTTTATGTTTACTGCTGTAGTAACGCCAGATCAATAGGAAATGATCCTTACTGGGCCTCTAGGAAAAACAGTCTCGAAGTGATAGAGCTATCCGGTGTAAATAAAGTTAGTTTAGTTTAGGTTTTCTCCTGTAGTAACACTGGATCAATAAGAGATGATCCTTACTGGATCTCTAGAGAAAACAGTTTAGAACTGATAGAAGTCTCTAGTGTAAATAAAGTTTGGTTAGTTCAGGTTTCCTCCTGTAGTAATGTTGTATTAATTAGACTTGATCCTTACTGGACCTCATGCAAAGAGAACAGTTTAGAACTGATAGAACTATCCAGTATAAATACAGTTAGTTTAATTCAGGTTTCCTCCTGTAGTAACACTGGATCAATAAGAAGTGATCCTTACTGGACCTCTAGGGACAACAGTTTAGGAGCACCAGTGCTGTTAGTGTATCATTTGAAGATGATCCTTAGGAGGAACAGTTCATATAACTGCTGATTAAAATTTCCACAATATTAGTTTAGCTTTGGTTACCCACACCAGTTAATCACTGGATTGATTTAGAACTGATAAAGCCTGCTTAGATGTCTGCCAGATAAGTTACAGATGCCCAGCAAGAAAATCTTTCGTGAATATCATTTAAACTTGTTTGATAGGCCCACCGACAAAGATAACTGCAAGTGCTTACATTGTGGCTGTGGACAATGTCAACGACGTTAAGTCGGTAAGGAAACTAAATTAATTCTGTAACTTCAGCTTGTGGCTGTGAAAATTCCCCTGTTTGATCGGTAGCCACAGAGCAGAAATAAACGAAGGGTCACTTGAGTGGGAATCTTTGAAGTTTGCGTCCTCACCAGGTCGCATTTCGCGTGTTCATTATGCAGCTTGTGACCAGTCGATTGCATTTTCTGGCTAATAAAAACGCTGAAATGGCTGTTTCGCCATTTTCCTGGCCAGTCAATTGCATAAAAATAAGGAGCATGTTGAACTGCCGAGTAGCGCTACTGTTTATTCTCTATACTGTGCTACAACCATTGACAATAAAAGAAACGGACTGGAAACAAAAAGCGTTTTACACCCACAACACCTGTTAGGTGCGAAAAAACTAAAAACCAACACCGAATGTTTGCCTTCTTTTTCAGTGCGGAGAAATATCGCCGACGTCCCACACACTTTTCACTTCAGATTTAGAAAAGTGCCGTACAAAAACTGTTCCAATCGTAGCCTCCTTCCCACCCCCATACTTTTCAAGTATCAAAATCAATTATCAAAATAACTGGAGGGATTTGTCTCCCCAGCCCCTCCCTGGCACGCAACTGCATTCAATTATGATTTTCAGTCAATATTTCATCTTGCCCAGCAACTTACTGAAATACTCCATATTTACGAAGGTTTGTTTTCTTCACATTTCCTCTCCCATACAGGACTTCACATTAAAGATGTATTTCTCTCAATATTGGAACGACAGTAGGCTAGCATTTGGGGACAAGCTGCGAGGTTTGAAAAACAAGGGCAGTCTGAGAGTGGCGGGCGATGACTTGGAAGACGTATGGAAGCCGGACACTTATGTGGAAAATGAAGAAAATATCGGCGGATACAAAATATTCTCGAGTCTTAAAATAAACAAATATGGAGAAGTCCATATGAGTCAAAGGTAATTACAGAGCCACGGCGTTTCTTTGGGGTAGGGGAGGTAAACATTGAGTGGCAAATACACGAACCACCTAGATGGGTCCGGAAGCAAGCTCCTCCGGGCAATTTTTCATTACTAATTAACCGAATAGACGTTAGAGGTCCTTACGTCACGTCAGAGTTAAGCAATGAATTGCAATGCAATGTGGGAAACATGTGGGAAAATTTACCTTATATTCATATGCATTGAAAACCGCGTGACGTAAGCACTTCTAAGGCCTATTGAAATCTGATTTTTGCAATAGCATGATACACTTGCATATATAATGCCCCCGGACGCGTATGCCTTGTTGCTAAGCTCATAAAGTATATGGTTGGTTTTAGTGAAAAGCAGTTTTCTGAAAGAGCAAAGAAAATAGCGGTCCCCTTACATCATTGCACGTTATAATCGAGTCCATAAAGGGTAAGCTGAAAAATACGCCCTTACTTCTCAAATTTACTGTTCTTTTCTTTTCTTTGTTCAGACTAACAATAAAAGCTAACTGTCCTACATTGAATCTCAAGTTGTTTCCACATGATGTTCAGACATGTGATCTACTGCAGACAAGTTGTATGTAGAACCAATGAAACTACAGTTAACCCTATCATTTCTAAATTGTTCTAATTGTTCTAGAGGTCCAGTCAGGATCATCTCTTATAGATCCAATATTAGTTACTACAGGGGAAAACCTGAACTAAGAAAACTTTATTTAGACTGGATATCTCTACATGCAGTTCTAAACTGTTCCTCCTAGTGATCCAGTAAGGTTAATCTCTTATTGATCCATGTTACCACAAGAGGAAACCTAAACTAAACTAAACTTATTTACACTGGATAGTCTATCAGTTGTCTTTTCTCGTAGATGCTTTCCCTAACACAGAGCTCACATACGACTGGAAATCTGAGCACCCTGTCGTAGTGGGAGAAAGTTCAATAGCAACACAATACATGCTGGAAAACACCATCACAAGCGTTGAAGATGTATACTTTAAAGCCACGAGTGAGTAAAACATAGTTGGTACACTGTGCTGTTCTTAATATAGCGAAAATTTTTTTGGTTTTTAATTAGAAGTCGGTTGTACGAAAGGTGGTTAACGCTATTCACCCGATAGTGATTTTTTCCACTACCGCAGAAAGGCATAAAAAGCAATGACACCACGAATATTGAGCTCGTAAGAAATAAAAAGTGACTTTAACGCGAAAATTTTGTACTTTCATGTGGGTTTACCAATTACTGAATATGCTAAAAAAGTTTGAATAATCATTAATCGGTGGATAGCGCTATTCAACTTTCGTTCAACCAACTCAAGGAGTTGTATAGTTTTATAAGCGTGCATTATATACATTGTGTTTTACAAATGCAAAGCATTCTTCATAGATTTACTTTCTCCCAACCCTAAAGCAATAACCGCGATTTATGCTTAAGATAACTCATTGAACTAAGCTACAGTTCTTAATTTCATCTAGACGCAACTTGGACCTATCTAAAGTTAAAATTTGTTCTTCGACGTAAAATAGCGTACTACATCATCAGGATATATCTTCCTGCAATACTGGTGACCCTCACGTCATGGGTGTCGTTTTGGGTAGACCCGACTGCAATTCCAGGTACGGTTTGTGATTTGTCAAACTCTGAATCGACTTTTCACGAAGAACAGTTTAGCAATGATAAACTAGTTACATACTGTGAAAGTTAATTTAGTTTAGTAGCACTGGATCAATTAGAGATGATCCTTAATTATACGTGGCCTCTAGGAAAAAAGCTTAGAACTGAAGGAGGGAGGGGGGGGGGGGGGGTTCTATTTCCATTTCCCATCCATACAGCTCAAATTCTAACTAAATTTCATAACCAAGTGCACAAATCCCTGATCCCATACACCCAGAGGCTGCCTTGCTCAAATCTTAATCCCTGTTGTTAAATCTAAATCTTAATTTCTATTGTTTTTTGGCCAATAAATCTCAAACATAGTGCATGGAATCTCCCTTTTACATGAACAAAATAGGCAAATCCATGCAGTTACCATTTTACTCCTTCAGGACACTCTATTCAGTATGAATGAATAAAGTTTAGGTTTCCTCAATAGTAACACTTGATCAATAGGAAGTTGTCCTTACTGAACCTCTAGGAAGAACAGTTTAGAACTGATAAAGCCATCCAGCATAAATAAATCATTTTAGTTTAAGTTTCCTCCGGTAGTAACACTGGATCAATAAAAGATGATCCTTATACTGGACCTCTAGGAAGAACAGTTTAGAGCTGGCAGAGTTATTCAGTATAAATAAAGTTATTTTAGGTTAGGTTATCCTTGGTCTGTATAGTAACATTAAATAAATAGGAGATGATCCTTACTGGACCTCTAGGAAGAACTGTTTGGTACTGATAGAGCTATCAGTATATACAAGCTTAGTTTAGTTCAGCTTTCCTCCTGTACTTGATCAAAAAAAGTTAATCCTTTTTGGACAACTACAAGACAGGATAGTTTTGAACTTTTACAGAAATATACAGTGCATAACGATATTATTATTCAGAATGCAAAATTGTGTGCGACAAATAAGTGTTCACACTATAGCAGAGAGATTTATCCCTATCTCTTAAAATCGAAAATTTAGATGCACTCAGCTTGAGAAGTTGAATTGAAACGTGAGATAAAACGACTACATGTACTTTTCTTGCAGCTCGACTGTCATTGTGCGTTATCACGGTGCTCGCCATGACAACTTTATCCTACAGTTCTCAATCGATGGTTCCAAGTGTTCCTTACGTGAAGGCTGTTGATGTTTACCTCATAATATCTTTCTTTTTTGTCTTTGGTTCGCTTCTCGAGTACGCCATATTGCTTAACATAAGATTAAGGGCTTGTCGCATTGCAAGAAAACAGGAAAGGGTAAGTCTTTGAGACAAAATGTGATGAAAGAGATTCCGTCACTTTATTTTAATATTCCTTTCCATTCGACCAATATTGTATGAGTTAGAACAAGAAAAATGGGTTATTTCAAGCAATATTTAGGTTCTTTTGACCAATGAACCTGAGCCAAGAAATTTTAAATCGCGCAGCTCCCAACCATTTTTTAGCTTTTGAACAAGATATGTTCCAACACAGTGGAAAACGTCGCAGACTTGTTGCAATTTGTCAACAAGCTGTAACAAACATGTTTATTTGTGTTGCAACAGTCTATAACTGCTAAATTGTCGACATGCATGCCTGACCACCGTTGGAATTGAACCTACGACCTTTGGAATGCTAGCAAAACGATCTTCCAACTGAGCTTGCGGTCAGGTCTGTTCGAGTATGTGATATTTCAAAACTTATTCTAGTTCCTTCAATATCTACGAAATCTTTAAGATTATATTAAAATCTCTGGTCTCAAGTTGTTTTTGAATGTGTACTAAAGTAAAATATTACAGAAATCTCTTTAACACTTCTATCACGAATCACGTATAAAGTACAGAACAAAAGAACAGCATGCAAAGTCACGCGATCACGTGGTATGTCCTCTGACCAATAATATTCAACCTGAACTTATAATAAATTATCTTATTATTCCACATAACCATAGTTATCATTTCTACACAAGTTATTCATGATTTTTATGTATCTTTAGTTTGTGTTGTGCACGCTAATGGAAGTGTGTGTGGTGTTAATCATGTTTGTATCCACAAAAAGACAAGGGGGGAAATATGCGTGAACACAGTGGGAATCGACGTTTGGAATAACCCATTGCTCCGCCAACTGAGCTATGCTGTCATGCTGTTTTACGTACGCGAAACTTCGAAGCTGAGTCCAGTTTCTTTGTTATCAGCAATCTTAACGTAATCATGATTTTATAGTGTCATGCAGCTCTAATCTTGACTGTGGGTTAGCATTCCAAAGGTTGTAAGTCCAATTCCTGTTGTGACGAGGCATATTTTTCAGCTTGCCTGATGTCGAAGTAGCCTCAGAGTAACACAATAAAGATTCTTTTGCATATATGAATGCCACTTTGCAAAACATTCATATTCAGAAATAGTCATGTTTTCATGAATGGACTGAAAAGATTTCCAATTTCACTAAATTGTTTTATTTCAATTTTCAATTAAAATTTCTACCTTAGAACAAGACTGATGAAATTCCGCTGACCAAAAAGGGGCAACATGAAGCGGGCACTGTCGACGATGGGGAAAATGGCTGCAATGGCAGGGAAAATGTAAAGAAAGCAAGCGAAAAAACTGGATATTTTTCAAACTGGACACTTGACTCATTTAGCTGCCTTTTATTTCCCATTGCCTATGTCTTCTTTCACTTGATCTTCTACTCAGTTATACTGGGTTAAATTGATTTCAAAATATCTTGCAGCAATAGACCTTATGCATAAATCGTGATCCGGACCGTGTATCCTAGGAAACAAGAATTTATGCATTGTTATTGGTCACAGTTTGCGAGGAGTGACCAATAACAATGCGTAAATCCCCATTTCCTAGGATACACGGTCCCAATCACTATTTATGCGTAAAGTCTATAGCAGGCACAAACCTTACTGAAAAGATTGTTAGTACTAAATATTTTCCATAATATTCCTAGGAAATGTTATTTTAAAGTATAGACGCACCAGATATATATTACCTGGTGTAAATAGTATCTAGAAAAACCTACTCAACTAGAGGATCAGACTGATTTAGAATCAATGTTACAACATATTGAAGTCACCAAGAACATAGTTCAAAGTTATGTATTAAACAAAAAAGTACATAGCTAAAAAATTTTTTTCATGATAAAATTTACTATAGTAATCGGCCTCATTTGAATCTCTCTATTCTGTGTTTATCATTTACATAAAATTGATCAATAGGCTTATAATTTTGTTAGATGTTTCAGGAATTATTTGGAACATTGAAACCAACTGTGAGGGGGGGGGGAAATTAAAGTTTATGGACCAAACCAATAATACCCATAGTTAACCAATACTAACATAAACTACTAACTGATTTACCAAATACTATTAATAGTTAATATATATTAATTAATGCTTAATTTACTAACAAGAGTTATATTAATCACTGTAGCTATTTAATTAAGCTAATTTGGGAGTGGAAAAATTGTATACACATAGTTATGCTTAATTGGAATTAATTAAGAACTAATAAGGCAAATGTTTGCAAAATTGTAATTATATTACACATGAGTTGAATTTATAGGCTTTCATTGTTTTGTGTGAGGTTTAAGGCAGTTTACTGAGGATAATCATGTCAAGTTACCAAAATTACCACAAATACCTTAGGTATTTGGCTATGGATAAAATTTATGAAATTTCTCAAAATAAGCTTGGAGTCAATTGAAGGTGATTTTTTCATTAAAATGAACCTATTTAAAAATCATTCTGGTTTGACATTGAAATAGAGTCGAAATATCAACGCAAAACTGTTGTCTTGTTGTTATAGCTCATATCTTGAGTTTGCATGTAAAAATAAAAAAAAGTTCAAAATGTAACCAATTTGTTTACATATTCAAGTTTATCAAATGACTTCAAATATGCTGCATTGTAATGCTATAAATTTAATTAGGATGTAACATTACATAAAGAATACTAATGAATGTGACAGGTTATATAAATTAGCACCTAATTAGCACTTTATCAGGTATAAAGCCACCTCTCATATGACCTTATGGTTACAATTTAATGAGTACTTAAACTCTAAAAGCATTCTGACGTTCATACATTTTTACGTAGCATTGGAAAGGAATTGTTTTCAAATGTTAAATTTTGAACAAATTATATTAAAACACGTGCGAATTTCAAATTTTGACAGAAACACGTGTAACGATTACCATACGACCACAATCCGAGATTATCTCGAGATCTTACGAAGATTACCCGACGCAATCAAGATCAATTATTAGATCAGCGATATTTTTAGCACTTTATATTTTTATAGCGCACTTGTGTATTAACCTGCGTTAGTAACTTTTTAGTAAGTTATTAAACGCAGTTTATACGAGTGATAGAAAGATGAACGAACTCGAAAGAACCCCGCAGGATATATTATATTCAAAAAAGCATGGCATTTTGCCAAAGGCTGATGCTGCCAAGAAGGCGTTCACAAATGTATAAAATATTCATATCCTAATTTGATAGCTAATTGAGCTTCACTTAGTAGAAGATTTAATATCCTTGTATAGGTAGTAAAGTCGATAAGTGTTAAGATTGTTATTGATATTTTACCAATACACTACCAGTATATCTATTTGTCGTTTGCACGAGCTAAGAAGACATAGAACTCGCATTAAAAATTATAATTTTAGAAACAATCGAAGCTGACTCATGCATTGTGGCCACCTGGCTTTATTTCGTTGCCATGTCGACCAACCAAACGGCGAAGGTCGCCAGTGACGTCATCGCCAGCGCTCGACCAATGAGAAGCGAGACCGGGCCGAGCGCTCGACCGGTGTTTTCAAACAATGCTTTCCTGTAGAATGATGCCTGCGAAACTTGGCAAAAAAATCGGTTTTTTTATTCACGATCGGTAGTGATCATCACGGAAGATGAGTGCGGACATTGAGGGGCATATTACGGAAAAATATGAAATTAAAAAGCGCCTCGGAAAGGGGGTTAGTAGCGCTTGATCGTTACATATTGTTGTACACGCAATTGTTTCAAAGTTTACTAAATTTATATCGTGACCAAAAACAATCACAAAATTTCGTGTGTTTCTTCGCCACAGGCCTACGGAATCGTTTGGAAAGCTGTCGACAGGAAAACGGGCGAGGTTGTGGCCGTGAAGAAAATATTCGATGCCTTTCGGAATCAAACAGATGCTCAGGTATTGTATAGAAACCGATATATATATTTGAATAATGTTTAGAATATCATTTCCCGAATATTGTCAATGAAACATCCCAATAAATTGAATTAAATTTAAAGGTCAAGAACTGTTAAAAGCGTTGATGATGTGTCTAGAAGTTTGTACAGAGGAATAATACTTAATCCTTTTCTTTCGTTTTCTAGAGGACGTTCAGGGAAATATATTTTCTTCAGGTGAATTTAAAAGAATTTATATATACATAATTACAAGTACAAAAATTGACGTGTATAATGGTTTGACGTGTGTCATATTTTTACCAGAGAATCTTAACACTCTTGAAAAATTGTTTAGGAATTTGGTGATCATGAAAATATAATCAAGCTATTAAATGTGATCAAGGCTAGCAATGACAAGGATATTTATTTAGTCTTTGAATATATGGGTAAGTCATCCGTAAATCAATGCTTCAAAGTGAAAACAATCATTATTTCTTGCTCTAATACTAAGAAAATGGCGTTGGTAGGTGGTTTTAGGGTGCTGTCAGTGTACGTTATCCCTCTGTAGTACATAGCATTACCCCATTAAAGTACAAGAGTCATACATTAAAACAAAGTCCAAAGTCAAGAAGCGTGACCCTATTACCAACACTCAAGAAAAATTTTCCCATGATTACACATACCGCCATTTGCAATTGAGCATGCACCATGCATTTTTTATGTGTTTGTTTCGTATTATGAAACTTGATGTTTATTGGTTGAAACTCTCATGTTGTTATGGGCGGAGCCAATGTTACTAAGGCCTGCACACTCAATTGCCAATAGGGAGTAATTTAATTTCGTGCTCTCAATTGAGCGCATTTCCCCAAAGGCTTTTGTCAGTTATAGGGGATCCAGGTTACCTACGGTTTCAAGCCCCTTATCAGGAAGCCACAAATGACTTCTGTGGCATAGCTAGATCGATAATTGCAGGGGGCTGCTATTCATATAATCGTGTTCACAGACCACAAACACATTCAAATTGAAAAGACATTAATTGGGCAGAGCACACAAATATGGACTCTAGATATCGAGCTGTGCATACTGTCTTACAATTCACTGATATCAGGGTAAAGGCCGCCTTTCTCTTAAATTTGCTTGGGACTCTTAGCCTATTTACCTCAATAAATTTATGCAAAGTTTCTGATACACTTTCATCTTTCAGAGGATGTGAGCAAGTAAGTTTGTTACCAATTTGGCATTATGTCAAGCAACAATTATTTTATTCTATCTCCAGTTTGTCTAGCATAGAGAAATTCCACTTTGCTCCTTTTTTCTACACAAGGTTTGGACAAATTGTCAGCATTTTATAAATCTGATTTCTCATTACTTCAAAGATCTAACAGTGACGTAGCTTCTTATGGGGATAGCTAATTTTTATAAGAAAGTTTATCAATACTAGAAAAGCTGGAGATGGAATAAAATAATTATCACTTGGTGTTATTAGTATCAGCTTCCAAAGACAATCCCCACTGACCTACTTGTTCACATCAGTCAAAAGTAGATAATTGCTCCTGAAATGGCAGCAAATATCGCCTATGTAAATTGATGTTACAGAGCCAAAAATAATTTTAAAATTTGTTTGGGACACACTTCCAATCAAAATCAATTTTATTGGATTTTTTGCATCAGTTTTATCCACCTGTTCATTAGATCCCATGAAGGATGATCTTACTCCCAAATTTCTAATGGGTACTTGCCTCATGACAATGAAACACTTTAGAAACACCTTCGATTGCACTGTAGTTTCTAAGTAATAAAAAGTTGTCCAATAATAAAAAAATTTCAATCAGCATTTGATCAGAAAAACTGAATTTTGGTTGAAAAACTCCCAGTCATTATTTCAGGTTCTGGTCTAACAGCCAGAGTACATTTAAGGAACCTTCCCACATCTAGCCGCTTTTGTAATATGTAATATTCTGTAAATTGTTCTGTTTTTCTGTAGCTTTTTGCAATGAAATATAAATTTTGTAACTTTTAAGCTTTAAATTTATATATAGATAGGCTTGCCCAAGTCCCTCGTTTTTTGTATGCAGAAATAAAAGCGTGCTTTGCAAATGGATGAGCAAGCGACTTCTGTCGTTTGTGTATGCACATGGGTTCTAAATTGTCATTTTCAGCATAATTTAAGGCTTTCCTAATCTTTAGACCCATCCTAGCCGACTGCTATAATCATATATATGATTATTATGATATTTTAACAAAGTGGCATTTAAAATACAGAATAATATAGCTCAAAATGATGTCAGCAGAGCATTTATGCCCCGGTGAATTTGATGCACTTGCAAGTGACACAAGTTGCTTGCTCTCATATTTCTTTAGTGCGCTCTTTTTCCTGCATGCAATAAGCGAGCCACTTGTGGCAAGTTTAGTGCAGTAAGTATATATATAGATTGTAAGGCTAAGCTGATCATATTAATTCATTGTTATGATTTCAATATTTATTTTACAGACACAGATCTTCATAATGTAATAAAGAAAGGAAATATTTTGAAAGACATCCACAAACGCTACATCATGTATCAACTATGCAAAGCCACACACTATATGCATTCAGGAAATGTCATTCATCGAGATCAGAAGGTAGATCCTTGTATGTTCGCTACATTTCACTGCTTGATTAGAACTGCATTAGGGCTATCCACACAACAAATATATAAGTCACAATTTTCCTAATATTTGTTGACACAATAGCAATTTCAAAATGTTACAAATTAATCTAACTTACATTTAGAGGTTGCTTTCATACTACTTCTTCTAGAAAAGCTTGAAATCATTTTCAACTGGTTGAGTTCTGTAGCGATATTGTGTAACCAGGAAATAGCAAGTTTACATCAAGTCTATAAACAGTACATTTCTGATCATTTTGACTTGTATTGAATAAGTTTCAACCCCTTATCTTCTTTTATTGCAGTCTACACTGCATATAATTTAAATAATGCGTTCATGTCAGTTGCACTTATTCTCCTCATACATATGACTCAGCTATCACTATGACTTGACATGCTGATGTGAACTACAGTACATAAGACTGTTTGCAACTGTTGACAAATCATTACTATTTTTTTAGCCAAGTAATGTTCTTTTGGATACAGAATGTTTCTTAAAGGTACAAGAAATACTTTATTGCCAAAATGATTAATTAAATGCAAATGATTATGCCTATTAAATGGATACTCATTTATGCTGAGTTTGTTGAAATATACCTGTATGTTGCCTTTGTTATAGATATGTGACTTTGGCCTGGCCCGCTCATTAAGCAGTGTGGCCCTAGAAGCCGGCGACCCAAGTCTCACTGACTATGTTGCAACAAGATGGTACAGGGCTCCAGAAATACTACTGGCCTCACCAAAGTATGGAGAGTATAAAATATTTGTTTGTTCCATATTTTTATTTATTGTTACATGCACATTGTACTTTATGTACTTGACGTGATGAATAGACAATCTAGTTTACTGTATATGATGTAAATTGTGTTAAGCTTTGATGCTCAAAGTCGTCTTTCAAACTTAGATACACAAAGGGTGTTGACATGTGGTCACTTGGTTGTATTCTGGGAGAAATTCTATTAGGTACAAAATATTTTGTTTCATTCATTAGAACTGCTTTCTCATTCTGCAATTATAAAATTTTAATTATTCGTATTTTTTAACGCAAATTATGGGCATCTTCCTGTCTTCCAGGAAAGCCATTGTTTCCTGGAACTTCAACCCTGAATCAAATTGAAAGGATTATGGCAGTTATTCCACCTCCTTCGAGACAAGGTAAGCCACAAATACGGCCTGCCGGTTTGCTTGTCAACAAGTTGAACAAATTTGTCAATTTCATCAAGCTTCAACATGTCTGTTAAAATCAGGCTTGTTGCTTCTTGTCATGTGCACACTTGTTACAACTTGTTGAAACAACTTGATGCAAGCTTGTGGATGGGTGTTACGTGTTGAGATAATACATCAGATGTCGCGAATCGAATTTTTTGTAAACAAAGAACGAGGAATAGTCACAAAACGACTAATTTGTGTAGGGTTGGTTTAATTTTTTCAGTGTTGTTTTTGCTTTGAAATTTTTTCAAAAACTTTTTTCCGTTTTCTAACGTGTCCCTAGTTCTTTATTTACAAAACAATCGATTTGTCATAAATTATGTATTTTCTCCAACTGTAATAAAGAATTTTTATGCTATTGCGCTGTTTCTCCCGTGGATAACACGTTTTGATAATCAACTTACGACAAGTCTGTTGATAACTTACAACAAACTCAGTCAAAGTATCGTTTTGTGGAAACACCAGGTAAATTTATCATCTTATTTGTTATGTATTTATTAATTTATTATTTACGTGGTGTTTCCACAAAATTACACTTTGATTAATAATCACCATGCAAACATACAAGGCACCTATTACAACAAACTTATCGTCAAAAAGCTGTCACAAGCCTTGCGAACGCATCCTGTGACAACTCTGTTACAAAATGTCAGCAGATTCAACGTGCTGTATAAATCTATCTGTTTCTCTGCAGATATTGAAAGCATTCAATCATCCTATGGCTCGTCAGTCATTGAGCGTATGTTAAATAAGCCAAGGAGAAGCCTGGAAGACATTTTGCCAACGGCACCAGTCGACGGTCTAGACTTGCTTCGACGACTATTACAGTTCAACCCTGAAAAGCGACCCACAGCTGAGGAAGTGCTGCATCATCCTTACGTGTCACGTTTTCATAACTCTGACGACGAGCCCACGATAGACCACGAGGTCCACCCTCCACTTAGTGACGATCAACAGTTGAGCGTTGATGAATATCGCAAGAAATTATACGAGGTGTGTGTGGTTGTTTGAGTAAACAGCAATTAAATATGGCACAAAGCTGAATAACAATGAATATTTAAGATATCATTCTAATACCGAAATCTCTGTAATACCGACATCTTTAATACCGACCTCTCTCTCTAATACAGACATCTCTCCAGTACAGACATCTCTCAAATACAGACATCTCTCTGTAATACAAGCATCTCTCTCTAATACAGACATCTCTCTCTAATACAGACATCTCTCTCTAATACAGGCATCTCTCCAATACAGACATCTCTCTAATACAGACATCTCTCTAATACAGACATCTCTCTAATACAGAAATCTCTAATACAGACATCTCTCTAATGCAGACATCTCTCTCTAATACCAACATCTCTCAAATACAGACATCTCTCATACAGATATCTCCCTCTTATACACACATCTCCCTCTTATACAAACAACTCTCTAATACAGGTATCTCTCTCTAACACTGACATCTCTCTGATACAGTCATCCAAATTAAGTAATACAGACGCAAATCTGACAGACAAGTGTCTAATTCGGACATCTCTCTCACACATACGTCTCTAATATGAACACCTCGCGAACACATACATTTCTTTAACATAGACATCTCACGTCACCAACTTCACTTTCAGGACATCTTAGAGAAGAAATCACAGCTACGGAAACAACGTCAAAGCGCACAAAACGAACAAAAACAACTCGTAGAAAACGGCGAGAAGTCCACGACCGACGAGGCTCGCGCTAAAGAAGAGGAAGTTCCAAGTACTACTACGAAGCACACTGGTAGTAAAGGCACGAACGGTAGCCCACAGAAAGCGTGGAGTAAGGAAAGTGTTGGCGCACACCACACCCCTTCACCGCAGAAAGGCGGAGGAGGCTTCAGTAGGTCGACGAAGTCACAACCTGCAAGTCACGAGAAACAACCACGAGCCAGCTCCGTAAAGGTTTATAGTAGAAAACCTGCGGTCGAGGACGACAAGGTTAGTGACACTCTAAAAATTGTTTTACCTTATTAAGAGGTTCTTCCAAACATGTGAACAGAAATTGTTGATAATTTATTGCCAGACTTGCTCGCACGAAACCAGGAGTAGAAAAATACCGGCCACGGGGCTATTTTGGGCTAGGAAATTTTTAGTGTCAGAGACTTTTTGTGACAAGACAAGCAGACATGCGTACACAAAGCTGTGTGCTGACAGGGTTCTGTATGCTGTCGTATTTTGATACTCGTGCATTTGGCAAATTTGTTTGAATGCACTACTGCACAACAAACCTAATGGTGGCAAGCAAATGGAATATTAGGCTATCTAACGAGATAGGCTTAGTCCTGAATAGTTATTAAATTCCGAACTGCACGTGTCAGATTGCCTAAATATTGACAGAAATTTTCTCTCCTGTCCTTGTGAAAGTCCTAAGATTTTCTCTTGTCTGGGCTTGTTTAAATTATAGACGGCGGAACCTGGGAAGTGCTCGGAGCACTCCCCCCCCCCCCCAATTCAAAAACGAGCGAAATGAGGGGCTAAGCCCCTCTTGTGATCCTGGCCATTCTCGAATTAATTAGTTGTTGAAAACAAACTTAATTATCACCTTTACCTATGAACCTTCTACGAGCATTTATGAACACTCACGTCGAAGTTTGCGAAATTACTGTAAAACAATTATTTAAAATTATTATCGTCATTCTTATGCTTTCGTGTTAATGAACTTGAAATATTTTAATAATTAAACCACAACTATCCTAGAATTTTGTCTTCGATTTATCTTTTATATGGCAAACTACTCTAAATACACCCAATTATATGTATTTTCGGGTACTTTTATCACCTGTTCAATCTGCTATTATCAAAGAACGTTCTTTTTCAGGTATTCCCGGGTGCCTCCCGTGCCGTTCCGAACAGAAGCCGACCAATCTCGGCACAAGTTAAACACGCGACAATCACGCGCAGTACCACGCAGCCACAGGACTCTGGACAACAGGCGTCAGGGTTGAGTGTCACCAGTGCTAGAGTGGTAAGTTGCATCGTAAATTGTTTACATAAAAATGTTTGGTGTGGCATCTCAAGATTATATCCATGCATTCCCTTATAGATCCCTGGTCAACGTCCTGTATCCACAAAGACCGCGTACCGACCAGCTCGAAGACAGTTGAGTAATCCAGCGGTTGGAAAGGAAAGCATAAAAAACTTTACGCAAGACCATGGAACGATCGACAAGAGCGCATTGGACAATCTAAAGCGATGGTAGTATCCGATTGGCTCTGATGTGTCGCAATTCTTTCACCTCATTGGTCGATAAGTGGTATCCTGCCCTGTGATTTGCTGTGGGTAAACCTGCTATTTCATCGGCTAAAGTATGGCAACCCCGTGGTATGATTAACCGAACTGTAAAACGACGTTCGCTGGACGAACGCAGGCACATTCCCTTACTCGAGTGCCTATGAATTTCAACAAATCGGAATTTTTTACAATTTAGAATAATACTGCAATTTAACATTTTAAATCGGACTGGTACTTGTAGAAAGGTTTTGTGCATTATTTGAACACAGACTGTATTTAATGTCCTTTAAATAGTCAGGGGGACGACTCCTATTTTGGACAATTTTAACGGAACACTCGTAACATTCGCTTGGACGGACGGTAAAACATCGCGAAGAAAATGACAGTTATTTGGACGAATTTTTATTTGAATATTTAATTATTAATATTGCGAAGTAAGTAATATATAAGAGGAAGTAATTTATTGTATCAAATATTTGGTAAAATTATGGAAGTAAATTTTGTACAATCTTAGTGTAAGATGTAGAATAACGAAAGACATGCATTTGGACCGTTTTAAAAATTGCGTTTTTTACCAAGCGTGCAGCTAGCGACAAGAAATATCGAGAATAAGGAATTTATATCATGTAAAGACCCCGACGGCTTTATATGACATAAATCCCGACTTTCGGGGTATTTAACTAACTTAATTTATTTTTGAGGGAGTTTTTTCTTCGAGATTTTTCCACAAGTTTCATTTAATTATTTATTCAAGGTATTCATCCGAGATGAATAATTCGGAACATCATAGAAAGCCGACTCAAAAATAAATTAATAAATGTTTCCTTTAAATGCATTTCCGAACGGCATTTTCTCAGCCAACTTTGGCTGATAAAATAATTACAGTGAAACGCAAGTCAACACCAGGGAATTAAAATTTCTCTTAGGATTGTTTGATCCCACACAGTAATGACCAAATTAAATGGAGCGATCGTCACCTCTGAGGTCGTAGGTTCAATCCCCACTTTAGACTCGTGACACTCTTTTGGGGGGTTCCACTGAATAGTCATGGGTTGATTCCGGGTACTCCGGTTTGCGAATGTTGACAGGATGGTTGGAACTGTAAATTATCAGTAATCAACGGAACACGGGTACATAACTAAAGCGGTTAACGACGAGGCAGAATTAAAGATAAAAAAGGCATCCACCAAGGCTTTTACTTCGCCTGTCAAGAAGAAAACGGGCTCAAGGTACGTCTCGTCAAAAACGTAAATGCATTGCCTGGTCTGCTTGGGAGCTGTAAAAAAGCCGTTCACTAGTTCCCAAAAAGGTTGGCCCTTTGATACAGTGCCAAAAATGTCTGGCAACCTGAGTTACAGAGTACGAAAACAATAAAGTTAACAGCTGAATGGTTCTTCCGCGGTGTGACATATTATTATGAACTATGAAGTGAGCACGTGGGTCAATTCAATGGTAAGGTGGTAGGCAAAAAAGCAGCCCCAATTAAAAATGACGCTCCTGCCTATTAAATACAAATATAGCCAAATAAGGGATAAAATGTTAATTTAATTTTGTTCGTCCAGGGCCAGCGTGAGGTGTTTTAAGAATCAGAGATCAACCATAGTTTAGAGAACATACCAAAATATATACAGACACTGGTAACGATATTTCTTCATTTGAAATGTTCAAGTCTTGTTTTAATTTTTTCTTCAGTGAGTTGTATATGTGTAACATAAATCTATTCCTAAGTAATTGTGCCAGTCTAATGACATAGAAATTGAATATTGCAAGCAGATACAGGTATAACTGTATAAAGTTTTCATTGTTGTAAAGTGTGTACAAAGCTGTAAGATTTTGAAAGTAATGATTTTCCCAGCATAAAATTCGACTATAAATCCCGTTTTACCAGTTCCTGTTTTTGTGTGCTTTGGACTGCTAGGCCGACACGGGCGACGTTAGTTCGAGATTTGAACAATCCTTCGGACAGTTTTCAATGATCCGTTTCACCACACGACCCTAGGCCTTTGTTTCCCCTTCTTTCCTCCGTGGGGCTTTTCCGGTTACAATTCCTTGACATCCCCTGACACGCATACGTTGATACAGTTGCGAAATACGAAGGACCAATCAAAATCGTCGTTCGTATAAGAACAAGCAATCGCCCATTCGTGACCGTGTTCGTGCGTGTCATGCAAATATTCAACCAAAAAACCTAAGCGGTTAGCAGGCCCTTTTTTCGGAGAAGCACGCAAAGCCCCTAGTCGGCATGGCTAGGGGTGCGGCTGGCTGCCTTCGAGCTACTTTCGCCAACAAATTCTAACCAATCGTAACCAATTATGGTACGGGCCGCTTTGGGTATTTCGGGCTCCCTACGGAATTCATCGGGTAGTGATCGACTTGCTTAGGTAAAGCATCGGGTTTCCTCGTCGCGATCGGCACTCGGCAGCCCGAAACTCCCAAGTTAAATAAGTTTTTCTACGCGGGAGAGAGAGTAATGTCGCGAAGAAATGATCGTACCCTGCCTTCATTTCAAGGTAATATGCTTTATTGTCTATCAGTAGTTGTAGAAGAGTATCTAGATCTATGATATAGATGAATTTTGTGGACAATCGTGTAAAATTTAGCGAAATATTTGCACATAGAAAGTTTGTATTTTGCACGAAAACCTTTGACTTCAATTCCTATTGTCGATTGAAAATCGATAGCCGAAGTAAAAACCGCAGTTCAGACGATATCTACTGTTAGTTATCATATTTTTTGGTAAGGAAACTATAAGTAAGGTCTGAGCGTATAAATTCTAGAAAAAAATTGTGAATGTTTGAGCTGTAATATGTAGCAAATTAAAGGAGCAGTGTCAGGCCATTTTGAGTAATTTTTACACCTCCAAATTTTGCATAAAACTAAAAAATAATGACTGCAAACACAAAATAAACCGATAACAAATCCAAAAAGTTTGTACAGGAGTACGGATGGTCATGACTAATCGAGGATTGAGATGGATTGTATTTGACATCTTGAAAAGTTGTTGGCAAACAGCTAAGTTGGCGTCTGTTCCCGTCAATTTAAGTTAGCAATCAACTTCACAGAACAAACTAATTTAACGTTAATAGTGGATAATGTTAATAAGAACTAGTTAAGAACTTTTCCTACCTAAGGCTACGTGCACATGGTGTAGTTTCCGAGCGTTTTCATTCCGAATTATTTCATAAAGCTCCTGACTTGTTGACATAACTTAATAAAAACCAGCATAGACCTCGTCTAAGGACACAAACTTAAAACTTCATGCGATCAGAGTTTTCATAGTTCATATCGTTTTCATTTTGACTCTTGTGAAAATGCTCAGAAACGACGTCGTGTGCAAATAGCCTAAGTTACTAAAGTTATCCTGTTAAATATTGAGTTGCCGTGTGCCTGAATCAAAGGGTTCCATTCCCCCTGTCCCTCTCCCTCCTTTTGATATATGGGGTGATATATGTGTATGGGTTTCTGGTGGCAAGGGTTAAACCACTTGCCTTTCTAAACAGGGTCTCGATGTGATTCAAATGCTGTCTTCATAAAAAATAGTATAAGTTAGTGCTCTGCCAAAAGTTGTAGGTCTTCCTTGGGTACTTTGGTTTCCTCCTACAGCAGGGGCATAACTCCTGGAGGGTGTAGGGGGTGTGACACCCCAAAGTTCATAAATGATGACTTTGTTGGGCAAATATCGATAACTGGTCGGGCAAATAGTACAGGAAAAAAATAAGGGTTTGACTACAACTATAGTGGCACCTCGTCGGCAAGCAAGATGTCATTCATTGGTTTCGTAGCAATCTACAATCTTGGACAAAACTTGTTGAGACACATTGAAATTTTGAAGACAAGATACGCGTGCCCTTTTCGATTGATTTAAATGCTCACAATTTTTATTCTAAGCCCCCTCCCCCTCCCCCAGTTCAATGTTGACATAATTTGACAGCCGCATGTCCGAAGCATAGGTATCATCTCAACAACATTTAATTGGGGGGTGTGGGGGGGGGGGCAAATAGAATTATACAAACACTACGAATATGACATATGATCGCTCATGTGTCTCAACAATTTTGTCCAATTAATTTTCACCCCCCCCCCCCCCCTAAAGCTTATACCTTTGTTATGACATGTCAAGTCAAATTTTAATTCACTAATCTTTTATTTTGCCTTTTTGTTAGACCTACAGTGCATTGATAGTTCCAGAATTGCTTGTCCATCTGGTCCATTATATGAACATGAACACTGTTGATGGAAATTGCAAAGAAAGGTCTCAATATTTTTATTTTAAATTGAAGTGCTTCGAATATTGTACATGGTTTTTCAAAATAAATGGCAATTTTTTTGTTTTATCCATAACCAAAAAAGTTTTATCCAAAAAAAGCATGTCATTTCAACATCATTTCAACGTTATTTCATGTTTGTGCAACAATTGGGACAGTATAATTTTGGAATCAGTTTCATTCTCATGCAATTTGATCATTTTATGTGCCTACGTACTGTGAAAAGTCTTGTGTGCTCGAAGCATTTTTATCTCATAAAAAGTCAAATAATGATAGACTGTTTTTTACAAAATTTGAAATCTTGCTTTTAGTAATTTGAATTAATCTATGTGATCATATTTCTAAGACTTATTATGAAAACACATGCAAAAGGCCTTGGAATGTTAGTCTATTTGGAGTCTATTTAAATGCTGAAGAAGTCAAGTGTAGTCTCAAAGCTTGTATAAATTTTTATCACTAAAATCTGTTCCAATTAGACATGTCCCACGAATCCAATTTTATTTTCTGCTGTCTTTGAACATCAAATAAAATGCAAATTAAAAATTAAATTGAAATTTGTGAATAAAATTGCTTGTTACAGGTTATAATGGTTTAGTAACCAGTAACTGTATTTCTGTGCAGCAATAATCTTTTTCTAAAAATTGTCCCAGAGAGAACTTGTAGTAGGTCTAAATGCATGTTTACCTCAATTCTGGCAAATTTATTTTTATGTGAGTATTTACAAAAACTACTTCAAAATTTATTTCATTTATAAAACAATTGAGTTCATCATTATTTGACTTTGTAGTATGCTACTGTTTTATATGTTTATAGAGGAGATTGAAGTGCTGTATCAGAAACAAAAACATTTGTTATACCAAAATTTCAATATGTCTCTCAAATTTACAGTTTTTGTTTATTGCTGAGTTGTCTATCCACCGAAAATATATTTCTACTTGATCTTTAAAAACAGTAAAAAATTTTCGTTAATCCATTGAAAATATTTTAAGAACATTGGTATTGTTTCTAGGTTTGTCATCTCAATCTTCTTGCGTTTACTTAAGTTGACCTTGAATGTTCAATTGAAAGCTTGGAAAGTTCATTTGAAAATCACAACAGTTCTAGATGTTATCACAGCATAATTTGAATATTATTTGATGCAATTTCAGATTTCATTGATGTACACAAAACTTGAAAGTTGAAATTAAAAAACTGTAATATTTCATACCAATTTATCTTTAAAACAGACTATGTGATTTTGTAGCAGAACTTTCCTCCTTTAAAATGAACTAGTTCAGGTCAAAATAAGTTAGTTGTCTTTACCTCATTGCAAAGTGGAACCTTTTTGGAATTGACCTGAACTGAAGCAGTGGAACATACTTGATTTTGAGTGCAGATTGGTAAAGTGAAAGAAAATTACTTGTTGCCCAAAAAAGGAAAACCTGATCTAGACAAATAGTTTTTTAGGCTTTGTTTTGCATTGTACCAAAGAAAAGATTTGAAAATATGTAAAAGAATATAACATGGTAGCTCCAACACATATAAGAAATACAAATTAAAAGTGATCCCAGATTTACACAGATAATCGAGAAGCATAAAAGTATAATATGGAATCTAATGATTTTTTAAAGAATTTGCATTGATACTCAAGATAAGTAAGACCTCATGTGTACCAGAGTTCTTCATATGACACAGCTTTGAAACAATTATAAATTAAGTTAAGTATTTGGATGGTATTGGCATGAGAAATATAGTTTCTTAGACATCTTTCGTATTAACACATAAAATGGTCTTGCATTGTGCAGGTGGAAAAAGATAATATATAACTATAAATAGTTCCAGACTTTGATTTGAAAACAGTTATATTTTTATGATTGCAAGATATTTTCTTTCACCTTGAACTTTTCATATGGTCTGGTTGTGGTGAATTTGTGTTTTTATATTCTATATCATTATATGCATTCCCTTTGCATCAATCAGTTCAAGGTTATTTTTCAAATAGTTCCACTTTGTAGCTGTAGTGTAGTAATAATAATGTAAGAAAACAAATTTACATGGCTGTAAAACATGGTCTTTTCCACAAGTAAGTAAAGATAAATTTATACTTCAAAGATGTATGTTTTTAACCTGACAATAATACCTTAAAAAATTGACTAATTTCAATCAAGAATTTTTATTTTGAATAGATTTTCTTTTTTTCAATGTAAGACCAATCTTATATGTTTCAACTTTTCGTTTGGTGTCTTTCAATGTTAAAAACTACAATTTGATAAAAGAAAACGAAATGTGTTGTTCCGTGGAGAGTGATAATGATTTTGATTCGTGGAGAGTGATAATGATTTTGATTCGTAAAAATTGCTTCATCAGACTTGCGACAAACCATGAAAAATTGGTCCATTGTTCAGTAACTTCAGTAGCAGCAAGGTAGCCAAAACATTGCTCTTCGTTATTGTTGACAATGAGAGACATTTTTCTCTATAAAATTGTAGCATTTAGACTATAAAAAAGGCAAACAAAGTTATAAATATCAGAGACGATTTTCAAACTCACTTCAACCAAATATTAATTATCATAATTTGCACAGTTTGTTCTTGTGCACACATGAAGAAACAAGATGTTCAGTGGTGCACCGAGGCCATGACTTCAGCGGGTTGTGTACATAAAGACCCGACCATTTTCAATAAATTTTGTGACTAAACATTTGCATACTTTTGGTTTGATGAACAAATCTTACAAAATTGGAAATGTCTGTGAGCTTGTTAGTATTTTTGCTAAAACAATTCTATAAACTGTGATACAAGAATCAATAATTTTTCTTCCAAGAAATTTGAATTTTATAAATTGCTTTTCAAAATATCTTGAAACTGTTTTATTAACTTTTCTTCTATTGATGTTTGGATTTTTTGTTTAAAAGATAAATTTGTCAATTTTTAATCAATTTGATATTGTCAGGTTAACAACAGAGAATACAAAATCAGAAAATATATGGCTCTGAAAGTTTAATTTTAACCCATTCTAATTTGGTATTTTCTATGATGTTTTGACGTTTGGAAGAGCTCTTTTCGCGGAACAAAAATATTTTCTAAAGGCATCATATGCTTCGTTACGTCCAACAAATAATCAAATTAATCAGTATTTTGGATTTTTTTGTCTGAGCGATAGCAAAACAAGCTCAATTAAGTCGTATCTTTATTGGCAAGAGAGTCTCATATATCGCTAGCGGTCCATGTTACTGAAAGTCACGAGTTCTAACTGGGTACTCCGGTTTCTTCTCACAAGGAATATTGGCAAGGTAGCTGAGCTCAAAAAAATATTACTTACCCTGAAAAACATTCCTAACTGAACCTGTTGGAAACACTTCGTCAACTTAAAAACTCTTACGAAAAACATCTCTTCTGTGAGATAAATTGCATGTACGAGCCACATATTTTCTTGGTAATTGTAAAACAACTTGGTATTATATGTTGGGTGAATTCTCTGTCAAGTTGGAGAAATTGCTCACTCCAGTTGTTTCATAATTATTTATATTTTGAAGTATAAAGATTTATCTTGAAAAAAACCATGTTTTTTAACATTGTGTTAACTCTTATGTGAAGCACAGTGTCAATTGTTCTATTTTTGCCTCGGTTTGTTTTCTTGTATTGTTATTGAATATGTACAATGTGTGATGTAGTTAATCTCTTTTTTATTGTTATTCCAATTGTAACCTTTACAAATTCTTTTCAATAAATTATTTACAAAACTTACATGTGACCCCTTTTAATTAAAAATTCAATTCCCATGGGAATTGAAAAATTGAATAAAAAAAATCCCCCTACCCCGGCCAGCTCCCCAAGTGCTACTTCCACCTAAGTAGAAGTACTTGTACATATAGTATAAGTACTTCTACTTAATTACAGTGGAAGTAACACTCGGAGAGCTGGCCGGGGTAGAGAAAACCAGCCTTGCAAATGCTAATGCAATTGCTAAGCTGATCTTCTCCAGCGAGCAGCTGCGCATATCTAACAAATGAAAACAACAAACATTAGTGACTTAAGTACCTAGCATGCAAATTTGAATCCCTTTGGAAATAACAAGTGCCCCCCTCTGATCCTACCAACTGCCTACCTGCCTCAGTTCTAAGCTGTCTTCCTTGGTCCTAAACTCCTGCATTCCATTCGTTACTTTCACTTTCCTCACCATCGCACAGTCACTCACAGCTGATAAACCCGCATGCACCACCACCACCCCCACTGCCAACCCAAATTCGAATATTAAAAGAATTGAAATTTCGATGAAGTATGCATTGTGAATGTTATTTATTCGGATGTTTTAGGCCAAACGTAAACAGAAATGGTCAAAGGTTCTATATACAAACAGGTAAGCTTCCTACTTATCTTTATACATGAAATTTACAAAATCCAAAAATACATAAAACTTAACCGGCAATTTTGTTAAAAATTCTTATCACGACGTGTACTAATAATAATAAAAATTTACTTGGAATAATAATTGCTCAGAATTTAGCTGTGGTTTTTTTGCATAAAACATACTTTCCAAAATTTTAATTCCTTTATTTAAGCCTAACCCCATGCAACTTACACACGGCTCACACCCTCGCATTCCAAACATTTAGCTAATAAATTACGTTATAAACAAAAAAGGAAATAAAAGGATAAATTACGTTATCTCTAGCTACTTAAACCCACTTAAACTGAGTATTTGATTGAGTTTTCAAACGTAAAACCTTAGCTGAATGGGCATGGGCATTTCGTTCTGTTAACTGTTCCGAAGTTAATAAAGACCTAATACTTGCCAAAGTCTAAGGCTGGGTCAAATAAACTTGAGAGTGCAAAGAGTATGAGTAATTTGAAAATGTGAAACACAACTCAAGTTTTCTTCATTTAAGACTTTTTAGATCCTGTTGCCATGCAACTTAAGGTCTCTCTGGGTAGTACAGTTACTCTTGATACCACAAAAGGATCGAAATATTTTAAAACTTTATTTTGCAATTCTCATGTTTATTTAACCGAAACGCCTTCATTTGCATGATACCTCGCAGCTGCTCTCAAACCACTTCCGTAATTGGCACGCAAACAATGACCTAATTGTTCCATTGTTCCTGCTTACCAAAATAAAGCCAAAAGAACCAAGATACTTAACATATTTATAATCAAAGAGGATTCTTACTGCACATCATCAAGTCACCACCATGAATTGACATATTACCATAAAAATAAATAAGCCGTATTCCCATGGGAATTTAAAATGCGAAAAAATATTACCAATCTTACGACCTCATGCATATATGAATATTTTAACAAAGAAACAAAGAAATAGTATATTCCCTTGGGAATTAGAAAATTCTTATTTTCTCGTTATTTTAAACTTATGCTAATAACTTTTTAATAAACTTAAGACTAAACCAATGTTTAAAATGTTATTACGACAACTTATTACTTCAAACTGATCATATTTTTGATGTATTTTTTAACTCGATAATTGAAATACAACAAAAAAGTGCCATTTTGCAAGACTGCCAAATTCTTAGTATATTCCATGTGGTTTTATTTCATGAAAAGTGTCAATTTAATCGTAATTTTTTCACACAATTTGTTTTCACAACGACAAACGATAATTTTACTTAAAACAATAAAATTTAGTAGGAACAATAGAGTTTACGTAAAATCCTCTAGTACGTAATCCTCTAGTGTTCTAATCCTCTAGTTACGTAAAATCCTCTAGTACGTAAAATCCTCAAGTAGGAACAATAGAGTTTACGTAAAATCCTCTTTGATGTCTAAATAATAAGTATCTTGTCTTCTAACTTACATTTTTATGATTTCCACTACTGTCATAATTAGAATGTCTTGCTTGCTTTCTCATTTTTGTGGATTGGACTTCTTATTTATACTCTTATTCCTATTTTTGGCATGGAGGATCGTTCATTCTGGACTTTTCTTCGTGCGTTTCATCCCATCTCATCACCTTTTGAAGTGAAAGGGGTGGAATAATTAGATAACAACTATCAATAATTTATAAACTACTTTATTGTAAAAAATATATATACCAAGAAAAGAAACGTTTTGTGGTATTTAAAGTAGTTTAAAAATGTAAATGATTTTCGACAGCAGACGAAATTACTGTTTCTGTTAATACGAGGCAAAATTTCATGCTAATTTTCCATTTCGAAATTATGTGAAGAATTATATTTACAATTATGTGAAAATAACTACAAATTAAGTAATTTCGTATTCTACATGCGCGAAAACTGCACAAACACTTGAATGTTAATAAATTTAAGGCTGTGTCAAATAAGCATGAGAATGACTCTCACGTTTTTTTCGTTCAAGACTTATCTTTAGGAGTTTAAACCCTAACCGTTGCTACCAAGCAATTTCCTATCTCTAGTACTGTCCCAATATCTAGTACAGTTAATCTATATAGTTCAAAAGGATCGAAATATTTCGATACTTTACCGCGATTATCATACTTATTGCATGATACCTCACAGCTGCTCTTAAACCACGTCCGTAATTGACTTTAGTGTTCCTGCTTACCAAAACAAACCCGAAGGCACCAGATACTTATCATATTCATAATAAAAAAGGATTCTCATTGTATAGTCATGCCTCCACCAAGAATTGACATATAATTTACAATGAAATCAAAACAAGCTGTATTCCCATGGGAATTCGAATAAAATGGTTAAGTTGTGTGATAATGTATTGTAATGGATGGCAAATTTTACCAATTTGTAAAATATCACCACAACTTAGTATTATTACTTGAAACTGATTTTGTGAAACATTCAATCCAACATATTAAGTGTCACTATGTAGGGGATTCCTTGCACAAGGCATTGTTTTTAAGGTATTGAACTTTGAAAATTATTGATTTAAATGTAGATTCAATCTTAATTTTGTTGCTTTTACTTTGTTCAGAACGAGAAATTTCAATTTTGTCCAAAAAGAAACAATGGAATTTAATTAAATCCTCTTTGCCCTCTAAATAGCAACTATCTTGTTTTCTACCAACTTACATTTGTATAAATTCCATTGTCATATCAATAATGTCGAGCTTGCTATCTCATTATTGTGGATTTGTTATTCTTTTGTGCATCCATTTATTCTCATTTGTTGATCTATGCCATCCAGGATCGTTCATTCTGGTCTTCCTGCGTTTCTTCGCATCTTATCACCTTTTGAAAAGAAAGAAAGGAATAATTTGATAACAATTAGACATAATTTATAAACTACTAATATATATATATATATATATATATATATATATATATATATATATATATATATATATATATATATATATATATATATATATATATATATATATATATATATATATATATATATATATATATATGTATGTATGTATGTATATATATATATATAGGCGAGTGTCAGTAAATAAACTAAGTCTAGAATCATATGAATAAAGTGCTCGATACAAAAGTAGAGCGAATATAAGCAAGAAACTTGAATCACTTCGTTTAAAACATTTATTCACGACAAATTTGTTTCGTATGACAAGCTGAGCTTGCCACACTCATCAGGTGAATGATTATATCGCGTATTTACATGGTGTTATGAATAACCTAAAGGTATCCCAGATCAAGTTACCTTTAGGTTATTCATAACACCATGTAAATACGCAATATAATCATTCACCTGATGAGTGTGGCAAGCTCAGCTTGTCATACGAAACAAATTTGTCGTGAATAAATGTTTTAAACGAAGTGATTCAAGTTTCTTGCTTATACATATATATATACATATATATATATACATATATATATATATATATATATATATATATATATATATATATATATATATATATATATATATATATATATATATATATATATATATATATATATATATATATATATATATATATATATATATATATACACAAATTCCCATAAAACATGTACAAAAAAGAAAACGTTTCGTTGCATTTAAAATAATTTGAAAATGTGATGCATTGAGGCAAAATTTCACGTTAAGATACGCCCGTAATTTCCGTTAAGATACGCCCCAATTATTTATTAAGACACAATCCTTCACAGTTGAAGGTTCGAAAATCCAAACAAAAATAAAACAGATTGTGTTCATATACAGCTAATTGCATTAAGGAATTTACGGAGATTTAATTTTCTACTTTGATTAAAAAGGTGTGCTGTGGATTAAGGACTTATGCTTTTCAATACAGTATTTTTAAAAAAGGAAAATAGCTTGGAAAGGTGTTATTAAAACTGCTTTCGTTGTTCACCCAAGCAAGGAGCTTTTTTCTGAAGTTATTGTTCTACTAGGTCATATACAGCTAATTTAGCAGTTTGATAAGGCTAAAGGTGAAAACAACGAGCGAAAAGTACGAAGGGTTTTATTAATTGTATTTGTATTGTATTTAAAAAGATCCTCAGTTAGCCTAAGCTAGTTTACACGAGGTCTAATATAAATATTACACTAAATGTAAATACATAAATATATGATAATATACAAAACTATTTTATATTTTTTGAAATTTTCAAACTTGATTAAAATCATTAAATTAGTTAAAATTAAATAAACCATTCGAGTTTCTTACGAATGGTAGCTTTAAACCGAGATCTGCAAGCTATACTCCTAATTTCAAGATCAAGATTGTTCCAGATTTCTATTCCCCTGACTCTAAATGCTCGAGCTAGAAATGTTTTCTTCTTATATTTAGGTTTCTCTAATACTAATTTATCATTCTTATACTTTAATGAACGTCTCGTATCATGTTCGTGTAACATTTCAAATGCATGAAGATGCCTATAAATGGTGGAAGGCTCATACGATACAATGACTTGTGTAACATCATAACAGTTTGGAAATGAACCTTTGCCTGACAGTTAGCCAGCCTATTTCATCATACAAGTCTTTCCGAGAGATTTCAGTAACTTTATAATTTAAGACTAATCTAGCGACCTTATTTTGAAACTTTTGCAGATAATCAATAACAAAATAGTCATCTCGCATTGCCATATGAAAAACCTTGACTAGAGCGGTTAATGATGTTAATACATGCGATTTTAATGGGAATACCATGATTCCCCTGTTGACCATAACCCATCGCACTTTTCGCTCGTGGCTTTCACCTTTTAGCTTTATCAAACTGCTATGAACTGCATATGACCTAGTGGAACGATACCTCCAGGTAAAGGTCCGTGTCTGGGTAAACAATAAGCTTCAACGAACATAAACAGTTTTAATACCATCTGTTGCTCAAGCTATTTCGCCAACCTGATATTCAGGGTCTTCACCTCCGCTACCCCCCGCTAACCCACTACGGCGAAGACCCTGACACAGGCTGGTCACGTGGCACCCAGATTTTAGGTGCCACGTGGAAGTGTTGCGCTAGGGTGGGGTGCAAAAGGCTTGTTTTGTTCATATACGCGTAATTATAATGAACTGCCAAAGGCTCTCTCAGTCCCAAAGCGCATTTAGAGTTGAAACAGTTCGGAAAAAATTCTCTATGGCAACTCCGAAAAAGTTATATCATGTGGCGGTATAGACGTATCGTCCTGCAGGATCTGTGGTAGTGTTGTTGATCAACATTACTTAAAAAATCTATTCGGTAATACTGGCTGGGAGTTACGAAATTTGGTTGAAGAAATTCACGGAACAGTCCCAACAAAGGACAAAGCTTTGCCTTCACTTGCTTGTCGCCCATGTGAACGAAAAGTTAGAAATGCTTGCACTATTATTAATGCCTCCATTGTTAATTTGACAATTTACAAAGTGTGGCAACGCATTTTTACCCACCCCTACTAAGTACAAAAGTCAAGCACCTAAAATCTGGGGGCCATGTGACCAGCCTGTGTCAGGGTCTTCGCCGTAGCGGGTTAGCGGGGGATAGCGGAGGTGAAGACCCTGAGTATCAGGTTGCTATTCCGCATGTTTAAGTCCATAAACAACATACTTTTTTAATCAAAGTTGAATATTAAATCTCGGTACATTCCTGGCAAAATAATATCGAACGCACCAAAAAAAGAACAATAAAAAGGGACTGACACTTGCATGTCAATTTTGTCAAACCCCCCCCCCCCAAAGTGACGCTTCTGTGTGTAATTAACTCGCGTAGAATCGTCATTAACTTCTGGACACAAATATTTTTGCTGTCAACTTACATTTCTTAAACTTGCATGAAGCCCTTGACAGGTTGTTTGATGTTGCAATCTCTAGTTGGTTCTTGGTAACACCTTTTACGTCCTTTTGAAAAACAAGAAATATTTTAGTTAAATTATAGCGAAAATATCAACAATTGTAGGATGAATGCATTTGAAGGAACTAGATTATGATAGACGTTAGCTTCGCTTGCACAACGATAGCTAAAGGGATATGACAATAGAATTTGACTCTGTTTTATTAGGGATTATGTGGAAAACTATATTAGAATACTTTACATTAATATCTGTGCCATTATCAACTGTTCTCTACACTCAATTATATACGTGTTTAGAACATGGAATTGTTAGTTACTCTTTCATGTTACACGACGAATGTTCTGTGTTTTTTTTATCCTTGTCTGAAATTCGTAACATGAATTGTTGTTACCAAGTTTGCCATCCGCCATCTGACGACACGGACAACGTTAGTTCGAGATATTATTTCTATTTCCTTTGGTTACAGTACTTTAAAATGTTCAGCATATGTTCATGAAGCAATTGCAAATACTTGAAAGTTTAACTGACAAACAAAATGGAAGCAACAAACTTACCTTTATTCTAACTTTGGATCGTCGTGGCTTCGATTGATCTAGGTTCATGGTGCTGTTTATGGTTTCATCTGGTTGGCACTCTTTCTTGATAGAGCAGTTCGTCGGTCCAGTAAGTAACAACCATATTTGTATTCCGTCAACCATAAAAAAATAACGAAAAAATTACAGTAGCAATCAAACCAATATTTCAGGATGGTGGAAATAAACGCAAATTTTATTGCGAATGACTTTGACAAGCTGTACCTTGCGATAGTATTTGCATCTTGACATCTTCTGAGGAGCACGGGTAGTAATTTATATATTGGATCAATATCAATTCTTTCCCATCTTGTTCTGTGCTTGTTTGATGTATTCACGTCTTCACTTTGCATTCCTTTAGAAAAAGGAATTATGAATTTGTTTACAAAGAAAACTGCGTTAATGAGTACCAGAGAAGATTAAATAATTGGGCGTGGGATGTTATAGAAGATGTAGTCAACGGATACAAACTCCGAGATGACTAAATCCCATGGACAAAATCTCGGCATGACAATAATTCCGTTGCAAGAAATGGACCAGGTGAAAATCGTATACGTGATGCACTGAGCGAAAAACGCGAAACGCGCAAGAGAAAATTGTTTGCCATAATTTTTAGTCTCCTTTTTTTGTGAAATTTGGGTCACACTTTAAGCCGTATAAGATTATAAGAAAGTAAAAAAGTACCAATGCCTTTCTGTTCAGGACGGTGTCATCCATGCGCGCGTGATGTTGCAACATTTTGGAAAAACTTTAAAAAAATCGTCGAAGCCGAACGTCGGGGAACATCTCAAGCACATGGATGACGGTATCTTGCCCTGGAAACTATTTCGTGATTGTTTTATAAAATAGTTGCAGTGAAACACAAGCCAATGTCAGGGAATTTAAATTTCTCACGTAAGATTGTTTTATCCTGCAATGGCGCAATCGTCAAAGCAAGCACATGTCACGTCTGAAACCTTGGGTTCAATCCCCACTCATGACATGGTAGTGCTTAGTCTCCGGATACTCCGGTTGGGAATGTTGACAGAATTGTTGGAATTGTAAAATAACTGTAATCAACGGAACCCGGGTAATTAGCTGAGGTTGTTAGCTGGGTAACGATAGGTAGAACCACAATAAATGAATCAAAGTCCATGTTTCACTGTGGTTAGAACAAAAAACCAATTCTCAATGAATTGTATTGAATAAATAATACTTAAGTAACTAGGACAAATCAGTAACTGGCAAGTATAGGAGGGGTACTTGGAGAAACGAGTAAAGAGAAGGGGTACTACACTAGCTAAGAGGTACTACCCTTGCTAACGGGTACCATCCTCGGAGGGGTAATGTCCAAGGGCGACGATAGGGTTAAACGGAATGAAGATTGGAATCGAATAAAAGAAGGTGAAAATTAAACGAATAGCTCAAGGATCGAGAAATTCGGACTGTCATCTCAAATCAAAGGCAGTTCAAACGTCATGTCAGCACTCCTTAAGTCAGTTGTTAAGAATGGTCTGACATAATGAGTTCTCACTTGACCCTCGTTCTGAATAGACATTAGAAGTCCTTACGTCACGCCAGTGTTAAACAATGAATTGCAATGCAATGTGGGAAACATGTGGGGAAAATTTACCTTGTATTTATATGCATTGAAAACCGCGTGACGTAAGCACTTGTAAGGAGTATTCCTTTGAGTTTGAACTCTGGAACTCTGAATTTCCCGTTTCTTGTGTAGAGTGCAGTGTATCAGGGAATAGAAGAATAGGAAATAATAAAGAAAATGGAAGTAAGTTATAATAAAGTCTATAAAGAATAATAGTAATGAAACTACAGTAGTCTAATCCTCATAGGGTGGGTTTGGTCTTACTTGGGAAGGGTTCTTATTCAAAACAAAAGCAAGGCTTATTATTTGAATTGCCAAAAATAATTTCCATCGTGAAAAGACGTAATGCGAATAAGACACACAGACACTTTTTCCAACAACATTACGGAAATTTGCATGCAGGGCGCAAAAGATAATTTACAACAGCAAAATAGTATATTGTATTATCACATACTTGTGCCTTTATCCGGGCGATAACACGGTGACATAAAAACGATATGTCCCGTGATATCGTTTTTTGTCCCGCGATATCGTTTTTTGTCCCGCTCAAAACAAAGATGGCGTCCGATTGAAGGATCGATAGAGAGATAACAATAAAAATATAAAATAATACAAGGAAAATAACACAAAGAAATTTGCAGCTATTAAAAGATAAGTTATTTTTGGTTTGTTTTTGTAATTTCTACCTGTTTAGCGTATTTTAAACAATAATTTTGAATTCATTTCGAAATGTACTCGAAGTATAAATAATTTGAAAATGTAATCTGGTTTTTGCTCCAGATAAAGGCACAAGTATGTGATAAATAGGTTATCACATTCGAGACTCGGTAATATCAGTTTTATCGCTCTCGTTACGATATCATATTTTGTCCCTCGTTCGCTGCGCTCACTCGTGACAAAATATGATATCGTCTCTCGAGCGATAAAACTGATATCACCTCGCCTCTCATATGATAACCTATACTTATTTGGTTTCTTACCGGCTAAATCCACTTGAATATCCTTTTTGGCAGTGGGTTGTCGTATCACATTTGTCGCGTGGCTGTCTTGCAGTATCACTGGAATATCTAAAATGTAAAATGCCAAATGATAGATATCAAAATATAGAAACATTTAGAAAGGCGGCAAATTTATTAATTTCTAAAACAAAATTATTCTCTTCACGCTAGCCTGGATCGGGTGTAAAGCTAAATGACAGACTTTAGAGAAAAATTATTTTACCTGTAAAACGTTCTTTTTTAATCGTGTCACCGGTGTTGCATTTCGAACGGTTTTCATTTCAAGCTAGAGAGAAAAATATAAGTTAAATTATACGTATCACTACATTTATTTAAGTTCAAAAAATTTAATAAGCGATATTGTGACCAAGTAAGCAGACCAAAATTGGTCAAGAAAGATAAGTAAACATTTAATAACTAAAACATGCTCAGAATAATTAGAGAATACCTACATGTGTAACAAAAAACCGATATTGTTGATGTCCAGCTACACAAGAGCGATTTTCCTTGCATCTTGAGATTGGACAAGAAGGCGACGCCATTTTGATTTTGAGTTCTCTCGACAACATTGCATTTTGCTTCGCTATTTTCCTCCCATTTCTTCGTTACTTTAGCTTGAATCTCCTCCAATGGTCTCCCCAGTTGTTTTCCACCGTTTCAATGGAACTACTTGAAGATTTGAAGACTTGTTGCTTGACTTAGAAGACCTAATTGTGGCTTATAAATTTTCGGTCGCGAGCAGACATTTTGGACAAACCTTCTTCTTCGGCGACCAAGCAGTAAATGACGTCAGATGACCATTGTCCACCAGAAAATACCCGTATGTATAATGTTTAATGATCTTTGTACGAAGCTTAAAGTACGATTTTATTGCGAGAATTGAGCGTTTTTGCTATTATTTTTCACTCATAGTACTCTCTAATTTCTTTGTTTGTACTTTGCTTATTTATTTCGCAAAAGAAACGCATGTAAGAGGCGTTTTTATATATTTTTTTATTTGCATGCTGATGAGCAAGGAATGACCCGTTCGAGTTCTCATTGGCAATCAACTTTCCCTCCGTGGCCGAGAGGTAAAAATAATTGTCTTCCGGACTTCGCACATCGTTTGAATATGATTTTGGATGGATCGTCGACAGGTCAAGTCCAACTTCAGTTGGTGAGAATTTAATTCTTCACTCGCTTAGTTGGACAGACCGGTCGACGATCCACCTAAAACTCAAGTCAAAGTTGGGCGTCGAGTTCAGGAAAACACTAGGCAGTACCGCGAGGCCAAGGGGGCAAACGTTATTCGCATGGTGTTGTTAACCAATATTTACCAAATTTCTTTACCTTGACTGTTGGGGACAGGCCTGTGTGGTTGGTGCATTGAAGACTTCTCGCCGTTATTTCCCTTTCAAGAAGACAAGTTGTCTTCGTTGAGAAATAACAACGAGAAGACTTCAAGGCACCACTAAACCACTTCACTGTAAAACTACAGTGTAGTGGTTTAGCTGACTAAACCACTACACTGTGCCAAATATGTATGGCGGACTTCTTCCCAAAGCTTACGGTGCATGAACCATGGATGCGCAAGATGCACAAACACTTTAAAGCCTTTAAACAAGTGTTTTGTTTTAGGAAAGAGTCAAAGACGACAAAGTTTACTGTATCAAAGCCGTGTAGTCATGTTTTCAGTTGTTCAGCCATGTTTAACGATCTTTAATTGCGACGTCTTTACAAGAAGGCATGAAGCATGGATGCACAAAGACATTAAAGCCTTTAAGGCAAGACAAGTGTTTTGTTTCAGGAAAGAGTCAAAGACGACAATGCTTACTAAATCAAATTCGTGTGCTCATGTTTTAAGTTGTTCATCTGCGTTTAACGATCTTTTATGCCGTGGTCTTTGCAAGAAGGAAAGTCAAAGATTGAATAATTATTATTGACTTTCTGTCGGTCGTTTCTTTTTTGATGGAGCTTTATATGTCATTGCGATCAGTGTCCTTGATATAGGAGTCATATATTTATGGCCTTGGGTTTAATTCTCAAACACTGAATGACAGTTTTTAGCTCCTTCAAGTTATCATTTCAACAAGATGGTACTTCGTCATTGCTTTGCCCAGTAACTTAGTATATTCTATCAGCCTTATATGAGAACGCTGCCAAGCAGTTTTCTTGAGCTATAACCTGACTATATAACCAGAAAAACGCGTAGTTATTCATAAGCTACGAGCGCCAAACTTTCTCGTTGATAGGAAACTATTATTTCCCTGAACAGTAACAGATTGGTTTTACGACAACGACGAGCATGTAGTTTACTCTGCAGTTTTCTTGTGATGTAACCTACAAAATCCGTCATGTAGAAATTGTGAATCTTGATAGAAGTGTTCTTGATATGGGTGTCATGTATATTTATGGCCTTGGGTTTAATTCCCAAACACTGAATGACAGTATTTAGCTCTTTTCACCATTGAGATAGCTTTTCAACAAGATGGCACTGCGTTATAACTTTGCTTTGTTACTATGGCACATTGTACCAAAAAACATACTATATCCTACAAGCCCTAAAATTCAAAACACTGCCAATTCAGTTTCGATTATTTTGATAGTAAATTATCAAGGGTTTTTCGTGTTTGCTTATAAACATTGCCGACAGAGGAACGCTGTAGCTGCTCGAAATTGTAGACAGCGGCGGCGATGCAGATTTCTTGTCCAAAGCTTTCTCGTTGATAGGGAACTATTGATCCAACCATGGACACTTATATCAAGATCCACAATTTATACATGACGCATTTTGTAGGTTATATCATAAGAAAACTGCAGAGTAAACTACATGCTCATCGTTGTCGTAAAACCAAGCTGTTACTGCTCAGGAAAATAATAGTTCCCTATCAACGACAAAGTTTGGCGCTCGTAGCTTATGCATAACTACACATTTTTCTGGTTATATAGCCAGCTTACAACACAAGAAAACTGCTTGACAGCGTTCTTTCTTGATGGAGCTTTATATGCCATTGCGATCAGTGTCCTTGGTATTGGAGTCATATATTTATGGCCTTGGGTTTAATTCTCAAACACTGAATGACAGTATTTAGCTCCTTAAAGTTGTGAGATGGCATTTCAAACAAGATGGTACTGCGTCAGTGCTTTGCCAAGTAACTTAGTATATTCTATGAGCCTTAATTTACTCTGCAGTTTTCTTGTGATATAACCTAAAAAATGCGTCATGTACAAATTGTGAATCTTGATATAAGTGTCCATCAACGAGAATGCTTTGCACTGTAGCTCCTGGTTGCCAAATACAAGAGTCACAGGGGTTGCAATTGGTATTTGTACAAATGATTATTCGAACTCAACAATCAGCAATAGTCAATGTACAATTATTTCTAACAAATTTATTTCAGTACAAAGGAGGCCTTTGTACAAGTGACGCAACGTGGTATGGTAGCCAAAAATAATAGGTTGCAGTTGAAAAGCACGGTGTGGGATTGGGATTGTAGATTAGGCGTAGATTGGACTTTAGATAAATAAATTGTAGAATCGTAGATACAATGATTGTAGATACAAGAATTGTAGTTTCGAACTGAAACACGACAATAAATAGAACTATTTAACTAACTAAGTAATAACAGTATCGATGACCAACAAAACTAGTTAAACAATAACAAATATAACAATCAAAACTATAGGACTTGCGTACTTTGGTTTACACCTGCACCAAACGAGTAGCGATGGTTTGAATTTAAATGTAGCAATGTTTCTTCTATTAACACCGTGCTCTCTCTAACACAGTCACGACTGTACAAACTATCGCTATCTAATCTAATAGGAAATATGCCGCGGCTACTTCCGTCACGCTATACAATTAAACTTAACTAGCTGACTACTAACTAACAACAGATTGAGCTATTATTGTAATATTGACAATGGCGTTTCAAACTTACAGTACATGCACAAGAAACCCGAGGCCCTGTTAGGGGTTTTAGGTATAAGGTATATTTACCCAAAGTATTTTAGTAATAAAGTATAAATAACGATAGACTTTTGGGTATAAAGTATAAATGATCACTGGCGTTATACTTTTAGGTATAACAAAAACTGACCACAAGACATTTTGTGTCTGCTAAAAGTAAGTGTTACTGCTACACACTTCTCGGATTATAGTTGCATTTAACTGTCACATTCTCGCTTCTTCACAGGAAACTTCGAGAAAAATTACTCTCTAAATTCACAGGTGTCACAAGTGATGTTCAAAGAATGAAAACAACCCGGTAAATGCTTTTGCAAGGGGTGAAATAGTGTACAACGCAACTAAAAGAAAACAAGAGTTGCTGGGGTACTTTTGGGTATAAATGTGTCTGCCATTTTAGGTATAAGGTATAAATGACCACTTAATAATAGGTATAAGGTATATTCAAGACCCCCCTAACAGGGCCTCAAAACTGCATAGCACCCGCTGTCTTACAATTCCGAGCTACAACGTTCCAGTGTCGGCAATGTTTATAAGCAACCATGAAAAACCATTGATAATTTACGATCAAAATAATGGAAACTGAATTGGCAGTGTTTTGAATTTTAGGTCATAGGATATAGTATGTTTTTTGCTACAGTATGCCACAGTAACAAAGCAAGTTATAACGCAATGCCATCTTGTTGAAATGCTATCTCAATGGTTAAAAGAGCTAAATACTGTCATTCAGTGTTTGGGAATTAAACCCAAGGCCATAAATACATGACCCCCATATCAAGGACACTGATCGCAATGGTATATAAAGCTCGATCAAGAAAGATATTTTGACTCTCTATCTTTCACTCTTTCCTGACAAAAAACACTTGCCGTAAAGGCTTTAATGTGTTTGTGCGTCTTTGTGCATCCATGCTTCATGCCTTCTTGCAAAGACCACGCCATTAAAGATTGTTAAACCTAGTAGTCTAGGTCCTGTATAGGGTTTTGTATGCATTTTATTTACCAGAGATAATCTCAACTGTTTTAAAGTAAAATGATCATGCCGGTCAACATGGCATATGTGCCAAAACCCGAATCCGGGCGAAAGTCCTCAAAATGACCCCGCCCTGAAACGGCAGTGTCGACATAGCTCTAACTTCAGACCAATGCAAGCAAAAGCCATTCTGAAGTGCCTATAGTGTTTAGAAGCGTTGCTTATGGGGTGGTTATTAGAAGCAAAACATTGCCTTACTATAATATTTTCCAAGAAAATCACCACTCAACATGCAGGTCAGCAGCTAATTATGCATAAAATCACTAAAATCGCTCGAAATTAAATTTTCATATTTCCTTCAAAAAATTATTATAACATGAAGAACCATCTTCAATTGAATCTAATTATTGCAGATTTCAAAGGGATTGACATTATTTTGGGGATATATAAGGCATTGTATTTCACTTAACCCTGCAAAAACACGATTTCAGCAATATTTTCCGTCTTTTTTGCTTTTTTATCGCCGAGTAGCCGAAGTCTCATACAATTCTTGTACTTTTCCATAATCACAGATGACTAAAGAACAATTCAGCGCAGTTCCGACTTGTTCTGAGACTGTCCCATCCACGTTATCTCCGATTTTGTATCTTCGACAATTAGCCAAAATTACCGCCATCACGAAGTCTTGCCGCTTTTGTGTCCGATAAATGTGGCTTCTTCGTCTTCTTGCGTATTTATATTATGTAATTCAATATTACTTTATACCATTGAATTTCTGAAGGTAGTTTTGTAATATTCGATCATAATTAATAAAGAGATCCACCCACACAAAATTGAGTGTCAGAATTGAATGTCAAGCTTCGAAATAATTTGAAAGTCACGCGCAATAGTCACGAAAATTCCTCGTGGGCGACCATACCGGAGGAATTGCTTACTGTATTGCATAGATAAGGAGTCCCAAGTGGCGAGCATGTCTAGGGAGTGCTAAGTTTATGCTAAGGAGCTAGGTCTACATATGCCTTGGGAGATCTAAATATATCTAAGGAAGTCCAAGCATATCTGAGGGGGGGGGGGAGTGACATAAAGTATCTAACCTGGATTGAACAATGTTTTGCCTTCCACTTTGGCCCGATTTATACTAGAGACAGATCATCTGTCAACTACGCTAGCAAGTTCGTCTGAACAGACAAACTACGCAGATAGTTCGTCTTGACGCATGATCCGTCTGCTTGCCCGCGCTTATACACAGACGAATCATCAGACGAACTATCTTTTCGCAATTGCCCAAGTTCGTCCAGACGGATCATCATCCATCTCTAGTATAAATCAGGCATTGTTGAATGTTGTCAACAATATTTTCAGCATAGTTACACCTGATTGCAGGCTAATTCTGGCTCAACAATGTTAGCTGAACAATATTGTTGTCAACAATCACAAATGTGGGTAGCAAAACATTTATGAAAAGCCGCTATCGTGAGAAGAGTACACGGTTGTGAAAAAATATCGTGATTAACGTTTTATCTGTAACAGTGGGGATATGTCAATAAATTCTTACATCATTTTTTTCCATAAGTGCACACAGATGACCTAATGAATTTAATTGCATGATTTGTCTCGCGGCCATTTTGTCTGGGAAATGATGATAAAGTATTTTCACAATCGGTCATAACAAAGTAATCTTTAAATCTTTGATTATTTTACCCTACTCTTACTGGTACTGAAGTAAGCAAAGTACTTTTGATACTATTTTTAGTTTTTGACAAAACAAACAGAATCTAAATAATATCAAAGTGATATTTATATGTTACAGTAATCCCTTAAAAGTTGTCTAACAGATAATAAATTATATATGACTGTGATTCTAGAAGTATTTACGTCGATTGCATAAATTCTCTTTTTCCTGCCACAAACACAATCGTAGCGCTAAAGTAAATAAATTTGGACAATTTCTTGGACAATATTTTCTCCTGTGGTAAAATTTTTGCCAATTATTTTTCTTTATTCTCCACTCCTTAGCTTCTCAAAAAAGAAAGCACGTTCCTTCCAAGCATAGCGTCTAAAAAACATTTATTTTCCTTTCCGGAGAGCAAAAATGAACATGAATGTTCCTGATGCTAGTTTGAATGCATGAAAAGCCATTCTTTTCTGAGGGATTTGTATTTACACGTGATTAATTAATTTAATGTCCAGCCAGTCTCTTTTTTCGCCCTTGGTTTGTTGATCCTTTTCAATAAACGTCATCACGAATCTTTATTGTAAAACAAATGAATATAATGAAAAAAAATGAAAGCTCGCCATTCTGTAATGCAAAGCTTGAAAAATTTAGCGAACTGACAAAGATGCTGAAAGCGACCATTCTTCTTGAAAGAACCTTGAAGGTAAGTTAAAATATCTTTCTTGCACTGAATGTTTTTTTTTACTCCCAAATATTTACAATTACTCTATATTCTTGTTATCTACTTTGTACAAATGTTCCACTCTCTTTACAACACTTGTTCAGCGGCATCGCAGCTGTTTGTATTGCTTGCATTTTAAAAACCTCGGTAGACAATCTCTCTTCATTAGGTAATATATTTGTTCTTGTGCCGGTTGGAAAGTCGTCGTTGATGGATTCTCCATGTTCATTTCGACTGTATTGCGCGTCTTCGAATCGATGCTAATCTGAGGGGAAAGAATAAATTGATTTTTTATATAGTTTTATACATAAGAATGGGAGGAGTGAGAGTGAACAAGTTGTCAACGAGTTGTGTTCGCACTGATTGTTTGTAGTTTGTTGTAACAAATTTGGAACAACAAGTTCCTTGTATATTTGCATCGTGATTATAATAATGATTTATCATAATAGTATAACGGTAATAGTATAATTTCGTTCAAACGCCAGATAAATTTACTGTGGCAAAGCTTTCGATCTGCAAGCTCGGATCTTCATCATAAAGATTCAGGGTTACGGATCGAAAGCTTTGCGATAGTAAATTTACGCGGTGTTTCTTCAAAACTATTTTTTGATAAATTTGGAACATACGAACGGTAGGAGGATAAATTCGGAACATTTCTTCGGAGGATAAAATCGGAGCATTTTTCGAACAGTAGAAAAATTAATTCGGAACATACGAACAGTAGGAGAATAAAACTTTTCCAATTGCGAGAAAACTGGTAGAGCTATGTAATGTAACTCAGTAGAAGTACAATTGTACCACGACTTAGACTATCGAGCCACGTTAAGAATTCTCACCTCAGTTGGGGACATTATAGAAATATATGATTCATAAATTCGCTTTGCTTCGCACGCTCTCAGATCCCCGTTCGCCTGTTTGTACTTTTCCACATCGAGCCAAAAATTAAGATTTTCTAAAGAATGCTGACTCTTCAAGAAATCCTTAAACATGACGATGCCATATTCATGATTCAGGAGGGCGTCGAAATTTGTTGCCCATTGCTTTGCCTCTTCCGCCGTCGGTCTGAATGAAGAAAAACTGCACATCAAAATGCACACTCTTAACAATCACACCTTTACCACAATGACAGTCACAACTACATCTCCATGTTATCCACAGGCTTGCTACAAGTAATTGTTTGAACAAGTTGTAACAAGTCTGCAAATGACATGTTGCAACAAGCCTGATGTTGGGTTATTTCCTTGGATTTTGACTTCATAAAATTGCAACTTGTCGGTAAAACTGACAACTTGCAACTAGTAGGGGGGTCGGTTGTACGAAAGCTGTAAAGCGCTATCCATCGGATAGTAATTTTTCAATTCCTGTTGAAAGGCATTTAAGGCACTGACACCAGGGATATTGAATTCGTAAGAGATAAAAAGTGACTTCATCTTGAAAATGCCAAACTTTAATATGGGTTTTACCAGTTACTGAACATGTTTAGAATGTTTGAAAAAATCATGGATATCCGATGGATAGCGATGTTCACCTTTCGTACAACCGAGCCCTGGCCGTTTCTTACTGTGTACATCAAAACCCCCTCCCCCCCTCCAACCAGCCTCATGTCGTCTGGGAAAATCATGCACACAATCATGTAAACAGATCCTTTGTTCAATTCTCTACCAGCAGAGGATTATTGACACTAGATCGATATCGGGCTAAGCTTTTTGCATGAAATAGTCAACTGCCTCCGTGCATGGATGGGTCAGCTGGTTCAGATTGAACTCCAGAAACGAAAACAACATAAGTGGAACGTCTATACTTTGTAACGAATCTTAATCAAAAGTAGCGGTCGAATAAGGGCTGCCAGTCAGTTTGTTAATTTAAAGTGTTTGTAAGGAAATCTGACCATGCAAGTACTAATATGAACGTTTTAATTTTCTCAGACTGCTTTTTGACTGATAATAAGCCCACATCAGCTATATCCGTTCCCGTTCATTCAGGATAAGGTCTAGACAGCTCATTTTTAAAATCAGCCTTTTTTATCGACCGCTAGGTATTTCGTCTCCAAAAACCTCATGAAGACAAATCAATGTTTCTTTTCTAAATACTTTAAATTCAAAATCCTGAAATTCCAATTATATTTTTCACATTTTTTCATAGTTTATATTTTTACTATGCTTCGTTCTTTAAAATATTTTTAAAAGTTGTACAACAGATTCAGATTGAGTTACGAAAACTGAGACCGAGTTACGTAACATTCAAGCATAAAGTAAAAGACATCAAGCATACAGTAAAACATATACTCACCTCGGTATGCCAGCTGCAACTTGTTTACCTGCACTCAAATTGAATGCCCATCTGAAAAAAGAAATTAAGAATATATAAATGGTTCCATGAAATATATAGGAAATTACGGGTCGACGAATACGTATATGTAGTGTTAATGAACTACTGCCTTACAGTGTTCAAGGCAGCTGTTTTTATCCTAATAGAAGTATATTTTGAAAAATATTTTTTGTTCCAGAATCTTTAAGTTATCATCTTTTTGTACCAGATTGATGTTTTTGATCTCAGATGTATCACGAGTGAGTCTTTCGACTTCATTGCATTAAAACTAGGGCCGCGATCAGATTTCCCACCGACACTAATTCATGTGACATCATTAAGTTATACCCATTTCTAACCTTTTATTAAAACCTCTTCCGTTATTCTTTCTCTATTCGATAGACCGATACCAAAGCAAAGAAATATCAAGCGTTGAAAAATATCGAGCAAAAAATAATGAACATTTGATTACCAACACCTCAAGCCTGATTGTTGTTTACTTCGAGTCTATTGGGTCGGATATTCATGCCGAGACAGCCCAGTTTAAAATTTAAACTGTTCAGTGTAGAATCCCATACATAGCAAAAACGATATGCATAGACTAGTTTCTAGAAAGTCAGCCTAGTTGCCTAAATCAGCCAGTTAACGCTAAAAAACACAACGTTATTAAAAATGATCAATATAATGATTTATAATATTATTTAATCGCTTACAAGTTTCGCCAAAATCCTGTATTGGTTCTTCGTGTAGACGAAATCGTTTTAACGCGTCGAGGCATGATGATATTACCAAATTTGTACCAAATTTGAATGGACTATATCATTCTCTTAGTATATATGAGCTACAACTCTCTCAAATGGACAAGTCGCTGAGAGCTTTAAAGCTATAACTGCATTACGCACCTGCGTTTGTGTGTTAAGCCTTCTATACACTGTACTCTGTTTCACAAAAATTAACATGACAAAATACGCCCTGTCGTTTAATATTGAGATAAGAGATGCATTCAGCTGTCGCTGTATTTCATTGGTCTATGGTTTGCGCTACCTATCATCCCATGTAATTACGAGCCATAATTGCAACCGGCTAATTGAATTAGCAAGATACGATTTGAGATCTTCAGATTGTCGTCTTTCTACAACAGCAACGCTGTTCGCTTCGCTTGTTAGATATGAATCGCGCCTATTTCCACTAGCAAAATCTATAAATATACTGAAATGATAACTCCAGGTGAAAGTACCATGTTCGGGCGAATCTAAAGATGGCGGAAATTTGATTGACAAACATAAATATTGTAAACCGTTTTAACTTCATGCCTAGCACTTTCTCCTCTTTCATAAATACCGTACCGAGAACCAACTTAAGTTCAATAGAAAGAATTTGACGCTCATGCAACAGCTTTGAATGTCGTGAAAAAGTTTTAACACCATTTTCTCTGTCTATTTCCCTTCTTTCAAAGACATAATCGCGAAAAGCGAGTTGCAACTTAATAAATCATGACATTACTTTTTAAATCAAAACAAAAACATTAAATCTCGACATATTCCTGGTAAAATGGTGTCAATCGCACCAACAAGAGAATGGTACTTGAACGTCAATTTAGCTTTAAAGATGGCGGCCAAGTTGTTGTTCTAGTCTACGAGTTTTCAATCAGAAACATTTTTTCAAAGAGGGAAAAAATGGGACAGTCCTGCTTGTTTTTGACGTACCTGTCTGGTTCTGGCTTGACATTTTTACTCTTATGTAAAAAAGTAATCTTATGGTTCGTGAACTTATGACATGATAATACAGTCGCTTTGAAAATGGTATCAAAATGACTACAACCATCATATTTGTTGCATGCACATGATAAATTTTCGCCATCCTGGCTTGGCCTGGGGCAGCTTATCTGAGATTAGCTTCGTGGCGTTCTTAGCCCATTAAGGTTATTTCATGTAACTTGAGCCTTTTAGCTGTATCATTTGTCGCTGTTTGTAAATCTTACCATGTAATTCGTTATTGAGGAACAATAAATTCTTATTATTATTGATTGGTGTAAGACACTGGTGTATTCAGATGATAGTTTTGTGAGACGCTGGAGTAAACAGATGGTATTTTTAAAAGAGACAAACATGTAACGAAATATTCTTTTATATCTAAAGAACAAAAACAGCATTCAAAACATATACTATCACAATTTTCCCCAGTGTTTATTTTTAGATACTTGATTTTTATATTATCTGTTATCAGAATGTTTGTTATCACATATTCAAGTAAAGAATTAATTTTCGCCTCTTCATCTCTGATTTGAGCTGCCCACTCACATTTAACGACCAATACCGCTATTTATAACGTAGTATTTGTAAATTCTGAACGCTCATTCGCTAAGAGCCATGTTGCGATAACTCAATGTCAACGGGGAAAATCCTCCATTGCTCTTCTGTTAAAACATTTAAAACATAAAAAACGCATTTTGAAAAACCGCTTTGGTAATTATTGTGTCCTGATCACCTTCAGGGTAACCAATCAGAGAAGAGAATTATATAAGACTTAAACCTCCCCTTTTATATCATCACGTCGCGGCTGCTGTTAAGTCATGCGTCTTTTACACGCTCTCCATACACGTGCAGAGTAGTATTTTTATTTTCATCTGACAACACTTAACATCACGACACAATCGAAATCATGATTACATTTAAGATTACGTTGATACCAAAGAAACTAGAATCAGTTTTGAAGTATCACATGAACGAACAGACGGTAGAGGTATTGGAAGCGAAATCTGAACCTCTCTAATATAAACTCAAAGTAGCATCATTTACACCTGAGTATATAACACCAAACCACAACAATCAAAGTCACAATTACATTTAAGGTTAAGTTGATATAGAAAGAAATTTATTACTCAGCTCCAAAATATCACATACTCGAACAGACTTGACCGCGTAGCTCAGTTGGCTGAGCATTGGGCTTTTTATTCAGCTTAGCCTCAGGGGCAGGGTCACCACAACAGCGTGAGCCAATTACTGTGGGCCCGTATAACCCATCCCACTCTGTCAACTTTCCCTGTGGGAGGAAACCGGAGTATCCGATGAAAACCCACGACTTTCGGCAGAGTGTTGACTACACTCTTTTCACACGAGGACTGGGTTCAAGTCTACCTTACTGGGGATCGAACTCGGAACCTTAGAGATGAAAGGTGAGTGGTATGACCACTACCCCACCGTCCAAAGGTCGTAGGCCTCATTTCCACCGTGGTCAGGCTTATTTTTCAGCTTGCCCGGTGTGGATATACCACCCTGACGACAAACAACAAATTTAATAAACTCTTGACAAATAAAATTAAAAAAGCCTGCATACTAAAGCATACTAGCTTTGTATAAATTTGAATTTAAATATATGAATTTTTATATGAAATGAAGCAGTAAATCAATAATTTTGCTTGCATTTTATATATGAAAACAATTACAAATTCCTCTGGCATAATTCGTTTAATTTACATTGTTAATAAATAATGATATGTTTTTTTGTGTAATTCTGGGGAGAGAAAAGCACAGGGAGGGTTTGCAAAGACATTTAATTCCGCTTGTTCTTTAGGCATTAAAAATTGCAACGTTTTCGATGCCAAAAAATGCAAGCCTTTACATGTTTCATGATCTTTTTCCAATATGCACTAAAAATCACAATGTTATTATTATATTATTATTATTATTAACTTCATATTTACCCAGGATACCCACATCACAGAAGTGATTTTCAGTGGGGTCCTGCAACTCTATAAATTACATTAAATATTTAGTCATGCACTATTTACATGAACACGTATATACAATATAATTTATACATATAACTTTATAATGTATAATATAAAAGCAACCGCATCGAAACGAAACACAACGCACTTCAAGATCATTATTCAAAAACAATAATTCAATCAGTGTAATGACGGAACAAATACATATGCTCATTTCGCTGCGATGCGTTTGAAATGGAAATCAGAGAAAATAAAGAGAGAGAGAAAAGCTGAGAAAGATTAGTAATTAAGTGAAAAGTGATATAGTGGAGAATGAAAGAGAAAGAGAGGTTTATACCTCGTGTACACACCGTCTTTTTAATAGTTTTTTAAAGTTATATAATGAAGTAGCATTTTTTAGTTCATGTTCCAGATTGTTAAAGTCTATAGCAGCTTGGTACGTAGGTCGTTGTTTATGCATGTTATATGCATGTTATATGCAGGTTACAATTTTTTGATTTTTTAGACATTTCTATATGAACAATAACTGGTAAAAGCCATATTAATAAAGTTCTGCAATTTCGAGTTAAAGTCACTTTTTACCACTGCGACCTCAATATATTTCTTGTGTCAGTGCTCTTTATGTCTTTCTTATGCCATGCGACAGTTGAAAAACATTATCCGGTAGATAGCGAACTGCCAACCATTCGTAAACAACCAGTCGTCCATGAATAAAATTGTGGAAAATTTAACGTGGCCCTGTAGTGTTATTGTTAAGATCTTCCAAAAACTCGTCTCTTATATTAAGGCTAGTAAAAATGCAGAAAATGTTCAAAATGTTTTAAAATTTTGCGAATATTTTCGTGGGATGATATGCTGGATGAAACTTGTGGTTCCAATTAATCTCAAAAAATTTCTCTTGCTGAGAAAGCCACCGTACGTCCAATTACTGAACAACTGCATTCACGCTGTTACATTCAATCAACGTTTAAATCAATTAACTTTTTCATCAAAAACTATGAAAACTTTTAAATTGAAACTTTCAATTTCACTATTCATGTTTTGAAAAGATTGGCTCGAGAAATTACTGATCAAATATTTGATTTTATTTTTCAAAATAACCATGCTATAAAAGCATTGTTCGTTATGCCGCACTCATGATGAAAGTTGAGAATCAATGTTAAAGAATTTCGGTATTCATTCATTCAAAATAATCTAGGCGATGCTGGATGGCAAATATCTTCCAAATCCATGTAATTTCAGCATTTTTAAGTTAAAGTCAGCTTTTTGTCCTCTGCAAGTTCAATATCGCTGCAGGTGCATGTCATTGGTTTTTACACCTTTTTGTGGCAGTTGAAAAGATCATTGTTCGGTGGATAGCGCTAATTAGTTTTGGCACAACTGCTCCTTGAACTTTAGTATGTGTTTTACAAGTTACTGAACGTGTTCAGATAATCACTGTGTTGCTTTTGCTGTTCATCGCCGACCCCAGACACATAAATCGCCAGCTAACACTACACAGCTTGTTTTGTCCAAAAGGAATCAGCGTTGAAGGCTTATGGACCGGACAGTTCCTCTTGTATGTCACTGATACAATGGAAATCGCTCGAGGCATCAAAGGTATCTATCGAACACTGTTTATATCATTTTGTAAACCAAAACGGTACAAACCTCAGTTTTAATGTCAAATCTATCAGAATTGAAGTGAAACAATAATCTGTGCTTTTTCATAATTATATGCAATAATCTCCCGATGATATCTTTGAAACCTCGGCAAACCGGTTAACAATGCAATATATCAGAATATCAAATGCACACTACTATTATAGCGAGTGTACATTACAGTATTAATTGCATCTTTTGCACAATTGCGGCATGCCGGTATCTCATCTTTATGAATATAAATTGCTCTACAAAGATTAAATATAGGCGATCACAAACCTTGAACAGCAAGAAGAATACGCTTGAGGGTCCGTGACAATTTCGTTCGATTCTGCAGGGTTGATTCTCGAGTGTTGCGAGCCCATGGGCTAAAAAAAACAAGATAAGCCTCTTGACTTTGTGCATGTGTGAATTTATTGAACTATATATTTTGGCAGAATAAAAACATCAGCACGCTTGTAAATAATTAAACATATTTGTAGGCTTCGTCGAATTCGGATTTCCCAAGACGAAATTTACTAACATATAAGCAAGGCATTTCGAAATTGGCGGCCCTCGAAATAGTCGACTGAATGACATAATTAAACTGAAAGTAAAACACAATTTCAAGCTGTTTGATATTTCAAGCGAAAAATTACCAAAGGCAGTTTAAAGATTATTTCCAGTGTAGTTTTTGATGCAAATATTATCAATCTATAGATCGATCTCTCGTGACAAAAATGATTCATAGTGTGGAAAACAATGTCTCCTGGTTTTTTCACCTTCAGGGAAACATGGCTAGAAAACAATGTTTCTGGTTTGTCCACCTTCGGGAAAGATGGTTAGGAAGCAATGTTTACTGGGTTGTCCACCTCCAGAAAACATGGCAGTCATGGCTAGGAAACAATGTTTCCTCGTTTGTCCACCTTCAGAAAGCATGGCTAGGAAACAATGTTTCCTGCTTTGTCCTTTACCTATGGGAAATTTTCCTGTCTTTGGGATACTTTTGGAAACATTTACCGTCAGCTTTTGGAAGAGATTTACAGAACAAACGCATCACGATATAAAAAGTGCTGGCATACAAATTTAACTTGCTTTTTTTCTTCGCTATAAAAGTCAAGGTAGAATCGAAAGAATCGGTCATTAGATCCGAAATCAATCAGAAGGATAACAAAAGAAACGAAATTGCTCCTCAGCAATTCCGATTTATTTTTGATAATTACAATTTTCAGTTTAATTTTTAAAAAAAACAACAATTGATATTGGAACGAGATTTTCTCAAGTGTTCGAACCGAAGTACTCCTTTCGAGGTTATTAATTCTTAACGCATTCACCTTTGATAAATTACATTTGCACACACGCTAATACGTCTGCCGGCGGAAACACACGCTAAATCTTAAATTCGACTATAAACCTTACAATCTCAGTGTCTAGCGCACGTTTCTAAGACTGGTTTCAAAATAGACGAATGTAAAAACGACGAATAACAATAATTCGGCAGTGCATGTAACGAATGAACTGTCTTAAAAACAAAATCGTGTTAAAATAAAGTACTTAAAATTCTTGCCAGCTGAACCAGCTTCTTATAAAATATATTACGGATTAATTCCAAGGATTTGCCCCACACTGTACAAGCAATTTCGCTTTTTCTTTCTCGTGTATTTCAGCGATGAAAACAACACCCAGTTAATGTGCGAGCGTGGTGCACACTTCAGGGCATTTCGTCCATATATATATATGTCTTCCAGTCATGCAACAAAACTTGTAAACGGGGCTTTTCTATATGTAAAGATCACCCGAACATCTATTCTCTACTGAAATCTAAATTACACATCTACAGACATACAAATACATGGTTGTAAAAATGCTTCAAGAGTCAAAGTCGACGAAATCTTGGCTTCTGTCAAAGTCATTCAATTCTAGCGTCATATACTCAATATATGTTGCGTCTGGTAGCCTAATATAAGGAGCTTCGCAAGAAACAAAACTGAATGCCTGTGTCAGTAAAAACAATCGTAACTCTAACCGTTGACTCTAAGGCCATGTCTTCAAACGCCGTCCCCAATCGAAAACCAAATTGTCTCTCTTTGGCTTTACTTTTCAAAATCAAGCCGACTTTGTATATTTCGGATCGACAACTCGACCGAAAGTGTTGGCAATTGTCATTTCAAAATGCTTATTAAGTCCGCTGCAGATGACGACTCGCTAAAACGAGATTAATATGAATGTACCCATGGCAACAGTTTCGCCATCTGTCGCATTGTCGAATGTAATTGTCCGTGATTATTGTGCATTACTACCATCGTCATTAAGTTTTGTCGCTGTATGGTACAGTTCTACAATGTGCAACTGAGCTACGCTTGACTAGCGCATCTTGCAACCAAAATTTATTTTTGATCAATTGCATACGTAGAAATACAAATATGACGTGGGAAATTTACAGATATATGCGGGCAATCGATTGTTATCAGTCTGGGCGATTCTTTCTAAAAATGACATTTTTTAAATCTTGGAAATTTTCTACACAATTGTGCAATCTAGATATGACTCATGAGATTGGATGTGATTTTAAATAGACCTTTAAATAAGCAAAAGGTATTTAGAGAAAATGCTCGATTTTAATCGAAATTGCTTGAATATATGCACGACTGCACACAATATCGTACCTAAAGCAATGTCCATGGGCGGGCCAGGGTGGCAGTTGACTCTTGGGACATGGAATTTATCCTGTGTTGTGATTGGTTAAATTTTTATCATTAGTTTTCAACGAATGACAGCGCGTCATGTATACACAGCCTAAAACGCGCAGGTAATTACAAGAAGTCTGTTAACATCTTGCAACAGACTTGTTATCAACCAGCCGATATTATATCAGGATGCGTTCCCATGGCTTGCGACCATGCATCGATAGGTATTAAATAAAACCCAAAAGCCGGAAACACGTCATATTTTGAGATCGACGGCCATGTTGAATGGCCCTTCTCATGGAGTGAATCGATGTAGTTTCTGTTTAAAAAGTGATTTGTTGGAATATGACGTACTTCCTGCTTCAAAACCTTACTATAGATGTGCTATCCAGCTTCAATGTATCTCAATACTTGCGACAGCTTGTTGATCACAAGTCTGTAGTAAGTTGCCAACAGACCTTTGTTAGTTGATTGTCAAAACTTGTTTTTCACTTGTTTTTGTGTATGTATTCGTATGCACTCCATTGAAGTTTAATCAGTTTAATCATAGACAATCTAAGGAATGGACTGGAAACGCAAGCTAAAGTTTACGCGACATCCGTGATACGCTTTACTTTAGAACCCTGTAACTTCACTTTAAATACATTTCTGGACTTCGTATTTACATATTTTAAACAAGAACAGAAATGTGAATGCAACTATGGACTTTTAAAACTTTTCAGAGAGATAAACAAGGCGGAAAATCACCATTTAATGTTTCCGTGAACCTTTTTCAACAACAACAATGGCAACATTTCTGTAGTCAAAAAGAACGCAAACATTCAGCGTTGGGTTTTAGCTTTGTTATATCCATGAAAGAATTTTAAAAGTCAATAGTTGCATAGACATTGCCGTTCTTGTTTAAAATATGTAAAGAGAAAGTCCTGAAGTATATTTAAAGTGAAGTTACAGGGTTCCAAAGTATAGCATATCAGGCCGTATCACGGATGTCGCGTCAGCAACATTGACGCTTTAGCTTGCGTTTCCAGTCCATTCTTTTGATTGTCTATGGTTTAATTAATCGTTTACAAACATTTGTGATAAATTCAGTATCTCAAAGCGAAAGATAAATTCACATGACATCAGATGACATATGACATCATATGACATATTTACGCGTTATTGTACCAGAATTGCTTCGCAAGTAATACTATGCTGCATGTACACTTAAAAAAGGCCAAAGACTTGTTGCAACGTGTCAACATGACAGCGAGTTGCAACTGCAACACGCTGGTCAATCTCAACAAGTGGCAACAAGCCTGTTAAAATAATGACAACAAGTCTGTTGCAAGATATGTCAATAGACGTGTTGCAGCCGGGCTATCGAGTTCACACGTAAAAACGCACAGGTTGTTGCAAGTCTGCAAACAAGTTGTAACAAGTTTGTTCCCAAGTTGTCAACAAGTTGTCTTCGCACTGCTTGTTTCGTGTTTGTTGGAACAAGTTTAAAACAAGCTGTTAAAAACTTGTAACAAGCTTGGTGACATTATCGGACATGTTACAAGGTCGTTCGAACAAGTCCGGTACAGTTACGATATAACAAGAATGTCACAAGGTTGACGAAACAAGGTTGTAACAATATTGTTATCATGATTGTAACAGATTTCTTGGATCAAGCTTGTGACAAGTCTGACAAAATCGGCAAGAATGTTACAAGTTGTTCCAAACTTGTTGACAACTTGCGACAAGCAGTGCAAACACAACTTGCTGACAGCTTGTATGCAGACTTGCTACATGTTGTGAGATTTTTACGTGTGTAATGCCCACAACAACCTGAACCAACAAATTTAGGGGTTGTCCCCTCGCTCGCCTACGTAAAGGCATTGGTCTAGCTACACGACTGTGGACCTCCACTCCCATGTAGAAACTAATCACTAGAGATTTCCTGAATTAGAATCAATTAACTAAGATTTCCCGAATTTTCTTGAGTGTTCACGAAACAAAAGACTAAAGTAAAGTAATAAACGAAATTCATTGTAAATTGATTAAAAAGAATTAATTAGTCGGTTTCAGTAAGTAGCACTGTGTATTTATAAACATAAGCTGTTCGGCTACTTTCAATATTATTTAAATATAATTTTGTCATAGTGACGAAGACCACACACAAACCAGTCTGCGTAACATCCTTTGATCAAATATAAGACGAAAGTAATTCTGGAATCATCACCTTGTAAGCTCAAAATTTGAGGTGTTTAAAAAAAAGACAAAAGTTTTGGTGATATTTCCACTTTGATATGACAATGACTTTGCAATAAAGTTGAAATATCACCAGACGTTTTTGCCTTGTTTTTTCAATAACTTAAATCTTGAGTTTACAAGATCATGATTTTCGGAGATTGTTTCGTCTTATACTGCCTAATAGCTTGTGTGATTTAGCGCAGTCATCAAGCTGATATCAGGATGCGTTCGCATCACTTGATCCAGCTGGATCACAATAAGTCTGCTATAAGTTGTCAATAGGTTTGATGCAAGTTAGTCGATTGTCAAGACTTTTTATCATCATGTTTGACGCATAGTTTCAAGATATGTTTCAGACTTGATGCAACTTAATGAAGCTAACAGACTCGATGCAACTTGATAAAGCCACGAAGATTTGATAGAACTTGATGAAGCCAACAGGCTTGATGCAACATGATGAAGCCAACAGACTTGATGCAACTTGATGAAGTCAACAGACTAGATGCACTTTGATGAAGCCAACAGGCTTGATGTAACTTGATGAAGCCAACAGGCTTGATGTAACTTAATGACAAACTTGCATATCTAGCTGCATCAACTCTGTGGCGTTTCTGTTCTGGCTGTGTGGGCCAATCTATTCAATGAATTGCCATCAACAGGACAAACAAATTGTTACTTTTAAGTAACGACTGAAACATCAGCTCACAAATTTGCGGCATGCATGTATGGCAGCATGTACAGGATTTGCCCCAGCTTATTGGCTGCTGCGGCAAATACCTAAAAATTTTCCTTTTCGAAAACAAAGCTGTTCGGGGATGGCAAATGTTAATGTCGTCGTAATGGCAAACCGTGTTCTATGCAAGGGGTCATTGCAAGTTCTCCAAAATCGGTTGAAACAATAATTTCGTGCAAACGAGAGGTTTTTAGTATCTCTTGTCAACATGCAGATCTGTGTTGATCAACAAAGCTGCCAGGTCAAGAGCCATGGGCGGAGCTAGAAAAGTGTACTACTTGAGAAACTTGAAGGAAAAATTTGAGCCCGAAGTTTAGGTTGTGCAATTAAGCACGAAAGGTTTCAGTAAGACTTATAAACAATTGTCAGCTATTATAGTTAAAACCAGGAAGACGTTCTTCGGCATTTGTAATGCGTCTTTACTCGCGGTACAGGTCAGACCTTAGATGAAGGACAATAAAACAGCCACAACGGCTGATAATTAACGAAACTGAAAATGTTTAAAAAAGAAATGAACAATTAAACGGTAGCATGGAAGATTTTAATCATTCAAAAATGCTATACTGTAGTTCACAAGGTCGTTTCTTTGCTGCGAGTTTAGGTGCGATTTTCTAAATTTGATGGATGCAAGAGCAGACTAGCGGTAAGTCTTCACGACAGATGGAAGAATCAACGACTTCATCCAGATAGTGAATTTCACCAGCTTAAGTCATCAAGATGAATTAAGTCTTCTCGCTTCACTTTTGAACACTTGAAAAGTCTTGACAATCAACTTGCATCAAGCCTGTTGACAACTTGCAGCAGACTTGTTATGATCAAGCCGGAGCAAGCGATGTGAACGCATCCTGATATCCGCTTCATGACTGCAAGAAAACGAATCTGCACCCGACTTGCTACAACTTGCGCGTTGCTGCCTGTGTATATACTGCGAAGATCAACAATAATAGATCAATTCGCTCACAGCGATCGTACAAAAATCGCCTATGTTTATCTTTGCAAGCACTTCGCCGAAACTGAAGCGGAAATCTCGTGAATCATAAACTTTATATTTTAGCAGCTCAAACTGTATTAGTCATTTTCTAGTCAACACTGCAAAGTATGCATTGATAGTTTGAAAGGACAGTGCGATAGAAAACACCATAAGACTTGGGACTAATACGGTAAACAATATTTGAGGCTTTTCCTTAAAGATAACGAGGCCTCTCTTATATTTTTCTCCTCCAACTTTAAAACTTCGCGTTGTCTCTCTAAGCAATGATCCTCTGTGGATGCTCCTCGCTTTTCAAATGGGAAATGGCCAATTAAATTTACACAAACGATTGGAGTGTTTCTTTCACTGTTTTGGAGCCTCGTTTACTACCTTCACGTTAAATTGAGGCAGGGCAAGACTGACTACAGTAACTTATGTTTTGCGCCTTCAAGAAACACACAACAGACGCGATTTTCAATTATTGCAAAATTTTTATTTGCATATATATACTGTCCGCCTGCAGATACCAAGCAAACACAGGACATTGCCAGAAAATTCGTTCATACGTCACCAACGTATTGCATGATCGCATTATTCTGATGACGTCGTTTAACAAACGTTGGTTCAACATTAGCGATAAGAAGCGAAGATAACGTCGATTTATGGCTGATCAAATGAAGTCGATATCGCTTGTAATCTCAACGTTGTTGCCTCACGCATCTTGCATGCGAGTTGCGCAAAATTGCGCAATAGCGCGCAAAATTGCGCGTCATCAAAATGAGTTCATCAGGAAAGTAACGAGCGCAAATGATTGCATTTTGAACCTTTTCAGTTCGCATCTTGCTTGAAGCCCTTAAGTTAGACCTTCGTCGAATTCGGTTTAAATCGTTTCAAGCAGGGAATGATCCTATGTTTTTGTGTGTTTTTGACTGCACTACCGACACCATAGGTCACCAAACCATGCACGCACGCGACCACACGCACGCGACTGCCTATCTATTATATCATTATTCCAATGGATCGCGTGCGTGCGTGCGTGCGTGCCATTGCGTGCGAGCATAGTTGGGCGACCTATGCCGACACTGGCAACGTTAGTGACCTTTAAGTGCTTAAAGCACAATTTATGTACACCAAAATTCATCGGCAATGATCCTAATATCCTATACCTGTATAATCTACAATTCATCTACAATTGAGGAAAACAATTTTTATTCCATATATGTTCGCCGAATGTCGTGTAACTTCGCTTACATCGCCGATGACCGATTTCAAAGTCTTATGATCGTCATTCGTCGGAGTTCACTGGTAAGCTGTTTTTACGACCAATCGCCGACTATGTGGTATTAAAGGAATAGTCTTGATTGGTTTAGATCCTACCTCAACAATATCACGACTAATTGAAAAAAGCGTGGGGTTCCACAGGGAAGTAACCTCGGCCCTATGTTATTCCTCTTGCATATAAATGACTGGTAAGTCATTACAGTACGTCACATGAGAGATTTGTGTCATCCGCAAACAACATTGCCCAGTTAGATCTTTTAAGACAATGCCTTAAAACATCTAACTGCATGGGCAATGTTGTTTGCGGATGGCACTAATCTCTCATGTGACGTACTGACTTCTCGAGAGATTAAGGCAAAACTCAATGAAGACCTTCTAAGAGCATTGAGGGGTAGCTTTCAGGAAATAAACTTACATTAAACAACAGTAAAACTGAATTTCTGATAATAGGTTCTAGATACCAACTACCTAATCTTGAAAATAACCTCGAAATTACGTTGGGAGAAAACAATATTAAGCGTATGACCAATAAAGTATCACTATAGGAGTCATTGTTGACAACCAGTTAAATTGGAAAATGCGAGGTGGAAAGTAAAATTTCGAAAAATACTGCACAATTTCGAAGAGCAAAACCATTTGTTTCCCAGCATATTCGTCCTAAGATGTACAATACGTTAGTATTGATTTACTTTACATATTGCTCAACAGTGTGGAATGATGGTTTAAGTATCATCCTTAGTAAACTCTTAAAATTACAAAGAAGACACGCACGCGAGTAATTACTGGACAAACGTACGATGTTAGTTCCACCCAAATACTTAAGAACCTCTCATGGGAGCCTATTGAAGACATTGTAAAAGGAAAAGAGTTGCTATGTCATTGAAGGCTTTGACAGACAGGCTTCCTGCTTACCTTCAAGAATTGTTCTCTAAATGCAATAATAATAAATACTGCCTCAGGAGTAACAATTCCAAATTAGCTCTACCTAAGCAAAAAACTAACGTTTTTAAACGAAGCTTTTCGCATAAGGCAGCACAAGAGTGGAACGAGCATTCAAATAGCATAACTGAGAAAATTGACGAAATTCCCTTAGCCACATTTAAGCGGCGAATATAATTACTGATATTTCATAATTATTGCATTTTGCATGTTTTCAGTATATAGTATTTAACTACACGGCCCTTTGAAAACCAGATTCTAAAATGTTTTACTGAATAGGCTACCGTGCACAAAGAATTGCATTAAAGTATTAAAGTATTGCGAATTATGGAAAGCAGTGTTTAATTTTGTTTTTCAAATTCTCTCATGCAATATGGGGAGAATTACATGGGAGCATGTCACAAGGTTGCTAACGCAATAACGTCAATCCACGTATCTTTCCAATCGATAAGGACCGATTTGCATGCATACAGATCCCACACAAAGATCTGCGTCAGATATCGTCAAAAATAATTTCGTTCAAGTCACGATCGTTACAACATAATGGAAACGCCGACGGGAAAATGTATTGTATCCGTCTTCACAATGGACACCCCCATAGCAACTAATTTATTTGATCATTTCTCGTCAGACATACAAAGCAACGACAATTAAACCACTTTTGGCTTAAAAACGTGAAATTTGCTCCCGCTACATAGGACAGCAAATAAGCTTGATCGAACTTTCATACCCACGCTAAGGCTACCAGAATAAATTAAACTGAACCTTTAAATAACAATTGTCGAGCAATCCGAAGCTGAATCCAGAATACGGGCTTCAGCATACAACGCGAGTCCCCCAATCCTGCATGTACGAATAGTTCATTCTTTACATTATAAATTTCCCTCATTGTCTTAAAGCCACGCGAACAATATCCGCAAATGCTTGAAATAACTATTTTATATTGACCCAGTGCGTACTGAAAATATTCTGGCCGACAAGTGCAAAAAACATTATTAACATGGAAAATTGAAATGCTGAACTGTAGAATATACAAGCAATGGCCAGAATTCATTTGTTACATGTACGTCCTGCGTTTGGGGGAGGCAGTCCAGGTATCGAAGAGGATGCATTAGGATTTGGGCATCGCTCTTGACAATAAATGCTGTGGGAACTGCCAAGCGACATTTATGTACTGTGTATCTTTATCAAAATGTAGATTGCTTTTAAAAACGTCATATTTTAACAATACATGTACGTTTCAAGATGTTCGTTGGCCATCTCTTGCCGATAACTGCAACCGTTTTTCCTTCTAAATCAATTGACCTCCACAACTTTCCACATCTTGCTATTTGAGTTATTTTCTTGCCAAAATGACACAGAAAATGAAAGCTTCGTTGTCGAATTGACGTAAAATCTTGCGTTGTTTGGTAATCAAGGCCTAGAGTTCCAACGCTTTTAATGTCTAGTTTTTTCACCCATTCGATTCAAAATAGCTACCTTGTTAAAGGTTTTAAACAGGTGCAACATTTCTTAATAAAGGCTAAGTTATACCCAAACAACACGAAGTTCTTCGCATGAAAGTGATTTGATCTGCAGATTAGTATATTCGAAAACGCTCGGAACACTGAGTTTCTTTAGTAACCCAAACTTGTTTCTTATACGCGGACTCAATGCTTCATTCTCAAACGGTTGACTTTACATCAGTATTAAAATTGGGCAAGATTTCGTGCACGCGTTTAAGCGAGAACAAACCACAGCAAATACGGCGCCTTCGCAGCAAGTAAATTTTGCTCGGTCGGTAAATAAACCAATTCGGGACGAATTCGTTCAATGCATTTAGTTCAAGCGTAAACTAAGCGAGACACAGGAATGAAATCGACAATGTAATATTGTGACTGTATTGTGGCGAGTTAACCGAAGCGGTACTAAACAGTTATAGTCTGCTATAGTGTTCATTTAAAGTCGCACTTACCATTTCAGCTAGCACAGCGTCTATCCTCCCTCAAGTTTGGGCTTACATTTCTTTACGAGTTCTAGACGTTTAACAAGATGGCAACGCTTTCAGATTATGGGATATCCTGCGTTTAACTTCGAGGTTAGGCGGTATATTTTGACTTTATGGCTTTAACTATACAAACACAGGGCGAATAATTAGCATTCGAAGTACTTTGGGAGTAGTTGTATTGCTCGACAGAAAATACCATGACAACACACGTGAACACGGCAAATGATTATTTTAAAAACATATTTTGTTATGCAAATATGCAGCACAGAATCAATTTCGCGTCGAGAACATTAACAAATGCAAGTTTACAGTAAAAATGAATGAAAATACATATTCGTTCATTTCAAGTCTGTAAACGGTAAATGTCGAAAACTTCAAGCAGAATTTGAAAAATAAAACAACCGAACCTTTGCACGGAGCCGAAATACGCAACGTTTCCTCCAAAAAACCAATTCAGAAACTTCTAATATGATAAATTATTCAGTTTTAATCTACACGGCTAAAATTGACGTGTATTACATACATTGACAGCTGTTTCAATGTGCTCCATTCAAAACTTGAAAACGCGAAAAAAACACGGATCGTTTTGCCGGCGAGAAAGGAGCGCGATGGGAACCTACAAATAGCTTTACATTTTCATGTCGCTTTCACAAAAACAAATTTAAGCAGAAAAAAGTCATTGTTTTTAGCGAATGCGTCAGTTACAGGTAGCAATTAAACTGGACTTAAAAGGAGCCGCAAGGTCGAGAGATATAATTACCCCTTGCAATCAAAATATAGGACGTTCTAACAAAGAACCAGTGAGCTCAAATATATCTGGAGTGAAATATATTAAACCATAATTAAACTGAAACAACTCAGTTTACCCCTTGCAATCAAAATATAGAACGTTCTAACAAAGAACCAGTGAGCTTAAATATATCTGGAGTGAAATACATTAAACCATAATTAAACTGGAACAACTAGCTCAGTACAACACAGTCCTATCATTATTAATAAGATTACGCCACGTTTTTTGAGCTTTAAATTGAACTACCAGCAAGTGACGAAAAAAAGTACTCCTCTTTGATTTCATATAACAGAAAAAATAGGACAGTTTTTACAGCCAATTACATTGCATTTTATCCAGGAAGAGCCGACTTCAATTTTAATATATTACACTAAGATTTTAATTGGATATTTACTGAGATATCGAAATATGAAGTCGGGCAAAAATTTTTGAGGATGCTAACAAATTGCAAGAAATAGCCTGTCATACAAGTTTGTAAGCAAACAACGAAAATTGGAACATAAATGTTTAATGCGAATTTTTACTTGACAGTTTGAAAAACGTGTCGCATTACTGGATTCAATAGGCCCTTTTTCTGATAGAAATTCTTGGTGTTCTCAATTACGCTTAGATAATGACGACCTTGGTTATAAATTCTAACTAGTCTCTAAACCATCTATTCTACTGGCTGTGCTGGAATTGACTTAAGTATTTACCAGTAGCGAAGCCAGCCCGACAATTTAGTCATGATATGCAAATTTAAATCATTATCATTATTCATTTCCCTAGAAATTGATTCCGTATACGGTCTATAAACAGTGAAAAATTTGCATTTGCATGACCAAATGTCGGGCTGGCTTCGCCACAGGTATGTATTTACTACTCACCTTAATTCGTCCAATTGAGGTATCATCCAAGAACAAGGCACAGGTCAATAAACTTGAGACGAATAGCAAATTCACATTGACTAGCAGAATTTAGAAACGATTGTCACAATTTACATAATTATATTTATTAAACTTGTTACATTCAAGATTGAAATCATCCCTAATCATATAATACAATAGTAAGCGTACTAATGCTATACTGTAGCATTTGCCAAGGTGCGATACAGTGAGTCAGCAGTAATCTTTGCCTGTACCAGCAAAAATATATAATATATGCACGGGAAAGGTATGGGTTCCTTCCCTACCTAAAGAAGAACCTAGTAGAAGAACCTGTACCTTTCGTGTACTATTAACTGCACTACCTACGTTAGTTCGAGATATGATATTATGTGTTCTGGTAACCACCAAATTGTTGTTTGAAAAAAAAGGGGTCCTATTTCACTTTCCCAGCTCTCAATCTCGTTCCCCGAGCCTGCGATCCCTTGGGAAGGAAACGGAGGCTCTGGGATAATCCGTGATCGACATACAAAAAACTGTATGTCGCCCGTACTGCGCATGCGTAGGAAATAAGCCACAAAAGCATTTTTCTAAAGTTTTTTGGAACAGTATTTGTACTATTTTGTTTGAAAATGTCAGTGGAAAATATTATTTTATTTCATTCTGTGTTGGACGAAGCATTAGAGCGACTGGGTAAGAAGAATCTCAAATTGAAGGAGTGTCAATACGAAGTGGTAAAGGCTGTTGTTGTCGACCGGAAAGATACGATTTGTATATTGCCTATTGGTCATGGAACGTCACTTATATACCAGCTTCTTCCCCTTCCCTAATGCTTATTGAATCTATTTATTTGCAACGCATGCGCAGTACGGGCGACATACAGTTTTTTTATGTCGATCACGGATTATCCCAGAGCCTCCGTTTCCTTCCCAAGGGATCGCAGGCTCGGGGAACGAGATTGCCCAGCTCTATATTTGGCAGTTCCCACGCCTCGGCCTAACTCGTTCTCAGGGCCTTTTTGTGGTTAAACATGTGGTGGACAGAGTCACTGGCAAAGGCCGCTTGTCACATGACCTAATTTACCATTAGTATAAATTTCCAGGTGACTATTGATTTTCCTGCATTCTGATTGGTCAAGATTCGCTGTCTCTGAAGTGATAGTCACTGACCAGTGACTATAGCTTTTTGATTTTCGCTTAATAAACAGTAATAAATTTGAAGTGAATTTTTGTAAAGTTTAGTTGGTTATTATTTGTAAACACCTGGAAAGGTTATAGGTTTCTCATTGAAACGAGTTATTTCGTTCATATACATCGTTTGAGCGTTAAAAACATGATTCCCGTCTTGGTAAGACGGGAATCATGTTTTTAACGCTCAAACGATGGCTTGTAATCACCTCGCCTTCGGCGACTAATTGTTAAATATATTTGAAAATCTATGGCAGAAGTTAAGCACCCGATAATTTAGCAGGAACTACATTGGAATATTTGGTCATGTGACAACCAGGCTTTGCCAGGGCTTTCACCCTCGCGTTCCATCACAGGGGCCCTGGGAACAAGGTTGCGCCTCGGCCTAAGCGTTTAAAATTATTTCGTGCAAATTATTTATCCTTCTTGTTTCGATAATGATCGCTCGCGACTTATACGCACACAGAAACATAAGATATTTCACCAACTGAAACGAAATAAACAAAATTCGACTGTTCAAGCAAAAGCCCGTTGTCGAGAACTACTATCTTCCCGAGTTGTCTCAAGAACTTGCAACACGTCTGTGAATTAAAAAATGTTGGAGGCGAAACCAGGATTACACATGACTTATGGGCAAGTGGCGAAGCCAGCCCGACATTTAGTCATGCAAATGAAAATTTTCTGTGTCTAAAAACTGTGTAAGGAATGAATTTCTGAAGAAATGAATAATGACGATTTAAATTTGCATTTGCATGACCAAATGACGGGCTGCGTCGCTACTGGTTATGGGACGTTCTCTGGTTTGAAAGATTTACTCTTTGCGAGCTTTCGACTGCCAGTCTGCAAGTCTTCGACGGGCTATATAGTGCTATGACATCCATATAGTGCAAACGTCCCATAAGTCTGTGAATATCAAAGTTGCATCATGCTTGATTTTCATCGAAGTAGATGCAGCTTGATTAAGCCAACAGGTTTAATACAGCTCGAAGACAATCTCGCATCAATCATCAAGACAATCAGGCGTTTCGGATTGTGTACGGGTAGCGTTGAATCAATATATGTATATTTACTTGCATAAGACCATAGTCTGTCCCAACAAGTAAAAAACTTGATCAATCATGCAAACTCCTATACTCTAAGCTGATCTGACCGTCAGCAAAAGGCCTGGTACGAGCTATAAAATAGAAATCCATTTTGCTGTTTCTAATCATTCATATCTTTTATTTTCCTTTATGAAACTTGTTGAAACTTAGTAATTATGTTTAGGAAAGTAAATTATAAGTCTACCAGAAATTTAAGTAAATTATACTTAATGAGAAATTTGCTAGTTTGGCTCGAAAAATTGATTTCTATTTGACAACTAGTGCCAGTACTTTTCCGTGTTTTCAGATCACCTAGCTGTTTATATCGCTTCAGGTAGCGAAAGATCCCATGTTTCTGTATGCTTTTGACCGCACCACCACACCAGCAAAGTTATCTTGCGATCCATGTGATTTGCAATCCTGTCAATTAATGTCAAGTTCATATTTTGTTGAAATCACGATGACCTGTATGTACAAAATGTATATACGAGGCACTCATTTTTCAAAACGATCAAAGACTATAATCCATTTCAGAAGAATTGCTTATTTGGTTGCTTGCCAAATAATTATCCCGACAACTGCACCCACGACAAGCAGGATCCCTAAGAGACAACACATTTTCCTCCTCGACGCTTTCTTTAAAAGAAAATACACGGTATTTTACTTTATACAGAGTGTAGCAACAGGCTCATTATTTAAAGGCCTTATGCATCGAAATGTCGCATGACATTTTTATTATTGCATCAAAGAGAACATTCTAAACGACCTTATAAAACATTTTCCCAAACTTTCATAAAGTATAACTGGACACTAATATTGCAGGATGTCAATCAATTCAATTTATCGAAATACAACATAATAGAGTTTCCAGTATGTTCGCACAAACATACCTATATATGTCTGTGTCATTTAATGTAGAACATTCTGTGTTTTCGAGGTTTTGCAGCTACACATTATGCGATGTGACATCACAGCGATGTTAATTTGCATATCAAACATTGTTCAACATCTGCACCTTAGAGCAAGTTGAAAAAGTTTTTAAAATGTTTTATTAGATCATTTGGAATGTTCTTTATGTTGGTAAAACAAAAATGTGGCGTGGAGTTTCGATGCATGAGGCCCTTCTTTAATCAACACAAATACTTCTTTCACAGACGGAAAGGCCATGCAGGCTTTTAGCTTTTGAATGTCACATATTTGATAGAACTTGAAATTAGAAGATGAAGGTTATTTTCATATCACTCACTTGATATTCGCTCGCTTTTGCTAGTTGGACATTGGCGTCTTCAACATGTGAACCAGCACTTTCTACGTGAGATTCGATATTATCTAAACACCAGAAAAGTAACTACATTGTTAATAATACAGCAGAGAAGACATTTGTTTGAATCTATAGTGAAGGCATTGACGTGACTCCAGTAAAGACATTTATTTGAATCTGGTGAACGCATTGACTTGATTCTGGTAAAGCCATTGAGTGAAGACATTGATTTCCCTTCAAGACCAAAGTCAAGATACTGACAGGAGTAGACTCTAGTATAGTCATTGCCTTTGACTCTAGTTGACTCTTACCAATCATCTCGCCCTGTTCATGAATCATCGTTCCTAAATCTCTGAATATCTCGTTTACATCCATGATGTCACTCTATAGAAAAGATAAGGACAGGCATAGACCATACGAATATCAGATTTGTTTCAAGGTTGCTCCAACAAGACTGATACAGTCACGATATAGCAATATTGTTACGGCCTCGTGTTTTCAACTTGTCTACAATCTTGTTTCAACAGATCTTGTTCCATCAGAGTTGTTAAGAAACCTTGTACAAAACAGTATCTTGTCCTCAAGCTTGTTGCGAGCTGTTAACAATTTGCTCCAATAATTTGTTGTTAAATTGGGACAAGCACTGTAAACACGACTAGTTACACAGCTTGTTGTATCAAGTCTGTTCAAATCAGGCTTGTTGGAACTTGTTACTTGCAGACTTGTTACAACTTCTTGAAACAACTTCGCAGCAAGCATGCGGATAACAAGTTTTGACAATCAACTTGTAACAGACGTGTCGTCAACAAGCTGTCGCAAGTCATGCGAACGCATCCTGATATCGGCTTGTTTACTGTATAACAAGTCAAGTCAGACTAACTGATTTTGTAATAAAATCGAAATATTACTTACTCAATTTTCTTGCTTAACTCATATTTTGAGTTTCAAGATGCTAATCTTCGGATTATGTTTTATATTATATTTTTTGAAATTGTCGGCTGGTACTGGTTTTTGAATAGCCATAGATTAAAAAACATTACATTGAAAAACTATAACATATTACATATTACATTGAAAAACTTTAAGGCTTGTTTGAAAAGGAACTCAAAATAGAAATAAGAGATAATATCCAGATCTCTTTGTGCATGGTTTGTTGAATTTTTTCCTATAGTTTGTGCATTATTGAAATGATTTCTTTCTTTCGTTTCTTTTTGGGTTTTAGCAGCGAGGGGATCTGGATACTAGACCATTAATATATTAATATATATCATTTCATTTATTATATCGTATAATCTCATATATATCATACTGTAATTGTATCGTAACGTGCCGTTTTGTATTGTATCATATTGTATAGTATATTTTTGTAAAATCTATTATGGGAGGACCCCACTGAAAAACACTTCGGTGATGTGGGTATCCTTGTAAAATATAATGATAATAATAATAATAGATCAAGCTGAATAGAGTCATAATGGATCATCGAACAATTATTCCGTTATATTTATTTTTTGGTGGATGAGGTCAGGGTGGTGGGTGGCGGTTGCCTTCTCAGCAGGAATACCAACCTCGAGTTGTCTGATAGCTCTCTCTCGTTCTTCTAATAATTCAACTGAAACGTCATCCTCCTTTTGGATTTGAATAGTCGTCGACTGATTTCTGCTAGCGAAAAAGTTAGAATTCTTTTTTTAATCAAACTCGTAATCTTTTACATCATGGTTTTCCACGCTGAATATTGCAAAACTTTAAGGTGTTGTATTTCAACCGATCCGAACGTTGTATTCCAATAAAATTTCTGGTTACAACGTTTGATAATTCCAATAGTTACTGGAATTGTTATTTCATGCATATAAAATAAACCCTGACCTAAACCTCAACCTCAACCCTAACCCTAACAATCCCAATAATTTATTGGAGACAGTAATTTTATTGGGATACAACGTTCGGATCGGGTGTGTATTTTAAGAAAATTGCCAATATATTTTGTCATTGAAACATAGGTGTTAAAGTTAGTGGGCATGATTTTAAAGCGGAATTCCAATTCAGTTTTCTTTTGTTTCATTAACAGCAACAATTCTCCATTACACGTCATAATGAATTTTTTCCATGACAAAAAACCCCGTAAATTTTCTTAAATACCCCAAACTTTCTACACTTGAGGAGTCCACAAGCACTACGATATCTAGTCATAATGTAAATTTGGTATCAAGTTTACTTACTGATCATAAGTCATTCCACTTGCATCTGAATGACCATACTACAATATTAAAAATATTCACAATGAATATATAACGAATAGTAAATTATCTTTTGTTCCTCTATCCATATAATAAACAATTATTAAATGAGGTCAAGTAGGATATGAGGAATTGTCAAGGCAGAGCTTTGCGTTACCTGCCAAAGCCGAAGGCTGAGGCAGATACCACAAACTGAGGTCTTAATAATTTCTCATATCCTATGAGAACCGAACTCAACAATTGTTTAGTATTTATTTTCATTACTTATTGAAAATAATTTAAACGTTTTGCTTGGTAAAGAGCGGTGGATCGTCATAGCTGTTCAGTGGCTGCCTAAATTTGGAGTTACCACATTACATCACCATAAAATGATGAAAACAGATGTATGATATTATTCTGCTTATGCTAAATGCGAAAATACAAATGGCTTCTTCAGTAGCTTGCATCTTGCTTGCGAGGCAACCGTTCATTCTGAAATTATATAAATGCTAATCAATTATTGAATTGAGTTCTAGTAGGATATGAGAAATCATCAAGGCTTTGGTTTGTATTGTTTGGTTTGTAAAGGATAACACAAACCTGTATCATTCTCATATCCCACTCGATCTTATTCAATAATTGTTTAGTATTTATATCAGACTCAGAATAAATGCTCACCTTGTAAACAAGATGCAAGCTACTAAAGAAGCAATTTGTATTTTCCCGCATTCGCAGGATGAGTGTGACGTCATAAGGACGTATATGTGTTTTCAATATACCCACAAATTACGTCATAATGTCGTATATGTGTCTTCAATATTTTATGGTGATGGGCAACTACCAAACAGCTATTATGATTTCATCAACCGTCCTTAACCAATCAAAACTTTGATTTATCTTCAATAAATAATACTATGTTTATTAATAATAAAGTTACTGGTTACTGAAGGATGTGAGCAAAAGGACCTGTCATAAAAATTGAGTGACATAATGTTGATGAAAGGGTGTAGAAAGCATTTGTAGGGAGCACTTGGGGTACTGATGGGATCAAACTATGCTTTACTGACTATTTATTGTATGCATTACATCAGAACGTGAGGATGCTCTTGCTCTTGAAACACACGCCCTCTCTTTCTCAGCAGCATCCTAAGAAAACACAATGGAAAACAAATCATAACTCAGATCAGAAAAAATGACTTGTGTCTGTTGACATCTTGCAACAGACTTGTTACAACAAGCCGATATCAGAATGCGTTCACATGGCCTGTGACAGCTTGTCAATAACAAGTCTGTTGCAAATTGTCAACAGACTTATTGCAAGTTGATTGTCAAAACTTGTTATCCACAGGCTTACTGCAAGTTGTTTCAAACAAATGACAAGTTGCAACAACAATTGACATCTGGAAACTAGTATGGATGTGCACTTTGATAATATTTGAAAAAAAAACAAAGAAAAAAACACCATCTTACCCTTTGGATTTCTTGAAAATTATTTAGTGCGCTCATAAAATTATCCCGAAGTCGGCTAACTTGAACTTTTCTTTGTCTCTAAAATACAAAACACAGTCTGCTACCACTAAATTTGATTACAAATAACAGGTATGCATGGATCTACACAACTGAAGATATACCCATCCCAGTCTCCCTTCACCTCCTAATACCTGTTCAGTAGGATCATCGGATTCCAAGTACGTTAATTGTTTTATCTTTGAATTAGTTTCAGCAGCAATGGCCTTTGTCTTCTTTTCTGTATCTTGTCTGCAAAAAAAGATGTGCAGTAAAGATTGTTTCAGTTATTTTCTCTTTGGTTTTGCCACAATAGGCAGGGCCACCATAACAACACAAGCCAATTACTGTATGTACTATCTACATAACCCAACTCGTCAACTTTCAAACATAACATTTGCATAGAGTATTTAAAAAAACACAAGAAAACACTGCACTCTTAATAGTTGAAATATTTCATTCTGCCAACTTTCCTTGTGGGCAGAAACTGGGACTAAAGCCCAATTTACAGGAAAAATTGAAGAAAACGTTCAGTATCATTAAACTTACAGTCTATCCTGAACCTGCATAGCATCTTCAGATGTACCAAGTTTGTTTACCATTTTCCTCATAACATTCACTGGAAGCAATTATGAATTAAATTCTACTACTTGAATAAGCACCCCTGTCACTGAAGTGCTGCCCAATTTAATAAGCAACACCACATCTTTAACCAAAACATTGTAAATTCTCACCATTATTACTGATCTGCTGAATGTTTTGGCCAATTTCTTTGTTTAAACGATCATATTCTGACCCTCCTCCTAAGTCATCTAAAATTAACAAAAAAAATTTAAAATACCTTAAGGTGGCTCGATAGTCAGAATTCATTAGAAATTTTATGTCTCTACGATTAAATGTTTTGTCGTGAATGCCTGAGCTTCATTTTAGTTCATTGCACAGCTCTATAGCACTGTTTGCTGTATTTAAAAAAGAATTTCTTAAAAGTTTGCCTGAACATAGAAATCACGTTTCTTGTTGGAACTCATTTCTAATTATAAGTTCATTTGCATAAACTCCACACCTTACCTATGACAACAATGTCTCTGGACATACGAATGGTAGGAGTACAAAACTTTTCCAATTATGAAGACAAACAGCAGAGCTATGCAATGAACTAAACTAAGCTTTACACGCACACTGTAAAAGATTCTATGGCGAAAGAAGTATTATGTGCTATGAGTTAGACTATCGAGCCACCTTAATCATAATCTCATCTGGCAAAGACTCAGGCGTGACAGGTTTAGAATTTAACATTGGAAGACTATGATACATGCCTGTAAATGTTGGAATCCTAGGTAGCGGAACTACCTGTAAGTGCCTGAGGCCAATTGAAATCCTTCGTCGCAACTAATAAGTGTTGTGTGGTTTGACTAATTCAAGCAAAGTGGGCTAGTTTGAGCAACACAGGGCTAACTGCAATTTTTTTCGGCTACCTGCAATATATAGGCATGCTATGACAAGCGTCATTTCCTTTGGGCACCACTGATCAATTGGTGTACCAATCCTTAGTTAATATGAATTGCTTCTCATCAGGCAATTGCAGATTATTTATGAGTGCACATTTTGCACTCATAACAGCTTGACATGCATGCTAGCACGCTCCCATATCATGCCATACATCCCAGAGCCTGTGGGCAATGAGTGAACTTGGTGAAAGAGCCCGGAGAATAAAATTGATGTTCTGGAGGAGCAAAATCAAAACAGTCTGGCAACAAACACAAAGAATTTCATATAACCAGTATGTCTCATTCCTCACGGGATTGCTCAAAAAGTCAGTAGAATACACTACAATCCTTTGCCCAAGGTTGGAAAAAATATTTTCCTTTCTGGGACCATAGATCCAATATAAAAATATTTCTGCAAACTGAAATTGCTTGTGCAAAAAAAACAACAATCTGTTTTAGCCGCTATTTAGCCAAATAAAATTAATTTTTGATAATTGTTCGAAAATGTTTTATGCAATTATATTAGCTCTCTATCTCTCATGATCAACCTGTCTAATTATATGAGAGATGTTAAGATGATTTTGCTTGATGTTTCCAATACATAATTTCATCATGTAAATTTTCTCCTTACATTGCAGAAACTTTCTGCTTTCAACTGATGCAGAAACTTGTACAGTACAATGTAAAATATTGTCAGGAAACTCGTGTACAAATCCATTTTTTATCAAAATTTGTTTCACCTAAAATGTGAACTTGAAATATTTTCTGGGAACCCCGAAATTTTCTGGGACCAATGGTACCGTGGTCAGATACATTTTCCACCCCTGCCTTTGCCTGCCAATAATTTCAGCAAATATAGAATAGAAATTTCTCCAAATTAAGTGTGCACGACAAGATTGTAAACAATTAAAACTGCGAACTGAGAATCAATCCAATCATCTTTAGCAGCAAAATATAAATTATACCAAAATATAAATTACTGCTGAAGATAAATTGATTCATTCAAAAATCAGTTTTATTAAATTGTATACACAGTCTCATTCTGCAAACCTTAGTCAAAATAATTAGCTTAGTTTGGGCACGTTCTGCAGTCACATTATTCCATATTTTGACATGGTGAATTTGTTAAAAAAGCTCGTGGACCACCGGAAAAAATAGTGATTCCTAAATGTGAAACGCTGCCACACATATCGGGATATTAACAGGAACATATGGGGATATTAACAGGAACATATGGGGATATTAACAGGAACATATGGGAATATTAACAGGAACATAATGGCAGAGTCTCATTAAAAATTTACAATACAGTATGCATGTTAATTGGTCTTACTATTAGCTCTTGTTCCTCGAGTACCAAAATCGCCACGAGACATTTCAATGATCTTGAATCTATAATCCAAATACACATCATGTATGTACAACTTTACATGGCAAGCATACTTGAAAGCAAGACACTCAACAGCAGATGCCCAAGAGTTTTTAGCACGGCTTTTTTTTGTGCGACTGTGACTAATAGTGATGAACAGAAACTAGGTGAAAGACAAAATCCTAGACTATGTATTTGGGCTGGTACCATTGACATGAATAGATTTGGACTGCCTGCTCAAGATATTTTTGCTTGAATTTTGCATCATCAATTGAAAATCACGAAGGCTGACAAATCTCTGACAAATATGAGAGTGTTTGGACATCGCTGCCTCTTAAATCATACAAAAAATACTGGTCAGCAGTTAACTTCATGAGCAAACACTCTCATATTTCGGCCATCCTTGACAATGCTTTTTGAAGCCGAGCTAGCAGTCTAGATGTATATATGTCAATGGTGAGTACACATAACAGAGACATGACTAAATGTTGGGTGGGGTTGAATGAGAAACTGTGCTGAAATTTTTCATTTGCTGCTGTAAACCCTGTAGTGACCTCCCAAACAAGAGCCAGGCAAAATAATTGTATGGCAGAAATATTAAATGGTGGAAAAGAAACATAAAATCAGACTTCTAAAAATATTCTCTGAAAGAACTTACAAAATAACTTGCATATAGAATTTTAAGTGGTCACTATAATCTGCAGACCGGTCTGAGAATAAAATGCAGACTAAACCACATAATGACTGATGGGATCTTCAAAAGGGATATTCATGTTTTTAGAGCAACGTAATATTGTGCATACTACATAATACTTATCCTGTGTTGAAGAACAGAGAATGAACTTCCTGTAGTATATACATGTATAATATTACATTACTCTGTACATACTGCAGGATTTTCATTTTCTCAAAATTCTTCAACACAGAACAAATATTTTGCAGTATATACAATATCACATTGCTCTGAAAACATAAATATCCCATGTTTATCCCACGCTGCATTTTGTACCATTTAGTCTGCATTTTATTCTCAGTCCAATCTGACAATTACACTGACCAAAATTTCAAGTAGAAACAGATGTTCACTAAAATTCATACCCAACATAAATACAGCTGTCATGATTAACTGTGCATTTACCAAAACGTCCAAAAACATTTAGCCAACAGTCAATTGATTATAGATATTTAATGAGGATATTTCGATATCGAAAAGTAGTTCAAAGTCGGACAAACTACTCAAAATGCTTTAAATCTTTGAGTGGAATAAACAATTGTTGAATTCCCAGGATTAAGCACGGCTTTCATGGAAATTCACTGTGACAGAATACGAGCAAATTGCAGAATATCATACGTAAGATATCCTGTACTTTTCACTATGGTCTGGTACTATGGGCTACTGCAATTTTTATAGTGAAATCAAATTACTGTAGCACTAAACATACAGACAATATTGTATACAAAAGTTTTTTAATTGTAACAAAAAAGTGAAAGAGTCTTATATAATATTAGTGTTATCTTCTGGTTTAAACGAGTGGTACTCCTTAAAATATGTACTAAACATGATATAAAATGATTTCTGATAGACATACTAATCAACTTTTAACATCATCACCATTAAGACTTATAACACCCATATACGCTAGAGCAACTACAGCTACAAAATTTTGCACAACGCTATGCTCAGACAACGTACATTTTTGAGCCACAAATTATAACTTTCCATTACGATTTTTAACATCCATATACGCTAGAGCAACTGCTGCTAATAAAATAAGCACAAAATGTACGGGAAGACATCATTTACCTCACAAACATGTGACTATACACTTGAATTAATAAATGACTACACCATTTCGACTTCATGAACGCACTAGAAAACGTATCTGTAACAAAGAAATACACGTCCTACCTTCAATAGAGCTATATCAGGAAATAGACTGATCTTTGTAAAAGCTGAGGAATTTGACGAGTTTGAATCGAATCGAATTGAAAGCTAGAAAGCTGCTGTATTCCCACCTTCGTAGTTCTTGGTTGGCAGAGATAACGTCATTTATTCAAACCGGAAGTGTAAAAAATACCTGGAATATATCATTTCCTGAGGGGGAGGGGATAAGGCAGGGATCTTGGGTTTCACGTGACGTCATAAATTTCACTGGGGGTCAACTCCAAATCGATACACAGTCATTGGAGGAAAATAATTTTACACTGTATGTGTTGACCTTTTGTTTGGCAGCAAATATGTGCAATTTCGTGAGATTTGTTCACTCCAGTACAGTATTATGATCAATACATTTTGGCTTGACCCCCACTCAGATTCACTGCAAAATGCCCTAGTGAAACCCAAGAATTTGATTTCCTCAGGACGAAGAGCGTACGAACGTCACGATGCCGGATATTTGGTTATTAATTTATGCAACTTCGTCCCGACGGTCTTTTTGGGTTGATGCGAACGAGGTTCCATATATCTTGCGCTACCGCTAAGGAATTTGTCAGATATTTACAGTGGGGCAGAAGGCGAGGAAACCTAAGCAGGGTCATCATTTTTTTATTTTAAAAGCTTATTAGCCTAACAATGGAGGCTTACTGGAGCAACGAAATACAGCACTATTTTTATTTCTCTAATATTTGTTTTGATTATACCAGGCGCCAACAACATGAGGTCAAGCATAAATTCAACGACCCCCCTCCCATTTAAGCAGTACATTCCCGCCTCCATTTTTGAGGTGTTTAACAGAACAAAGATACGTGCTGCAGACTGCAAACTGAGTTTTTTCATCTATGTTGAGTGATTTGATCATTTTTTCCTAGTTTTGAGCAATTTCATCAAACTTTCAAAAATTTGTTTATTTATTTACAATCTTGACAGGTATTCCCTACAGGGCTCAAGTCCCAATACGGGGTACCTATTTCATAGATACTATACATATACATATACACAAATATACATAAACACATGTACACAAATATATATATATATATATATATATATATATATATATATATATATATATATATATATATATATATATATATATATATATATATATATATATATATTTTTTTTTTGACTTGGCTTGTGAGTATTACTATATGTATATATATATATATATATATATATATATATATATATATATATATATATATATATATATATATATATATATATATATATATATATATATATATATATATATATATATATATATATATATATCGTTAGTGGCGGATCTAGCGTAAGTCAAAATAAATTACCACAGCTCATACTAGGATATATTTACATTTTAAAATACCTTCAAAGCAACTTCATTGGTTAGATTTTATTCTTTTGACATTCATAACCTATGACATTGTTATAAAGTTATTTTGAATTTAAAATTGGCTGCTATAATTTATTTTGACTTACCCTGGATCCGCCACTGCTACACCACGCTTATCACCTGCTCGATCTTTCTTAAAATGATCTAAGATTTGATAAAACTGATCACTGTCTAATCTTTTCAAACTTCGAATTTAAATGACAAGCAATATAAAGTTTCGAACAGTGTTATACTTTTGTTGAAAGGGTCTGGATTTGTGATTATATCACTAGCAGGCAAAATAAATATGAGCACATGCAGGTTTTTATTCTTTATCTGAAATTCCAGACCATAGCAGTATTTGTGACAGATTGTAACTTCCTTTCTCAGGATGACATCACGTGACGTCTCGACGTCCAAACACAAAAGAGTTTTTCCGACAGAGATGTTAGACTATATTCAACGTAGTTGAATTTGTCTCGGGACCAAGCAAAACAGGTTTTCATCTCATGGAAAGCCAGTACAACATTGTTATAAAGCAAGTAGAGAATGTTTTTAACACATGTTTGCACGCTTTGGCATTTTTTACTATCATATTTTAAAACTCCCCTGAAATACCACACGTGAAGACTTGTGTTGAATTATTTAATATTCTAATTTCTAATTAGCAGACGATAAAATTTAATTCTGCAAATCAAACTCGCCTGATAGCGGGTATATTTCCACTCGTCAATAGCAACCGTCTACATACAGCTTGTGCGCCTGCAAAAAAACGATTTAACACAATTTAGTCTAACACATGCGAAAAAAATAACCAAATTCAGTGGCGGATCCAAAGTAAGTCAAAATAAATTATAGCAGGTCAATTTTAAATTCAAAATAACTTTATAACAATGTCATAGGTTATGAATTTCAAAAGAATAAAATCTAAAAAATGAAGTTTCTTTGAAGGTATTTTAAAATGCTAATAAATCCTAGAATGAGCTGTGGTAATTTATTTTGACTTACGCTAGATCCGCCACTGACCAAATAACCGTGCCAAAACTCTAGGAGTATTCCCTATGACCTCGTCCCTATGACCTCGTTAGCCAATCCTTTGCAGAGTTTTGACCTTGAATTCTAAAAAAAGTTTAGAAACTACTAGCAATCTCACAGAGCCCTAAGCACTACTCCCGCAATGAATTATAGTTTCTTTATCTGCAGACTCAGGCAATGAATTATAGTTTCTTTAAGGCACATATAAACAAGTGGAAAAACTATAATCTGTATGTGAAGATGCTGAATGAACACAATTACACAGGGACAGACTGAAAAAGCAAAAACGTAAAATCATGAATATTCTGAAGCAGCAGTGAAATATGCAAAAGAAGCTAAAAATCTACCAAGACTGATTGAATAATTTTTGCCAAGTTTCAAGTGATTATATGAAACTTTCGAAACTTTAAATATTTAAGCCCCATGTAACAAAGTGGGAAAAAGTTCCAAACACACAACACCACCACCTAACTCTCTCAAGCATACATTCACTACTCCAATCTTAGCTATTAGGTAGCACATAGAAAGAGCATTTGGTAGGCCAAATGGGTAAAATCATAACCAAGCTGAAACATAACTATAATGTATTTCCAGAACTTCGAACTAAGTTTTTTCAAAAACATTGCGTCATTTGGACATTTCCACAAGTTTAAATGAATTCCATTACAGATTGCACATTTTCAAAATTTCAGGTACAATTATGTAACAATTAGCAATGAGGAGAAAAGCTACAACAAGAGGTATCTCACAATAAGCTTTTCCAAATGCACGGAGACAAGTCCAAAGTTAGTTTATTCTTAAAAGACAAGCAGTACAGTGATGCGTGGAAAATTTAAACTGATTTCGATAAAAAATGCAAAATTTCTGAATAAAGACTGGTAGCACATCCAAAGAGCCATTGGTAGGCCAAATGGGTAAAATCACATCTAAGCCGAAACATAACTATAATGCATTTCTAAAACTCCGCACCAAGTTTTTTCACAAACAATGCGTCATCTGGCCATTTCCGCCAAGTTTCAATGAATTCCATCACAAATTGCGCATTTTCAAAATTTCAGGTACACTTATCCAACAATTACCAATGAGGAGAAAAGTTACAACAAGGGGTATCTCCCAACAAGCTTTTCCAAATGAAAGGAGAAGTGTCCAAAGTTAGTTTATTCTTAAGAGATCAGCGGTACAGTGATGCGTGGAAAATTTTAACTGATTTCGATGCAAAATGAAAAGGTTCTGAATAAAGACTGGTACCACATACAAAGAGCCATTGGTAGGCCAAATGGGTAAAACCATGGCCAAGCTGAAACATAACTATAATAGATTTCTAGAACTCCGAACTAAGTTTTTTCACAAACAATGCGTCATCTGGACATTTCCACCAAGTTTCAATGAATTCCATCACAAATTGCGCATTTTCAAAATTTATGGTACATATATCTAACAATTACCAATGAGGAGAAAAGTTACAACAAGAGGTATCTCCCAAAAAGCCTTTCCAAATAAAAGGAAAAGTGTCAAAAGTTATTTTATTCTTAAGGGACCAGCGGTACAGTGACGCGTGGAAAATTTAAACTGATTTCGATGCAAAATGCAACGGTTCTGAATAAAGACTAGTAGCACATACAAAGAGCCATTGCTAGGCCAAATGGGTAAAATCGTGGCCAAGATGAAACATAACTATAATGCATTTATACAACTCCGAACTAAGTTCTTTCACAAAAAATGCGTCATCTAGAAATTTCCACCAAGTTTCAATGATTTCCATCACAAATTGCGCATTTTAAAAATTTCAGGTACAATTATCTAACAATTACCAATGAGGAGAAAAGTTACAACAAGGGGTATCTCCCAATAAGCTTTTCCAAATGCAATGAGACAAGTCCAAAGTTAGTTTATTCTTAAAAGACCAGCGCTACAGTGATGCGTGGAAAATTTCAACTGATTTCGATGCAAAATGAAAAGGTTCTGAATAAAGACTGGTACCACATACAAAGAGCCATTGGTAGGCCAAATGGGTAAAACCATGGCCAAGCTGAAACATAACTATAATGCATGTCTAGAACTCCGAACTAAGTTTTTTCACAAACAATGCGTTATCTAGAAATTTCCACAAAGTCTCAATGAATTCCATCACAAATTGCGCATTTTTAAAATTTCAGGTACAATTATCTAACAATTACCAATGAGGAGAAAAGTTACAACAAGGGGTATCTCCCAATAAGCTTTTCCAAATGCAAAGAGACAAGTCCAAAGTTAGTTTATTCTTAAAAGACCAGCGCTACAGTGATGCGTGGAAAATTTCAACTGATTTCGATGCAAAATGAAAAGGTTCTGAATAAAGACTGGTACCACATACAAAGAGCCATTGGTAGGCCAAATGGGTAAAACCATGGCCAAGCTGAAACATAACTATAATGCATGTCTAGAACTCCGAACTAAGTTTTTTCACAAACAATGCGTTATCTAGAAATTTCCACAAAGTCTCAATGAATTCCATCACAAATTGCGCATTTTTAAAATTTCAGGTACAATTATCTAACAATTACCAATGAGGAGAAAAGTTACAACAAGGGGTATCTCCCAATAAGCTTTTCCAAATGCAAAGAGACAAGTCCAAAGTTAGTTTATTCTTAAAAGACCAGCGCTACAGTGATGCGTGGAAAATTTCAACTGATTTCGATGCAAAATGAAAAGGTTCTGAATAAAGACTGGTACCACATACAAAGAGCCATTGGTAGGCCAAATGGGTAAAACCATGGCCAAGCTGAAACATAACTATAATGCATGTCTAGAACTCCGAACTAAGTTTTTTCACAAAAAATGCGTCCTCTGCACATTTCAGTCAAGTTTCAATGAATTTCATCACAAATTGCGCATTTTCAAAATTTCAGGTACAATTATCTATCAATTACCAATGAGGAGAAAACTTACAACAAGAGGTATCTCCCAATAAGCCTTTCCAAATAAAAGGAGAAGTGTCCAAAGTTAGTTTATTCTTAAGAGACCAGCAGGACAGTGATTCGTGGAAATTTTCAACTGATTTCGACGCAAAATGCAAAGGTTCTGAATAAAGACTAGTAGCACATACAAAGAGCCATTGGTAGGCCAAATGGGTAAAATCGTGGCAAAGCTGAAACATAACTATAATGCATTTCTAGAACTCCGAACTAAGTTCTTTCACAAACAATGCGTCATCTTGATATTTCCACAAAGTTTCAATGAATTCCATCACAAATTAGGCATTTTAAAAATTTCAGGTACAATTATGTAACAATTACCAATGAGGAGAAAAGTTACAACAAGGGGTATCTCCCAATAAGCTTTTCCAAATGAAAGGAGAAGTGTCGGAAGTTAGTTTATTCTTAAGAGACCAGCGGTACAGTGATGCGTGGAAAATTTCAACTGATTTTGATGCAAAATGCAACGATTCTCAATAAAGACTAGTAGCACATACAAACAGCCATTGGTAGGCAAATGGGTAAAATCACAGCCAAGCTGAAACATAACTACAATGCATTTATAGAACTCCGAACTAAGTTCTTTCACAAACAATGCGTCATCTGGACATTTCCACCAAGTTTCAATGCATTCCATCACAAATTGGGCATTTTAAAAATTTCAGGTACAATTATGTAACAATTACCAATGAGTAGAAAAGTTGCAACAAGGGGTATCTCCCAATAAGCTTTTCCAAATGAAAGGAGAAGTGTCGGAAGCTAGTTTATTCTTAAGAGACCAGCGGGACAGTGATTCGTGGAAATTTTCAACTGATTTCGATGCAAAATGCAAATGTTCTGAATAAAGACTGGTACCACATACAAAGAGCCATTGGTAGGCCAAATGGGTAAAACCATGGCCAAGCTGAAACATAACTATAGTAGATTTCTAGAACTCCGAACTAAGTTTTTTCACAAACAATGCGTCATCATGACATTTCCACCACGTTTCAATGAATTCCATCACAAATTGCGCATTTTCAAAATTTAACGTACAATTATGTAACAATTACCAATGAGGAGAAAAGTTACAACAAGAGGTATCTCCCAATAAGGCTTTCCAAATTAAAATAGAAGTGTCCAAAGTTAGTTTATTCTTAAGAGACCAGCGGTACAGTGATGCGTGGAAAATTTCAACTGATTTCGATGCAAAATGCAACGGTTCTGAATAAAGACTAGTACCATATACAAAGACCCATTGGTAGGCCAAACGGGTAAAATCACGACCAAGCTGAAACATAACTATAATGCAATTATAGAACTCCGAACTAAGTTCTTTCACAAACAATGCGTCCTCTGCACATTTCAGTCAAGTTTCAATGAATTTCATCACAAATTGGGCATTTTCAAAATTTCAGGTACAATTATCTATCAATTACCCATGAGGAGAAAAGTTACAACAAGAGGTATCTCCCAATAAGCCTTTCCAAATAAAAGGAGAAGTGTCCAAACTTAGTTTATTCTTAAGAGACCAACAGGACAGTGATTTGTGAAAATTTTCAACTGATTTCGATGCAAAATGCAAAGGTTCTGAATAAAGACTAGTAGCACATACAAAGAGCCATTGGTAGGCCAAATGGGTAAAATCGTGGCAAAGCTGAAAGATAACTATAATTCATTTCTAGAACTCCGAACTAAGTAATTTCAGAAACAATGCGTCATCTTGATATTTCCACCAAGTTTCAATGAATTCCATCACAAATTGCGCATTTTCAAAATTTCAGGTACACTTATCCAACAATTACCAATGAGGAGAAAAGTTACAACAAGGGGTATCTCCCAACAAGCTTTTCCAAATGAAAGGAGAAGTGTCCAAAGTTAGTTTATTCTTAAGAGATCAGCGGTACAGTGATGCGTGGAAAATTTCAACTGATTTCGATGCAAAATGAAAAGGTTCTGAATAAAGACTGGTACCACATACAAAGAGCCATTGGTAGGCCAAATGGGTAAAACCATGGCCAAGCTGAAACATAACTATAATAGATTTCTAGAACTCCGAACTAAGTTTTTTCACAAACAATGCGTCATCTGGACATTTCCACCAAGTTTCAATGAATTCCATCACAAATTGCGCATTTTCAAAATTTATGGTACATATATCTAACAATTACCAATGAGGAGAAAAGTTACAACAAGAGGTATCTCCCAAAAAGCCTTTCCAAATAAAAGGAAAAGTGTCAAAAGTTATTTTATTCTTAAGGGACCAGCGGTACAGTGACGCGTGGAAAATTTAAACTGATTTCGATGCAAAATGCAACGGTTCTGAATAAAGACTAGTAGCACATACAAAGAGCCATTGCTAGGCCAAATGGGTAAAATCGTGGCCAAGATGAAACATAACTATAATGCATTTATACAACTCCGAACTAAGTTCTTTCACAAAAAATGCGTCATCTAGACATTTCCACCAAGTTTCAATGATTTCCATCACAAATTGCGCATTTTAAAAATTTCAGGTACAATTATCTAACAATTACCAATGAGGAGAAAAGTTACAACAAGGGGTATCTCCCAATAAGCTTTTCCAAATGCAATGAGACAAGTCCAAAGTTAGTTTATTCTTAAAAGACCAGCGCTACAGTGATGCGTGGAAAATTTCAACTGATTTCGATGCAAAATGAAAAGGTTCTGAATAAAGACTGGTACCACATACAAAGAGCCATTGGTAGGCCAAATGGGTAAAACCATGGCCAAGCTGAAACATAACTATAATGCATGTCTAGAACTCCGAACTAAGTTTTTTCACAAACAATGCGTTATCTAGAAATTTCCACAAAGTCTCAATGAATTCCATCACAAATTGCGCATTTTTAAAATTTCAGGTACAATTATCTAACAATTACCAATGAGGAGAAAAGTTACAACAAGGGGTATCTCCCAATAAGCTTTTCCAAATGCAAAGAGACAAGTCCAAAGTTAGTTTATTCTTAAAAGACCAGCGCTACATTGATGCGTGGAAAATTTCAACTGATTTCGATGCAAAATGAAAAGGTTCTGAATAAAGACTGGTACCACATACAAAGAGCCATTGGTAGGTCAAATGGGTAAAATCACGGCCAAGCTGAAACATAACTATAATGCATGTCTAGAACTCCGAACTAAGTTTTTTCACAAAAAATGCGTCCTCTGCACATTTCAGTCAAGTTTCAATGAATTTCATCACAAATTGCGCATTTTCAAAATTTCAGGTACAATTATCTATCAATTACCAATGAGGAGAAAACTTACAACAAGAGGTATCTCCCAATAAGCCTTTCCAAATAAAAGGAGAAGTGTCCAAAGTTAGTTTATTCTTAAGAGACCAGCGGTACAGTGATTCGTGGAAATTTTCAACTGATTTCGACGCAAAATGCAAAGGTTCTGAATAAAGACTAGTAGCACATACAAAGAGCCATTGGTAGGCCAAATGGGTAAAATCGTGGCAAAGCTGAAACATAACTATAATGCATTTCTAGAACTCCGAACTAAGTTCTTTCACAAACAATGCGTCATCTTGATATTTCCACAAAGTTTCAATGAATTCCATCACAAATTAGGCATTTTAAAAATTTCAGGTACAATTATGTAACAATTACCAATGAGGAGAAAAGTTACAACAAGGGGTATCTCCCAATAAGCTTTTCCAAATGAAAGGAGAAGTGTCCAAAGTTAGTTTGTTCTTAAGAGACCAGCGGTACAGTGATGCGTGGAAAATTTAAACTGATTTCGATGCAAAATGCAACGGTTCTGAATAAAGACTAGAAGCACATACAAAGAGCCATTGGTAGGTCAAATGGGTAAAATCACGGCCAAGCTGAAACATAACTATAATGCATTTATAGAACTCCGAACTAAGTTCTTTCTCAAACAATGCGTCATCTGGACATTTCCACCAAGTTTCAATGAATTCCATCACAAATTGGGCATTTTAAAAATTTCAGGTACAATTATGTAACAATTCCCAATGAGGAAAAAAGTTACAACAAGGGGTATCTCCCAATAAGCTTTTCCAAATGAAAGGAGAAGTGTCCAAAGTTAGTTTGTTCTTAAGAGACCAGCGGGACAGTGATTCGTGGAAATTTTCAACTGATTTCGATGCAAAATGCAAACGTTCTGAATAAAGACTGGTACCACATACAAAGAGCCATTGGTAGGCCAAATGGGTAAAACCATGGCCAAGCTGAAACATAACTATAGTAGATTTCTCGAACTCCGAACTAAGTTTTTTCACAAACAATGGGTCATCATGACATTTCCACCAAGTTTCAATGAATTCCATCACAAATTGCGCATTTTCAAAATTTCAGGTACAATTATGTAACAATTACCAATGAGGAGAAAAGTTACAACAAGAGGTATCTCCCAATAAGCCTTTCCAAATAAAAGGAGAAGTGTCCAAAGTTAGTTTATTCTTAAGAGACCAGCGGTACAGTGATGCGTGGAAAATTTCAACTGATTTCGATGCAAAATGCATCGGTTCTGAATAAAGACTAGAAGCACATACAAAGAGCCATTGGTAGGCCAAATGGGTAAAATCGTGGCTAAGCTGAAACATAACTATAATGCATTTCTAGAATTACCAACTAAGTTCTTTCACAAACAATGTCTCATCTAGACATTTCCACCAAGTTTCAATGAATTCCATCACAAATTGGGCATTCTAAAAATTTAAGGTACAATTATGTAACAATTCCCAATGAGGAAAAAAGTTACAACAAGGGGTATCTCCCAATAAGCTTTTCCAAATGAAAGGAGAAGTGTCCAAAGTTAGTTTGTTCTTAAGAGACCAGCGGTACAGTGATGCGTGGAAAATTTAAACTGATTTCGATGCAAAATGCAACGGTTCTGAATAAAGACTAGAAGCACATACAAAGAGCCATTGGTAGGTCAAATGGGTAAAATCACGGCCAAGCTGAAACATAACTATAATGCATTTATAGAACTCCGAACTAAGTTCTTTCTCAAACAATGCGTCATTTGGACATTTCCACCAAGTTTCAATGAATTCCATCACAAATTGGGCATTTTAAAAATTTCAGGTACAATTATGTAACAATTCCCAATGAGGAAAAAAGTTACAACAAGGGGTATCTCCCAATAAGCTTTTCCAAATGAAAGGAGAAGTGTCCAAAGTTAGTTTGTTCTTAAGAGACCAGCGGGACAGTGATTCGTGGAAATTATCAACTGATTTCGATGCAAAATGCAAACGTTCTGAATAAAGACTGGTACCACATACAAAGAGCCATTGGTAAGCCAAATGGGTGAAACCATGGCCAAGCTCAAACATAACTATAGTAGATTTCTCGAACTCCGAACTAAGTTTTTTCACAAACAATGGGTCATCATGACATTTCCACCAAGTTTCAATGAATTCCATCACAAATTGCGCATTTTCAAAATTTCAGGTACAATTATGTAACAATTACCAATGAGGAGAAAAGTTACAACAAGAGGTATCTCCCAATAAGCCTTTCCAAATAAAAGGAGAAGTGTCCAAAGTTAGTTTATTCTTAAGAGACCAGCGGTACAGTGATGCGTGGAAAATTTAAACTGATTTCGATGCAAAATGTATCGGTTCTGAATAAAGACTAGAAGCACATACAAAGAGCCATTGGTAGGCCAAATGGGTAAAATCGTGGCTAAGCTGAAACATAACTATAATGCATTTCTAGAATTACCAACTAAGTTCTTTCACAAACAATGTCTCATCTAGACATTTCCACCAAGTTTCAATGAATTCCATCACAAATTGGGCATTTTAAAAATTTAAGGTACAATTATGTAACAATTCCCAATGAGGAAAAAAGTTACAACAAGGGGTATCTCCCAATAAGCTTTTCCAAATGAAAGGAGAAGTGTCCAAAGTTAGTTTGTTCTTAAGAGACCAGCGGTACAGTGATGCGTGGAAAATTTAAACTGATTTCGATGCAAAATGCAACGGTTCTGAATAAAGACTAGAAGCACATACAAAGAGCCATTGGTAGGTCAAATGGGTAAAATCACGGCCAAGCTGAAACATAACTATAATGCATTTATAGAACTCCGAACTAAGTTCTTTCTCAAACAATGCGTCATCTGGACATTTCCACCAAGTTTCAATGAATTCCATCACAAATTGGGCATTTTAAAAATTTAAGGTACAATTATGTAACAATTACCAATGAGTAGAAAAGTTGCAACAAGGGGTATCTCCCAATAAGCTTTTCCAAATGAAAGGAGAAGTGTCGGAAGTTAGTTTATTCTTAAGAGACCAGCGAGACAGTGATTCGTGGAAATTTTCAACTGATTTCGATGCAAAATGCAAACTTTCTGAATAAAGACTGGTACCACATACAAAGAGACATTGGTAGGCCAAATGGGTAAAACCATGGAAAAGCTGAAACATAACTATAGTAGATTTCTCGAACTCCGAACTAAGTTTTTTCACAAACAATGGGTCATCATGACATTTCCACCAAGTTTCAATGAATTCCATCACAAATTGCACATTTTCAAAATTTCAGGTACAATTATGTAACAATTACCAATGAGGAGAAAAGTTACAACAAGAGGTATCTCCCAATAAGCCTTTCCAAATAAAAGGAGAAGTGTCCAAAGTTAGTTTATTCTTAAGAGACCAGCGGTACAGTGATGCGTGGAAAATTTCAACTGATTTCGATGCAAAATGCAACGGTTCTGAATAAAGACTAGAAGCATATACAAAGAGCCATTGGTAGGCCAAATGGGTAAAATCGTGGCCAAGCTGAATCATAACTATAATGCATTTCTAGAACTACCAACTAAGTTCTTTCACAAACAATGTCTCATCTACACATTTCCACCAAGTTTCAATGAATTCCATCACAAATTGGGCATTTTCAAAATTTAAGGTACAATTATGTAACAATTCCCAATGAGGAAAAAAGTTACAACAAGGGGTATCTCCCAATAAGCTTTTCCAAATGAAAGGAGAAGTGTCCAAAGTTAGTTTGTTCTTAAGAGACCAGCGGTACAGTGATGCGTGGAAAATTTAAACTGATTTCGATGCAAAATGCAAACGTTCTGAATAAAGACTAGAAGCACATACAAAGAGCCATTGGTAGGTCAAATGGGTAAAATCACGGCCAAGCTGAAACATAACTATAATGCATTTATAGAACTCCAAACTAAGTTCTTTCACAAACAATGTCTCATCTAGACATTTCCACCAAGTTTCAATGAATTCCATCACAAATTGGGCATTTTAAAAATTTCAGGTACAATTATGTAACAATTCCCAATGAGGAAAAAAGTTACAACAAGGGGTATCTCCCAATAAGCTTTTCCAAATGAAAGGAGAAGTGTCCAAAGTTAGTTTGTTCTTAAGAGACCAGCGGTACAGTGATGCGTGGAAAATTTAAACTGATTTCGATGCAAAATGCAAACGTTCTGAATAAAGACTGGTACCACATACAAAGAGCCATTGGTAAGCCAAATGGGTGAAACCATGGCCAAGCTCAAACATAACTATAGTAGATTTCTCGAACTCCGAACTAAGTTCTTTCTCAAACAATGCGTCATCTGGACATTTCCACCAAGTTTCAATGAATTCCATCACAAATTGCGCATTTTCAAAATTTCAGGTACAATTATGTCACAATTACCAATGAGTAGAAAAGTTGCAACAACGGGTATCTCCCAATAAGCTTTTCCAAATGAAAGGAGAAGTGTCGGAAGTTAGTTTATTCTTAAGAGACCAGCGAGACAGTGATTCGTGGAAATTTTCAACTGATTTCGATGCAAAATGCAAACTTTCTGAATAAAGACTGGTACCACATACAAAGAGACATTGGTAGGCCAAATGGGTAAAACCATGGAAAAGCTGAAACATAACTATAGTAGATTTCTCGAACTCCGAACTAAGTTTTTTCACAAACAATGGGTCATCATGACATTTCCACCAAGTTTCAATGAATTCCATCACAAATTGCACATTTTCAAAATTTCAGGTACAATTATGTAACAATTACCAATGAGGAGAAAAGTTACAACAAGAGGTATCTCCCAATAAGCCTTTCCAAATAAAAGCAGAAGTGTCCAAAGTTAGTTTATTCTTAAGAGACCAGCGGTACAGTGATGCGTGGAAAATTTCAACTGATTTCGATGCAAAATGCAACGGTTCTGAATAAAGACTAGAAGCATATACAAAGAGCCATTGGTAGGCCAAATGGGTAAAATCGTGGCCAGGCTGAATCATAACTATAATGCATTTCTAGAACTACCAACTAAGTTCTTTCACAAACAATGTCTCATCTACACATTTCCACCAAGTTTCAATGAATTCCATCACAAATTGGGCATTTTCAAAATTTAAGGTACAATTATGTAACAATTCCCAATGAGGAAAAAAATTACAACAAGGGGTATCTCCCAATAAGCTTTTCCAAATGAAAGGAGAAGTGTCCAAAGTTAGTTTATTCTTAAGAGACCAGCGGTACAGTGATGCGTGGAAAATTTCAACTGATTTCGATGCAAAATGCAACGGTTCTGAATAAAGACTAGAAGTACATACAAAGAGCCATTGGTAGGTCAAATGGGTAAAATCACGGCCAAGCTGAAACATAACTATAATGCATTTATAGAACTCCGAACTAAGTTCTTTCTCAAACAATGCGTCATCTGGACATTTCCACCAAGTTTCAACGAATTCCATCACAAATTGGGCATTTTAAAAATTTCAGGTACAATTATGTAACAATTACCAATGAGGAGAAAAGTTGCAACAAGCGGTATCTCCCAATAAGCTTTTCCAAATGAAAGGAGAAGTGTCCAAAGTTAGTTTATTCTTAAGAGACCAGCGGGACAGTGATTCGTGGAAATATTCAACTGATTTCGATGCAAAATGCAAACGTTCTGAATAAAGACTGGTACCACATACAAAGAGCCATTGGTAGGCCAAATGGGTAAAACCATGGCAAAGCTGAAACATAACTATAGTAGATTTCTCGAACTCCAAACGAAGTTTTTTCACAAACAATGCGTCATCATGACATTTCCACCAAGTTTCAATGAATTCCATCACAAATTGCGCATTTTCAAAATTTCAGGTACAATTATGTAACAATTACCAATGAGGAGAAAAGTTACAACAACAGGTATCTCCCAATAAGCCTTTCCAAATAAAAGGAGAAATGTCCAAAGTTAGTTTATTCTTAAGACCGCAGCGGTACAGTGATGCGTGGAAAATTTCAACTGATTTCGATGCAAAATGCAACAGTTTTGAATAAAGAATAGAAGCACATACAAAGAGCCAATGGTAGGCAAAATGGGTAAAATCGTGGCCAAGCTGAAACATAACTATAATGCATTTCTAGGACTACGAACTAAGTTTTTTCACAAACAATGCGTCATCATGAATTTCCACCAAGTTTCAATGAATTCCATCACAAATTGCGCATTTTCAAAATTTCAGGTACAACTATGTAACAATTACCAATGAGGAGAAAAGTTACAACCAGAGGTATCTTTCAATAAGCCTTTCCAAATAAAAGGAGAAGTGTCCAAAAATAGCTTATTCTTAAGAGACCAGCAGTACAGTGATGTGTGGAAAATTTCAACTGATTTCGATGCAAAATGCAACGGTTCTGAATAAAGACTAGAAGCACATACAAAGAGCCATTGTTAGGCCAAATGGGTAAAATCGTGGCCAAGTTGAAACATAACTATAATGCATTTCTAGAACTACCAAGTTCTTTCACAAACAATGTCTCATCTAGACACTTCCACCAAGTTTCAATGAATTCCATCACAAATTGGGAATTTTCAGAATTTAAGGTACAATTATGTAACAATTCCCAATGAGGAGAAAAAATACGACAAGGGGTATCTCCCAATAAGGCTTTCCAAATAAAAGGAGAAATGTCCAAAGTTAGTTTATTCTTAAGAGACCAGCGGTACAGTGATGCGTGGAAAATTTAAACTGATTTCGATGCAAAATGCAACGGTTCTGAATAAAGACTAGAAGCACATACAAAGAGCCATTGGTAGGTCAAATGCGTAAAATCACGGCCAAGCTGAAACATAACTATAATGCATTTATAGAACTCCGAACTAAGTTCTTTCTCAAACAATGCGTCATCTGGACATTTCCACCAAGTTTCAATGAATTCCATCACAAATTGGGCATTTTAAAAATTTCAGCTACAATTATGTAACAATTCCCAATGAGGAAAAAAGTTACAACAAGGGGTATCTCCCAATAAGCTTTTCCAAATGAAAGGAGAAGTGTCGAAAGTTAGTTTGTTCTTAAGAGACCAGCGGGACAGTGATTCGTGGAAATTTTCAACTGATTTCGATGCAAAATGCAAACGTTCTGAAAAAAGACTGGTACCACATACAAAGAGCCATTGGTAGGCCAAATGGGTAAAACCATGGCCAAGCTGAAACATAACTATAGTAGATTTCTCGAACTCCGAACTAAGTTTTTTCACAAACAATGGGTCATCATGACATTTCCACCAAGTTTCAATGAATTCCATCAAATTGCGCATTTTAAAAATTTCAGGTACAATTATGTAACAATTACCAATGACGAGAAAAGTTACAACAAGAGGTATCTCCCAATAAGCCTTTCCAAATAAAAGGAAAACTGTCCAAAGTTAGCTTATTCTTAAGAGACCAGCGGTACAGTCATGCGTGGAAAATTTCAACTGATTTCGATGCAAAATGCAAACGTTCTGAATAAAGACTGGTACCACATACAAAGAGCCATTGGTAGGCCAAATGGGTAAAACCATGGCCAAGCTGAAACATAACTATAGTAGATTTCTCGAACTCCGAACTAAGTTTTTTCACAAACAATGCGTCATCATGACATTTCCACCAAGTTTCAATGAATTCCATTACAAATTGGGCATTTTCAAATTTTAAGGTACAATTATGTAACAACTACCAATTAGGAGAAAAGTTACAACAAGAGGTATCTCCCAATAAGGCTTTCCAAATTAAAGGAGAAGTGTCCAAAGTTAGTTTATTCTTAAGAGACCAGCGGTACAGTGATGCGTGGAAAATTTCAACTGATTTCGATGCAAAATGCAACGGTTCTGAATAAAGACTAGAAGCACATACAAAGAGCCATTGGTAGGCCAAATGGGTAAAATCGTGGCCAAGCTGAAACATAACTATAATGCATTTCTAGAACTACAAACTAAGTTCTTTCACAAACAATGTCTCATCTAGACATTTCCACCAAGTTTCAATGAATTCCATCACAAATTGGGCATTTTAAAAATTTAAGGTACAATTATGTAACAATTCCCAATGAGGAAAAAAGTTACAACAAGGGGTATCTCCCAATAAGCTTTTCCAAATTAAAGGAGAAGTGTCCAAAGTTAGTTTATTCTTAAGAGACCAGCGGTACAGTGATGCGTGGAAAATTTAAACTGATTTCGATGCAAAATGCAACGGTTCTGAATAAAGACTAGAAGCACATACAAAGAGCCATTGGTAGGTCAAATGGGTAAAATCACGGCCAAGCTGAAACATAACTATAATGCATTTATAGAACTCCGAACAAAGTTCTATCTCAAACAATGCGTCATCTGGACATTTCCACAAAGTTTCAATGAATTCCATCACAAATTGGGCATTTTAAAAATTTCAGGTACAATTATGTAACAATTACCAATGAGGAGAAAAGTTACAACAAGAGGTATCTCCCAATAAGCCTTTCCAAATAAAAGGAGAAGTGACCAAAGTTAGTTTATTCTTAAGAGACCAGCAGTTCAGTGATGCGTCGAAAATTTCAACTGATTTCGATGCAAAATGCAACGGTTCTGAATAAAGACTAGAAGCACATACAAAGAGCAATCGTAGGCCAAATGGGTAAAATCGTGGCCAAGCTGAAACATAACTATAATGCATTTCTAGAACTACCAACTAAGTTCTTTCACAAACAATGTCTCATCTGGACATTTCCACCAAGTTTCAATGAATTCCATCACAAATTGGGCATTTTCAAAATTTAAGGTACAATTATGTAACAATTCCCAATGAGGAAAAAAGTTACAACAAGGGGTATCTCCTAATAAGCTTTTCAAAATGAAAGGAGAAGTGTCCAAAGTTAGTTTATTCTTAAGAGACCAGCGGTACAGTGATGCATGGAAAATTTCAACTGATTTCGATGCAAAATGCAGCGGTTCTGAATAAAGACTAGAAGCACATACAAAGAGCCATTGGTAGGTCAAATGGGTAAAATCACGGCCAAGCTGAAACATAACTATAATGCATTTATAGAACTCTGAACTAAGTTCTTTCACAAACAATGCGTCATCTGGACATTTCCACCAAGTTTCAATGAATTCCATCACAAATTGCGCATTTTCAAAATTTCAGGTACAATTATATAACAATTACCAATGAGGAGAAAAGTTGCAACAAGCGGTATCTCCCAATAAGCTTTTCCAAATGAAAGCAGAAGTGTCCAAAGTTAGTTTATTCTTAAGAGAGCAGCGGTACAGTGATGCGTGGAAAATTTCAACTGATTTCGATGCAAAATGCAACAGTTTTGAATAAAGACTAGAAGCACATACAAAGAGCCAATGGTAGGCAAAATGGGTAAAATCGTGGCCAAGCTGAAAGATAACTATAATTCATTTGTAGGACTACGAACTAAGTTCTTTCACACACAATGCGTCATCTACACATTTCCACCAAGTTTCAATGAATTCCATCACAAATTGGGCATTTTCAAAATTTAAGGTACAATTATGTAACAACTACAAATGAGGTGAAAAGTTACAACAACAGGTATCTCCCAATTAGGCTTTCCAAATTAAAGGAGAAGTGTCCAAAGTTAGTTTATTCTTAAGAGACCAGCGGTACAGTGATGCGCAAAAAATTTCAACTTATTTCGATGCAAAATGCAACGGTTCTGAATAAAGACTAGAAGCACATACAAAGAGCCATTGGTAGGTCAAATGGGTAAAATCACGGCCAAGCTGAAACATAACTATAATGCATTTATAGAACTCCGAACTAAGTTCTTTCTCAAACAATGCGTCATCTGGACATTTCCACCAAGTTTCAATGAATTCCATCACAAATTGGGCATTTTAAAAATTTCAGGTACAATTATGTAACAATTACCAATGAGGAGAAAAGTTGCAACAAGGGGTATCTCCCAATAAGCTTTTCCAAATGAAAAAAGAAGTGTCCAAAGTTAGTTTGTTCTTAAGAGACCAGCGGGACAGTGATTCGTAAAAATTTTCAACTGATTTCGATGCAAAATGCAACGGTTCTGAATAAAGACTAGAAGCACATACAAAGAGCCATTGGTAGGCCAAATGGGTAAAACCATGGCCAAGCTGAAACATAACTATAGTAGATTTCTAGAACTCCGAACTAAGTTTTTTCACAAACAATGCGTCATCATGACATTTCCACCAAGTTTCAATGAATTCCATCACAAATTGCGCATTTTAAAAATTTCAGGTACAATTATGTAACAATTACCAATGAGGAGAAAAGTTACAACAAGAGGTATCTCCCAATAAGCCTTTCCAAATAAAAGGAGAAGTGTCCAAAGTTAGTTTATTCTTAAGAGACCAGCGGTACAGTGATGCGTGGAAAATTTCAACTGATTTCGATGCAAAATGCAACGGTTCTGAATAAAGACTAGAAGCACATACAAAGAGCAATCGTAGGCCAAATGGGTAAAATCGTGGCCAAGCTGAAACATAACTATAATGCATTTCTAGAACTACCAACTAAGTTCTTTCACAAACAATGTCTCATCTAGACATTTCCACCAAGTTTCAATGAATTCCATCACAAATTGGGCATTTTCAAAATTTAAGGTACAATTATGTAACAATTCCCAATGAGGAAAAAAGTTACAACAAGGGGTATCTCCCAATAAGCTTTTCCAAATGAAAGGAGAAGTGTGCAAAGTTAGTTTATTCTTAAGAGACCAGCGGGACAGTGATTCGTGGAAATTTTCAACTGATTTCGATGCAAAATGCAAACGTTCTGAATAAAGACTGGTACCACATACAAAGAGCCATTGGTAAGCCAAATGGGTGAAACCATGGCCAAGCTGAAACATAACTATAGTAGATTTCTCGAACTCCGAACTAAGTTTTTTCACAAACAATGGGTCATCATGACATTTCCACCAACTTTCAATGAATTCCATCACAAATTGCGCATTTTAAAAATTTCAGGTACAATTATGTAAGAATTACCAATGAGGAGAAAAGTTACAACAAGACGTATCTCCCAATAAGCCTTTCCAAATAAAAGGAGAAGTGTCCAAAGTTAGTTTATTCTTAAGACACCAGCGGTACAGTGATGCGTGGAAAATTTCAACTGATTTCGATGCAAAATGCAACGGTTCTGAATAAAGACTAGAAGCACATACAAAGAGCCATTGGTAGGCCAAATGGGTAAAATCGTGGCCAAGCTGAAACATAACTATAATGCATTTCTAGAACTACCAACTAAGTTCTTTCACAAACAATGTCTCATCTAGAAATTTCCACCAAGTTTCAATGAATTCCATCACAAATTGGGCATTTTAAAAATTTAAGGTACAATTATGTAACAATTCCCAATGAGGAAACAAGTTACAACAAGGGGTATCTCCCAATAAGCTTTTCCAAATGAAAGGAGAAGTGTCCAAAGTTAGTTTATTCTTAAGAGACCAGCGGTACAGTGATGCGTGGAAAATTTCAACTGATTTCGATGCAAAATGCAACGGTTCTGAATAAAGACTAGAAGCACATACAAAGAGCCATTGGTAGGTCAAATGGGTAAAATCACGGCCAAGCTGAAACATAACTATAATGCATTTATAGAACTCCGAACTAAGTTCTTTCTCAAACAATGCGTCATCTGGACATTTCCACCAAGTTTCAATGAATTCCATCACAAATTGGGCATTTTACATATTTCAGGTACAATTATGTAACAATTCCCAATGAGGAAACAAGTTACAACAAGGGGTATCTCCCAATAAGCTTTTCCAAATGAAAGGAGAAGTGTCCAAAGTTAGTTTATTCTTAAAAGACCAGCGGTACAGTGATGCGTGGAAAATTTCAACTGATTTCAATGCAAAATGCAACGGTTCTGAATAAAGACTAGAAGCACATACAAAGAGCCATTGGTAGGTCAAATGGGTAAAATCACGGCCAAGCTGAAACATAACTATAATGCATTTATAGAACTCCGAACTAAGTTCTTTCTCAAACAATGCGTCATCTGGACATTTCCACCAAGTTTCAATGAATTCCATCACAAATTGGGCATTTTAAAAATTTCAGGTACAATTATGTAACAATTACCAATGAGGAGAAAAGTTGCAACAAGCGGTATCTCCCAATAAGCTTTTCCAAATGAAAGGAGAAGTGTCCAAAGTTAGTTTATTCTTAAGAGACCAGCGGGACAGTGATTCGTGGAAATTTTAAACTGATTTCGATGCAAAATGCAAACGTTCTGAATAAAGACTGGTACCACATACAAAGAGCCATTGGCAGGCCAAATGGGTAAAACCATGGCCAAGCTGAAACATAACTATAGTAGATTTCTCGAACTCCGAACTAAGTTTTTTCACAAACAATGCGTCATCATGACATTTCCACCAAGTTTCAATGAATTCCATCACAAATTGCACATTTTCAAAATTTCAGGTACAATTATGTAACAATTACCAATGAGGAGAAAAGTTACAACAAGAGGTATCTCCCAATAAGCCTTTCAAAATAAAAGGAGAAATGTCCAAAGTTAGTTTATTCTTAAGACAGCAGCGGTACAGTGATGCGTGGAAAATTTCAACTGATTTCGATGCAAAATGCAACAGTTTTGAATAAAGACTAGAAGCACATACAAAGAGCCAATGGTAGGCAAAATGGGTAAAATCGTGGCCAAGCTGAAACATAACTATAATTCATTTCTAGGACTACGAACTAAGTTCTTTCACAAACAATGCGTCATCTACACATTTCCACCAAGTTTCAATGAATTCCATCACAAATTGGGCATTTTCAAAATTTAAGGTACAATTATGTAACAACTACCAATGAGGTGAAAAGTTACAACAAGAGGTATCTCCCAATTAAGCTTTCCAAATTAAAGGAGAAGTGTCCAAAGTTAGTTTATTCTTAAGAGACCAGCGGTACAGTGATGCGCAAAAAATTTCAACTTATTTCGATGCAAAATGCAACGGTTCTGAATAAAGACTAGAAGCACATACAAAGAGCCATTGGTAGGTCAAATGGGTAAAATCACGGCCAAGCTGAAACATAACTATAATGCATTTATAGAACTCCGAACTAAGTTCTTTATCAAACAATGCGTCATCTGGACATTTCCACCAAGTTTCAATGAATTCCATCACAAATTGGGCATTTTAAAAATTTCAGGTACAATTATGTAACAATTACCAATGAGGAGAAAAGTTGCAACAAGGGGTATCTCCCAATAAGCTTTTCCAAATTAAAAAAGAAGTGTCCAAAGTTAGTTTGTTCTTAAGAGACCAGCGGGACAGTGATTCGTAAAAATTTTCAACTGATTTCGATGCAAAATGCAACGGTTCTGAATAAAGACTAGAAGCACATACAAAGAGCCATTGGTAGGCCAAATGGGTAAAATCGTGGCCAAGCTGAAACATAACTATAATGATTTTCTGGATCTACGAACTAAGTTCTTTCACAAACAATGCGTCATCTAGACATTTCCACCAAGTTTCAATGAATTCCATCACAAATTGGGCATTTTCAAAATTTAAGGTACAATTATGTAACAATTACCAATGAGGAGAAAAGTTACACCAAGAGGTATCTCCCAATAAGGCTTTCCAAATTAAAGGAGAAGTGTCCAAAGTTAGTTTATTCTTAAAAGTCCAGCGGTACAGTGGTGCGTGGAAAATTTCAACTGATTTCGATGCAAAATGCAACGGTTCTGAATAAAGACTAGAAGCACATACAAAGAGCCATTGGTAGGCCAAATGGGTAAAATCGTGGCCAAGCTGAAACATAACTATAATGCATTTCTAGAACTCCGAACTAAGTTCTTTCACAAACAATGCGTCATCTGGACATTTCCACCAAGTTTCAATGAATTCCATCACAAATTGGGCATTTTAAAAATTTCAGGTACAATTATGTAACAATTAGCAATGAGTAGAAAAGTTGCAACAAGGGGTATCTCCCAATAAGCTTTTCCAAATGAAAGGAGAAGTGTCAGAAGTTAGTTTATTCTTAAGAGACCAGCGGGACAGTGATTCGTGGAAATTTTCAACTGATTTCGATGCAAAATGCAAACTTTCTGAATAAAGACTGGTACCACATACAAAGAGCCATTGGTAGGCCAAATAAGTAAAACCATGGCCAAGCTGTAACATAACTATAGTAGATTTCTCGAACTCCGAACTAAGTTTTTTCACAAACAATGGGTCATCATGACATTTCCACCAAGTTTCAATGAATTCCATCACAAATTGTGCATTTTAAAAATTTCAGGTACAATTATGTAACAATTACCAATGAGGAGAAAAGCTACAACAAGACGTATCTCCCAATAAGCCTTTCATAATAAAAGGAGAAGTGTCCAAAGTTAGTTTATTCTTAAGAGACCAGCGGTACAGTGATGCGTGGAAAATTTCAACTGATTTCGATGCAAAATGCAACATTTCTGAATAAAGACTAGAAGCACATACAAAGAGCCATTGGTAGGCCAAATGGGTAAAATCGTGGCCAAGCTGAAACATAACTATAATGCATTTCTACAACTACCAACTAAGTTCTTTCACAAACAATGTCTCATCTAGACATTTCCACCAAGTTTCAATGAATTCCATCACAAATTGGGCATTTTAAAAATTTAAGGTACAATTATGTAACAATTCCCAATGAGGAAAAAAGTTACAACAAGGGGTATCTCCCAATAAGCTTTTCCAAATGAAAGGAGAAGTGTCCAAAGTTAGTTTATTCTTAAGAGACCAGCGGTACAGTGATGCGTGGCAAATTTCAACTGATTTCGATGCAAAATGCAACGGTTCTGAATAAAGACTAGAAGCACATACAAAGAGCCATTGGTAGGTCAAATGGGTAAAATCACGGCCAAGCTGAAACATAACTATAATGCATTTATAGAACTCCGAACTAAGTTCTTTCACAAACAATGCGTCATCATGACATTTCCACCAAGTTTCAATGAATTCCATCACAAATTGCGCATTTTAAAAATTTCAGGTACAATTATGTAACAATTACCAATGAGGAGAAAAGTTACAACAAGAGGTATCTCCCAATAAGCCTTTCAAAATAAAAGGAGAAATGTCCAAAGTTAGTTTATTCTTAAGACAGCAGCGGTACAGTGATGCGTGGAAAATTTCAACTGATTTCGATGCAAAATGCAACAGTTTTGAATAAAGACTAGAAGCACATACAAAGAGCCAATGGCAGGCAAAATGGGTAAAATCGTGGCCAAGCTGAAACATAACTATAATGAATTGCTAAAACTACGAACTAAGTTCTTTATCAAACAATGCGTCATCTGGACATTTCCACCAAGTTTCAATGAATTCCATCACAAATTGGGCATTTTAAAAATTTCAGGTACAATTATGTAACAATTACCAATGAGGAGAAAAGTTGCAACAAGGGGTATCTCCCAATAAGCTTTTCCAAATGAAAGGAGAAGTGTCCAAAGTTAGTTTGTTCTTAAGAGACCAGCGGGACAGTGATTCGTAAAAATTTTCAACTGATTTTCATGCAAAATGCAACGGTTCTGAATAAAGACTAGAAGCACCTACAAAGAGCCATTGGAAGGCAAAATGGGTAAAATCGTGGCCAAGCTGAAACATAACTATAATGCATTTCTGGATCTACGAACTAAGTTCTTTCACAAACAATGCGTCATCTAGACATTTCCACCAAGTTTCAATGAATTCCATCACAAATTGGGCATTTTCAAAATTTAAGGTACAATTATGTAACAATTACCAATGAGGAGAAAAGTTACAACAAGAGGTATCTCCCAATAAGGCTTTCAAAATTAAAGGAGAAGTGTCCAAACTTAGTTTATTCTTAAGAGACCAGCGGTACAGTGGTGCGTGGAAAATTTCAAATGATTTCGATGCAAATTGCAACGGTTCTGAATAAAGACTAGAAGCACATACAAAGAGCCATTGGTAGGCCAAATGGGTAAAATCGTGGCCAAGCTGAAACATAACTATAATGCATTTATAGAACTCCGAACTAAGTTCTTTCACAAAATATGCGTCATATGGACATTTCCACCAAGTTTCAATGAATTTCATCACAAATTGGGCATTTTAAAAATTTCAGGTAAAATTATGTAACAATTACCAATGAGGAGAAAAGTTGCAGCATGGGGTATCTCCCAATAAGCCTTTCCAAATAAAAGGAGAAGTGTCCAAAGTTAGTTTATTCTTAAGAGACCACCGGTACAGTGATGCGTGGAAAATTTTAACTGATTTCAATGCAAAATGCAATGGTTCTGAATAAAAACTAGTACCACATACAAAGAGCCATTAATAGGCCAAATGGGTAAAACCATGGCCAAGCTGAAACATAACTATAGTAGATTTCTAGAACTCCGAACTAAGTTTTTTCACAAACAATGCGTCATCATGACATTTCCACCAAGTTTCAATGAATTCGATCACAAATTGCGCATTTTCAAAATTTCAGGTACAACTATGTAACAATTACCAATGAGGAGAAAAGTTACGACAAGAGGTATCTTTCAATAGGCCTTTCCAAATAAAAGGAGAAGTGTCCAAAGTTAGTTTATTCTTAAGAGACCAGCAGTACAGTGATGCGTGGAAAATTTCAACTGATTTCGATGCAAAATGCAGCGGTTCTGAATAAAGACTAGAAGCACATACAAAGAGCCATTGTTAGGCCAAATGGGTAAAATCGTGGCCAAGTTGAAACATAACTATAATGCATTTCTAGAACTACCAACTAAGTTCTTTCACAAACAATGTCTCATCTAGACATTTCCACCAAGTTTCAATGAATTCCATCACAAATTGGGCATTTTCAAAATTTAAGGTACAATTATGTAACAATTCCCAATGAGGAAAAAAGTTACAACATGGGGTATCTCCCAATAAGCTTTTAAAAATGAAAGGAGAAGTGTTTAAAGTTAGTTTATTCTTAAGAGACCAGCGGTACAGTGATGCGTGGAAAATTTCAACTGATTTCGATGCAAAATGCAACGGTTCTGAATAAAGACTAGAAGCACATACAAAGAGCCATTGGTAGGCCAAATAGGTAAAACCATGGCCAAGCTGAAACATAACTATAGTAGATTTCTAGAACTCCAAACTAAGTTCTTTGTCAAACAATGCGTCATCTGGACATTTCCACCAAGTTTCAATGAATTCCATCACAAATTGGGCATTTTAAAAATTTAAGGTACAATTATGTAACAATTCCCAATGAGCAGAAAAAATACGACAAGGGGTATCTCCCAATAAGCCTTTCCAAATAAAAGGAGAAGTGACCAAAGTTAGTTTATTCTTAAGAGACCACCGGTACAGTGATGCGTGGAAAATTTTAACTGATTTCAATGCAAAATGCAACGGTTCTGAATAAAAACTAGTACCACATACAAAGAGCCATTAATAGGCCAAATGGCTAAAACCATGGCCAAGCTGAAACATAACTATAATAGATTTCTAGAACTCCGAACTAAGTTTTTTTACAAACAATGCGTCATCTGGACATTTCCACCAAGTTTCAATGAATTTCATCACAAATTGGGCATTTTCAAAATTTCAGGTACAATTATCTAACAATTACCAATGAGGAGAAAAAATACGACAAGGGGTATCTCCCAATAAGCCTTTCCAAATAAAAGGAGAAGTGTCCAAAGTTAGTTTATTCTTAAGAGACCACCGGTATAGTGATGCTTGGAAAATTTTAACTGATTTCAATGCAAAATGCAACGGTTCTGAATAAAAACTAGTACCACATACAAAGAGCCATTAATAGGCCAAATGGCTAAAACCATGGCCAAGCTGAAACATAACTATAATAGATTTCTAGAACTCTGAACTAAATTTTTTTACAAACAATGCGTCATCTGGACATTTCCACCAAGTTTCAATGAATTTCATCACAAATTGCGCATTTTCAAAATTTCAGGTACAATTATCTAACAATTACCAATGAGGAGAAAAGTTACAACAAGAGGTATCTCCTAATAAGCCTATCCAAATAAAAGGAGAAGTGTCCAAAGTTAGTTTATTCTTAAGAGACAAGCGGTACAGTGATGCGTGGAAAATTTCAACTGATTTCGATGCAAAATGCAACGGTTCTGAATAAAGACTAGAAGCACATACAAAGAGCAATCGTAGGCCAAATGGGTAAAATCGTGGCCAAGCTGAAACATAACTATAATGCATTTCTAGAACTACCAACTAAGTTCTTTCACAAACAATGTCTCATCTAGACATTTCCACCAAGTTTCAATGAATTCCATCACAAATTGGGCATTTTCAAAATTTAAGGTACAATTATGTAACAATTCCCAATGAGGAAAAAAGTTACAACAAGGGGTATCTCCTAATAAGCTTTTCCAAATGAAAGGAGAAGTGTCCAAAGTTAGTTTATTCTTAAGAGACCAGCGGTACAGTGATGCATGGAAAATTTCAACTGATTTCGATGCAAAATGCAGCGGTTCTGAATAAAGACTAGAAGCACATACAAAGAGCCATTGGTAGGTCAAATGGGTAAAATCACGGCCAAGCTGAAACATAACTATAATGCATTTATAGAACTCTGAACTAAGTTCTTTCACAAACAATGCGTCATCTGGACATTTCCACCAAGTTTCAATGAATTCCATCACAAATTGCGCATTTTCAAAATTTCAGGTACAATTATGTAACAATTACCAATGAGGAGAAAAGTTGCAACAAGCGGTATCTCCCAATAAGCTTTTCCAAATGAAAGGAGAAGTGTCCAAAGTTAGTTTATTCTTAAGAGAGCAGCGGTACAGTGATGCGTGGAAAATTTCAACTGATTTCGATGCAAAATGCAACAGTTTTGAATAAAGACTAGAAGCACATACCAAGAGCCAATGGTAGGCAAAATGGGTAAAATCGTGGCCAAGCTGAAAGATAACTATAATTCATTTGTAGGACTACGAACTAAGTTCTTTCACACACAATGCGTCATCTACACATTTCCACCAAGTTTCAATGAATTCCATCACAAATTGGGCATTTTCAAAATTTAAGGTACAATTATGTAACAACTACCAATGAGGTGAAAAGTTACAACAAGAGGTATCTCCCAATTAGGCTTTCCAAATTAAAGGAGAAGTGTCCAAAGTTAGTTTATTCTTAAGAGACCAGCGGTAAAGTGATGCGCAAAAAATTTCAACTTATTTCGATGCAAAATGCAACGGTTCTGAATAAAGACTAGAAGCACATACAAAGAGCCATTGGTAGGTCAAATGGGTAAAATCACGGCCAAGCTGAAACAAAACTATAATGCATTTATAGAACTCCGAATTAAGTTCTTTATCAAACAATGCGTCATCTGGACATTTCCACCAAGTTTCAATGAATTCCATCACAAATTGGGCATTTTAAAAATTTCAGGTACAATTATGTAACAATTACCAATGAGGAGAAAAGTTGCAACAAGGGGTATCTCCCAATAAGCTTTTCCAAATGAAAAAAGAAGTGTCCAAAGTTAGTTTGTTCTTAAGAGACCAGCGGGACAGTGATTCGTAAAAATTTTCAACTGATTTCGATGCAAAATGCAACGGTTCTGAATAAAGACTAGAAGCACATACAAAGAGCCATTGGTAGGCAAAATGGGTAAAATCGTGGCCAAGCTGAAACATAACTATAATGCATTTCTGGATCTACGAACTAAGTTCTTTCACAAACAATGCGTCATCTAGACATTTCCACCAAGTTTCAATGAATTCCATCACAAATTGGGCATTTTCAAAATTTAAGGTACAATTATGTAACAATTACCAATGAGGAGAAAAGTTACAACAAGAGGTATCTCCCAATAAGGCTTTCCAAATTAAAGGAGAAGTGTCCAAAGTTAGTTTATTCTTAAGAGACCAGCGGTACAGTGATGCGTGGAAAATTTCAACTGATTTCGATGCAAAATGCAACGGTTCTGAATAAAGACTAGAAGCACATACAAAGAGCCATTGGTAGGTCAAATGGGTAAAATCACGGCCAAGCTGAAACATAACTATAATGCATTTATAGAACTCCGAACTAAGTTCTTTCTCAAACAATGCGTCATCTGGACATTTCCACCAAGTTTCAATGAATTCCATCACAACTTGGGCATTTTAAAAATTTCAGGTACAATTATGTAACAATTACCAATGAGGAGAAAAGTTGCAACAAGCGGTATCTCCCAATAAGCTTTTCCAAATGAAAGGAGAAGTGTCGGAAGTTAGTTTATTCTTAAGAGACCAGCGGGACATTGATTCGTGGAAATTTTCAACTGATTTCGATGCAAAATGCAAACGTTCTGAATAAAGACTGGTACCACATACAAAGAGCCATTGGTAGGCCAAATGGGTAAAACCATGGCCAAGCTGAAACATAACTATAGTAGATTTCTCGAACTCCGAACTAAGTTTTTTCACAAACAATGGGTCATCATGACATTTCCACCAAGTTTCAATGAATTCCATCACAAATTGCGCATTTTCAAAATTTTAGGTACAATTATGTAAAAATTACCAATGAGGAGATAAGTTACAACAAGAGGTATCTCCCAATAAGCCTTTCCAAATAAAAGGAGAAGTGTCCAAAGTTAGTTTATTCTTAAGACACCAGCGGTACAGTGATGCGTGGAAAATTTCAACTGATTTCGATGCAAAATGCAACGGTTCTGAATAAAGACTAGAAGCACATACAAAGAGCCATTGGTAGGTCAAATGGGTAAAATCACGACCAAGCTGAAACATAACTATAATGCATTTATAGAACTCCGAACTAAGTTCTTTCTCAAACAATGCGTCATCTGGACATTTCCACCAAGTTTCAATGAATTCCATCACAAATTGGGCATTTTAAAAATTTCAGGTACAATTATGTAACAATTACCAATGAGGAGAAAAGTTGCAACAAGGGGTATCTCCCAATAAGCTTTTCCAAATGAAAGGAGAAGTGTCCAAAGTTAGTTTGTTCTTAAGAGACCAGCGGGACAGTGATTCGTAAAAATTTTCAACTGATTTTCATGCAAAATGCAACGGTTCTGAATAAAGACTAGAAGCACCTACAAAGAGCCATTGGAAGGCAAAATGGGTAAAATCGTGGCCAAGCTGAAACATAACTATAATGCATTTCTGGATCTACGAACTAAGTTCTTTCACAAACAATGCGTCATCTAGACATTTCCACCAAGTTTCAATGAATTCCATCACAAATTGGGCATTTTCAAAATTTAAGGTACAATTATGTAACAATTACCAATGAGGAGAAAAGTTACAACAAGAGGTATCTCCCAATAAGGCTTTCAAAATTAAAGGAGAAGTGTCCAAACTTAGTTTATTCTTAAGAGACCAGCGGTACAGTGGTGCGTGGAAAATTTCAACTGATTTCGATGCAAAATGCAACGGTTCTGAATAAAGACTAGAAGCACATACAAAGAGCCATTGGTAGGCCAAATGGGTAAAATCGTGGCCAAGCTGAAACATAACTATAATGCATTTATAGAACTCCGAACTAAGTTCTTTCACAAAATATGCGTCATATGGACATTTCCACCAAGTTTCAATGAATTTCATCACAAATTGGGCATTTTAAAAATTTCAGGTAAAATTATGTAACAATTACCAATGAGGAGAAAAGTTGCAGCATGGGGTATCTCCCAATAAGCCTTTCCAAATAAAAGGAGAAGTGTCCAAAGTTAGTTTATTCTTAAGAGACCACCGGTACAGTGATGCGTGGAAAATTTTAACTGATTTCAATGCAAAATGCAACGGTTCTGAATAAAAACTAGTACCACATACAAAGAGCCATTAATAGGCCAAATGGGTAAAACCATGGCCAAGCTGAAACATAACTATAGTAGATTTCTAGAACTCCGAACTAAGTTTTTTCACAAACAATGCGTCATCATGACATTTCCACCAAGTTTCAATGAATTCCATCACAAATTGCGCATTTTCAAAATTTCAGGTACAACTATGTAACAATTACCAATGAGGAGAAAAGTTACAACAAGAGGTATCTTTCAATAAGCCTTTCCAAATAAAAGGAGAAGTGTCCAAAGTTAGTTTATTCTTAAGAGACCAGCAGTACAGTGATGCGTGGAAAATTTCAACTGATTTCGATGCAAAATGCAGCGGTTCTGAATAAAGACTAGAAGCACATACAAAGAGCCATTGTTAGGCCAAATGGGTAAAATCGTGGCCAAGTTGAAACATAACTATAATGCATTTCAAGAACTACCAACTAAGTTCTTTCACAAACAATGTCTCATCTAGACATTTCCACCAAGTTTCAATGAATTCCATCACAAATTGGGCATTTTCAAAATTTAAGGTACAATTATGTAACAATTCCCAATGAGGAAAAAAGTTACAACATGGGGTATCTCCCAATAAGCTTTTAAAAATGAAAGGAGAAGTGTCCAAAGTTAGTTTATTCTTAAGAGACCAGCGGTACAGTGATGCGTGGAAAATTTCAACTGATTTCGATGCAAAATGCAACGGTTCTGAATAAAGACTAGAAGCACATACAAAGAGCCATTAATAGGCCAAATGGCTAAAACCATGGCCAAGCTGAAACATAACTATAGTAGATTTCTAGAACTCCAAACTAAGTTCTTTGTCAAACAATGCGTCATCTGGACATTTCCACCAAGTTTCAATGAATTCCATCACAAATTGGGCATTTTAAAAATTTAAGGTACAATTATGTAACAATTCCCAATGAGCAGAAAAAATACGACAAGGGGTATCTCCCAATAAGCCTTTCCAAATAAAAGGAGAAGTGTCCAAAGTTAGTTTATTCTTAAGAGACCACCGGTACAGTGATGCGTGGAAAATTTTAACTGATTTCAATGCAAAATGCAACGGTTCTGAATAAAAACTAGTACCACATACAAAGAGCCATTAATAGGCCAAATGGCTAAAACCATGACCAAGCTGAAACATAACTATAATAGATTTCTAGAACTCCGAACTAAGTTTTTTTACAAACAATGCGTCATCTGGACATTTCCACCAAGTTTCAATGAATTTCATCACAAATTGGGCATTTTCAAAATTTCAGGTACAATTATCTAACAATTACCAATGAGGAGAAAAAATACGACAAGGGGTATCTCCCAATAAGCCTTTCCAAATAAAAGGAGAAGTGTCCAAAGTTAGTTTATTCTTAAGAGACCACCGGTATAGTGATGCTTGGAAAATTTTAACTGATTTCAATGCAAAATGCAACGGTTCTGAATAAAAACTAGTACCACATACAAAGAGCCATTAATAGGCCAAATGGCTAAAACCATGGCCAAGCTGAAACATAACTATAATAGATTTCTAGAACTCCGAACTAAATTTTTTTACAAACAATGCGTCATCTGGACATTTCCACCAAGTTTCAATGAATTTCATCACAAATTGCGCATTTTCAAAATTTCAGGTACAATTATCTAACAATTACCAATGAGGAGAAAAGTTACAACAAGAGGTATCTCCTAATAAGCCTATCCAAATAAAAGGAGAAGTGTCCAAAGTTAGTTTATTCTTAAGAGACAAGCGGTACAGTGATGCGTGGAAAATTTCAACTGATTTCGATGCAAAATGCAACGGTTCTGAATAAAGACTAGAAGCACATACAAAGAGCAATCGTAGGCCAAATGGGTAAAATCGTGGCCAAGCTGAAACATAACTATAATGCATTTCTAGAACTACCAACTAAGTTCTTTCACAAACAATGTCTCATCTAGACATTTCCACCAAGTTTCAATGAATTCCATCACAAATTGGGCATTTTCAAAATTTAAGGTACAATTATGTAACAATTCCCAATGAGGAAAAAAGTTACAACAAGGGGTATCTCCTAATAAGCTTTTCAAAATGAAAGGAGAAGTGTCCAAAGTTAGTTTATTCTTAAGAGACCAGCGGTACAGTGATGCATGGAAAATTTCAACTGATTTCGATGCAAAATGCAGCGGTTCTGAATAAAGACTAGAAGCACATACAAAGAGCCATTGGTAGGTCAAATGGGTAAAATCACGGCCAAGCTGAAACATAACTATAATGCATTTATAGAACTCTGAACTAAGTTCTTTCACAAACAATGCGTCATCTGGACATTTCCACCAAGTTTCAATGAATTCCATCACAAATTGCGCATTTTCAAAATTTCAGGTACAATTATGTAACAATTACCAATGAGGAGAAAAGTTGCAACAAGCGGTATCTCCCAATAAGCTTTTCCAAATGAAAGGAGAAGTGTCCAAAGTTAGTTTATTCTTAAGAGAGCAGCGGTACAGTGATGCGTGGAAAATTTCAACTGATTTCGATGCAAAATGCAACAGTTTTGAATAAAGACTAGAAGCACATACAAAGAGCCAATGGTAGGCAAAATGGGTAAAATCGTGGCCAAGCTGAAAGATAACTATAATTCATTTGTAGGACTACGAACTAAGTTCTTTCACACACAATGCGTCATCTACACATTTCCACCAAGTTTCAATGAATTCCATCACAAATTGGGCATTTTCAAAATTTAAGGTACAATTATGTAACAACTACCAATGAGGTGAAAAGTTACAACAAGAGGTATCTCCCAATTAGGCTTTCCAAATTAAAGGAGAAGTGTCCAAAGTTAGTTTATTCTTAAGAGACCAGCGGTACAGTGATGCGTGGAAAATTTCAACTGATTTCAATGCAAAATGCAACGGTTCTGAATAAAGACTAGAAGCACATACAAAGAGCCATTGGTAGGTCAAATGGGTAAAATCACGGCCAAGCTGAAACATAACTATAATGCATTTATAGAACTCCGAACAAAGTTCTTTCTCAAACAATGCGTCATCTAGACATTTCCACCAAGTTTCAATGAATTCCATCACAAATTGGGCATTTTAAAAATTTCAGGTACAATTATGTAACAATTACCAATGAGGAGAAAAGTTGCAAGAAGCGGTATCTCCCAATAAGCTTTTCCAAATGAAAGGAGAAGTGTCCAAAGTTAGTTTATTCTTAAGAGACCAGCGGGACAGTGATTCGTAAAAATTTTCAACTGATTTCGATGCAAAATGCAAACGTTCTGAATAAAGACTGGTACCACATACAAAGAGCCATTGGTAGGCCAAATGGGTAAAACCATGGCCAAGCTGAAACATAACTATAGTAGATTTCTCGAACTCCGAACTAAGTTTTTTCACAAACAATGCGTCATCATGACATTTCCACCAAGTTTCAATGAATTCCATCACAAATTGGGCATTTTCAAAATTTAAGGTACAATTATGTAACAATTACCAATGAGGAGAAAAGTTACAACAAGAGGTATCTCCCAATAAGGCTTTCCAAATTAAAGGAGAAGTGTCCAAAGTTAGTTTATTCTTAAGAGACCAGCGGTACAGTGATGCGTGGAAAATTTCAACTGATTTCGATGCAAAATGCAACGGTTCTGAATAAAGACTAGAAGCACATACAAAGAGCCATTGGTAGGTCAAATGGGTAAAATCACGGCCAAGCTGAAACATAACTATAATGCATTTATAGAACTCCGAACTAAGTTCTTTCTCAAACAATGCGTCATCTGGACATTTCCACCAAGTTTCAATGAATTCCATCACAACTTGGGCATTTTAAAAATTTCAGGTACAATTATGTAACAATTACCAATGAGGAGAAAAGTTGCAACAAGCGGTATCTCCCAATAAGCTTTTCCAAATGAAAGGAGAAGTGTCGGAAGTTAGTTTATTCTTAAGAGACCAGCGGGACAGTGATTCGTGGAAATTTTCAACTGATTTCGATGCAAAATGCAAACGTTCTGAATAAAGACTGGTACCACATACAAAGAGCCATTGGTAGGCCAAATGGGTAAAACCATGGCCAAGCTGAAACATAACTATAGTAGATTTCTCGAACTCCGAACTAAGTTTTTTCACAAACAATGGGTCATCATGACATTTCCACCAAGTTTCAATGAATTCCATCACAAATTGCGCATTTTCAAAATTTTAGGTACAATTATGTAAAAATTACCAATGAGGAGATAAGTTACAACAAGAGGTATCTCCCAATAAGCCTTTCCAAATAAAAGGAGAAGTGTCCAAAGTTAGTTTATTCTTAAGACACCAGCGGTACAGTGATGCGTGGAAAATTTCAACTGATTTCGATGCAAAATGCAACGGTTCTGAATAAAGACTAGAAGCACATACAAAGAGCCATTGGTAGGTCAAATGGGTAAAATCACGACCAAGCTGAAACATAACTATAATGCATTTATAGAACTCCGAACTAAGTTCTTTCTCAAACAATGCGTCATCTGGACATTTCCACCAAGTTTCAATGAATTCCATCACAAATTGGGCATTTTAAAAATTTCAGGTACAATTATGTAACAATTACCAATGAGGAGAAAAGTTGCAACAAGGGGTATCTCCCAATAAGCTTTTCCAAATGAAAGGAGAAGTGTCCAAAGTTAGTTTGTTCTTAAGAGACTAGCGGGACAGTGATTCGTAAAAATTTTCAACTGATTTTCATGCAAAATGCAACGGTTCTGAATAAAGACTAGAAGCACCTACAAAGAGCCATTGGAAGGCAAAATGGGTAAAATCGTGGCCAAGCTGAAACATAACTATAATGCATTTCTGGATCTACGAACTAAGTTCTTTCACAAACAATGCGTCATCTAGACATTTCCACCAAGTTTCAATGAATTCCATCACAAATTGGGCATTTTCAAAATTTAAGGTACAATTATGTAACAATTACCAATGAGGAGAAAAGTTACAACAAGAGGTATCTCCCAATAAGGCTTTCAAAATTAAAGGAGAAGTGTCCAAACTTAGTTTATTCTTAAGAGACCAGCGGTACAGTGGTGCGTGGAAAATTTCAACTGATTTCGATGCAAAATGCAACGGTTCTGAATAAAGACTAGAAGCACATACAAAGAGCCATTGGTAGGCCAAATGGGTAAAATCGTGGCCAAGCTGAAACATAACTATAATGCATTTATAGAACTCCGAACTAAGTTCTTTCACAAAATATGCGTCATATGGACATTTCCACCAAGTTTCAATGAATTTCATCACAAATTGGGCATTTTAAAAATTTCAGGTAAAATTATGTAACAATTACCAATGAGGAGAAAAGTTGCAGCATGGGGTATCTCCCAATAAGCCTTTCCAAATAAAAGGAGAAGTGTCCAAAGTTAGTTTATTCTTAAGAGACCACCGGTACAGTGATGCGTGGAAAATTTTAACTGATTTCAATGCAAAATGCAACGGTTCTGAATAAAAACTAGTACCACATACAAAGAGCCATTAATAGGCCAAATGGGTAAAACCATGGCCAAGCTGAAACATAACTATAGTAGATTTCTAGAACTCCGAACTAAGTTTTTTCACAAACAATGCGTCATCATGACATTTCCACCAAGTTTCAATGAATTCCATCACAAATTGCGCATTTTCAAAATTTCAGGTACAACTATGTAACAATTACCAATGAGGAGAAAAGTTACAACAAGAGGTATCTTTCAATAAGCCTTTCCAAATAAAAGGAGAAGTGTCCAAAGTTAGTTTATTCTTAAGAGACCAGCAGTACAGTGATGCGTGGAAAATTTCAACTGATTTCGATGCAAAATGCAGCGGTTCTGAATAAAGACTAGAAGCACATACAAAGAGCCATTGTTAGGCCAAATGGGTAAAATCGTGGCCAAGTTGAAACATAACTATAATGCATTTCAAGAACTACCAACTAAGTTCTTTCACAAACAATGTCTCATCTAGACATTTCCACCAAGTTTCAATGAATTCCATCACAAATTGGGCATTTTCAAAATTTAAGGTACAATTATGTAACAATTCCCAATGAGGAAAAAAGTTACAACATGGGGTATCTCCCAATAAGCTTTTAAAAATGAAAGGAGAAGTGTCCAAAGTTAGTTTATTCTTAAGAGACCAGCGGTACAGTGATGCGTGGAAAATTTCAACTGATTTCGATGCAAAATGCAACGGTTCTGAATAAAGACTAGAAGCACATACAAAGAGCCATTGGTAGGCCAAATGGGTAAAACCATGGCCAAGCTGAAACATAACTATAGTAGATTTCTAGAACTCCAAACTAAGTTCTTTGTCAAACAATGCGTCATCTGGACATTTCCACCAAGTTTCAATGAATTCCATCACAAATTGGGCATTTTAAAAATTTAAGGTACAATTATGTAACAATTCCCAATGAGCAGAAAAAATACGACAAGGGGTATCTCCCAATAAGCCTTTCCAAATAAAAGGAGAAGTGTCCAAAGTTAGTTTATTCTTAAGAGACCAGCGGTACAGTGATGCGTGGAAAATTTTAACTGATTTCAATGCAAAATGCAACGGTTCTGAATAAAAACTAGTACCACATACAAAGAGCCATTAATAGGCCAAATGGCTAAAACCATGGCCAAGCTGAAACATAACTATAATAGATTTCTAGAACTCCGAACTAAGTTTTTTTACAAACAATGCGTCATCTGGACATTTCCACCAAGTTTCAATGAATTTCATCACAAATTGGGCATTTTCAAAATTTCAGGTACAATTATCTAACAATTACCAATGAGGAGAAAAAATACGACAAGCGGTATCTCCCAATAAGCCTTTCCAAATAAAAGGAGAAGTGTCCAAAGTTAGTTTATTCTTAAGAGACCACCGGTATAGTGATGCTTGGAAAATTTTAACTGATTTCAATGCAAAATGCAACGGTTCTGAATAAAAACTAGTACCACATACAAAGAGCCATTAATAGGCCAAATGGCTAAAACCATGGCCAAGCTGAAACATAACTATAATAGATTTCTAGAACTCCGAACTAAATTTTTTTACAAACAATGCGTCATCTGGACATTTCCACCAAGTTTCAATGAATTTCATCACAAATTGCGCATTTTCAAAATTTCAGGTACAATTATCTAACAATTACCAATGAGGAGAAAAGTTACAACAAGAGGTATCTCCTAATAAGCCTATCCAAATAAAAGGAGAAGTGTCCAAAGTTAGTTTATTCTTAAGAGACAAGCGGTACAGTGATGCGTGGAAAATTTCAACTGATTTCGATGCAAAATGCAACGGTTCTGAATAAAGACTAGAAGCACATACAAAGAGCAATCGTAGGCCAAATGGGTAAAATCGTGGCCAAGCTGAAACATAACTATAATGCATTTCTAGAACTAGCAACTAAGTTCTTTCACAAACAATGTCTCATCTAGACATTTCCACCAAGTTTCAATGAATTCCATCACAAATTGGGCATTTTCAAAATTTAAGGTACAATTATGTAACAATTCCCAATGAGGAAAAAAGTTACAACAAGGGGTATCTCCTAATAAGCTTTTCAAAATGAAAGGAGAAGTGTCCAAAGTTAGTTTATTCTTAAGAGACCAGCGGTACAGTGATGCATGGAAAATTTCAACTGATTTCGATGCAAAATGCAGCGGTTCTGAATAAAGACTAGAAGCACATACAAAGAGCCATTGGTAGGTCAAATGGGTAAAATCACGGCCAAGCTGAAACATAACTATAATGCATTTATAGAACTCTGAACTAAGTTCTTTCACAAACAATGCGTCATCTGGACATTTCCACCAAGTTTCAATGAATTCCATCACAAATTGCGCATTTTCAAAATTTCAGGTACAATTATGTAACAATTACCAATGAGGAGAAAAGTTGCAACAAGCGGTATCTCCCAATAAGCTTTTCCAAATGAAAGGAGAAGTGTCCAAAGTTAGTTTATTCTTAAGAGAGCAGCGGTACAGTGATGCGTGGAAAATTTCAACTGATTTCGATGCAAAATGCAACAGTTTTGAATAAAGACTAGAAGCACATACAAAGAGCCAATGGTAGGCAAAATGGGTAAAATCGTGGCCAAGCTGAAAGATAACTATAATTCATTTGTAGGACTACGAACTAAGTTCTTTCACACACAATGCGTCATCTACACATTTCCACCAAGTTTCAATGAATTCCATCACAAATTGGGCATTTTCAAAATTTAAGGTACAATTATGTAACAACTACCAATGAGGTGAAAAGTTACAACAACAGGTATCTCCCAATTAGGCTTTCCAAATTAAAGGAGAAGTGTCCAAAGTTAGTTTATTCTTAAGAGACCAGCGGTACAGTGATGCGTGGAAAATTTCAACTGATTTCAATGCAAAATGCAACGGTTCTGAATAAAGACTAGAAGCACATACAAAGAGCCATTGGTAGGTCAAATGGGTAAAATCACGGCCAAGCTGAAACATAACTATAATGCATTTATAGAACTCCGAACAAAGTTCTTTCTCAAACAATGCGTCATCTAGACATTTCCACCAAGTTTCAATGAATTCCATCACAAATTGGGCATTTTAAAAATTTCAGGTACAATTATGTAACAATTACCAATGAGGAGAAAAGTTGCAAGAAGCGGTATTTCCCAATAAGCTTTTCCAAATGAAAGGAGAAGTGTCCAAAGTTAGTTTATTCTTAAGAGACCAGCGGGACAGTGATTCGTGGAAATTTTCAACTGATTTCGATGCAAAATGCAAACGTTCTGAATAAAGACTGGTACCACATACAAAGAGCCATTGGTAGGCCAAATGGGTAAAACCATGGCCAAGCTGAAACATAACTATAGTAGATTTCTCGAACTCCGAACTAAGTTTTTTCACAAACAATGCGTCATCATGACATTTCCACCAAGTTTCAATGAATTCCATCACAAATTGGGCATTTTCAAAATTTAAGGTACAATTATGTAACAATTACCAATGAGGAGAAAAGTTACAACAAGAGGTATCTCCCAATAAGGCTTTCCAAATTAAAGGAGAAGTGTCCAAAGTTAGTTTATTCTTAAGAGACCAGCGGTACAGTGATGCGTGGAAAATTTCAACTGATTTCGATGCAAAATGCAACGGTTCTGAATAAAGACTAGAAGCACATACAAAGAGCCATTGGTAGGTCAAATGGGTAAAATCACGGCCAAGCTGAAACATAACTATAATGCATTTATAGAACTCCGAACTAAGTTCTTTCTCAAACAATGCGTCATCTGGACATTTCCACCAAGTTTCAATGAATTCCATCACAACTTGGGCATTTTAAAAATTTCAGGTACAATTATGTAACAATTACCAATGAGGAGAAAAGTTGCAACAAGCGGTATCTCCCAATAAGCTTTTCCAAATGAAAGGAGAAGTGTCGGAAGTTAGTTTATTCTTAAGAGACCAGCGGGACAGTGATTCGTGGAAATTTTCAACTGATTTCGATGCAAAATGCAAACGTTCTGAATAAAGACTGGTACCACATACAAAGAGCCATTGGTAGGCCAAATGGGTAAAACCATGGCCAAGCTGAAACATAACTATAGTAGATTTCTCGAACTCCGAACTAAGTTTTTTCACAAACAATGGGTCATCATGACATTTCCACCAAGTTTCAATGAATTCCATCACAAATTGCGCATTTTCAAAATTTTAGGTACAATTATGTAAAAATTACCAATGAGGAGATAAGTTACAACAAGAGGTATCTCCCAATAAGCCTTTCCAAATAAAAGGAGAAGTGTCCAAAGTTAGTTTATTCTTAAGACACCAGCGGTACAGTGATGCGTGGAAAATTTCAACTGATTTCGATGCAAAATGCAACGGTTCTGAATAAAGACTAGAAGCACATACAAAGAGCCATTGGTAGGCCAAATGGGTAAAATCGTGGCCAAGCTGAAACATAACTATAATGCATTTCTAGAACTACCAACTAAGTTCTTTCACAAACAATGTCTCATCTAGACATTTCCACCAAGTTTCAATGAATTCCATCACAAATTGGGCATTTTCAAAATTTAAGGTACAATTATGTAACAATTCCCAATGAGGAAAAAAGTTACAACAAGGGGTATCTCCCAATAAGCTTTTCCAAATGAAAGGAGAAGTGTCCAAAGTTAGTTTATTCTTAAGAGACCAGCGGTACAGTGATGCGTGGAAAATTTCAACTGATTTCGATGCAAAATGCAACGGTTCTGAATAAAGACTAGAAGCACATACAAAGAGCCATTGGTAGGTCAAATGGGTAAAATCACGGCCAAGCTGAAACATAACTATAATGCATTTATAGAACTCTGAACTAAGTTCTTTCACAAACAATGCGTCATCTGGACATTTCCACCAAGTTTCAATGAATTCCATCACAAATTGCGCATTTTCAAAATTTCAGGTACAATTATGTAACAATTACCAATGAGGAGAAAAGTTACAACAAGAGGTATCTCCCAATAAGCCTTTCAAAATAAAAGGAGAAATGTCCAAAGTTAGTTTATTCTTAAGAGAGCAGCGGTACAGTGATGCGTGGAAAATTTCAACTGATTTCGATGCAAAATGCAACAGTTTTGAATAAAGACTAGAAGCACATACAAAGAGCCAATGGTAGGAAAAATGGGTAAAATCGTGGCCGAGCTGAAACATAACTATAATGCATTTCTAGGACTACGAACTAAGTTCTTTCACAAACAATGCGTCATCTACACATTTCCAATAAGTTTCAATGAATTCCATCACAAATTGGGCATTTTAAAAATTTAAGGTACAATTATGTAACAACTACCAATGAGGAGAAAAGTTACAACAAGAGGTATCTCCCAATAAGGCTTTCCAAATTAAAGGAGAAGTGTCCAAAGTTAGTTTATTCTTAAGAGACCAGCGGTACAGTGATGCGCAAAATATTTTAACTGATTTCGATGCAAAATGCAACGGTTTTGAATAAAGACTAGTACCACATACAAAGAGCCATTGGTAAGTCAAATGGGTAAAATCACGGCCAAGCTGAAACATAACTATAATGCATCTCTAGAACTACGAACTAAGTTCTTTATCAAACAATGCGTCATCTGGACATTTCCACCAAGTTTCAATGAATTCCATCACAAATTGGGCATTTTAAAAATTTCAGGTACAATTATGTAACAATTACCAATGAGGAGAAAAGTTGCAACAAGGGGTATCTCCCAATAAGCTTTTCCAAATGAAAGGAGAAGTGTCCAAAGTTAGTTTGTTCTTAAGAGACCAGCGGGACAGTGATTCGTAAAAATTTTCAACTGATTTTCATGCAAAATGCAACGGTTCTGAATAAAGACTAGAAGCACCTACAAAGAGCCATTGGAAGGCAAAATGGGTAAAATCGTGGCCAAGCTGAAACATAACTATAATGCATTTCTGGATCTACGAACTAAGTTCTTTCACAAACAATGCGTCATCTAGACATTTCCACCAAGTTTCAATGAATTCCATCACAAATTGGGCATTTTCAAAATTTAAGGTACAATTATGTAACAATTACCAATGAGGAGAAAAGTTACAACAAGAGGTATCTCCCAATAAGGCTTTCAAAATTAAAGGAGAAGTGTCCAAACTTAGTTTATTCTTAAGAGACCAGCGGTACAGTGGTGCGTGGAAAATTTCAACTGATTTCGATGCAAATTGCAACGGTTCTGAATAAAGACTAGAAGCACATACAAAGAGCCATTGGTAGGCCAAATGGGTAAAATCGTGGCCAAGCTGAAACATAACTATAATGCATTTATAGAACTCCGAACTAAGTTCTTTCACAAAATATGCGTCATATGGACATTTCCACCAAGTTTCAATGAATTTCATCACAAATTGGGCATTTTAAAAATTTCAGGTAAAATTATGTAACAATTACCAATGAGGAGAAAAGTTGCAGCATGGGGTATCTCCCAATAAGGCTTTCCAAATAAAAGGAGAAGTGTCCAAAGTTAGTTTATTCTTAAGAGACCACCGGTACAGTGATGCGTGGAAAATTTTAACTGATTTCAATGCAAAATGCAATGGTTCTGAATAAAAACTAGTACCACATACAAAGAGCCATTAATAGGCCAAATGGGTAAAACCATGGCCAAGCTGAAACATAACTATAGTAGATTTCTAGAACTCCGAACTAAGTTTTTTCACAAACAATGCGTCATCATGACATTTCCACCAAGTTTCAATGAATTCGATCACAAATTGCGCATTTTCAAAATTTCAGGTACAACTATGTAACAATTACCAATGAGGAGAAAAGTTACAACAAGAGGTATCTTTCAATAAGCCTTTCCAAATAAAAAAAGAAGTGTCCAAAGTTAGTTTATTCTTAAGAGACCAGCAGTACAGTGATGCGTGGAAAATTTCAACTGATTTCGATGCAAAATGCAGCGGTTCTGAATAAAGACTAGAAGCACATACAAAGAGCCATTGTTAGGCCAAATGGGTAAAATCGTGGCCAAGTTGAAACATAACTATAATGCATTTCTAGAACTACCAACTAAGTTCTTTCACAAACAATGTCTCATCTAGACATTTCCACCAAGTTTCAATGAATTCCATCACAAATTGGGCATTTTCAAAATTTAAGGTACAATTATGTAACAATTCCCAATGAGGAAAAAAGTTACAACATGGGGTATCTCCCAATAAGCTTTTAAAAATGAAAGGAGAAGTGTCCAAAGTTAGTTTATTCTTAAGAGACCAGCGGTACAGTGATGCGTGGAAAATTTCAACTGATTTCGATGCAAAATGCAACGGTTCTGAATAAAGACTAGAAGCACATACAAAGAGCCATTGGTAGGCCAAATGGGTAAAACCATGGCCAAGCTGAAACATAACTATAGTAGATTTCTAGAACTCCAAACTAAGTTCTTTGTCAAACAATGCGTCATCTGGACATTTCCACCAAGTTTCAATGAATTCCATCACAAATTGGGCATTTTCAAAATTTAAGGTACAATTATGTAACAATTCCCAATGAGCAGAAAAAATACGACAAGGGGTATCTCCCAATAAGCCTTTCCAAATAAAAGGAGAAGTGTCCAAAGTTAGTTTATTCTTAAGAGACCACCGGTACAGTGATGCGTGGAAAATTTTAACTGATTTCAATGCAAAATGCAACGGTTCTGAATAAAAACTAGTACCACATACAAAGAGCCATTAATAGGCCAAATGGCTAAAACCATGGCCAAGCTGAAACATAACTATAATAGATTTCTAGAACTCCGAACTAAGTTTTTTTACAAACAATGCGTCATCTGGACATTTCCACCAAGTTTCAATGAATTTCATCACAAATTGGGCATTTTCAAAATTTCAGGTACAATTATCTAACAATTACCAATGAGGAGAAAAAATACGACAAGGGGTATCTCCCAATAAGCCTTTCCAAATAAAAGGAGAAGTGTCCAAAGTTAGTTTATTCTTAAGAGACCAGCGGTACAGTGATGCATGGAAAATTTCAACTGATATCGATGCAAAATGCAAACGTTCTGAATAAAGACTGGTACCACATACAAAGAGCCATTGGTAGGCCAAATGGGTAAAACCATGGCCAAGCTGAAACATACCTATAGTAGATTTCTAGAACTCCGAACTAAGTTTTTTCACAAACAATGCGTCATCTGGACATTTCCACCAAGTTTCAATGAATTCCATCACAAATTGTGCATTTTCAAAATTTCAGGTACAATTATCTGACAATTACCAATGAGGAGAAAAGTTACAACAAGAGGTATCTCGCAATAAGCTTTTCCAAATGAAAGGAGAAGTGTCGGAAGTTAGTTTATTCTTAAGAGACCAGCGGGACAGTGATTCGTGGAAATTTTCAACTGATTTCGATGCAAAATGCAAACGTTCTGAATAAAGACTGGTACCACATACAAAGAGCCATTGGTAGGCCAAATGGGTAAAACCATGGCCAAACTGAAACATAACTATAGTAGATTTCTAGAACTCCGAACTAAGTTTTTTCACAAACAATGCGTCATCATGACATTTCCACCAAGTTTCAATGAATTCCATCACAAATTGCGTATTTTAAAAATTTCAGGTACAATTATGTAACAATTACCAATGAGGAGAAAAGTTACAACAAGAGGTATCTCCCAATAAGCCTTTCCAAATAAAAGGAGAAGTGTCCAAAGTTAGTTTATTCTTAAGAGACCAGCGGTACAGTGATGCGTGGAAAATTTCAACTGATTTCGATGCAAAATGCAACGGTTCTGAATAAAGACTAGAAGCACATACAAAGAGCAATCGTAGGCCAAATGGGTAAAATCGTGGCCAAGCTGAAACATAACTATAATGCATTTCTAGAACTACCAACTAAGTTCTTTCACAAACAATGTCTCATCTAGACATTTCCACCAAGTTTCAATGAATTCCATCACAAATTGGGCATTTTAAAAATCTAAGGTACAATTATCTAACAATTACCAATGAGGAGAAAAAATACGACAAGGGGTATCTCCCAATAAGCCTTTCCAAATAAAAGGAGAAGTGTCCAAAGTTAGTTTATTCTTAAGAGACCACCGGTACAGTGATGCGTGGAAAATTTTAACTGATTTCAATGCAAAATGCAATGGTTCTGAATAAAAACTAGTACCACATACAAAGAGCCATTAATAGGCCAAATGGGTGAAACCATGGCCAAGCTGAAACATAACTATAGTAGATTTCTAGAACTCCGAACTAAGTTTTTTCACAAACAATGCGTCATCATGACATTTCCACCAAGTTTCAATGAATTCGATCACAAATTGCGCATTTTCAAAATTTCAGGTACAACTATGTAACAATTACCAATGAGGAGAAAAGTTACAACAAGAGGTATCTTTCAATAAGCCTTTCCAAATAAAAGGAGAAGTGTCCAAAGTTAGTTTATTCTTAAGAGACCAGCAGTACAGTGATGCGTGGAAAATTTCAACTGATTTCGATGCAAAATGCAGCGGTTCTGAATAAAGACTAGAAGCACATACAAAGAGCCATTGTTAGGCCAAATGGGTAAAATCGTGGCCAAGTTGAAACATAACTATAATGCATTTCTAGAACTACCAACTAAGTTCTTTCACAAACAATGTCTCATCTAGACATTTCCACCAAGTTTCAATGAATTCCATCACAAATTGGGCATTTTCAAAATTTAAGGTACAATTATGTAACAATTCCCAATGAGGAAAAAAGTTACAACATGGGGTATCTCCCAATAAGCTTTTAAAAATGAAAGGAGAAGTGTCCAAAGTTAGTTTATTCTTAAGAGACCAGCGGTACAGTGATGCGTGGAAAATTTCAACTGATTTCGATGCAAAATGCAACGGTTCTGAATAAAGACTAGAAGCACATACAAAGAGCCATTGGTAGGCCAAATGGGTAAAACCATGGCCAAGCTGAAACATAACTATAGTAGATTTCTAGAACTCCAAACTAAGTTCTTTGTCAAACATTGCGTCATCTGGACATTTCCACCAAGTTTCAATGAATTCCATCACAAATTGGGCATTTTCAAAATTTAAGGTACAATTATGTAACAATTCCCAATGAGCAGAAAAAATACGACAAGGGGTATCTCCCAATAAGCCTTTCCAAATAAAAGGAGAAGTGTCCAAAGTTAGTTTATTCTTAAGAGACCACCGGTACAGTGATGCGTGGAAAATTTTAACTGATTTCAATGCAAAATGCAACGGTTCTGAATAAAAACTAGTACCACATACAAAGAGCCATTAATAGGCCAAATGGCTAAAACCATGGCCAAGCTGAAACATAACTATAATAGATTTCTAGAACTCCGAACTAAGTTTTTTTACAAACAATGCGTCATCTGGACATTTCCACCAAGTTTCAATGAATTTCATCACAAATTGGGCATTTTCAAAATTTCAGGTACAATTATCTAACAATTACCAATGAGGAGAAAAAATACGACAAGGGGTATCTCCCAATAAGCCTTTCCAAATAAAAGGAGAAGTGTCCAAAGTTAGTTTATTCTTAAGAGACCAGCGGTACAGTGATGCATGGAAAATTTCAACTGATATCGATGCAAAATGCAAACGTTCTGAATAAAGACTGGTACCACATACAAAGAGCCATTGGTAGGCCAAATGGGTAAAACCATGGCCAAGCTGAAACATACCTATAGTAGATTTCTAGAACTCCGAACTAAGTTTTTTCACAAACAATGCGTCATCTGGACATTTCCACCAAGTTTCAATGAATTCCATCACAAATTGTGCATTTTCAAAATTTCAGGTACAATTATCTGACAATTACCAATGAGGAGAAAAGTTACAACAAGAGGTATCTCGCAATAAGCTTTTCCAAATGAAAGGAGAAGTGTCGGAAGTTAGTTTATTCTTAAGAGACCAGCGGGACAGTGATTCGTGGAAATTTTCAACTGATTTCGATGCAAAATGCAAACGTTCTGAATAAAGACTGGTACCACATACAAAGAGCCATTGGTAGGCCAAATGGGTAAAACCATGGCCAAGCTGAAACATAACTATAGTAGATTTCTAGAACTCCGAACTAAGTTTTTTCACAAACAATGCGTCATCATGACATTTCCACCAAGTTTCAATGAATTCCATCACAAATTGCGTATTTTAAAAATTTCAGGTACAATTATGTAACAATTACCAATGAGGAAAAAAGTTACAACAAGGGGTATCTCCTAATAAGATTTTCCAAATGAAAGGAGAAGTGTCCAAAGTTAGTTTATTCTTAAGAGACCAGCGGTACAGTGATGCATGGAAAATTTCAACTGATTTCGATGCAAAATGCAACGGTTCTGAATAAAGACTAGAAGCACATACAAAGAGCCATTGGTAGGTCAAATGGGTAAAATCACGGCCAAGCTGAAACATAACTATAATGCATTTATAGAACTCCGAACTAAGTTCTTTCACAAAATATGCATCATATGGACATTTCCACCAAGTTTCAATGAATTTCATCACAAATTGGGCATTTTAAAAATTTCAGGTAAAATTATGTAACAATTACCAATGAGGAGAAAAGTTGCAGCATGGGGTATCTCCCAATAAGCCTTTCCAAATAAAAGGAGAAGTGTCCAAAGTTAGTTTATTCTTAAGAGACCACCGGTACAGTGATGCGTGGAAAATTTTAACTGATTTCAATGCAAAATGCAATGGTTCTGAATAAAAACTAGTACCACATACAAAGAGCCATTAATAGGCCAAATGGGTAAAACCATGGCCAAGCTGAAACATAACTATAGTAGATTTCTAGAACTCCGAACTAAGTTTTTTCACAAACAATGCGTCATCATGACATTTCCACCAAGTTTCAATGAATTCGATCACAAATTGCGCATTTTCAAAATTTCAGGTACAACTATGTAACAATTACCAATGAGGAGAAAAAATACGACAAGGGGTATCTCCCAATAAGCCTTTCCAAATAAAAGGAGAAGTGTCCAAAGTTAGTTTATTCTTAAGAGACCACCGGTATAGTGATGCTTGGAAAATTTTAACTGATTTCAATGCAAAATGCAACGGTTCTGAATAAAAACTAGTACCACATACAAAGAGCCATTAATAGGCCAAATGGCTAAAACCATGGCCAAGCTGAAACATAACTATAATAGATTTCTAGACCTCCGAACTAAATTTTTTTACAAACAATGCGTCATCTGGACATTTCCACCAAGTTTCAATGAATTTCATCACAAATTGCGCATTTTCAAAATTTCAGGTACAATTATCTAACAATTACCAATGAGGAGAAAAGTTACAACAAGAGGTATCTCCTAATAAGCCTATCCAAATAAAAGGAGAAGTGTCCAAAGTTAGTTTATTCTTAAGAGACAAGCGGTACAGTGATGCGTGGAAAATTTCAACTGATTTCGATGCAAAATGCCACGGTTCTGAATAAAGACTAGAAGCAAATACAAAGAGCCATTGGTAGGCCACATGGGTAAAATCACGGCCAAGCTGAAACATAACTATAATGCATTTCTAGAACTACCAACTAAGTTCTTTCAATAACAATGCGTCATCTAGACATTTCCACCAAGTTTCAATGAATTTCATTACAAATTGGGCATTTTAAAAATTTCAGGTACAATTATGTAACAATTACCAATGAGAAAAGTTACAACAAGGGGTATCTCCCAATAAGCTTTTCCAAATGAAAGGAGAAGTGTCCAAAGTTAGTTTATTCTTAAGAGACCAGCGGTACAGTGATGCATGGAAAATTTCAACTGATATCGATGCAAAATGCAAACGTTCTGAATAAAGACTGGTACCACATACAAAGAGCCATTGGTAGGCCAAATGGGTAAAACCATGGCCAAGCTGAAACATACCTATAGTAGATTTCTAGAACTCCGAACTAAGTTTTTTCACAAACAATGCGTCATCTGGACATTTCCACCAAGTTTCAATGAATTCCATCACAAATTGTGCATTTTCAAAATTTCAGGTACAATTATCTGACAATTACCAATGAGGAGAAAAGTTACAACAAGAGGTATCTCGCAATAAGCTTTTCCAAATGAAAGGAGAAGTGTCGGAAGTTAGTTTATTCTTAAGAGACCAGCGGGACAGTGATTCGTGGAAATTTTCAACTGATTTCGATGCAAAATGCAAACGTTCTGAATAAAGACTGGTACCACATACAAAGAGCCATTGGTAGGCCAAATGGGTAAAACCATGGCCAAGCTGAAACATAACTATAGTAGATTTCTCGAACTCCGAACTAAGTTTTTTCACAAACAATGGGTCATCATGACATTTCCACCAAGTTTCAATGAATTCCATCACAAATTGCGCATTTTCAAAATTTTAGGTACAATTATGTAAAAATTACCAATGAGGAGATAAGTTACAACAAGAGGTATCTCCCAATAAGCCTTTCCAAATAAAAGGAGAAGTGTCCAAAGTTAGTTTATTCTTAAGACACCAGCGGTACAGTGATGCGTGGAAAATTTCAACTGATTTCGATGCAAAATGCAACGGTTCTGAATAAAGACTAGAAGCACATACAAAGAGCCATTGGTAGGCCAAATGGGTAAAATCGTGGCCAAGCTGAAACATAACTATAATGCATTTCTAGAACTACCAACTAAGTTCTTTCACAAACAATGTCTCATCTAGACATTTCCACCAAGTTTCAATGAATTCCATCACAAATTATGCATTTTCAAAATTTAAGGTACAATTATGTAACAATTCCCAATGAGGAAAAAAGTTACAACAAGGGGTATCTCCCAATAAGCTTTTCCAAATGAAAGGAGAAGTGTCCAAAGTTAGTTTATTCTTAAGAGACCAGCGGTACAGTGATGCGTGGAAAATTTCAACTGATTTCGATGCAAAATGCAACGGTTCTGAATAAAGACTAGAAGCACATACAAAGAGCCATTGGTAGGTCAAATGGGTAAAATCACGGCCAAGCTGAAACATAACTATAATGCATTTATAGAACTCTGAACTAAGTTCTTTCACAAACAATGCGTCATCTGGACATTTCCACCAAGTTTCAATGAATTCCATCACAAATTGCGCATTTTCAAAATTTCAGGTACAATTATGTAACAATTACCAATGAGGAGAAAAGTTACAACAAGAGGTATCTCCCAATAAGCCTTTCAAAATAAAAGGAGAAATGTCCAAAGTTAGTTTATTCTTAAGAGAGCAGCGGTACAGTGATGCGTGGAAAATTTCAACTGATTTCGATGCAAAATGCAACAGTTTTGAATAAAGACTAGAAGCACATACAAAGAGCCAATGGTAGGAAAAATGGGTAAAATCGTGGCCGAGCTGAAACATAACTATAATGCATTTCTAGGACTACGAACTAAGTTCTTTCACAAACAATGCGTCATCTACACATTTCCAATAAGTTTCAATGAATTCCATCACAAATTGGGCATTTTAAAAATTTAAGGTACAATTATGTAACAACTACCAATGAGGAGAAAAGTTACAACAAGAGGTATCTCCCAATAAGGCTTTCCAAATTAAAGGAGAAGTGTCCAAAGTTAGTTTATTCTTAAGAGACCAGCGGTACAGCGATGCGCAAAATATTTTAACTGATTTCGATGCAAAATGCAACGGTTTTGAATAAAGACTAGTACCACATACAAAGAGCCATTGGTAAGTCAAATGGGTAAAATCACGGCCAAGCTGAAACATAACTATAATGCATTTATAGAACTACGAACTAAGTTCTTTATCAAACAATGCGTCATCTGGACATTTCCACCAAGTTTCAATGAATTCCATCACAAATTGCGCATTTTCAAAATTTCAGGTACAATTATGTAACAATTACCAATGAGGAGAAAAGTTACAACAAGAGGTATCTCCCAATAAGCCTTTCAAAATAAAAGGAGAAATGTCCAAAGTTAGTTTATTCTTAAGAGAGCAGCGGTACAGTGATGCGTGGAAAATTTCAACTGATTTCGATGCAAAATGCAACAGTTTTGAATAAAGACTAGAAGCACATACAAAGAGCCAATGGTAGGAAAAATGGGTAAAATCGTGGCCGAGCTGAAACATAACTATAATGCATTTCTAGGACTACGAACTAAGTTCTTTCACAAACAATGCGTCATCTACACATTTCCAATAAGTTTCAATGAATTCCATCACAAATTGGGCATTTTAAAAATTTAAGGTACAATTATGTAACAACTACCAATGAGGAGAAAAGTTACAACAAGAGGTATCTCCCAATAAGGCTTTCCAAATTAAAGGAGAAGTGTCCAAAGTTAGTTTATTCTTAAGAGACCAGCGGTACAGTGATGCGCAAAATATTTTAACTGATTTCGATGCAAAATGCAACGGTTTTGAATAAAGACTAGTACCACATACAAAGAGCCATTGGTAAGTCAAATGGGTAAAATCACGGCCAAGCTGAAACATAACTATAATGCATCTCTAGAACTACGAACTAAGTTCTTTATCAAACAATGCGTCATCTGGACATTTCCACCAAGTTTCAATGAATTCCATCACAAATTGGGCATTTTAAAAATTTCAGGTACAATTATGTAACAATTACCAATGAGGAGAAAAGTTGCAACAAGGGGTATCTCCCAATAAGCTTTTCCAAATGAAAGGAGAAGTGTCCAAAGTTAGTTTGTTCTTAAGAGACCAGCGGGACAGTGATTCGTAAAAATTTTCAACTGATTTTCATGCAAAATGCAACGGTTCTGAATAAAGACTAGAAGCACCTACAAAGAGCCATTGGAAGGCAAAATGGGTAAAATCGTGGCCAAGCTGAAACATAACTATAATGCATTTCTGGATCTACGAACTAAGTTCTTTCACAAACAATGCGTCATCTAGACATTTCCACCAAGTTTCAATGAATTCCATCACAAATTGGGCATTTTCAAAATTTAAGGTACAATTATGTAACAATTACCAATGAGGAGAAAAGTTACAACAAGAGGTATCTCCCAATAAGGCTTTCAAAATTAAAGGAGAAGTGTCCAAACTTAGTTTATTCTTAAGAGACCAGCGGTACAGTGGTGCGTGGAAAATTTCAACTGATTTCGATGCAAATTGCAACGGTTCTGAATAAAGACTAGAAGCACATACAAAGAGCCATTGGTAGGCCAAATGGGTAAAATCGTGGCCAAGCTGAAACATAACTATAATGCATTTATAGAACTCCGAACTAAGTTCTTTCACAAAATATGCGTCATATGGACATTTCCACCAAGTTTCAATGAATTTCATCACAAATTGGGCATTTTAAAAATTTCAGGTAAAATTATGTAACAATTACCAATGAGGAGAAAAGTTGCAGCATGGGGTATCTCCCAATAAGGCTTTCCAAATAAAAGGAGAAGTGTCCAAAGTTAGTTTATTCTTAAGAGACCACCGGTACAGTGATGCGTGGAAAATTTTAACTGATTTCAATGCAAAATGCAATGGTTCTGAATAAAAACTAGTACCACATACAAAGAGCCATTAATAGGCCAAATGGGTAAAACCATGGCCAAGCTGAAACATAACTATAGTAGATTTCTAGAACTCCGAACTAAGTTTTTTCACAAACAATGCGTCATCATGACATTTCCACCAAGTTTCAATGAATTCGATCACAAATTGCGCATTTTCAAAATTTCAGGTACAACTATGTAACAATTACCAATGAGGAGAAAAGTTACAACAAGAGGTATCTTTCAATAAGCCTTTCCAAATAAAAAAAGAAGTGTCCAAAGTTAGTTTATTCTTAAGAGACCAGCAGTACAGTGATGCGTGGAAAATTTCAACTGATTTCGATGCAAAATGCAGCGGTTCTGAATAAAGACTAGAAGCACATACAAAGAGCCATTGTTAGGCCAAATGGGTAAAATCGTGGCCAAGTTGAAACATAACTATAATGCATTTCTAGAACTACCAACTAAGTTCTTTCACAAACAATGTCTCATCTAGACATTTCCACCAAGTTTCAATGAATTCCATCACAAATTGGGCATTTTCAAAATTTAAGGTACAATTATGTAACAATTCCCAATGAGGAAAAAAGTTACAACATGGGGTATCTCCCAATAAGCTTTTAAAAATGAAAGGAGAAGTGTCCAAAGTTAGTTTATTCTTAAGAGACCAGCGGTACAGTGATGCGTGGAAAATTTCAACTGATTTCGATGCAAAATGCAACGGTTCTGAATAAAGACTAGAAGCACATACAAAGAGCCATTGGTAGGCCAAATGGGTAAAACCATGGCCAAGCTGAAACATAACTATAGTAGATTTCTAGAACTCCAAACTAAGTTCTTTGTCAAACAATGCGTCATCTGGACATTTCCACCAAGTTTCAATGAATTCCATCACAAATTGGGCATTTTCAAAATTTAAGGTACAATTATGTAACAATTCCCAATGAGCAGAAAAAATACGACAAGGGGTATCTCCCAATAAGCCTTTCCAAATAAAAGGAGAAGTGTCCAAAGTTAGTTTATTCTTAAGAGACCACCGGTACAGTGATGCGTGGAAAAATTTAACTGATTTCAATGCAAAATGCAACGGTTCTGAATAAAAACTAGTACCACATACAAAGAGCCATTAATAGGCCAAATGGCTAAAACCATGGCCAAGCTGAAACATAACTATAATAGATTTCTAGAACTCCGAACTAAGTTTTTTTACAAACAATGCGTCATCTGGACATTTCCACCAAGTTTCAATGAATTTCATCACAAATTGGGCATTTTCAAAATTTCAGGTACAATTATCTAACAATTACCAATGAGGAGAAAAAATACGACAAGGGGTATCTCCCAATAAGCCTTTCCAAATAAAAGGAGAAGTGTCCAAAGTTAGTTTATTCTTAAGAGACCAGCGGTACAGTGATGCATGGAAAATTTCAACTGATATCGATGCAAAATGCAAACGTTCTGAATAAAGACTGGTACCACATACAAAGAGCCATTGGTAGGCCAAATGGGTAAAACCATGGCCAAGCTGAAACATACCTATAGTAGATTTCTAGAACTCCGAACTAAGTTTTTTCACAAACAATGCGTCATCTGGACATTTCCACCAAGTTTCAATGAATTCCATCACAAATTGTGCATTTTCAAAATTTCAGGTACAATTATCTGACAATTACCAATGAGGAGAAAAGTTACAACAAGAGGTATCTCGCAATAAGCTTTTCCAAATGAAAGGAGAAGTGTCGGAAGTTAGTTTATTCTTAAGAGACCAGCGGGACAGTGATTCGTGGAAATTTTCAACTGATTTCGATGCAAAATGCAAACGTTCTGAATAAAGACTGGTACCACATACAAAGAGCCATTGGTAGGCCAAATGGGTAAAACCATGGCCAAGCTGAAACATAACTATAGTAGATTTCTAGAACTCCGAACTAAGTTTTTTCACAAACAATGCGTCATCATGACATTTCCACCAAGCTTCAATGAATTCCATCACAAATTGCGTATTTTAAAAATTTCAGGTACAATTATGTAACAATTACCAATGAGGAGAAAAGTTACAACAAGAGGTATCTCCCAATAAGCCTTTCCAAATAAAAGGAGAAGTGTCCAAAGTTAGTTTATTCTTAAGAGACCAGCGGTACAGTGATGCGTGGAAAATTTCAACTGATTTCGATGCAAAATGCAACGGTTCTGAATAAAGACTAGAAGCACATACAAAGAGCAATCGTAGGCCAAATGGGTAAAATCGTGGCCAAGCTGAAACATAACTATAATGCATTTCTAGAACTACCAACTAAGTTCTTTCACAAACAATGTCTCATCTAGACATTTCCACCAAGTTTCAATGAATTCCATCACAAATTGGGCATTTTAAAAATCTAAGGTACAATTATCTAACAATTACCAATGAGGAGAAAAAATACGACAAGGGGTATCTCCCAATAAGCCTTTCCAAATAAAAGGAGAAGTGTCCAAAGTTAGTTTATTCTTAAGAGACCACCGGTACAGTGATGCGTGGAAAATTTTAACTGATTTCAATGCAAAATGCAATGGTTCTGAATAAAAACTAGTACCACATACAAAGAGCCATTAATAGGCCAAATGGGTGAAACCATGGCCAAGCTGAAACATAACTATAGTAGATTTCTAGAACTCCGAACTAAGTTTTTTCACAAACAATGCGTCATCATGACATTTCCACCAAGTTTCAATGAATTCGATCACAAATTGCGCATTTTCAAAATTTCAGGTACAACTATGTAACAATTACCAATGAGGAGAAAAGTTACAACAAGAGGTATCTTTCAATAAGCCTTTCCAAATAAAAGGAGAAGTGTCCAAAGTTAGTTTATTCTTAAGAGACCAGCAGTACAGTGATGCGTGGAAAATTTCAACTGATTTCGATGCAAAATGCAGCGGTTCTGAATAAAGACTAGAAGCACATACAAAGAGCCATTGTTAGGCCAAATGGGTAAAATCGTGGCCAAGTTGAAACATAACTATAATGCATTTCTAGAACTACCAACTAAGTTCTTTCACAAACAATGTCTCATCTAGACATTTCCACCAAGTTTCAATGAATTCCATCACAAATTGGGCATTTTCAAAATTTAAGGTACAATTATGTAACAATTCCCAATGAGGAAAAAAGTTACAACATGGGGTATCTCCCAATAAGCTTTTAAAAATGAAAGGAGAAGTGTCCAAAGTTAGTTTATTCTTAAGAGACCAGCGGTACAGTGATGCGTGGAAAATTTCAACTGATTTCGATGCAAAATGCAACGGTTCTGAATAAAGACTAGAAGCACATACAAAGAGCCATTGGTAGGCCAAATGGGTAAAACCATGGCCAAGCTGAAACATAACTATAGTAGATTTCTAGAACTCCAAACTAAGTTCTTTGTCAAACATTGCGTCATCTGGACATTTCCACCAAGTTTCAATGAATTCCATCACAAATTGGGCATTTTCAAAATTTAAGGTACAATTATGTAACAATTCCCAATGAGCAGAAAAAATACGACAAGGGGTATCTCCCAATAAGCCTTTCCAAATAAAAGGAGAAGTGTCCAAAGTTAGTTTATTCTTAAGAGACCACCGGTACAGTGATGCGTGGAAAATTTTAACTGATTTCAATGCAAAATGCAACGGTTCTGAATAAAAACTAGTACCACATACAAAGAGCCATTAATAGGCCAAATGGCTAAAACCATGGCCAAGCTGAAACATAACTATAATAGATTTCTAGAACTCCGAACTAAGTTTTTTTACAAACAATGCGTCATCTGGACATTTCCACCAAGTTTCAATGAATTTCATCACAAATTGGGCATTTTCAAAATTTCAGGTACAATTATCTAACAATTACCAATGAGGAGAAAAAATACGACAAGGGGTATCTCCCAATAAGCCTTTCCAAATAAAAGGAGAAGTGTCCAAAGTTAGTTTATTCTTAAGAGACCAGCGGTACAGTGATGCATGGAAAATTTCAACTGATATCGATGCAAAATGCAAACGTTCTGAATAAAGACTGGTACCACATACAAAGAGCCATTGGTAGGCCAAATGGGTAAAACCATGGCCAAGCTGAAACATACCTATAGTAGATTTCTAGAACTCCGAACTAAGTTTTTTCACAAACAATGCGTCATCTGGACATTTCCACCAAGTTTCAATGAATTCCATCACAAATTGTGCATTTTCAAAATTTCAGGTACAATTATCTGACAATTACCAATGAGGAGAAAAGTTACAACAAGAGGTATCTCGCAATAAGCTTTTCCAAATGAAAGGAGAAGTGTCGGAAGTTAGTTTATTCTTAAGAGACCAGCGGGACAGTGATTCGTGGAAATTTTCAACTGATTTCGATGCAAAATGCAAACGTTCTGAATAAAGACTGGTACCACATACAAAGAGCCATTGGTAGGCCAAATGGGTAAAACCATGGCCAAGCTGAAACATAACTATAGTAGATTTCTAGAACTCCGAACTAAGTTTTTTCACAAACAATGCGTCATCATGACATTTCCACCAAGTTTCAATGAATTCCATCACAAATTGCGTATTTTAAAAATTTCAGGTACAATTATGTAACAATTACCAATGAGGAAAAAAGTTACAACAAGGGGTATCTCCTAATAAGATTTTCCAAATGAAAGGAGAAGTGTCCAAAGTTAGTTTATTCTTAAGAGACCAGCGGTACAGTGATGCATGGAAAATTTCAACTGATTTCGATGCAAAATGCAACGGTTCTGAATAAAGACTAGAAGCACATACAAAGAGCCATTGGTAGGTCAAATGGGTAAAATCACGGCCAAGCTGAAACATAACTATAATGCATTTATAGAACTCCGAACTAAGTTCTTTCACAAAATATGCATCATATGGACATTTCCACCAAGTTTCAATGAATTTCATCACAAATTGGGCATTTTAAAAATTTCAGGTAAAATTATGTAACAATTACCAATGAGGAGAAAAGTTGCAGCATGGGGTATCTCCCAATAAGCCTTTCCAAATAAAAGGAGAAGTGTCCAAAGTTAGTTTATTCTTAAGAGACCACCGGTACAGTGATGCGTGGAAAATTTTAACTGATTTCAATGCAAAATGCAATGGTTCTGAATAAAAACTAGTACCACATACAAAGAGCCATTAATAGGCCAAATGGGTAAAACCATGGCCAAGCTGAAACATAACTATAGTAGATTTCTAGAACTCCGAACTAAGTTTTTTCACAAACAATGCGTCATCATGACATTTCCACCAAGTTTCAATGAATTCGATCACAAATTGCGCATTTTCAAAATTTCAGGTACAACTATGTAACAATTACCAATGAGGAGAAAAAATACGACAAGGGGTATCTCCCAATAAGCCTTTCCAAATAAAAGGAGAAGTGTCCAAAGTTAGTTTATTCTTAAGAGACCACCGGTATAGTGATGCTTGGAAAATTTTAACTGATTTCAATGCAAAATGCAACGGTTCTGAATAAAAACTAGTACCACATACAAAGAGCCATTAATAGGCCAAATGGCTAAAACCATGGCCAAGCTGAAACATAACTATAATAGATTTCTAGACCTCCGAACTAAATTTTTTTACAAACAATGCGTCATCTGGACATTTCCACCAAGTTTCAATGAATTTCATCACAAATTGCGCATTTTCAAAATTTCAGGTACAATTATCTAACAATTACCAATGAGGAGAAAAGTTACAACAAGAGGTATCTCCTAATAAGCCTATCCAAATAAAAGGAGAAGTGTCCAAAGTTAGTTTATTCTTAAGAGACAAGCGGTACAGTGATGCGTGGAAAATTTCAACTGATTTCGATGCAAAATGCCACGGTTCTGAATAAAGACTAGAAGCAATTACAAAGAGCCATTGGTAGGCCACATGGGTAAAATCACGGCCAAGCTGAAACATAACTATAATGCATTTCTAGAACTACCAACTAAGTTCTTTCAATAACAATGCGTCATCTAGACATTTCCACCAAGTTTCAATGAATTTCATTACAAATTGGGCATTTTAAAAATTTCAGGTACAATTATGTAACAATTACCAATGAGAAAAGTTACAACAAGGGGTATCTCCCAATAAGCTTTTCCAAATGAAAGGAGAAGTGTCCAAAGTTAGTTTATTCTTAAGAGACCAGCGGTACAGTGATGCATGGAAAATTTCAACTGATATCGATGCAAAATGCAAACGTTCTGAATAAAGACTGGTACCACATACAAAGAGCCATTGGTAGGCCAAATGGGTAAAACCATGGCCAAGCTGAAACATACCTATAGTAGATTTCTAGAACTCCGAACTAAGTTTTTTCACAAACAATGCGTCATCTGGACATTTCCACCAAGTTTCAATGAATTCCATCACAAATTGTGCATTTTCAAAATTTCAGGTACAATTATCTGACAATTACCAATGAGGAGAAAAGTTACAACAAGAGGTATCTCGCAATAAGCTTTTCCAAATGAAAGGAGAAGTGTCGGAAGTTAGTTTATTCTTAAGAGACCAGCGGGACAGTGATTCGTGGAAATTTTCAACTGATTTCGATGCAAAATGCAAACGTTCTGAATAAAGACTGGTACCACATACAAAGAGCCATTGGTAGGCCAAATGGGTAAAACCATGGCCAAGCTGAAACATAACTATAGTAGATTTCTCGAACTCCGAACTAAGTTTTTTCACAAACAATGCGTCATCATGACATTTCCACCAAGTTTCAATGAATTCCATCACAAATTGCGCATTTTAAAAATTTCAGGTACAATTATGTAACAATTACCAATGAGGAGAAAAGTTACAACAAGAGGTATCTCCCAATAAGCCTTTCCAAATAAAAGGAGAAGTGTCCAAAGTTAGTTTATTCTTAAGAGACCAGCGGTACAGTGATGCGTGGAAAATTTCAACTGATTTCGATGCAAAATGCAACGGTTCTGAATAAAGACTAGAAGCACATACAAAGAGCAATCGTAGGCCAAATGGGTAAAATCGTGGCCAAGCTGAAACATAACTATAATGCATTTCTAGAACTACCAACTAAGTTCTTTCACAAACAATGTCTCATCTAGACATTTCCACCAAGTTTCAATGAATTCCATCACAAATTGGGCATTTTCAAAATTTAAGGTACAATTATGTAACAATTCCCAATGAGGAAAAAAGTTACAACAAGGGGTATCTCCTAATAAGATTTTCCAAATGAAAGGAGAAGTGTCCAAAGTTAGTTTATTCTTAAGAGACCAGCGGTACAGTGATGCATGGAAAATTTCAACTGATTTCGATGCAAAATGCAACGGTTCTGAATAAAGACTAGAAGCACATACAAAGAGCCATTGGTAGGTCAAATGGGTAAAATCACGGCCAAGCTGAAACATAACTATAATGCATTTATAGAACTCCGAACTAAGTTCTTTCACAAAATATGCATCATATGGACATTTCCACCAAGTTTCAATGAATTTCATCACAAATTGGGCATTTTAAAAATTTCAGGTAAAATTATGTAACAATTACCAATGAGGAGAAAAGTTGCAGCATGGGGTATCTCCCAATAAGCCTTTCCAAATAAAAGGAGAAGTGTCCAAAGTTAGTTTATTCTTAAGAGACCACCGGTACAGTGATGCGTGGAAAATTTTAACTGATTTCAATGCAAAATGCAATGGTTCTGAATAAAAACTAGTACCACATACAAAGAGCCATTAATAGGCCAAATGGGTAAAACCATGGCCAAGCTGAAACATAACTATAGTAGATTTCTAGAACTCCGAACTAAGTTTTTTCACAAACAATGCGTCATCATGACATTTCCACCAAGTTTCAATGAATTCGATCACAAATTGCGCATTTTCAAAATTTCAGGTACAACTATGTAACAATTACCAATGAGGAGAAAAAATACGACAAGGGGTATCTCCCAATAAGCCTTTCCAAATAAAAGGAGAAGTGTCCAAAGTTAGTTTATTCTTAAGAGACCACCGGTATAGTGATGCTTGGAAAATTTTAACTGATTTCAATGCAAAATGCAACGGTTCTGAATAAAAACTAGTACCACATTCAAAGAGCCATTAATAGGCCAAATGGCTAAAACCATGGCCAAGCTGAAACATAACTATAATAGATTTCTAGAACTCCGAACTAAATTTTTTTACAAACAATGCGTCATCTGGACATTTCCACCAAGTTTCAATGAATTCCATCACAAATTGCGCATTTTAAAAATTTCAGGTACAATTATGTAACAATTACCAATGAGGAGAAAAGTTACAACAAGAGGTATGTCCCAATAAGCCTTTCCAAATAAAAGGAGAAGTGTCCAAAGTTAGTTTATTCTTAAGAGACCAGCGGTACAGTGATGCGTGGAAAATTTCAACTGATTTCGATGCAAAATGCAACGGTTCTGAATAAAGACTAGAAGCACATACAAAGAGCAATCGTAGGCCAAATGGGTAAAATCGTGGCCAAGCTGAAACATAACTATAATGCATTTCTAGAACTACCAACTAAGTTCTTTCACAAACAATGTCTCATCTAGACATTTCCACCAAGTTTCAATGAATTCCATCACAAATTGGGCATTTTCAAAATTTAAGGTACAATTATGTAACAATTCCCAATAAGGAAAAAAGTTACAACAAGGGGTATCTCCTAATAAGCTTTTCCAAATGAAAGGAGAAGTGTCCAAAGTTAGTTTATTCTTAAGAGACCAGCGGTACAGTGATGCATGGAAAATTTCAACTGATTTCGATGCAAAATGCAACGGTTCTGAATAAAGACTAGAAGCACATACAAAGAGCCATTGGTAGGTCAAATGGGTAAAATCACGGCCAAGCTGAAACATAACTATAATGCATTTATAGAACTCTGAACTAAGTTCTTTCACAAACAATGCGTCATCTGGACATTTCCACCAAGTTTCAATGAATTCCATCACAAATTGCGCATTTTCAAAATTTAAGGTACCATTATGTAACAATTACCAATGAGGAGAAAAGTTACAAGAAGAGGTATCTCCCAATAAGGCTTTCCAAATTAAAGGAGAAGTGTCCAAAGTTAGTTTATTCTTAAGAGACCAGCGGTACAGTGGTGCGTGGAAAATTTCAACTGGTTTCGATGCAAAATGCAACGGTTCTGAATAAAGACTAGAAGCACATACAAAGAGCCATTGGTAGGCCAAATGGGTAAAATCGTGGCCAAGCTGAAACATAACTATAATGCATTTCTAGAACTCCGAACTAAGTTCTTTCACAAACAATGCGTCATCTGGACATTTCCACCAAGTTTCAATGAATTCCATTACAAATTGGGCATTTTAAAAATTTCAGGTAAAATTATGTAACAATTACCAATGAGGAGAAAAGTTGCAGCATGGGGTATCTCCCAATAAGCTTTTCCAAATGAAAGGAGAAGTGTCGGAAGTTAGTTTATTCTTAAGAGACCAGCGGGACAGTGATTCGTGGAAATTTTCAACTGATTTCGATGCAAAATGCAAACGTTCTGAATAAAGACTGGTACCACATACAAAGAGCCATTGGTAGGCCAAATGGGTAAAACCATGGCCAAGCTGAAACATAACTATAGTAGATTTCTCGAACTCCGAACTAAGTTTTTTCACAAACAATGCGTCATCATGACATTTCCAGCAAGTTTCAATGAATTCCATCACAAATTGCGCATTTTCAAAATTTCAGGTACAATTATGTAACAATTACCAATGAGGAGAAAAGTTACAACAAGAGGTATCTCCCAATAAGGCTTTCCAAATTAAAGGAGAAGTGTCCAAAGTTAGTTTATTCTTAAGAGACCAGCGGTACAGTGATGCGTAAAAAATTTCAACTGATTTCGATGCAAAATGCAACGGTTCTGAATAAAGACTAGTACCACATACAAAGAGCCATTGGTAAGTCAAATGGGTAAAATCACGGCCAAGCTGAAACATAACTATAATGCATTTATAGAACTCCGAACTAAGTTCTTTATCAAATAATGCGTCATCTGGACATTTCCACCAAGTTTCAATGAATTCCATCACAAATTGGGCATTTTGAAAATTTCAGGTACAATTATGTATCAATTACCAATGAGGAGAAAAGTTACAACAAGAGGTATCTTCCAATAAGCTTTTCCAAATGCAACGAGACAAGTTTAAAGTGAGTTTATTCATAAGAGACCAGCTGTACAGTGATGCGTGGAAAATTTCCACTGATTTTGATGCAAATTGCAAAGGTTCTGAATAAAGACAGGCATTACATAGAAGGAGCCATTGGTAGGCCAAATTGGTGAAATCATATCAAAGCTTAATTATAACTAGAATGCATTTCCAGAACTCTGAACTAAGTTTTTTCCACAAGGAATGTGTCATTTGGTTAATTCCATCAAAAGGTTGAAAGAATTTCATCGCATTTTCGACATTTTCAAAATTTCAGGTAAATGTAAAAATGGGTAAAATTATTCATATGAGGCCAGTGTTTCAGTAGAAAGTCTAATATGTGAAATGAAGCAAATTCTGAAACAGCACTAAGATATGTGCTAGAAGCTTCAAGTTCAAGACCGATTGGATCATTTTCGCCAAGTTTTAAGTGATTTCATGCAACTTTGGAAGATTTCAAAATTTCAGGCCAATATAACGAAGTGTGAGAAAAGAGGTCAACACAAGCAAACTGAATCAAGTATATCTTTAATGCTCCAAATTGGGGTTTTCAATCAAGGCAAATTTATTTGGAAGCCCAAGTCTGTTTATTACTTTTTTACCAAGTTGAAAATAGTAAAAAATTTATTAATTTGATAAAGTATAATGTGGGCACACCAACCAATAGGATCATTTAGAAAACGTGAAGAAATAGCTGCCAGACTTTTGAAAGGCTGACCCAGGTTCAGCATGGATTGTGTTTCTAGCAAAGTGAAGTGTTTTATATGGCTGTTTTAACAGACTTCAGAAGTGTTACATCACATTATTTTGTATTAATCTAAAGCAAGACTATCCCCTATGTTTCAAACATTGGTTTGTAATTCATTGTTCGACACTGACATGATGTAAACATGTTATGAAACATATAGCACATCTGCCAGTGTTGGCAGTGCGGTCGTAGCCAGAGAAAAAAGAATGTTTCACTATCTGAATTGATACAAACAGATTTGAGATTCCAGCAAATCCCTTCATCCAAAAATTATTAGTAAATAGTATCTATTTATTAAATATTTATTTCTCTTTACAGTATGTCATTTCAGATAGTAAAACATCTTATAACACACGAACCGTATGGTGGATAGGGTTACATGGAACCATGGTACATTACAATTAAAAAAATATTCCTATCACACCTGCCATGACTAACCCATCTGCTTGCAAATGCTTTTTGATGTTTCTTCATAAGCAACAACTCATTGAATCTAAGAGTAGAATTACATGTTATAATTAGAAAGAGCCGTGTTGCACTACAGCATACTACATGAGCCTTGCTGGCAGCCGTGTTGTACTACGGTATACTACATGAGCCTCACCTGGCAATCGTGTTGTACTGCAGTATACTACATGAGCCTCGGCTGGCAGCCATGTTGTACTCAGTGCTTCCATAACGAAAATCGAGATTTCCCTTTTCGATGACGAAAATTTCCTGATATTTCCTGATTTTTTCTCCAGATTTCCTGATATTTCCTTAATGATTCTGGCATAAAAACCATTAAAACCAGTTTCATTCAATACAATTCATTTCGAATTTTATTCTCCCTTAAACGATTTAAAGACCTTTTTACATGACTAAATTTTCTTAGAAAAATTTCACGTGTCCAAAGGATTTTTGATCATTTAAATTAGAGGGTGGTAAAGGGTTTTTTCGTGAGCCGTGAATTGCCAATATTTGTTGTTGTGAAATGTGATTTGACGAATTTTTGTGTCGTGAAATGTGATTTACATGCCTATTCCTGAACCGTGATTGGCAGCTGGACGAGTAAGGAAAAGTGCTAAAGAACAAAGTACAATGCATTGGTTACAACAATTTTACTAAATATATTTATTTTGTTCATTTTTTCTACATATATTGGCTGTTTTTACAGAAATTCGTCCGAATTTGAGCTTTCAATAGTGCTTTTTACTTTCTACTGCGTAAAAATAGGGTTAAGAAAGGGGTTAAATTTACACAGTTAAAGACTAGTTCATTAAATTTCGTGAAATTACTAATTTTTTACTTGTGAAATGTGAAATGGCTGTTTTTCCTCTCGTGAAACGTGATCCGAACCGCCCCTTTACCACCCTCTAAATTAAGGGTTTTTGACAAATTTGCATTCAAAAGACATTTGACATATGAAATTTGCCAAAGAAAATTTGGCTGTGTAAAATGAGGTAAAGACTTTCAGTAAGTTTTGAAAGAGAATATCAATGACCAATGAAAATAAATATCAAATTTACAATAGTAAAAATGACGGTTCTCTCCCATATATCTTATTTATGGCGGTTTAAAACAGTTAAATTACCCTGGATAGACCACAATGCACCGCGATATGTTCAAAATTCAAGATGGCGTCGCTATTGTTGAAAAACTCAATTGTAAAATATAATTTAACACTGGTCAGCGGCAGTGAAGACACGCTAGTGCTAGTACGTAGTATATAGCGTGAACCGATCACTGGACTGTATTGGTAATTTGTTTTATTGTTAGTTATTACTACAAGAATATCAAGAAAACTAATTCGTTTTTCAAGATTTTGTGATGTTTTAGTTGCAGTCGGATAATTTTGTCAATTTCCTGAGATTTCCTTAGATTTTTTTCTGTCCTGAGAATTTCCTTTTCAGCTCAGGATTTCCTGAGTATCAGGAAATTTCGTTAGAAATGGAAGCACTGGTTGTACTGCAGTACATTACAGGTTTAGCATAAATTTCCAGGTGACTATGAAGTGATAGTCACTGGCCAGTAATTCTATAGCTTCTTGCATTTTCCTGTTTTTTATACAGTAATGAATTGGAAGTGAATTTTATACAGTTTAGACGATTATTATTTGCAAACATCTGGACATTTTTTACATATAGTTTATTTTATATAATTTTGTATATATAAATAACAAATTTTCACATTTCCGTCAGTGCATAATCATTGAACATCATTTCACGACAATTTCAGCTTATTGTCAATGTCGGCAGACTAACAGGTTTAATATGTGAAAGTATGAATACTTAGTCCACTTAGTCCGCCAACATTGACAAAATTATATAAAATAAACTAAAATTGTCGTAAAATGATGTTTGATTATTATGCAATGACGGAAATGCTAAAATTTGTTATTCATATCATTTTTTTAACGACTGGCATCAATTCATAAGCGATGAATTTACATAATACGCGCATTAAAGTTAGATGGCTTGCACCAGAATTGGCTGAGGATGGGCTGGCTTCGTGAGCGCGCAATGGTAAAAGTCTCCGTAAAGTCGATTTGCAAATTTTAATTTTTGTCCTTGGTCTTTTTATTAGAAAACATTCTAGAATTAGTCCCCAAAGGTCCACGCAAATTTTAAAGCGACAGTATACTATAGTACAGCCCGGCTGGCAGCGGAGCAATCGGAGACAAAATTTCCGCCTGCCAGCCCGCGTCAAACATGCTAATCGCGTTGAACTGTAATACAATATTGAATTACAGTTCAACCGGACTAAAGCAATTTGGCGGCAGGAAAAATCTGCTCACTCCTCTATAAATTGATTGAATAAATGTTTTATTCAGATTGAAGTGATTTACAGTCACTTCTAATAAAGGTTACATAGAAGCGTAGGAAAAGTTTAAAGACAAGAAAAATTAGAAATCTGTCGCAGTTCATACAAGTATTTTTAACGGGTAATGACACGAAATTTTCGATGTTCAGATTTTTTCAAAATATAAAAATTCAATCTTTTCTGATTTTTTTGACAACATATTTGTTTTTTAATTCAAAGAAGAAGTTGATTAATTTTACGTTTGAAAATGGGTAGTAGATGCGAAAAATATAAATTATCTTGTGGCGTCATAACCATGACACACGCAAGGCTGTGCTTTGTTTACACCATGGTTTACACGAGTGCTCGGACTTACATTAAGGTGATTTTTAAGTCTTAAACACAAAAAAGACTGACTAGGGGGAAATTTCTTTTTGTAATTCAAACGCAAATAGTCCAGGAAACGAAGGAAACGATAAAGACTCCGATTACCGCCTTATGATAGCGAACCTCCTGCTCGGCCTAGCGATGTCGAAGTAGAAAAAACCGACGAAGGTGGGCTTCTCCTTTGACTTCTCGAAATCAAAAATTTCGTGTCATCAGCACTTAAACATAAAGATGTATGAAAAAAGATATCTCTCACACTCGAATTGCTGTGAGAATCTTGCGTGGCAGTACCACCGAAACTGTTACAAAATACTCCAGTATCAAATTTTAATTTGTGCACCGGACATCAGAACCTACCTTTTTTTGTACACCATTTGCGTAGTTCCGTTCTGAACTCGTTAAGAATTGTGCACCAGTATCATTGGAGTTTGCAGAATGTAAAATATGATGCGGACGATACTAGCATCACTCCATGCGTCCTCAGGACACATAGATTTGTAATTCAAAGCCCCTGCAAAAAGCAACAACTTGTACCTAGAAAATCAGGTCCATGTCGACTAATATAATACGGCCCCTTAACAATCTGGAGCCGTATGTAGTAAAACAGGCATGGGCGTACGGGGCTCATTTCGTTTTGGAGGTAGAGCCCATTGTGCACAGTTCTACAGAAATTTAAAGGTGGCGGGGCGCCAGCATGGTTGGCGCAAGGCAGAATAATATAAATTGTATAATATGGTTTTTATCCAATTCTCTTGTATAAGTTATTTGTTGGGCCGAGTTGTCTTCCGTAGTGGGCCGAGTTGGTTGCAATAATGGGCCGAGTTGGTTTCCTAGTGGGCCAAGTTGGCATGGGCCGAGTTAGTTAGTCAGCAAGGATGACCAGTTCCCATTCCTATTATGCCTTGTCTACAGTTGCAAGCGAGACATAATAATGCACACACAAAACATTCAAATAAGCCATCCACACAGTTCAAGACTTCAAAGTATGTTTAAAATCCCTAAATAGCGACAAGCTTGATTCGCTGACATTACAAACCAGAAATTTCATTATTTTCTTTGTAGAAAATTAGTATAGAGCTTGCTCACACAGAATCCGATTTGTTTTTTCTGGTATGTTTTGTCTTGTATGGTGATTACATTAACATGGTATATTTAACAACCTACATGTACGTACTAAGACAGGTTACAGGGCGTGAAATTTTAGCTTGTGCTAAAGGTATTGTAAGAGATGGTCAGTATTTATAGAGTATTCATAGAGTATGAAGAGACTACAAACCATGGATGGTTGGTTGACTGTAGAACAAACAGCAAAGAAAAAAATCATTATTAAATCATTATCATTAGATCATTGTGATTATCATTACATTATCATTAAATCATTATCATTATTCATTTCTTTAGAAATTGATTCCTTATATGGTTTATAAACACAGAAAAATAAGAATTTGCATGAAAAAATGTTGGGCTGGCTTCAAACAAAGGAACAAGGGTGTTTGCTGACCTAGCAATCTGATGTTCTTGTTTTAAAGTAAACTTAGCATGTACTGGGATCTCTAAATGTGTGGATTGCATGACATTATGCCGAACCCACAGCACAAACGCACAGGGGCGTAGCCAGAACTTTCAAAGGGGGGGGGGGAGCCCTGCAGATACTATAATTATGATAGGTTTGACGCGCCTATCGCCTTAAATACTAGGAAGGTTTAGCAAAGAGACGTGACGTCAATGCGACGTGAATTGCCGTGATTGCCCATCTCCAGATTTGCTCGCAGCATTTCCACTTCGTTTTTACCACGCTTTGGCGTTGTCAAAGGCGTTGTGTCGTCTTTGCTAAACCTCTCTATTAACAAAGGGAGGGGGGGGGAGCCGCGGCTCCCTCGGCTCCCCCCCCCTTGGCTACGTCCCTGCAAACGCACTCCATAAATAGTTTTGCAGAGTGGAATTAATGAATAATTTTCAATTTTTATTGGTGCCTGTTAAGAAATACAAAGTAAGGTAAAATTTGGCCATGTTAACGCTAGACATAAAATGTAGCGAATTCGGCGAACACCAGTGCAGTGAACTCAATGAGACCTGGAACGATAACTCGGCCGCCACATTTGAAGCCACTCATGATGGCCGCCATGAGGGAATTTTGCCGAAAAAATACCACTTTGAAAACTTCAATTTACTCAGCAGTAAAGACAGCTACAGCCATGGCTAAAAGCTTAAAATAGACTTTAATACTTGCCTTTTGACTAGAAGGAAGCTTTTAGTTCGTTAAAACGAGCAAAACGTGTTTCTCTTAGCGTTAAAGGGCGAAGTTTGCCCAGTGGCGGATCTAGCGTAAGTCAAAATAAATTACCACAGCTCATTCTAGAATATACTTACATTTTAAAATACCTTCAAAGCAACTTCATTGGTTAGATTTTATTCTTTTGAGATTTATAACCTATTACATTGTTATAAAGTTATTTTGAATTTAAAATTGAGCTGCTATAATTTATTTTGACTTACCCTGGACACAGAGTACTACACAGAGGGCTCACTCGACGAAAAAACCGTAACGCGGATTGGCAGTTGTCAGGGGTGTGAATGCCTCGATGCACTTGCTAAGAATTTTATTCCAGCAAGTGCATAGAGGCATTCATCCCCCTGACAACCTCAAAATGGCTATGAACTTCGCCGCCATTTTGAATTTTTCAGGGGGGTGACCATTACTCTTTAGCGCACGTTTGAGCAAAAGGCCGTTACGCAAAAATCATAGGAAAATAAATGAAGCGAGCCCTCTGTGTAGCAGGGGCGGATCTAGGATTTTTCATACTTCAGTCAAAAAAAATTCGGACAGGACGTGGTCAGCGCAGGGCGTGGTTGACGCCGAGGGTGGCTAAATAATTTAATGCTGATAGTCCATACATAAAATTCGATTCGACATTTGAGGAAATGACTGTTTCGTCCAATACCAGGGCTCAACAGCATGCTTAGGCAGTGCAAAGAACGATACTTGAAGTTGTGCTTCCTACATGGACAACCCTTATAAAGGCCTCAAAGAGCAGACTAGTTGTTAAGGCTCCAGCACCCACCTTCCCACCTTTGCTCTGGAGCTAAAGAAGCTTGGTTGGATATGGGGACTTTATGGGAAACTTTATAGATGCAAAATTGCTCAATTTCCACACCATTCCCTTTACCCCCTCCTTACCCCCACCTAACCTAAATCCTCATTATAAAACCTATTTAGATGACATTGGAAAACTCAAACGAATGTTTGATTCTTATTTATTGTAAAAAATTACAAATGCACAAAGACATATTGATGCAGTTTTAAATACCAAATTTTACAGATATGTTACCAGTATGTTTTTCGCCTTTGGATTTTACATTTCTCCCCGACGAATTAGGGCGTTGGAAATGTTGAATTCTGTTGTATTGTTTAGGTAGTGAGTGGAGCTTTTGCTGCATTTTTCTGATACATGTATATATACATATATATATCTATGCTCTGCTGAGAAACAGACATTGGCAAAAAATTATTAATATTGCTGAAGTACTCAGCATGCTTATCTACAGGAGACAAAAAGCTCAATTGACGTGAGTAAAACATAGCGTTGACAAAAATCTCAATCGATGTCAAAATTCTCAATATTTGTACTAGACTGTTGTCACCTACCAGTAGCAAAGACACAGAACTATACAAACAATTGTCAGTAGTTTTAATTCAGATCCAAAAAAACAACCAACCAGATATCCATTAAATTAACTATTAACTCAAACACTACAACATTAACAACATGTGAAAATATTAAGTGAATTAATATTAAGCTAGTAACATGAGAATGGTTAGCCTATTAAGTATGTCACATCATCATGTTACACCTGACCATACTGTTTAAAACTGTTTCCCGTCGGTCGGAAGTGAATAAAATGCTTAAATTCCACTAAAATCTAATTTTCTTTCGCTGTGTAAGTCCCTAAGAAATGAATCAAGTATCGTTGTATTCCTCACATAAAAAGCTTTCGATTGAGGGGTTAATATTATTGTCAAACGCTATATTTGCAAATACATTTAAGATTTGATCAGAAACTTACCGTCATTAACTCGAGTTATGGGAAAATTACACTGATTCTGTGAAACATCTTCCAATGGTTATTAGCTAGGAATAAGGCTTATATTCAAGCGCTTTTGTACTGAAAATTTCGTTTGAATACGCCAAATAGAAGCTTATTTACAAGCATTTTTATGTCAGGAATAGCTCTTGGTCTTTGACCTATTACCAAATTTGGCTTATATTTAGTTATGCAATAGTCAGAATCACGTGAAATACATGCTATATGGGGTAAATTGACCCGTAGAATCGATTGCCGGTGTGTTTGAGTGTCTAGGGGTCATTGTTCGTATAGTTTGGGTCACAAAAGATTTTACTTCCGGTTTTCTTGCTACAATGGAATGCGTCTTCGTTCTGAGCAAATTGTGTGCGTATAGTTACAAAATATAGATCACTAGAAAGAGCTTTTCAAGGCGATTCTGCTGGTGCAATTGCCAAGAAGTAAACCCGAAAAGAATTGGATATATTTTCAATCAAAGGTGACTGTTTACAATGTATGTTTATTGACAATGCAATTTACAACATTTTACAATATATCAAATTTCATATACTCTAAACGGCCATAAATCGGCTGCATTGCACTGTATCAAAAATCTAAAAAGATACTCTAATAGATCTTTATATGCTGATTCCAATGGTGGTACTCGTTTCCTTTTGCCTTGCGTAAAAGCCGAGCTATGCCACAGCAAAGTCATCGTTCACCCGTGAACGAAATACAAGAGAACTCACGGGGAGGAGTTAACAAGACAAACAATACTCTTATCTAAGGCCTATATGTATAAACTTGTGTGATCGAAGAATAAATATACATATATCTTAAATAAAACTTCACTGACATAAGAAGCAACAAATGCTTACAATGCGGGGATTGAATGACCAAATATTAACATATTTTAGCTTCTTGACCGCAGAATTATGCTAATACAGCATACTGAAAATTAAATATGACAGACAAACACCGATGCAAATTTATCTACCTTAGAGCAGTGCAAGCTTTGTCCTTCTATCTCGAACATATTTCGGGATGTAGCTCTCTGCACCAAAATTTCTAGCGTCAGGCTTCTGCTTGTGTTGTTAATCGCGCTCAATAGCTCGTCAACAGAACTCGTCCGAGAAACATCGATCTTCTTCTCAAGCTCGGTATACAAACGTTGTAGAGATTGCAAATCGTTTGCAGCGAACGCAGACTGAACAGTGTCGAAATGTTTCCAGACATCGCCGGTTGAAATCGCTCGTAAAATTTCTCAGATATAGACATAGAAATAATAGATATAGAATGCGTACTCGGTCACGAATCATGCCTCCACTTTTTTTCGCAAGTGCCCTTTTAAATCCGCCATATTGAATTTGACCAGGAGTTGAACTGCAGAGTGTATATACAAAGTTCATCATAAATAAATCACTTAAATAGTATCACATTTACAGTTTAGAATATAGTGCTCTTGAAGGAACAAAATGAAACAAAGATAGTTCTTCACATAGTCGTGTATTTAACACAAAAAACTGTTGTAGTTTTGCGTAAACATATAATTTTGAAACATTTTGCATTCTCGAAGGCGAAGCATGACTGAAAATTTCGCTATAAACAAAGCCAAAGTGGCCAAATAACCGTTTTTTCATTGACTTTTGAAGCTTAATAATATATCTTTAAGTTTCCGTTTCAAAAAACAGCAGCTATGTAAACTATAGTAAACTATTATGTTGAGTGTAAAATGTAATTGTATGAGCAAATATCGATTACCGGTACTTGAAATTGTCATTGCCAAATTGCATGCCTTTTAAATATATTATTAAAAAACACAGACAAAAACCAACAAAGGTAACCATTTCGTTCTTTGTAACTATCAATCATCGTAACTGTTTTCATATATATGTATTTTAAAACGCTAAAACACACCTGTTGAGACTGTTTTTCATCCTCTGACTCTGTTTTTGAGTTTTACCTTTTTCGGCTTTCGCAGCAATCTTGAAAACTTGTATTTTGTAACTCCAATTTCTTTGTATTATCTGCTCAGGACTAATCCTTTCACGTAAAAAATTCACAAAATTCGTTTTCCTTCGTTTAAAGGTTTTTATGAACCATTTTTCCATGTAAAGACACGAATGTCTATCTTTCTGTAAATTTGCTTGACAAAAAAAAACAACAATCGCGACCGCGCGGAATTCTCTGCGTAAGAGTCTGGGACTAGCCAAATGCCCTTATAAATCCGCAATTTTGTGGAGACAAAATTTTTACTGAGAAAAGATAGGAGTACGCATTCTATATCTATTATTTCTATGGATGTAGACTATAGACCAGTGAACTCGGATACAACTGGAACGATAATAACTCCTATGTTTTCGTCCTATGATTGGATGAAGCCAAATTTGAAGCAAAAGGCGGGAACCGCGCGGGGAAAATGGCTTGTTCGAAAGGACTGGGGAAAGTTACGAGGAGTGAAAAGTTTGTTTTTGAGCGAAAATATGCTTGAAAAATGAGAATTTTCATCACAAGACTTCAATTTTAAAGATTCGATCCTGGTTTTCTGGATAGTCCTGACTGTTCTACACTTTGTTACGGCAAAAATTGAGGGCTACCACTTTTTTACTCTGGAAAATGACGAAAGTTTCAACGTGCCGAAGCAAACTACGAGGCAAACTACGCTCTTCAATTGAAAAATATATTGGTTTAAAACATTTCAACACTTCCAAAACGTATCTTGTGCTAAAGTCCAGGTATCGTTGTCTATTTTGAGCTTTTAGTCTTTGCTGTAGCTCTTCTAATACGTGAGCAAATTGAGGTTTTCGAAGTGGTGTATTTGTATGGTTAATTCAAAAATACGTATAAAACTTACATTTTTCGTCAGATAGCATTAGTTTCAAAGCTTTAGACTTCGGTGACGGATAGTTCTTGGCAGCCTCTTCCATCTAACTGTTAAAACTCGAGAGGTATCAGTTGTTTAAAAAAGATATTTCGTGACAAAGTTTTCACCGGAACTGTTTTTCATTTTTAGCAGCCAAAAAATATTTAAAACCTTACTGGACGTCCTAGAAAGTTGAGGTACATGAAATTTCAATCTATCTAGAAAATATTTAGCACCTAACTGGCTCTAAAACACGAAGTTAAAGGGTCGAAAAAAGCTTTTGAAAATAGGTCATATTTTCGCGGCGTGACGTACATGGCGGCCTTCAATAACTTGGCTTCAAAGATGGCGGCCAAGTTATCGTTCCAGGTATTTATATACAGTTCACTGCTATAGAGTATAGACCTTCGAAATAGTAAACACTCGCGGCTCATAATGCCGTGCTGACGAATGCCCCACGTTGCGAATCCGTCGAAAATGTAGGCCAATAACACTGCAGAATTTTTTTAAATGGTCCAGTCAGAAGGCTTATACAGAGCCCCTGAATCTGCAAATCCGTCAGGCCACCCCACAGATACGTCGCAAATGGCCGTAACCATGGAAATGAGCGCATCAGCCAACTGGATTCAACACCCGAATCCGTCAAGATTCATGCGTACGACCGCTGTCTGTGACTAAGATTAACTTTGCCGAAGCTTTGCCGCAGCATGAACCGTATAACTGGACTACGATTCGAACTTTAATTAACTCATTCTGCTTGCCGCTATATTTACTGGTAAAGGTGGGGTCGAATTTTTTTTAAGTGGGTGATTTTTACTTCAGTCGCGCGACTGATTTGACGAACCCTAGATCCGCCCCTGCTGTGTAGTACTCTGTGCCCTGGATCCGCCACTGAAGTTTGCTTTGGCACCGATTTATTTTTGCCATTTAAATGAGCAAAAATCTGGGACCCACAACTTTTTTGCATGTACCAAGTGGGAAAAACATAGCGCTATCCATTAAACTTGAAACAAGCTCTGTTACGTTTTCCCATGTAGTGAAAAAAACTGATTTTTGTGTCCATTTTTGAAAAAAAAGTTAAAAAGTCTCTCCCCAGTCTCTTGAGAGTCAGAGTGCACAAACAAAATCGCGAAAAAATCTTTAAAAAGTTTTCAAAAGTTTTTTAAAAAGTTGTTTTTTTAAGAAAACATTTCAAAACAATCATGCCTAAGGTTTGCGCTGTTTCCAGCTGTAACAAGAGAAAAAATTAAAAAGGGGTCAAAAAACGCTACTAAAGAGACAAAAACAAAAGTTGCATTTCACAGGTAAGGATTATTCTGAAAAATGTAACAAAAACAAAATTATTTGTTTACTTTTTTTACAAATATAAACAAAACTTTACAAACACTTACAAGTAATATAAATAAGAATAACGCTGTACAAAATGTAAAAACAATGTTAATTGAATATACCTAAATTACTTGTGGTGAATTTTCATTTAATTTTTAATTTCAAATACTTTTTCAATAAAAAATATTTGCCACCTATTCAAACATATCAACCCTCAAAAAACAAAACAAAATGTAAGCAATGCTCTTGCTCATACAAGACATACTTTCTGCCATTTTAGCAACTAAATTTAAAATAATCTTATTGACTTGTTGCTGCTAACTAATAAAAATACTAATTTGTCAAAAACCAAACATTTAGATTTCCACTAAAAAACCCACCATTGCTTAAAATATGGGAGAGGTCAGTTCGTGATGCCAACAACAACCCAGACTGGAAGGCTACAGTACACAGCCACATGTGCAGCAACCATTTTTCTCATGAAAATGATTGTATTATTCCACCATCTCATGATGGGACTTGCAGACTAAAGCATAATGCTGCGCCAACTGTATTTCTACAACTTGTTCCAACTATGGCATATCCAGGACGGCACGTAGGCATATGGAAAACCCATGGGATGCTCAGCAAATGACAACAGCAGATAAAGTCAGCCATGACCACCGATACTGTGAGCAAGTAGAACCAGAAGACATGGGCACAGAAAGGTCAGACCTAGAAGATAAATTAAAAAGAAAAATAAAATTGTTACAGCAGCAGTTGAGACGAACTAAAGCAAAACAAAAAACCATGAATGATATTATTAATGAGTTGCAACAAAAATCCATTTTAACTACCGATACTGATGATGCTCAAAATCTACATGCTGAGTTTGATGAAATTCAATTGTCAATCTTTAGAGATACTAAAAATAATGTGAGTTGTCTGCCCAATGGAAGGAGGTATTCTGACATTGTAAAAAAATTTGCTGTGACACTTCATTTCTACTCACCAAAAGCATATGAATATGTAAGAACAATCCTCTCACTGCCACACAAGTCGTTGATAAAAAAGTGGTCAAGTGTCATAGAATGTCAGCCTGGTTTCGTAAAGGAATCTTTTGAATCACTCCAAACAGATATTGCCAAGTGTCCTGACAAAAGAGATTGCTGTCTTATAGTAGATGCCATGTCCACAAGAAAGCAAATGTTATATGATTCTACACAAGATAAGTATGTTGGCTTTGTTAACTATGGTCCTATACCAACTGAAAAAGCAGATACATTAGCAACAGAAGCAGTAGTCTTTTTGCTTGTGGGTGCACGAACTCACTGAAAATGCCCAATTGGGTATTTTCTGGTAGATAAAATGTCATCCAAGACCCAGGCAAAACTTGTCCAATTAGCCCTAGTGAAAGCAGCAGAAGCAGGCCTGACAAGTCTGGTCAGTAACAGCTGATGGCATTAGTGTCAACATTGGCATGTTTATTGAACTCGGTTGTCATTTTACAACATCATACAACTCAATGGTTACAAAATTCAAACATCCCACTGAAGCCTACCATGTCTATGCAGTTTTGGACCCAAGTCACATGCTTAAACTTGCCTGAAATGCACTGGGCCATCTCACTTCCTTTGTTGACAAAGAAAAAAACTTAATCAAATGGAATTTGTTTCAAGAATTAAATTCAATGCAATTGAATGAAGGATTTACCATGGCAAACAAATTTTCCACGAAGCATTTGAAATTTACAAAACACAAAATGAATGTACAATTAGCAGCACAAACACTGAGCTCCTCTGTGGCAGATGCCATTGAGTTCTTAGCTTCTTCACAGGAGTACAAAAAAAAATTCCCAAATGCAAGTGGTACAATTAAATTTATCAGAACAATTGATTGGCTATTTTGAATTCAAGAAATCCCATAGGAAAAGGATTTAAACAACCTCTCCGACCAGAGTCCAAAGCAACCTGGGAAGAGATTTTGACCAGCACTGCAAACTACTTATTGAGCTTGAAAACAAACAACTTGCAACTGCTGTCAACACATGCACGCAAAACCTTTGTTACTGGATTTGTCATAACAATCAAATCAACCATTGCAATGGCAACCGAAATGTTCACCATGGAGAATCCATTTAAATATCTGCTCACCTATAAATACTCACAAGATCATCTGGAAATATTGTTCTCATGTATAAGATCATGAGGTGGTTGGAATAACAATCCTAATTGTCTTCAACTCAAATATGCTTTGAGAAAGATGCTATTAAGGAATGCTGCGTCAGCTTCAAAAAATGCGAACTGCCAGACATTGACTAATGATTCAACAACAATAATACCTTTTTTCCACACCAAAAAGCACAATGCTCCCTTGACAGACACCACCCCATCTGAAAATTCCACTCAGACAATTCCAGAATTTCTCTGTACACAATTAATAAATCCTTCAACCGAATTTCTCTCCAACGTTCTGTTCTACATCAGTGGTTTTGTTGTTTCCAAACTGCTCAACAAGCTAACGTGTCTGTCATGCAAAACGTGTCTGCTTTCACAGTTTACTTCCACAGTTCCAGACCACAACTACTCTGCAATGAATTACTGCGATGTAACATCTGCCTCGGCGTTCGCACTATTTGTTAACAATGGTGGCCTAACAATTCCATCACGGTCCGTTTACTTGGTTGTCGAGTATGCTGAGAAAGTATTCAAGTGCAAGGTGTGCAAGGATGGCGACCACATTTCTAGCGAAGCAAGGTTGAAGGAAAAACTCGCACTCGACGTATGCAGCCATTTCATAATGGATAAAAGGCAAAATATTTTTGAAGATCATGAGCTGGGACTAAACGAAAGTGTCTTTGAGGAAGATCACAGATCCGCGCTGATTAAATTAGTTGCTGATAAATATTTCACCCTACGAATTTTCACTTATGCAAAACGATATCAGGAAACGGTTGTAACAAAAGGTCAGCCAAGTGACAGGCACAAACTCACGAAGTCCATCCTGTTTAAAAACAAATAAATATCGTTTAGTTAGTCGTTTTATACAGTGTAAAATTGTTGTATACCAGCAGTTTTACATTCATGGAATTAACATTAAAAAATAAACTATTTACCTGTTTCTTTTAAAAACTTCTATTGTTTGTCAGCGATCATTATGAATATTCAATTCATTTCAAATACTTGGATGCAAAATATCGAAGCAATCATACACATTATTTTGAACTATTTTGTCGCATAGATCGCAGTAAAGACAAAATATCCCCTTGTGATTTTAGCTTGATGTCAAAAAGCGATTTAATCGCGAGATTCTCTGGTAAATCCCATTGAATTCGACTTTCAAAAGCGCCGTAAGTAAACACCACGCCGTCGTTTACAATCTGTCAGCACAAGCTTTTTTGGAGAAACGAAAATGCTGACTCAGAATTTTAAAAAAAATTTGGAAAGGGATATTTCCACAAACAAATAACAGTTATCAGCATAAGTGAGTTTTTTATCCAATAATGTTTACGTAGCTGATGGTATCGAACATTTCTCGAAATTTGAAAATTTTTACTTGTTGAAATGACAGGGGGCTTCTTTTATTATTTGATTTGGCAGCATTCTCCTCTACTACTTTATGAACGAAATCATTAACCTCTCGATATGTGCAATAACAGTCGCTTTCTACAGTGGCGGATCCAGGGTAAGTCAAAATAAATTATAGCAGCTCAATTTTAAAATCAAAATAACTTCATAACAATGTCATAGGTTATGAATTTCAAAAGAATAAAATCTAACCAGTGAAGTTGCTTTGAAGGTATTTTAAAATGTAAATATATCCTAGAATGAGCTGTGGTAATTTATTTTGACTTACGCTAGATCCGCCACTGGCTTTCTAGGCATATTTTTTGCATACAGGCCATGGGCCTTTCCAACCTCAAATGATTTTCAATAACAAAACATACATCACTTTGATCATCACCATCATCAAACAACTTCTATCTATCTTCTCTCAGCTTGATCGACAGTAGTAGTCAATCTAAGTCATTGCAAAAATACAAATATTTTATACAAAGATTCTATTAATTTACACATGTTGTTAACTGTTTGGTATGGTGAAATCAAATACTTTATGAGAAGATTAAGACTTTGTGTAACATTCTGTTTATTTAACAATTAGTCACCGAAGGTGAGGTGATTAGAAGGCAAAGTGAAAATAGACTTGTAATCACTGGGCCTGAAGCGACTAATTGTGTCAGTGTAAATTTCCAGGTGTTTACAAATAATAATCAACACAACTTTATAAAAATTTGCTTCAAATTTGTTACTGTATAAAAAAAGCTAGAAGCAAAATGCTACAGTCACATTGTCACACTGCTATAATCACAAATGCTATAAGAACTATCACATCAGTGATGGTGAATCTTGACCAGTCAGAATACAGGAAAATTAATAGTCACCTGGAAATTTATACTAAAATTATAAAATTATATAGTCCCAGTGGCCAGTAGCAGTGTTTTGAAAACCTAAGTCAGTTTGTCACTTGTCAGTGACATTAAACTTTAATCAATAATGCTAAAAACTTAGCTTAACTTCAACTAGTTACAAACACAAAGAGTACCTAAACATACTTTTTGTCTTTTACTTGAAGTACTTCCATTTCTTTCAAAACAGCATGTTTTTTGTTTGAACAGAAATCGCCATTTTGAAAATAGAAAATAATTTGGCGGGAAATGATCACGTGATCGATACATTCAGGTATGGACCGTTATGGACAATGTGGAAATATACAACTTTGTTTTTTAGTATCTTACTGTGTACTATATAATAAATGAAAATAACTTACTGCTGTTTTTTTGGTAAAGTACTGTCTGCTATATAATACATATAGGATATACTGCATTGTTGGTGATATACTGCAATGTCGAAACAAAATATTGAAGTTTCAAAACAAATCCATCATATATACCCTTTATTTCTTCATTACTTGGCTTAAGTACCGAGCCAAAGCTGTCCTTCCTTCCGTTTTTGAATAGAAAAACTCTTCAAAGTAAAAGCCAAAGAAGCCCTTATAATTCAAAGGGCAAGGCGGTCGCCATGTTGTGACCAAATAACAATTCGATTTCTTCCCTAGTGAGAAAAACCGTGAATAGCCAAGGCGAATTTACTACTCCGCCACGCCCTACTGGCAGACAAAGTAAATATTTAGCCTGTATTGAAAGGTAAACGTGACTTCCTTCGTCAAGTATTCGCGTAGAGACAACATGCTGTGATAATACTGATAGATTGACGCATTCAGATATAAACATATACTTCGAGTTGCTATTAGTTTAACCTTACTAATGCGTCGTTCTGTTGGCAGTGTTTTAATGGCGTTCCTGCCCAAACTTGTCCTATATTATGCCTTTGTTACATCGGCAATCTATGAGAAAACGCGCGCAAAAACATCGAACATTTGTGACAGTCATAACTACACCATTATCAACGACACACGGCGGAGTACAAGTAATCCTTGGAACGATACGCGAGATACACCGATTTGCGATAGGACTATAATCAAAGACTCCTTGTGGTATCGATTTGAAATAGCCAGTGGTAATCAACTGCCAACAACCAGGCCCAAGCTTAACCACTGCGGTACATATGCACCGATATGGATGAATGGAAGCCATCCGACAGTCTCCGATGGCGTGGTGTCAAGAACGGCCTGTGCATCCCTCAGGCTTGCTTGTCAATACTTTTATCGTATCAAGGTTTTAAACTGCAGTGGCTTTTATGTGTATCAGTTGAAACCGCCAGACCATTGCTATCTTGCATATTGTATAGGTAAGCCGTGACATATAAGGAAAGGGGGCGAAAGATGTTTGTATGTTAATACTAAGAGATGGTTTGGAAACTCATTGTAGAATTACAATATTAGTCATTATTTATCATTTTGTTCCGGTTTATGTAAGAGTTAATTACCGAGAACCGAGGCATTTAAAGCCTGTACAGGGTGAGTAAAAAAAAAACTGATGCCCTTTCAAATTCAAATTAGCCGCGAATTTCAACAATCTACCTACTGTGTACTAAATCACGATCTGTTCTCTGTATACCCATGTGAATACACCAATGCAATTTCGCAGCTAATTTGAATTTGAAAGAGCATCAATTTTTTTTTACTCACCCTGTTTTTGGATAAATGCCGAGGTTCTCGGTAACAGGGTTGCCAGATCACTGCATTTTTGGGGCCAAATCGTCATTAGTGTAGTCAAATAAACAAAGAAAACAAAAGCAAAGTACAAAGAAAAACAAAGAGCATTGTTGAAGATTTGGCCTCAAAAATGCAGTGATCTGGCAACCCTGCTCGGTAATTAACTCTTACTTATTACACGATTGACAAGGTTCGAACAATGAACAAAGGGAAATTCAATTTACGGAAAAAATTGCATTCTAAGGATTTAATTTTACCCCAGAGACAACAAATGAGCAAGCAATGTAAACAACAGTCAGCTAGGTTATGGCCAATGATTTCTTTTGAAAGTATGAAAAACAAAGTTTTAAACTGACGGTGAATGGACTGTACGTATATAATGTTTTGTACATGCTGATATCGTAATGTTGAATGTCGTTATATGAATACACAGCAACGTTTGCTAATTGCGGTTTGTTAGCAAGCACATGGCGTTGAGTAGTGAGCATGATCTAAGCGGATTGACTGAGAGCACGTTTAGAGCAAATGATGAGTTTGGTCAATCAGAATATGACGTTTTAGGGGACATTTTTCAAACTGTGTCTCTATTAGAAATTAGTGTCTAAGAGCGAAGCGTTTTAAGTAAAAATACTTCCGAATGTTATCACAAGGTCATTACATGAAAGTTGAAACGCGAAGAAAAACAAAAGAAATTTAAGAAAATGGTCTACTGAGTTTCTAAGTCAATATCTGTATATTGTCCTGGAGCAGGGTTGCCAGGTTTCTTGAATAATTAAGCCAAACCATCATTAGTGCTGTCAAAAAAACAAAGAAAACAAAAGGCAAATACAATGAAAAACAAAGAGCACTGTAAAAAGTTTGGCTAATTTATTCATGCAATCTGGCAACCCTGTCCTGGAGTTGGAAGACAGTATCCATATATTGTCGTGCAAGTTTTTGTATACAGTCGTGCAAGTTTTGTATACAGTCGATGAATATGTAATTGAAATTTAATTCAATTCATCAGCCCCGCTCTTCCCTGCTGATATCAAATTCCTCCCCGTGCTTTTAGACAGAGAATGAAAATTGCAATAAAGGCCTATGAATAACAACTTTTCGTTAAACCGCGTCAATCGTGTAATAAGCAGAATTAAGATTCTTCATCGTCACGTGCGTATTATTGTATTGTCAATAGCAACGTTTTGGCCATTATTTAGGGATGACTTGCTTTGATATATTATGTTCGTCATTTTGGGGTGAGCGAATAAGAGATCCTAGGTACCTACGGATTAACGTTGTTATCCGAAAAGACACGAAAGTCTTAAGGCCGAGACCGACTGGACCTTTTCTATTTTTCTCCAATCGTTGGAAGGACTTCACTCACTTCAGCAATTTAAGCTATTTGGTGCACATATCTAACCAAATGTCTTTCCGTAGATGGTTTTATTTGCTTTTAAAAATAAAAAAATCGCGTTGCGTTGGCAAATCGCGTCCGGTCTGTCTGTTCCTTTAAGACCCACACAGACCGGACGCAATTTCACAACGCGACGCGATTTTTCAATTTTAAAAGCAAATATAACTATCAACGAAAAGAAATTTTGCTAGAAATGTACACCAAGTACGTAGCTCAAAATGTTTAAGCCCTTCCGAAGGTTGGAGAAACATAGAACAGAATTAAAGCTAAAGGACATTGAAATTCGCATCGCGTTGTTAAATCACGTCCGGTCTGTGTGGGCCTTTATACAGTGCTACATGTATTTACTGACGTCAATGCAAAGACAAAAGTGCCGCGTTTCCCTCAATTATTTAAAGACCTTTAATGGAGGTCGGACCGAAGGCTTGAAACCTTGTTCAACAAATTGTACAATAATTTAAACAGTCAGGCTCTGTAAATTTCAGCGCGCGCAGTATTGCACACTTTGTGCAGTATTGACGGGAAAAATACGATTGCATTATTGAATGTAAAATGGTGCAGCATTAAAATTTTAAGTACTGCGAATACAACTTTTATATCTGTGTCTGTGGCGTTTCCGACTGGTTGTGTAGCAGGCAAAAACTGCAAATTATAATTTCTAATCCGTACCACTTTCTTTTTTAGCTTCTAACCAGACAAGCTCAACAACACAAACTCCACCAACTGCTGGTAATGCCATCTTTGATATGCATCACTTCTTATGAAGTAAAAAGAAACTAGTCCGTTTAAAAAAACCAATAATGCCAGATACTCTAATCAGTACACCTGTTTTTTTTTAGGTCTAACGCGTAATGTCACAGCACCAACACCAGGTGATATCGCCTTGGATTTGAATCAATCAATGTTTAAAATTTTGTTGAAACCCACGGCGTGTTTGTAGAAAAACAGTTAGTTTCGATACTAAAAAACAAGCATGCAATAAAATGTTCACTTCATCGTAAATTTTTGCCGCAAATTTCGCAACAAGTTTCCCAAACCTTATCGCGAAATTCAATCTGAAGTAACAATTGACGATTTCATTTTTTGGGGAGGGAAGAATTGAGGGCATGAAATAAGAATTCTTCCAAGCATCATTTAGAGGTGGAGATATTGTCCAGGCACTTCATTTATTAAATTCATTAAATCATGTATTAAATGTTTTCAATCGATTCATTTCGTTTAAAAAGAAAACATTTTTCAACACCTCTAGATCTGAGAGAAAGATACTCAATTGAGAGATACTAACTACTTCAATTGTTCACTCATGTAGACATTGATGAATGTAACTGGAATCCGAAAGTATGTCATTCCAACGCCAACTGCAGCAACGTACATGGATCCTTTTTATGTCAGTGTAGGCTTGGATACGCGGGAGATGGAAAACTCAGCTGCGAAGGTGGGAAATATCCTCCTTTGATTTCCAATATATTTGGAAATTATTCTTGCTTTCCCTTAAGTAAATCTTGAAATCTCGCAATACAATCAAAATCTCGTTGAATGTTCTCATGTCAGAATTTCTGACATTGTGACGTCCATGTTTACTCGGAATTTTCGAGAAGTACAACACCATGTTTTCTCGGAATGTCCGAGAAAATACAACACCTAATAAAACAGTCTTTAAAAACATTGTCCATGTGTTCAATGTTCTGGAGAAGACATTTTACGTCGCATTCCACATTTGATGTGATCATGCATATAATCTGCGACGATCATATTTACTGTCATTTAAGGCCACATTTTTTACAGTAATTTACTGTAAAAAATGTGGCCTTGAATTTCGCCACAAAAATATGTTTTAATCTCACCAAACCATGGGTGTCTTCTACACAGCCAAAAACGCACAATGAGTCTGTTGACTCTTGCAACAGACTTGTTATCAACAATCCGATATCAGGATGTGTTCGCACATCCTGATTGCGACAGCTTGTTGACGACAAATCTGTTGCAAGTTGTCAACAGACTTGTCAAAACTTGTTGTCCACAGGCTTGCTGCTTGGAACAAGTTGTAGCAAGTCCGATTTTGCCACTTGTTGATAAGTGGCAACAAGCCGCAGGCAAAATTGAAAACTTTGTGCTGTTTTTGGCTGTGCAGTTTGCAGAAATCTGTATTAAAATATGTTAATGTACTGGACTAACGTCATCTTTTTGTTAGTTTTTATTCTATCCTAGGTAATCTGAATACACGGAAAAGCACTGGCACTAGTTATCAAATACAAATCCATTTTCGAGTCAAACTGCCAATTTACTTCATAGTAAAATTTACTTACGGTCAGATCAGCTGGTTGTTATGTGTTAGCAAAGAAAACCTAAAGTGTCAACACGGCTAACAGAAAGACAAGTTTAAGGCAAGATCAAGAGCTTATTCACCTCGAATTTACCATACAGATAATTTAAAAATTTGTCGACATTGGTCATTATATTCCCTACCTCATTGAGCGGAAGTTCGATTTCAGTCCTTAAAAACTAATGCTGTGACCAAATTATGCAAAGGTTAATTGACTACGGAATTTTTTTCAGTGTTGGTTGGTAAAGCAACTGCAAACATGTAAAAGTCAGAAGAGAAACAAAACCCGAACAAGGGAAAAGAGTAGTCAGGCAAAGAGTGTCGAACACTAAGTTATCAGGTCAAACTATATATAACATTAATTCTTAAAGCAAAATAAAAACATTAAATATCGGTACATCCCTGGCAAAATGGACACAACAAAAACAGAAGGGAACTGAACTCGAGGCTCTGTTGAAGGTCATATTGGCTTCAAAGATGACGACCAAAATGTTGTTCCAAATGAAAATTACTGAATGACTAAACATTTCATGAACTATGTTCCACTAGAAAATGCGACTCTCCACTGGAAAAGAACGAACTAATTAAATCAACTCTGGCTTCAGACTTGAGTATTGCAACAAAATTACTCTGGCACCTTTTTATCAAAATTATCACGTTACGCAATGTAAAAACACTATAAGTACAGGTTTTCGGCTCCATCGATCTTTTATTAGGAGAAACTTATCTGATTGAAATTTTTAATGGTTACATTCTCACGAAGATGTAAAATGTTTAAATTTGGCGCGATTATGACCGTTGGTCTGACCAACAGTCGTCTGTACAGATCAACGCTAACAAGGGCCGAACGCCATGGGGTTCTTGTCCCCTCATAGTATATAACTTAAGGCAAACTTTTGTCTGAGTTTGACTCATATATTGAACATCGTCTATTCTTGAGTTTCATATGATGTCATAAATTTCAGTGGGGGTCAACTTTAAACTGAGAATTAGTCATCGGAGTGAATTAAATGTTCTTTGCATGCGTTTGTTTTACGTTTGACCCCCACTCAGATTGACTGCAAAATGGTATAGCGAAACCCAAGAATACTTTGATGTAGATCACTTTCAGAAACAAATATTCTGACTACGAAAGATTATGTTTTTAAATAAGGAATTTGATCCCAAGACAAGACAAAATGTCAACGGGTGAGCGATGGTTATAATTTATAATCTCCATTCTCAAAAATTAGGAGAATATTTCATATTTTCCCTTCGTGTACATGTCTTCATATGCTCTAGAATCGAGCGCTCATCCCTGACGAAGATATCACCTTTTCAATGCTTACATCTTCAAAAGTCTCCATGTCTAACTTGTATCACGCCTTCCGAGACTTGGTTCAAAAATCTGGCAGAGCTCTTGTCACCAACAAAAATGTCTTCTCAATTTTCGTCACAACACCGCAAATAACTTCATCGATCATCAGGTTGGCTCATTTTTCAACCGAAGTCCTCTGAACAGAAACGTTGTTAAGTTCCATAACGTAGTTAGGTGCCGGTTTTGGCTGTTGGAGGCAAGCGTTGTCACGAGTATGATCGTCCACTGGAACAATTCGACGTCGGCTGCTGCTCATACATAATATAACGATGCTAATATCTTTCTTTATAAGGCAAATGACAATCAAGACAATGCCTGTAATTGCCACCATCCCGACCACACACATTAGAGCGATGAAAGCTGCCTTGTTAAGCCCGAAAAATGAGTCCTTTTTCGAAGCGTCTGTGTTCTTAGTAGTCGCTGTGCCTATTAGAATGAAAAATATCAGTTAAAGTGCACATGCAGTCATTTGGGATTTAATATATTTGTAAAATCCAGTACATTTTAGCACGGAATAGAATATATTGTTTTAGAGTAAAACTTCAACTTCATGTTTGTTTTTTTTGCTTCTCAAGTTAAGGAGCAGACATAATTTAAGTCATTTTTAAAGCACGAAACAAATTGAGCAGAAAGCTCATTTGCATTAACTTAAATCACATCAGATCCGTTAACTTAAAGAGCCAAAAAGACCATGAAGATGGCTTTTTTCTCTGGGAATAAAACTTATATTTCCTAGAATGTCCTAAATATCACAAATATGTGAATTCCCCAAAGGCTGCATGTTAGCACTTTAAAGACATAAGGCAACACATTTTCTTCTTGGCTTATCCTAGACTGGGATCAAGTCCGCCTCCCTAACGTCCGAGGCAACTAGGAATCAGGTGAATTACGCGGGGCTTAAGAATCTCTGAAGTAATTGTTTAAATCTTGGTAACATGCTTAGTTTCTGAAATATTACAGGACAAAGACACTAGCCATCCGCCATGTGGGATATTCAAAAATCCTTAACATTACAAGGAAAAAGAAGCAATTAACAATCGTTAACAGGACAACAGGCGAACCTCAACTCTCATTTTTCTTTGTTTAGAACATTTTCTAGTCTTGCGTATGACCACATCCCCTGTTAAGGCGGAGAAAACCCTTTTGAAATAGATGGCTATTGTAAGTTTTCCTTTGTCTTCTACCATTTCAGAAACTTTCGCGTTTCAAAAATGTAACAATAAATAATGGTAATTGCACTGAGTGGAGTGCAATTTGATCTGAAATCAAACGCGTGATTACAATGTAACTCAGCGATTTGTAATCACAAGTTTGATTTCAGACCAAAATTGCACTCCACTCAGTGCAATTTCCACTTTATTACATTCATTTTGAAATCTAAAACAAGACACACCTCCCGCCTTCCTTCCGGTTCTTCTTCGGCGCGGTAGCATAGCAACAAGCGAACAAAATCGAATTAGAAGGACATATTTGTACAGGTATTTACAACAAATGGAGAAGATAATGAACTTGTTTGTGCATAAAATGTTGGCCAAAGAAATAGCAAGGTTAGTTTAAACATTCTATCAGCTTTATTCGTGATTTAACAGGATTCAACAACGGATTTTTGAGTTAAAACATATTAAATTTATCTGGACTTACTTGTCGCTGCCATATTGCATTTCGATCTTGTACTAGTTATTCAATGTTATTCACAAAGGTTTTATTTCTGTAATGTGTAGAATCGTTTGATTTGTTTAGCAACTTAGCTAGTGTTTTATCTGTTTTTCAGTGCTTGTGTACTAGCCTTTGACTGCCTGAGAAAATAGTATAGGTGATATGAAATTTGTTTGTTTTGCTCTTTTGTCACCGTGATCAGATGTTTTTAAAATTTATTTGGTAAATTGAATGCATGCAGTTTGATTTGTTTTGTTGGCTAGACTCGGCAGCCATGTGCAATTGGGACCAAAAAAGATGCGATTAATGAGCAGTTCTTTAATTGCACCCAGAATGATGCGATTTGGGGATTAATCGCACTATTTTTGACCAATCAGAATGCTGGAAATACCATTGATTTCAAAATGAATGTAATAAATATTAAAATTGCTTCAAACATTCTTGTCGACAGGTCAAAAAAACATATTACCATATCCCTTTACTGTCACACCTGCTACTGGCGGGCAATTTGCCTCTGACATCATGAAAAATATTTTAACCATCCGTTTTATATCAAAGCAATCGTTTACGAACCTTTTATTATTTAACCTGACTCGTACTGATATCGAAAAGCGAACAAGGTATCTTTTGACATTAGTTCTAGTTTGCCACAAAATAAAACAGAAGGCACGCATATTCTTTATTCACAACGGCTCACGATAACATATTCTGACAGTAATCCTATAAGGCGTTTACTTTCAAAATATTAACAGGGCAAGAAAAAGGGCGCATTTTGATATCCAAAGAATCAAAACTTGAACTGTGATATCTAAACTTTCTCTGGGCTGAAAGAAAAAAAACTAAGCAAAAATTGAATTAATGCTACGCTACTGACCAGTTTCATTGTCTCTTCCTGAGCTGTTCACATTTACTTCATACTCCCCTAACCTCCCTTCGTGGCTTTCCAGATGCGTTTTCCATGGTTCGAGGGGCTGCTGCATTTCCTTCTTGAAAATAATTTCTATCTTCACCACGACACTTCCCTCGCTGAAATAATTTCAAGAAAATTGATTAAGTGTACTTAAGAAAGCGCGTCAATTGTTTCAACAATTTGCATCACGTCAGCTGCAACCTCATCGCATCGCTTGCTCCGGCTTGAGGATAACAAGCAGTGGCGGATCTAGCATAAGTCAAAATAAATTACCACAGCTCATTCTAGGATATATTTACATTTTAAAATACCTTCAAAGCAACTTCATTGGTTAGATTATATTCCTTTGAAATTCATAACCTATGACATTGTTAAAAAGTTAATTTGAATTTAAAATTGAGCTGCTATAATTTATTTTGACTTACCCTGGATCCGCCACTGATAACAAGTCTTCTGCAAGTTGTACAGGCTTGATTTACACGTTGACTGTTAAGACTTTTTACAAATCCCCTGTGAATATATGGGATGAACATTGACTTTACTTACCGGTATTCAATGACATTCACGTGAAGAAATTCCTTTGTATCTTTATAGATTTTTCTGATCTAGAAATAAATGTTTTGTTTTTCAACAACGTATAAGCACAGGAATGATACAGCCTTCAACTAAGTCCTTAGCAGTTAGTTATAGTAATGACGAAAAACAGCGCATTTAGAAAATGAATAATACCTCAGTTTTAATCTTCTTTGTTGTTTGGTGATAAAACGAAGACGAGTTTTGCAAAAGATCGCTGCTCCATTTTAGTCCTTTAACAATAGTAAACTCGTGTTCGACTGAAAAACCTATAGAAACAAATGTCAAAACTAAAGCCTGGTCACACTTGATACCGAATGGACAGTAGACTTACTGAAGGCTTGAAACCTGTTCAATAATTGAAACAGTCAGGTTGAGTTTTTACCACCCTGTAAAGGTAGGGGGAAGGTCCATGGAAACATCCTTGAAACCTGTGTACATTTTATTCACTCACCTTTAAAATGACTGTCTTCACACTTTCTGCCAGTGTAATATTGGGGACAAGCACACGTGAAGTTTGACAAGTCCTCGTGCTCTGTCGACACAGATACAGCGCTTTTACACGTACCTTAATACGAAGTAAGAATATACTTTACATAAAAAAAACATTCAATAGGTTAAGACTTTCGTTTTCTCTGAACAAGTTAATAAATGGAAAGTGACAATGGAAGGGGATAAACAGTTTATCCTTACAGATCACGCAATAATACAGTCACGATTAAATAAGAACAATTTGATTGGTCATTCTCGTTTCGTAACTGTATATTTGCGTGAGACAAAAGTATAAACAATAAATGGGAGGGGATAAATCGAGTAAAGGGGGCATGGGAGGAAAATAAAAGGAGATAAGTGGGATGAAGGAGGGGATAAGAGAAAAATGGGAGAGAATAGTGAAGGGCGAATTGGGGAGGGAGAGTAAATAGGGTAGATGGGAAGAGAGGAGACTGAAAGGGAGGGGAAGAAAAAGAGACCAATCCAAGTATCTACCATGAAGACCTTGTCCAGTTCAATCGTATTGTAGCAAAAGGTAGCGTATTCTTTTGTGTTCATGTCATTAGTTCTGTCTTAGTAATTACGAATGTATGAAATACGCTACGTTTCGCTACGATACAGTTGAAGTGGAAAAAAGATTTGAGGCAGCAATCCCTGAACAATGAGTAGCCCTCTAACTCCAGACCTGTGTTCTGTTAACCTGACGCATCTCACCTCCGTTTTTACAAGGACAAGGACGGACAACAATTTCTATTATGTGGGTCGTTATAACTCCGCTACCGGCCAAATCCGTCACCTTTGAGCGAATTCTTCGAGATGTATTAGCTTCAGAAATGGTAACGGACATGCGCGGTCCGTTGTTCGTGATCGTGTCGTTACTGGCGGTTGCTTTTAGAAACTCGAAATGGTATTTCAATGGATAACCTTCGGGATCCGTCGCGTTGAAAAATAATTCAAATTTACTGTTTTCATAAGCGTAGAATTGGCTTGGCATGGTGATAAATGGCGGACGATTTTCTAGAAAAAAAGAAATTGCAATCACCCGACCTCTGTATGATTTCAACTCAAGATTAGAGCACATTTAATTTACCCTCTAAACCTGAAAAAATCTGCCTGGCATTGATATACACATACTTCTTGACTGCTGACATGAATGTTGACAACGGCTATTTATATGGCTTTTATTGGCATAAAAGTGTGTTCCATTTCAAACCACAGGAGAAGGTCTATCGTGTCTTAGTGTTGCGTACTCAGGTGAAAATGCTGTTAGTGGTGTTACTCTGAGTTTTTAACGACACAGTGGGAATCGACCACAGTGGGAATCGAATCTACGACCTTTGGAATGCTAGCCAAATGCTTTGCCAACTGAGCTACGCTGCGGTTAGGTTGGTCCAAGTATGTGATATTTCGGAACTGAGTCTCCGATATGAACATATCTTACAGTACTGTGCAAAAGTTATAGGCACCTTTGAAGAAAAGCGTCCCTACGCTGTCAAAGTTCTCCCCCTTTTTTGTACACGACATTGGAAGTCGCTTTTCTATATACTGCTATCATGATAAGCATTGGTTGTGGTAGTCATTACTTGCACATGCTCCAACACAAGTGTCTAATCAAGATTTATACCAGTATGCCTATAACCTTCACACAGTACTGTAAATCTAATGATGAATTTCTTATATATGCACAACACAAATACTTTTTTCACAGCAACCGATACTTACTGAGACAGTAGTCTTCCTTGGTAGCGTTGGTACAGTTTGGTTTTTTTGACCCTGAAAAAAACCGAGAATTTTTGGTCATGTTGGGTACGAATACCGTACGATTCATGGAGTGTTATTACTGAGTATGTGTCGGAACGATAACTCCAGCAGGTAAAATCAAAGATGGCAGAAAATGACTAGATTACAACAACTATAAATGTTACAACTAGATTTAATACTATTTTCCCCAAAATATGCTGCTGACCACATTAGAATTGAGCTTTCTGCAAGAAATGAATCCTGAATAATCAGGATTTTAGTTAAATATACATCGATTGTCTTCAGTAGGTTTCTCAACTACTTCGCTCAACTTTCATGCAACTATTCTTCGGACATGAGTGTTGAGAAACTGCCATACAAACTCTCGCTTATCAACTCTCATCAATTCTCATCCTTGTTGGATTACTATTGAAATTACTAACGACAAGTATAGTATCAACAATGATTGCAAAATTTTCCCAAAAGCAATTTCCTGAAATGGCAGTGACGCAAATTCGACGTGCACAAAAGAACGTCATGTTTTCAAAAATTTGTTAACATGACATTCCTGAATTCCTTTCTTGGCGTCGCAAACTAGTGGAAACACTAACAGGCTAGAGCAATAATATACTTCCTATTTCTGTACGGGTTACCGTCCTCCTCCCTGACGTCAATGTGAAGCACAGCCAATACTGCGATGAAATCCGTTGTCACACTTTGAGTGAGTGAATAATATTACATGTAGAAATACACAATTTGATCTAACACAATAGTCAATACTTAATTACATTTTCATTGGTTTTCATGAGTAATCATTATCTTCGAAAGCGAAAGTAGCATTCACAACAAAAATGCAATGAAATGAACTAGAAATTTTGTTTTACATTGTAAAATACCACTCCAGTAGTTAATATTAAACTACATTATCACCAAATCACATGAAATACAAAGTAACTATTTTTCGAATCAAACTGCGAGCTGAGTTGATGAATATTCTGGTTTCTCCAAGCAGCACATTAATTTGTTTTGAACACACCAGCGCAATAGGCGGAATTACACTTGGTAGGTTCTTTCAATTAATAAATATAAAAAAACGCTGCATTTGCAAAAACGTTGATGTTGTCTTAATTCAATAAAGTAAAAAAGTTTAGCGCAAGCCGTGCGATTTAAGGCGCCTTCTTCGATAAAAGGATGATGAGATCCACTCATCCAAATAGGACTCTTAGTTCCACAACTGTTCATATTCGGAGCTCTTGTCGGCATTTCTCCACCAGCTTCTCCACAAAGACAGGTAAAGCTTGCATCATTTAAACGCTCAGTAGATGGTAATGCGCAGTGCACGGCAGTATTGACAGCAGTAAAGTCTTGTTAAACTTTAAATAATACCGTGAAGTAATGGGCATTAATAGCTGGTTTTATGATGGAGATTAAAATCAAATTAAAGCATAAAAAATGATAAAATTCTATTATATGCTGTCGCAGTTGATGGACATATGGATTTAGAAACTTATTACCACAAAAGCATAAAATATGTTAGTTGACTAACTCCAAGAAGAGTCGTCGTTTCCGCGACCGTAAATCGTTTATCAAACAAGAAACAAAGAATCTCCTCTGGAATTTCAAATTTCAGGCGCCCGGGGTAACCGGTAAATAATTGTGAACATACTAATGTGTTCAGCAACTCGTTATCGATATGACACTCAAAAACCATGTCCCTTGCCTCGGAAATTAAACTTATTACAGATTCATCTAATTATAGTTTTTGACCGGAAATAAATTATCATATTAAATACCGTCGAAAATTGTGTTCTGAGTGTCACGCATAAAGTGACGTCATCACAATGGAATGCTTGAGAACAGGATGCGAAAACAGAAGTGCAAAGGCGAATTATGAACATCAAAATTGAATTCTTTAACATCAAAATTCAAACCTGTATCATCATAACGCATGACGTGAATAGCAAAATGAGCATAAAGAAGTACAAAATTTTGTTTTTAATTTTGGCGGTGATTACCCTCCATAGGTAATCAGATTTCGAGTTGAACTACGAGCTGAGTTAATGAATATTCTGTCTTCCCCATGAAGCACATTTGTTTTAAACAAACGATGATACTAACCTGCACAATATGCAGAATTACACTCGGTAGGTTCTTTCAATTGATAAATATAAAAACCAGTGCAGTTGCGAACGCTGATGCTGTATTGATTTAAACAATTTCTAAGTCGAAATTTAGCGCAAGCCGTTCGACTTACAGCGCCTTGTTCGACAGAAGGATGAGTTCCATTCATCCAAATAGGACTACTTGTTCCACAACTGTTCAGGTCTGGAGCTTTTGTCGGCATTTCTCCCCCAGCTACGCCGATAAATCGATACCACTTGTTATCTTTTATAAGGACGTTGTCACAAAGGTCTCCTTCTTTGTTCGCCGTACTGCGCCGTGGATCATTAATTATCGTATATTTTTCATCCTCACATTCACTAGCTTGCTTGGCTTGTAACCCTGTGTGAACACGCAATAAGAAGACAATAAGGACGCACAAAAACGTTGAAACTTGCATGATTTTAAACTGTTCAAAGTTCATTCCTTCAGCATGCGTCCTTGAAGGATTTTATAGACGCGTCCTGCTGCGCACAATGACGCAATTGCTGGTATTGTTTTCAAGCCCTGATTTTGCGGAATGCAAATTTTACAGCCCCCCTGGAGTCAAGATCCGCTGATGATGCCGAGATCTACTCTAGCATGTTTTTTTTTATGTTTCACCATTGCAATATAGACTCATATTAATCTGACACTCCAAGGAAGAACGAAAACTTTGTTTTCTCAAACGGGATTTGAATTCGCATCTTTGCATTTCAAGACCACTGCTCCACCAATTGAGCTATCGAACCAACTGGGATTAGTAGCTGATTGAAATAGAATTGAAACACTGTGCGTCTGAGCCGTGACAGCTTACACACGCTGTGTTTACAATTCGGTTCTATTTCAGGAACTATCATTGAAACTCGTAAATGCAAGTTCAAATCCGCTCGAGACAACAAAATACTTCATTGGCAGATTAATATGAATCTTGCTTTTCATATCTCTGAGGATGGAAATAGAATTGAAACACATGCGCGTCCTGAAAGACAGGTGTTAATTTAGTCGTCACGAAAATATTATTCTCTGCACTTAAATTGGATTAAGACTCGCCACCAATCCTAGTTGTGTCACGCGGTGCTGTCAGTCTGCGCTAGGGCAGCAGCACAGCAGTCTACAAACCCGCTTAACCCGGAGGTGCATAAATTTAAATCCCGCTTGACTAAGCAACGAATTTCTGCAGTGCCAGATTATAATATGACGTTTCATTACGCATATGGTTACGAGTGTTTTACCGTTAACTAAATGTGTTTTCCCACGGGATTTGTATGTTCTCTGTTGTTCGTTCTCGCTTGTTCCGACTTCTGGTCATATAATGAACATTACACGGTAGCTTACACGGTATTATTTTCACCACTCGAAAATAATATTCATATCTTCACGCCACCATGTAATATCTCCATATTTATACAATAATAAAGTATAAAATAAAGTAATCATAAATATTTATGTCCAATCCTGGCTCAAACTATGTATGTGTGCGTGCGTGCGTGCGTATGTATGTATGTATGCATGTATGTATCGTTTATTTAAAAAGCTAGCCTCGTGAACAAAAGTTGGTTTCCATGAAGAGCGTCAAAAATTATTAGACCAAAAAACTAATTACAAAAATATATACAAGAATTACTGAGCGGATTAACTTGAAGTGCAAAGCGAAATGCAAATTTAAAAATACTTAACCCAATTAATAAGAAAAAATATCGAGCTTAGTAACTGAAAACCTTTGAAAATGGCCAGGAAGAGAAGGCCTCTCGCACTGGCTAAGCTATGAGAAGTTGAACCTCATTGTTTCAATATCATCGTTTCTCATTACTCTACAGTAATACTCTGCGTACGTATAAGAACCCAAGTTAGCCTAAGCAGTATATTGTTTGTCTCTTTATACGGTGGAAAACAGATTCCTGTGGGAAAACATACATGCAGTCTCTTTAACAGTCAAGTGTGCATGCTCTGAGTCAAATCTATGGCGAGGAAAACCGAAAACGTAAATATAGCCTAACAGGCTTTTAAAATAAACGTAGGCTTACACGTCAGGTTTTGAATGTAACTTAGGTCAGAAAGAAGTACAAATCATTCGATTTGGTGTTGAATAACCAGTCTAGATCTGCATACCCATAGGCGGCCCAAAAATGTCTGGTAATTTCGTGCACCGCAAGCGCGAGCGGTGTAGCGTATTGTTTACATATATTATAAAATACATAAGGTTGGCAACTAAATTTCACCTGACGAACCTATGACTTTTGTTAAACACAAAATACATCGCTCGTGGAATTAAAAACAGGTAAAAAAATTATAAAACGTTAAGGCGGGGGTACACATGGATTCATAGCTAATTTTCAAATGTCTATAATTTCAAAAATATTCAAATAAGTCATAACAAACTATATATCAAAAGAAAGCTTATAACCCATAGATTCTAGAAATGCATGTCGTTTGTCCCAATATGCTTTTGTAATCTGACACCAGGCCGACAATTGTACCCCATGCTGAGCAAAAGATGGGTTTATATGAGAAAAGATATCTTCTCACACATTGCTCAGAACTTTAAGAAATTTTGTCAGTAAAAAGTACTGACAACACTATCTTAAATGAGCATAGGGTTTTTTTGTTGGATAATTCTACTGCCTACAGTGGTAGAACAAATTTTACATGCGATTTTGCAAGCCTGCTCTTAGTCATAAAAAGCTTTTCACACAAGATACAAAAATTTCCTAGGCTCATTTAAGAGAGCACTATTAAAAGAATACATCTTGAAAATTTCAGCAAAATTCAAAATTGGTCAAATAGATCATGAGATATCTTTTCTCAAAGACGTAAAATGTATATTTCGAGAAAACAGGCATTAAAGTTCTTACACAACTGTTTGAATTATTCCTGACAAGTTTATGCACCTGAGGCCATTTTCTTTCTTACCAGAGGTAGCATAATACCTCAGAACCCTCCTGCCTCATAAGTTACCCCTTCTGCTTCTTGTACAGCTTCTTCCTTGCGGGTTTTTCTGGTTTGTTCCGCCTGTCGATGTCTCTTACTTTTCTCACACTCCTCACAGTCGGACATTTTAAGCCATTTTTTGTACTTCAGAAGCAAAGATCTCCTTGTTAAATCACCAGCTGGGACAAGTCATTGCATCACCTTCTCCCTGATTGATGCACCACTGCGAAAGTGGCAGACAGCAGATGAAGCAGCAGCACGTACAGCTTTGACACCATGATTCTTGTGCCTGCGGCAACGTGCCCGCACCAAAGAGTTTATGAACTCATTATTATTCTGAGTTGCCCTCTAACACATCTTTGCAAAAGCTTTCTGTCAATGAGTGTTAAAAGTTTTAGCAATTCTAAAAAAACTTCTGGTAAGCAATCATCTCCCTTGTACATCGATGTACCTAAAGCTTGATCCTGTTGCCATTTGCACCAGGAGTCAGGCCCAGCCACCCAGGAGGACAGAATTTATGCTGTTTTTTGAGGTCTTTTGATTGAACAGAGTGATGCAAAATAGCCATTGTGTTCTTTTTCATACCATAAACAGAGACTTCAATATCTTTATCTGTTGGGTTTGGTGTGGAAGATTGAATGAAGCTCGCAACCAGAGTAAGACTTACCATCATCACAAACATGTGCTTTTGAGACAGATGATGCCAGCTTGTTTACATCTATAAGTCGATAGCCTTCTCCACCATAATCAATACATTGCGAAGCTTCTAAAGCTAACTTTTCAGCTGATTCTGAAAACTTTAATTTTCTTCTGAATGCGCCTACAACAGTTCCATGTGATACCTCGTTTGATTCCAAATTCTGTTGACTTTCAGGTTCACTTGTCAGCACTCTGAATCATTGCTTTGATTGCTTTCGTATCTCTGCTTCCCAGAAAATGGCTTTCCTTCTCCTTACTCTGTAGATGATTTAGGTTTAGAGCCGACCATGACGAAAAGCAAAGATGCAGAACATATAAACTTTAACAACTTGTATTTTGAAATCGTTGAAAATGTAAATATATCAAATTCGGAAAAAATTATGCTTTCCCAGGATGCTGTGCAGGCCTATATTGCAAGGACTGAACTTCATGTAGTCAACAATAAACATGACAAACAGTTTTCCATGTTTCCAGCGTCATAGAAACGAAAAAACTCGAAGGAAAACAAAAAAATGCTTAACCGTTACCATAGCAACGAATCATGCAGTTTACTAAAACGTCTTATAAACAGGATTCTTTTTTAAAAATGCATAAAATACACCCACTACAGCCTTTCTAAGGCTATAAAGCCCCATAAAAAGCAGAAAAAAAATTTCGATTCTGACATGAAAATCTATGTGTACCCCCGCCTTAATCTCCGATAATTTTACTACACATACTCAATGAAATTGTCTTCAATGTTTCCGAATGGCTGCAAAATTTGAACATATTTTTCATGTATTGATAAAAAATTTCTTGTCCCAATACGGGATGCCAGAGGTTATGCCACACGTCAGCATTTAAAAAGCATTTGCGATCTACCGTTAACCGTGACCAATCAAATGTTTTGTTTTATGTTTATTTACATGACGTTTGGCCGCATAAATGTCATGTTTTGTAATTATACGTTTTCTCCCTTATTTTAACTCATTATGTCATTTTAAATGAATTGAACGACATTTTCAATAATTCTTCATCATTGTGATAATTTTTTATTATACACCTGTCTTACTAAATCGAATTACTCTTGTAAATCGCAATATCCTAGCGTAAACTTTAACTATTTGGGTGAGCAAACGTCAACAATTGTTATCACAAAACATGATGTTTAGGTGCCCAACGGTACATTGCAAATGGTATAACAAATGATCAAAGATTCCTTCTAATATATACAGTATAATTCCAGTTGTGACGTCACGCACATCCGAGGATGGGTATGAAAATCAAAGATGGCGGAATGCATAATACTCTGTTTGAAACAACAATTAACATGTTTTACACCCAAAACGATATTAAAAAGGTTTTGAAATATCTAGGTTCGGCTTTTCCGAATCGAAAAACCCAACATTTACTCTTTCATTACCATTTCCCTTTTAAAAACCTAATACGGTACAATCCAAGAATCAGATCCGTACAGAACCAAGCCAACCAACAACAGTTAGGTTAAAACAAATCTGCTATCACTATTTTGTAGCGTGGCGTGTTTGGCTATGCAAACTGTTTTCAATATCGTTAGATGTGTAATATCGTTTTAGGACCTACTATTGTTTTGAATGGCGTCGTTTGATGTAATTACTGATGCACACTATAACCACTTATGACGCAATAAGCTCTTGTATAAAACAGAGAAATCAGTGACAAACAGGTGAGATATCATTTCTCAAAGCTCCTTCGACCGGATCAATCAGTTCTGCCATTGCAACATGCAAGTTTACCGACTGTTTTTCGGCCTGTTCGTAGTGCTAAAGCTCCACGTTATCCGCGGACAAACATGCGATCAGATAACGTACACAACAATCAAGGACATACGACGAAGCTCAAAATTTCAACAGACTGCGTCCACAAATTTATGCGATCGAAATTTCATCAAAGATGACCAATGGTATAGGTTTGACAGTGAGGCTGGCGACACAATGCCAACTGAGAATCCCGGCAATCGCTATTGCGGGACCTACATTCCAATTTGGTTTAAAGGCGACCATCCAACGCTGGAGAACGTAGCGGTGGACGCAAAAGCATGTCTAGCTGTACCGTTTATTCCGCCTGCAGGTTGTGGACGGTCCTACGACATCAAAGTCATTAAATGCGGGAATCACTATCGGTATCGTTTAAAAGAACCAAAACTGTGCCATTCTGCTTACTGTGCAGGTAAGATTTTTGGATTTCTCTTTCCATATACTACGAAAATATCTTACGCTGTTTTAAAATGGACATACAGAACGCGCTCAAAGATAGAATATACACTATATTAAATGTCTCTATTATTAGCGATTTATGACAATATTAGTCTATTCAAATCATGATTTGAGCCGCTCTTTTGAAGACTGATCGTGCTCTATAAGCTGAATTGGTTCGGTAGCGGCTAAGTCAACTGGAAAATCATAGTTATATGAACTCATCCTCAAAATTATAGCGTTAGCAATTTGTTCAGGGTGATTAAACAATTACCTTTAAATTTTCAAAGAGTTTAGTCTGGCAACTGCAAAGGCAATTAATCGCCTTCGCGCGCCTGAAACAGAACGTTACCCGTACATGCTATGCCAACCCGAAAATAAGCTTTCGTGAATTCGTGTTATTGGAAAATGCAAAGCCATCGGAAAACCCTTGCACATGTCAATGCAGAGCGAGCGGAACAAAGCACTATGTAAATGAATAAGAGCACATGATTTCTGAATTAATCATTGGTAATGTCAGTTTTCATAAACACACTATAGCTAAATATCCAATTTATCTGCTGAGTGCAAGTCAGTGCACGTGCTAGCTATATATGGATACTGCATGGTAAGCGAGGTATCTGACCGAGAAAATACCGATTTTATAGATATCTATGATATAACTTTTTCTTTGTTACAAGCAGCTAATTCGTCGAGCATAAATTAACTATATATAGATGTCGAAAAGAAAGAAAGAAAGAGATAAGTTTAAGATTTAAGAAGAGATTAAATATGCAGGCCATATATAGATTCAACTTCCATGACATTTTTTTACTTTTCACACCAAAGCAGACAGAATTTCTCAGCAGCGTTCAATTCATATTTTCCTGAAAGCAAATTTGAATTTTCTTGAAAGTAAATAAGTCAAACCTTTGTCTGATCTGCATATTAATATGTCATGGCATGTGTTGCTGGTGGGATATATGGACACATAGGCCTATTGGTTCATTATCGACGAGGCGACAACAGGAGAATACGCTAAATCACGTCATGCGAAGCGTTAATATTTGGCCATGCATGCAGTTTCTGTGTTTATGCTTGTAACAGCTAGTGGCGATCTTTCCTCCGAATAATTTATTCGTTTTCAAGAACTTTTATTAACATAGGACTGTTGTTAACAAGCGACTCACGTGTGTTTTACAAAAATATAGAACCTGATAGCAACCAAGCTTCTGTCCAAACATGTTTTGAAATTAAATTCACTAGCTGGTGCTTAAAGGTTAGAAGCCCAATATCGTGCCTCTTATAATACTTGTGTATGCTCGGCATTAATTTCCGCTGTGTTTGAAGCACATCCCAGTCCTGCATAGTTAAAATATTCGCGATAACACACAAAATTTTTTAAATGATCGGAAAAGTTCAACCACCAGCTTCGGTCAAACGAGATGTTGAATGAACGAAATTATGGTAAAATTCTTAGATTTTATTCTTTTTGAGCGATCGTTTTAATTGCATGCGAAGCATGATTTAACATGCTTTTCGAAACAAATGTTGAAGTGGGCAATATTTCAAAGACTCGAGAATAACACGCCTTAATACCTCGGGGTAAATTGGAACTAAACAAAAAATTGGCTGTAACCTGACTGATTTCAATGTATTTTGATAACAAATGTTAAAAATTTCAAAAATATTTTAAATATGCAATCGGCTTAAAGCCCTGCTATTTCACGTCAACCATATCATAACGAAATAAAGTTTATTAAATGAGTATAGAGATTTATTCATCGATAAGGGCATATGACAAAACGTGGACTGGACTGGACTGACAAAAGGTGGACTGGACTCGATTAACAAAAGGTGGACTGGACTCGATTAACAAAAGGTGGACTGGACTCGATTGACAAAAGGTGGACTGGACTCGATTGACAAAAGGTGGACTGGACTCGATTGACAAAAGGTGGACTGGACTCGATTGACAAAAGGTGGACTGGACTCAATTGACAAAAGGTGGACTGGACTCGATTGACAAAAGGTGGACTGGACTCGATTGACAAAAGGTGGACTGGACTCGATTGACAAAAGGTGGACTGGTGATGTCACCATATGTCACATCGTGAATTTTCCCGTTTTTTAGCGGGTTTTGCAGGCTAATATTTGTTTAATTTGAATTTGCTTTCTTCTCATACCAAACATCCGAAAATATATCGAGAATTTGTTAAAATAAACTGCTTTTTCTTTGGACAATTTTGTCATCGATGTGATATTTAATATGGCTCGGTAAATGTACAATCGGGAAGAGGTTTTAGCGAGAGTCCAGATGAATTTGTTGCCAATGTCAAAGATGAGTATGATCAGTCTATATCACTGCCTGATTTGAGAACAAACTTTCCAGCAATGAAAGAGAACAAGTGGTTTTCCTTGATGGGGACTTGAATGAGGTTAGCATCTCTTATTTTTATGACTAGTTTCAGGGATATATTTTTTAGGTGATATTGATATACTGTTATTTGCCAACCATGTTTTAAATGAATCCAAATGAAAGAAATGTGCCTTTATAGTATATAGTAAATATATGGTAGCCCTTTGAGGGTGAACGTTCAGACCATAACAATGAGTATGATGAAGAGTTTGATGAATTGCCAGGAGGTCTTGTAAGTTGTTATCTGAAGAGTTTTATACAAATTCTATGCAAATCCTCTTTATCAGAGAAATGTAACATAATTTTCTGTCATGTAGCTCTCACCAGAGTCAACTACTGCAGATGATGAGCCCGGACCAAGCCGTCAAACAGCAATTAGCAGTAAATCCAAATCACAGACTATCACACAAAAGCCGAAGTGTAATATATTTATCTATATTATTATTGATAATATAGTTTTTATTCCTAAGATAAATAAACAAAACGAACAGAGTATTGAGTGTAAATAAAGAGTCATCATAAACCCAAAATGGCTGCCATGAATTTTGAATAATTATGTGAATCAGTAAATGTGGAATTACTCTGAATTGACTAATTGAATTGAAACAAAAATGTAGGGATATCTTGCCTATATGTACTGTTAGTCATTTATAATATTTGTGGCAAAGCCATGACATTCTGAAGCTGGTAAAATTTCTTGAATCTACCTAATTGTAATTATTTATCTAATTGTTCATTGGAAAACTCGAACCGACTCCCCCTTTCATATTCTACACTATATATGCTTTCTAAAAATATATAGTTTCCCATACCTATTGTAAGTAATTTGCCTGTTTTTTTGCTTGACATATACTATGTTAATTTCAACAAAAAATTGGCCAAAAAAATCAGTAATTTAAGAGTTAAACCATTTAATTTTAAACATAGACTTTGATCTAGGCATGAAGACTTTTAGAAAGACTGACTAGAAAAAAGTTGCAATTAAATACACGGAATTTTCCAGCAATTTCAGATCACTTTTCCATGTGTAATACAAAACTATATAAAATTGAAAATTGCCATCTTCAAAGGGCTAAATTTTCCTATTTTAAAACAGTTTGCAACCAAACTTTGCAATTTTATTAAACTGCTATTTGTCGTAGAGTTTATAGTTTTTACAGTTTATAAAGCCACCATACATATGACATACTATTGTGCATGAAATTGAATGTTTTAACTGTAAAAACTATAAGCTCTACCACAAATAGCAGTCTTTTACCACAACAGGAAAGAGAATGTTAAAATTAATAAAATTGCAAAGTTTGGTTGCAAACTGTTTTAAAATAGGAAAATTTAGCTCTTTGAAGATGGCAATTTTCAATTTTATATAGTTTTGTATTACACATGGAAAAGTGATCTGAAATTGCTGGAAAATTCCGTATATTTAATTGCAACTTTCTTCTAGTCAGTCTTTCTAAAAGCCTTCATGCCTAGATCAAAGTCTATGTTTGAAATTAAATTGTTTAACTCTTAAATTACTGATTTTTTGGCCAATTTTTTGTTGAAATTAACATAGTATATGTCAAGCATAAAAAACAGGCAAATTACTTACAATAGGTATGGGAAACTATATATTTTTAGAAAGCATATATAATGTAGATTATGAAAGGGGGAGTCGGTTCGAGTTTTCCGATGAACAATTAGATAAATAATTACAATTATGTAGATTCAAGAAATTTTACCAACTTCAGAATGTCATGGCTTTGCCACAAATATTATAAAGGACTAACAATACATATGGACAAGATATCCCTACATTTTTGTTTCAATTCAATTAGTCAATTCAGAGTAATTCCACATTTACTGATTCACATAATTATTCAAAATTCATGGCAGCCATTTTGGGTTTATGATGACTCTTTATTTACACTCAATACTCTGCTTGTTTTGTTTATTTATCTTAGGAATAAAAACTATATTATCGATAATAATATAGATAAATATATTACACTTCGGCTTTTGTGTGATAGTCTGTGATTTGGATTTACTGCTAATTGCTGTTTGGCAACTTGGTCTGGGCTTATCATCTGCAGTAGTTGACTCTGGTGAGAGCTACATGACAGAAAATTATGTTATATTTCTCTGATAAAGAGGATTCGCATAGAATTTGTATAAAACTCTTCAGATAACAACTTACAAGACCTCCTTGCAATTAATCAAACTCTTCATCACACTCATTGTTATGGTCTGAACGTTCACCCTCAAAGGGCAACAATATATTTACTATATACTAAGTCACATTTCTTTCATTTGGATTCATTTAAAACATGGTTGGCAAATAACAGTATATCAATATCACCTAAAACATTATATCTCTGAAACTAGGCATAAAAATAAGAGATGCTAACCTCATTCAAGTCCCCATCAAGGAAAACCACTTGTTCTCTTTCATTGCTGGAAAGTTTGTTCTCAAATCAGGCAGTGATACAGACTGATCATACAGGCTAAATTCATACTCATCTTTGACATTGGCAACAAATTCATCTGGTCTCTCGCTAAAACCTCTTCCCGATTGTACAATTACCGAGCCATATTAAATATCACATCGATGACAAAATTGTCCAAAGAAAAAGCAGTTTATTTTCACAAATTCTCGATATATTCTCGCATGTTTGGTATGAGAAGAAAGCAAATTCAAATTGCAACCATCGAAACAAATATTAGCCTGCAAAACCCGCTAAAAAACGGGGAAATTCACGATGTGACATATGGTGACATCACCAGTCCACCTTTTGTCAATCGAGTCCAGTCCACCTTTTGTCAATCGAGTCCAGTCCACCTTTTGTCAATCGAGTCCAGTCCACCTTTTGTCAATCGAGTCCAGTCCACCTTTTGTTAATCGAGTCCAGTCCACCTTTTGTCAATTGAGTCCAGTCCACCTTTTGTCAATCGAGTCCAGTCCACCTTTTGTCATATGCCATCGATAAGGCTGTGCGTAATAATCGTTCCAAATTAGCAATAGCCAATCGGCATCAAGAATGATAAAATTTCACTCGGTGAAAAATCATCGTTCACGGCCTTTGATTGGACGAACGATGTTTTTTCACCAGTGAAAATTTATCGTTCAGTGTTCTGATTGGCTGACCCGAACGTGCAACACCTGCTCGCAGGCTAGTGTAAACATGGAGTCTGATTTTACAAGCATTTTTTAACTCACCGAAAAGAGAGATTTAAGACAATTTCACTGATAAAACAACCACCTAAAATCATAACGACGACATTCGTGGCCTCATTAACTTGAAATAAACCTCATGGTTTCATTTTCAGCAAGAAAACAAAGCAATAAATGGTAAGAAATTCCATTTTAATATTTTGCTGGAGTATTTGTTTTTGTCAGTAAGGTATATCCGTATCTTTATACACTCATCTTTATACTCATATAATAAACAAATTACTTCATGGTTGGTTCGTTTGTACGATTTTTATTATTCACTCGTTGTGAAGGATCGCTAAACTCACTCATTCGCTGCGCTCACTCGTTCGTTTAACGATCCTTCACAACTCGTGAATAAAAATCGTACGCACTCACCAACCATGAAGTAATCTCTATGTATTTCCTCTGGTGTATTTCATTGTTTCGTAATTCAGGAACGCGTAAATGATTGGGGAAAAAAATGTTGGCCAACTCGTCAACCAATCACGTTATAAATTCTTGTTTTCGCTTTGCGTCACGCGAACAAATTAGAACAAATTCCGAAAACAGACATCTTGGATTCCTGATATTCAAGAATAAAAAAAAACAAGAAAACGGCGGAGTCGGTTTGACAATGTCTTTGGAATGAAGACTAAATATCACCGACTTCGTCGTTTTCTTGTTTTTTTTTTCTTGAATATCAGGAATACAAGATGTCTATTTTTCGGAATTTGTTTTATTTTGTACTTTCTTTGGTTTCGAACAAATTAGCCTAATGGAATACGGGCTTGATCAGTGATATGGACACAACAGAACACGCGATAGGTTTCGCTACGATACGGTTGAAGCCGAAGACAGGCCTTTAATTATCAAGTTGACAAATAAATGTTTTAACTTAGATGACCTTCGAAACAGCTGAGACGATAACATATTTGCTCTAATCTCGACTTTGGGAAATTTATATTCCCAGGTGTTTCCTGAACGGTGTTTTCGTTCTAACTAAGCGACGTAAACCATTTTTTTTCTTAATACTGAGCGTTTTGCATACATACAGTAGTTTATCTGTTCTGCATGAGAAGTGCGTAGAGACAAATTTTGACACTTGCTCAGGCAAATAAATTACTTAGCATTCATTGCTGTGTCGAAATTCTGACCTGGAAACGTCCAGAATTTTATCTTATTGGCACTAAATGTTACTGGTAGGCCAATATTACGATAAACAATCTCAATTGACATCGGTGCTTTAGAGGACACTTCGCTCACGGAAAACAATTCAACTTCCTTAATGTGACTGGCATGACAAACTGCACGGAAACCGCCTATTTGCTTTCTGTTTGTGTAAAAAGATTTAAACCCTTTTCGGTGGAAAATTATTGGAATATTATGTGTCTGTATGTAATATAATCAAAACTAGTTCGATTTTTATCGTTAAGATTGGATCGTAATCTATTAGAATCAGATACTAATCTATTAGAATTTGATGGTAACATATTAATTAGTTGGAATCTATTAGAATTAGACAACTCCAGTCAAAACCCTACTATAACTAACAATTCCCATCATATCTATATATTCATAATGTTTCTTTTTTCTAAAACGTTCACGTGACTTTGTGACCTAACTATTATGTACTATTTAATACACGAGAAGGAGCGTTTTATCATATTTAAAACGCAAGGCGCAGCCGAGCGTTTTAGATACGATAAAACGCGATTGTTCGAGTGTATTAAAGGACTTACGCCGCATTGTAATGTTAAATAGGATGCAACATTATATAAAGAATACTAATGAACGTGACAGATTATATAAAGTGTCATCCTAATTAGCCCTTTATCAGGTATAAAGCCACCTCATATGACCTATTATGATTGACGTGATTGGCTAATAATCTTATGAATTATTAATGAGTATTTAAAAGTAATCTATTAAATTTAGATAGAATATGTAATCTATAGGTAGTCTCTTAAGTCATCCAATTCAATAATAATCTATTAGCATTAGACTTACAGCTTTTACCATTAAAATTTAATTCATGCAAACAAGGTTCACACCCTTCTCCGACTAGTTTACATTTCTGTGTATGTGCAGTTCCTAGAAAAAAATCTGTTTTTTTAATTTCCAGGAACCAAGCTACCAAACCCAGATTGTTCAGCCACTGGTGATTCACTTCCTGTTTGTCCCGGTGAGATGCAGTTTGGTCGTTATAATTTTGCCAATTAGATTTTGTGTTTTTGTGTTTTAATTGAGTCGCGATCGATTGTCTGTTTTAAGGTGGCTCCATACAGTAGCATAAAATGTTAGGCTTTTATCAGCTTGCAACGAAATTCGTACTGACTACACTTGAAACAGGGCAATGCGAATGCTTTCAGAAAAGATATGAAGGTGTTTGATGAGCATATATTTAACAATTAGATTACGAGCTCGAGATTCCGGGCTTCGCCCTCATCAACTATCACCGCATAGAAATCGAGAGCGAGTAATCTAATTGTTTTAGTACAATCAGAGGTCAAATATAGAATGTTCAACAAAAAATTTGATTTTTAAACAATTTTTTTAAAAGAAATCTCTATAGGAAGATGATTGTTTCGCTACTCGCTATCTATCGAGGAATAGATAGCGAGTAGAGTAACCAATCAAATTACAGCATTTGCAATTCTACTAAAGAAAAATAGAAACAAAATAAGCGTTGCTATGGTAAATATATCGTTAAGATGTATAAAGGAAAAAGATATCAAAATTTGAAGGCAGGTTTATATAATTCAGATTTTGATATATTCGTGGATTTCGATTGCGGAGAAATGTATTTGTAGATTTTTTTAAAATTCAAATATGTCTTACCTTAGATATGGTACAACAACTGGACGTAGTTTTAAAAAAATCCACCGAAGGAAATAGCGGATAATCAAGGCTAAAATCCATAAAATCATTGCTGACGTCAGTGATAAAATTTCGACTCGACATACGAAAAACATTTCAGACAGAGCTATACGTAAAAGCTCACGAAAACGCGGTCGAAAAACAGAAGAGACCAGTTGAAAACATACATACTGTTTAGGTTTCACAAATTTTTTATCATGTACAGAACACTTGGTGATTTCGCCGTAGAAAAACCTCAAAACACAACTTTTTGCCAGTCGGCGAAGCTCCACACTGATCTATATAGATTTGTCCTGCAACTGTAGGGAGCCACATTAAGTTGTTTGAAATCCTGGAAAATCTTACGCGACGTGTCATTTAACTCATCTTGCCCTGGAAAGGAGTCTCTAGATTCAGTTCCGAAATATCGCATACTTGTACCGACGTGAATGCGTAGCTCAGTTAACTGAGCGTTGGGCTAGCTTGCAAGGTTTATTATAGGTTTGATTCCCGCCGCTCTGGCATGTTTGATGTTTTTCAGCTTGCCTAAGTGTTGTTGGTTGCACCAAGATACATAAAAATCATGATTAACGCAGCTTAATGAAGAAGGCAAGAGGCTTGATGCAACTTCATGAAAAACTTGCATTAGGTCTGCTACAGTACCTGCCAGCCACTGATACAAAGTAATTCTGACTTACCACCAATTGTCGCCAATGTTTCATTGTTACCTTCAAACTTTTCCTGTACGCAGGCGCCATTCCTCGCGTGCAAGTTGTAGCGGATTTCAAGCACGAAGACTCCGAAAACGTCCGCTTGAATTGCTACTGGGAAAGTCCTGGAAATTTAACAAACGTGGAATACGAGGCACGATGGTTCGCCGACGACAAAGATGAGCAACCTAAAATTCAGAAGAGTTTTACTGGGCTACAAGTCGCGGAATTTTTGTTCGAGCCAAAGATTTTCAATGGACAAATAAACACAAATCCTGGCTATGACTTTCACAAACATGTATGTATAAAGCTATTCTTGGGTTTCACGTGACGTCATAAATTTCACTGGGGGTCAACTCCAAATCGATTCACTGTCATCAGACTGAAAAAATTTTCACTGTATGTGTTGACCTTGTGTTTGGCAGAAAATGTGTGCAATTTCGTGAGATTTGCTTGTTCCAGTGCAGTACAATCATCAATACACTTTGGGTTGACCCCCACTCAGAATTACTGAAAAAGGTTCCAGTGAAACCCAAGAATACTATCTTTACAGTCGATTTCAGCGGATTTTTCACTGTAACATTCCGAACTTCGTTGCAAATATCGTAAGTTCGTTGCGAAGTTCAAAAGTTCATTTCAGAATTCACAAGCCGGTTTCTAAACAAAGGCTGTGATTGGTCCTTGAACTAAATGAAGCCAATCAAACGCTTACTTCGCAGCGAAGTTCGGAATATTACAGTAAAAAGTTAGCTGAAATCGACCGCAACAAAGTCCTTAGCAAATTAAAATAAAGGCAAAAATGAATTTGTCACAAATTAAAAATTTTCGCTAACCCGTTGCTGGGGATTTTGTTGACGTCCCAAACTCCCAATATTGCTGTCCATTTTTGCTGCAGTCCTAATTTGACTGCATATTATTGTATTTGACACTTTGGCACATTTGCAATGTATCCCTGAGATTGTATAATTTTTCTAAAAGGTTTACTGTACGGTCCGTGCTCGATACAAAACAGGAAGTTGGTCAAAATGGATTGCAAGCAGACGAATTTACACTGGAATGGAGGTTTGTACTGCACTTCGGCCATGAAGAGTAATGCAACTTATGCCTGACAATGTGTTAGAGTAAGACAAAGTTTCATGGTATCACGGGCCATACGACAGGCGCATTGCGGTATTGTTTACGTGCGTAAATAAGAAAATTATCAAAATGTTATAAGCCGTATTGTACTTACCATGAATTATTTAGATATTCAAATGATGGGAGTGTTCTAAACGTCGCGATTTCGTTCGGAAATAGTGGATTACAAAAAATAATATTTCCCCCTATTTTTCTTCGCCGTCGTATTGTTTTGCCAAGGGGGGGGGGGGGGGGGGATTGAAATTGTGATTGATTCAATATGGCGACGATATATAACCAATCTATATATTATATAGATTATACGAAATCACGACGTTTAGAATTCTCCCATCGTTTGAATATCTAAATAATTCATGAGTAACTAGTAAGACCCCGTTCACACGAGACCGGATCCGTGTGATCTCGACATTTAGTTCGGTCACTTACGGTCACATTTACTCTTACCACGTTTTCTATGGTACGTTTTAATTAAGTTCTGTAATATTATCACAAATTTAAGAGTCATGCTCGTCTTGAAACTTGTCAAATTGATATGGTGAGCATATGGATCCGGTCCCGTGTGAACGGGGTCTAAGTACAATACGGTTTATAACATTTTAATAATTTTCTTATCTACGCACATAAACAACATCGCAATGCGCCTGTCCTATGGCCCGTGATGGTACCGGATGGGTGTGATCACAACATCGAGCTTGATCAGTGGAGGGGAGGGGGGACCCTGGAGAATGAGAGCGAGAGATGGGCAGGAAGCAGGAGGAGACAGAGCGGGAGTTGTAAGAGGGTGGGAGGTGGAAAGAAGAATGAGGAATGTTAATTTTTTTTAATGGGTTTTTAATCAAAAATTAGGACCAAAGAATATCGATTTTTCACCATTTTAACTTAAACTAATCTTCATCATCAGTCCAGAGAGTAAACAGAGGCATTTTAGTTTTTTTTAATATCTACAAGTAGCATTCCAGTAAGATCTGCCATGAGAAAATTTGATATATAGGATGGCTTCCCATCCCTTCCACTGATCAAACTCGGTGTCATGGCCACACAAATCCGATACTCTGTAACTTCGTCTTACGTAGTGTCTAGCATTAGTTGCACTAATCTTAGATAAAAATAGGTACGCCATGCGTACATGTATCTGCGAATCGGAGTGGGGAAGAGGTAAAAGCGACATAAATATGTAATATAATATGTAATATACATAATATATGTTAAACAATGGCCGTTTAGCTAGCGAAACGGTAAAGAAGGCGGAACAGATCTAATGACAGATCTAATGACAGAAACCGGACATATTCACAACATTGGGTTCCTCAAATTCGGCTGAGGAAATTTAGCGAAGGAAATTTAGCAAAGTGGTATTTTCCGCTGGCTGAGGCACGAAAGAAGCGTAAAATGTTTTCTCACACACGGCTGGGACCCTTGGAAATAAGGGTGTTGAATATAAAAATATAGTATCACAGAGTAGAGATATCAAATACATTTATACACATGGCATTATTTGAATGAACTTTGACCCAAAAAGTACTATTACTCCAATACAAATGCTACAGCTTATCTGTAACAACACCAACTGTTTCTACAAAATTATTATTGAAAAATATTAGCTTTCAATGTTTTGTCAATAGCATTATATACTTTTAAAAATTTCAACAATATTTATATATTACAAAAATATCTTATGTTATAAAAAAAAATAAAAAGTACTCAAATAATATTTAAACAAGAGACACATTCAAATATAATTTGAACATTGACAATTCACAAGCAGACAAGTTTAAACTTTGATGGCAAGAAATATATTACTGGCACAGATGCACAATAATCGCCCATGCCAGGATATGAGAAAATCATCATTTTACAGCTTGTCTGTACCAACACTAATTGTTTCTACAAAATTATTACTGCAAAACTATTTAAGCTTTGAATGTTTTGTCAATAGCATCATATACTTTCAAAAATTTCAACAATATTTATATATTATAAAACTATCTGTCATGTTGTCATGTATTGAAAAAAGTACTCAAAGCAGACAAGTTTAAACTTTGATGACAAGAAATACATTGGCACAGTATCAGTATCACAGTACTGTACATGATCACCCATGCTGGGACATCAGAAAATCATTGCTTTACACCCAACTATGAATCATAGCTTATGGATATTTTATATTGCTAGAAAAGACTGTAGTTTATATAATAAATAGAAAATACAAGGGTGCTTGAAAATACCAGTTTTACTTCTCATGTTGAACACTTGAGCATGACATTTACAATGATATTTATACAGCTTATCTGTACAAACACTAACTGTTTCTACAAAATTGTTATTGAAAAATTATTAGCTTTGAATGTTTTGTCAATAGCATTATATACTTTTTAAAATCTCAACAATATTTATATATTACAAAACTATCTGCCATGTCATGCATTGAAAATAAAAGTATATACTCAAACAATATTTGAACAAGAGACACATTGAAACATAATTCGAACATTGGCAATTCACAAGCAGTCAATTTTTTGAAAGAAATATATTATATTGACACAGACGCACAGTATCAGTATCACAGCATTGTACGATAATCACCCATGTCAGGACATCAGAAAATCATCGCTTAACAACCAATTATAAATCATAATGTGGGTATTTTATGTTGCTCAAGAAAAGACGGCAGTTCTGATATTATAAACAGAAAATACATGGGTGCTTGAAAATGCCAGATTTGCTTCTCGTGTTGAACACTTGAACACAGTGAACTTGAACATGACATTTACAATGGCATTTCAAAACAATAGCAATAGATACTCCGGGCGGAAATCTCAGCTTGGTCAAAAATATTAAAGCCCATACAACAGCTTTAAATAGAGCCATAACATATTCCTACATTATCAGGCTAATTCCTACATTATCAGGCTCGTTCGTTATCTAGGTGATGAAATATGAATTGATCATAAAAAGTTGTTGATAAATTACCTCAAAATCCTTGTTAATGTTCCGTTAAGTCCGATCCGCGTTTATTCCTCATGACTTCATGTATAAAATTTTCGCCATGTTGGATTGAAAAATCAGTATATCACTCCAGTGTGCTCCAGTTGAGCTTTCAGTGAAAATTTAAACATAACGTCATCAACATGTTACATTCTCGTCCATTGGCTGAATTTAGCTTACGCGTTCAGTGATTGGCTATAAGCTAACATTACAGTTACAGTTACAGTTACAGTTACAGTTACAGTTACAGTTACAGTTACGCGCACGACAGCAATATATCTGCATTCGCAGATACAAAAAGCAGTACACCACTTTAATGCATGCAATACATTTGTTGTATATCTTTTCTCTCACTTTGTTTTCAAATTAAGACCACTTGTGTTAAATTGTATTTGACCCGTTGGAAGAAAACTGAAAAAATGTTGTGATAAATTTTAAAATGAAAACAAATAGAAGTAAAAATGTCAGTATATACAGTGTAGAATGTCAGTACAACATGGCAGTGCTTTTTATTTTCAATGTCAAATTTATTCCAACTTCTAGTTGAGGTTTGTGTGATAAGTATTCTTGCTGGAAATATTTGTAGACTTTTAAAAAAGTTAAACCATCTTTTATATGTTTTATATGTTGAAAGAGCGAGCGTCAATTTGTAAGGTGTGCATGTTACCTGAATTCCAACATTGTAAAGGGGGAGAGGGGAATACCATTAAAATTAGTTAGGTCTATGAATTAATTTTCCAGGATTGTAGTAAATAAAACTGAGTAAATTTACTGGCACATTGCATTTAGAGAAAACTTTCAGTGTGTACTTCAAACATTTTTGCAATTCAAAAGTTTCTTTAATTAAAAATTAGTCGCCGAAGGCGAGGTGTTTACAACTACAAGCCTATATTTACTGAGCCGAGTTTGGGGCGGCTAATTGTTTTAGTAAAAATTTCCAGTTGTTTACAAAAAATAATCAACTAGACTTTACAAAAATTCGCGTCAAATTTGTTACTGTATAAAAAGAGCAAAATGCAAAAAGCTATAGTCACTGACAGCGAATCTTGACCAATCAGAATGCAAGAAAATCAATCGTCACCTGGAAATTTATACTAATAGGGGAATAGTCAATACAGTTTATATAATTTTGGCCGGGGGTTTACAGGTGTCCTTGGTGTCTCGAAAATTGAAGTTCTCAAAATTTACGGCAGGTTAATTTGCAATCATTTTTAGGTATCTCCAACATTTATTCCAATCAACGATTGTGGCGAGAAAGATCGCGAAGTGATTGTAACATTGCGGCCGCATCTACCCATCCGAGGCAAACCTGTTAAAATCGACATCGCTTCGCCGTCGACGAAGCTCATCGATGAGATATGTGTTGTTGGCGACAAGGAAGGATTCCAGGATTGTGGCATGGTCTTCGAAGCAGGTCATCGCGTCGGGCGACCGTTGAGGTTCAAACTTATGACCAGCTGCGGAACTGGCGACAAATCAGAAAATCTGGACGCGACATACCAACTGCAAATCAGTTTCTTTAATGGCGATATCAACAGGTTTTGGGCACCTCATCGATTTCCAAAAATTAAGGTGTGGTATGTCGACAAGTTGGGAGTTTCGGCGTTCATGTAATGTTAGCAATACAAGCAGCATTGTTGTGGTCAATATACATGGCCGAACAGAAGGCAGGCGATTGCATTTTTAATATAAAAACAGCACTCATGTCAAGTTAACATTACACACAAGTCAAACCTTTAAACTCTTGAAATATATTCCCATTAAAAAAGTGGTAGTAGCTTCGACTTAGAATAACTGAGTTCTCTCTTACAAAACTCGTAGTCTGTACACACCGTGTGGAAACTACTCGTTTTGACTTCTTCAAAGAAAAAGCGTTACCACATTTCCACATAGTGGTAACGCTTTTCCGTGCGTAATACAAAAGTATACAAAATTCGCAAACTTTACAGGACTATATTTTCCACATTTTACAATATTTTGCAACCAAACTTCACAATTTCACTAAATTTAGGCAGCTTTTTCCAACTGTGCTAAAATTGTATCCCAATTTAAAACTTTGTCTAATTGGGGAATGGTCCATTGCTCTTTCCTATAGCACGAATTACCCTTCGAGTATACGGGCGGAGACGATCACTCGGGCTAAAACGACTATTTTGGACTTTTATAGTGTAACTGGTTAAAAAATTAATTTTTAAAAAAATTTTCCATCACAGATCAGCAGAAGAAAATTTAAGAAGAAGCAGTGTTGGTCCACAGGAGATCCACATTTCATGACATTCGACGGGAAGTAAGTGCAAAAATTTTCAAAAAAAAACCAAAACGAAATATACTCGTGTAGCATTAAATATAACAGAAAATTAACAACAGAAACACTTCTTTCACGATAGGAAACATTGAAAGATACGGTAAAACCCGGTATGAAAAAAACCTGCGGGTAATAAACGACCAGTCTAAAATTTTGGCTATTATCTAAGCGCTCAAAGTTTTACAACCACTTTAGGCTGGCAAATGAAACTGGTTCTTAAAAAATATTTTAACCTTTTAGCTGAATTAGTAGCCATGTATAGCAGGAAGAAAACGAAACACTGACATCGTTGGCATAAATTATGCCTTTCATGTACATCAGCATGCATCTATTTATCAAAGTAACAACTAGCTATTTTTGAATGGAGATAAGAACCTGTTAACCTGATTTCTCCTTGAGTACCAGTTATATAAGAACTATCTTAGCCTGAAATCCTAATCTACTTTAGCCTCAAATCCTAATCTACTTTAATCTCAAATCCTTATCTACTTTAGCCTCAAATCCTAATCTACTTCAGCCTCAATCTTAATCTACTTTAGCCTCAAATGCCAATCAAGGAACATACAAGATGACACTGGACTAGAATACTGACCATAAATTCGTTTGTCTTTTTTTCATCACTAGGCGATACGATTTCTTCGGAAGAGGAACATTTTTATTGTATAGAAACGATTTCTATGGAACGGAGGTTTGAACTTGATCATAACTGCATTACTATATGTCATAGATAAGTGCACGTCAAAGATCTAATAAGTATGCAGTGAGAATATATGTGTTTGGCTGATTATATGGCCCGCTTATTTGCGGGATTAAATAATGACGTTGATAGTACAAATATAAGTTATAATAGACTAATTCCTAATTGCTTGAGATTTTTGTCTTGCCGAAATATGAAATAAACAGAATAGTGTTAAAGTTGAGCATTAATTTTTGAAAAATTTTATTTTTATTGATCAATAATGAAATTAAGCATTTTAACTTCGGTCATTTTGTTTCATAAAACCACTTATTTTAATATCTCAAGATCATTTATGCATAGGTTAAATACCGAGAGGGAGGGATTTATGCTTTATTTGACATAAATCCCAACTTTAGAGGTATTTAACCTACTTAATTTATTTTTGAGGAGGTTTTCCAGCAGAATCTTTCGACTTCAAACAATTTAAGTCGAGATTCTTCGAGATTTTTCCACAAGTTTCGTCTAATTATTTATTCAAGGTAAATGGCCCGGATATAACTCGCGGTACATCAAAGAAAACCGACTCAAAAATGATCGAATGAAGCTTCATTTAATCTCGCATAAGCAGGACCATATAACCACCCCCATAAAACATGTTTATTTTTACCCTGTTAAGATTCAAGTGCGACAAAAGGCTTGCAACGGTGCCAGACCTAGCTGCAACTGTGGCGTGGCTATCCGTGAGAACCTGTTTTACAAAACCTATGATATGTGCTATGTTACACCAGGGCGCCCTTGGTGGGAAAACAACGTCAGGTCACGCCTACGTATTCATCAATTGCGCGATTTCAAACTCAGCAGATTCTACTCAAGCATTTCACCACAAGGTGGAAGCGCAAAGTTTGAGGTAGGTATCATTGTCTGTCCAGAAATCAAGAATGTTCAGAGTTCAAGTCATCTTAGCTCGGTCAGTTCAGAGTAGTGAACTCCATATCACATTATACCTGAAACGATAACTTTCCTGCCATCTCTGAAGCCAAATTGAATGCCGCCATGCATAACCAGGAGCTGGAATAGTCACCCATATCAAAAGTTGTTTTCAACCCTATAATAGCGCCCTTTTATTGGGTTTAGAAGATATTTGACTTAAAACAGGGTTAAAAGGGCGCTATTTTAGGGTTGAATAGAGAAATTAAGGTGGCTTTTTCGGCTCCTGGTTATCAACGGCGGCCTCTAGTTTGATTTCAAAGATGGCGGCCAAGTCATCGTTCCAGGTATAATTATATAGAGTTCAGTTTAGTTCATTTCACTGAGTCGTCACAATAATAATAAGCATGTTTGCTCGCTTATTTTCTCCTATCTAGATAACATTGCCCTCTGGAGTCAAAGTTATCGTAGACCGCCAAAATTGGGGCCTGAATCTCTATGTCTGGTCCCCGGCAGACCCGGAGCACCTCAGTAAAGGACTATGTGGTAATAACAATGGTAACCCAAGCGATGACTTTGGCCAGTGGGGCAACGCTAATCAATTTGGAGAGCATTGGAGGTATTGTTAAGCCCTTTTTACACGACCAAATTTTCTTTGACAAATTTCATGTGTCAAAAGTCTTTTGTCCGTATATAGCGACATTTAGGGTGAGTTAATATAGTAATTAATAGAGTGCTGCATGCCTGGGGCGCTCTTTCAAAGCTTCGGACAGTATCGTTTTTAACAGCGTTTTCGTAGTTCAGCTTAGTTCTCGACAAGCAAATTCGACGAGCAGCTAAATTCGATGTTACGAGCGAAGACCCTTCGTCAGAAACTCCGTTCCTCGACTCTTTGCCGCCCGGAATGTCGAATTTTGTTCATATCTTTAAGTTGGTGAACCATGCTATGGTTTTGTATGCTTCATACAACACTACCGACACTGACAGCAAAGTTTGGAATGCTGCTCTGTCATACCTTCCCACTGTTGCATTTTCAATGCATAAATCCAAAGCTATCCAAGCTGCAAGGTAGTTCATTGAACTGTTGACTGGAGTAGGACTTTGTTCCACTTAGTAAAGCTAATCCATTGTACTTGTTTCTCGCATTCGTTTCTTTCTATTCAGTTATTTCAATTTCTTTTTAAAGCTACAGCAGTATTTTAGGTTAAATTTTTACTCAAGCCTCAGGATGCATAACTAATGTGTTTAACTCCCATGTGAGCCCATTTTGAGTTATTTTGGCAAAACAACGTCCAATTAATTTGGAATGCATGCTTGAACATTCTGTGGTGTGATATTTTAGCTCCACGAAATTAAGACACTCAAACTCGAAATCACTTTTGACGTCCTCGCGTAGATGTTTCGTGACATTGTTTTACATGTTAAATTTATTGCCATTTTTTTATATTTCTTGTTTTTTTTAAAGAATTCGTACGCGCCATACAGCATTCGACTACACAGGCAAACCATTCGAAGAGGATCATTTAGATGATGGCTGTGACCAAAAGATCTGCGTTTGTTCTGTGGATTCTCAAGGAAACTCTATCAAGCGCTGTGGTGCTGCGGCCGAGCCTATATGTTTCCCAAAACTCGCAGATCCAAACGCTAGGGCACATCATGAAGGATCTGGCATAGGTAAAACCTACTGCTTCTAGGAGGATAAAGTGATTTAAAAATTTTATCTAACTAGTTCTAATTGAGCTGCCCTACATTAGGAAACCTAGACTAACTTTCTGCTTGTAGCTCTGTCAGTTCTAAGCTGCTCATCCTAGAGATCCAGTAAGGATAATTTCTTATTGATCCAGTGTTACTAAGTGAAAAACCTAAACTAAATTAACTAACTTTATTAATACTGAATAGTTTTGCCACTTCTAAACTCTTCTTTCTAGTGTAGAGGCCCAGTAAGAATCATCGTTTATTGACCAAGTATTACTGCAGGATGAAACCTAAAGTAAACTAACTTCATTTATGCAGGATATTTCAGAACCATCCTCAGATATATGAATCTAGTTACACAGGATAGCTCTATCACTTCTAAACTGTTCTTCCTAGAGGTTTCTCAATGTTCCAGTATTACTGCAAGTGGAAAACTACACTAAACTGATTTTATTAAAACTGGATAGCTGTATCAGTTCTAAACCTTTTTTCCTAGAGGTCCAGTAAGGATCATCTCGTATTGATCCAGTGTTACTACAGGAGGAAACCTATACTAAACTAACTTTATTTATACTGGATAGCTCTATCAGTTCTAAACTGTTCTTCCTAGAGGTGCAGTAAGGATCATCTCTTATTGATCCAGTGTTACTACAAAAGGAAACCTAAACAAAAACTAACTTTATTTATACTGGATAGCTCTATCAGTTCTAAACTGTTCTTCCTAGAGGTCCAGTAAGGATCATCTCCTATTGATCCAGTGTTACTACAGGAGTGGAAGGATGAAAACCAAACTAGTTAGAAAGAAATCTTCTGCGACTAATTTAAATTTTTCCTTATGGTTTTCACCAGCTATGATACACAGACATAAGATATTAAAAATATTATGGGAAGATCATGGAATTGAGGGTCTTTTAGAACAAAGTCATATGCTGGTTACATTTCAGTTCTATTTCCAAACAGGCAAATGTAAGAATCGTCCGAAGCGAGGAATAATACCAGAGGATGATACAGTGGACGATCAAGACACCATCCCTTCATTCAACCCGACGGTGACAACTGTCAATTTCACATTGTCGTGGCCGACTCCATCTGGGATAACAAAAGAGAATGTGACACAGTTCTGCGAGAAGAAACTTCGTTTCTCTAAGGCTGGGGCTGCTTGTGGCCAGTTGGGTGGAGTAGATGTGGACGGTTTGGTTGAACAATGTATAACTGATATCCAGGTAGGATAAACGAGGTTTGTTTAGGTAGAGGTTAAGTGCGTGCTAATAGTCCATCCGCACAGTGGTGGTAGTATGACAACTGACTTTGCCGGGGCACAGAGCATAAGGAGGTTCAACTTCTCATTAAATCTGCGTACCCCTGCTTAGCCAGTGCGCTAAAGAGAGGCCTTCACCTCCGTGAACTAATCAATATTCCTATTAAAACTTTTCAGGGACGGGGGGGAGGCCTCTACTTCAGCGCACTGGCTAAGCTATGAGAGGTTGAACCTCTGTATCTTCTGTGGCGAGGGTCACAACTTGGATATCATTAGATATACTAGTCGGCCGATATCGGGATTTGTTCGCACTTCTTGTTCTCATTTGTGACAAGTCTGGAACAAGTTGTTATCGTCTTGTTTTGGAAGAACTTGCTTCCAACTTCTTCCTGTATATCGTCTTGGGTACGGACTGTTACGAAAAGCTAGCATCGTCTAAAGTTGACACAGTATAGATTGCTACATCATGACTGTACCAGTCTTGTTTGTCCAAATGAGTAACTAGTTCGACCGTCCCATAATTAAGCTTGTTAAGCTTGTCTTGTTGTTCCAAACAAGCAGTGTAAGCACAGCTTGCCAATAACTTATGAACAGATTTACAACTTGTTTGCGCATGTAGGCAATGAATCCACTAAATTTTTTGCTCTCTATTTAAAGGCAACAGAGGACTTTTCGTGGGCAGCGGGAAATTTCGCGGCGTTACAAACATCTTGTATTGCAAATATTTTTAACAACATTTCATCGTTCAAAAACACCACTGATGGAAGCATCGAGCTTGACACAGATGTCCTAACATCACTGTGTCCAAATGATTGTTCTGATCACGGGAACTGCACGAACTCGACATGTACTTGTGACGAGCACTACACCGCCGCAGATTGTTCAATCTCATTGAAAGACAGTCCGCTGGTGTTTGACATTCGTAAGTCTGGTCTGTGTGATAGAAGACGAAGACCTTGTCGCAACGTTGGTGTTTTTGGGTATCCATTGTTGGATTCAAAAAATCTCACGTGTCATGTTCAGGAATACAAGGTTGGTACAAAGTTCTGCTCGTGTCAGCGCTTATGCCACTCGTTCATAAATACCTCGTAAATATTTGGGCATTGTGATTTTATTAAAACATTCGAAAGGAGCTTGCGAATTCATTTTTGCCGTTGGTGGAAAAGTTTCTGATATCATTTGTATACAGTCAGAAATGTGCAGGTTGCAGGAAGTCTGCTGCAGACTTTTTACCTGGCAGTCATCAAGCCGATATCAGGATGCGTTCACATTGCTTGCTCTGACTTTGATGATAACAAGTCTGCTGCAGGTTGTCAACAGGCTTTATGCAGGCTTTATGTATGTTTTAATAACATGTAGCGAGTCATGAAAATATCAAGTTGCATTAAGTCTGATTTTCACAGACTAAATCCAACTTGATTAGGTCAACACGCTTGATGCAACTTGATGACAAATTAGCCGGTATATGACATGGGCACTATCTGAGAATTGATGTTCCACATTTTGTTTGAAGGTTATTGATTCAGGATGGACACCAAGCAAAACCATTACCATATACCCCGGAAAACTTGTTGATCTCACCGAAGTGAAGTGTTCTTTGCCAGAATCGCCTGTCAATATTGGTGAATATGGAAACGAAGGAGTAACAGCCGCTGGACTGAAGATTGCATTGTCCAACAATCGAGTAAACACTTCAAAAGATTCCGTGTTATTTATCACTTATGACTCAGTGTGCCAGGAATGCAACACGACATTTGGCTGCCGGCTGAGAGTAGGTGTTTATGATTGTTCTAAGACCCAAATTCATCCTTGAAACACCAGTGCTAACTTCAGCTGTACACGTACAACCAACACGCGTGTTTACAGTCAACTGACATCTTTCAACAGACTCACTCTCAACAAGCCAATATCAGGATGCGTTTAGCATGGCTTGTTGCGAGTTGATTGTCAAAACTTGTTATCCAAGGTTTAACTACAAGTTGTAACAAGTCTGCAAATGACAAGTTGCAACGAGCCTGATTTTAACACACTTGTTGCAACTTGATGAATTTCACAAGTTAGTTGCAACAACGTATTGACAAGGTACAACAAGATGGTAAAATTGACAGTTTTCAAATAGCCTGCGGCGTTTTGGCTCCTTAGGCAGTGGTATTGATGCAATACGTGGTTATGAGGAGAGTCGGTGTCGAAAGTTCGGCAACCACAGTATTTTATCACCGTATTTTTTGTACAGCTAATTTTCTTTTTATTTTTTCTTTGAACCAAGACGGACGCTTGTTTCATTTCTGGTCATTGTTTTGCTAAGAGCGACAGCAACCCGCGCGAGTGGTGTGAACAATGTTTGCCTGAAAATTCGACAACTGCATGGTCAGAACGTAATGGTAGGTGTTTTTTTAAACTGGTATGGTATGTACTATTTAATATACGAGCAGGAATGCATTATCAGATATAAAGATTTATATTCTGATAAAGCAAGCATTGCGAGTATTTTAAAGTACTTCAAAAACGATCCATTTTATACCTATCACATTGTCAGTTTGTTTGCGAAAGAATTCTCAATATAAATGTTGTATAAGTCGAGAAATTTGAGGCAAAAGTTTTGTAAAAATCCACGTGTGTTTTATCACATATAAAGACTTCTTCGCGGCTATGGTATAGTATGGTATGGCATTGCATGGTATAGTATGGTAGATCATAATTTCTACTCTTTCTTCCTTCAGACAACAATGCACCAATATTTACAACATCAGACGTATTCTATGCCTTCAAAGGAAAAGAACTTCGTGTCCAACTGCGCGCCAACGACCACGAGAACAGAACATTTCAGTTCAGCTTCGCGCAACAGCAAACACTTGGAGCTTCTTTAGGTCAAAATGGATCGTTCACTTGGACCAAGAACGACGATACGCCGACGCTGTTTGTATTCAAAGTTACGGATGAGTGTGGGGCTAGCAGCATTTTCAACGTCTCGGTTGTTCTCAGGGAATGTCCGTGTCAAAATTCAGGTGAATGTTTCCCCGACTATCGTTATCTCAATGGGTTGGGAAACTTCACCTGTCAATGTCCCTCGCAATACACGGGTTTCTTGTGTGATCTTGACGTTGATGAGTGTAATGTATCGACGCCTTGTTTCAATGGAAGTTGTCGTAATGAGCAACCTGGATTCTCGTGTTCATGTTTTGATGGATTTACTGGTCGCCTCTGTGAGACAGAGGTAACATAATTTGGGTTTCATTTTTGTTTAACACTGAGTGAATAAGAGGTGATCCTAGTTTAAGTTTCCTCCTGTAGTAATGCTGGATAAATTTAGTTTAGGATTTCCTCCTTTAAGAACACTGGCTCAATAAGAAATGATCCTTACTAGACCTCTAGAAAGAACAGCTTAAAACTGTTAGCTTTGTTAAGGTTTCTTTTCTCAAGATCTCAAACGTTATCATCCAGTATACATCGTTCATGATATTTTCAAAGTAATTCTTTTATTTTTTAGATAAACGAGTGCGAACCTAATCCGTGTTTCCCGAGCGTCTTTTGTACAGATAGGATAAATGGATACAAGTGTGGACCTTGTCCCAGTGGTTACACTGGCAATGGGACGAGCTGTACCAGAAATGATGGCGGTAGGTTAGATGATCTTAAATCCGATTGCGCGTATGCTGGGATCTGTTAATTAAAAGCTGGCTAGTGTCATTTTTGACGAATGTAAAATTGAAAGCATTTTAACTATTATCATCGTAGAGACCGACGAATGCATTAAAAATCCCCAAGTTTGTCACAGCGATGCCAAATGTCTGTACAAAAATGGATCCTATGTTTGTCAGTGTACACTGGGGTACATTGGGGATGGAAAAGACAATTGCACAGGTACGCCAATTTCTGATATACACTTCGTAGTGAGAATCACAAGATCGTCCAGATTACAATTTAGTCTCTCGCTGATAATAAGAGAAAAATTCGCCATAATTCAAAACCCAACCTAATAAGTTATTTAACCCTGACTGATGAAATTATAGAGCACAGCTACGATGTCCTCTCAAAATGCAATATTCTTCGTTCAACCTCCTATCTTCTCCGTCCTTAGCAAAGATACGGCATTGTCCAGAGTAACAAATTGTAAATTATTGACAACATTTTTAAGAACAGGTTGAGTGTTAACAGTACTAGTGGCCCTATCTGCTAATCAATAGCTAAGCAGAAATTATTTCCCCAGATGTGAATGAGTGCGTCAAAGAAACTGGTATCTGTCCACTACATGCCACCTGCTACAACACCAAAGGAAGTTACCACTGTATGTGCTCGGAAGGGTATACTGGCGATGGTCGATACAACTGCTCGGGTTAGTTGACATGTATTAAGATCTTGCAAAGCCACGAATCTCGCTTTTATTGCGACGGAACGATTTTGTCCTTTTTGCCATTAAATATTCACAGAATTACGAATTACAGGGTGTCCCAAAAAAGCGGAGTTCTGCATTCAAGCTTAAGTTTCGAAAAGAATATTAAGCAGTAAAGCTAGTGTTTATTCTTGATTAAAAAGTGTATTCATTCAGCTTTCTTTGGATAGGTTGTCTATGAAATTTAAGCGACTGATTTACAGTTATGGTACTTTAACTGATCGCGATTGGATGTTTTAAAATTGTGATGGGGCTTTAATTACATCACATGTTCAAAATCTGTATTCTATCTATGTCTCTGGATTTCATATCTGGAAGCTGAACATTTATCTCAGGTTTTATTTTGTTTGTGGCAGTGTGCATTTGGTCTTTAAGACAGTTCAAACGAAAGTACTAGTCACTCTGTCTGATACATTAAGTCATAGAATGTGGTGAATGCATTCGAGTTCAGTCAGATCCAGTTAATTTCAATCAAGGAAATCTCAATCAGAATAAAACATTCATATTCTCTATTGATATTTTGTGTAATTCTGTTAGTTAGCATAAAATCATTCTCACTTATTTTTCCTGTGGAACATTGAGTGAACATTAGTCAGTCCCAAAGTACCCATGTGGCACCAAACTATGTACTTTTTTAGAGCATCTCGAAATGACCACTGTACTTGCACTAAAACTGCTCCTTGTTTGAAGGGCAAATGAACAAGCCATGAAACAAAAAAATAATCACTTTATATGATCGTGTTTCTATTTAGCAATCAATCTTAGAAGTTGGACTCGGGCACCTTGTATACCATGTTAACATATGTTGTTTATAACTTGTAGATCTTGACGAATGCCTACACACTCCTGAAGTGTGTGACACTCACGCCAACTGTACCAACACTCCAGGATCTTATTCTTGCCAGTGCAAATCTGGTTATTCTGAGAATGGTACAAACTGCACAGGTAAAACTCGATGACAAGCGTATAACCTCACAGTTTAATAGAACAATTTTCATCAGTTGTGAAGCTACGTGTTGTTTTACATGTGATAGTATATGCATATTTGACGGTCATTTGTTATTGGTTATATCACAACATAGCTCAAGACAGTTTATATCACATATGTCTAATTATGGTTTAAATTGTTTTCTAGATGTAAATGAATGTGCCGATGGTACGGATATCTGTCCACTACATGCCCAGTGTTACAACACGAAGGGGAGTTACTACTGTATGTGCTCGCTGGGGTACATTGGCGACGGACAATATAACTGCTCAGGTCTGTTTAACTCCTTTACAAACTAAATGCCAATCCAATTACGTCACTAGTTATTAACCAAATATATATGTATCATGGCTAAGTAACATTCTTTCTTCAACTTAGTCTTTACTGTAACATTTGTTATTTTTCACGTGTAGATCTAGACATGTGTCCATACTCCCGATGTGTGTCACGCTCACACAAACTGTGACAACGTTCCAGGGTCATTCCAGTTTAAGTTTCGAAAAGAATATTAAGCAGTGAAACTAGTGTTTATTCTTGATTAAAAAGTGTATGCATTCAGCTTTCTTTGGATAGGTTGTCTATGAAATTTGAGCGACTGACTCACAAGTCATTTTACTTTAACGATCGCGATTGGGAGTTTTAAAATTGAGATAGGGCTTTAATTACATCACATGTTCACAGTCTGTCTATGTAGCTATCTCTGGATTTCATATCTGGAAGCTCAACATTCATCTCATGTTTTATTTTGTTTGTGGCAGCGTGCATTTTGTCTTTAAGACAGTTCAAAAAAAAGTACTAATCACTGTCTGATGCATTATGTCATAAAATGTGCATGGTGAATGCATTTAATCAGATCTAGTTTATTTCGATCAAGCAAATCTCAATCAGAATAAAATTATCATATTCTCTATTGATATTCTGTTAATTAGTATAAAATCATTTTTAACAAGGAGAATTATTTTTCTTGTGGAACATTAAGTTAACATTAGTCAGTCTCAAACCACCCATATGGCTACAAACTACGTGCTTTTTTGGAGCATCTCAAAATGACTACTTGCGCTAAAATTGTTCCTGTGCATGGTTTTATTACTGGCTTCAAGTGGACAAGGAATACCTTGTTTAAAGGCAAAATGAACAAGCCATAAAACAAAAAATCACTTTATATGATTGAGTTCATTCAGCAATCTATCTCAGAAGTTTTTTTCGGGCACCTGTATACGATGTTAACATATGTTGTTTATAACTTGTAGATCTTGACGAATGCCTACACACTCCTGAAGTGTGTGACACTCACGCTAACTGTACCAACACTCCAGGATCTTATTCTTGCCAGTGCAAATCTGGTTATTCTGGGAATGGTACAAACTGCACAGGTAAAACTCCATGACAACAGTATAATCTCACAGTTTAATAAAACAATTTTTATCAGTTGTGAAACTACATGGAGTTGTTTTGCATATGCTAGTACCTGTATATTGGACGGTCATTCATTATTGGTTAGATCCTCACAACATAGCTCAAGACAGTTGCATATATCACATATGTCTAATTATGGTTTAAATTGTTTTCTAGATGTAAATGAATGCGCCAATGGTGCTGGTATCTGCCCACTGCATGCCCAGTGTTACAACACGAAGGGGAGTTACTACTGTATGTGCTCGCTGGGGTACATTGGCGACGAACAATATAACTGCTCAGGTCTGTTTAACTTCTTTACAAACTAATTGCCAATCCAATTGCTTCACCAGTTATTAACCAAATATATATCGTGATTAAGTAACATTCTTTTTTCAACTGAGAGTCTTTACTGTAACATTTGTTATTTCTCACGTGTAGATCTCGACGAGTGTGTCCATACTCCTGATGTGTGTCACGCTCACGCAAACTGTGACAACGTTCCAGGGTCATACACTTGCCAATGCAAGTCTGGTTATTCTGGAAATGGAACGAATTGCACAGGTAATGTTCGATGAGAAATTAGAATATAACGTGGTTTTAAACTGATCATTCGCGTGGTGTTTTTTATGCGTTTGTCGCTTATTTAGACATTGATGAGTGTCAGCTGTCATCACCGTGTCAATCTCTGGCAACGTGTTCAAACACAGAAGGATCATTTTCATGCAAATGTAGAGAAGGTTATCATGGAGATGGTAGGATAAAATGTACAGGTAATTTAAATAAAGAAAAATTAAAACCTTATGCTTGAAGTGTCTATCAGTTCAACACAATCTTTGTGGACAAATATGAAATGGGAAAATATTATATAAAATGTTTGAAAGCTTGCGTGTGTGTATGAATATTGTGTGTTTCTACTCCTATTTAATATAATGTACCTACACCTCATTTCCTACCTCCCCCCCCCCTTCAAAGCCATTTACACCACAGAGCATTGGCCAAGGTTATCATTGTTAGTGCGAAATGGGGAGTGTTTTGAATTGTTTTTACTTGAACTCCGAACTAAGCAGAATTTCTGAAGGATGCAGCACAGAGCCTTATCAAAGGCTTTATTTCTAAGCATACCTCAGCCTTAATGGCTCATGTTAGCAGCTGATATCACAAACCCAATTGGCTTTAAGTCCCTGAGGGAACGAAAAGATAGCTGAAAGGCACTCTATTTTATTATTGTACCGTGGAGAAAAAAGGAACCACATTGTTAAGTCTAGTGTTAACCCTTGCAGAGCAACGACCTTAAGACATGGAACCGCACTAATTGGATTTTATGCTTCTATACAGATATCAATGAGTGTCTCCAATCTCCATGTGTAAACATGACTACTTGTTTGAACACAGAGGGATCGTATTCCTGCCAATGCATTGATGGACTGACAGGAGATGGGAAAATGAATTGTACAGGTATAAGGTTGCGTTGTCGCTTCTCTGCTTTATTCACAATGAAAAAGATGAAAACGTAAGTTCAGAACAGACAGAACTCTCCAGCATAAGTAAAGTTCAGTGTAAAGGGCTTATCCGGTAGTAACACTGGGTTAACATAGGATAGTCGTTACTTTAACATTAGGAAGAACAGGTTAGAACTGATGGAGTTATCCAGTATGAATAAAGTTAGTTTAGTTTAGGTTTCCTCAAGTAGTAACATTGGATCAATAAGAGACGATCCTTACTGGACCTCTAGGAAGAACAGTTTAGAAGTGATAGAGCTATCCAGTGTAAATAAAGTTAGGTTAGTTTAGGTTTCCTTCTGTAGTAACACTGGATCAATAATAGACAATCCTTCCTGGACCTCTAGAAAGAACAGTTTAGAACTGATAGAGCTTTCCAGTATAAATAAAGTTAGTTTAGTTTAGGTTCCTCCTGTAGTAACACTGGGTCAATAAGATATGATCCATACTGGACTGATAAGTAAATTAGTTTTACGTTTCAAATCGCACATAAATTATTAAAAGCATTAGTCCAACAATTTTTTTCTTTACATTTTCCAGACATAAATGAATGCTTACAGTTCCCTTGTCATGAGAATGCCTCATGTACAAACATCTTGCCAGGATATGTTTGTAAATGCAACCAGGGGTATGTTGGTGATGGCAAGCTTGAATGTGCAGGTAAAGTATTATTTGGATTTGTGTATAATTTTTCTTCTCTTGGGTTTTTTGTATGCAAATACTTTGCGTTTTCCGCTTTGCTATTCTAGAAGGCATTACGTGCCAACAATGTTACATGCACCTCCAAGAATAACAGTCTGGAACTGATAGAGCTATCCATTGTGAATAAAGTTAGTTTAGTTTAGCGGGTTCCCTCCTCTAGTAACATTGGATCAATAAGAGACGATCCTTACTGAACACCTTTAAGAAGAACAGTTTAGAACTGATAGAGCTATCCAGTATAAATAAAGTTAGTTTAGTTCAGGTTTCCTCCTGTAGTAACACTTGATCAATAAGAGATGATCCTTACTGGACCTCTAGGAAGAACAGTTTAGAGCTGATAGAGCTATCCAGTATAAATAAAGTTAGTTTAGTTTAGGTTTCCTGACCAATAGTAACACTGGATCAATAAGAGATGATCCTTACTGAACCTCTAGAAAGAACAGTTTAGAACTGATCGAGTTATCCAGTATAAATAGTGTTAGTTTAGATTAGGTTTCCTGCTGCAGTAACACTGCCTTATGGGCCCCTACATCGTTTAATGGGGTGTCCCTAATTGACTCGATGGAGTTACGCCACTGCCATGAGTAAATGCCACTGCCATTTAGTACATGAAACAAATGCTAAACATTCTTTTTTGCTTTAACATCTTTCCAGAGAACCAACCACCTCAGTTTTCCCCATATACACCGCACACATTACATGGCATTATGAACACCCACCTTCGCATTCAAATTGAAGCGGAAGATCGCGAAAATCAAGATATCACATTCACCTTGCTAAGAAATGGAACCATAAGCTTAAGTCGAGCTTCGATCACGAAATCAGGATATCTTGTTGCAAAACTCGTTGGAAAAACTGGAACCCTGTTTATTCAAGCTGAAGACGCGATGGGTGCAAAGAACGTTTTAACTCTTCGCGTAAACGCCACGGAGTGTAAGTGTGAGCACAATGGCACATGTGTAAAAAACTCCACCATTCTTTATCCAGTGCAGCCGTCCGACTACTACTGTAGGTGCCAGAGACCCTTTTCTGGCAAACTTTGTGAGAATCGTCCAAACCCTTGTGAGGATAAGCCATGTTATCTAGGCCTCGAATGCTCTTTAGCTCAGAATTCTGAAGGATTTACTTGTGAAGACTGCCCACCTTTGTTCAAAGGAGATGGCAAGCAATGTGAGCTTGACACTAGTCAAGGTTGGTTGGCTTTTTTTTCGAATTGATAGTACGGCGGTTAACGAGACTATTTATCAGACAATATGAAACACGCATGTATGTAAGCCCATAATTTACACTTTTCACGAGTCGGAATTATTTTAGTTTAAATACACTGACGAAAAAAATTATTTGGTTCATGACGACGGACTCACTCAATTAAATAAAAATTGATGTTGCGTCTTACGATTAATTCCAACACGATACGATTAATTCAACGATCTAATTTGCTGATTATATTCCCAACGCTCTCATATTTTATCGCTCCATATAACCTCATCACTTCACTGTCTTTTATTACTGCTCAAATTGGTGATCAGTCATTACTGCACCTTATAGAATAATCCCTATTCATGTCCAATTGTGTTCTTTATTCTAACTCGCAGTTTCAGATTACTGCAGGAATACCTTTCAGAATAAAACCGGAGTTCGTCTACTTCATCTTAAAGATGTTGAGAACCTTGTCTTGACTGTGTGTGTTTTACCTGCTCGAGTACACAGTTTTACTAACTAAAAATTGCAAAGACGTGCATGCTGTTTTTATATATTGTACAAAAGCATTTCTATAAACGATGTTTGACATAGAAATCTTTTGCAATTTTAGCAAAAACTTCAGTGACATCTACAATTAAGTTGACGAATGAAGAATGGCGTGAAGAATTAACGGACAAAACATCAAAAGAATATACTAATCTAGCTACTCGACTGGTCACAGAGGTAAAAAAATCTTGACTAAGACCCCCCCCCTGTATTTTTTGTTTGGGCTGGAATCGTTCATCGGTATTTATAAAAAGGAGGAGAAGTTTAGTTTTATGAGTGTTTTGATGATCTACAGAGAGCACTTTAAAGTGTTGGTCAAAGTTCTTTGCAAAGCATTTCAACTCTTTAAAACCTTCATGGATTTGTATAAAATTGAATAAAAACGATTTAAAACCTCTTATAAACGTTTCCTCTTTATATTTCAACAGATAAAAAAGATCTATAAACACGTTTCAGGGTTCGGCCATGTTATGGTCAAGGGCTTCAAGTAAGATATTATAATTATCAGCCTGTGAAGACAATAATTTATCTGGCTACACCATTGTACAGCTCTCTATGTCACTTGGTAATTTAAATCAAACATACATGTTTGCGTACGATGCTTGCGAAAAGCTTCTGTGAGTATGCATATAGGCGTAGCCATGGATTCACAGGATATTTGCTTACGCAAGATTGAGGTCGGTTTTCACTTGCGCACAACTAATACAACGAAAGATAACTTTATTTCTTTTGAGGTTTACCAAGACAAAGCAGAAAGAATGTGATTCTTTTGAATTTGCTTGTGTTCTACCATAGGTTATGCTGGTAGTGTTGCGTCGCACCAGTAGCACGCTTCAGCGGATCTCTTTGTTTGGTCTTAAAAGCTTAAAACAACAGTTACACTTAAATTTATTAATATTTATGTCCTGTGGTTAAAACACTGATATGTCTTTATCTAACAGACAAGGCAGCGTTCTCGCTGAGTACGAGTTAATATTCACAGAAGAAGTAGAAAATCCTTTGGCACCTCTGGAGAAAGTCGCGAAGGATGGAAAACTGGGAAATATGACCTTTGAGATTGAAAAATCAGATGGTAGGTAAAAACGTGTCTTTCTCTGGCACGAGATGCATAGAATTATACCCAGTGAATGAGAAACTTTGTATTGGATCAAATAATGTCTCCTGGTTTGTCCACCTTTAAGAGACATGGCCAGGAAACAATGTTACCTGGTTTGTCTATGTTCTGGAAGCATAGCTGGGAAACAATAGTTCCTAGTTTGTCCATCTTCAGAAAACATGGCTAGGAAATAATGTTTCCTGGTTTGCCAACCTTCTGGAAACATGGCTAGGAAACAATGTTTCTTGGTTTGTCCACCTGCAGGAAACATTGCTAGGTAACAATGTTTCCTGGTTTGTTCACCTTCAGCAAACTACAGTCAGGAAACAATGCTTAGAAAACTAATTGAAAAACATTAAATAAAAATTTTTACCTCAGATAAAGATGAACCAGACCCAGAAGACACTAAGATCGCAGGTCTGGACAGGACTGTTTTCATCGTCATCATTGTTGCCGTTGTTGTCTTAATTCTTGTCATAATTATCGCTGTCTGTATTCGCAAACGACGAGCTCGCGAAGGAAATGTCACGTTGAATAAATACCGCCCTTCAAGCAAAACAAATCCTGAAGCCGTTGGGCTCCATCAATCTGACAAAGACGAAGAAGAAATTGATTTGGAAGTGCTACCAAGTGAAAAAGTTTGCACGAAGGAGGAAATAAAACTGCAACCTTAGCTTACAATCTTAGCCATCGAAGAATGTTGACAACATTCTTCAATGGCTAAGGCTAAAATTGTATGGTGGCATGATTAAGGAAAGATTGTCTTTAAAATCTCGTGAATGGTCGCTATACAACAAAATTATGTTGTTGTATAGCGACCATTCACGAGATTTTAAAGACAATCTTTCCTTAATCATGCCACCATAAAATTTTAGCTAGCCTGTTAGCTTGAGCACTTTCCGAAGTGGCTAAAAGCACGACTTGACAAGTTGCGATAAATTGACAACTAGACTTACTAGAGCAACAAGTCTGTGGCGGTTTTGGCCGTTTATTAGTTCAAGCCCAATTATAGATGAACAATTTATGGTGCATGAGCGCAAATATTATGATGTTAGATGTCATAGCTTGATTTTCGTGGCGCAAATTCAACATCGTGCCCAAGGATTTAGTTCAAATTAATTGGTTATGAATATATCTAATATTCTATCCCATATAATGAATGGCTTATTTATGTGTATTTAGTACAGCATAATAAATGTTACATCATTTGTGCATGTTTTCATTTTGTCTTAAATTTGTATTTCCACACAAACCACGACAGCTTATTGTAGGATACTACCTACACTAGACCACCACGTATGAGATGTCTTTTTCAGGTAGTTCAGACACAAACTACGACAGCTTATTGTAGAATACTACCTACACTGGACCACCACGAATGAGATATCTTTTTCAGGCAGTTCAGACACAAACCACGACAGCTTATTGTGGAATACTACCTACATTAGACCACCCACCGCGTTTTTGATATCATTTTCATCTAGTTCAGACACAAACCACAGAACTTTATTGCGCGGTTCGTTTGTGAACTACCTGAAAATTCAAAAATATATCTCAAACGTGATGGTGTAGCGTAGGTAGCATTCAGTAGTTTAGAGTAAGCTGTCGTGGTTTGTGTTTGAACTATCTGAAGCAGATATTTTGAGCGTAGTCTAGTGTAGGCAGTATTTTATAATAAGCTGCAGTGGTTTGATATCTAGAGCTTTTTGCGACCATTTTGGCGATATTTTCCAACAAGACGCATGCTAAGGCGTTCGCTCCGTCTGCCGGAAAGAAAAATGCGCGCGAGGTTGCCTTGTTACCTGTTCCAACTTTGTAAACTTGTTGCAAATTGATGAAACAACTTTTGGCAACTGCAATAACAAGTTTGCAATCAACTTGCAACCACTCTGTTCTTAAAGCTGTTAGACTTGTCCACAACAAGCAATCACAAGTCATGATGACGCATCTTGGTATCCGCTTGTTTGCAACAAGTCTGTTGCAAGCTTTCACCAGACTTGCTGTCACTTGCGTGTTTTTCAGTTGTAAACGGGCCTGAAAAGCCGTGGGGGCGGTTGTATAAAACTCTTAATCACTTTTTTAATCACTGTTTTGTAGTTGAATAATGATTAAGCACAAAATATGTTGTTCTGATTGCTTGACGTTTCCACTAATCATAGTTAACTTTAATCACTTTTTTATACAACCGGCCCCAGACGTTTCCGCTCTGGATTACTCTTTAATCAAAATCGCCCTGGTACTGCCCTGCTGTTCCAGCAGTGAGCTTGTATCATCATTCATCATTGTTCTTCAGTTCAAACCTTTTAATTACGGTGTTTTAGCATATCATCTCGTGAAAGCAAGGGTCTATTTCTACTTTGGCCTGCGAGGTTATTTTTAAGATAAAGTTTAAGATACTTTACAGTACATTGTATTCAGGCATGCCAGTATAAATGCAATGTACTGTGAAATATGTTTGTACTTCTTTCACCCAGTCAAGCGGTTATATATCAAGCTTATGAATAGAGAAAAAGGTCTCTAACCTGATATATCATAAATATTAGAATTTATTATATGTTGAATATTGTAATGTTTTATCAATATTACATAAAGTAGGCTCACAAAGTTAAAGTAATTATTAGGTGCCCCCGGGCATTTATAGAGTGTAGTATTTAATATAAATATACAAGTTTTTCTTGGTATTTATGAAATAATGTTCTGTTAATTAACAATAATAATTGTTGATTTTTTTTTGAATAACAAAATTGGTTCTTTTGTTATGTTGAATAGCATGCTGTTAGTTTGAAGAATTTTCATTTGAGTCTTAGTGTCATGCATAGTTTCAATTTTCCACGCAACTTTATTAAAATCAATGTTCGCTCCTCATTCGACGTGAGTTGCCTGAACAGATGAGGCGCGTGATTTGGTAATGCTATGCAAGTAGCCTACTTCCGACTTCATAGCTCGTAAAAACATTCAATTTCTAAGAAATTAGTTACAAAGACAAGTTTATGCATAGGATGACAAATGTTGTTTGGCGCCACTGCCCGAGTTGGTACGATTGACCTGATTTTCCATTAGATCTTATTCGTTATCTGAACTTCACAATTATAGGCATAATCAATTGCAGTGACAGTGAGTGTAATGCGTGCGTTTCTTTACATTGCGTCGGCAGATTACCCAAATACTGTGGGTAAGCTAAATGTTTTACTCTTTGTTATTTTTAATCAGAGCTTAGCTTATTTATTTATGATGTAGCAACTCTTGTTTACGTATTGAGCGACGGCTGTTGTGAAAGGAACCCGAACAAAACGTAAACAAATGTGTGCAATGCACTGTGGTTAATCATGCCTCTTAAAATATTTTTGGTTTAAAAATGCCAACAATGCTCCAAAAGAGCATAACTCGCGTACTGAATACATGCACAGTAGTGCCACTCAGCAGCACAACACGGCGCCTATTATTATGCAGTTTGCTGGCTGGCACCAGCCAGTTAAGCGTTCTTATTGGCCAGAATGCAATTGACTGGCTGGCGTAATGGTAATGAGATGCGCAATGCGATATCCGTGGACACACAAACTTTAGTTGAGTGGTGTTACAGTCCACTCCCTGGACTAGAGAAATTCAGATTTGACTTCCTCTACCGCTACCTTTCCCGATTTTTTAAACAATTTGATTGGTTAATCGGGTCGGTCCGGCATATCTGATTGGCTGAAAGGTATATTAAGGTAGCGGTAGAGGTATTGGAAGCCAAATCTGAACCTCTCTACTGTGACACGGGGTATACCTATTTATTGGGAATTTTGGGTAAATTGATAAAAAAAAATGATATAGTCGGCAAATTGAAAAACCACAAACCGTCTTGGCAAGCCTGGTCAATATACAGCTTGATTTTATGCCCCATAATAAAAAAATTTACAAGAGTTTACTTTGACCACAAACCCATGACATGTTCTTTTTCTGCTATTTATTTATTTATTTATTTATTTAACTTTAGCCGTTAACACAAACATAAACACAATAATTATACAAACAAGAAAACGGCTCAGGAACACTACCACAGCGTGCGCCAATTACTTTAGTGACCTGTTACAGAACAAATATAGAATGTAACGTAAAGTATAATGACAAGAAATAAGATTGCAGCATAATAAATTTTACACCCAACGGAGAGGACACTACAGAGTCACACACTACACACTATACACACTACACACAACACCAAATGCTAATATTATAGTTGGGCTGCAATGAACAATTATTAAAAACAATATTTCTTTCTTCTTGCAAGCTGTCCTGCTTTATGACACTTTACACAAACTGATTTCCAAGTCTGCATATTGTCCTGATCAAATACAGTCAGTGTTGCTGAGTGGTAGTAGTTGTACAGACATGCTTTGAAGGTCAGAAATGATATGTCCGGTTTCCGGAGCTCATCAGACATATCATTTCTGACCTTCAAAGCATGTCTGTACTTTGAAGGTCAGAAATGATATGTCTGATGAGCTCCGGAAACCGGACATATCATTTCTGACCTTCAAAGCATGTCTGTACAACTACTACTACCTATTAACTAAACAAGAGCATTTCAAAGGCTTGGACTTTTGATTTCGTGCTTTTTTTATTTTTTGCAAACCGAAGAAAAAGGAACTGTTATGGAAAGAAAGTTTTGCGTGTTTCTACTTTCTAACTACAGGGTGTATAAAAAAACTGGACAAATCTGAAATCGCTATCTACTTCGCGAAACGCCTTAATGTACGAATGCTTTTATTGTGTGTTTTGCAACAAGTTAAATACGGCTCGCGCTCGAAACATTAATGCGTAAAAGTAATTTTGACTTGGTAGGTGGGAAACATGTCGGGTGTTGTATTGCTGTTCAAAATTTCAGAAAATTTGCTTGAGTGCAAGCCGTTCAAAACACCGCGCAAAGCTCAAAATTTTGAGCAAAATCGGCTTTGCGCATGCTTTAATCTATGCATTTATCTAATTTGCATACAACTCCCAAGAGACTTTTAAGTAAAATTAGACCTTTTCTAAAGAAAAACAATCATTATTCAGAAAAGTACAAGTTTGTGTGGCGTGTTAAAGGACTTAAACCGAGCAAATCTCTTGAAAGTTTGAACAGCAATAAAACACTTGACAAATTTTATACCTAATAAGTTCCTTGTACCATTGCATGGTGAATATCAAATTAAAATATAATTTTGTGGACACACCACGTAAGTTTAGTAACGCAGAGCCTTCCATCTGTAAGCTCGAAAGCTAATAGCACTGATGAAGATCCAAGCTTACGGATCGAAAGCTCGTCGATAGTAAACTTACGTGGTGTTTCCACAAAATTATATTTTAAATTTTATACCTACCAACTCAAAATTACTTTCAAGTTTTCAAATATCGTGCGCAAGCCATTTATCTCAATGTGTTCGAATATATCCACCCCCCCCCCCCCTCTGGGTTGTTTTTAATTTAAATTTCAGATTTTTTTGCTCAATCAACAAGATATAGTACCCAACAATCTATATTTATAAAAGACTTCATATTTCAAGACGTTTCGCGACGTTGAGAGCGATTTCAAATTTGTTCAGTTTTATTATACACCCTGAACAACTCAAGAAAAATAAAAAAGTGCCGAAGCCTTTTGAAATGCTACCAGTGTGTACCATGTAACAACTACAAAGCTAGCAGATATGATTTATACCACTGATGATTTTTAGTATAATTATAAATTTCCAGCTGACGGACTATTCGCGAAATAGTCACTGGTCAGCGACTATTGCTTTTATATATTATATAGTGATAAATTTGAAGTAATTTTTTATCAAGTTGTGTTGCTTATTATTTGTAGACACCTGGAAATTTATACTAAAACAATAAGTCGCCTCAGGCTCGGTTATTACAAGCCTATACTCACTTCGCTTACGGCGATTAATTGTTAAATATTAGCATTGTGTATAATTAATGTTTACCTTCGTTCTCAGCCATAACGTTTATTCTTTCAAAAATCCGAAAGAATTGAGCAAGTCACTGCACAATGAAAATCGAAGAAAGAGGAAAAATAGTTCTTTCCAATAGTCAATGAATTCGACAGCATATTGCTGCATTTCACCAACGTTTTTCTTGATCAGTTCGAATGCAGCCGCTCTTTGTGAATTCACTCCAGGGAAAATCTCACTAATCATCGCGTCTGCAACAAGGCGAATGACTGGAATCCAATTTCGCAACACTTTACATGGATTGACGTGAAACTGAGGAAGAAGATCTGGGCGTATCGCAGATACGACAGGTGCGCCTTGTTGAAGTATTTGCTGGGTAATATCTCGTTCTGTTGTGTACAAAATATACTGTAATACTCGGGTGAGTGCATCGCACCAGCTCTCCAGAAGAGGTGCCATACTCAGGGTGTCAAGAAAACGTGGTGCTGCGTGTTGACGACTTTCATTCGTACGATATATTGGGAAACTGCCGCCCCCGCGAAGATTAAATCTTCCAAGTAAAACAGCTTCTGCAAACACATCTTTTTGCTCTATTCGCTCGAACTGACCTCGACAATTAGAAAATTTATCAAGAGCATCAGCTATACATTCCCACATTTCATCTTTGCAATCTTTGATGTGAAAACATTCTGCTTCAGAGAACTTGAAAACTGCTGTAAAAGCATCAACAAACTTTCGAGCTTTCTCTGCTTTCATTTTTCCAACGTGGTACTTGTCATCGCACAGTTCACATGCTTTGGTTATCAATTCAGAAGAGGCCATGCGAAATATACGAAGAGCGTCATCCACACGTCCTATGTTACGATAGAGAAGACCAAGAAACAACGCGGCCAAGATAATACCTTGAGCCATAATCGAAGCCCAAATTTCTTGTCCTTGAGGGCATCGAAAGCGCTTAAAAAGTTCCAGAATTTCCTCAATTTGTTTGATCGTTTCTTCGTTGTCGTCAACACCCTTCACCAATAGAATGTAAGTATGGTAGAGTATGCGCATGTAGTCACCATTTCCAGTGTAATGTCTCGCTTTGCGCATGGCAATTTCAATGCTTGGATCATCGTAGCGCTGTTGCATTGCGTGACAGCTTCCGGACATAAACAGGATTGAGATTTCGAAGAGACTTACTACACTTACTTTCGACTGCATCATTGATTCATGCAACACTTGAGCACCTTTGAATTCGTCCAAAGCTTCACTGTAACTTCTCTGACGAAATTTTAGGAAGCCTGAAATCATCATAGTGTAGGCCCACACAATTACTGGCGTTGTAGAATCGGGAGCAAACTCGACTGAATCAGTAGCTTCGGTGGCTGCGTCCAAAAATCTTTGTATGTTACTGATATTGTCTTGATGAAAGGACGCCATAGCAGCAATCAAACAGGCAAAGATCCTCCATTCACTGGTCTTTCCATCTTCAATGGACGCCAGAATTTTCTCACAATACTGCGAGGTATAATCAGGATGAAGACATGACAAAAACGCCAGGCATAGTCGCTTTAAATCTTCATCTTTGGCACTTTGATAGGCTTGCGCAAATTTTTCAATCATAAGATTGAAAAATCGATACGAGGTGAAAGAGAGAGCAACAGCAGAATTTAGGTGGGAATACTTGTAAAACTTCTCACACGGCGAGAATCGGATGGTATCACTTTCGTTCGCTTGAAGCTTGGACAGGGTTTTCCTTACAGCTTTTTGAAATGGAAACACTGTATAGAAAAAACGAACACACAAATCTCTAACCAGTTCAAGGTTAATGTCCATTGACTGATCGAAGAAGGAAAATATTTCATCTTGTCGACCATTTCGTAAGTAAGCCATCAACCGAATTTCGTTTACAATGCTGACAACGACAGACAAATTGCGATGAGCATCGGTGGAAATAACACAATGTTCAAGCAAGCGATCTAAGATATTCCATGAAGAATTGTCTATCACAGTGGGATAATGAAATTTACCAATGTTGGTTATTACCATACCAATAATACGGTAAAGTTTCTTTTTGATAGACGATATTAGGCCGATGTCATTAGACGTTAACGATAATTGGAATTCATCAAGAGCATTTTGAAGACAAAAGGTGGCTGATGACTGGCGAAGATTGCGTTCGGCATCATTGTCGGAGATCTCAGGTATAGCATACAGAACAAGAGAATCATAAAAATCTACTAGTTCTTGATTGTTGCCATAAAGAAAGGAAACATTGCTCAGAACAGTTGATAAATCGTGATTATCTTCTACTTTAGAATGATCGCCTCTCAAAGCTGAAACATAAAGTTCAGCTAGTTCAGTTGGTGTCTTTATAAGGTCTTTACTTTCATCTCTTCCTTGTACTAGGCGACCAAGAGGTGTTTTGCAAGCACTGCTCATTCGACCATCCACAGAAAAACCACGCATTTCGTTATCATAGAACTCTTCTTCTTTTCCAAGAAATGGCCATGCTGACGCGTCAAATCCACATTCTTTACTTGTACAGGAAGTACTTGAACACTGATATCTTTCCAAGGAATTTATTAACTTATTTTCGTCGTTCAAGGAAGGTATGCACATTGATGGTAAAATTGTTTCTTGTAAATTCAACACCTTGTAATTAAAATATTCCACTAATTTAACAAAGTGCTTTTTATCGGATGTGCCATTCTTGCCTTCCTCGATCAATAGGGCGAATTCCAGATCGCTAAACGGCGTTGCCTCTCCTCTTGCAAATGATCCGAAACCAATAAAAGCATAGCTGACGTCTTCGGGAGGCCGTCCGAGAACTTGTATACATTCGTCTAATAACTGGGCAACGGCGTCTTTCATAAACTCCCGTATTTCAGCGAAAAGTTCTCTGACTTCTTTTGCTCGTCTCGCTTCGGTCACAGCTTCCGTATCATGTAACGGAGAAGTAAACACGTTATAATTATTCTGAATCGACTTCAGTTTTTGAGTACATTGCTCTCGGAATCCTTTCAGCTCACTCTTGTGGTTTTTATCAATGTCGTATTGAAATTCATTCCTGTCTATGTTCTGACCACAGTATGAAATAATGTCTTGCTCAATTTGACGCAGCTTTGTTTTCAACTCGTTCTTCTTTGTAGTAGCGTTGTAACGAATCAAACTGGAGTTGTAAAGAGCAGTAGCAAGAATACACTGTTCCAAGCTAGCAGGTAGTAACCTGGATTCTTCCTCGAGACTTGCGCGAGCGTGGTAAACATCACCAAGCTTTTCTAATGCGATTGCTTCGTCCTCTTTATTCTCATCTTCATGAGCTATCTTCAAAGCTTTCGTAATTTCTAGCTCACGATGCCAGCTGGTAACTGAGTGACAATCTCCTTTCTTTAGTTGATCTCTAAATGATGCTTTTCTCAACAATGACATTTTAAAAGACCCTTAAACGAGTAGCTGAGAAACGCTTTTAAAGCGCTTTGAGGCGACTTGAACTCCGCCAGTTTACCAAGAAATAACTCCTACGCAACAGCGGGGGCTCGATGACGAGATCCGATTGCAATGTCACAATATATAATGTACTATTTTAAATAATAAGCTGTTTGTACAGTATGCTTGTATCCACAAACATTTTGTTACAGATTCGAAAGATTACACATCCATACGCATTATTTTCAGGCAGTTCAGAAGTACGTGCAATCGTGCATGTACAGTACAAATAAATAAATTACCAAGAACCCAGCGTGGGCGCTAATGATGAACAACAGCATTATTTCCGGTTAGAGTTCGGTTGAATTTAAAACAGGGAATTGGAAACCGGGAATTGGGGAAGCCGGGAATACCTATACTAAATTGCTGTGCGGATTTCGCCTTTTAAAGGTTGGCCCAGGCAATATTTAAAACAACGAATCCGATTCAGCACTAGGGTATGTCGCGTCAATTTAAAATACGGCTCCAGTCACACTAAAAAATAGAGATGCCGTATAGATTTGCTACAAATTAATAAATCATGTAAAGTTTTCCCGATATTTTGACAATATTATCATGATTGAATTCTGGGAAGAAGTGCCGCATGTTTATGTTCTATCATACACATCATATCAAACACATTAGTACATATTTATAAACTTATTTTCGAAGAACTTATTTTTAAAAAATAAGTTTATATTTATAAATGTATTTCATGAAGTCAAATAAACGTATCAAATAACGCATTTTTATCAGTTACTGAATTTTGTTCGCCTACTTTTAAAATTGCCTGTACCAATCTATAAAAGAGCCCAGCTGGTCAACTTCCGTATTTTAAGTTTGGCATTGGTATTCCGGGATTGCACGATTGCCGGAATCCGAAATTCCCAATTCCTGGAATCCCTGATTTCTGGATTATTCGTTTCCTGGATTCCCCATTCCCGATAATTTTTTGTTTGTTCATCGCTTGTTCGCCACATTTTCATTATGAAGTCTTAACAAATTGGGCGAGGTCGTTTGGAAAGGTGGGTGTGTTTGGGCGTGGTTCGGACATAACTCTCCAAAATCATAACTCTCCGAGATTAACTCCCCGTTTGATAACTCTTCCATTAATCATACCCGGACAATAGTAATGTGGCATGGGAAATGTACCCCCCCCCCCCTCTTAAGGATTTTTTTGCAATAATTGTGAGCCTACTGTACTTTCCAAATGAAATACTTCATTGCATACAAGTTATACATTTGAAATTCGTACAATATGGCGCCTTGTACATTGGCCGTAAGCCAATTCAAAAACATGTTTATAGCGAAATATGTTTGCGTTTTGTCGCTTTAAAGTAAAATTGTCTTGTTAGTCGCAGAGCTGGCCACGAGTTGGAAATTCTGCTAATTCTGAGCTTTTGTAGTGATGATGGAACAGGCACTATAAGGTTGGCGTACAAACTGTAAGCATGAAGAATTTAATATAAATATTTTGACATTTTGTTGCGGAGAAGTTCACTGTGCTTAAACATGATTTTCTATTGAAGAGAATTCTGGATTTTGTATATCAGATATATTGTTTATTGGTGATACACCATTTGTAATATTCGTCCAGTGCTCCAGGAAATCCCCCCCCTGAAATATAGCCTATAGCCTCTCTGGGGGCCAAGGGAACACATTTTCTAGGAAATTTCTCCCTTTCAAATAAAAGTAACAACAATTACAATGCAAGTATTATGGTGTATACTATGAATTTGTAGTTATGGTCAGACAAATATTGTAGGATAAATAGTTTAGTCAGCAATTCACCTAACTCAATTGTACTCTTCCAACTTCTAGTGTGCTTAATGGATTGAGCTTTTAGGGAATTTGAAACACTGACAACGGACTTGTGAGTATGGGGACCCAACACCAATGGTGCTCTATGGAAGGGATATATAATATGAATGATTTCCTCCAAATGTTTGTTCAGAACACAAATATTCTAAAGCCCACTTTTTTGTGTTTTCAAAGCAAAGTTAAGAATGGTCTATGAAAATGCTTAAGTTTAATTGGCAAGTTTTGCTATATTTAAGACTCAATTTGACAAGGAACTCATTTGAGAAAAGCCTCGCAATTACGTACTGGGTACGTACCACATTTTGCCACAAGCTATTTTACAGTTGTCATTGTCAGTATCTTAAACTCTCTTGACAACATGGTAAACTTTTTTTTTCATTCCTGATGACTAAAGAATAGTCGAAACATAGAAATAAAAGTCTATCATGTTGTCAATTTTTGGAGTTTCTGTTGTATTGTATTTTATGTAATGTTTCTACAGTACATATTTTGCATTGCTAAAGTTTGTTATTGTCTTGTGTTACAATTTCAAAATATAAAACTTTTTTGACGAGGTAATCTTTTGGGACAATGCTTTGTAGTTTTGCATTTTTGGGCATTGATTTACTCCATTTTGCATCAATAGTAGTGATTTTTTTTTAATTGAATTTTGATCACTTTTTGTGGCCCAACCCAAGTGTGCAGCCTTTGGTAAATTCACTATCAATAATTATTAGACTTAGTCAAGACAAATTAAGATTCAGAAAGTCTGTGGAGATCTACTTTGAAGCAACTTGACATTTGCAACCTTGCTTGCATCAAGCTTGTAGACAAACGATCTTGATGATCAACTTGCATCCAGCCTTGTTGACAACTTGCAGCAGACTTGTATGCTGTGGTGTTGTGTGTTGTGTTGCTGTACTACACTGCTGTGCTGTGCAGACTGTCAATGTACTCTACATTGAGCTATCCAGCATAAATAAAGTTAGTTTATTTTATAGTTAAGGTTCCTCCATGGGATGTAATATTGGATCAATAAGAGATAAAATGTTTTAGAACTGATAGTGTTAAACAGTATTAATAAATTTAGTTCATTTCATAACACTAGATCAATAACAGATGATCCTTACTGGATCTCTAGGAAGAACAGTTTAGAACTGATAAAGCTATCCAGTATAAATAAAGTTAGTTTAGTGTGGGTTTCCCTTCTGTGATAACATTAGATCAATAAGAGATGATCGCTGGACCTCTAGGAAAAACAGTTTAGAACTGATAGAACTATCAGGTATATAAATAAAGTTAGTTTAGTTTAGGTTTCCTCTTTTGGTAAAACTTGGTCAATAAGAGATGATCCTCATGAGTAGACCTCTAAGAAGAACAGTTTAGAACTGGTTTTTATATAGCTCTGTGATCCTGCTGTAATTAACTTCTATGTTTGCAGAAATACTAAATATAATTGATTATTTTCTTTAGAGTGTTATGAATCATCATGGTTGGATGAAGCTCACACGTTCAAAGGAAAAAATTGCACAGGGTGAACAAAAGGATGCAGGAAAGATGGGTGAACATGGCAATGATAGAGACAAATAGAGTGATGATGGCAATTCTGATGGAGGTGAAAACATGTTTTGGTGCCAAGGACAATGCAAGGTTTGATTTTTAATAATATGTATAATTCCATAAGATATATTAAACAATTATGTAATGAGGTTGAGTATAGGATATGAGGAATTATTAAGGCAGAGGTTTGTGTTATCCACCTCAGCCTTTAACTGCAGAGGATAACACAAACCTCTCTGTCTTAATAATTTCACATATCCTACTTGACCTCATTCAATAATTGTTTACCATTTATATCAGAGTTAGAATAAACACTTGCCTTGTAAACAAGATGCAAGCAGCTGAAGAATTTGTATTTTCCCATATAAATTAATGTGACATCAGAAGTTCGTATAAGTGTTTTCAATATACGAGTTACAAAACAAATGCTTAAATTTAATTGGCAAGTTTTGGTATATTTAAAGACTGAATTTGGCAAGGGAATCAGCATGAACTCATTTGAGAAAAGCCTTGCAGTTATGTACTGGGTACCACATTTTGCCACAGGATATTTTACAGTTGTCATTGTCAGTATCTTAAACTCTCTTGACAACATGGTAAACTTTTTTTTCATTCCTGATGACTAAAGAATAGTCAAAACATATAGTCAAGAAATAAAAGTTTATCATGTTGTCAATTTTCGGAGTTTTTGTTGTATTGTATTTTATGTGATGTTCTTGCAGTACATATTTCGCATTTGCTAAAGTTTGTTATTGTCTTGTGTTCCAATTTCAAAATATAAAACTTTTTTGACAAGGTGATCTTTTGGGACAATGCTTTGTAGTTTTGCATTTTTGGGTATTGATTTACTCCATTTTGCATCAATAGTAGTGAATTTTTTTTAATTGAATTTTGATCGCTTTTTGTGGCCCAACCGAAGTGTGCAGCCTTTGGTAAATTCACTATCAATAATTATTAGACTTAGTCAAGACAAATTAAGATTCAGAAAGTCTGTGGAGATCTACTTTGAAGCATCTTGACATTTGCAACCTTGCTTGCATCAAGCTTGTAGACAAACAATCTTGATGATCAACTTGCATCCAGCCTTGTTGACAACTTGCAGCAGACTTGTATGCTGTGGCATTGTGTGTTGTGTTGCTGTACTACACTGCTGTGCAGACTGCCAATGTACTCTTCATTGAGCTATCCAGCATAAATAAAGTTAGTTTATAGTTAAGGTTCCTCCATGGGATGTAATATTGGATCAATAAGAGATAAAATGTTTTAGAACTGATAGTGTTAAACAGTATTAATAAATTTAGTTCAGGTTTTAGATTTCATAACACTAGATCAATAAGAGATGATCCTTACTGGACCTCTAGGAACAACAGTTTAGAACTGATTGTGCTATCCAGTATAAATAAAGTTAGTTTAGTACGGGTTTCCCCTCTGTGATAACATTAGATCAATAAGAAATGATCCTTACTGGACCTCTAGGAAAAACAGTTTAGAACTGATAGAACTATCAAGTATATGAATAAAGTTAGTTTCGTTTAGGTTTCCTCCCGTAGTAACACGTACTGAATCATTAAGAAATGATCCTCATGAGTAGGCCTCTAAGAGGAACAGTTTAGAACTGAATTTTTATAGCTCAGTGATCCTGCTGTAATAAACTTCTATGCTTGCAAAAGTACTAAATATAATTGATTATTTTCTTTAGAGTGTTATGAATCATCATGGTTGGAATGAAGCTCACAAGTTCCAAGGAAACAATTGCACAGAATGAATAAAAGAATGCAGGAAAGATTGGTGGACATGGTATTGATGGAGACGAATAGAGTGATGATGGCAATTCTGATGGAGGTGAAAACATGTTTTGGTGCCAAGGACAATGCAAGGTTTGATTTTTAATAATATGTATAATTGCATAAGATATATTAAGCAATTATGTAATGAGGTTGAGTAGGATATGAGGAATTATTAAGGCAGAGGTTTGTGTTATCCACCTCAGCCTTTAACTTCAGAGGATAACACAAACCTTTCTGTCTTAATAATTTCACATAATCCTACTCGACCTCATTCAATAATTGTTTAGTATTTATATCGGAGTTAGAATAAACACTTGCCTTGTAAACAAGATGCAAGCTGCTGAAGAATTTGTGTTTTCCCACATTTGGCATGAGCAGCGTATAAATTAATGTGACATCATAAGTTTGTATAAGTGTTTTCAATATACGAATCACGAAACAAATTACCTCATAATGACATATATGTGTTTTCAATATTGATTATTCTATGGTGATGTCATAACTCCAAATTTGAACGACTACCGAACAGATATGACGATTTCGTCCACCGCCCTTAACAAATTAAAACTTTTGAATTGCTTTCGATCAATAAAACAGTTTTTGTATCAATGGTAAATAATATGTGAATCATTGATTATCTTTTTGTTCGGGTGACAATTCTTCCCTTCTTCGCCACAGATGCTTGATTGAGTTGATTAATTTTTATTTAGACTTTAACAGCCTTCTACTGGAACACGTTTCACTCTGAAGAATTACAAACACTTTGTTATTATCAGGCAAGTATTGCTAGCTAGCTGTGTAGAAGTTTGCACTCAGTATCAAATGTTTTAACTGTATGTGACAACTCTTTGCAAGGCTGAATTAATTTGGGGAAAAAATGTAAGGGTTGATGGGGAGACTATTAGGGGAGGTGCTGCTATGATCTCTCCAAGTTGACAAAGCTGGTAGAAATATAAATTACCTCACTTTTGTACATTTATATAATTAATTTATATTTGCTTGTCTAGTAATAAGAATGTCATTCAGGAGTAGACACTAATATTGGCTAAAGCAGACACTTATTAGACGAGGTGCAAAAATTCTTGGGGAAGTGCTTAAAATTTCAGGAGAGATGTGAAGTGGTCCCAGGGGCAATGTGTAAACCTCCATTACCTCCCCCCAAAATCTGGCCTTGTGCAACATTGGTCTATATAGACATTGGACTTCTTGTATTGTCAGTGCCTCTTTAAAGTAGACAAGGTCCAGGTTCTGTGACAATACATGGCGAGAAAGATGTCAGGAATTTTGCCACATTCTGTAATACAAGTTCATGGAATTCTGGCATCTATCATGTGCTAAGACAAGGTGCATAAGTGTTATTCATGAGGGTGGGGTTGAACTGTCTTTGGGGGCATACCAACCACTTTTGGTTGATAAAAACAGAGTTTATGAAAAACAACTCTGTTTGATTGATTGGAAAGTTTGAGAAAGTAATTTATCAAAAGAATTGATATGGCCAATACATAAAAAGGGTGGGGTAGGGGGTAGGGTGCTGCTATAGAATAAAAAAGTTTAATGTGTTTACTTTTCTGCAGGTTATTGTAGATGGTTCATTTATCCTCATGACCGTAATCACAGAAGAGAAAAAGGACCACTGGAGTCACTTGAAAGTTTGTGTAGCCATGCATGTCGCATTACGCATGGTGTTATTATGCAAGTTCTGGCCAGTCGATTGCCTTTTCTGGCCAATAGAAATGCTGAACTGACTGTTCCCCCGTTATTCTGATCAGTCAATTGCATAAGAATAGGGGGACATGTTGCACTGCTGAGTGGCCCCATGAGAAAGAAATTATATGGGAATTGAGAATGAAAAAGAATCGATATCGACCTAAAAAGTAAATCACTAGCCCTGTCCACCAGAAGATGTGAAAATTCAAATATGTGTCCCAATGTACGGTATGTCAAAGTCGTCTACAATCAAATTTTCTTTTAGTTTCCACTATTTTTGAATATTTAGTAACATTAATTTTCTCCTTATTTTGTGATTGTAACTGAATATGAGTGAGTTTGTTACCTACTGGAACGGTGTGATGTTCTATGAAGAGAGAATGGCAGCCAGATGAGATCATAAACAGCATAGTTACACGAGACCAAGTGAGCAACCAAATGCAACGATGCTATATATTTCTAGCATGTTTTGTTATGTCACATCTGCTACCTTGTTACAAAGTTTTAACAAAAAATGACCCTGGAGGGGGCCCAATTAGAGTGGACCTAATTGGGTTTTCAGGTTCAATTCCTGGAGACATAGATAGGAGTGCTATAACTGATATACACTAACTTACTTAGTATAGTCAGCAGTACACTAAAGTAAGTACACTAAATATAAAATATAAACTAGTATTAGGTACTTACAGTTTTAACTAAATTTGGTTTAGCTTTTAGATTTAATGACACTGGTCAAGAAGAGATGATCATTACTGGACATCGATCTTGGAAGAACGGTTTAATAATGATGGTGCTATGCAGTATAAATAAAGTTAGTTTAGTTTAGGTTTTCTCCTGAAGTAACACTGGATCAATAAAAGATGATCCTTACTGGACCTCTAGGAAGAACAGTTTAAAACTGATCGAGCTATCCAGTATAAATAAAGTTAGTTTAGTTTAGGTTTCCTCCTGTAGTAATGCTGGATCAATAAGAGATGATCCTTACTGGACCTCTAGGAAGAACAGTTTAGAACTGATAGAGCTATCCAGTATAAATCAAGTTAGTTTAGTTTAGGTTTCCTCTTGTAGTAACACTGGATCAATAAGAGATGATCCTTACTGGACCTCTAGGAAGAACGGTTTAGAACTGATAGAGCTATCCAGTATAAATCAAGTTAGTTTAGTTTAGGTTCCCTCTTGTAGTAACACTGGATCAATAAGAGATGATCCTCATGAGTAGACCTCTAAGAAGAACAGTTTAGAACTGATTTTTATATAGCTCTGTGATTCTGCTGTAATTAACTTTTATGTTTGCAGAAATACTAAATATAATTCATTATTTTCTTTAGAGGGTTATGAATCATGGTTGGGTGAAGCTCACAGGTTCAAAGGAAAAAATTGCACAGGGTGAACAAAAGGATGTGGGAAAGATGGGTGGACATGGCAATGATAGAGACAAATAGAGTGATGATGGCAATTCTGATGGAGGTGAAAACATGTTTTGATGCTAAGGACAAGGCAAGGTAATTTGATTTCTGATAATATGTATAATTCTATTAAACAATTATGTAATGAGGTTGAGTAGGATATGGGGAATTATTAAAGGCAGAGGGTTTGTGTTATCCACCTCAGCCTTTAACTTCAGAGGATAACACAAACCTTTCTGTCTTAATAATTTCACATAATCCTACTCAACCTCATTCAATAATTGTTTAGTATTTATATCGGAGTTAGAATAAACACTTGTCTTGTAAACAAGATGCAAGCTGCTGAAGAATTTGTGTTTTCCCACATTTGGCATGAGCAGCGTATAAATTAATGTGACATCATAAGTTTGTATAAGTGTTTTCAATATACGAATCACGAAACAAATTACCTCATAATGACATATATGTGTTTTCAATATTGATTATTCTATGGTGATGTCATAACTCCAAATTTGAACGACTACCGAACAGATATGACGATTTCATCCACCGCCCTCAACAAATTAAAACTTTTGAATTGCTTTCGATCAATAAAACAGTTTTTGTATCAATGGTAAATAATATGTGAATCATTGATTATCTTTTTGTTCGGGTGACAATTCTTCCCTTCTTCGCCACAGATGCTTGATTGAGTTGATTAATTTTTATTTAGACTTTAACAGCCTTCTACTGGAACACGTTTCACTCTGAAGAATTACAAACACTTTGTTATTATCAGGCAAGTATTGCTAGCTAGCTGTATAGAAGTTTGCACTCAGTATCAAATGTTTTAACTGTATGTTACAACTCTTTGCAAGGCTGAATTAATTTGGGGAAAAAATGTAAGGGTTGATGGGCAGACTATTAGGGGAGGTGCTGCTATGATCTCTCCAAGTTGACAAAGCTGGTAGAAATATAAATTACCTCACTTTTGTACATTTATATAATTAATTTATATTTGCTTGTCTAGTAATAAGAATGTCATTCAGCAGTAGACACTAATATTGGCTAAAGCAGACACTTATTAGACGAGGTGCAAAAATTCTTGGGGAAGTGCTTAAAATTTCAGGAGAGGTGTGAAGTGGTCCCAGGGGCAATGTGTAAACCTCCCTGACCTCCCCCAAAGTCTGGTCTTGTGCAACATTGGTCTATATAGACATTGGACTTCTTGTATTGTCAGTGCCACTTTAAAGTAGACAAGGTCCAGGTTCTGTGACAATACATGGCGAGAAAGATGGCAGGAATTTTGCCACATTCTCTGATACAAGTTCATGGAATTCTGGCATCTATCATGTGCTAAGACAAGGTCCATAAGTGTTATTCGTGAGGTGGGGTTGAACCATAGAAATAATAGATATACTAATAATAATATCTATTATTTCTATGGGTTGAACCGTCTTTGGGGGCATACCAACCACTTTTGGTTGATAAAAACAGAGTTTATGAAAAACAACTCTGTTTGATTGATTGGAAAGTTTGAGAAATTAATTTATCAAAAGAATTGATATCGCCAGTATATAAAAAGGGTGGGGTAGGGGGTGGGGTGCTGCTATAGAATAAAAAAGTTAAATGAGTTTACTTTTCTGCAGGTTATTGTAGATGGTTCATTTATCCTCATGACCGTAATCACAGAAGAGAAAAAGGACCACTCGAGTCACTTGAAAGTTTGTGTAGCCATGCATGTCGCATTACGCATGGTGTTATTATGCAAGTTTTTGGCCAGTCGATGGCCTTTTCTGGCCAATAGAAATGCTGAACTGACTGTTCCCCCATTATTCTGATCAGTCAATTGCATAAGAATAGGGGGACATGTTGCACTGCTGAGTGGCCCCATGAGAAAGAATTGATATGACAATTGAGAATGAAAAAGAATCGATATCGACCTAAAAAGTAATTCACTAGCCCTGTCCACCAGAAGATGTGAAAATTCAAATATGTGTCCCAATGTACGGTATGTCAAAGTAGTCTACAATCAAATTTTCGTTTAGTTTCCAATATTTTTGAATATTTAGTAACATTAATTTTCTCCTTATTTTGTGATGGTAACTGAATATGAGTGAGTTTGTTACCTACTGGAACGACGTGGTGTTCTATGAAGAGAGAATGGCAGCCAGATGAGATCATAAACAGCATAGTTACACGAGACCAAGTGACGAACCAAATGCAACGATGCTATATATTTCTAGCATGTTTTGTTATGTCACATCTGCTACCTTGTTACTAAGTTTTAACAAAAAATGACCCTGGAGGGGGCCCAATTAGAGTGGACCTAATTGGGTTTTCAGGTTCAATTCCTGGAGACATAGATAGGAGTGCTATAACTGATATACACTAACTTACTTAGTATAGTCAGCAGTACACTAAAGTAAGTACACTAAATATAAAATATAAACTAGTATTAGGTACTTACAGTCTTAACTAAATTTGGTTTAGCTTTTAGATTTAATAACACTGGTCAAGAAGAGATGATCATTACTGGACATCGATCTTGGAAGAACGGTTTAATAATGATGGTGCTATGCAGTATAAATAAAGTTAGTTTAGTTTAGGTTTCCTCCTGAAGTAACACTGGATCAATAAAAGATGATCCTTACTGGACCTCTAGGAAGAACAGTTTAAAACTGATCGAGCTATCCAGTATAAATAAAGTTAGTTTAGTTTAGGTTTCCTCCTGTAGTAACACTGGATCAATAAGAGATGATCCTTACTGGACCTCTAGGAAGAACAGTTTAGAACTGATAGAGCTATCCAGTATAAATAAAGTTAGTTTAGTTTTGGTCTCCTCCTGAAGTAACACTGGGTCAATAAGAGATGATCCGCACGAGTAGACCTCTAAGAAGAACAGTGTTTAGAACTGATTTTATATAGCTGTGATCCTGCTGTAATTAACATCTATGTTTGCAGAAATACTTGTGTAATTGAATATTTTCTTTAGAGGGTTATGTCTTCCCTAATGAATCATCATGGTTCGGTGAAGCGCACAGGTTCAAAGGAAAATATTGCATATAATGAATAAAAGGATGCAGAAAAGATGGGTGGAGATGGCAATGATGGAGATGGCAATGATGGAGATGAATAGAGTGATGATGGCAATTCTGATGGAGGCGAAAACATGTTTTGGTGCTAAGGACAATAATGCAAGGTTTGATTTATAATAATATTATAATTCTATAAGATATTTTAAACAATCACTCAATGAGGTTGAGGATATGAGGAATTATTAAGGCAGAGGTTTGTGTTATCCACCTCAGCCTTCGGCTTTAGCACGTAATGCAAACTGAGACCTTAATAATTTCTCATATCCTACTCGACCTCATTCAATAATTGTTGAGTATTTATATCGGACTCAGAATAAATGCTTGCCTTGTAAACAAGATGCAAGCTACTGAACAATTTGTATTAGCAGAATTAATACATGATAATCATAAATAGCATGATAACACGAGACTAACCGAAGGCACGATGCTATATACTTCTACCATGTTTTGTTATGTCACACCTGTAACCTTGTTACAAAGTTTTAACAAACAAATGCCCCTGGAGGGGACCCAATTAGAGTGGACCTAATTGGGTTTTCAGGTTCAATTCCTGAAGACATAGATAGATGTGCACTAGCTGATATACATGTACTAACTATACTTAGTATAGTTAGCTGAGGTAAGTATACTAAATATAAAATAGTACTAAGGTACTAACAGTAGTTTATAGTAATCCAACTAGCTTTATATGACATGCGTAGAAAGTAAGTCAAATCCACAAAAGTTAGTATACTAGAGTTACCTTAGTTAACTAAAGTAAGTCTAGTCTACCTAAGTGGTAGACTAGAGTTACGTTAGATAACTAAGGTAGTTCTATCTTAGATAGTATCTAAGTGCTTGTACTAGTACAAGCACTTAGATACTTACAGTTCTAACTAATCCCACTAACCACCCCACCACCCTTACCACCCCATAGAATTTCACAAACTTATACTTCTCACTATCGTCTACTTATTACGGTTACCATTAGGTAACTTTATATGACATGCGTAGAAAGTAAGTCAAATCTACAAAAGTTAGTATACTAGTTAGTATAGAGTACCGTTAACTCTACCTTAGTTAACTAACGTAACTCTAGTCTACCACTAAGGTAGACTAGACTTACTTTAGTTAACTAAGGTAACTCTAGTATACTAACTTTTGTGGATTTGACTTACTTTCTACGCATGTCATATAAAGCTAGTTGGATTACTATAAACTACTGTTAGTACCTTAGTACTATTTACTCCGCCTGCCGTAGGCGAGGCGGAGTTTTAAATTCGCCCCGTTTCTGTTTTTTTTTTTAATTTTTTTTCGGTGTCAGAAGTCGGTGCAGCGCTCATGGGTGATACCGCTGGCACAAACCGCGTGAGCCGACCTAAACACGGCGTTTAAACTCAATTTCTAGCGAAATGTGTCTACAAAACACGCATTTAAACGTGCATGCTAGAACATCTAAACCGCAAGAAGGTTTTACGTGCAAAGATTCTCATGCAAAATGCTTTAAAACGACAAATTCCAGCGATGTGTCGCGGTGAAGTTTTGAGAGCGTGTTTCCGTCATTTTCTGGTTTATTCCTACTTTTAAGGAAATTTAGAAATTTCTACACAAGAATCAAACGCAAATTCTACTGAAATATCTACATACATACAAAATGAAGATCGGTGAAGGAACTTCGCAAAAATATTCATTTTTGTACTTTCGAACGGCGTTTTTCCTATGCTTTTGACTGAAAACACGACGAACGACACTTGCCAGAGCAATTTGCGTGGCGCGTGGAATGACGTGAGCACGGGGACACAAAAATTGAGGTTATTGAGTGCGAGTTCCCTATCTGTATATGTCTGATCTGTGATACAGCTTCTTCTGAATCAGGAACAAGGAACTTGCTCGGAGCATGTCGACACAAAGTGGTAGTTTCGGCGTTCCTCGGAATTCGTCGGTTTCCGACGCTGCTCGAAGATTTTCCGAATACTATTTTTTCAAAATTTTTCTCTAGCTCGAAGATTTTGCTCCTTGAAAGTCCTCTAAATTTTCATGCATCCTAACTTTGTTTTAAGGTAATATGCTTTATTTTCTATCATTATTTGTAGCAAAGTACTTAGATTGTGCATAGAGATCGATTTTTGAGAGATCAGACTGGAAATAAGTACAATTTTCGAGTATTGTAAGTTTGTGCTTTCCAAGCATGGCTATGGTCGCATGTAAGATTAAGGCTACCGTTTTCAGTTGAAGTTGGTTCGATAATAATACCATGAAATCCGCTATAGAAACTGAATGAGGTCTTGAATTGTTGAGATTGTCGAAGAAAGTATGCTGAGACAGTTCTATGTATAGAGTTCTGGTTCAAATTTATTGAAAAAAGGCAATTTAATTTTAATTTTGTGAATTTCTATTACAAAACATGCCTTGGACTGTCGACCAATTGATTTCGTCAGGCGATTACAGACTTGTGAGAGGAGGGGGGTAGCCTAATTACTAAAATGTAGTGAAAAAAGGACTTTCCATCTAATGGTGGGAGCAGGTTGGCGGGAACACTGGAGAATAAAGGTCCTGTCACAATGCAATTTTTCTTGCAACTTGAAATGCAATTCTACTATTGGGAGATGTAAAATTGGCAAATGCAAGTTTCCATCACAGTTTGCTGGGGTTTTTTAACGCACCAAACATTTGTCACAAATTTACTTAAGAGTAGATTTTCCCTGTAGCAAAAAAGATGGCAAATGTCGATTTTACCAGAGTGCATGGCAGTCTGAAATTGTTTAAAAAGGCAAATTAACGTCTTTTGAAGAACAGACAGAAGACAATAGGTTATTTTCACACTTGTGTTAAAATTTCAATCCAGTAGCTTTGCTTCTTGTCATCTTTTCCCACGTATTCTTTCTTGATACCTGCAATGCATTCTGGTAAAATCGACATGTCGCCATCTTTTTTGCTACGGTGAATACAAGGAAAAGTGCACCGTGTGACAGGGCCTTAAGGGTAAGAGGTGGATAGAGAAGGAGACGGAGCAGTTACAAGTGCAAGAAAAATTGCACCGTGTGACAGGGCCTTGAGGGTGGGAGGTGGATAGGAGGAGACGGAGCAGGATGTGGGAGTCGTGCAAGGTCGGGATGTTAAAAAAGAACAAGGAATGTTATGTTTTTAATGCCTTTTAGACTTTTCTTGAGGCAATTAAAATTCAAACTGTCAAATCCAAACACTGTACAGAATGGCCGACTTTACGTGGTCTTTAGTTTTTACACAACCACTTGCATTGTTATCTTTTGCAGTTTGTTTACCATTTCAGTTATCTATCTTCAATAGAATTCTTTGAAATTTGTTTGTAGATCGACAAAATGCTTAACCTCCTCTCAACAACTGGCAGATTATGAAAAATGAAATTGTTAAAGGTATTGGAATATTGCATGTACAATATTGAATATGGGACAATTTGGGATGGTATAATTTTGGACATGACGGTTTCATTCTCACCTAATTTGACGATTATTTTGTGGGTACACATACCGTGGAATCTCATGTGCTCCAGAAGCATTTTAATCTTAGAAAAAGTCAAATAATGATGAACTGTGTTTTAAAAGAAAGTTAGAATCTTATTTGGTTCAAATCAATTGAATTATGGCCCAAGAGTTCATGAAAACACATACAAAAGGCTTTCTTAAAAAACTGAAATATCAAATCTAGCAATTTTATATGTTATGCCTCTAAACAACACAATTCTGTTTCTAAAAATTGGTACCCTACTAGACCTATATGCATGATTATACTAATTTGGACATATTTATTTTTACCCATTAAAATATAAATTTGTGTTTAATCATTCGTGTTTGTCATTATTTGACTTTGTAATGTTGGTTAAACATAAGGAGATTGAGGTGACTTTGCCAGAAACAAAAACATCCATTATTATACTAAAATTTCAATATATGTAGCAATTAAAACTAACCACAGGAAATATATTTCTACTTTTTAATTGAAATGTTTCTGTTATATGCACTATATCATATTTTTGATAAAAAATTACAACACCTATGTTATTTCCTGGTTTACTATCTCAATCATCTTTTGTTTAAGCTGGCTTTGAGTGTTCATTTGAAAGTTTGGAAAGTTCATTTGAAAATCACAATAGTTCTCAATGTTATATTGGACCCTTTAAAGTTAAAAAAATACTTTGTAATATTTTATACTACTGGTAATTTATCTTAGATACAGACTTTGTGATTTTGTACTAGAATGTTGACTTTCAAACTTTAAGATGAACTACTTATTAAGGACAAAATAAGCTAGCATATTGTCTTTTGTTTACAAAGTGGAACTTGTTTGGAATTGAGATGAACTGATGCAGTTGTTCTTTAACTTTATCAATTAATTACATATCTTAAATGAAAAAGAAAACCACAACTTGCCAAATAAATTCTGTGGGCTCTTTTTATTAGCAAAGAAAAGATGTGGCGGATGTAAGAATTTAAGAGTAAAAAAGTTTCCTTGGACTAAAAAAATTGACAGTATGCCAGATTTTCTAGATAAACAAGCAGTACAGATGTTGGCCAATAATAAGTATAAGTAACTACAATTTTTAATTTTAAAAGTTTTCTATTGATGCCTGGATACAGTAAATACTTTACCAGAGTTCTTCGTATTACATCGACTTGAAAAAGTTTTAAGTCACATGAAGCTTTTAGTTGATACTATGCAATTTCAAATTTTACAGACTTCTTAATTAACATGCCAAATTTACCTTGTTGAACATAAGGTCTTTCCTGAGAAAAAGTAAAACTGTCTGGCATTATATGGAGTAGAATAATTTAAATTAGTTTGAGACTTTGATTTGATAACAATTTTGATTTGTACTATTTACAATACAAGTGACCGGGTTGTATCGGATATAGAAACCCAAGCTGAAGGCGAGATATCTGACATACACAGATGCGAATGTTGTAAATGGCTTGTGAAACTCGTCAATTTTATACATCAGATCTATAGCAAAGTGATTTTGAAAATACCGATTCTGTAAGATGAGAAAATGATTTCTTTTGTGTTTCCTGTATGATTTATTACTTTATAAGTTTCTTAATTAAAATTACAACATATTGCCTACTGGAACTTTTTATATTGTTTGGTTGTGGTGAATTTGTATTTTGGCAATTGAAATATTTCTGAATTTGTATGTGCATTTCCTTTGCTTCAGTTCAAGTTTACATTTCAAATATTCCACTTTGTAATACTTGCGTGGTAATAATAATATAAGAAAACAGGTTTACATGGCTCTTGAATATAGTCTTTTCAACAAGTAAGTAAAGATGAATTTATACTTCAAAGAGATATGTTCCTAACCTGACAATGGTACCTTCCAAAAAGACTAAATTTAAATTGATTCTTCGAATAAATTTTTTACTTTTCAATCCAAGATCAATCTAAGTTATGTATTTCTACTTTTATTTTGGTCTCTTTAACACTGAAACTATCAATTGTATATAAAGCAACTTCACTATCGAGTGACTTCATTAGTTGCTGGGCAAAGCCAAAGCATTGATTTTTCGGCTGTTTTCAATGAAAAATAGAATTTTGCCCAAAGTTATCTCAAATAAATTATCACAATTTGAACAAAAAGCTTCTGTTCTTGTGCCCACCAGAAAAATGAGATGTCTGAGACTTTCTTTGTATTTTTTTGCGAAAAGTAGATCGCATGCACTGTTATGCAAAGAAAAGTGTAAGAGATTGGTTTCTGAAAAATGTCGTGCTACACACAATATTCTAAAAATGCTTGGTTTTTATTCTATGTATTTTTGAATTTTTTGTTAAAAAAAATAAAGGTAGCAATGTTTAGTGCATTTCACATTGTCAGGTTAGAAACGCAATAAGAAAAATGTGGCTCCGAACATTACAGCTTGGTCAATTTGGAATTTATAAAAAAATCGTTTCTTCGTTGTTTTTCGACGTTTTGAAGGGTTGTTTCGAGTACAAAAAAGTATTTTTAGGAAGCATTATGTGCCCACGTTACATGTCTCAAAGCCATCAAAATTCGTTGGTAATTCGTGCATGTATTTTTTCTGACTTATAAAAGCACAATTGATTAAAAATGATATTTTTCTTTTGACAAAAATACCTTTCTTCTGTGAGGCTGGCTGTATTTGAAAAAGCGTTGGTCAACGCTCCGCCAAAACTCGTGGGTTTTCTCCGGGTACTCCGGTTCTTCCCACTGGGAGAGTTGACAGGGTAGTTACATATGGTTATAAAAATGTGACTAACTTTTGAAAACCTTTCTACTTAGACTTGTTAAGCCTTCTCGTCATCTCTATCAGTTGCATGTTTTGAGCCACATGTTTTTCTTTGTAATTGTGAAACAACTCGTTATATGCTGGGTAAACCTTTGCAAAACTCTCAAAATTTATCACTTCAAGTTGTTTCATTGTTATAATATATTTTGAAGTATAAACATTTACTTACGTTGAAAAGACCCAAGTTTTTTAGGACTTTGTTCATTCACTTGTGTTATTGTTCTCTCTGCCATGTTCTGTTTTCTTCTGTTGTTATTTTAATAAGTACAATGTGTGGTAGTTAATCTCTTTTTATTGTTATTCAAATTGTATGTAATCTTTACAAATTTTTTCAATAAATTGTTTACAAAATTTACTTGTGACCCCTTTTTAATTAAAAATTCAATTCCCATGGGAATTGAGAAATTGAATAAAAAAAAATCCCCCTACCCCGGCCAGCTCCCCAAGTGCCACTTCCACCTAAGTAGAAGTACTTATACATGTAGTACAAGTACTTCTACTTATTCACGGTGGAAGTAGCACTCGGAGAACTGGCCGGGGTAGCCGGCAAAGAGAAGACCAACTTTGCAAGTGCTAATACAATTGCTAAGTTGATCTTCCCTAGAGAGCAGCCGCGCGTACCTAACAAATTAAAACAACAAACGTTAGTGACTTAAGTACTTAGCATGCAAATTTGATTCCCAAAGCCAAAATGTCAAGTGCCCCCCGCTGATCCTACCAACTGTCTACCTGCCTCAGTTCTAAGCTGTCTTCCTCAGTTCTAAGCTCCTGCATTCCATTCGTTACCTTCACTTTCCTCACCATCGCACAGTCACTCACAGCTGATAAACCCGCATGCACCACCACCACCCCGACTGCCACCCAATTTTGAAAATTAAAAGAGTTAAAATTTCGGTAAAGTATGCATTTTAAATGCAATTTATTTGGATATTTTAGATCAAACGTAAACAGAAAAAGCTCGTACATAAAAACAGGTGAGAATTCTATTTAAAATTTGCTTGCAAAATATAAAACTTAATTCGCATTTTTCTTAGTTAATATTATAGATCAATTTAGTTGATGTTGAAACCTACTCTTAACTGTTTTGTTAGAAGTGACGACAGATTTTGGTTTTTAAGCATACTTTCAAAAATTTTAATTCCTTTAATAAACCTAATCCCATGCAACTTACACACGGCGCACACCCTCGCAGTCCATACATTTAGCTAATAAATTACGTTATAAACAAAAAAGCAAAATAAAAAGATAAATTACGTTATCTCTAGCTACTTAAACCCACTTAGACTGAGTTTTTGATTGAATTTTCAAACGTAAAACCTTAGCTGAATGGGCATGGGCTTTTCGTTGTGTTAACTGTTCCGGAGTAAATATAAACCTGGGGCCGGTTGTATCAAAGGCGTTTAGCTTAAACGGTGGATAAGTGAAATTTAAAAATCAGTTTTACACCTAGTACGGAACCGAAATTATGAGTTGAAATAGAATAAATATTTAGTTTTATATATAATTGTTCTTCTCAGGTCAAATAACTTCAGCTGGTTTGTTTATACAACATGGAAACGTGTTTCATATTTTTGACTTATCCACCGTTTAAGCTAAACGCCTTTGATACAACCGGCCCCTGATACTTACCAAAGTCCAAGGCTGGGTCAAATAAGCATGAGAATTAGGCAAAAATAAAAAGCAATTGAAACTCAACAGATTCACTAAAGTTGTTTTTTTTTTGGCAACTTATATCCTTAAGTGTAGATGACATGCAATTTTTAATGCCGTAATTCTCACACTTATTTAACCGAAACGCCTTCATTTGCATGGTACCTCGCAGCTGCTCTCAAACCACCTTCGTAATTTGCTTTAGTGTACACAAACAATGACTTCATTGTTCCTGCTTACCAAAACAAATCTGAAAGCACCAAGATACTTATCATATTAATAATCAAAGAGGATTCGCATTATGCAGTAATTACCATAAACAGACGCATCACCATTGAAACAAAGCATGCTGTATTCCCATGGGAATTTAAAATGCACAAAAAAATATAATGATCCTACTGATTTGCATGGATGTATGAACCAAATTAGCTAAGAAACAAAGAAATGATATATTCCCTTGGGAATTTAATGTAGCAAAAAGATGGCGGGTGTTGATTTTACCAGAATGCCTTGCGGTCTGAAATCGTTTAAAAACTTAAGGTAAATTAACCTCGTTTGAGGAACAGACAGATAGGTTATTTTGTCACTTGTGTTAAAATTCCGTCCATTAGCTTATCTTAAATATCATTTCACTGGTATTCTTGATTGATACCCGCATTAAATTCTGGTAAAATCGACATGCCACCATTTGTTTTGCTACGGTGAATTGGAATACAAGTCACATTTTCTCGCTTTTTAACCAGAGAACACATTCTTTAAAGGTAGAACGACGGAATTGATCGTTTGCAATCGACGCCATCTTTGTTGACGTTTGAAACACATGGCAACCACAAAGTATCTATTCATTATATCTGATCCTATCGAGCCATACATCTTTAAAGTATCATTCATAATACGCTAAAACTAACGATGAAATAGTAAATTGACACAAGTACTTCGCTGTAAACAGCTGAAGTAATCTGCAGAGTCAACCAAGATGGCGCCCAATCACACGAAATGACGTCATGTGCAAACCAAGAATAGTGACCAAATGCATCAACTATAATTTAGTGGCATTATTACGAAACTTATTTTTGTAAAACGTTCAATCCTACATGTTATTTTGTTTTGTTTTTAGAAATATCCAAATCCAAATGTTAGAGACGAAATTTCCAGGCGTTAAGGTATTGTTTCTTTAAAAAATATTGTCGACATTTACCATATTTTTACCTGTTTTTTGACTCGAAAATTGACTGCCAAACTCCTAGATATTCTATTTAATTATTTTGTTGAATGTATTTGATATCAATGTTATTTCAATCCAATTTTTTTCACTTAATTTGCTGTCTTTTCTTTTTCATTAACGAGAAATATCTATTAAATCCTCTTTGATCCCTCAATAATAAGTATCTTGTTTTCTACTAACTTGCACATTACCACTACTTTCTATTACAATGTCGTGTCTTCTCATTCTTGTGGATTGTTGTTTTGTGGGTCTTGTCGTCCAGGATCGTTCATTCTTTTCTTTTCTTGTGCGTTTTTTTCACATCCCATCACCCTTTGCAATAGTAGAAAGAATTAAATCATGAGATGATAGTTACGAGTAATTTATAAACTATAACATATTAAACAATTATTGGATGAGGTTTTTGTGATATGCGGAATTATCAATGTCGAGGTAAGAGTTATCAGCCGAGCCGAAGGCGAGTCAGATAACTCTTACCAAGACATTGATAATTTTGCATATCACAAAAACCGAATCCGATAATTGCTTTATTATACATTGTAAGTCTTTTTCCTCGAGCAATTGACGAATTTCGCCTTCGGAAGAGCTTAAAAAGCAAGATGCCATAACATGAAACAGAAAATATCGAAAAAATGTTGTTGCCATGCCAACCATTGATGCCAACGAATACCGCATACTGTAATAATCTGCACCGTAGGCTCAACATGCAGATAACTCAGTTATCTGCTAGCAGATAACTGAGCCATAGAATAAGAATACATAGAAGGGCCACTCGCGTCGGAGCCTTTGGAGTTTTTGAAGCCGCGCATGTCGCATTACGCACGTTATTAGCATTTTCTTAGCCAGTCAATTGCATTTTCTGGCCAATAGGAATGCTGAACTGGCTGGTGGCAGCCAGTAAACTGCATAAACATAGTGTGACATGTTGCACTGCTGAGTGGCCCTTCTATGTATTCTTATTGTATGACTGAGTTATCTGCAGATTGTGTGATAGTCGCATTTATCTGCATACAACAGACCAATCACAACGCATAAAACAACTGCAATGTATAGTAATTAACACTTATTGACTGAGACCGAGGGAAACAGTATGTTTTGTGGACCAGAGACTGTCGATGTCGAGGGTCCACAAAACATACTGCTTTCCCGAGGTCTCAGTCAATAAGTATTTTATTATATACTGAGTGCCAAAAGAGAAGAAAAGTACCACAAATCAATCAAACATGTGTAAAAAGGATTACCTTTTACCTGACATGGCTACGTGAGGCTTTGTGGATTTGTTGTCTACCGGTGAATAAAAGTAATGTCCACCGCTTAGCTACGTTGCCAGGGAGACAATAGAATTTCTCCACTATCACGTGATACGTTCTTAACCAATAAGAAACAGGAATAAATGAACTTTGACACTCAGTATATTATAAAATAGTATTAATTAGGCCGGCCAAATTATTGTGTAAGCTGTTAATATGAAATTTTTTTATTAAAATCTCGAGAATCATTAATAAATCGTGAGCAAAACACAAAAGAAAATCATAGCCGTGAAGGAGTCTTTATTTCTCACACGCGCACAACTTGCAGCTACCCTAATTTATGAATTTAGATTAAAATATCTCGAGAATTAAACAACACGTAAGGAATGTGTAAATTCTTAAAGCTCTTTCGAACAATAAAAATTAATATCTCGCACTAATCTCTCTCAAAAGCTCTCTCAAATTTATTGCCGATATCTCTTTGAGAATTACTGTGCACGTGAAATGTAACTTATATCAAAACTAGCTTACTTCAAGCTGTTTGGGAATCAAGATTTTACGTGTCAACGAGATCAAATATGAATCTAAGATGGCAGACAGCGCATTAAATTTCTATCTTTACGACCAACTCCCCAACGAAAGGCTTTAATTCGCTCGAAAGTCGAATTTTGTTTTTTTTTATTGTTTCAGGTAGTGAAAGATCCTGTGTGCTTTTTACAGTACTACCGACACTAGCAACGTTAGTGCGAGATGTTAATTTTTATTGAAACAAAAGCTGAACTGCTAAAAAAATGGAAACGACAAGATAAAATAAAAAACTTACTTTCACTCTATCTTTGGATCTTCTTGGCTTCGGTTGTTCTCGTTTCATCATGCTGTTTATGGTTTCATCTGGTTGGCGCACTCTCTTCATGGAGCATCAAGGCGGTCCAGTAGGTAACTAGCTCACTCGTGTCCAGTCAACCAACATAAAATAAGGAGAAAATTAATGTTACAAAATATTTTAGAATATAGGACACTAAGCTTTAATTGAATTGACTTTAACAAACCGTACATTGTGATAGTATTTGCATCTTAACATCTGATGGAGACGGCTTGTGATTTACTTCTTATGTCGATATGAATTCTTTCCCATCTTGTTGCATCATTAGTTGATGGTCGTTGTATTCACTTTTTACTTGGCATTCTTTGAAAAAAAAATTACGATGTTCAGAAAACTGTTTACAAGATAAGCAAAGAAAACTACGTTCACAAGCATTAGAGAGGACTAAGTAATTATAATAGGCGTGACAGGTCACAGAGGTTAGTCGACGAAGAAACTCATGGACAAATTCCCGGCATGATGATACCCCGATAGCAAGAAATACAGCAAGTGTAGAACGTGTACGTGTGAGCTTAAACTGTATGTATGCAACTCCAAGAAAAGCGCAACACAAAATGGCGGAATTTAAAGACATTTCTGGTGTCATTTCCAGTTCCCTAACTTTCGCGGACAAATATATTTATATATTTTTCTCAAATTTTTTTGAAGTAAATCTAGATGGATTTTGTGAATAAACAAATTAAAAAAAGTATTGCCCACGTTAGGAAACTAGAACGGGCGCCCAAGAATGCCCACAATTTCTCCAATCTGGATTATATTTATTGATTGCGCAAATGACTGATAAAAAATAAGAGAGTAATAAAATACCAAATGGTTTCCTCTTCAAGATAGTGTCATACATGCGCGCGGCATTTCGGGATATTTGGGAAAACTCGTGTTGAAGTTGAACCTAAGGCAACATGCCAAGTACATGGATGACGCTATCCTGCTCAGGAAACTATTTAGTAATTGTCTTACAAAATGATGACAGTGAAACACAAGTCAACGCCACGGCATTTAAATTTCTCGTGTAGGATTGTTTGATCCTGCACAGTAATAGCCAAGTGGCGCAATCGTCAGAGCAAACGCCTATCACATGTGAGGTCGTGGGTTCAATCCTTACTTCAGACTCGTGACACCCATGTGAGGAGTTAGTCAGTCGTGGGTTTATTCCGGGTACTCCGGTTTGCGAATGTTGACTGGATGGTTAAAATTGTAAAATATCAGTAATCACCGGAACACGGGTACTTAACTAAACTGCTGACGATGAGGCGGAACTCATAATGAATTAATGAAAATGTGTTTCACTGTAGTTATCATATAATGTAATTGCCAAGCTGAATGAATAATTCTCCAGTAACTACGTCATATGAATAACTTACAATTATGAGAGTAGTGGGGGGGGGGGGCAGCATAAAGATTGAAGTAGTGTCAAGGAAGGGGTACTACCCTGACGGGTACTAGGCGAAGAAGTAGAGTAAACAGGAGGAAGAAGATTAAATTGGAGTAAATAAGGGGGATTGGGGTAAAGAAGGGGAGAAGCAGGATAAAGAAACCAGTGGAAGGGGGTGCTATCCTGGAAGGAGTACCCGGGAAAGAAGAGGGTGAACAGGAGGAAAAGTAGATTGGAGTACAGAAAGGGGAAATTAAACGGATCAGGAAATTCAGACTTGCAATTCAAGTGAAAGGCAGCTCATTGGTCATGTAAACACTCGTTAAATCATGGTTCTCGCTTGCCTTTAGCTTGGAATCATCTTTGAATTTGAACTGAAAGTATGAATTTGCATGTTTCTTGTATAGAGTGCAGTGTATCAGAACAGAAGAGGTTTTGAAGAAAAAGAAAGAAAGAATAAAAGTAAGTTAAAATTTGTAAAGAATAATGAAGAAACTATTGGTACAGCACTTGATACATGATGATAATCATCATTATAAACTCTCTATTAATCCGGGGGGGGGGTATAATAGAGAATTTGCAATGATAGTAAGTATATTGTAATATTTGGGTTTTTACCACTAAATCCTCTTGAAAGTTCTTTTTGGCTGTGGCTTCTCTCATCACAGTTGTCTGTGCTTGTCTTGCAAAATCTCTGGAATATCTATAACGTGAAGGTCAATATTTAAGATTAGAAAAATAGAAACCGTAAAATAGAAAGAAATTTAAATGGTGGCGAATACTTTTTACGGTCTTGCTGGCATGACAAAAAGAGAGTATAGATTTATAAGATCATGTTGATTTATCCTTTATCTGAACTATATTTAACTTAGATTTTAAAATAGATTTCACCCTGGTAAGCAGACCGAATGGGTTTTCAAACAAGATAACATTTAATGACTAAAACGTGCACAGAATAGTTAGAGAATGCTTACATGTCGAATAAAAATCCAATACTTTTAATGTCCAACTACACAATAGCGATTTTCGTTGCATTTCTAGACTGGAGAAGAAGACGACGCCATTTTGATTTTGATTTCTCCCGACAACGGCAGATTTGTCTTCGCAATTTTTTTCCATTTCTTCGTCGTTTCAGCTCCAATTTGCTCGTTGTGTTTCTTTCGTACCTTCCTCGCCATTTCCGTACAACCAATGGACATTTATACTCAAGATTAAGACTGTATTGAGACTTTCAAAATGTTCGTCAGGAGACATAAAAATCGAAGCTTCTTCTTCGGGTTGCAGAAGCAAATGACGTCAGACGACCTTTGTCCGCCAGCAAATACCCGTATGTATAACATTCAATGATCTTTTTAGGAAGCTGAAAATCAGTTTTTATTGCGCGAACGAAATGTTTTTGCCATTATTTCTTACTCAGGTCTTTGTTCTACTACTTTACTTCCAGTTTAGTTAGGTAACTTGCCAAAAGAAACGCCTGTAAGGGACAATTTTGCATTTTTTTTTTATTTCGATGCTGATGAAGAAGAGAAGACTCGTTAGAGCTTTCATTGGCAAATATCTTTCCCTCCGTGGCCGAGAGGTAAAGACAACTGTCTTGACTTCGATTTTGGGTGGATCGAGGACCGGTCCAGTTCAACTGAGTTTGGTAAGAATTTAATTCTGATCGGTGCTCGATCCACCCAAAACTGAATTCAAAGCTGGGCGTGGAGTGCAGGAAAACACTAGGCAGTACCGCGAGGCCAAGGAGGCAAACGTTATTTTCCTAGTGTTGTTAACTAATATTTAAGCAAATTTCATTAACTTGACTGTTGGGGACAGACCTGTAAAGTTGGTGCATTGAAGACTTCTCGTCGTTATTTCCCTTCGTTCAAGAAGACAAGTTGTCTTCATCGAGAAATAACGACGAGAAGACTTCAAGACACCACTAAACCACTACACTTTAAAGCTACAGTGTAGTGGTTTAGCTAGCTAAACCACTACACTGTGCCAATAATATATGGCTGACTTCTTCCTAACGCTTACGGTACGACCATGGATGCGCAAAGATGCGCAAACACATTAAAGCCTTGAAAGCAAGTGTTTTCTTTTAGGAAAGAATCAAGGACGACAACGCTTACTAAATCAAAGCCGTCTAGTCATGTTTTAGGTACTTCAGCTATGTTTAACGATCTTTTACCAGATCTTTGCAAGAGGAAAAGTAAAATTTTGCATCATTATTATTAACTTTCCGTCAGTCGTTTCTTTCTTGATCGAGCATTATATGCCATTGTGTTCAGTGTCCTTGATATAGGAGCCATATACTTATGGCCTTGGGTTTAATTCCCAAACACTGAATGGCAGTGTTTTGCTCTTCCAATGAGATAACAAGATGGCACTGTAGAACGCGTGGTTTTATATAAGCTACGAGCGTCAAGATATCCTTGATAGGTAACTATTGATCCTACAATGGACACTTATGTTCACTGCCAATAGGAACGTTTTCAACTCACAGCTTGTACATAATGGATTTTATAGGTTGTGTCACAAGGAAACTGCAGTTCGGTCGTAAAATCAACTTGTTTTCAAGGTTGCCGGGTTTTAAACATTACTGACACTGTTAATGTTGTAGCTCGGAATTGTAAAACAACGGCGGCAATGCAGTTTTCTTGTGCCATAACCTGTAAAATGGGTGGTTTTATCATTTATGTAAGCTACGACCGCCAAGCTTTATCCTTGATAGGAAACAATTGATCCCACCAACGACATTTGTATTCTCTACCGATAGGAACGTTTGAGACTTACAGCTTGTACATAACGCATTTTATCGGTGAGTCGTAAAACCAACCTGTTACTGCTCAGCAAACTACCAGTTCCCTCGATCAACGATAGTCGATGAAGCTTGGCGCTCGTAGGTTGTGTAAAACCAAGCATTTTACAGGTTATAGCCAGGTTAGCAGTATCTGCAATGTTTCAAAGCAACCACGAATAGAAACTGACAGCCAACGTTCTGAGTTAAGGTTTGTAGAATATACTACATGATTAGTTACAGCATGACCAGGCATATAGTAAATAACGCATTGCCATCTTGTTCCAAAGTTATCTTATTACTTGAAAGAGCTGAAGACTGCCATGCAGTGTTTGGGAATCAAACCCAAGGCCATAAATACATGACTCCTATATCAAGGACACTGAACACAATGACATATAAAGCTCGATCAAGAAAGAAACGACCGACGGAAAGTCAATAGTATATGCAAACTTCGACTTTCCTTCTTGCAAAGGCCTGGTCATAAAAGATCGTTAAACATAGCTGAGCAACTTAAAACATGCCTACACAGTTTTGATTTAATAAGCGTTATCGTCTTTGACTCTTTCCCGAAAGAAGACATATTCTTTACAGGCTGTACAGTGTTTGCGCATCTATGCTTCATGCCTTCTTGAAAAGACCTCGCCATAAAAGATCGTTTAACTTAGCTGAACAACTCGAGCGCCAAGCTTCATCGACTATCGTTGATCGAGGGAAATGGTAGTTTGCTGAGCAGTAACAGGTTGGTTTTACGACTCACCGATAAAATGCGTTATGTACAAGCTGTAAGTCTCAAACGTTCCTATCGGTAGAGAATACAAATGTCGTTGGTGGGATCAATTCTTTCCTATCAAGGATAAAGCTTGGCGGTCGTAGCTTATATGGTTATGGCACAAGAAAACTGCATTGCCGCCGTTGTTTTACAATTCCGAGCTACAACATTAACAGTGTCAGTAATGTTTAAAACCCGGCAACCTTGAAAACAAGTTGATTTTACGACCGAACTGCAGTTTCCTTGTGACACAACCTATAAAAGCCATTATGTACAAGCTGTGAGTTGAAAACGTTCCTATTGGCAGTGAACATAAGTGCCATTGTAGGATCAATAGTTACCTATCAAGGATATCTTGACGCTCGTAGCTTATATAAAACCACGCGTTCTACAGTGCCATCTTGTTATCTCATTGGAAGAGCAAAACACTGCCATTCAGTGTTTGGGAATTAAACCCAAGGCCATAAGTATATGGCTCCTGTATCAAGGACACTGAACACAATGGCATATAATGCTCGATCAAGAAAGAAACGACTGACGGAAAGTTAATAATAATGATGCAAAATTTTACTTTTCCTCTTGCAAAGATCTGGTAAAAGATCGTTAAACAGCTGAAGTACTTAAAACATGACTAGACGGCTTTGATTTAGTAAGCGTTGTCGTCCTTGATTCTTTCCTAAAAGAAAACACTTGCTTTCAAGGCTTTAATGTGTTTGCGCATCTTTGCGCATCCATGGTCGTACCGTAAGCGTTAGGAAGAAGTCAGCCATATATTATTGGCACAGTGTAGTGGTTTAGCTAGCTAAACCACTACACTGTAGCTTTAAAGTGTAGTGGTTTAGTGGTGTCTTGAAGTCTTTTCGTCGTTATTTCTCGATGAAGACAACTTGTCTTCTTGAACGAAGGGAAATAACGACGAGAAGTCTTCAATGCACCAACCCTACAGGTCTGTCCCCAACAGTCAAGTTAATGAAATTTGCTTAAATATTAGTTAACAACGCTGGGAAAATAACGTTTGCCTCCTCGGCCTCGCGGTACTGCCTAGTGTTTTCCTGCACTCCACGCCCAGCTTTGACTTCAGTTTTGGGTGGATCGAGCATCGATCAGAATTAAATTCTTACCAAACTCAGTTGAACTGGACCGGTCCTCGATCCACCCAAAATCGAAGTCAAGACAGTTGTCTTTACCTCTCGGCCACGGAGGGAAAGATATTTGACAATGAAAGCTTTAACGAGTCTTCCCTTGTTCATCAGCATCCAAATAAAAAAAATTGCAAAATTGTCCCTTACAGGCGTTTCTTTTGGCAAGTTACCTAAGTAAACATGAAGTAAAGTAGCAGAAGAAAGACCTGAGTAAGAAATAATGGCAAAAACACTTCGTTCGCGCAATAAAAACCGATTTTCAGCTTCCTAAAAAGATCATTGAATGTTATACATACGGGTATTTGCTGGCGGACAAAGGTCGTCTGACGTCATTTGCTTCTGCAACCCGAAGAAGAAGCTTCGATTTTTATGTCTCCTGACGAACATTTTGAAAGTCTCAATACAGTCTTAATCTTGAGTATAAATGTCCATTGGTTGTACGGAAATGGCGAGGAAGGTACGAAAGAAACACAACGAGCAAATTGGAGCTGAAACGACGAAGAAATGGAAAAAAATTGCGAAGACAAATCTGCCGTTGTCGGGAGAAATCAAAATCAAAATGGCGTCGTCTTCTTCTCCAGTCTAGAAATGCAACGAAAATCGCTATTGTGTAGTTGGACATTAAAAGTATTGGATTTTTATTCGACATGTAAGCATTCTCTAACTATTCTGTGCACGTTTTAGTCATTAAATGTTATCTTGTTTGAAAACCCATTCGGTCTGCTTACCAGGGTGAAATCTATTTTAAAATCTAAGTTAAATATAGTTCAGATAAAGGATAACTCAACATGATCTTATAAATCTATACTCTCTTTTTGTCATGCCAGCAAGACCGTAAAAAGTATTCGCCACGATTTAAATTTCTTTCTATTTTACGGTTTCTATTTTTCTAATTTTAAATATTGACCTTCACGTTATAGATATTCCAGAGATTTTGCAAGACAAGCACAGACAACTGTGATGAGAGAAGCCACAGCCAAAAAGAACTTTCAAGAGGATTTAGTGGTAAAAACCCAAATATTACAATATACTTACTATCATTGCAAATTCTCTATTATACCCCCCCCCCCCGGATTAATAGAGAGTTTATAATGATGATTATCATCATGTATCAAGTGCTGTACCAATAGTTTCTTCATTATTCTTTACAAATTTTAACTTACTTTTATTCTTTCTTTCTTTTTCTTCAAAACCTCTTCTGTTCTGATACACTGCACTCTATACAAGAAACATGCAAATTCAGACTTTCAGTTCAAATTCAAAGATGATTCCAAGCTAAAGGCAAGCGAGAACCATGATTTAACGAGTGTTTACATGACCAATGAGCTGCCTTTTATTTGAATTGCAAGTCTGAATTTCCTGATCCGTTTAATTTCCCCTTTCTGTACTCCAATCTACTTTTCCTCCTGTTCACCCTCTTCTTTCCCGGGTACTCCTTCCAGGATAGCACCCCCTTCCACTGGTTTCTTTATCCTGCTTCTCCCCTTCTTTACCCCAATCCCCCTTATTTACTCCAATTTAATTTTCTTCCTCCTGTTTACTCTACTTCTTCGCCTAGTACCCGTCAGGGTAGTACCCCTTCCTTGACACTACTTCAATCTTTATGCTGCCCCCCCCCCCCCCACTACTCTCATAATTGTAAATTATTCATATGACGTAGTTACTGGAGAATTATTCATTTAGCTTGGCAATTACATTATATGATAACTACAGTGAAACACATTTTCATTAATTCATTATGAGTTCCGCCTCATCGTCAGCAGTTTAGTTAAGTACCCGTGTTCCGGTGATTACTGATATTTTACAATTTTAACCGTCCAGTCAACATTCGCAAACCGGAGTACCCGGGATAAACCCACGACTGACTAACTCCTCACATGGGTGTCACGAGTCTGAAGTAAGGATTGAACCCACGACCTCACATGTGATAGGCGTTTGCTCTGACGATTGCGCCACTTGGCTATTACTGTGCAGGATCAAACAATCCTACACGAGAAATTTAAATGCCGTGGCGTTGACTTGTGTTTCACTGTAATCATTTTGTAAGACAATTACTAAATAGTTTCCTGAGCAGGATAGCGTCATCCATGTACTTGGCATGTTGCCTTAGGTTCAACTTCAACATGAGTTTTCCCAAATATCCCGAAATGCCGCGCGCATGTATGACACTATCTTGAAGAGGAAACCATTTGGTATTTTATTACTCTCTTATTTTTTATCAGTCATTTGCGCAATCAATAAATATAATCCAGATTGGAGAAATTGTGGGCATTCTTGGGCGCCCGTTCTAGTTTCCTAACGTGGGCAATACTTTTTTCAATTTGTTTATTCACAAAATCCATCTAGATTTACTTCAAAAAAATTTGAGAAAAATATATAAATATATTTGTCCGCGAAAGTTAGGGAACTGGAAATGACACCAGAAATGTCTTTAAATTCCGCCATTTTGTGTTGCGCTTTTCTTGGAGTTGCATACATACAGTTTAAGCTCACACGTACACGTTCTACACTTGCTGTACTTCTTGCTATCGGAATATCATCATGCCGGGAATTTGTCCATGAGTTTCTTCGTCGACTAACCTCTGTGACCTGTCACGCCTATTATAATTACTTAGTCCTCTCTAATGCTTGTGAACGTAGTTTTCTTTGCTTATCTTGTAAACAGTTTTCTGAACATCGTAATTTTTTTTTCAAAGAATGCCAAGTAAAAAGTGAATACAACAACCATCAACTAATGACGCAACAAGATGGGAAAGAATTCATATCGACATAAGAAGTAAATCACAAGCCGTCTCCATCAGATGTTAAGATGCAAATACTATCACAATGTACGGTTTGTTAAAGTCAATTTCAATTAACGCTTAGTGTCCTATATTCTAAAATATTTTGTAACATTAATTTTCTCCTTATTTTATGTTGGTTGACTGGACACGAGTGAGCTAGTTACCTACTGGACCGGCGTGATGTTCCATGAAGAGAGTGCGCCAACCAGATGAAACCATAAACGGCATGATGAAACGAGAACAACCGAAGCCAAGAAGATCCAAAGATAGAGTGAGAGTAAGTTTTTTGATTTTATCTTGTCGTTTCTATTTTCTTTAGCAGTTCAGCTTTCGTTTCAATAAAAATTAACATCTCGCACTAACGTTGCTAGTGTTGGCAGTGCTGTAAAAAGCACACAGGATCTTTCACTACATTAAACAATAAAAAAACAAAATTCGACTTTCGAGCGAATTAAAGCCTTTCGTTGGGGAGTTGGTCGTAAAGATAGAAATTTAATGCGCTGTCTGCCATCTTAGATTCATATTTGATCTCGTTGACACGTAAAATCTTAATTCCCAAACAACTTGAAGTAAGCTAGTTTTGATAGAAGTTACATTTCACCTGCAAAGTAATAGTTGAAGAGATATTGGTAATAAATTTGAGAGAGCTTTTGAGAGAGATTAGTGCGAGATATTAATTTTTATTGTTCGAAAGAGCTTTAAGAATTTACACATTCCTTACGTGTTGTTTAATTCTCGAGATATTTTGATTTAAAATCATAAATTAGGGTAGCTGCAAGTTGTGTGCGTGTGAGAAATAAAGACTCGTTCACGGCTATGATTTTCTTTTGTGTTTTGTTCACGATTTACTAATGATTCTCGAGATTTTAATAAAAAAATTTCATATTAACAGCTTACACAATAATTTGGCCGGCCTAATTAATAAACTATTTTATTATACATTGCAGTTGTTTTATGCGTTGTGATTGATCAGTTGTATGCAGATAAATGCGACTATCACACAATCTGCAGATAACTCAGTTATCTGCTAGCAGATAACTGAGTTATCTGGATGTTGAGCCTACGGTGCAGATTATTACAGTATGCGGTATTCGTTGGCATCAATGGTTGGCATGGCAACAACATTTTTTCGATATTTTCTGTTTCATGTTATGGCATCTTCCTTTTTAAGCTCTTCCGAGGGCGAAATGCGTCAATTGCTCGAGGAAAAAGACTTAAAATGTATAATAAAGCAATTATCGGATTCGGTTTTTGTGATATGCAAAATTATCAATCTCTCGGTAAGAGTTATCTGACTCGCCTTCGGCTCGGCTGATAACTCTTACCTCGACATTGATAATTCCGCATATCACAAAAACCTCATCCAATAATTGTTTAATATGTTATAGTTTATAAATTACTCGTAACTATCATCTCATGATTTAATTCTTTCTACTATTGCAAAGGGTGATGGGATGTGAAAAAAACGCACAAGAAAAGAAAAGAATGAACGATCCTGGACGACAAGACCCACAAAACAACAATCCACAAGAATGAGAAGACACGACATTGTAATAGAAAGTAGTGGTAATGTGCAAGTTAGTAGAAAACAAGATACTTATTATTGAGGGATCAAAGAGGATTTAATAGATATTTCTCGTTAATGAAAAAGAGAAGACAGCAAATTAAGTGAAAAAAATTGGATTGAAATAACATTGATATCAAATACATTCAACAAAATAATTAAATAGAATATCTAGGAGTTTGGCAGTCAATTTTCGAGTCAAAAAACAGGTAAAAATATGGTAAATGTCGACAATATTTTTTAAAGAAACAATACCTTAACGCCTGGAAATTTCGTCTCTAACATTTGGATTTGGATATTTCTAAAAACAAAACAAAATAACATGTAGGATTGAACGTTTTACAAAAATAAGTTTCGTAATAATGCCACTAAATTATAGTTGATGCATTTGGTCACTATTCTTGGTTTGCACATGACGTCATTTCGTGTGATTGGGCGCCATCTTGGTTGACTCTGCAGATTACTTCAGCTGTTTACAGCGAAGTACTTGTGTCAATTTACTATTTCATCGTTAGTTTTAGCGTATTATGAATGATACTTTAAAGATGTATGGCTCGATAGGATCAGATATAATGAATAGATACTTTGTGGTTGCCATGTGTTTCAAACGTCAACAAAGATGGCGTCGATTGCAAACGATCAATTCCGTCGTTCTACCTTTAAAGAATGTGTTCTCTGGTTAAAAAGCGAGAAAATGTGACTTGTATTCCAATTCACCGTAGCAAAACAAATGGTGGCATGTCGATTTTACCAGAATTTAATGCGGGTATCAATCAAGAATACCAGTGAAATGATATTTAAGATAAGCTAATGGACGGAATTTTAACACAAGTGACAAAATAACCTATCTGTCTGTTCCTCAAACGAGGTTAATTTACCTTAAGTTTTTAAACGATTTCAGACCGCAAGGCATTCTGGTAAAATCAACACCCGCCATCTTTTTGCTACATTAAATTCCCAAGGGAATATATCATTTCTTTGTTTCTTAGCTAATTTGGTTCATACATCCATGCAAATCAGTAGGATCATTATATTTTTTTGTGCATTTTAAATTCCCATGGGAATACAGCATGCTTTGTTTCAATGGTGATGCGTCTGTTTATGGTAATTACTGCATAATGCGAATCCTCTTTGATTATTAATATGATAAGTATCTTGGTGCTTTCAGATTTGTTTTGGTAAGCAGGAACAATGAAGTCATTGTTTGTGTACACTAAAGCAAATTACGAAGGTGGTTTGAGAGCAGCTGCGAGGTACCATGCAAATGAAGGCGTTTCGGTTAAATAAGTGTGAGAATTACGGCATTAAAAATTGCATGTCATCTACACTTAAGGATATAAGTTGCCAAAAAAAAAACAACTTTAGTGAATCTGTTGAGTTTCAATTGCTTTTTATTTTTGCCTAATTCTCATGCTTATTTGACCCAGCCTTGGACTTTGGTAAGTATCAGGGGCCGGTTGTATCAAAGGCGTTTAGCTTAAACGGTGGATAAGTCAAAAGTATGAAACAAGTTTCCATGTTGTGTGAACAAACCAGCTGAAGTTATTTGACCTGAGAAGAACAATTATATATAAAACTAAATATTTATTCTATTTCAACTCATAATTTCGGTTCCGTACTAGGTGTAAAACTGATTTTTAAATTTCACTTATCCACCGTTTAAGCTAAACGCCTTTGATACAACCGGCCCCAGGTTTATATTTACTCCGGAACAGTTAACACAACGAAAAGCCCATGCCCATTCAGCTAAGGTTTTACGTTTGAAAATTCAATCAAAAACTCAGTCTAAGTGGGTTTAAGTAGCTAGAGATAACGTAATTTATCTTTTTATTTTGCTTTTTTGTTTATAACGTAATTTATTAGCTAAATGTATGGACTGCGAGGGTGTGCGCCGTGTGTAAGTTGCATGGGATTAGGTTTATTAAAGGAATTAAAATTTTTGAAAGTATGCTTAAAAACCAAAATCTGTCGTCACTTCTAACAAAACAGTTAAGAGTAGGTTTCAACATCAACTAAATTGATCTATAATATTAACTAAGAAAAATGCGAATTAAGTTTTATATTTTGCAAGCAAATTTTAAATAGAATTCTCACCTGTTTTTATGTACGAGCTTTTTCTGTTTACGTTTGATCTAAAATATCCAAATAAATTGCATTTAAAATGCATACTTTACCGAAATTTTAACTCTTTTAATTTTCGAAATTGGGTGGCAGTCGGGGTGGTGGTGGTGCATGCGGGTTTATCAGCTGTGAGTGACTGTGCGATGGTGAGGAAAGTGAAGGTAACGAATGGAATGCAGGAGCTTAGAACTGAGGAAGACAGCTTAGAACTGAGGCAGGTAGGCAGTTGGTAGGATCAGCGGGGGGCACTTGACATTTTGGCTTTGGGAATCAAATTTGCATGCTAAGTACTTAAGTCACTAACGTTTGTTGTTTTAATTTGTTAGGTACGCGCGGCTGCTCTCTAGGGAAGATCAACTTAGCAATTGTATTAGCACTTGCAAAGTTGGTCTTCTCTTTGCCGGCTACCCCGGCCAGTTCTCCGAGTGCTACTTCCACCGTGAATAAGTAGAAGTACTTGTACTACATGTATAAGTACTTCTACTTAGGTGGAAGTGGCACTTGGGGAGCTGGCCGGGGTAGGGGGATTTTTTTTATTCAATTTCTCAATTCCCATGGGAATTGAATTTTTAATTAAAAAGGGGTCACAAGTAAATTTTGTAAACAATTTATTGAAAAAATTTGTAAAGATTACATACAATTTGAATAACAATAAAAAGAGATTAACTACCACACATTGTACTTATTAAAATAACAACAGAAGAAAACAGAACATGGCAGAGAGAACAATAACACAAGTGAATGAACAAAGTCCTAAAAAACTTGGGTCTTTTCAACGTAAGTAAATGTTTATACTTCAAAATATATTATAACAATGAAACAACTTGAAGTGATAAATTTTGAGAGTTTTGCAAAGGTTTACCCAGCATATAACGAGTTGTTTCACAATTACAAAGAAAAACATGTGGCTCAAAACATGCAACTGATAGAGATGACGAGAAGGCTTAACAAGTCTAAGTAGAAAGGTTTTCAAAAGTTAGTCACATTTTTATAACCATATGTAACTACCCTGTCAACTCTCCCAGTGGGAAGAACCGGAGTACCCGGAGAAAACCCACGAGTTTTGGCGGAGCGTTGACCAACGCTTTTTCAAATACAGCCAGCCTCACAGAAGAAAGGTATTTTTGTCAAAAGAAAAATATCATTTTTAATCAATTGTGCTTTTATAAGTCAGAAAAAATACATGCACGAATTACCAACGAATTTTGATGGCTTTGAGACATGTAACGTGGGCACATAATTCTTCCTAAAAATACTTTTTTGTACTCGAAACAACCCTTCAAAACGTCGAAAAACAACGAAGAAACGATTTTTTTATAAATTCCAAATTGACCAAGCTGTAATGTTCGGAGCCACATTTTTCTTATTGCGTTTCTAACCTGACAATGTGAAATGCACTAAACATTGCTACCTTTATTTTTTTTAACAAAAAATTCAAAAATACATAGAATAAAAACCAAGCATTTTTAGAATATTGTGTGTAGCACGACATTTTTCAGAAACCAATCTCTTACACTTTTCTTTGCATAACAGTGCATGCGATCTATTTTTCGCAAAAAAATACAAAGAAAGTCTCAGACATCTCATTTTTCTGGTGGGCACAAGAACAGAAGCTTTTTGTTCAAAATTGTGATAATTTATTTGAGATAACTTTGGGCAAAATTCTATTTTTCATTGAAAACAGCCGAAAAATCAATGCTTTGGCTTTGCCCAGCAACTAATGAAGTCACTCGATAGTGAAGTTGCTTTATATACAATTGATAGTTTCAGTGTTAAAGAGACCAAAATAAAAGTAGAAATACATAACTTAGATTGATCTTGGATTGAAAAGTAAAAAATTTATTCGAAGAATCAATTTAAATTTAGTCTTTTTGGAAGGTACCATTGTCAGGTTAGGAACATATCTCTTTGAAGTATAAATTCATCTTTACTTACTTGTTGAAAAGACTATATTCAAGAGCCATGTAAACCTGTTTTCTTATATTATTATTACCACGCAAGTATTACAAAGTGGAATATTTGAAATGTAAACTTGAACTGAAGCAAAGGAAATGCACATACAAATTCAGAAATATTTCAATTGCCAAAATACAAATTCACCACAACCAAACAATATAAAAAGTTCCAGTAGGCAATATGTTGTAATTTTAATTAAGAAACTTATAAAGTAATAAATCATACAGGAAACACAAAAGAAATCATTTTCTCATCTTACAGAATCGGTATTTTCAAAATCACTTTGCTATAGATCTGATGTATAAAATTGACGAGTTTCACAAGCCATTTACAACATTCGCATCTGTGTATGTCAGATATCTCGCCTTCAGCTTGGGTTTCTATATCCGATACAACCCGGTCACTTGTATTGTAAATAGTACAAATCAAAATTGTTATCAAATCAAAGTCTCAAACTAATTTAAATTATTCTACTCCATATAATGCCAGACAGTTTTACTTTTTCTCAGGAAAGACCTTATGTTCAACAAGGTAAATTTGGCATGTTAATTAAGAAGTCTGTAAAATTTGAAATTGCAAAGTATCAACTAAAAGCTTCATGTGACTTAAAACTTTTTCAAGTCGATGTAATACGAAGAACTCTGGTAAAGTATTTACTGTATCCAGGCATCAATAGAAAACTTTTAAAATTAAAAATTGTAGTTACTTATACTTATTATTGGCCAACATCTGTACTGCTTGTTTATCTAGAAAATCTGGCATACTGTCAATTTTTTTAGTCCAAGGAAACTTTTTTACTCTTAAATTCTTACATCCGCCACATCTTTTCTTTGCTAATAAAAAGAGCCCACAGAATTTATTTGGCAAGTTGTGGTTTTCTTTTTCATTTAAGATATGTAATTAATTGATAAAGTTAAAGAACAACTGCATCAGTTCATCTCAATTCCAAACAAGTTCCACTTTGTAAACAAAAGACAATATGCTAGCTTATTTTGTCCTTAATAAGTAGTTCATCTTAAAGTTTGAAAGTCAACATTCTAGTACAAAATCACAAAGTCTGTATCTAAGATAAATTACCAGTAGTATAAAATATTACAAAGTATTTTTTTAACTTTAAAGGGTCCAATATAACATTGAGAACTATTGTGATTTTCAAATGAACTTTCCAAACTTTCAAATGAACACTCAAAGCCAGCTTAAACAAAAGATGATTGAGATAGTAAACCAGGAAATAACATAGGTGTTGTAATTTTTTATCAAAAATATGATATAGTGCATATAACAGAAACATTTCAATTAAAAAGTAGAAATATATTTCCTGTGGTTAGTTTTAATTGCTACATATATTGAAATTTTAGTATAATAATGGATGTTTTTGTTTCTGGCAAAGTCACCTCAATCTCCTTATGTTTAACCAACATTACAAAGTCAAATAATGACAAACACGAATGATTAAACACAAATTTATATTTTAATGGGTAAAAATAAATATGTCCAAATTAGTATAATCATGCATATAGGTCTAGTAGGGTACCAATTTTTAGAAACAGAATTGTGTTGTTTAGAGGCATAACATATAAAATTGCTAGATTTGATATTTCAGTTTTTTAAGAAAGCCTTTTGTATGTGTTTTCATGAACTCTTGGGCCATAATTCAATTGATTTGAACCAAATAAGATTCTAACTTTCTTTTAAAACACAGTTCATCATTATTTGACTTTTTCTAAGATTAAAATGCTTCTGGAGCACATGAGATTCCACGGTATGTGTACCCACAAAATAATCGTCAAATTAGGTGAGAATGAAACCGTCATGTCCAAAATTATACCATCCCAAATTGTCCCATATTCAATATTGTACATGCAATATTCCAATACCTTTAACAATTTCATTTTTCATAATCTGCCAGTTGTTGAGAGGAGGTTAAGCATTTTGTCGATCTACAAACAAATTTCAAAGAATTCTATTGAAGATAGATAACTGAAATGGTAAACAAACTGCAAAAGATAACAATGCAAGTGGTTGTGTAAAAACTAAAGACCACGTAAAGTCGGCCATTCTGTACAGTGTTTGGATTTGACAGTTTGAATTTTAATTGCCTCAAGAAAAGTCTAAAAGGCATTAAAAACATAACATTCCTTGTTCTTTTTTAACATCCCGACCTTGCACGACTCCCACATCCTGCTCCGTCTCCTCCTATCCACCTCCCACCCTCAAGGCCCTGTCACACGGTGCAATTTTTCTTGCACTTGTAACTGCTCCGTCTCCTTCTCTATCCACCTCTTACCCTTAAGGCCCTGTCACACGGTGCACTTTTCCTTGTATTCACCGTAGCAAAAAAGATGGCGACATGTCGATTTTACCAGAATGCATTGCAGGTATCAAGAAAGAATACGTGGGAAAAGATGACAAGAAGCAAAGCTACTGGATTGAAATTTTAACACAAGTGTGAAAATAACCTATTGTCTTCTGTCTGTTCTTTAAAAGACGTTAATTTGCCTTTTTAAACAATTTCAGACTACCATGCACTCTGGTAAAATCGACATTTGCCATCTTTTTTGCTACAGGGAAAATCTACTCTTAAGTAAATTTGTGACAAATGTTTGGTACGTTAAAAAACCCCAGCAAACTGTGATGGAAACTTGCATTTGCCAATTTTACATCTCCCAATAGTAGAATTGCATTTCAAGTTGCAAGAAAAATTGCATTGTGACAGGACCTTTATTCTCCAGTGTTCCCGCCAACCTGCTCCCACCATTAGATGGAAAGTCCTTTTTTCACTACATTTTAGTAATTAGGCTACCCCCCTCCTCTCACAAGTCTGTAATCGCCTGACGAAATCAATTGGTCGACAGTCCAAGGCATGTTTTGTAATCGAAATTCACAAAATTAAAATTAAATTGCCTTTTTACTCCGCCTGCCGTAGGCGAGGCGGAGTTTTAAATTCGCCCGGTTTCTGTTTTTTTTTTTTCGGTGTCAGAAGTCGGTGCCGCCGCTAATGGGTGATACCGCTGGGCACAAGCCGCGTGAGCCGACCTAAACACGTCGTTTAAACTCAATTTCCAGCGGAATATGTCAACAAAACACGCATTTTAACATGTATGCTAGAACATCTAAACCGCAAGAAGGTTTTACGTGCAAAAATTCTCATGCAAAATGTTTTAAAACGACAAATTCCACCGCGAAACTTTACCGAGGAGCGATGAGAGCGTGCTTCCGTCATTTTCTGTTGTATTCCTACTTTTAAGGAAATTTAGAAATTTCTACACAAGAATCAAACGCAAATTCTACTGAAATATCTACATACAAAACACAATTTTTAACATGTAATAGCCTAGGTAGCCCAAAATTGCTTAGTGTTTTGATAATTCAAACATCCATTCAGTTTTATATTGAGGTCTGTGGCGTAGCGGTAGTTGCGTAATTGTATATATATATTAATAAGGTTGGCAACTAAATACAAATTATTACAATTTTACGATCTATCAACTCAAGAATATCGACAAAAAACATTGAAAATATACCAGATAACACAAAACAAACTACATAACTATAAAATTTGATATTTTTACTTGCTTCCTGGTAAGTTTTTTGGTTACAAACGACTCGAAAAATAATGAGAATTTAGCAAAGTATTGCGTGTTTTTATATTTTTTTTCGCCGTGACGATGCTGGATGGTGTTTACCTGACACTGGTTTTCGCTTCAAATGACAAAGCAGTGATTTCATTGGCTGCTGAAATTACTGAAATTGAGTTTATTGGCTGCTGAAATTTCGCCAATTTCAGCAGCCAATGAAATCACTGCTTTGTCATTTGAAGCGAAAACCAGTGTCAGGTAAACACCATCCAGCATCGTCACGGCGAAAAAAAATATAAAAACACGCAATACTTTGCTAAATTTTCATTATTTTTCGAGTCGTTTGTAACCAAAAAACTTACCAGAAAGCAAGTAAAAATATCAAATTTTATAGTTATGTAGTTTGTTTTGTGTTATCTGGTATATTTTCAATGTTTTTTGTCGATATTCTTGAGTTGATAGCTCGTAAAATTGTAATAATTTGTATTTAGTTGCCAACCTTATTTTAAAATATATATATACAACTAGAAGTTACTATCGCAAGGAAAGTGCTGCCTTACGACCTATGCCTTCATTATACTAATCTTTTAACATAATTTTACCACAGCATAGTTAATAGAAACACAGTCACACTGTATGAATGAATTTAATTTGTTTAAAATAGTTGACAGTTAAAACGTGCCATATAGTGCACTGTGAATTACATTACTTTGTGTAATGTCATGTGATTCTTGGTGCCGATAATAATTCTAAATTGCCATTAAACGTGAATAGAAGTCATGCTATTATTTCAGTCTTCAAGACGTCATGAAGGAAATATGTCCTTCAAGGTGTTAAATAAGTTTTCTTGGAATATTATTTCTAGGTAGTTTATGATAGTCCATTGTGTGATTTTTTCTGCAACATGTAGATGTTCCAAATTTATTTAACATGTAGTCTCCATTGATGGCCATCATTATTGTCTAATAACTTGTTAGGGTAACTTGTTAGGGTAAGCTTGGCATACAATGCTCCCGAATTTGAACTCATTTTTCCAATTTCCACTCATGTTGTCACAATAATTTTTTCTCAACATGGAAAATGGTTTATTTTTTGTAAATAGAAAGTTAATGCTACTTTAAAAAGTATTTGAAAAGTGAGATTAGTCAATACTTTTATTCATTAAATGTTTGCAAAGTTGAGTAAATTATGTACTTGTTGCAACAAGTGTGATTTTGGGCAACTGTCATGGGAAAAATGTTTATATTTCATACATAAAAAGTCATTATAAAGTATTTCAAAAGTGGAATCAATTAATATTTTTATGTAAGGCATTTCCAATTTACATGTATGCTGAGGGGCTCTACTGACATCAGGTTGATTTTATTGACATCAGGTTGATTTTATAAAAGAAATTAATTGGGCAGAACACATGAATATATGAATGGTTCTATAGCTGACGTGTTTGTTAATATCTGTCGTCACCATACTTACCCATGGGGATGGTTAGGTGCAGATGCAGTCAGTTAAAGTCTGGCATTTGTGTTACTTGGATTCAGGTCCGAGTCATGTGAATCTGTACAGCGAGGGCCTGACCACCGAAACGTTTGCACTTTATCACATCGAATTGAGTTCGATGTAAGTTAACGCACAAAGTTAGGCTATATGTCAGTCAAAACAAAAAATTTTTTTCTCACTCTATTTCCCACAAATTATATATACCCAGCTCAGCAGGAGGGTCACTCAGACCCAGATCACACGCTGGTTCCTTACATATTAACCTTGGTTACTACGTTAAAAGAAATTAATTGCACAAAACTTGAATATTTAATCCCTACCCGAACAACTTTGAGTCCTCCAGATGGTGCTTTAATAGTTAATCCCACAACTAAAATTGTAGCTGTACAGTTTCCGAATAATGCATTGCACTGCAAAATCTTAATTTAAGAAAGCAAATAGATGTCTTTTATAGTTTATTCTGCTAAAATTTCTCATCTTTAGGTGATATTGTGTCATCTTTATTCAGTAATTTTCAATTGCATTGCCAATATATCCTAGTCCTAGTAAAATGTGCATGTGGACATACACATTTGTCACCATTTGAAGTCAGACTTTAGGGTCTAAAGCTTTAAAGGTGACACGTTTGTAATATTGCTTACTTTGCAGTCTGTACAGCTAACATTTTACAAAAGAATTAATTGGGCAGAATAACATGAGCATATCAGTATACACACAAACACTCGTTGGGTCTATAGTTGACACGTTAGTAATATTGCTTACTTTAGGGTCTATAGCTAACATTTTATAAAATTAAAGAATTAATTGAGCAGAACAACATGAGTATATGAATATAAACACTAACACTCGTTGCGATTTGAAGTCGGACTTTATCAATTTGAAGTAGGACGCACAAACACTCGTTGCCATTTGAAGTCGGACTTTGTGGTCTATAGCTGAAGCGTTCTAATCTTTCTTGACCTCGTTCTTGACCTTTCAGTGTTTATCGACATTTAATCAACTTGAAGTCGGACGCACAAACACCGTCAAACACTCGTTGCCATTCAAAGCCGAACTTTGAGGCTATAGCTGACACGTTTGTAATATTTCTTGTCAATCTTGAGCTTACAATTTGAATCCAGATTTGATTTCCGACACACACCAGGCATATTAAGAAAATTTGTTGCCAACCCCCTCATCTTAAACACCAGCCTGAATACTTAATTTTCTGGGCCAACCCCCTCATTTTAAAAACCAACGTGAATACTTAATTTTCCCCCGGAATTGCTGACATCTCCACCGCACAAATCGAGATTTCGACTAAATATAACTCGGCCGGGGAACTGGACACGAAAAAGCAAGAACTTCGTGTAACGTCAAGAATAGTGTGCTGCCTCGCTGGCGCTCGGCAGCAATTACGCAACTACCGCTACGCCACAGACCTCAATATAAAACTGAATGGATGTTTGAATTATCAAAACACTAAGCAATTTTGGGCTACCTAGGGTAATAGTCAACAAAAAGGGACAGGAAGGTTCTTTATCAAAAAATTGCTCCAGAAATGTTTTAAAACGGCAAATAAAAGGTAAGAGACATTTTACATTCCAATTCCAGAAATACATATGTTAGTCTAAAGTTCCCAACAAATTATACCGTGGAGACTTCAGACTTAATAGCTTAGTCTAATTTTTAATTTTTGTTGTTTTTATGAGCCATTTTAATACTTGTTTTGTTAGAACGTCACGTTGAATAGTTGACTCAGAGAAAGGATTTCAAATTGGATATCACAGAAAATACAGATCACAGAAATACTTTTAAGTCGATTACTGTAAAGATTGTTGCTATAATTATTAAAATAGCAAGAAAAAAACTCAAAAATGCAAAATAAAAAAAAGAACAAAATTTAACTTAAATTTAGTAAAATTTCAACTGGCACTTTCTTAATTTGCCAAAACTTTATCAGACACCCTGCCTATATACCAATGTTTTAACTGACACCTGAAGCTTTCTGGAAGTAAATACTTTGTCAGCATGTCGAAAGTCTAACTGACAACTTGTGGGCATGTACAGGTCAAAGTCTAACCGACATCTTCTCAACAAGCCAAAAGCCTAACTGATATCTTTTCAACAAGTGAAAAGCCTTACCAACATCTTGTCAACAAGCCAAAAGCCTTACCGGCATCTTGTCAACAAGCCAAAAGCCTAACCAACATCTTTTCAACAAGCCAAAAGCCTAACTGACATCTTGTCAACAAGCCAAAAACCTAACCGACATCTTGTCAACATGCCAAAAATCTAACTAGGAGCATATCAACATGTCAAAAGTCCATTTCAAAGCTTGTCCACATATCAAAAGACTAACTCAGATCTTATCAACATGTCAAAAGTCTGCTCGAAAACTTGTCAACTAGTCAAAATCCTTACCAACATTTTATAAACATGCCAAATATTTACCTGACACCTTATCAACACATCAAATATCTAATTCAAAGCTGGTCAATATATCAAAAGGCTAGCCAACATTTTCCCAACAAATTATATCGTGGAGACTTCAGGCAGTGTGCTACAGAATAGATTTAATAAATTGATGGATTTAATAGACTGATGTATTGTATACACTTTTAGTAAAATTTTCTTTACTTGCAAAATAAAACAGCTGTTTGTTGGTGGCATTATGGCAAAAGAATCTTGTTTAACATATGTACTATTAAAGTCTTTAATCTAAATTAAATTCTAAAAAATGCAATCCTACTAGGACTCTGGACAGAGTGCCTGGCAGGTCACTCAGACATTGATTTTTGGTTATCTTAGTGATTGCATAAGATGTGCTAGCAATGTCTTAAAATGCCTTGGAAGGTACCGTAATAATAATTGATTTAAAAAGGAATTAGTTGGACAGAACAGAAATAAGTGAATGTACCCCACCCCCAATGAACTCTCTAGTTACAGCCCTGCCTGGCCTTGTGCCCATTTTCGTTTGGCAGGCGGAGTGAACGCCTTAGCAGGCGTCTTGTTTATATTTAGTATACTTACTTCAGCTAACTATACTAAGTATAGTTAGTACATGTATATCAGCTAGTGCACATCTATCTATGTCTTCAGGAATTGAACCTGAAAACCCAATTAGGTCCACTCTAATTGGGTCCCCTCCAGGGGCATTTGTTTGTTAAAACTTTGTAACAAGGTTACAGGTGTGACATAACAAAACATGGTAGAAATATATAGCATCGTGCCTTCGGTTAGTCTCGTGTTATCATGCTATTTATGATTATCATGTATTAATTCTGCTAATACAAATTGTTCAGTAGCTTGCATCTTGTTTACAAGGCAAGCATTTATTCTGAGTCTGATATAAATACTAAACAATTATTGAATGAGGTCGAGTAGGATATGAGAAATTATTAAGGTCTCAGTTTGCATTACGTGCTAAAGCCGAAGGCTGAGGTGGTAACACAAACCTCTGCCTTAATAATTCCTCATATCCTCAACCTCATTGAGTGATTGTTTAAAATATCTTATAGAATTATAATATTATTATAAATCAAACCTTGCATTATTGTCCTTAGCACCAAAACATGTTTTCGCCTCCATCAGAATTGCCATCATCACTCTATTCATCTCCATCATTGCCATCTTCACCCATCTTTTCTGCATCCTTTTATTCATTATGTGCACTAGAGTTACCCTTAGTTAACTAAAGTAAGTCTAGTCTACCTTAGTAGTAGACTAGAGTTACGTTAGTTAACTAAGGTAGAGTACGGTGAACTCTACCTTAGTTAATTAACGTAACTCTAGTCTACTACCAAGGTAGACTAGAGTTGCCTTAGTTAACTCTAGTATGCTTACTATGGTAAACTAGAGTTACCTTGTACGCATGTCATATAGAGTTGCCTCATGGTAACCGTAATCCTAACCATAATAAAATGGTCTGGGGTGCTTAGCGAGATTACTATCAAGTACTGTGAGTAACTAGTACTATTTTAAATTTAGTATACTTACCTCAGCTAACTATACTAAGTACAGTTAGCGTATATCAGTTAGCGCACATTTATCTATGTCTTCAGGAATTGAACCTGAAAACCCAATTAGGTCCACTCTAATTGGGTCCCCTCCAGGGGCATTTTTTTCAGAAAACTAAGATTACAGGAATGACATAACAAAACATACTACATTAAGGTTTACATGCACGACATAACCGAACATAGTAGAGAATACAGCAATAATATCATAGGCATGACATAACAAAACATAGTAGAAAATATAGCAATGTACCACCTGTTTTTGCGTGCTTTTTGACTGCAACTGCTAGCATGTTGAAACAAAAGCTGGACTGACGGACAATGAAAAAAGACAAAATAAAATCAACAACCTACTTCATAGAGCATCATGCCGTCCAGTAGGTATCAAGCTCACTCGTATCAATTCAAATTGTAGATGACTTTGACAAACCGTACATTGTGATCGTATTTTGCACCTTGACATCTTCTGGTAGACACAGCTAGTGATTCTCTTCTCTTAGGTCGTCAATTCTTTCCCATCTTGTTCTGTTATTGGTTGATGTATTTGAAAAAAATAAACAAATACGATGTTTAGAAAACTGTTCATCAGCCAAACACCTAGTATTGTTAGTGCATATAGTTACTATTATATTGTTAACCTTACCATATACAGTATTGTCACGCCTTCAACCTTCGGTTAGTCCACATCAATATATTGCTACACTGTGCCTGCACAAATTGAACCTGGAAACCCAATTTAATAAGTCCCTACAAAACCAGGGCCACTATTTTGTTAATTTTTTTCCGTAAGAGACCAACATACAACTCTTAATAAAGCCATCAAAGCCTTACAAAAGAAATTTTATTACTTTGTATTGTTTTATTAGAATAACCCCTTACGTTTTTCATAAGCCAAAAATGCCTCAAAGAAGTAATTGTTTTTATCTCGCCAAAAATGCCTAAAAAATAATGGCTAACCCCTTAGGTTTTTCTCGTCAAAAATACCCCCAAAAGTGAAGGTACCTTAGATGTTTTTCTCGCCAAAAATGCCTTAAAAAAGTAATGGTTAACCCTTAGGTTTTTCTCGTCAAAAATGCTCCAAAAAAGTAAAGGTTTGGTGAGGGTGGGATGGTGGTCAGTGGAATTATATTGTTATAGTTTTTTTATACTCAGGTAACTTATATTTTGGTCAGAGCTACCAAGATATACCTAGAGCTTTTTTCGATCTATACTTTAAAGGTACGCTTTAAATTCAGACCTTGGATGCACAGAGGCCTAAGGATAAGAGGCTGCTTGATCTCCTGAAGGTGTTTCGTTCTTTAGAAAACCAATTTATACAGTTTATTGTCTTTCATTGTTATAACCAACCACTCACAAAGCTGGTTAGTATAGGTTAATGGCGACCCTAGGACAATTCAACATCCAAGCATACTTGTGTAAAAGACTGAAACTCTTAATAAACATTAGGGAAATTATATCCCTCTCGACTGTTATTCGTGCAGTTTATAAGCGTCTTTGAGAACTTGCTTAAAACTCTCAGGCAAATGACGGAGACTCCGGGTCAAAACTTCACCGGGATTCTTCGTTAAAGTTTCGCGATTTGTCGTTACTGAAATAGTTTGCGAATCTTTGCACATGTTACATGTATACATGTTAAATTAGTATACATGTTAAAATACTATACATGTTAACATAGTATACATGTTAAAATGCGCGTTTTGTTGACAAATTCCGCTAGAAATTGCGTTTAAACGCCGCGTTAAGATGGACTCAAACTGCTCTGCCAGCGGTATCACCCCCAGAGCGGCCGCCCAAATTTCGATACCGAAAAAAAAAAGAAAACAGAAAGAACTGAGCGCGAAAAAAATCTGAAAAATATGTCTAACCCCGTAGGCTAGTGTATGTAGTATTCTACAATAAGCTGTCGTGGTTTGTGTCTGGACTGCCTGAAAAAGGTATCTCAAACGTGGTCCAGTGTTGATAGTATTCTACAATACGCTGTCGTTGTTTGCGTCTGAGCTACCTGAAAAAAAGTTATCTTAAACGTGGTGGTCCAGTGTAGGTAGTATTCTAAAATAAGCTGTCGTGGTTTGTGTCTGAGCTACCTGGAAAAGATATCTCAATTCTCAAACGTCGTGGTCCAGTGTAGGCAGTATTCTACAATAAGCTGTCGTGCTTTGTGTCTGAACTGCCTGAAAAAGATATCTCAAACGTGGTGGTTCAGTGTAGGTAGTATTCTAAAATAAGCTGTCGAAGTTTGTGTCTGAACTACCTGAAAAAGATATCTCAAACCTGGTGGTCCAGTGTAGGTAGTATTCTACAATAAGCTGTCGTAGTTTGTGTCTGAACTGCCTGAAAAAGATATCTCAAACGTGGGGGTCCAGTGTAGGTAGTATTCTACAATAAGCTGTCGTAGTTTGTGTCTGAACTGCCTGAAAAAGATATCTCAAACGTGGTAATTCAGTGTATAGTTTTCTACAATAAACTGTCGTGATTTGTGTCTGAACAACCTAAAAAAGATATCTCAAACTTGGTAGTCTAGTATAGGTAGCATTCTACAATAAGCTGTTGTGGTTTTGTCAGTACTACCAAAATATCTAGAGCTTTTTTCGATTCATATTTTCCAATTAGTTGGCGTTTATATCCACGAGACGACAGTGTTATCAGTTCGCGCGAAAGGTCAACACACGTCCCGCGCGTAACTTGATAACCACAAGTAATCCTTCTCAATCGGAACTGACCACAAATCAGCACAGGTTATCACTAAGCAACATAAAAACAACAAACACCTCATTCAAATTTCGCGTTTATATATTCCATTCATAGCGAACAACAAACAATATGTTAGAAACAGCAGCGGCAGAAGGCAGCAACACTTCGAGACGAAATTCGTTGACAAGAGACACACACTATTTTTGAACAGCACAGCCTCGCACAGTCTCGCACAGTCTTGACAACATCAGGGAAGCCTGATTAAAGCTGCCTTAGTTGAAGTAAAATTCTTGACAATTTGAGAAAAATTTGAATCTGGGACAAGAAGCTCGGCTTTTATTGTACAAAGTTGATCTGAATATGGGATGCGGCAGTTCAAAAGGAGTTGTAGTCCCAAGCAATTGCAACGTCAGAAAATCTACGACCAGTATTAAAGAGAGCTCTACGTCTAAGAAAAATACGTCTGCCAAAAATTCCCGAACGTCGTTGCGTTCAGACAAGAATAATATCAGCCCAGGAAGCAGTGCAGCGGACTTCGACGAGAATTCGGGCAAAAGACGGGAGATCTCCGCGTCTTCTACAAGGACTGCGGACAGCGGCATCAGCGAATCACCTCAAGACGAAGACGTCGTTACGGAACTGTCAAATCCTAGCAAAGTAATAGAAGTCAGAGCTTCGGAAAGGCCAGACACTCCAGGTAAGAGGAGGTGTGCTTCTTTTAACACAACAGTGATTCCCGTTTTCCAGCTGCGCCAAGCATATGCGATTCTATCGAAACAAGAATGCATAAATGAAGAATACTTGGACAAAACAAGCCCTAGGGATATGATTTGGATATTTGGATTTCCTTCAATTTAGTAAACCGATCATAATATTCAAGATAAATTACTGACAAGGTACCATGAACATTATAACTGCAATTTCTGATCTTATAAGACTTTATAAACTGATCCCATTCTTTAAAAGATCTTTAATTCTTTGTAATGAGCAATGCAAAGATACGATTTCGAAGTTACTGACCGACATTAAATACTGTAACAAGCTCCCACGGTAATTTTGGCAAAATGACGAAGTCAAGTAGACTTTTTTTTGCAATATTGTAATATCTTCTGCGTGATTAGAAATATCAAAATTACTTCATGAAGTATAACGATCGACAATACAGTAATATACATCTGTTAAAATGCTAGCTAGCATACAGTCGTTGGTAAATTCTTGAGGAAACAATTTCTAACGACTGGCTTCCCTTCAAAATTCGAAGTTTGCTTTTATTTCCTGAAGCTGTTTTATTAACGTGCAGGACTTGGAATTTGCAAATGCGAATATCTTCAAGATTAAAATTTAAATGCATGCACACATGCTTTCCCGATCATGCCAAATCACACGTTTCAGTTAAACAGCGTGCAAAGAACCATTTCCGAAATGGATTATTTCAAATCGTCCACACGATAAGGCATGACATTACAGGAGAAAATATTTTAGCTCATGTTTAAAATTTTCAGTTTACGTTTCAATTAGCGCCTGACAAAAGCAACGAACTCTTACGAAACATGAGAACATGTTAATACGCTCCCACGAGATAACATGTATTTAAAATTTTCAAAATCAAACTAAAAAAAATCAAATTATCAATAATTCGTTACGTTAGCGGGAAAGTTCACATTTTCCACATCTAAATGTCAAACAAACAGATTATAATAGGATCAAATTTAAACCCAAGGACGACCCCGAAAAAAATATTCCGAGCATTCTGTTGGAATTTCAAGAATTCAATCGGGAAGTATAAGTTCATGCTGTGAACGCAGGGAGATTTTTTGCCGTGGTTCTTGTCGCTTGCTAGCCATATGCTCTTCAACAATCGTTAATCTAATCAATATTTACTTGCAAAACAGCTGTGATAATTTGAACTAAATTGCAAAAATATTTCGTTGTTTTCTCATGAGCTTAACAAATAAAACTTTTTTTACACCTTTCAGATAAATTAACGAATAAAAAATCCTTTAGTGTAAGTTAGTTTGTGTTTAGCCTGTATTTCTGACATTTCTTAATCCTTTCGCGGACGAAATTTGAATGACTGTTCCCTTAGCAACCAGCAAGATGACGCCATTGCTTAGCAACGGATGTCATCTGCCGCAAACTGTTATGACACTTCTGTGTGGGCGCTCTTTAGAGCTCATTGTAAGGTATATTTTAAAATAAATTGTGAAAGCTTTGTAATTAGCGTTTGATGGTTCATAAATCTTCAATAAAACATGGCTAGGAAACAATGTTTCATGGTTTGTCCGCCTTCAGGAAACATGGCTACGAAACAATGTTTCCTGGTTTGTCCACCTTCAGGAAACATGGCTAGGAAACAATGTTTCCTGGTTTGTCCACCTTCAGAAACCATGGCGGGGAAACAACGTCTCTTGGTTTGTCTACTTTCTGTATTTGAACAATCTTGTATTTTAATTTTCAGACTTAGTTCTAGAAGGCATCGCATGTCCTCGCAAGCAGAGCGGCAAAGAACGAAAGCGCTTAGAATTACAAAAGAGAGATTCCGAGTCTTCTGTGCCGAAACTACCGCCTTTACCAAGCAACAGTTTGTCGGAGCGGCCTAAGACGAGAGGCGGCCTCGCATTTGACATAACATTCAGTCCCGAAACTGGAAACATGAAGAAAGCTCAGCTGCCAAAACTGGAAAAACGTAAAAAGAAGAAAAAGCTAACGAAAGAGCAGTTGGAGGAAAAAATGAGGAAAGCAGAAGAACGAAGACAGGTTAGGCGACGTTTTATGTAATGGGATGGGTGGTAGCTCTTTAATTGTCAAAAAAGAAGATAAGAACAGCTGTTTCTCTAAAAACTAGAATGTACAATCTTCTGTCTCAGAATCGTCAAGACATAACAATGTCTAGACTGCATCATTACTTCTCTGATAGAGTTTAATAAACACAGCAATTCCTGTATACACCTCTAGGAAAAGCAGTTTAGAACTGACGGTTATACAGACACTCCATCAATCTGAGGACCTCTAGGAAGAACAGTTTAGAACTGATAGAGCTATCCAGTATAAATAAAGTTAGTGTAGTTTAGGTTTCCTCCTGTAGTAACACTGGATCAATAAGAGATAATCCTTGCTGGACCTTTAGGAAGAAAAGTTCAGAATAACAGATAGAAATACCCAGCATAAATAAAGTTAGTTTAATTTAGGTTTCCTCCTGTAGTAACACTAGATCGATAAGGTAGTATCCATTCTGGAACTCCAGGAAAACCCGTTTATATGACTGGGCCATCTAACTGAAGCTTATTCAAGTTTTCAATAGTTTAAATACTTCCTATATCGTTTTAGCAACACAACAAGAAAATCCAAGACAAATCACACTTCTTCTTCGATCAGCATGAGAGTTTCGTACAAATGCGACACGCGCAAGAAAGCCAAAAAGCAAACGAAGAAAACTTGGACAATACTAGAGAAAATGTTACGGAAATAGTGAAAATATCCGAAAACGATAGAATCGATGTGGAAAACCAATTAAACGCAAGCGAGTGACTACGACTAGGGACACGTCGGAATCGACGTTCCAAGTTCTGGTAGACTGGCAGCAGTCAAATATTACCACTGACTTGGAGAAAGATCCGACTGAAACAGTGAACTTGTAACAAACCTGTCTCACAACTTGTATCAAGTCTGTCAACGGGCAGGTACACGCGTAAAAACGCACGTCAAGTTGTTGCAAGTCTGCAAACCAGTTGTAACAAGGCTGTTCACAAGTTGTGTTCGCACTGCTTGTTCCATGTTTGTTGGAACAAGTTTGTAACAAGCTGTTAACAACTTGTAGCAAGCTTGATGGGACAATCAGACTTGTTGCAAGGTTGTTCGAACAAGTCCGGTACAGTTACGATATAACAAGAACGTCACAAGGTTGACGAAACAAGGTTGTAACAATATTGTTATATCGTGATTGAAACAGGTTTGTTGAATCAAGCTTGTGACAAGTCTGACAAAATCAGCAAGTATGTTACAAGTTGTCAATAAGTTGTTCCAAACTTGTTGTAGACTTGCTACAAGTTGTGAGATTCTTACGTGTGTATTGTTCGCACTGCTTGTCCGAACAATTTTCTGACAATTTGTAACAAGCTTGACACGGTCATCAGACAAGTAACAAGGTTGCTTTAAAAACTCTGATACAGACCTGTCGTAAGTCACAAAGTTGACAACACAAGACTGTAACAATATAGTCATATCATGACTGTATCAATTTTGTTTGAACAACCTTGTAGCAAGTCTGATAGCCCCATCAAGTTGTTAACAACTTGTTCCAACAACTTGGAACAAGCAGTCGAACACAACTTGTCAACAGCTTGTGAACAGACTTGTTACAACTTGTGTGTTACGCCTGTAGTTTAACCAAGTTTCTGCGAAACTTGAAGCTTTCTTGAAATTTGTTAAGACAAATCAAATTGATTGATGTCAATAGCAAGAACATTTATCGTAGACATAGTATTTTTGTAAATTTACTAGGTCGTTTTTTACGAAAATACAACAAAACTTAAAACATATGTTGTCTAGTTTTTTCGTACTGGACAGTAGCATTACATATAATGTACAGAGACCACAAATCGTCCTCATGCTTCGCTCGCCATCCCAATCAATTTCATCAAGTTACAACAAGCCTGTTATATTCAGGCTTGTTGCAATAACTTGCTTGTTTATCCAACGGCTTGTGGCAAATAAGTCTGCTGCAAGATGCTCACAGACTTGTTGCAACCTGCCCGTTTTTGGCTTTGTATGTAAAGAATTTGTCATCTCGTGATACGCGAAGCACTGAGGAACATATCAGAAATAAAAATAATGTACATTTACGTGAAAGAAACCTAAATTTTAGTTCAAATCTAAGAACAGGGACCAAATGAGTTCGGCGTAGATGTTATACATGCAGCGTAGCTAGTATAACACCACCTATAAGCAAGTTAAAAATCTTGACAAACTTGTTCCAGTTGAATTAAGTTAGAATCACTGACTTTGAAACTATAACCGGATAAAGCATTCTTTTCAATGCAGTCAGCCAATTATGAAGCCAGAATATTTAGAATGAAAAGTCAGTCAAAACTCAAAGTTAAAGGCAGTGACCTCTAAAAGAACTCAACACTGTCGGCAATGATAGAGGAAGCCAAGCTAGTTTTTCTGAGTTTTAAGTTAGAATACCTCACGCCGAAAAATGGGTTTTGCAATATTAAATCGAAGCTATTAAAAATTAGTAAAAACTTTAAGCAACAAATATTTGACGGTTGTGGTTTTCTAAAATAAGGCAAATTTCCCTTGAAAGTTTTTAATTTTTCCTTCAACACAAAATTCTTTTCAATAGCCTCAATTTGAAGTAAAGCTCATTCTTTAACGTTAAGTAGTTCAACTCAAAACTCAGAAAAATGCTTCAATTTCTCCCCAGGAATCATCGCTTCACTTTACTTTATAGGTTTGAGATCAGTGGTCAGAAGCAATAAGTTATTTGATCATCGTAAAATGATAAAACATTCGAGGTTAGGAGCAATTTTAGCAAGCACAAGTATACCCCCTCTCACCGTATATACCCCTTCGAGTACACCCCCTCTCCCCGTATATCGCAACAAACGTTTCCACAAGGAAAAATGAAATACATGTCCTGTCCAAGACTTGAACTACAATTCACCGTAGCAAAAAAAAATGGCGTCATGTCGATTTTACTAGAATGCATTGCGGGTATCAAGTAGGAATAGCTAGGAAAGGGTGAGAAGAAGCAAAGCCAATGAACTCAAACATTATCACAAGTATGAAAATGACCAATTGTCTTTAATTCTGTTCTTCAAAAGACGTTAATTTGCCTTTTTAAACGATTTCGAAATCCGCCATCCTTTTTTGCTACGGTGAATAACTGTGGTTACTTGCCTTAAATATAAACCAAAATTAGTTTGTGCTTCGCGACTATCGTTCACAATATTGTCGATTCTTCGATGTTAATCAATCTTCACTGCGCCGTAAATCTTTCTTATGAAGAAATAGGTGGCGTAGAAACCGATCGTGCCAGTGAGAAGCCAAAAGGTAAACACCATCATTAATGTGTACACGAAGTATATAAGACCCGAGACGAAGCTCACAATCTCGAGCTGAAAAAAGACAGAAAGTTTGGTTAGCCCATAGACAACAGAGGTCGGTTGTACTAACAATGGATGGCGCAGGGTGGATGGTGATTTTTTTTAACTACGCAGAAAGGCATAAAAAGTAATGACACCAGGGATAATGAGCCCGCAAGAGGTAAAAAGTGACTTCAACTTTAATATGGGTTTTACCAGTCACTGAACATGTTTGGAAAGTTTGGGAAAATCACTATCCTGTGGATAGCGCTATTCACCATTCGTACCACCGGTCGCAGGGCGGGTAAAAGCACTGAATAGCTTTCGATGCACACCTGATCTGGGGGTGGGGTGGAGGAAATGCTCCCCCAAGAGATTCAGCTTTTCTTTAGATTTGGGTAGAAGTTTCGATTTTTTCCGGAGGGAGTGTTTTCTAAAATCCTTTTCCGGCTGATAATTTCAGCAAAACTAATACATAAGTTATTCCGAAAAAACAATTATTAAAAACTGTATATTTCGAATCAGATTTGATTCATCTTCAGCAGTGTTAGTAACATACCTTACTACACTGCTAAATATAAATCAAATTTGATTCGAAATATACAGTTTTTAATAAATTGGGGTGTCCCCCCCCCCGCTAAATATTTCTGCACCTGATACCAACCTTATTAACGTAGTAAAAGATGGCATAGGCGAAAACATAGATGGAACATGAAGAGGATGTTAAAAATGATCTCCACCACCAATGATAATCCTGAAAGCAGAAACATCTCTTACTCAAAACTCGCTGGGAACATTGGTAGAACTGCACAGCCAAAAACAAACAAATTGCAGCGAGTCTGCTGCAGGCTTGTACCTCGCAGTCATCAAGCCGATATCAGGATGCGTTCACATCGCTTGCTCCGGCTTGATGATAACAAGTCTGCTGCAAGTTGTCAAACGGCTTGATGCAAGTTGATTGTCAAGACTTTTTATTCACAAGCTTCATGCATGCTGTTTTTTTTTCACAAATTTTCCACAAGTTTTTCATCACGTTCGTTCACTCACCTCGGCGCACAGTTGGAAATAAATGACTACAACGGTGATTAGAGAGCAGCACATGGCGAGAATAATGAAGACGAGGAACAAAAATCCAAAAAGGTAATAAAATTGATTCTCCCAGATCGCCTGAAAGAGTTTAGAACAAATATAAGCCTGTGAATGAATACTTACAAATACAAAAAACAAAATTCTGAATATAGACATTTTGTTGCATCGATACTTTATAAAAGATCAAATTACGCCATTGGACAAATTTTTTCCTCGAATTTCGAGAAAACACGAAACGTCCATATTGGGAACAATGTTTTCTAGTTCGACAACGCTTAACGGAATCACTCTGATAACTGGGAGACATACCGTTAAAATAAAGAACAGTTCAATGAATACAGCCCCAAACGGTAGAATGCCCGCCATAAGATTGCTGAAGATACAAACACAGAATTGTCAGACAGTAACGGGGGAATAACTATCGGGAAGAGTACGAACAGCACACGAAATGTCTAGGTTCTTTCGATACCTCGACTTTTCATTTTCACTTTATTGTTTCAAGTAGTAAAAGAACCTATACGTTTCGTGTACTATGAGCTGCACTACCTACACTAGCAACGTTAGTGAAGTTAGTATTCAGGTAGTGAAAGAACCTATACCTTTCGTGTACTATGAAATGCACTACCTACACTGGCAACGTTAGTGAAGTTAGTATTTACGTAGTGAAAGAACCTATACCTTTCGTGTACTGCACTACCTACATTGGCATCGTTATAGTTTCAGAACACGAACACATCTATAATCACCCCCCTAATTAAAACATTAGCTTCCCCCCCCCTGGATGCTACAGTTAACTTGAAAGTGAAGTAATCTTACCTTGGTATGGGATGGACGTACCAATCCTGTTCAGGAACTTGACGTGGAATTTGATTGGTTCGGACAGGATGCTCATAAGGCTATAGGGTAATTAAAATAAAGAGAAGTAATTAAAATAAAGAGAAAAAACTATTTCCTGGGGAATCGGTGTTTGAAAGTTAAGCCGATTAATCGGCTTAAACCCAAAGATTACATAAATTCGAAGCTACTATGACTTTTCAGCAATACCAGTTATAGACACGGAGAAATGTTTCTGGTGTAAATTTCTCCTTGCTGGATGGAAGGCTGGTGATTACAAAAATCTATGATTACAAAATCACCTTCAAACTGAACATTTTTGCCGAAATTAGTCGCTGGTTTCATGTACAAGTTTCTCGATTAACCGTCAGTTCTGAGATAAGGGAGTAGTTTGCCTTACACAACCCTCATTAACTTACATATTTTCTGTATCCAAAGTAATATCCCATGAACACCAGAGGAAGGGATATTCCAAACCAAAGCAAGAGCAGAGCCAACATGGTCGTGAAGGGAACCTTGTGGATAATACGATAGATGGAAATATATTTAAAGATGCATATTATTCACGGCAAAGTTGATAGAGAAGGTCATCTGCGCTGATGTTCACGCACGCGCTATTCGTCATGATTCGTCACTCGGCAAATGCCCTAACAGAAGCAGTCCCCCCTGGAAATATACCGTTTTTTGAATGTACCGGCCAAACAAAACTCCTGAACGGTTAAATTCACACAAGTGTATAAAGAAAAAGTACGACGCCAATAACTCTGTTACTGATGCAAGCAATATACTCATAGAAATAACAGATATAAAATTCAAAATTCAAAATGGCCGATTTATGAGGGCAAATTATTTTAAATTTTAGATACAGGCTAGATTATCAAGCACGAATTCCATGTTATTATTTCTACGAGTATATCATTGGATCACTTGGTTAGATTTGGTTGTGTATAAACGCCGGGTTTATAGGCCACTTTCGGGTGCCGACTCTTCTTCGACTGCCCAAGACGATACAATGCAACTAAACCATACAATGACATAGCCGACTATGTTTCACATCAAGTTATTTAACTGGCAGCGATCAGCAAAAGTAATTGACAAATTTAAATCGAAAGAAAGGTTTTAAAAGGCAAGAAAACCAACCAATCACCTTGACTGACGTTATTTAAACTTGAACGGTCAAATAAAAAATTTCGAGTCTCGTTTATAGCTGCACATGCGCGAGGAAGGCGAAGTAAACAGTCACTAACACATGCACCTACCGCGCCTGACGAGTGTTTGCCCCAGATGAAAAAGTTCAGGATGAATGCCAAGCTGGAAATAACGCCCGGGTACAGAGTTCCGGTAACCAATGCGGCGCGTTTCCATTTCTGACCATTCAACGTTTTGTAAAGACGAGCCGAGAAATATCCAGCAAATATCCTGAAAGGAAACACTTTGTTAACGGCAATGACATGAAACAATCAAACGCGTACAGTACCCTCGATCTCAACCAATTATAGTTCGAAAATAACCCTTAAAAAGTTGAACTACACAGCCAAAAACGGCCAGGTTGGAAGTAGTCTGTTGATATCTTGAAAAAGGCTTGTTATCAACAAACCGATATCAGGATGTGTTCGCATGGCTTGTGACAGCTTGTTATCGAGTCTGTTGCAAGTTTCAAACAGACTTGTTGCAAGTTGATTGTCGAAACTTGTTATCCACAAGCTTGCTGCAAGTTGTTGTAACAAGTCTGCAAATGACAAGTTGCAACAAGCCTGATTTTAACAGACTTGTTGCAACTTGATGAAATTCACAAGTTTGTTGCAACTTGTTGACAAGTTCCAACAAGCCGGTGAAATTGACAACTTAATTGCAACAAGTCTGTGGCGGTTTTGGCTCGTGCGTTTTGTGTGGCTGTGCGAAGATTCCGCGGCCCTGAGGCAAACGTACCCCATAAAAACAAAGAGAAAAACGACCGCTGATAAAAGACTTCCTCTGCTTGCGGGCGACAGCATACCAAACATGGCGACAACTAGAAAAAAGTGTTAAACATAAGTTCCTTGTACGTTTGCATGGTGAATATCAAACTAAAACATAATTTTATGGAAAGACCATGTAAGTTTATTATCGCAGAGCCAAGGGACGTGTGAATTTAAATTAGTCGCATTATTATTAGCAATGATGAAAATCCAAACTTACGGATCGAAAGCTCTGCGATAATAAATTTACGAGGTGTTTCCACAAAATTATATTTTAATGTTAAACAGAACTGACTATTCGACTGTCCGTTAAGCAAATGACTGTGTAGACGAGAACTATCTCGAACAAACGTCCCAAGTGTAGGTAATGCAGTCAAAAGCACACGAAAGATATAGGTTCGTTCACTACCCGACACGATACAAGCAGAATTCGAAGTCGAAGGCTCTTTGTTGCAAAGTAAGTCCTCACGATGTTACCTTCCGACGGAGGGCCTCCGCTCAAAACATCCATTCTGCTTGCGTGTATGTATGTGCGCAACAAACACTAATACAAATATCAAATATTATAATTATTATTATTAATAATAATTATTATAATTACCATTATATAATAATAATGATTAGTAGAATCATACTAGTATACTATGGCAAATGCTGTAATTTGATTGGCTACTCTACTCGCTATCTATTCCTCGATAGATAGCGAGTAGCAAAACAATCATCTTTCAAAAGATTTGCTTTTTAAGAATTTTTAAAAAATCAATTTTTTGTTGAATATTTCATGTTTAATCTTTGATTCTACTAAAACAATTAGATTACTCGCTCTTAATTCGAAATGTAATTGTTAATTAGTTCGAAATCTAATTGTTAATTAGAATTATAATAATATATAATTACAATTATAATTTTAATAATTATTATAACTATTAATATTTATAATTATTATTATTAATAATTATTATTATAATTATCAATATTGTATTAAATATTAATATTAACACTAAATATTACGAATTAAATTGTGTACATTAGCACGTACCTAAGGTAATAAGAGCCATCGCAAACAGCTGGACGCCCGAGCCAACGCAAGCGGTTAAAAGAAGACGGAATCTGGGTGGACGGAAGACATCGCCGTGAACTAATTTCCAACCACTCTCTTCAATCGTATCGTCCTAAACGTGAACATAATTTAGCAGGGGTCGGTTGAACCAACGGTGGGTAGCACTTTCCACCGGATAAACATTGTTGGAAACTTCATGTTAGGTTGGGAGATCTATTCTCACCATTTCATCTTCTTGGTTGTACTTGGCAATATCACGTCGAAGAGTTCGAATGAGAATCATCGATACAATGCCTGAAATTAAGTAGACATCACGATTGAAAATTGCATAATTTACTCGGCAACTTGTAACGAGCATTCTTCAGTCAATTTTTTGTAGTATTTGTAGACATGTAAAACGCAGAAGATATTATATATCGATGTATAGACAACGTTGTTACGAATTAAACGCGTAAAAACCTCGCAACTTGCATAACGAGCCGTCAACAAGTTCAAACTACTTCTCGCAAGTTGCGAACAAGTTTGTTGTAAGAAGTTCTAGACAACTTTTAACAAACTCGACGCCAATGTCTGACCCGTTACAAGGTTGTCCCAACAATTCTGATACAAACCTGTTGTAACAAGATTGTCACAAAGTGGACAACACAAGGCTGTAACAATATTGTTATATCATGACTGTATCAGTCTTGTTGGAACAACCTTGAGACAAGTCTGACAGTCCCATCAAGCTTGTTACAAGTTGTTAACAGCTTGTTCTAAACTTGTTCCGACCAGGGTGTTAGCCAGGATTCCAAATCTGGCCGTCCAAATATGTTTGTTGGTGTCGTCTCGTATTTGTGTGGGCGTGGTCGGACAAAAACATTTGTTTTGGGATGTTGCCGCCTTTTTTTGTTTTTACGGAGTTGCACTTTAATTCGGTCATATTTAGAAATACTGTGTTTTCAAAAGGATAAGGAATGAAAATATATACCATTGATGAGTTATATGAACAGCATATGCCTGTAAATCGAGGTATTCAACAAATATTACAAATTGTAATTTTCTATCTTAAAGAAAATAGTCCCTTTGGCCGTCCGTGGCCGTCTACTTAAATATAGCCGTCCAAATTCAGAAGTAGGCGTCCCTAGGACGGTCGGACGGCCGCCTGGCTAACACCCTGGTTCCGACACCTTGAAACAAGTAGAGCAAACACAACTTGTTGACGGCTTGTATGAAACAAACAAAGCATTACCAGAGAGAAAGAGCGCAATGACGACGGAGTTTACGATGGAGAACCAATGAATTTGAACATCGCTCATGGCGAGATATGTGTCCCAACGCGACGCCCAAACAATATCGCTCGGCTGAAACAAAGTTCAAAGAGGTTATTAGTATATCAAGATGACATTGTGTCCAGAATGAGACTCGGAATGCAAATGATGTATATTAAGGTTAAAATTAAGATTATTTGCAAAATGGGGACTTTTATTCACGCACTTAAATGCACAACTCAAGTGCCAAAATCGTCGAAAAAAATAAGAAATTCGGCACATGCATGAATCTGAAACAAGTTCCAATTCAAAAGATTTTTGTTTCATCAATCTCTCATGTAAACACGAGTTGAATTTGAAGTATCATTCGCGATTGAAACTTAATCCAGATTTATGTAAACTACCCCGTACAATGCCTACCTCCCAAGAAACAAGGTAAACGAATCGAATTTTGTTTTCCCCTGAAAAAAGAAAACAAATAACATCAATAACACGCACAATAAAGCGATGCTTCAGAAATCCAACTAAATCAACCGAAATGCAAAAACGTTTTCTCACCCTGTTTTTTTATTTCTTGGCTTTTCGTCAAATCGTATTTGCATTTTGCTTCGGCGAGTTCTTTCACCTCCGTTTGACTTTCAATACTACCAAGGCTGCAAATATTTTTTATCCGTTTATTTATGAATCAATCCATACCGATACCGATTTTGATAACGAAAAACGACGTAATTCATTTTGTTTTTGTTTCGTGTCTCTACTATAGGATTTAAAGATTATCTGGACTTTTTGAACTGAAGCCTGAAACACACTAGAAACGGCCAGAAACGCACAAAATTGCAGCAAGTCTGCTGCAGGCTTATTACCTTGCAGTCATCAAGCCGATATCAGGATGCGTTCACATCGCTTGCTCCAGCTTGATGATAACATGTCTGCTGCAAGTTGTCAACAGGCTTGATGCAAGTTGATTGTCAAGACTTTTTATCCACAAACTTGGTACAAGTTGTTTCATCAACTTGCAGCAAGCCTGCAAACATCAAGTTGCATCACGTTTGCGGAGCTTCCAGCTATGTAAACTCCAACACTGCCAAATGCTATTGCCCTCAATGGTCTTTAAAAATAACAGAAATGACAGCAATAAAACGCAAATACATACCTCATTGGCTGGGCTTCAAAACCAACAACACGATATGATTCGCTGTATGAAATTAAGAGCGAAAAAATTAACGACAGTTAATGTACATGAGTTGAAATACCAAACATTCTGAAAAATAAAACAAAACACTGTGAAGAACTCACTAGTCACTTGTATGATACTTGATGACCAAATGAAGAACGTTGTTGATATAAGTCTAGAAACAAAAATGTGGGAAAAATTCTGATCACCACACATTCAGGGCTCACAAATAATGTTCCACCTATGCACCGTCATGAAGACAGGTCATTCCTCCAGTGCGACTGGTCAAACACAATTCCTAAGCAGTCAAATTGTGTCACACTGCAGAATGCAACTGTAAAGAAAACACTTACATCACATTCGACGCCATCAACTCTGTTACTGATGCATGCAGTATACTTTACTTGAATGAAATACAATTTTATTTAGTTTATGTGTACAAGGGTGGTGTTGATTAGCTTTTCACGAGCACAGTTTGTCCGCCATTTTCTGGGTTGTGCCTCTTCTCTGAACGCCCATGACGACACAATGCAATTATTAGAGTGTACATTCGGTCACACAATTGATAATGCTTCACCTTAGGTTATTTAACTAACGGCAATCAGCAAACGTAATTGACAACTGTAATTCGATAGAAAGTTTTTAAAATAGCAAGAAAATCAGGCACAAAGCTTGACACAGTCATTTAAAGTGTTTATGCAACGAAATTTCATCCTGACGGTTTTTGACCTCAGTGTAGAGAAAACGTAAAATGGGTTGGTAACTTCTTTTACAGAAGTTTATTGCCTGGCTTCTTTCGTGAGAAATTTAGCTTTGAATAGTATGCAAATATTATGACATCGTAGTGCATAATGTATTTTAAAACAACACAGATTTTTCGAACAATTTAATTTTGTCAAACAAAATTCCAAAATTATAACTTACAAATTCCGATTTGCTGTATTTTAGTACAACTTTTGGAAATCTATCATGGATACTGTAAGAGAAATTCCTACAGCACTAAAAACTCATTATGCACTGTGATGTCATAAGTATGATATTTGCATATTATTCAAAGCTAAATTTCTAACGACAGAATCAAAATGATGAAATTCTGTAAAAGAAGTTACCAACCCATTTTATGTTAACTTTACACTGAGGCCATAAAACTTTGGGGTGAAATTTCATTGCATAAACACTTTAAACTTGACTGTTTTTTAAGCCCTGTAGACAGTCATGCATGATACACACCAGATAAAGATGTGCAATACTAAAGAACCATATAGCTTATTGGATATATATGAACCTATATCAACTTATTGGCTGTAATCAGTTTAGATATTTTGTTGCCATTATGTGTAACCTGTGTGCCACAATTTAAAAAAGTGTTCACCTTTGAGATATGCAGCTGCAAAAACTATTCTACACACACGAAGCGATTTAGTACAGTAGATAATATTGAGAAACATATCTTACTTTTCCATCTTTTTCATAGCCAAGGTTAAAACCGTGTTCATACTGGATCTAAAAAATGTAACATTTATATCAGATCAAGCAATAGAAAACCACAACCAAACATGTTATTGAGGGCCATTTAAATTGGGGATGAGGTTGAACTGGGAAGTATCAATTTACAAAAACAAACGTGTGTGACAAATGGTGCTTCTTGAATTCGCCACAGGTACAAATGTACGCTAAATTTTGTAAGCCACTTAAACATTTTGTTATGGTAAGTTAAACAAGGTTTGATCATATTCTATAGCATTTCACCTGTGAGTTATCCAAAGTCCTGTATTTTGTCGCCACTGGAAGGTTGTCAATCAACCTGGAAACGAAATACAGTAAGTGAACTTCAATGCAGGAAGAATACAGATTTAAACAAGTTAAACTATCTTTACATTTTTCAGTTCTAAACTGTTCTTCCTAGAATTCCAGTAAGGATCATCTCTTATTGATCCAGTCTTACAACAGGAAATATTTATGCTGGATAGCTCTGTCAGTTCTAAACTGTTCTTCCTAGAGGTCCAGTAAAGATCATCTCTTATTGATCCAGTGTTACTACAGCAGGAAACCTAAACTAAACTAACTTTATTTATACTAGATAGCTTTATCAGTTCAAGACAGTTCTTCTTAGAGGTTCAGTAAGGATCATCTCTTATTGACCTAGTGTCACTACAGAAGGAAACCTAAACTAAACTAACTTTATTTATACTGGATAGCTCTATCACTTCTGAACTGTTCTTCTTAGAGATCCAGTAAGGATCATCTCTTATTGATTCAGTGTTACTACAAGAGGAAACCTACACTAAACTAAATTTATAGTTCTGTTCTTGCAAAGGAGTCCATGTAAACATGAACCAAGTGTCCAGAGCTTGACTATTTAAAACAAATTTTGACCCACTCACATATGAACAGAGTACTCTTCCTTGATTCTATTTATAACAAGTTGAGAATCTTCAGCAGACCAGGTTTTCTCACATAGGATAGTGCACGACTTGTTTTGCATCATTTTCACCTGAGAGACCAACCCCATTTCAGTATTAGGGAAAATAACTTCACGCCAACAAACTTAAAGAACAATTTGTGGTTAATTTGCAATAGACCATTCTCCCATTAGACAAACATTGGAAATTTTAAAATTTATTTATTTAGCATATACAGTTGGAAAAAACATTGTTAATGTAGCAAAACTATAAGTTTTGTTGACAAATATTATAAAATTTGGACAATATAGTCTCGTGAAGTTTGCGAATTTTCTATACTTTTCTATTATGCGGGAAAAAGTGATACCACATTGCAACACAGTGGTAAGCGTATTACATAAGTATACAAAATATGCAAATTTCAATGGACTACCGGTATATTTTTCACATTCTATAATATTTTGCAACCAAACTTCACAATTAGGGTGCTCTTTCCAGCTGTTCTAATACATTTTCCCAATTCAAAAGTTTGTCCAATAGGAGAATGGTCTATTAAATTACCCTTTTGATGCTTAAAAATACCGAGTTCATCAAATATTTTGCTGAACAACAAAGCTCTACTATTTCAATAGAAATTAAATTCTCCAGTATGGAGTCTTACCTTGTAAGGTGTATTTACAATCCTATCACCCCTTAAAACTTCGCCTAAAAAAAATTAAAAGAAAGTTAAAAGAAAGTTGTCTTAAGGTGGCTCGATAGTCTAAATCATGGTACATTGTACTTCTCTCGCCATAGAATCTTTTATAGTGCAAGTGCAAAGCTTATTTAGTCATTGCATAGTCCTACTGGTTCTCTTCATAACTGGAAAAGTTTCATTCTCCTACCTTTCGTATGTGCAGAATCATTGTTGTCATGGGTAAGGTGCAAAGTTTATGTAAATGAACTTATAACTAGAATTAAATTCAAGTGGGAAACATGATTTCTATGTTTAGACAAACTTTGAAGAAACTCTTGAAATACAGAGAACAATGTCGGTGCTATAAAGCTGTGCAATGAGCTGAAATGAAACTCAAGCATTCACTATAACAAAGCACCTTACAGCGAAGAAATAAAATTTGTAATAAATTCTGACTATTAATTAAAGCCACCTTAATATTCATTACAAAGATCAATTCTTGTAGAAGAGGTTATTATGAAATATGATGAAATAATTATTACTGCTCACCTAGATTTTCTGGAATATATAGCTTCTTTGATGGCGCACAGAATGGTAATGCGTAGTAGTCGTAAGGTAACTGTGTTTTGATACTTGTCATCTTTACAGCCTTTGTAAAAAAAACTAAACTTAGTAAAATAGTGAAGTTTGGTCGCAAAACATTGTAAAATGTGGAAAATATCCTGCAAAGTTTGAAAATTTTGTACACTTTTGTATTATGCGTGGAAAAGTGCAATCAGATATTGGAAGTGATTGCACTTTTCCGCAGGATTCAATGGCAGCTGGCAACATACGCATACTAATCACTTTACATGGCACAGTAATTATCTAACATATTTTTGCTGAATTTGGGTTGTCAGAATGCAAAAAAAATTATTTCACACAGACAAAATTCCTATTTTTGCTGAAATTGTGCTGTCAGAATGCAAAAAATATCATTTCACACAGACAAAATTCCTAGCTTTCATAAGTTGGAATTCTCCAGAACATTTCTTGAATCGAAAACCTTGAAGCAAATTAAAGTGCTCACAAAAATCCCTGGTAAGGATGAATCAACGATTTTAAATGTAAATGCTAAACGACTTGAATCTATATTGCTTGCAAGGCGCTTGATGAGAACTCAAATAAATGGACGACGAAAAACATGCTCTCCATTAAAATGCCTAAATATCAAATAATCAAACAGATCATAAAATATTACAAGGACTCAGGGCTTAACTCGACAATTAACTACCTTGACATCCAATGGAGCTCCTTTTTCATAGTCAATAGGAGCAATTCCAGGCAAATAAAACGCCTTTCCAGCTACCACAAAGAATGACAAACACAACAAGGTGCTCTAAAAGAAATTAAAAAGAACACGCACAAACATTAAGAGAAATCACGTAAAGCTTTAGAAAATTAATAGAAAATAGATAAAGGAAAACATTAATTTTTCCACAAACTCCTTTCTGGATAAGTTTATTCTTGGAAAAAGCAAGAAATTCGAGCTAACATACCAACAAATTTCGATGTTTACGATCCGCCATTTTGTAGAATATCGTCCATACCGCGCATGCTCATTGCCACGTATCACACAGGCAAGGCTTGAATTCCGAAACGTGTCCACGTTGTCGCAATTAAGTTCAAGGTCGCATATTGCTATTTTCCAGCCTAAATTTTGACCAAACTCCATTGACCCACTGCACAAATACTCTCATCTCAGTGATTGTCTTGCTTAAATCTTGTCTCATTCCTATTTTCTATTGTTTCCAGTCTGTTGGCTTGTGCGACAGCTTGTTGACGACAGGTCTGTTGCAAGTTGCTATAACAGACTTGTTGCAAGTTGATTGTCAAAACTTGTCTTCCTCGGGCTTGCTGCAACTTGTTTCAACAAGTCGTACCAAATCTGAAAATGACAAGTTACAACAAGCCTGATCATAACAGACTTGTAGAAATTCACAAGTTAACATGTTGCAAAATTTTTGACAAGTTGCAACAAGCTGGAAAATTGACAACTTGAAACAAGTCAACGGTGGTTTTGCTCGGTTTTGGCTGTAAATAACCCCCTTCACCCTCCATTGTGGACTCGGCAAATGCTGTAACTGATTAGCTTGAAACTAATTTGAATAAATAATTTCTATAAATGTTTTTGTACGTATTGCTCTACCATTTTTACTTCGTAAATCTGAATAAAGAATTTGAATTTTTAATAATTTCGAATAAGCTTCCTAGAAATGACACACCACGCGAAGTAAACCTCAGACATTGATATGAGTAGCTTGATATCTTTCTGGTGTCAAATGAATGCCTAAGACACGCTCTACAAATTTTAAATCAAAAGCATTCCTATTGTTCTCACAGTGCACAGCACGACAAAATTTTTAGCAATTTCGAAGTCTGCAAACAAGCACATCGGAAACTTCAGTTGAACCTGGGGTTAACCGAACCAGATTGGGCATTTCACTGTACTCTGTCCACTGAAACCACGACAAGCAGACAACTTAAGGAAATACAAAGTAAAACAAATTCCGAAAATAGACATCTTGTATTCCTGATATTTAAAAAAGAACAAGAAAACGACGGAGTCGGTGATATTTCGTCTTTATTCCAAAGACATTGTCAAACCATTGTCATTGGTTTGACAATGTCTTTGGAATAAAGACGAAATATCACCGACTCCGTCGTTTTCTTGTTCTTTCTTGAATATCAGGAATACAAGATGTCTATTTTCGGAATTTGTTTTATTCTGTCCACTGAGACTCCTAGACAGCGCGTTTTAGCCTTTGTAAACACATCAAATCAGACTTTCTGAAAGTTGCTGAAAGAATTTGTATCAAGCATGTGAACAAAAAGTCTTGGAAATCAACTTCCATTAAGCTTGTTGACAACTAACAGCAGACTTGTTATCATCAAGCCGGGGCAAGCGATGTGAACACATCCTGCATGATATCAGCTTGAATACTGCAAGGCAACAAGCCTCCAGTAGACTTTATGTTACACTGTACTGGCCAGGGTATCCCGGACATGCAGAGTACAGCATTCTCTGGTGGAGCTTGCTGACAAAAAGTCTGTTGCAAGATCTTATCAGTCTCGTTGCATCTTTAGTCTAACTTGTGCGTTTTTTCTCTTGTGTGTTTAGACAATTAAAGTTGATGATTTTAAAATTACTTTGTCTTGCATTTATTGAATTATGGCTTTTTAACTACACTGCATAAAATACATGTTTAAGGCACAAAATCGTGTGCTTTAAATAATACATAGAATATATATACTTAACTGACGTAAACGAGGTACTTACAAATGAAGGTCAATGAAATATACAAACAACCAATACAACTGTATAACGTAAATGATTGGTCCTATCAAATTCGACCATAGACTGCAAGATGGAATGGCCCAGAATCGTTAGCCATTAGCACATCTATGATCGCACCCCATAGACAATCAAAGGGATGCACTGGAAACGCGGGGTAAAGCGGAAATGTTTCTGACCTTACATCCGTGGTACGGCCTGATGTGCTTTACTTTGGAACCTTGTAACTTTACTTTAAATATATTCCAGGACTTTGTATTTACATACTCTAAACAAGAACAGGGTGAAGAGCAATGTCTATGGACTTGTAGGTACAGCAAAGTTAATAACGAACGCTGAATGTTCTGGCGCTAGTCTGACTGCTGAAATACCACCATTGCAAAAGTTTTACCAAAACAATTAATGGTGATATTCGATTTTGTTTGCTTCGCTTAAGAAGGTTGAAAAGTCGATACTTCCACAGGCGTTGCTGTTCTTGTTTAAGATATTTAAATACAAAGTCTTGAAATATATTTAAAGTGAAGTTGCAGGGTTATAAAGCAAAGCGTATCAGGTTGTATCTCGGGAGTCAATGACGCTTTAGCTCGCGTTTTCAGTCCATTCTTTTGATTATCTTATGTTAAAGAGAGCTCACTCGATCTGTATTGGAATAGACCCAGCCTTCCCCCAATAGTCGCACCCCATGTATCCGCTCTCCGCATCCGCTGTTATGCAAGGTATATAAACACACCAACGCGGTGTAAGTTAACAGATCTCTTCACAAAAGCAGTAAAAAATGTCAGTTCTTTTTAGACGGCGCTCTAAAATCGTTACAAAAACAACGATATTTTGCATATAACTTCGTCAACCAGCAAGATTAGCTTGTAAAGTCCAGTTACGGTGAGAGATCAGAGGCCACAACATAGGTCATCAGACATCAAGATGTGTCCATTGCTTGTTCTTCTTGGTTAGTGGTAACCACGCCTTCTTGCATCTCAACGTGCGCCTGCTGTCCATTCTCGTCTTGGACAGCGACAATATGAGCTACCTCATCGGTCGCCGCGATATTCACGCCCGTCGCCGCAGCGGCCGCAATGATGTCTGGGATCTGGATCTGAGTGGCTTTTGCCGCCTCGGCGATCACGCTCAACGCATGTAGTTGGCTCGGGTCGATCACGTGGGCATCCTCAACATTCATAGCGATGTACTGTCCCTCGCTGGTTTGTACATTTGTAATACTGCTGACCTGAGAAGGTAAATTAGCATAGGTTATTATTATCATGACAAAATTACTGGATGCATTACTTGTACATGTACGGGAGTACAATTAATGATTTAGAAACAAATAAAATGGCGGAAAGGTACCGAATGAAATACGAAGAAAAGCTGCAAAAGTTTAGTCTAAAGAGAAAATATGACGTTGATATTGAAAAGTGTCTTCCACAAGAGCTGGATAAAGAGCATTTTCAAAATTTTCAAACATCACTCGTGCTATTGATCCCAAAGTGTACTTGCCATCGCATGATTACCTGTACTAATTCTTTCTCTAAAACAATACATTGCACTTCGTCTTAAAATGTACCAAATTTTACAAACATGTTGAAAGCCAAACGATTGCATGTGTACTTGAAGATTTTAAGGCCCAGTTAAACGAGGGTGAGAGTTGATGAGAGTTGCAACTCTCGCTAGCGTTTGACCACCAACTCTCATCCACTCTCATTAACTCTCATCGACTCTCATCAACTTTGAACTAGTTCAAATTTTGATGAGAGTTGATAAGAGTTTGTGCGCGTTTGACCAGTCATGAGAGTTGATGAGAGTTGCAAAAGTGCTAGCGATTTGCATTTTGTTGTAGCAGGCTCAGCAGAACAGTACAAAAAACATACTCATCAACTCTCATCTTCGTTTGACCGGAGCATCTGAGAGTTGACGAAACTTTCGTGCGAACTCTTGCTTCTCAACTCTCATCAACTCTCATCCTCGTTTGACCGGGCCTTTAGTCTTTTTTGCACGTTGTTAACAGTTTCTGAAAGATTTGTTCATAATTAATATAATCAATTATAATCAACTGCATGTATGGATTGTATTTGGTTTATTACAGACATGTACTGACTCGTTTCACGCGACTACAATGAGTTATACCCAACCTTACGCAGGTACCCCCAGTCTAAAAAACTAACTGTGAAACCGACCATGAGACGTGTCCTAAAGCAAGAGAGTTACCTGCATAAGCTGTTCTTCAGTTAGCTGACTTCCTGCATCTAAAACCTGCGCGTTGTGAATCACCTTGAAAAATAGAGACCAAATATTAGAGATCACAGGAACTAGAGAGCAGACAAAACCAGCCTTTTGACATTGTACTCAAAGAGAAGACTATTTTGCTAAAAAGTAGTTATAAAAGCCGATAGTTGCCCAGACATCGTAGAATACGTCAGTAAAAAGTCCTGGAATAGATTTCAACTTCAAAGTGAAGTTACAGGGTTTCAAAGTTAAGCGTATTAGGCTGTATCACGGGCGAAGCGCGAAGCACTCGCAGTATTATAAATATTTCGCCAAACACAAGTTTGATTTTTCATTAATACTTCGAGGACAAGTGTAATTTCCTATTGATATCATTTTGTAGCATAGAATAAAACATAATCCGAAGATTAGCATCTTGAAACCCAGGATACGGACTAAAACAAGACGATATTGAGTTGTGATATTTGGATTTTATTGCAAAATCATCATCAGACTGAATTGATTTCTATTTGGTAGCTACTTCCAGGCCTTTTACTCACGGTCAGATCAGCCGCCAGATGACTTACCTGTCCGGATTCTTCACTGGTGATGATGGGTACAGTTTGATCTGCGTTTATGTCAGTTTCGATGCCTTGTTGTTCGCTTGTTTCCAATATCTGCACATTTCCCTCAGTGTTAGCTTGACCTTCGGAACTTTCTCGAATCAAGTGCACGTCTTCATTGTTAGGTTGCTCCTGATTGGCTGCGACAAGGGCGTCACTGACCGCAACTAACACTTCAGCTAACTGAACGTCTGCTTCGTTAGTCAGCTGGCTCACAACTTGACCTGCAGTTACCTTGAAACGAAGATGTCAAGAGTTGAAGTTGAGCCCGAAATTCTTGCAACAGACTTGTTATCAACAAGCCGATATCAGGATGCGTTCGCATGGCTTGCGACAGCTTGTTGACGACAAGTCTGCAGCAATTTGTAAACAGACTTGCTGCAAGTTCATTGTCAAAAGGTTTTATCCATAACCTTGCCGCAAGTTGTTTCAAAAAGTTGTTTGACAACAAGTTGTAAGAGTCTGCAAATGCCAATTTTTTTGAAAGTGCAATGCATGATTTTAAGTTGCAACTTGATGAAATTGACAAGTTTGTTGCAACTACGTGACAAGTTAAAACAGACCGGTAAAATTGACAACTTTCAACAAGTCTGTGGCAAAAAATGGTCGACCTGTTCAGGGTTGATGGCAGATGTTGTGCCGCCAACATTGCTTAATCTTGTCAACAATATTGCTCAGCATTGTTGGGCCTGAATTAGTCCGCAATCAGGTGTAACAATGCTGAACAATATTGTTGACAACACTGAACAATGCTGGCAGAACAACGTCGTTCAATGTTGTTTTCATCAACCGCAAAAAGCTGTGAATATCCGTTCTCCTACCTGTTCATGGTCAACTGTGTTGGTCTGCACAGCAGGAGTGGTTGTTTGACCATCAGGCGTCATGGTGATACCATGCACTTTCATGTGGTACCTCACACTGGCTTTCCTAGAAAACTGTTTTCCACACGTTTCACATTTGAAAGGTTTTTCACCGGTGTGAATTCTCAAATGATTGTTAAAGTGGCTACGATGGTTGAACTGTCGACCGCACGAGTCGCACTTGAAAGGACGTTCACCTGCAAATCACAGAGAAGGAATTGACCTCTACAACACAACAAGCAGACTCCGGCCAAGCGACGTAGGAGTTTAGTCACGGGAAATGAAGAGTGGTGACGAGAGTTGTTGGGTGTTGATAAGACTTGAAGAATGGTGATAACAGGTGATAAGAGTTGATGAATGGTGACAAGAGTTGACTACTGTTAATAAGAGTTGATAAGAGTTAGTGAGTGTGGATAAGAGTTGGTGAGTGTTGATAAGAGTTGATGAGTGTTGATAAGAGTTGGTGAGTGTTGATACGAGTTGGTGAGTGTTGATAAGAGTTGGTGAGTGTTGATAAGAGTTGATGAGTGTTGATAAGAGTTGGTGAGTGTTGATAAGAGTTGATGAGTGTTGATAAGAGTTGATGAGTGTTGTTAAGAGTTGATGAGTGTTGATAAGAGTTGGTGAGTTTTGATAAGAGTTGATAAGAGTAGATGAGAGTTGACGAGTGTTTAAGCGTTGATGAATGGCGGTGATACAACTTGCAGCAAGCCGGCTTGCGAATAACAAGTTTTGTGGATAACAACAAACTTGCAACAAGCTTGTTGACAACTTGCAACAGACTGGTCGACAAGCTGTCAACGTCACGCGAACGTACCCTGCTGACATTGCCTTGTTGATAACAGGTCTGTTGGAAGATGTCAACAGACTTGCTGCAACTTGCGCGTTTTTGGTTGTGTAAGAAAGCAGATGACATACCCGTGTGAGTACGAATGTGTTCCTTGAGCGTGCTAAATCTTGTGAACATTTTCTCACACTCGCCACATTTGTAAGGTTTGTCATCACTGTGGACAGGAAGATGAACTTTGAGGTCGGTTGACCGAGCAAAGCGTCTCCCACATTCTTCACATTGAAACGGCTTTTCACCTGGAAGACACAAGGAATTGCATATAGGTAAGCAAAGTAAGTTATACTGAGAATCAAGCTTTCATCCTTCAAGCTTTCAGCAACATTTCCAAACAACTAACCTGAATGCACAATGGCGTGTCGTTTAAAAGTGACGGCAGAAATGAATTCCTTCTGACAAAGCTCACATTTGAACGGTTTGATGCCAGTGTGCCGTCCCATATGAGCCTGTAGTTCTTGTTGTGTGCGGAACGATCGATCACATTCGCTACATTTGAATGGTTTCTCTCCTGTGTGGACAGCCTTAAATATGAAGATAATTAATCGCCATTTGAAATTAATGTTAAAATGTTGCTACACAGCAAGTCTGCTGCAGGCTTGTTACCTTGCAGTCATCAAACGGATATCAGAATGCGTTGGTATCGCTTGCTCCGGCTTGATGATAACAAGTCTGCTGCAAGTTGTCAACAGGTTTGATGCAAGTTGATTGTCAAGACTTGTTATCTACAGCGCACAGGCTTGCTCAGAGTTGCTTCAACAAGTTGTAACAAGTCTGCATATGACAAGCTGCTGTTGACAACAGGTTTGAGTCTTTTTGTTTCAGTAGAAAGACTTTAACGACCAGTATCATTGGCAACTTGCAGCAGACTTGTAATCATCAAGCCGGAGCAAGCGATTTGAACGCATCCTGATATCGGTTTGATGATAGCAAGGTGACAAGCAGGCGTGGTTACGCGTTGATGTCGATGCAGAGTGTATATGATTATTCTATTATCAAAGGAACATAATACATGTTCCGGGGGAGGATTTCAGCGAATTTTCAGGACTGTAAAATGGCGCCAAAAAACCAGTCTTCAATTGGGTTTTAATACTCAATCTTCTCCAGGACATGTTATTTTCATTTCAAATAATACCCCCCTGTTTCAACTACTTTTAGGGGGCAACACCCCCTGCAATTCATGTGAACTCAATCTTCCCTGAAAACAACCCAGATCAACGAAAATCCCTGACATAGTTCCGAAATATAGAATTTCTTACCATATGCGACTTGAGTCCAGTCTGAACGGCAAAGGATTTGCCGCAGACCTCGCAGTTGTAAGGCTTTTCTCCGGTGTGTGTTCGAAGATGGTCTCTGAGTCTGGCAGGGCGAGTGAACTGCTTGGGACACAAGGTACACTTGTACGGTTTATCTCCACTGTGCGTGTATTTGTGCTTGACGAGGTCGAAGGACTGGATGCAAGCGAAGTCGCATTGGTCGCATTTGAAAGGCTTTTCTCCTGAAACGAGAACGATTTCAAATTTAGGATATACTTGATATGTTATGTGCTATAAAAGAACTTTTTCATTGGTTGAAACTAGAGCTCTGCCGCTCAATAACACGATTGAGCAGGGCCAAAAATATTTATTATTACATATTTCCCCCCGTTATTTTCGTATAAATTGTATGTTATAAAAGTATTTTATAGGAGGGGGGGGGGGTGATACCACCCAAACTAATCTGGTAAGAGAATGTGCTGAATAAATTTCCTACCTGTATGTATACGGTAATGTCGCTTCAGGTCGTCAAACCGTATAAACGCCTTGTCGCACTGATCACATTTAAAGGGTTTTTGACCGGTATGTCTGAACATGTGACGAGACAACTCGGCTTGAGTTTTAAATGCTTTATCGCATTCCCCTTCAGGGCAGGGAAACGGTTTCTCATCTTGATGAACACGACGATGAACTCTGCGAAAGAAACGTTAGTGTCAAATCGAACTGCTGAACGTCGAGAATATCATGCTCTGAATATATTTATGTCATAATTAACAATTAGATTACGAGCTCGAGATTTCTACGCGGTGTTACAGGTAGTTGATGAGGAGAAAGCCCGAACTATCAACGCATAGAAATTGAGAGCGAATAATCTAATTGTTTTAGTAGAATATGAGATAAAAAATTGATTTTAGGCCATTTTGTTAAAAAATTCCTCTACAAATTGTCCTTGAATTGAAAAAATACACCAGGAAAATTAATGTTTTGCTACTCGCTATCTATCGAGGAATAGATAGCTAGTAGAGTAGCCAATCAAATTACATCATTTGCATGAGTATGCTAGTATGATTCTACTAACTACTGTGTTATTAGTAATATTTTCACAAGATTGACAAGATTCCCGAATACCACGCTAATGATGCTGTACGATGTTGTTTTCTTATTAAGACCCCGTTTACACGGTACCGGATTCCATTGGTCATGACATCGAGTTCGGTTAGTGTGCCGTCATATTTACTACCACACTACCACCACTATCCATCACGAATATCCACTACTACTACCATTTATCCCCAATATCCCTACTACAACCATTACCATCCCATCCTCTGCGACTATCCAGGGCCGCCGAGACAATGCGAGGGGCCCGGGGCAAAACTTTTGAGTGGGGCCTTTTGACGTCACCACCTAAAACGATTCATGTCAGTTTACCACAGACTTTAAAGTGTATCCAGTTTTTTCAAGCACTGTTCCCTGTACAATTTATATATCTGCTTCACTTCTTCGTTTTGGGGACCCTCCTTTGGTTGGGGCCCGGGGCAAATTGCCCCCCCCCCCCGCCCCCCCTCTCGGCAGGCCTTCGACTATCTACCACGACTATCCACCAGCAGCACCATTCATCCACAACTATCCACCACCATTCATCCACTACCATCCACCACCATTCATCCACTACTATCCACCACCATCCACCCACCACCACAACCATCGGCCCACCACCACTAATCCCTTTCTCCCGGCTCAGTATATTGTTAGTATTACATCAGAAGGAGGTAGTATTACCTCAACGAACCAGGATTGTTGAAAGCCTTATCGCATCCTTCCACATCACATGCATAAGGTTTCTCTTCAGAATGAGACAACAAATGAGACCTGAGTGAACTGGGATTATTGAATGCCTTCTCGCAGTATTCACACTCGTACGGTTTTTCACCTAAACATAGAATGTGGACCGAAGTGTTTTAATTTTTTTCTACACAGACAAAACGTACAACAAGTCTGTTGACATCTTGCGACAGACATGACACCAACAAGGCGATATCAGGATGCGTTCTCATGGCTCGCGACAAGTTGTTAACAGACTTGTTGTAAGTTGATCTCATAACTTGTTATCCACAGCCTTGCCGCAAGTTGTTTCATTAAGTTGTAACAAGTCTGGAAATGACAAGTTGCAGCAAGCCTGATTTTAACAGACTTGTCGCAAGAAGAAGGTACAATTGACAAATTGGCATAAGACTATGGTGTTTTTGGCCGTACAGCAAGGGCCTTAATCACTGGTACATGTATTTACTAAAAACAAATTTCTCACCCGTATGTATCAACATGTGTTGTCGCAGAGTGCTAGCGTAGTTGAACACTTTTTCACAGACGGTGCATTTATGTTGTTTATCCCCCGACGCATGTTCCCTCATGTGACCATAAAACGACCAGGAACGTATGTAAGCTTTGCCACAGATCTCACAAGTGTACTTTGGTTTCTCTAACTCTGCCAAGAAAGAAAAAAACATTGTCATTAACAAGGCTGAATGATGGTGATAACACTAGGGGAAGAGCAAAAAACGCCAGAATTGTTGCAAGTTGTCAATTTCACCGGCTTGTTGTAACTTGTCAATAAGTTGCAACAAACTTGTCAACTTCATCAAGCTGCAACAAGTCTGTTAAAATCAGGCTCGTTGCAACTTGTCATTTGCAGACTAGTAACAACTTGTTGAAACAACTTGAAGAGCAAGCCTGTAGATAACAAGTTTTGACAATCAACTTGCAACAAGTCTGTTGACAACTTGCAGCAGACATGTCGTCAACAAGCTGTCACAAGCCATGCGAACATATCCTGATATCGGCTTGTTGATAACAAGTCTGTTGAAAGGTCTACATTGACTTGTTGCAACTTAAGCGTGTTATCTGTACCAGTGTCACCCAAGTGTTCGCTCATTTAAAAGTGTTTTCTGTCCACTATACCTCCAGGCAGAGCATCTTCTGCAGTTTTCTCTTCTTCAACGATCATCGACTCGCTCTCTCCAGCGTTCTCCCCGCTCTCCCCAGTAGCGTCCACGTCATCGCCAACTGCAGACACCGTAGGTTCGACATCAGTTGACTCGATTGTCTGTGAAAGGAAAATGAATTTTTGAATACTAAAACTGCTCGACTTGTGGTCAATTTGAATGACGGCAGTTAAGAAGGAGTTTTAGAACGAGGTTGCACAAAATTAATCATGTTGGTGTCAAGTATTCGGACGAAAATGCTGTTGTGTTACTCTGAGTTTATATCCACACCGAGCAAGCTGATAAATATACCTGACCACGGTGGGAATCGACTCTACGACCTTTAGAATGCTAGCCCAGTGTCCTACCAATTTTCCTAGGTGGACAGATTAGTTCGAGTTTATCAGTAGCATTCCAAGGGTAGCAGTTTCAATTCCCGCCGTGGTCAGGCATATTTTTCAGCTTGTTCGATAAGGATTTAAACATGGGTCGGTTGTACTCAAGGTGAATATTAGCGCTATCCACCCGATAGTGATTTTCTCAAACTTTCTTAACATGTTCAGAAACTGGTAAAACGCATATTACAGTTCAGTATTTTCGAGTTACAGTCACTTTTTATCTCTTGCGAGTTTAATATTCCTTGCTCTCTTAATTAAAACATTGGTTTGAGAAATTTTTTCAATCTTTCAAAAGTTTTCAATCTAATCGACTATTTTTTAATCTAATATAGATTGAATATAGATTGAGGGATACTCTTTCAGTGTTCCAATCGATTGAAATATGTCACTCAATTAGATTACTTTTCAATAGAAAACGTATGATCCCTAAAAACAATCCCAAAACGAATGAACACTCAATCCATTAGATTGAATTTTCAATCGTTTAAATTAAGAGAGTGTGTCACTGCTTTTTATGCCTTTCCTGCGCCAGTTGAAAAAAAAAACAGTATTCGGAGGATTGCGCCCATAACGATTAGTGTTTAAGGCACTCACATCAGTAGTTTCGGTGATATCGGTTGTGGTTGATACTCCAGTGCCGTCTTGTTCTGTCTCAACTGTTAGCGAGGAATTTGAGGATTGCTGTAGCACGGACGAATCACTCACAGCGCATATACTTGAGGTGACCAGGTTCGCCTGAAACAGAATTAGGTCATTCATGGTTTGTGCATGTCGGAGTTGAATTGAATGGTGGTTAAACGAGGATAAGAGTTGATAGCAAGGATTTTTGTTGTCAACTCTCACGTCCTGGATAAATTGAACCGTGGATAAACGAGAACAAGAGTTGTACAGTACCAGAGTTAAAGGATGAGATTTTACACGTTAGTAATTTGCTAGTAGCCAAGCAAGAACAAGTGTTGGGGTAATGAGAAGCGAGAGTTTGTTTGAGAGTTTTCTCAACTCTCATGTCTTGGTCAAAAGAGAACAAGAGTTGCATGAGAGTTGATGAGAGTTTGTATGAGAGTTTTCTCAACTTTCATGTCCTGGTCAAACGAGAACAACAGTTGCATGAGAGTTGATGAGCGAGAGTTTGTATGAGAGTTTAGATTACCATCCCAAGAGAGAGAGATGTCTTGAATGCCACTTCGCAGTTAAGCGAGAAACAAATTAAATGAGTGTTAACTTTGTAAGCAAGAGTTACTACAATGATTGCAAATACTAATTTCTACAATCGTATCCTCAACTTTCAGTCATAGAAAATTTCATGCAGCTATTTACAGTACCTGTGTCAAAGCTTGCAAATCTCCACTAGATATAGTGGTAACGGGGACAATCTGTGCAGTGCCACCAGACTGATTTTGAAACAAATGCACATCACCCGACTGAGAAAGGACTTGAACCGCGATCATCTCCGCCTGCATGGTTGACAGTGTATCTTCATCAACGGTCAATATTGAGCTAGCTGGTACCACACTGGTACCACCTGTAGTCGAGGAGGCTGCAAAGTTAAAGTTTAAATGCTTAAACTAACCTCAAACCCAGGGTACCTTTAGTAAAGCACCCTGGTAGTGGTGGGTAATAATTCCATGTTCTCAGTATGGCAAATATAAATCTTAATCCAAGCCCTAACCCAAACCCCAACCAATGTTTCATTTGTCATATTTTAACTTTGATGATTGAAGATTTGATTAGATTAGATTTAGGGCTTGGATTAAAATTTAATTTCGCGTACTGAGAACACGGAGTTATTACCCCCTGGTGGATCATGGTCAGTGGTTTTGCTTTATTGCCAAGATTTTGGGTAATAAAACAATTGATTATCGCATTGTTCCAATTTTCCTGGACTGAAATCAATACCTTTCAATTGCAGTACAAATTGAAACATGTAGGTATATTATATTGCCTTTTCCACCCCTCCCTTGAAATAAATTGTTTTATTGCCCAAAAGCATGGCAATAGAGCAAAAACACATGACTGTGATCCACAAGGGTACTTTCCTAAAAGTAGCCTGGGTACGAGTTTTGCTCAACCTAACAGAAGCAGGAGAAAGTTAATGATCAATTGGACACAATAGAGTGCAACGTCTAATTAGGATCACAAATGATTGGGGGGGGGGGTTCACAGGGTGCTAATAATTTTCATGATGAAGCAGAAAAATATTTGACATGTACTGAAGTAGATATTATACAGTACAGTAATTTGATTATTTTGAAATTCAGTAATTTGAAACACAGTAAGGCTGGGTGGCAGATATGACTTAGACAAACACAACACTCAACATAACCTAGTCATCAGCGCTCGCAGCCAACATCTCCCCTCCATTCATGATAATACACCACATTATTTTGCTGGGATAAGAATTCATAAAAATATGGCAGCCAAGCTCTCTTGTACAGATCTTGCATGACAAATAATTTGCCTTAAATATTGTCATTATGGCATATTGTATTGATGACTGACCTACAGTTGTCGAAAATTTTTCCCCAACTGTATAAATTTCAGCATGTGTATGTTTTTCACTGTTGATCAATACACATTTACCTTGATGCAAAATCATTTGTCCTTCCAATACCTGACCAGCACTTGTTATCTGCTCAGACAGATTACCAGACTCCACCACTTCGAGATAGACTGCCGGTTGATCATGTGACATATCGTCGTGGTTACCATCTGGTGGCTGGATTGCAACATACAGCGTTTGCTGATTGCTACCATCTTCACTGGTGGTGACTATCTCGTGAGCAATAGCATCGCTGGACGAGATTGACGCTTGATTGTCAAGCAGTATGTCACTGCTTTGTACTTCATCTGATGAGGTGATTAAGTTCTGGTCTGTCTGTGATATTTCACTGGATTGAGAGTCATCTTTAGACATCTACAAGGGCAAAAATTGATCACGTTGATGCAACATTGTTTGCTGAACAATACTATTATCAAGGTTCAACAACAGTAGTTGAACTGACAATTTTCATGAGTATTGTTCGATCAATAGTTGTTCGATGTTGACAAAGAACACTAGTTATTACAATCTTGTTGGAACAAGAGCCGACAATAGTTGATGAAACAAGCTTGTCAATGGTTGTCACAACAATGTTGCTCAGTGTTCTTGATTCATTCACAAATAAACAACATAACTGATCCAATAACTGTGAACTTTGGTTGTTAATAGAGTGCATCACAACATTAGAGGAAGTTGTTCAGAACAACTAGCCACAAGTAGTGGTAATCAAGTTGCTTATTTTTGTGTGGGTAAGATAGCAAACTTGAGATCTACAATCATGAGTTTGAGAAGCAAGCTTGCTCATTTAAGTTCAGTTGGAATGGTCAGTGTCTATGGACCAGCCACTTCAACCCCCTCCCCCCCCCACCTACACTCAACCCACTCTCAAAAAACAAAGACCAAAGGGAAAACCCTAAACAAAACTCTGCAAGCTGTTGCACTTTGATGGGCATTTAGGGCAATTCTAAGTCAATTATGATCTCAACCAAGCTTGATAAATAAGTTCATTTCAATCAAACTTACAGTATCATTAGTAGAGCTTGCTTCGTTTACCACAAGATCATTTTGATCTGTTGTGGTTGTTGAACACACTTCATCGGAACTTTGAACTTTGTTTACACTTGAAACTAAAAATGGTGAGGAATTGCAAAGAAATTACAATAAAACAAAAGATAACATGTATACTCCTGGAGTATAACAGCTTTCTAATTCAACATTTCAAATGCATTTTATTTCAAATTTAATGGACAACGACATTCAAGTTTTTTATAAAATATTTTGATGGGGAACATGCTACAGGTGAAATGATGATTTTACTTTGGGAGGGTCTGGATGGGAGGGGGGGGGGTCTGGATGGAGGGGGCAGGGTGGGCTATTTTTTGTGATGAAAATGATGTGAAATGCCAATCAGCAGGATCAAAATTAGATACAGTTATTTCATTAGTAAATAGTGTGAATAACTTCAATCCAACCTTGCAAAGTTTTAGACAATTTAGATACATCATGCAATGTTACTCTCAAAATGGTTGAAAATAATTTTCTTTTTAATATAAGGAAACTTGTTTGGTCATTTGCATCAAGTTTTAAGAAGTTTCAACAACCAACATTGACTACAGGGGACACTATTTACTGGGTGGGTTATGGTCTTTTTTGAAACAGCCTATTGTAGAGAACCATAGCTGAATTTAAGAAACCAAAATTGTTCCAGATTCTACAGAAAATACCTGAGAAAATTGAGCTAAGGGGAGATTTGGAGACCTCTTAAAAATTAATGTGTTTTGAGATGTAAGTGTTGCTACTCTGAGTGTATATCCACACCGGGCAAGCTTGAAAAATATGCCTGGCCGCGGTGGGATTCGAACCTACGACCTTTGGATGAGATGTTTGAGATGTTGAGAATGAGTTCCGTGAGGGGTGATGTATTTGGTCATTTGTGAAGTGTCAATCAATTTCAAAACCTCAACACGGGTTATTATAAATTCTGTTTCTAGCTGACCATTGCTTTTATTCCTGTACTAATACATACAATGATAGCAATTTTTCCAAGTTCTTTACTTGATTGCATTTCAAACGGAATTGTACACCTAAATATTAGTTTTTCACACTAAGACCCCATCAAAATCTGCCACTGTTTCCAACTCGCTCGGACGTAATATATCGGAACATTAAAAAAATCCCCACTTATCAAAGCCATATCAGGCATTTCAAACCGACACGCCATTTTGATTTTTAAATCTTTTGCCTCGCCACAAAACACGACAAAAATTCAACAACACCCTTCACAAAATATCGTTTGAACCGATATTTTACGTTCCCAATCGAAAACTAAAAGCCGTGTTGAAAGACCAGTTTCCTAAAGGATTTATCGTTGACATTTGTCGCTTGCTCGAGTAACCTTTGAACGCTTTTGTAGCGCGGTTTTCTGCAAACACAAAGCCACAAGACAGACAGCGTGGTCATTTTGAAAACAATATTTTAACGTGGTTCGATAAAGAAACGTCGGACATTGTCTCCTCGCACAAATACCGGCAACATAACGCTTTTTTCTCGTGGATTTTCTTGCCAGAAACAAAATTTTTTTGAAGCATTTCTGATTTGTATAAAAGACCGCTGCTTCGAGAGCCGCCACATATCTTTTACTGACCACAAAGAAGGCGGGCGACAGACCTTGCAAAAAGCTCGCTAAAATACTCCTCCTTCCGAAAATGAAACTAATATATCTCAAAGACATTTATATTCAACAGAACTGCACCATTTAGCTGGAAAAATAAAGGAATTTTTAAATAGTTTTGCTTACCTTCTTGTTCTGTCTCAGAGCTCGCCATGTTCGCGAAGGTCTCCCAGTATACATTTCGAGCGTGGCAGGTAAATTGTTTACGGCTCGCTCCGACTATTCTCCGACTAGCACGCGAATATAATGTCTAGGCCCAGAATGGACGATTCCGAGATAAATTGTTGCCCGCACTCTACGCAAATCGTTGAAAATGCGAGTTTTTTATAGCTTCACAGCTTGGACACTGTTATTTACGGCAAAACAAAGCAGTTATGTGGGACCTTTTACTCAGGGCAAATTGGCCTAGTTGTTAGGTGAAAAGGGGGTCGCACACCTCTTTTGAAAATAAACACCGCACAAAAAGAAAGTTCCCCCTACATACATCAGAATACATTCTAAACAAATAAATCGCTGTTAATCAAACCTAGAACTAATTGGACTTACTCTGGGCATGATTTAAACGGCTTTACACGATTGCACTACGATTTTGTGTTTACCAATGAACGGTGAATGAGACGGATCACACTAGCATATTCAGCATGTTAATTTTGAAATCAGGTATTTTTGTATTCAATGGGGTTTAACTCATTATAGCACGCGTGTGTGACCCAATTCTTCACACACCATCAAGCAACCTACCATAGGTCCAAGTAGTTCTAGGTTTGATTAACAGCGATTCATTTGTTTAGAATTTATTCTGATGTATTTAGGGGGGAACTTTCTTTTTTGCGGTGTTTATATAGACTGATCTGAAACTACAACAGGATAAAGGTTGTGCCATGCATTTGATTTTCAGAAATTTTAATCGATTTTAGTGCAACATTTCATATAGCTATTCTAGCTTCAAAATTGGGCCAACTTAACAGTTTTTTAGCGCCTGCAGCACCCATCGACCCTCTCCCCCCCCCCCCCCCCCCTCCATCCGCTCCCACAAACAAATACAAACGATTTGCACATGTAGTTTTACAAATTTTTTCAGTTGAAATCACATATACAAGGTAAATATATCTAAACGCGACTAAAAATTACAATTGCCATAACTCCACGATTACATTTTTGTTATTCTCCCCTAATAAAACATTGTTTATATAAACCATTCACAACACTCGCAACGATATCACTACAAACAGACGATAAGATTAACAGATATTTCAATATATATTTATAGACTACGACAACGTGAAAGTAGTAGAATTAATGGAATTTAATCCAATGGCGAGGATATGTCCAAAACTTAAAATGCGACCATCCTTCCATGTTCGCGACGGAGTTAAGTGCTCGCGTAAGGCGGAGGACTCTCTTTAGGGGTCTCCTTTGTGGCATCGTCATAATTCGGCAGCAATGTCTAAATGACAGAAAAACCATCATTATAAAAGGAAATATTGTTTAAAGCGCCTATAAAGTTTTGGAGATTGCTTATTTGGGGTGTGGTTTGAATGTGTCTTGGTGTTATGTACTCAGCTGAAAATGATGTTTTTTGTGTTACTCTGAGTTTATATCCACACTGAAAATATGCCTGGGCCCGGTTGTTCGAAGCCCGTTTAGCGTAAACGGTGGATAAGTCAAAATTAAATAACACTCTTACATCACTCGTTAAACAGTAAACTTAAATATTTTGCAGTAAATATGTAGCTGTAAGCATAATCATTCTATTAAAGTTCAAAACTTTTAGTTTGGTCGTTGAATGAATCTATAAACTTGGTTCCTTTTTTTAGCTTAACCACCGTTTAAGCTAGATGGGCTTCGAACAACCGGCCCCTGAAGGCCGAGACAGACCGGACGCGATTTGACAACGCGACGCGAATTTTCGATGTTCAATGTTCTTTAACTTTAATCCTTTTCTATTTTTCTCCAATCTTCGGAAGCACTTCAGCAATTTAAGCTTGTGTTTGAAAGTATGTCACTTCTAATGATAGAGAGAAATCCCGGCATACTGTACCTCGAAGTCACTGTCAGTGCAGCATGAGTGCATCGCTTCATTTTCACGTAGCTTTCTCTCACGAATCGCAAACAATTTGTAGCAAGTCCACACGCAGTTGGCAAGATACGCCTGCAGGCAGAATGTACACAATTCGTTAAATGCCGCCGCTACGGAGGCGGGGATGAATTTAGGTTGACAATATTACGGCCACTTAGGGCCTGTTCATATGTGCAGAAGTTATCTCGGTTCCCGAGAAAAAATTTCGACAGGTCAAATAATGTTGTTCTGTTCATATGGAGAAGTGTTCTCCCGCTTACCGGGTTTCCCGCGGTGATGTAGATTTTGTAAAGTGTAAACAGAAAGTTTTCCCGCTAAGCGGGAAAGTTGTGTTCATATGGGATAAAAATGATCTCGGTCACCGACATCTCGCCTGTCACCAAGCGAGATCTCGGTTAACGGCAAAACTTTTCGTCTCATATGAACGCAAGGCAACTTTTCATACTATTTTCGTATGAAGGCGATATCTCGCTTGTAAACTTGTCGAAATGTTTTCTCGCTAACCGGGAAAACTTCTTCCCATATGAACAGGCCCTTAGTTGTCAAGTATGCGCGTAAAAACGCACAGGTTGCAAAAAAAACAACTGCAAACAGTTGTAACAAGTCTGTTGGGACAAGTTTAGGACAAGCTGTTAAAAACTTGTAAGAAGCCTGATTGGACTATCAGACTTGTTACAAGGTTGTTCCAACAAGACTGATACAGTCATGATATAACAATGCTGTTACAACCTAGTGTTGTCAACTTTGTGACAATTATGTTACGATGGGTCTGTATCAGGGTCGTTGATATTTACACCTGGTATGCTAAAGCTGAGATAAGAATTAAAACAAAGCAAAATTCTTTTTTTTTGGGGGGGGAGGGGGCGGTTAATGAAGTGTACAAATAACTCCGGAACGAAAACGATCGGTGAGGTTTTAATATTATGTTCATTGCCAGGAAAGGTAACACTTTCAATCTGGGCAACAAAAAATTTTAGTGCCATTGTCCTTTAATGGTAACTTTAGAGATTAGACCCAACACACCACAATATTTTGTGTTACCTTGATGATAAGAAAAGCAGTGAATGTCGCAATCAAACACCTTTGATCAACTTTGTCCAGCCTCATGTATCTGTAATGATGGGAGACCTACACACAAACAACAACAGACAGAATTCAAACTTGGTTGTTTAAACTAACGTTTCCCCTGTCGGTAGTGCAGTCGAAAGCACACGAAAAGATAGGATCTTTCACCACCTGTATTCAATACAGAAGTTCAGATTTCGCTTCCAATACTCGTACCGCCACCTTAATCTATCTTTCAGCCAATCAGATGTGTCGTACCAGTCCGATTAACCAATCAAATTGTTTAAAAATCGAGAAAAGGTAGCGGTAGCGGTAGAGGAAGTCAAATCTGAACCTCTCTAATATATTAGCAGAATCCCACGTTGCTAAGGCCCTGCGTCGAGAAAATAGCAGTCGCTACGAAGGAACTTTATACAAAACGTCGTCTAAGGGGTTTCGTTATCATGAAAGTAGCTGGCATGTTTTAGAGAGTAGGCGGTAGAGTAGAGTATGGATCCAGTGGCGAAGCCAGCCCGACATCTGGTCATGCAAATTTTTCAGTGTTTATAGACCGTACAAGGAATCAATTTCTAAAGAAATGAATAATGTAATGATTTATACTTGCATAGCATGACCAAATTGCCGGGCTGGTTTCGCTACTGTATCGATCGGAGCAAGCATAATTTGTTCCTCACTTATTGATTTTTTCATGGAAAATACAAGGTTAGGATTAAGCGAAAATTGTTCTCGGCAGTGGCCTGGGTTAGTCTCGCTAAGCAGCTATTGTAAAATGTATTGCTTTCACTATTTCAATACGGCACGTACGAAAAATAGTCAGCAGTAATTACAATAGATTTAATCACTAAATCATTTTCACATTCAAACACCCTTTCAAGACATATATAAACGGCTTCAATGAACAGTAAGACCACTAGTTGTAAGACGACGTTAAAATTGTAATCGCTGTTAAAATCTACTTGTTTAAAACATGGAAATTTCATAGGAAGTCGGCAGATATGACATTAAAAGTAGCTGATCAAATTCATCGATTGAAATCCCTGAACATTGAGTTCTGCTAGCATCATTTCTGGCAGTGAAGATCGGAGTATGTTTTCGTGATCTATCGCTAACAACACCACAGTCATGTCCAAAGTCCACTCACCCTGCTTCGCCAGACGACAACTTGATCGTGGTTGGTCACTGCGCCGAACAACAACAAAACACACACGCAAAGATCGAATACTTGAAGGCAGAAGAATGGCAACAGATAACCAGGTCGGCGCTAAAATTAAAATAATTAAAATTAAAATAATTAAAATTGAAATAATTAATATTAAAATTAAAATAATCAAAATTGCAATTAATATTAAAACGAAAATAATTAATATTAAAATAGAAATAATTAATAAAATAATTAACATTAAAATAAAAATAATTAATATTAAAATTAAAATAATTAACATTAAAATTAAAATAATTAATGTTAAAATTTATATAATTAATACTAAAATAATTAAAATTAAAATAATTAAAATTAAAACCAAAATAACTGAAATAGGTTCTTCTTTGAGAAATGATACATAATATTGACCACGTTATTTGCGTAGGTTATACCTGGATAGTACCATAGACCATTACAGCTGTCAAAATGAATAACAGCAAAGATATAGCCAGCGATGCAAAATTCCCTGAAAGATCATATACATATCATCATCATCATATACTTGGCATATAAGAAAGCACTTAAGCCTTGTATGTTGGTATGGTGAATATCAAATTAAAATATAATTTTGTGGAAACATCATTATCACTGATGAAGATCCAAGCTTATGGATCAAAATTTGTGATAATAAACTTACGTGGTGCCTCCACAAAATTATATTTTAATAAGAAAGCACTTACTCTACCCTAAGGCAATCAGCATGTTTTGCATATCTGATTTTATTGTGCACTGACAAAAGAAATTTGCAAAATGGGGTAAATTTTTTCTTGCAAAGCTTTTAATACATAAGTTCGGATCTTCATTCACCACAAACTAGATCATTAAAGTCTGTGAACGCTAGCAGGTTACTAGATTATAGAAACAGAACACACAGTATCAATGAACTTCAAACTTAATCACATTCAGTAAAATTACTGTAAGTACACTGAATCTCCAGTGGAGACTGGAGACTTACACTGGCAAGTGACACATGCAGGGCTCGAAATAGAAAAAAATATGACCTGCCAAACCGCAGGTCGAATACTATTAAGCCTGTCACTTTATTTCTTTACCTGCTAAAACTAGTCTCGTATGTTGTAGAAATGAATGTTTTCATGATAGGAGTTTTATTGCCCTATACTTAATTGGTATATTTGACTGTAGTAATCTTGGATTTAAGTGCAAATATACTGTACCAACATATTTAGACATCAAAACGATCTAGATTTCTGCTGAGTATTTCAGGTATGAGTTAAAAATTCAACACCACATTCATGCCACTTTTTTTTTCAATTTGGCACTCCATTTTTATTTTCGCCAGCCATCTCTAAAATATGGCCTGGCTTTGGCCACTGGCAGTTCGCTATTTCGAACCCTGGGCACATGACTGTAAAGTTTCGTCCATTTTGCAATGGAGGGGGAAATTTTTAAGCCATGTGGCACACAGTGCTTTTTCTGGCCAATTTTGCTAACAAATGCACAGTGATAAAACATTCCTAAAATTAGGTAGGATATTTTGATTGGTTTTGCCTCAAGTATCACACGTCAATGGTTTTGGAATCAGGGGTCACAAAAATACAGGGTTCCCCATCAGTAAATGCATGCTAAATATATGAAGTTCACAAAATCACAATTATTCATTGAAAGTTGAATTTTTTGCAACAAATGACCAGTGTTTGAATGCTCTCGTAATGAACAACAATACCTTTCATAATGTGGCCTCTCGATACGTATGGGCTCTCCTTGTCATAGGTATCAGGATGGACCATGACCTGGCATATCACAATGATCGCAGCAACTTGAAATACCTAAACAAAACCACAATTCTAATAACCATCAGCCAAGGCTTTCAGATTCGGGGGGAGAAGGGTGCCAGAAAGGAAAGGCATTGCAAGGACTATCCTGAGTATATCTTAGGCTATTCCAAATTAGACTTTAATTCCCCCCCTGGAAATTTTTTGGAGCTAGACGTAGGTGGGCGGTTCATTCCATTATTAGTTTTGAACATGGGCAGAGGACGAGAAACTAAAGTCTAACTTGGAGTGGCCTCATGTGACGTTTCATCTTAACTTAAAGGGGCACTTCAATGAAACTTTGGGGGCCAATTTTTTCTATTTTCCGAAACTGCCTTTCTTGAAATACATACCAGTAAAATGTCAGCACAAAATATTGAGTAGAAAGCTTACAAAGCTCCGATTGAAAATTCTAATTTTACGGCCGCCATTGATGTGGGCCTGTTTTTTAATTTTGAGCAGCGGTCTGTTGTGACGTCATTTTCTCACTTCCTTTCCGCTTTCATTAGAATGTGTTGACATATTTACATATATCGCTTGCTGTGACAGCAGAAAAGAAGCGAGAAAATGACGTCACAACAGACCTCAGGCCAACAGACCTCAGACCATCACAACAGCCTCAAATCAATGGCGGCAGTAAAATACGAATTTTCGATCGAAGCTTCGAAAGCTTTCTACTCCATATTTTGCCCTGATATTTTACTGGACGGTATATATTTCAAGAAACACAGTTTCAGAAAATAAAAAAAAATCGGCCCCCAAAGTTTCATCGAAGTGCCTCTTTAATTAAAACATCACACAATAAAAATTTTCTATTTGAAATCTGTTTTTTATGGCTTTACTCAGAGCATAATGTGGGCATTGATCTCCATTATAAGATTTCGTTTGGCATGTCTCTGGCTGCAGCTTAATTGTGTCAACTAAAAATAATTTTCTTCCGGCAAGTGAGTGCTGTCAAGAAAAGTCCTTGTGAACATGGAGTTTATGAGAAACTGTTCTTTAACAACCAGGTTTAAATAATAACTTCTGATAGTTTACACTAGTCCTTCATCTCATATAATATTCTGTATCTAATACTTGTCTAATACTTCACTAAAATATGCAGTAATGGTAGAAACAAGCAGTAACTATATAATTATGTGGTTAACAGTATTCTATCAAAATGTTTCACTCACTTTGACATAAGCACCACTGCTGAACAAGTGCCTCTCATTGATGATCCCTGCCCCCCCCCCTCTAAACGGCATAAATTTCCTCGATGGGTGGGTTAAGGGTTTTTTAAAATTTCGCTGCCTTTTGTAGTGGGTTTTTTTACTCAAGCATGAAAAATGGTACCTATGTCCTCAATTATCCAGAGACACACCTCGACTGATCACGTTTAATAAAGAAAAAAGGAAGTTCGTACTTCCTGCTTCTAGGAAACATAATCTCAAGCAGGTAAGAATCTTGAGACAAGTGATCGTAAAACCAACATCTCCCTGAGTCGAAAGATTTCAGAGAACAGACTTATCAAGTGAAAATTGTAGCATTTATAACATTAAGAACACATTTTCAGACCTGAAGTATGGATTTTTACGAAGTATACGAATGGTATAGGTTCTTTCACGACCCTTCGTCGGTAAACTAACTTAGATCAAATGTCAATTTTCACTTTGTTGTCTTTGTGTAGGATTAACTATAATACCCACACTGGCGTTGTTGATTTTAATGAGTCACTTTCAACAGACACTTTGTATATATACATTGAAAATTTTGCCTAACGATATGCTTTGTAATATTTTTTTACTGTCATTTTGGCAGAAGAACTGTTATATACATTTTGCAATATGCTCTTTACAGCTTAGTATTAAATGTTTTCTACCGCATCTGCTGGGCTTAAAATAAACAGTCTAAATACACGAGACATCTGTCAGGCAACGATACAGCAAAAAACAATGGCCGAATAGTGTCTACACTGACTACACACAGTCAGTCATATATTCAATAGTTACAAACGTTTTTTGAAGAGCATTTTGTCAAAAAGGCCCAGGTCATGTGAACGCTAAATTTATCAAGTCTAAACAACGACAGAAGATCAGTCGGCACAAAAAACACACGCTTTATAAATACTAATATAAAACGCATTAAATTAATAAAATTACATTTCGATGTTTGCTCTTAAATTTTTTAGACGTGATACATTTGGTTCGTGTTTTGAAGCTCGACAATGCAGACGAGAAATACAGCCCTCTGTCAAACAGAACTGTAAAACTTGAGGCAAATATGGCAACCTAATCAAAAAAGAAGATTTCTACAGTACAACCAACTTATTAAATCCCTAACAAGAAAGTGCGGTGTATTAATACACAAAGGGAATTTATTAATTTAACCGTTTTTAACGTACCAAATGAATGAAACCGAGAATGATAACGCCAGTACGGATATCCAGACACATACAGCATCTATTCATGTAAGAGTGTTCACATTCCTCGCAGTTTCTGCGGCGCTGTTTCCCCATTTTCGAGCGAAAAACGAACACAAATACTTTGCGTTCCTCCTTTGTTGTGTTTATGAAGTGCTCCTGCGACCTGCAAGGCCGCAAAGAAGCATGGGATGACGTAGCCCGCGAACGGGTGCAGGTCAGTGCAGGTCACTGAGCTCTACTAATATATCTGGAGATCGGGCTCTCGACTTCAAAGTGTCCCCGAAAACATGGCGGATTTGACGTCATGGTGCAGGAACAGTCCACTGGTACAGTCGTTTGAATCCCTTGAACCATTGACATAAATAGATCTGGACTGCCTGCTCGCAATATTTTCGCTTGAATTTTGCGTTATCAATTGAAAATCACGAAGGCTGACGAATACTGACGAAAACTAACGAATATGAGAGTGATTGAACATCGCTGGCTCTTAAATAATACAAAAATACTGGTCAGCAGTCAACTTCATGAGCAAACACTCTCATATTTTGGCCATCTTTAATAACGCTTTTCAAAGCGAGCTGGCGGTCCAGATGTATATATATGTCAATGGTTTGAACAGTACTGGGTCAGTTGCATTCTTCTTGAGTCAAATCAGTTATATACCTATCACACTCCTGGTATTGCAACCGCAATCATATTATATTTTAATACGAGTCTGATTTAGTCAATTTACAGTGCCCCAGCGGGTTTTATCATCACTAAGCCTCCCCCCTCCCACTAAGGCACCTTATACCAGTAGAGCACTTTCCCCCTCCCCACCCAGCAAAAAGCAAGGGGGAAAGCAGCTGCCCCTCCTCCTCCTCCCCAGTTCCGGCGTCCCTGGACGTATCCTAATTTCGGTTTGCTGTTTGCGGATATTTTCAAACTCTTTAAAGATGCTATAGAGCCGACGTAAACGCAAACAAACGCTTTGTTTAGTTTATGAACTTCTACATTTGTAAAATACGATTTGTTATTATCTAACACTGTTGCGGTTTGCTGTGCTGAGAAATGAATATAAACTAGAGTTTCAATTCAGAAAAAAGTTTCTTTGACCAATACAGCACCTTTAAAGTTTAACCCAGGGTCAGCCGACCTTGGAACAATCGACAAAAATCGTATAATAGCTAATCCCTAATTGAGAACCGCAAATCACCTACGGATTGCTTGGAGGGGAAACTCAAAGTGTCATGAAATTTTGAAAGTTAAAATTTGAGCAAGAAAAATACACAAAATGCTTAGTTATCTCTAAGGAAAAGCCTCTCATGACTGGTGCTCTCTATCGCTCTGTACATGTCCCTCCAAACAATCCATTTGCCATCTCGATTAGGAATGCAACCTCGATCCCAGGGCCTTTCGATGGGGAAAAGGAAAGGCCATGGGATCGAGGTTGTCAGGAATGGCTATAGCTGATTTAGGAACATTATATTTCGTCAAGGTGTTTAAATTCTAGGTTAATAAGGAGGTCTTTTAGCACGGCGTTTACACTGAATATCTCTAAAAGCTTCTAATTTTAAAGCTTTAGCATTATGTATTATAACTGTATTATGTTCTATAGAAAAGATTTGAGGTATAAAATATGGGCGCCTCAAAAATTCAATACTTTTAACTGTGTAAATAATCTGCTAAAATTTGTTCGTACTATTACTTAGTATGATGAATCGATAGCGATGTATATTTACAAATAATTAATGTTTAATTTCAAGATCATCGGTTCCTGCCGAGGAAAGTACGAAGCTTCCCGAAGAAGCACGCGGGTCAATGAACTCAAGTGTCCATCGGGTGTCGACGTGTGGCATAGCGCCTGCTGTCATAATTTCAGCGGAGTGCCAACTTGAATGGGATCAAAGTTCCATGTAAACAGGAAATGTGCAGTGATAATCACGGTCTGTGAAACCTGGAAGTATACAAAATGAAGAATGGAAACAATAGGAAAAAAGTTTGGAATTGATAAAGTTATCCAGTATGAATGAAGTTAATTTAGTTTAGGTTTCCTCCTGTAGTAACACTGGACCAATAAGAGATTATCCTTACTGGACCTCTAGGGAGAACAGTTTAAAACTGACAGAACTATCCAGTAAAATAAAGTTAGCTTAGTTTAGGTTTCCTCCTGTAGTAACACTGGATCGATAAGACATGATCCTTACTGGATCTCTACTCTCTAGGAAGAATAGTGAAGGATTGATACATTAGAAATTGAAAATCGGCCACAAATCAAACTGATTCGAATATTAAGTCTCATACCTGGTGTACTGCTTGCTGGCTTCATGAACTTCCATCTCGTAGCTTTTAAAATCATTTAATTCTTTACGAATTGCGGCCTACAACGACAAAACAAATTTTATCAACAAGAACGGTAAACTCATTTTTTCCGGGGTTTTACCCGCATATCTTGTCGTTAAAAGGTCTGTCCATGAAGCGCAACACATAACAAAAACAACTTTTGAACACGTTGAACAGTCGTACCTTGTCGTGAGGAGTGAGTCTCGTCCACGGCTTGTCGGCCCTATGAATTGTAACAAAACGAGGGGATAAGACAATTGTGAAGTTCACAGCCAAAAATGCTGAAGTGGCAACAAGTCTGTTGACATCATGTAACAGACTTGTTATCAACAATCCAAATGCGTTCACATGGCTTGCGACATTACTCCCCTCCAACCTCTCATGCACAACCCCCACAATTACTCTCTCACTCCAACCCACCCAATCAATCACAGCCAACTCACCACACCTCCACAATTACTTTTCCACCTCCCACTCCAACCCAGCATACCAGTTCACCGCCCCCTCATCCTACTAACGCTAGCCAAACCCGCGCCACCGCATCAATGCAAGTCCACCCACCCCTCATTACTGCCCCCTTCCATCTGCACGCCAACTCAGCCCACCAAATAGACTGCATCGATCTTTGCATGATTAGACCAGTTCTTTCTTCAATGAAACTGACAATGAATATCGACAGTGGCAAAACACCACATATATATAACATACAGTGGTCGGTTGTACGAAAGGTATAGCGCTATCCACTGGATAGTGATTTTTTCAACTGCCGCAGAAAGACATAAAAAGCAATGACAACAAGGATATTGAACTCACAAGAGATGAGAGTGACTTCAACTCGAAAATGCTGAACTTTACAGCCGTGGCAATTGAAGTGTTCCTAAAATATTGCATCAATTTATCTGCTCACTTGAACAAATTGATTTGACAGTTGGTGGAACTGTTTACAAACTTCACAAATCTGACCATCTCTGGTCACTTCCTGCTTCGTTGTGATTGGCCGCTTGTGCCAAAGACAATGGTGATTGGAGCATTCAACAGGAAGTTGATCAGTCATTTAGGAAATTGTAAAATTTTCAAATGTTTTATCAAATGAATTCGTTCATGTCGGCAAATGAATTGATACAATATTTTAGGAACACTTCAATTGCCACGGCTGTAATATGGGTTTTACCAGTTACCGAACATGTTTAGAAAGTCCGAAAAAAAATCACTATCCGGTGGATAGCGGTATTCACCTTTCGTACAACCGACCCCAGATGTCTAAACAAGAATTTCGGCCACGAACCTTCTGTCATATTCCTGCACGTCGAACACTTCCACATAATCATTGAACTTAATTAGAATGTTCTTCTCTCGTAGTTCTTTAACCGTAGGACGGCGACTTAGCTATACAAGCAAGGAAGAGACGCAGGAATTAACATACAATCTCGCAAACTACACATGACACAAAACAGTTTATACTCTGACATCACTTAGATCTCGTAAAATGCAGCATAACTTCTGTTACGGGCAAGAATTTATTTGAACTCACTTTTCTATCTAAAATAATCTTCTTCTGTGCAATATCTTTTTCAATTTCGGCGGCTGAAGCATCTAAAATATTTATACACGATTAATAAACCCCCACACATATTTATTACGGTAATAATTCCGTGTTCTCGGTACGCGAAATTAATCTTCAATCCATCAAAGTTAAAACATGACAAATAAAATGCTGGTTAGGATTAGGGTTTGGATTAGGGCTTGGATTAAGATTTATATTAGAACACGGAATTATTACCTTTGTTACTGCCATACTAAGATAAAAATTCTTCGGATTTACAATAAATTAAGCTGAGCCCGTCGTTCCGAAGTAAAATCAAATTCACAGCAATCCAATTTATCTAAAACTCAAATCCTCAACCGCTCTACTCACTTTTTATAATCCCCCTCGCTTTCAAATCATCTATTGACGGCCGTAAGCTGAGGCGCCTAGACAAAGAACACGATATATGCAATAGGTAAATATTTCTAGCAGAAATTTCGCTGCACAAAATCTGGATGAGATGTCGTACAGCTTTGTCAAATTGTGGCATAGAGGACATCCTGTTTTTCGTAAACGAAATTTTGGTTGTTCTCTGCAGTGTCAGATTAACATGAATCTGGTCGTGAAATACGGAAGGTAGTACACTACATTTTCGCTTCCAGTGCGGATTTGAGAGAATCCCCCCCCCCCCGACAGGCTGTTCCCCATTTATACTGGTTCCGATGAACCTGGGTCCGATATTTTATGTTTAAGTTTTGAAACTCAATTTTCTCGCCAAAACGTTCGGTGCAGTCAAAATTGAAGTTGTTTGAATCAAATTCGTCGCAGATGGAAATTATTTTCAGTTGAAACCCAAGAAGTATGAAAAAGACTGGAAAATCATTTCACGACACAAGGAGACTAAGCATTATAGTGATAGTCGTATACAATGAACAGGACTCGCTCTTTTCATTTCAAATTAAAACACCTCCTGTCTCAAGGGGGTTAGCCGCTTCAAAACCCCTGCAGTTCACCTGAACCCAATGTTTCTATACAAAACGTAACCAAGATAAAACCATGATACATTCACTTACACGAAGTCTACAGTCTGCACCGTGACTAAATAAGCCATCACTTCGAGATTAACAAAAATCTTCGAAACAATTACGGGACTCGGGATGGCATATTTCAGGATGAATTCCACGGCCATTAAGAACCGGTAGCTCAAGCTGGAAAAAGCATTCACGATAAACATCACTCAAGAAACGCTCGAAACACCACAGAAATCCGTCGAGGTAAACAAACTCTTTAGCTCTATCACAGAAATAAAACTTGCTTGACTTTGTTCGCGGTTATCAAGTTTAGGAAAATTGATCAAACGCTGAAACGGTTGTGGAAGAAACGATTCAATAACACGAAAGTAAATCGGATACGTTTGCGTATCAATGCTTTAGTTTAAACTTCTTCAGGAAAAACCTTGAGTTTTCTTTTCAAACCTTCCAGTGTGCTACCAAACTGTGTGACAAAATAGAAAGCAAGAATCCGTCACGGATGGTGTGAGGATGATTCTGGCAAGACCAGGCGACTGAATCTGTACACAAGGCTCGGATCTTTTCGTCGCCTCTTCTAATTTTCTATACCAGAGATATCGGAATTTATTTTGTAGATCCTGTTCTCCAAATGGGCTGCTATAAAAATGGTTACAGACGTACGATACTCAAATATCTTCTTGTCTCCAAATTTGATATCGAGAAAGACTTACAACTGTACAACAGCGGATGAAGGCAAAAGATTACTTAAAACCTTAGGAGGATAGAACCTTCGGAAATATTTTCGACCTGCTTTCCACAGCTTGCTCAATACTCCACAAACCTCCAGGAAAATGCACGTCAGGCCAAAGCAACACAAACAAACTGCTGGATAGAGATGGATATCTCCCAAGTTCCGACAACTTCGTTGATGGTAGAATGAAGTCTTTCCACACGATGTTTCTTTGTGGAAGAAAATATATTTCCCGTCGAGGGATCTTCTTGTTTTCACCACAAAATCAGGACGCGTTCTCTTGCAGAGTTATGACAAACTGTGGTCGTCAGAAATGACAAACTGGTGAGGTTTCCGTGCATTTAAGTTAAACCAAACGAAGCGAATGGCAAACAAAATTTCAAAACAAACTCCAACGCACCAATCGCAGCCATATTGCGGAAGAATTAAAAGTTCTAGCTGGGCTGCACTGCGTACTTTATCGAGGTTTGAGCACCAGGCATGTTTTAAACCATGCCGAAACTGCTGCTTAATTTCAAAACTGGTTTGAATGTGTTTCCAAGAGGCGGTAAATGTACTTTGCGAATTGCATGCAAGCGAAACATTAAGTATGGACGTGTGCAGGTATTTGGAGAAAGAAAACCACGCATTACGGGTGGAAATGCCAACATAATGCGTAATAACAGGTCAAAGAGAACACATCAATTTATGCTACCCGCAGTAATGACTCCTTCCGAATCAGCTAGAGCCATTAAAAACACACAAGTATATAAAACGTATCTATTGCGCACAATTACGAAGCGAAATCAACCGTGAACCGATATCAATCAAACGTTTGATTTGTTTCACGTTTATTTCCTTTGACGTTTGGGTGCGTGAATGTCATGTTTTGTAATAAGAATTGTTGACGTTTGCTCGCACAAATAGTTGAGGTTTACACTAGGATATTGCGATTTACAAAGAACAATTCGATTTAGCAAGACAAGTGTACGATAAAAAACGTATCACAATGATGAAGAATAATTGAAGATGTGGTTCAATTCATTTGAAAATTATTTTTCGATAAGACTATTCCTTATGTAGTTGAAAATACACAAAGTTGAAAGGTATCGTTTTTATCGCTATGTTTACCAATTTTAAGGGAAGGAGAAATTATATGATATTGAGGTCACTTTTGTATACATCGTATTCATAACAAAATAAATTGTAATTTTCAAATTTTCATTGTTTAAAATACTTTGTTTTTGTTTTAACATGTGTTGGTTTTTAATGGGTCGCCGAATTGAAAGTGCTTTCTTAACCAATCACAGCGAGACATTTCACCGGAAGTGATGTCTCTTGCCACATTATAATAATAACTTGTTACGTAATACCCGATACCGAACTAATGACTAATTCGCGAATTGACACGAAACGTGTTTAATCAGTGTCTGTGCACGTTGATACAGAATGATCTTAATTTGAATCACGAGCCTGCAGTATAACAGGACTGAACAATATTGTGCTGACCACATTGTTCATAGTTCTCAACAACACTAAACAATATTGTTGAGCCTGAATCAGGTGTAACAATGTTGTCAACAACCATGAACAATGTGGGCAGCACAACATTGTTCGATCTTGTTCTCAACAACATTGCAACAGGTTGATCATTTTTTGCCGTGTAACACAGAACCGCCCATGTCTATATACACTGACACAGAACCGCCACTCATTGTAAATATTGCATGTAGATTACCTTGTCAACTGTGTGCCGATGTGCTCTCTATTCTCGTGGAGCTCCTCCTCAGTTTTGGCTGCAAAATACACAAAATCATATCAATAATGTCAAAATTGAGTTTTTCGCCAAATAGCGACGCCATCTTGAATTTTGGGAAATGCATTGTGGGCAATTGCAACAACTTTTAACTAATAGAGAGGTTAAGATTGATGTTTACAGCAGACCGGTAGCCGCAAACGCCAAACTTCAAGTCGGATTTTCAGGTGAAGTGTTAGCTGTTCGAAATTAGGATAATTTGTGCACTATTATTGAAGAATGGGGATTGACTAAAAACTTGTCAAAACCTTCGAAAACTTTTAGAACTTACCTTCAAATCCGACTTGAAGTTTAGCGTTTGCGGTTACCGGTCTGCCGTAAACATCAATCTTAACCTCTCTAATAACAACTTTTTTGAACCGGTATAAATAAAATATAATGGAGAAAAACCGTAATTCTTATTATTGTAAATAAGAGACAAATGCTCGGGATAGATAATAAAACAAAGAAAACCCAAGGAAAATAAATAAATCCGAACGAAATTTATCATTGAAATTAAATATAGTAATTTTCTCAAACTTTCTAAACGTGCTCGGCAAAACTCATATGCATGGCCAGAATTTTCTAGTTAAGGCAGCTTTCCAGTTATCCGTTTTTCACACGTGCGTGTACACGTGCGTGCACGCACGTAAAAACTTAAACTCTTCTAAGTAGCTTGTATTTAACAAATAGAATCACTAAACTATGCTAACTCGTAGCGAATGCTGAATTTTCTCCATCAAAACATTTATTCATTTCAAATGTAATATTGAAATCGATTTAGACTTTTGGGTGCGTGTATTTATGTGCGAAAAACGCTTGACTGGAAAACAACCTTTAAAATCACTTTTTATCTGTGAGTGCAATTGCTGAACTTTGAAAAATCACTGTGACGAATAGTAAGTGACGAATCAGGACGAATAGCGAAACACACTTAAAACGACTATCTGCAGTTTATTGTGTGCTAAAATGCGCCGATTTTCTACAGCTCATATTCGGTGTTAAACAAATACAAATATAAAATTATTCCGCGCAACACGACATATTGACGTCTCAACAAATGCCTACTGTGAATTACGCGCGATGAGCTGTGTGTTTCTTTATGAGATAACATTGTTTGAAAAACAAACTCCCTCCGAGTTGGCGGCCAAACATTATAAGCTGTTGAAAACAGGATGCAACAACAACGTTGTGGGGGGCAACAAAATACTGTTCGCCATTGTTACACCTGATTGCGGGCTGATTCACGTTCCATATTGTTAACAATAATAAGCAGTAACAATGTTGTCCCAACGAAATTGTTGCATCTTGTTTTCAACAACCTCGAACAATATAAGTTTAGTTTTGTCGAAACACCACGCTCAACGTCACAATTAACAACATTAACGTATCAATTTTACCAAATTTAGGATGCTCTTTTCAGCTGTGCTAATGAATATTCCTAATTCAAAAGTTTGTCTAAAAGGGTAATCGTCCATTATCCATAGAGAAAACCTGCGACTAACAGCAGTCATACAAAGCGTGAATTTGTTTACATGTGTAGGCAAAGAGAAAGTTAAAGCCACGATCACAGAGGTGGAAAGCCCCTCCTCTGCTTACTTCAATCTTGCTAACACAATCAAAGAAACGGACTGCAGGGAACACAGGCAATGTGATGTGGCCTGATACGGTTTACATTGGAACCCGGTCACATACAAACACTCTCGTTTCTCAACTCTCATACAAACTCTAGCTTGTCAACTCTCATCAACTTTCATGCAATTCTTGTTCTCGTTTGATCAGGACGTGAGAGTTAAGAAAACCCTTATACATGCAAACTCTCGCTTCTCAACTCTTATACAAACTCTCGCTTCTCAACTTTCATCAACTCTCATGCAACTCTTGTTCTCATTTGACTAAGACCTGAGAGTCAAGAAAACTCTAATGCAACCTCTCGTTTCTCAACTCTTATCCCAGCTCGTTTAAGTTTTTTTTTATCTTTAAGTTTTTTTTTATCTTTTGCTACGCACGTCCTACTCTGATTGTCTGAGCATATATATATTGCAACCCAAAGATAACAGGAAAAATGTAATTTCGAAACTTAATTGTTTTTCATTACCGCATGGCGGTAACACGATTACAGCCTTGACCTAAATCGTTTCATAATCTCGACTATTTTTAGAGACATTAAAAACGGCAGCTTGGTGTTTGAAGGCAGCTCCTCGCTGTTCCTTGATAAAGGCTTATTATTGATAAGCAAAACTAATTGACGTTAGACATTCACACCACCGCAGAATGTAACAAATTGGACTAATAAGGAGCCACTACACTTGCGTTCTAATATCTAATTTACATCGATTTGCGTGGAGTATATATGTATTTCAGAACCATTCTCAGAGAATTCTACGAAAAAGTAGATTCATATTACTAGAATCGCTACCAATCCCAGCTGACTCGATAGCTCAATTGGTAGAGCGGCGGTCTAGAAACCCGAAGATGCGAGTTCAAATCCCGCTCGAGACAAAGAATTTTTTGTTGTTTTCTGCAGTGTCAGACTAATATGAATCTAGTTTTTTGGTATCTATGACATATTTGTACAAAAACTTGGGTGAGCTAACGGATTTGAAATTTTAACTCACAGTAAAGCGGGATGAACAAGGGACTAGGTCGATCTCAAATTTGAAGCGATCCGAGCGAGACCACCTCTCGAGTTGGTCAAGTTTAGCTCGACTTTGATCGATTTTCAGCTTGTCTTCTTATTGTTACGGGCGACTGACGGTTCTGAACTGATCTAAATAGCTTATGTAAACGGACTCTAGCTTAGAAGCCGGACAGCCGTGTAGCCGAAATTTTGTTCGTATCGCTTATACGTAGTTCAATGATTTTATGTGCTTAAATATACCAAATGCCGTCTTAATATCTGTGTAAGGGTATTAATTTAATAAAAAGGAGAAGGACGGTAGCTCATAAGCAATAAAATGTGCTCCAACTGGCATCAAAAATCAACGAGGACGCGCAGTGTTTCAGTCCTATTTCGAACTATCCTCAGAGATATGCAGAACTTTCGAGTCATATTAATCTGACACATACAGAGTACAAAAAAATTATTTCTGTCTAGAGCGCGATTCGGTCTTGTAACCCGAAAATGCGAGTTCAAATCCCACTCGAGACAACGAATTTTTCGTTGTTCTCTGCAGTGTCAGATTAATATGAGTCTAGTTTTACATGGCACCCATATCTATTTCAAACCTTTGTAGACAGTTCTGAAAAAAGGGGTGTTTTGGCCATAAGTATATAGTCCAAGTAAAACTACGTGCACACGGTGTATAATCCGAATTAATTCAAAAGCTCCTGACTTGTTGACATAACTCAAAATGAGAAGCACGCAGCATAAACTTCGTCTAAGGACAAAAGCTAAAAACTTCATGCGATCAGAATTTTTATAGTTTATATCGTTTTTATTTCGACGGCTGAGAAAACGCCCGGAAACGACCTAACTCCTGTTCACACTGTCCAAGTAACAAAAATCGCGCAACTGTCGTTGACTTGTCCCCAAAATGCCCCCAAAAATTCCCTAAATTTCTCATTTTCACACCTTTAAGAAATGAAAGTACACCGGAATAACCACACATTCATTTATTCTGTGTTTTTAGGCAGGTAGTTAGTTGATCTTTAAACTGATAGGAACTCTTGTTAAACATAAACATGGCCGATCAATGTTCTCGAATTCGCATATAAAGCTACTCAGTTTATCCATATTTCGCCAAAAGAATGTCTTTTAGAGTCGACAAATTGCATTCAAACCGGATTACAAAGAATAGATTGCATTTTAACGCGATGCAATATCAAATGTACACTAAAAGCACATGCTAAATGTTTATAGAAATGAATAAAAATCATCCCGAAATATATTATTCACGTTAATCAAATTTCAGAAAAAACCCCACCACAAACGCCAGACTTCCTTTTATATAGAGATTCGAAACTCAATCACAAAAATCTTCAGATTTGTGAAGCAAACGAAAACGTTAATTTTCGACGAATAAAGAACGAAAGAAGAAAATGGATTGGCCGGTTATATATCATTAAAAAAAGTTGATCAATGTTTACGCTATTTCTTATATAAACAAAAACGCACGGCTAAATATACAATAATTGTTCCTATTTCCATACTCACATTTGGAAAAGGCTCTGAAAACATGGCGAAGCTTCACAAACGATCGACGAAAGACGTTGAAAATTAGAGTCATATTTCTTTACCGACTTGCCGCGGCAGTTTGCAATGTTGTTCTATTACGGTTGTTTTTCTCTTCGCTTTTAAGCGTACAGTTAGCGCGGGCGTAACAGCTGTTAGCCTTAACGAATCATGCCCCAACGACGTATATAGAATTATAGATACGTGCGTTTTAATTTTAGGTAAACAATCGTGGACCTCTCGGGCGCAATTTGATTGGCCGCTACTAATTAACGACGTGTCACAAGTACGCCGACTTAGGACAGCCTTAAGTTCGCCATTGCACAATCTTATACTGGTACATGGAGCGCTGACTGCGTCAGGACAAAAGACGCTTAACGATAAGTGCAAATTTCAAGTGAACTAAAATCGTATTTACATTGGATTGCTTCGATGGTACTGCTAAACACGTACTCGGTTTTGACGAAAGAAGGTTCATACAACAGTAATGCATAAAAAAAACCTCAAAGAGTCGTTTCAATGTCAAAAGAGGGCCATTATGACTTTTTTTAAGGGGTTATTTTGACACAGAGGTTATTCTGAATCATTTTAACCACATGCGGAATCGTTACTTAGAAGAGTGAATGCAATTTAAGAGTCGTTTTGGCACCGTGATATGATAAATTGTAGCGCGTGAAAAGAGCGAATCGACTCTTCAAAGCAGTCGACGCCATTTTGCTTGACAGATGTCCCAATCTGGAGATGTTCGATATGAGAAATTTTCGGCACCCGAAGTACACCGGAAAAATTATACCGATATTATCAAAAAACGTCTGCTTTGAAAAGAATGAATACAGCACACGACAGAGAACTTATCTACGATGATTTATAAGCTCTTTAGCGCAGTCGACGTCATTTTGCTAATTGCATGACTAAAGCCTAGTTAGCATTTAAACGTGAATGTCGTGAATATATCAAAGCGACCGATGTGATAGAGTATGTACGTAGATTTACACTTAATATGACTAATTTGAATACAGCTCGCAAAAGAAAGGTAGATCTAGGTTATATCTTCTAGTCAGATGTGTTGATATCTCAAAGATGGTTAACGATCTTCTCTGTAATTTTAGAAATGTAGAAAACGTCCAAGCTCTTTCTCTTGGGTAAATGCACTGATAGATGCTTTTGTAATTCATGAAAACTATTCAAATTATCTCAGTTTTTTACATCATGCATATGCATAAAGCTATGAATTTAACAGTATTTTTTGTTTAAAAACTGTAGGTGACTTCTTGTTCCCGTATCCTTTTGTTGTATATTTGTTGTAAAGAGCAGACCAAGTGTTATTTCAATGAGTATTTTCTTTCTATAAAGTTCTGTACAATTGCATTTACAAAAATTGTGTCAATATAATTAACAAAAATATATATTTCAGCAAAAAAATTTGCTTTTATCAAAATCAGCAAAATGTTCTTAACTTACTAACTCGTATATTTGGTGATGAAGATGGCTCTAGAGAGTTTAACAAAGCTTATGTATGTCCAGCCAGCAAGTAAATATTTTGTGGTTTATCATAAATTGAAAATACTATAAGATCTAATAAATTGTTAAGTTTAATTTGGTTTCACAACAGCACTTGCATACCATCTTGCTTCATTCATCGCTGGTAACTCTTCCCAGACCTGCTTCAGGAAATGAAAAACTTCAACAGATTTGAGACAGTTGAATTTTTCACCCCATCCACCCATCACGATAAGAACATCTCCTGTAACAGCTGCAGCACATGCATGTCGTTTATGCTTCATGGATGGCAAATATTTGGATTCTCCTGTTGTTAGATTGTACATAACAACACTATCCATATGACGTCTTCCACCAAGAAGAATGGCATTATTTTGCCAGAGAACACTTGCCATCTCATCAACAGGAAAAGGCAAAGGTTTCATCATCTTCCATTCTTTGGCAACAAGATCATACATCATGACAGTGTCATGTACACCTCTATGACAACCTCCAAAGATGAACAACTTGTCTTCAAACAGTTCCATTGTGTGATCATATCTTGGTTCAGGCATTGTTGTTAAAACCTTTGTAGAGTATGGTGGCACCATGGAAACCTCGTAGATTTTGTCACTCCCTCTTCCCCCAATGCCTGCTTGCCCTCCACTCAAAATCAAGCTATCTTTATACATGACTGTTGCATGTTCTACACGCACTTCAGGAAGTTTCACACGAGAGATCTTCCATTCTGCAGACTGGTCACAAGAACTTGTCTCAATTGTATCTGTAGATTTTTCACCGTCATATCCTCCTGAAATAAGAACCTCGCCTTGATATGTGACTGCAGATGCACGGGTATGAGCTGTTGACATTGGCTTGATCAATGTCCATGTTTTCTGTGACCAGGAGAAGGTTTCTACATGTTGCCCTTTCTATTCAAACCCCCAGCAATGATGATGTTTTTTTCTACCCAAGTGTTGACCAGGACTCATTTCTTTCAGTTGTTTCATTTCTGTCATCACCTGAGTGACTTTTGTCATCATTTCTGTCTGCATCTCACACATTTTGCTCATCTTCTCACTGAGATTATCTACTTGTGCCTGAAGGTCCATGTGATGATCTTCAAGCTGTTTCTGAAATTCTTCTGTCATCTTTTTGCTTAAATCATCCACCTGTTTCTGCAGCTTGCCATCTAGCAGTTTCTGCAGCTTCCCAAGATCTTCAGTCATCTTTTGGTTCATATCTTTCACTTCTTTCTTCAATTTAACACAGTCATGACACTGCAACTTCCTAGAATACAATTGGTTTATTTATAATGTTGGTTATAAAATAATAACTCCGTGTTTGCAACCTGACTTTGATCACTACGGTATTTAGATCTGTCTAGGCAGGACTATGATGCAGGGGGAGATTAAAACCAAAAGGACTATAAATAAAGTTAAAATTGAAGTTTTTTTTCTTGAATAAAAATAAATAGTATCTAATAAATCTGTAGTTTGAACTAGAAATTTTAAGTTTGTAGTAAACATGAAGCTATACAACAAATGAACCTTTACTATACAGAAAATCAAGGATATCACTTGGTTTAGAGGCTACACTTGGTGCAGCTTCCCCCCTGTTTTTCCACCCCCATCCCACACCCCCATCCCTCACCCACCACTTGTGGTAAACTGTGATGTTTATTGTTGTAATCAACTGTTTTGCAATACCAACAATAAGCGTCTCATATTACACCACAAAGCTTTTCGCACGGATTATATTTCGCGCAGTACTAGAAATTCTGGTGAATTTTAACACAAGTAAGGTATATATTAACATTTTTGCTATTTTGCATATGAATGACCCCCTCAAGCTAGCGTCACGTATTTGATGAACGATCACTAATTAACACGCTGCAATAAAACTTTGTCTTACCTAAACTCACAGACTTCAGTCTCATGATGTAACTTATCTTGTCTATCGATAACCACCTCACAATTTTCATTAGAACAATTCACTGGAGCAAAGCCACACATATTCACATGACGTTCCAGATCACTTAACTTCATAACATCACGACATCCACGCTCGAAGAAATCACAACGAATTCTGAGCTCAGATAAATACTCTCGCACTATTCTTGGTGCTTGTACCAGCGTTTCTTTGCTCAGATCATCCTGGCATGTTGGACAGTTGTGCCTATTGGAGAGATGTTTACTGATGCAGGCTCTACAGAAATAGTGCTGGTTTTTTTGACACATGACTGGGTCGTTGAGAACGTTCATACATATCGGGCAATGAAAACTAGGACTGATTGGTTCTCTGTGTTCAAAACGACTGTCCTCGTAACCTTGTCCTGGCCAGATGGAACATCCTTGACCTGCCTTAAGTCCTGCCATGATATCGTCTTTGTAGCGCTCACATTCTATAGCAAGTATTACAAACACAGAAATCTAAATATCGCTCATTCGATCAAATATTTGTTTTGGAAGAGCCTCGTTTAACCAGTATTGTGGTCTAAAATGGTTGGCTTGCAAAAAGTGTTACAAAACAGCAGATGTGTTGGTGAGCTTAAGGAATGTTAACAATGATGATAGCTTAAAGTAATCGACCACATCCTAGCTCCACATATTCGAGAATTTTATTTACGAGCCTTTAACAACAAGAGAATTGCTTAGGGGGGAAATAATGAACATTCTCTAACTCACAGGCCGACCATCGTTGCATGTGATGGTGCTTGAGTTTGAAAAATAACATATACACGTCAAAAACAAGGCGAAGCTAGATATGACTATTGACATATTGATGACAAAACCAACCTTTAAAATGATCGCTTCATTTCACGGACTACATCTTTCCAACACTACATTTTCACTAGATGTTTCTTCCTTGGTGTAAACCAATTGTTGAGAATGATATTGTGATGAAGATGAGAGATGCTTTGATAAGTTTATGGTCGAGAAAAAATGTCTGCTACGTGTCTGCTAGTATTGTTGTGTCGCAGTTCCGCTTTTAACTTCATTTGAATGAATCAATGTATCTCGTGATTTGCGGGTCATGACCTCTACTATAGGCATCTCGGAAGACTAGTAACCAGACACAGTATGACTTACATCCGTACGAAATATAAGATCTCTTGCTATCCAGAACGACAAATCTAGTGACAAATCCTATATTGTCGTGTACTTTTGTCAGCATTACCGACACTGGCAACGTTAGTTCCAGATATCATTAGCAACGAGGGTTTTCTACCGGACTAAGACTGTCACTGTCTTTTCTTGCAGTGTTTGCCAGCATGGATTACGTTATTGTTCATCTACCTTACTACGATGATTGAAGAGCTTTGATATAACCATGTATACCTAATGAGGTTTCTCTATGAATTGCTTGCAGGTGAAACTAATTTATCAGGGAAGTTCGACATTGTACGAATTGATCTCCATCTTTCAGAACAATACAAATCAGTAAGCTTTAATTAAGATTTGTTTCTGCTGATTGCTGTAGTGTAAAATACAATCGATCCACGATGACCTATTTGAGCACAACATTGAACAATCCACCATTACATAGACCGAGTTGCACTTTACAAGGTTTGCTTACAACTGCCGAATACTTGCATACGTACAATTCATCACATCGTCGAGAAGGACTTCGCTACGACCAAATGGAAACTGGGCTTAATGTTAAATGATTGTTAAATGTCAACTGATTCCTTAACAACAGCCGACGTCATTTTGCTTCGCCAATGTGAAATGACTATTTTGCGGTATTTTTTGCGCCGTACTGTTTTGTTTCTGAAACGGCTTTTTTTTAAATTACACTGCATGAGAACGAAAGGTTGATGCCGGATTTTTGCTGATTCGCTGATGCGAAATTTGAAATCTGTTACAAATCACAGTACACCAGGGCCAAGTTGTTCCAAAGTCGGTTACCTTAACTCTCTTAACGTAAAATGCAAAAGGTAACTTCCAGGCAGTTTGTTTAGAAACTGCAAAATATCTCTTCAGAAATCTTTTCTAGATCAATGGTAGCTTAGTTTGCAAAAGTTTTGAAAGAAACGGACGTGTAGAAATAGAGAAACTGAAACAGTGGTTTAAAACTGCTTTGTGCTAAACCAGCTTTGAACAACTGGCGTCAGAGAAAAAAAGGCATGAAGCTATTTCAATAAGGTTGTCATTCCAAACGCGTAATCTGTGAACTATGAGCGCGCAAGGGATGATGGATAATTTTTTCAGACCCTGATCACAGTGTAGCGAATAAACAGTAGGGTCACTCAGCAGAACAACACGTCCCCCTATTTTTATACAATTGACTGGCCAGAGTAATGGCGGAACGGCCAGTTCAGCGTTTTTATTGGCCAGAAAAGGCATTGACTGGCCAGAACTGTACTATGAAGATGAATAATGCGACATGCGTGGGGACACAAACTTCAGAGGCTCCGACTCGAGTGGCCTTTCTGTTTATTTTCTATTTTCTGGTCATGATACTCAGGGAATTGCCCTTGTAGCAAGTAAATTTGCCGTCGCAAGTTTGCTATTTGCCTTCGATGCTATTTGAAAGAAATAATTCCGAGTTTAGACGTGAAAATAAGCAATAATCTGTCATCAATTTGCGTATCGTTTAGATGAAGACATCGCTACCGTCTTCGGACATCAACACTCGATGCGAACACGCACAAACTCATTTTTTACCTGGGAGGATGTTTCTTTCTTCCAGATCTTTCTTGCTCGGTCTTTGTTTTAGTTTTGATGCCAAGCTATCTGTTCGTTTCAACTTCGACGCCCATTCTGCAAGGAGAATACATGGTCAGCCGAAGAGAACTGGAACATGAGACTCATTTATCTATTTATTTAGCGTCGTCTATATAACACACTGAGAATTAGAAAGGCATAACACAAGGGTTTGGAACCAATGGTCTATTTCCCTACTAAACAAACTTTTGAATTCGGAAAATTTGTTAATACAGTTGCAACGATCACCCTTAATTTAGTAAAATTGAGAAGTTTGGTTGCAAAACACAGTGAAATGTAGAAAATATAGTCCCAAGCGAATTTTGCATACTTTCGTATTACTTTCGCGGCAATTTCAGCAAAAATGGTAACTTTTTCCTTGCGTAATACGAACATATACAAAATTTGCAAACTTCGCAGGCCCATATTTTTAGTATCTTACAACATTTCGCCACTAAACTCTGCAATTCTACTAATCTTAGGATCCTCTTTCTAACTGTAGTAAAAGATTTTGTTCTTCTTGCCTAGATCGAATGTTAGTCTATAATACAAACTGTCAATTTTTCCAGCGAAAACCACTTGGAGATGCAAAAAGAATTGTTGCAATTTGCGCGTTTTTGGGTGTGTCAGGGCTCGAAATAGCGGGCTGACAGTGGCCAAAAGCGCAGGCCAAATTTCAGAGATAGCAGACAAAAATAAAACTGGTTTGACAAATTGAGAAAAAAATGGCAAGCGAAATTCAGTTGATGAGTCTGACGTCAGTTTATTTCATTTGATTACCATAACTTGAAAGAAACAATAGCTACTGAGAAACGTTCAATTTTTAGCTCACACTCGAAAAGCTTAGCAGAAATCTAGATCGTTTTGCTATCTAAATATGTTAGTACAGTATATTAGCATTTCAATCCAAGATTACAATCAAACATACCATACCATGCCATGCCGTTTAGTCTAGGGTAATAAAACTTAAAATAAATGCCTATCATGAAAACATTCATTTCTACAACATACGAGACCTCGCCATTTTTGGCCAGTAAAAAAATAAAATGACAGGTTATAAGGTATCTTGCCTGCGAAAAAAATTGGCGGGTCATATTTTTTTCTATTTCGAGTCCTGGGCTGTGTACTGTAAAAGCAAGCAAGCAAGGAAGGCAAGAAATCAATACATCAAACAAACTGTCTGAAATACTCACGTAATACAATGCCGTTGAGTTCTTCCTCGTCTTCAGAATCCGTGGCTGAGTTTCCACCTTGATCGCTCGAACTATCATCGGAACTTTGATTATCGTAATCAGGCTCTGTCTGTCTCGCAGTGTGAGAGGCTTGAACTGTAACCAATCTAAGTGGAAGTACATTCAACGATGAATTTCTCAATATGGTCGTGCGGGAGTATGACTGAAGGGGGAGTTATGAAGCGGAGAGTTATCTCGGGGAGTTGCGACTTTGGAGAGGTATGACGGACCCACGCCCACTTCTCTCAATGACCACATTAAATTTCTGGTTGTATGGTGTTCAACTCTCCTGATGGTTCCTTGAACTAATATGAGCGAATTATATTCGACATAACTTTCTCTTGCCAGCATTTATGAAGATGTTGGAAAGTTATCATTCTTTTAGAAGCCGCGTTTCTGATTCCGGCGATGAAAAAAGTTATGTACACTTGAGCTTTTGAGAAAAAAGGTTTTCTCAAAGTATGTAGCTGACAGGACTCTCTTCATCACCAGAATCGAGAACGCGGCTCCAAGTTATAAAAGAACGGAAACTCTGGAACATTGCCATAAATGTTGGCAGGAAGAAGTTACGTCAAATATAACTCTCTTATGTTAGTCCACGGAAACATCGGGAAATCTGGTGTGATTATTGGGAAAAATTGGGCGTGGTTTGGACGTAACTCCTCGAGGTAACTCTCCGCTTTATGACTCTCCCTTTACTCATATCCGTGGGTATAGACATTATTGGTTTATGTTATTGGTCGTATTCGAGACTGAGAGAGGAATGGAAAATTTAATTTATTGTAGTTGGCGTCAGTGGCGAAGCCAGTCCGACATTGGCTCATACAAATGCAATTTTTCTGTGTTTATGACCGTAAGAGGAATCAATTTCTAAAGAAATGAATAATGATAATGTTTTAAATTTGCATAGCCTGACCAAATAGTAGGGCTGGCTTCGTTAATGTAGTTTGCATGTGACTATGTATCGAATTTGAAACATCTTCAATCTCTCCACCATTTTGATAAATGTTGGCAAGAGAGAGTTACGACAAAAATAACCACTCTCTAATCATTTGCAGTAAACGTTGAGAGAGTTAAGAAATTGCGTGTAGTTATCGGAAAAAGTGGACTTGGTTTGGGCGTGGCTCGGACATTGCTTTCCGAAATCATAACCCTCCGAGATACTTTCCCGTTTCATAACACCCCTTTAGCTGGTATCGTTGTGCGGTTTAGCTATAAGGATTTTTATTTCAAAGATAGAACATCATTATCTGTGCTTAAAATCTCATTTGACCATAACGAAAACGATGGCAGCATGTATACTTTGCCAGCAGGCATTGCGGCCATCAAACCGAAACAACTGAAAAAAGATGCCAAAAAACATACACTAAGGACACAAAACCTCTCAACAAAACCAATAAAATAACCTTCTCTGTTATGATTGTCCTTCAACAGACGTCAATTCGCTTTTTGAAACGATTTACGACCGCGTTGCATTCTGGTAAAATGTACATCCGCCATCTTTTTTTATGGTCAATTGTTTCATCATTTTCAGGGATAATTCTCTCATAAAAAAAATCGTAATTCTCTCATAACATGACACCGCAGCATTTCAGGTTTTGGTGAAAAGATATGGGGCTGGTTGTATAAAAAAGTGATTAAAGTTAACTATAATTGGTGGAAATGTCAACCAATCAGAACAACGTATTTTGTGCTTAATCACTATTCAACTACCAATCAGTGATTAAAAAAGTGATTAAGAGTTTTATACAACTGGCCCCTGAAGAATAAATTGACCTCCACGATAAAATTGGGGTCGGTTGTATGTAAGGTGAATGGCGTTACCCACAAGATAGTGATTTTCTCAAACTTTCTAAACATTTTCAGTAACCAGTAACAAACGGGTAAAACCTATAGAAAGCTTAGAATTTTCAAGTTGAAGTCACTTTTTATCTCTTAAACTAGTTCAATATTCCTTGCATCATTGCTTTTTGCTATTTTTCTGCTATAGCTGAGAAATCACCTTCATACAACCAGCCACTACTGAAGGGAAATAAAGCCCGGATATGAAGAGCTGTAATTTAATAACAGATTATGTCTTATTCCTCTGGGGTTTTGGGGTATATTCATGGCAAAATCAACCAGTGGCAAAAAAGATAATTTGACAATGTCAATTTGTTGAGAAAGCTTTTGGAGTATTGACAAAATTTACTGTTCTTAACTTAAATTTGAAATGCTGACACAGTAATAGCTCCATGTTTACCTTGGAGTTGGTTCATTTCTAAGTCTGCCATTTGGCTGCACATCACTTGAGTTTTTCTCTTCGACTACAAAAAGAGATTTTAAAAAACTGTACAGCTTGCCATTAAATGCACGACTACTCCTTCTACCTTCCAATAAGAAAGAGCAACTAGACCCTTTAAAGTTTAGAGTGTTATCGTTGATTTCAGGTCACTGTTCACTGTAATATTCGAACTTCGTTGCAAAGTTCGGAAGTTCGTTGCGAAGTTCAAAGGTTCATTTCAGAATTTGCAAGCCGATTTGTAAACTAAGCATTTAATTGGCTTCATGGACCAATTAGGCAGGGACCAATCACAGCATTTGTTTACAAACCAGCTCGTGAATTCTGAAATCAACTTTTGAACTTCGCAACAAAGTTCGCAATATTACAGCGAAGGGTGACTTGAAATTGACCATTAGGTCTCTTGTCTTTAAACTGCTCACATCACAAGGTTCTTATCCCAAGGTGCTCCCACTCATGGACCTGAAATATCCCTGACTTGCCAATGAAAGTTGGGAGGGGGGGGGGGATTTGTGCAGTATCAACCTTGTTTTTCATCCTTACCAAAGTGTGGCTTGGGTAGAATTCCTTTTTCCACAAGTTCTTCTCTAGCTTTTCGTGTTGATAACTTTCTTTCCAAAACTGAAAGACAGCAAGTGTATGTTTGAGAGGATAAATGTGTCCTAGCTGTACGCGGATATCATGCATATATGGAAACTCGAGTTGGGAGGTATGGAAACTCGAGTTGGGAGGTATGGAAACTCGAGTTAGGAGTAGATGACTTGAAAAAAACTTATCTTGAGTCTTATTTCAAGTCTCAGAATATTTTGTGACTGTTCGTCCTTTCATGCTTGTCAACAGGGAACTTAAACCTATTAAATATTTGACCACTAACATTAAATACTGGTGCCATGTTTCACTTTCCCGTTGTTGGCAAGTTATTTAGGTGCATGCTATATTTACTTTGCTCAAAACATCAATGCTATTTTTGTATGATTGAGAAAGTGAAATACTGCATGGGCGTTAGTACCCGAAAAGTTCTACCGGAAATAAATTGATAGCTGCTATCTCTGTGGCAGGCCCCTGCCTGTAATGCATGTAAATTGTATAGCGTGGGTTAAATTCATTCATATGAATGTTTTGCTAATCTAAATTTTCTAAAAATGCAAATAAAACATGCCTTGAATTCTGAAAATACCAGAGAGAAATACCAAAAAATTTTGACAATTTTTCATCCCCAGATTCTTTGAAATGGAGTCTACTTTACAAAATTTTACATGTGATATTGACCACTGGTAATTCATTAATATTTGTGGCTTGAAAATTTGACGCTATTTGTTGTGAAGCCTCCAGCGAAATCACTTTAATACTTCATGCTTTATCAAACAACAAATTAGTTTTCTAATTGGCATTCACTAACATTCCACAATCCTTTTCGTACATGGTTGTGAAAACATGATGTTCAATTTTCAATATTTGGCCCAAAACAATGCACTAATGGCACATCCCACAATGTCAATTTGAAGTCTGTTCTGCTTGATGCAATCAAAGCAATGTGCAACAATGGATTCAATTAAGAAACCACGCTGCACTTATAGTAATTAGAAAAGGCTAGAACTGCAAATATATAACGTTTCAAGAGGTAAGACAACAAGCCAAAAAAAAAATTAGAGTAAATTTTAATTCTGAGGGCTGCATACAGAGAAGCAATTTCTCTTTCACAAGTTTATTTGTTGATGTTAAGCATGAAATTGAAAGTTTTGCTTGACAAAGAGCATTGTTTGAAGGCTACAGCGTGCCAGCTTTTTTGAGAAGAATTGTACATGTACATGGCGGTAAAGTTTTCCTGGTCTAAAAATTGACAAAGACAAATTGAGCAAAATTATCACAAAGAATGTGAATGGTTTCTATAATATATTCGCTGTTCGTAATACTCGTCAAAGAAAGTTGTCAAGGAAAAATAGCTCGTCCATGCATGGGTTTCGTCGAACAATACCCAATAACTTTTCGCTTTCACAATTCGGCATTTCAAAAAGGAAAACTAAACAACGTTAAAATCGGAGAGAGACGATTAATAAGTTACATATTTCTAACATAAAATGTCGCACTATTAGGGAAATATCCAACAATAATTAGGCTTGTATTACAAAACATTTAACACAACTTTTAATTTGTGTGAAACAAACGCGAGAAGGCGGTGCTAATACGCAGATATCTTTCTCCAATTTAATGAAAACCCGAAATTCATACAGGCGTGCGTCCTTGACAGGCGACAGAAAACAATTAATTTGGTCTGGCTGTTCAAGATTCGTTATCAGTTGCAAATTAATTGGCAAACGACTGACATTCTGTTAAATATTGAATATTTGAACGTAAACATTAAGCGAAAATGTTTAACAGCCATTCAATTTGCACACGAAGACATCTGCTTCGTACTACAAAACAAAAGAAACACTACAGGTGTACAACACGATCATTTAAAAAAGAATCATAAAATATTTATTTATTTATTTTGTGTAAAGCATGTTAGAGACACATTATATAGAGGGCGTCTTAAAAACGTTTCGAGGCAGCAAAGCCACTTGACCGATAAAATCGTTATTTCCGTATGAGTTTCTACGCCTATTGGCATCATAAACGTATTGAAAGCCTTTCAAAAACTGTATTTCTTTTTGAGTACTTCCAAAGCAGTCAAAACAACAGAAGACAATTGCGTGTTACATAAAATGTCAAAATAGTATTTGACAAGTTACATTTATAAAGTCGGGCAAGCATTAGCTAAATTGCCGTTTCTGCCCTGACATATAAATTAGGTCACTTCGAAAAGACACATTTGAGTTCTTGATAACTTGATTGCGTTGAAAGAAATATCAAAGCTCCTACGGCGGACCAAATATAATAGTGTGTCGTAAAAATACCGTCGGAATTTACCGAGTGAGGTTTCAAACGGAAGTGGAAAATCGTCCGCAATTACAGTTAAAATACACGATAATTTCGAAGTCTTTAACGACAACACGCTTTGATTCTCCCCTACCTTCCGACGTGCTCAGGAATCTATCGCTTTTCTTCTTTCGTTTCCATTTCCAAGGCCGAAAAAAGCGGCCGATACTCGCAGCGAATTTCGACCTTCGTGATGGCGGCGGTGTACCCGGAGCTAAGCTGTCCGAGCCTCGAGAAGAGGGGTTATGATACACAGGAGTTACGTTATTTATTGATGGCTCGCTTGTGGCCCTTTCCCTTGAGTTCACGCCGTTCTGTGGTCTTTCAGCGCCATCATTTGGATCCTCCATTGATTTTGTATCGCCTCTCGATATATTTATTTACCTTCGCTCGGCGACATTTTGAAGTTCTGCGTCACGTGATCAAAACTTTTGGTTGCGCTCGCAGTGCTTGCGCGCCGCATGTTGCGCGCAAGCGGAAGCCCTCCCCACGCGCGCACATGCATGCGCGCAAGCGGAAACCACGCTGTGATTGAAGGGTCTAGTGCGTAACGGACGATACGGGGGCCCTTAGCCAGCCATATTTAGTGTTAGGGGTTGAAGATGAAGCCAGTCGACGAAAGGTCTTTGCTCGAAACGTCGAATCCGGCTTTTATCGTTTTATGTCGCGGAAGAACCTATATTTCTGTGTGCTAACTTGTGTGCTAACCAAAATGGTCTACCGTGATCTGGCCAGAATTATAACGCAAGGGCTAGTCCGTTCACTGCTTTTTATTGGCTAGAAAATGTAATTCAGTTGACTAAGTATGAACATGCGCGTAATGCAACTGTTGCATCATGGGCGTGGAAACAAACTTTGAAGATTCCGGGATCGAATGGGCTTTTCTTTCAATAGTCCATTCTGCAGTGTCGTTCGGCACTCATTGTGTCTCAGAGAAAATGTCACGCTAACGAAAATTCAAGTAGAATCATTCTTCATAAAGATTTTTTCAAAGTCGAATATTATTACGGCATTTTGTTATGTTAACTAGCATTACTGTTATTTTGAAGAACATTCATCAAAACATCACAGAAGTATTGCTTTGAATCAAAACATGATTTTTCTCAATTTCAGTCACAGTGACATTTTTGTAACAGGGAAATTTTTTGTCATGGTGACAATTTTTCTGGGACACACTGTATATGTATTGCTAGATTATTTCAAACCGCTAAGTGGGCTTGGCTTGAATGTTGAGTATGGGAAGCCTCTCGCACAGGCACTAGTGTAATAGGAATGTGGGCTGTAGCCGTCAGCACGTTGCTGAGTGAGAGTCATCACATCGCAATACAAACACCTCTGCAAAGCTAATATTCAGTTTATTGACAATATATAATTTTGTTTTGTGGATACACCGACAATGCGTGTTTATATGAGTTAAATGAGTCAACGGGTCATGAGTTATGACTATGAGTCACTCAGTGCAGTGAAAATCTTATAAATCTATATTTTCTGAATTCTTTCTCAAAAAGAGGTGCTAATTACTATAAAACCAGCTCTATTAAATACTCAATGACTAGAGCTCGATGACAATAGCTATATATTACAAGTGAAACGGTTACATCATTTGTGTTTGTTGCGAAACCACTTAGTAATTAAAGTCTGATTGGAATTATAAATTTGCATTTTGTATTCTTTGTATTGCTTTGTTCTTAAATTGGTCTTTTAGAGCTCCCAATTGTTTGAAGAAAAATTACAAAAAGTAGAGAAAGTCGATTTTCTGACTCACAAGTCACAACACATTGACTCATAACTCATTAGGCTTATTTAAACATTAATCTCGCATACAACATGTTTTGTTGAAATCATTGACACCAATGCTGCTGATATGATTTGAAATTGAGAACTTTTTTCCAGGCACGTAGCTAGGATGCAAAATTTGGGGGGGCAGCACTGTTTTGGGGGGGGGGGGCAGTTGTCGACGTAAACCAAAAATGTCGACACTAATACAAAAAACCACGGCACTCAAGGGCTATTTATATTTCTTGTTATATTTTGTAACGAATGTTTGTAATTGTGTAATTATTAACTGTTATTGTGCGCTTTTTGCAGCCTGAGCTATAGCTTATGTTTGTTGAATGCTTTATAATTAAAAAGGGCAAAAAAATTTAAATAGAAGAACTAAGAAGTAAGAACTTGCTGGCAAAATGCTTGTATCGAGTAGCTCCAAGAGAAGTAAATTATATCCAAAGGCAAGGGATTAATAAATATTATGTATTTCTAGTCTAATCATTAGAAATTTTGGCAAATTTAAACGATATTTGAGACCACAATTTTCTTGGGGGGGGGCGAGAACAAATTTAGGGGGGGCGACGGCACCCCCTCGCACCCCCGTAGCTACGTGCCTGCTTTTTTCAAGCAATTCAGTTACAACTTCATGAAAAAGGTCAAAAAGGCAGTATGTTCACTTATACTTTAGAATTGTCAATATCAGTTTCACGATTTGTCACTTGTAATTTTCAAGTATCAGTATAGGAAATGACGCCTGGGATAGACGGTCAAACATCAGGGGGAGGTTGTTTTCGACGCCCCCAATTTGCGATGGCAGAATTTTCAATTTCCGAGACATTTTCACACTTGTAACAGCGCCGAACAGCGCCACCATGCCCGACTGCACGGCGAGGAATTCCGGACTTTTAAGATCGACAACGAAAGAGAAAGAAGCGGAATACGGAGTTGCGGACATGAAGAATATAACTATAAATACTAGTATATATAACAAAGGAATATTGTAATTCTATAAAACCAAAATGAATTTAAAATCACTTTTTGCAGTTACTAGAATCATACTAGCACATAACTGCAAATTCTGTAATTTGATTGGCTACTATAGTTGATTGCTACCTTCCCTTGATAGATTTGGCAGAATGACTCCGCATCCCGTAATTCCGCACGCCGAGTTTTTCTACCTGCGCATATATCGTACACGTTTGTTTATACTTTTCTAGCGGACTTGTTTATATTGTTTCGTAGGCTAAAAGATTATTTTTGAAAAAGGTTGGTCGATAATGTTATTTTAATATTACGTTTAAATTTGGCTGAACTATTCCAATATTTGATATTTTACCCATATATTATGTTGTTAAAAAGGTTTTAATAAAACAACTTCGGGCAGTATGGCCTAATGAGTAATGGCCACAGGTTATATTGAGTATATTATTGTTAATTTTTGGTGGTTCTTGTACTTAGTTGCAAACTGTATCGTGTGGTTTAATTAATTTCCCGCTCTAAGAGACGGTGAAGCAAATAAGTTTTTACAATTAAACTGACAAGCTTTTCAAAGGTGTATACTTAGTGGAATATTTTGCAATCCCACCCACCTGGTGACTTTCCCCAAGGGCTTACAGGAGGTATGGAGTGGAGGATGCTAAGAACAGAGATCAAGTTTGGAAAACTAACTTGTTGGAATAACCTAACTCGTTGGTGAATTGATTTGAAGTTGTCAGGACTAGGCTTAAAGGAACCGGACATGTTGTGACTCGTATGCGATATGATCACAGCTGCAATGGATGGGTTACTAATGTGCTAATCCCAAACTAATAAAGTAAGAGGGGTGTTGGAAGCCCTGGTATACCAATGTGCTATAGCAAGACTTGCTTGAACTAATGCACAAAACAAACAAGCTGACTGTCTGATTCACTTTTCTGATCGTCATGGGCATAACATCACCTGATGATGATAACATCACCCATCCTTTTCTCATAAGGTTAAAACTGTCTGCATATCAATTTTTCCTCTTAGCTCTCCAATTTTTCATCAGATTTGAACAAATACACTTTTAAAAACATTAGGCTCAGAACCCTTTTCTCTTTGCCACTGTGTTACTGTATATTGGAAGATCCACCCTCCCCCACAGAGGAAATGAACAATTCACCCCACTTCCCCCTTTCCAGACATCCTATACAAATTTAAGAGATTCTTTAGATGATTCTTCTCCCTCTCTAAACAGCAGTAATTTCCTCTGTGGATGGGTTATGGGTCTTTTTTTGAACAACTTATTAATTGTCAGAGAATGGACATACCGGTATATGACTCTGAGACAATGTTTTCGAGGCACTCAAAGCACCTGCCTCTAGAGCCGGCGTAATTGGTTGAACTGACCAATCAAGTTTATAAACTAGATCTTTCTCAAGTTCAGGACAATTTAGTATTTCAAGGACTAAATAATTTCAAAATTTTTCAGAGAGAGCAGGTTCTTGTCCCTGAATTACTGTGTCCAGATCAAAGTTTTTCCCATCAAGCAATGCCAATAGTCTGTCCAAGATATGCCAGACTATATATTTTACCTAAAGTGCTCATGTGGCATTTATATTTCTTATTGTAAGTTGTCACAAATTATTCCTGTTCTTTTTAGTTTTTTAAATTTTTGATGGTGTCATTTAAACGATGGAAATTAAGAAATCAGAAGCTGTTATTGTACACAATATTAGGGACACTGATCATTGGGGAGTCTATTATTTATTTTATTTTTGCAATATCCTGGAACATACCAGCAGAAAAATCAAACCAAGATCTGCGGGTGTTGATCATTTCTGATCCACAAATACAGGTAAAGCATTTAAGTGACAGTAAGTTTCATTTAGGGTTACATGTTGAAATTCAAGCAGGGAAATGTTGAGAAAAATTCATCATGAACTAATTAAGGTCCACCAGCAAGAATTAAACCTACTTCTTTGCGATTTCCCTGCAATGCGGCTAATGTCGCTTGGCAAAGGAAGATGTAAAATTTTGCTGGCCTCGTTTACAAAATGTGAATTCCCACAAAAAATTAAAAATGAGATTCCTACTCAACCCTCAGTTAATCATGAAACGTTGAAAGTTTTGCACAAAGTTTTTGTATTTCTTATTGCCTATCATATTTTTTAGTTTTGTGCACATAGGAATTTCTTAAATTGCCCCTTTAAATGCCGTTTTATCATAAGCTAATTCCCTGGACAGCGCATTTCCTTGAGGCTTCCACTCTTTCCTCAATGTATTCCTTATTCAATGGTCCACTTTCTCTAGCTATGACTTTCTCATTCAATTTCTCCTCCCTCAAGGGATTCCAGTTTGAAGTCTCTGGTATCATCGGTTACATCACAAGATGGGATGTTTCCCGTTATCTCAAGAAAACGTTTTCTTACGCCGTCAGCAGATTTGGACCTCATGTCGTTGTTATGTTAGGTAAATTAAAAGAAAATAGTACACTTTCATTTTGGCCGTCAGCAAACTGAAACGTGATGATCCCCTTGATCTGGGCAAGGTCAAACTATGCTTGTTTGGGTTTGATCAACTTAACCATCTCTGTATTGCAAATATCTGGCTACCTCTTCGGACTTTTCTCTAAATTACACAGCAAAAAACGCGTAAGTTGCAAAAAATCTGTTGACGTCTTGCTGTTGCCAAAACGTCTTGTCTGATTGTCAAAACTTGTTATCCACATGCTTGCTACAAGTTGATTCAACAAGTTGTCACAAGTCTGCAAATGACAAGTTGCAACAAGCCTGATTTTAACACACTTGTTACAACTTGATGAAATTGACAAGTTTGTTGCAACTGGGTGACTCGTTACAACAAGCCGGAAAAATTATGGACTTGCAAAAAGTCTGTGGCGTTTTTAGCTGTGCAAACCTGACTGCTACCTACATCCTACAGTCAAATGACGTTTAAATGCTGCACGCACATATATTTTAATTAAATACAGGTGATTTGCTCGACGAAGGGTACGTTTCTTCAGACGAAGAATTTCTTCAGTATAAAGTGAGTTCCAGTATAGAGTATTTGATATAAACCTTGGCTGGATGACAGTGTAATTAGATACAAAATAAAATATATTCCGAAGAAATACATCTTGTAAGCTCAATACTCGAGTTAAAAAACCCAACAAGAAACGATTGAAATTTACTGTAATATTTTTGGTTTTATTTCAAAACTATCATCATGCGTAAATTCTGTCTGATGATTGTTTTGAAATAAAACTTTTAAATCGTTTTTTGTTTTTAACTAAAGTATTGAGTTTACAACAGTCATGTTTTTTTTCGAGTATGTTTTATTTTGTGAAGTAGTACTTCATATGCGAGTTGCGTTCTCTGATTTCTAAATACAGCCAGCTGATTGAAAATACGAGGCGAAGTCAAGCGAAGCTTTTTTAACTAGCTTAGAAATCAGACGATGGAGACTTACGAGGATTTGAAATGACTTCTCAAACGACTGGATGTTTTGCGTGAAAATCAAGTTTGACGTTTGGCTGAAAATACAAAATACAGATTTCTAAATACAGATCAAATATGTATTTCTTTCGAACTTGTGAATTCATGAAAATTATTGATGATTTGAGAATGATACATCCCGACCAGATCAAGTTAACCTGGATGATATGTGTAGATGAAATTGCAGTTTAATTGAAGAGATACTGGATTATAACGCAAAGCTCCACCGGAAAGGCCTGCTAAAAGTTAATCCCAACCCGCAATTTAAAAATTGGAGTATCTGTGGGTGTAAACAGGAGTACCCGGAGAGAGAATACACGACTTTCATTAGAAAATGTGGGTGGAAACAAGAGCACCCGGAGAAAATACACGATTTTCATTAGAAAATGTGGGTGGAAACTCGAGTACCCGGAGAAAATACACGACTTTCATTAGAAAATGTGGGTGGAAACAAGAGCACCCGGAGAAAATACACGACTTTCATTAGAAAATGTGGGTGGAAACTCGCAACCGATCCGAACGTTGTATCCCAATAAAATTACTGGTTACAACGTTTGATAATTCCAATAGTTACTGGAATTGTCATTTCATGCATATAAAATGAACCCTGACCCAAACCCCAACCCTGACCCTAACCCTAACAATCCCAATAATTTATTGGAGACAATAATTTTATTGGGATACAACGTTCGGATCGGGTGAAACTCGAGTACCGGGAAGAAAGCCACGACTTTCATCAGAAAATGTGGGTGGAAACAAGAGTACCCGGAGAACACCCACGACATTTGGTGGCAAAGTTCTCGGCAAAGTCGGAAGCCATGAGAATCGATTAATCTACGATCTCAGAGGTGAAAGCCGATTGTCAAAAGGCGTGTACTTGAAGGTACTCACATCTTTTAGCAAGTTTGCCAACAGGCGATGTTCGCATTGCTTGTTCAAAGTTCAAAGTCTCGAGATACCCTTGAGATAAAGCGGTGAAAAATCGAGATACCCTTGAGATAAAGCGGTGAAAAACAATAGGGTTTTGTTGCATGTGTATTTAAGATATTTAATGTAAACTGTATCTACATAAAGCTTACACTATTTCAACACATATTTTGGCAGTCAAGTAAAATTTTTCATTTCTAGGAATGGTTTGAGGATATTTACAAAGTTCCATCATCCGTAAAGCGCATCCATTTAGCGGGAGATAATGACATTGGCGGCGAGGGCGAACCGATTGAGGCGAACCTACTTTTGAGGCATGAAAAACATTTTGGACCCACAAACGAAATAATCAAATTTAACAACTGGCAATTTTTGAAGGTCTGTGAAACTTTTTTTCAGTACTTTACACCTTGCAACAGTTTGATGTCAAGATGCGTTCGCTTGCAACAGCTTCTTGACGACAAGTTTGTTACAAGTTGTCAACAGACTTGTTGCACGTGGATTGAAAAACTTGTCATCCACAGGCTTGCTGCAAGTTGTTTCAACAAGTTGTAACGAGCCTGTAAATGACAAGTTGCAAAAATCCTGATTTTAAAAGACTTGTTGCAACTTGATGAAATTCACAACTTGTTGACAGTTTGTAACAAGCTCGTGAAATTGACAACTTGCGACACCCCTTGTGGCGTTTTGTTGGCTGTTCTAAGGGATTTTTTAATCTTCTAGTAATTCTCTTGTCTTCTTTCAAACATTTAGCTCAACACGTTGAGTTTTCTACGTTATTACCGATTCACAACACGACAGGAAAGAACGATATTCGAAAATCTTAAAATGTTCACGACTTCATCCGTGCAAAATATTGATGGCTCAAAATACACAGTCGTATTGAGTCATCTCCCGGTAGGGTACTGGGACCCACACTTCGCAATAAAGGTAAATGAAAAGTTTACATTTGAAACGGAATATATATCCACACCAGGCGAGCTGAAAAATATACCTGACCACGGTCGGAATCGAACCTACGACCTTTGGAGTGCTAGCCAATGCCTTACCAACTGAGCTACGCGCGATCAAGTTGGTTCGCGTACGTGATATTTCGATACTGAGCTTAGTTCTTGGACATCGAATCACGATTACACTAATTGTGATAAGATTAAATTGAAATCAAAGGAGCAACTAGACTCAGTTTCGGAATATCACATACTCGGACCGACCTGACCGCGTTGCTCAGTTGGCAGCGCATTGGGCTAGCATTCCAAAGGTCGTAGGTTCCATTCCCACCGTGGTCAGGCATATTTTTCAGCTTGCCGAGTGTGGATATAAACTCAGAGTAACACCACAAAAATCATTTTCACCTGAGTACAGAACACAAGACACATGAAAATTATGACTTTGTTACAGTGACTTGGTTACTATAAACCTTCTCAGGGTTTTTTTAAAGTGCACATGGTGTCATTTGAGATTTAACATATTTGTAAAATTTTGTACATTTTAACACGGAATACAATATATTGTTTTGGAGAAAAACTTCACCTTTAAGGGGTTTTTGGACTCTCAAGTTGAGGAGCTGACGTCATTTAAGTCATTTTTGAAGCACGAAACAATGGAAAGCTCATTTGCATGACCTTGAATGACATCAGATCCGGTAACTTAAAGAGCCAAAAAGACCACGAAGATGGCTTTTTTCTTTAGGAATAAAACTTACATTTCCTAAAATGCCCTAAGTATCGCAAATATGTCTAACCCCCTTAAGGCTGCAGATTATCCATATGTGACAATGTCTGCATGCAATACTAAACCTCACATATATTGTATTAAGGTATTAAATGACATCAACCCAAGGGTCGTTTTTACTGGACACGATCACAAGGTAAACATGTACCAAGTATGAGGAGTTTACAATTGACCATGATAACAAAATGATCTTCAATTTTTTGTACTATACGTTGTTTTCGGCAGCATTTCGAAAAACGACTCGTTTAATCATCATTAAAATTGTCATTCAGGCAAAATACAAAGTCTACAAATCTGACCGTTTTTCGACAGAAGAGCACGTGGTACCCACGTGCAGTTATAGAATGGGTACATTGGATATGGGCTTTGGCGTCGCTATTCTCAGTAAGTATCGTTAAAATAGCCTGGCTCAATTTCCATATAAAGTTCCCGAAATAAGAACCAAACAAATTCGTCGATCTTATAAGAACGAGGAATTTGATCGGTTGGTTCTTACTTCAGGAACTTTATATGGAAATTAAGCTGATTAAATGAAGGATAAACTAGGTCAAGTTAATTGAGATGCGCGAAGTGCATAAAAAAAATTCGGGGGATTACTGCACAGTCACGTAAAAATCTGACCAGTTGGAACAAGTTGTTGACAACTTGTAACAAGCTTGACGGGAATATCAGACTTGTCCCAAGGTTGTCCTAACAACTCTGACAGAGACCTTCTGTAACAAGATTGTCACAAAGTTAACAACACAAGACTGTAACAATATTGTTATATCATGGCTCTACCAGTCTTGTTGCAACAACCTTGTAACAAGTCTGATAGTTCCATCAAGCTTCTTACAAGTTGTTAACAGCTTGCTCCGACAACTCGGAACAAGCAGTGGGAACGCAACTTCTCAAAAGCTTCTCAAGCAATTTTTAACAACTTGTGTTGCTCATGAATGGACCTTTCCCCCTTCAGACAAAATTTTGAAAAAATCGAAATAGGCAAAAATATCACCATAGCTTGAAAGAGCATCCCAAGTTTACTAAAGTTGCGAAGTTTGGTTGTGAAATGTTGTATGTAAACTGAAGAAAATATAGCCTTGCAAATTTGGCAAATTTTGTATACATTTGTATTACGCGTAGGAAAATAATAATCAAAAGTAACAACTGATTATCACTTTTCCGCCCGTAATACAAATATATACAAAATTTGCCAACTTCGCAAGGCTATATTTTCTACATTTTTACAACATTTCAGAGCCGAACTTTGCAATCTTACTAAACTTAGGATGCTCTTTCAAGCTGTGGTGATATTTTTGCCTATTTTGAATTTTCTCAAAATTTCATGTAAAAGGGGAAAGGTCCATTGAGTAGTCGAAGGTTATCCCGAACACATTTCTTCCAAAAACAATAGCAATGGATACTCCGGGCGTAAATCTCAGCTTAGTCAAAAATATTAAAGCCCACACAACAGCTTTAAATAGAACCATAACATAATTGAACAGAACAAATTTTTAAAAAATATTTAATGAAGCTAACGTTTCGTTGCTATACTTGCAACATCTTCAGAGCAATAAAAGTATTACAATCTGTAACCCTGGAATATTTCGCTTTTTATAAAGCTTTTGTACATGTTGTAATACTTTTATTGCTCTGAAGATGTTGCAAGTATAGCAACGAAACGTTAACTTCATTAAACATTTCTTTTCATTTACAGGTCCTGATGGTTCATTTCAGTACACCGTATTAAAGTTACCGAAACGATATTTCGTTTTGTATTTTTATCTGGCAGTTTGTTCGTTGGCTTTGTTGGGCATAATATTATGTAGAAAGAAAAGAACGTGAATGTATTCTGAATTAGAATTTTATTGCTATTTTAATGCTGTATTTTATACATTGTTTAATATCTTGCTAAATGGTGTAAATTGTTGTTGGTAATTAAATTAATGCCATGTACTGTATGGACTGACATTTAACGAACTTCAAACCAATTCCATAGCCTATGGTCCTGAAAGCTAATATACACAAACAAAAACGCCGCAGAGTTGTTAATTTTAGTAACTGTCGGTGTTGTCAATATTACCGACTTGTTGCAAAACTAATATAGCATTGGTGAAGATCCGAGCTTACGGATCGAAAGCTTTGCGATATAAAAATTACGTGGTGTTTCTACAAAATTATATTTTAATTCCATATTCACCATGCAAACATACAAAGAACTTATAACCTGTTTGTTGTTGTCAATTCCTTTAAGTTGCAACGTGTTTTTTAAAATCAGGCTTTTTGAACTTTGTCATTTGCAGACTTGTTCCAACTTGTTGAATCAACTTGCAGCAAGTCTGTGGATAACAAGTTTTGACAATCGCCTTGCAACAAAGTCTTTTGACAACTTGCAATAAATTTGTCGTTACCAAGCTGTCGCACTTGTTGTGATAACAACTTTGTGTCAAGATGTCAACAGACTTGTTGCAACTTCAGCGTTTTTGGATGTGTAATGTTCACTACATACAGTTTTGTTTACTTTTTTACAAAGAAAATTTTATTCCACATGACTGAGATTCCACCTTAGTAGCGCGAGGTTAGATCCCAGACTGACTCGTCTCTCCTGGCATATATAGAGGAGTTTCCTAGTTAATGTAAACTCTAATACAGTCGCATAAAAATTATCGTACGATTATAAAATTTGTGCATGAATGTTTAAGATTTCATTTTGTCACTACTGGAGAGCGACTATATATTCGTGCACAAAAATTCAAATCTCTTTCCCTGTAGTTAGTAATACCCTAACCTGCGATCATGCTCTATACTATGTAGTGGAGCCTGATACAATCCTTAATCCGGTCGCGTTCTGCCGACACAATAGTTTTACAACAAAAACAACAATCTAATTATAGTGACAATGGCTAAATATATCTTATGTAATTAGCTTTAACCAATCAAAGATACTCTTGCTAGAAATAAGCCAATCAGAGTTACAACCGAAATCTGGTTGTAATGGCACAGACTTTTGATAACATTTGTATCAGGCCTTTATCTAAATAAAGGCCTGATCGCAGGTTAGTAATACCCAGGATGAGAGATCACCTATTAACTAATTGGTTAATTACATTGCAGACAATAATACATATAATACTCGATTACCTAGCTTCTCACGTGTAAATCAAATCCCGTCCCTTGATCATTGATCCGCGGAATATCTTCGCTCGCTTCACTTCAAAAATGGGAGAATTTTCGCTTCAAAAAATTCCTGTGTGAACCTCAAATGATCACCGTCGGCGCCAAGGAAATGCAATTTTCCCGCGGCGTCCATTTCTTTTAGACCCAACCAATCCTTCGGGAAAAAAACATTACCATTTAAACCGATGAGTGAAAACGATAATAGTCAATTCATTGACTTTTTCAAATTTTAGGATTTTTCAAGTTGCAACAAGAAAGTTAAAATCAGGCTTATTGCAACTTGTGATTTGCAGACTTGTCACAACTTGTTGAAACAACTTGCAGCAAGCCTGTGGATAACACGTTTTGATAATCAACTTGCAACAAGTCTGTTGACAACTTGCAACAGACTTTTCGTCAACCACAAGTTGCGCTTGTTGATAACAAGCCTGTTGCAAGATGTTAATCTGGCACGGATTACTCTTAAGTGAGATTAAAACTCATTGATGCTTTTAAAATTTCTTCTTTACATTGTTGCTTTAAAACCATATGTTTGCCATACCTACCTCTTGGTAAAGGGGGCTTTCCTGCAAGGTATAGACCTCTTTGTCCTGGCCAGGTACATAGTAACCAAACCACTGAAAAAATGAAAGTAAAATCTGAAACTAGTCCCCAGGCATCTAGCGTAAGCAACAGAGCTAGTTCTGACCATAGCTCTTCCGCTTCTAAAATCTAGACGTTGAAACATTAACTGCTGGTCTTATATAGTACTGTACAATAGTTATATGCACTTTTTAAGAACGTCTCTATGGTGTGGAGCTTCTCTCAATTTTTTCGATATATATTCGTCGCTTTTCTATATACTGTTATCATGATAAGCATTGGTTGTGGTAGTTATTACAGGCGTATCTTCATCACAACCTTTGTCAAAACCCGATTTGTCACATAAGAGTCAAATCAAGTTTTGTACCAGCATGCCTATAACCTTTGCACACCACTGTAAATCTCGATATAATACCTCAGATTCTTTTGGGATAACCATTGTATCTTGCAAAAACTTCACCATCACAAAATTCTTTAGTTTCATGAGATTTTGTTTATAAGTGCTGTTCTTCACCTACGAAATGATTGGAATTGATTGATAGGCATTCTTTTAGTTTAGGTGGAATAGCCCTGGGACCGAATTTTCCAAGGTTTTGGTTTTCGAAACTACTCTGGGGAGTAAGCTCTCGTACCACCCCAAACCTCCCATATATAGATAGCTCTCGCCTTTGACGCTTGAACTTTCCCTCCCCCCTTCGAATTTTTCTCTGTGCTGCCTGTAGCAGGGACCGTGGGGGATGCGCCCCTTTTCGCCACAGATGAAGACTCCTACGGGCAGCGGCGCTATCGGGTTGTAGGGTTACTAAATTCGCCGCAGGGGTCGGTTGCAGGCTTTTAGCCAGAACTCTGGAAGTGGGCGTCCAATTCCAGGAACAATGATGTCCTTATCTAGGGACGAATAGGGTCACAGGGGGGTAGGGGGTTAGGTCCCTCGTTCATTGAAGAAGGTCAATCCAAGTATGTATGTATTATGTTGTGGGTTTTGACTTGAAATTTGAAGTTTGAGTGAGTTAGGTCTTATGTTTACGTTAGATTTTGTGTAATTGTGTGATAATACTAAAAGTCAAAGCTTCTTTATTACATAATTACGCTGGTAATTGTCTTTCCTTCAACATTTTGGGCGTCCAAAGGCGTCCGATTTCTCGTTAAAAGGCGTCCTAGGACGCCCGGACGCCCTTCTGGCTAAAAGCCTGGTCGGTTGTACGAAAGGTGAACAGCGCTATCCACCGGATATTGATTTTCTCAAACTTTCTAAACATGTTCAGTAACTTGTAAAACATTTACAAAAGTTTAAAATTTGCGTGTTAAAGTCACTTTTTATCTCTTGCGAGTTCAATATCCCGGGTGTCATTGTTTTTATGACTTTCTACAGCAGGTAAAAAATCGCTTCCCGGTGGATAGCGCCATCCACGTAACGTGAAACTGATTTCAGATGAATAAGATAACCAAATCGCAGGAAATCGCATTTCCATTCTAGTTTTCGAAATTTCCCTGACACAATCCTTCCCAGAACTTTCTAGATAGCTCGCGCATTTAACGCTCGACCTTGGCCAACATTACACTCCGCCGTTCCTGGGTAGCAGCATAAGAAATGAATTACATAATATTAGTTACCCTCTCTTGATTTATGTCCGCCAAGAACACGCTTTTCGCTTTGTACTCGTCTTCCTTGAGCGGATCATGCCAGTACTCAGCTTGTACAATACTACGAAGTTTAAGAGTTGAAAAAACAATTACCAGCAGACAGCTTTGAGAGCTCGAATCTTGAGTTTCGAAGATGTTGTTTTTCGGAGTGTGTTTTTTCCTTATATTTTAAGAGTTTACCAGACTTAGTTAGAGACATTGAGATAGGATTAAGATTAGGATCTAGATTAGGATTAAGATTTGGTTCAAAAGCCACAAATTCCGAAAAATAAAGTCATCTTAAGCTTGTAATTCAAGATACGAATAAAAACAAGACAAACAACTGAAACTGTGAATTTTCGACTTTACAATAAAGTCGAAAATTCACAGTTTCAGTTGTTTGTCTTGTTTTTATTCATATCTTGAATTACAAGATGACTTTATTTTTCAGAATTTGTTTCTTTTTATATTAAGATTAGTTTGAAGGTTCATAGCAAGTATATGACGATTCACAACAGTTCATACTTCCCAGCTGAACCAGACTGGGATATTTACTACTAGGAGAAAACTAGTAGTTTCTCCTCCACGCGAGCACCGTTTTTTGCGCCGCATTGATTTCACTATGAGTATCTCTTTTGGAATTTTGTAAGTCATCGACAACTCTTGAACGCCTTCGGAACTTGTTCGGAAGTGCTCGGGATACCTCGCGTGCAATTGTATTGGGCGTTGTGTATGAATAAACAATTTGCCCATTCTTACAGTCTGTATATAAAATTATATAATAATCAAAGTTCATTCTGGATTTTCATTGGTCGAGAAGTGTGATCTATTAGAGGACAGACGCACGCTGACGCCATTTTAGCGACAAGCCAGTCACAGCAATTTTAGAATTATCGGCAGCCAATGGCGTGCTTTGTTTTTGTATAGATCATGATCACGTCAAATGGCGTGCTAAAGTCTTCTCGTCGCACTACAAAGCTTATTTTGGGAAAATTTTTCACATTTTTATTATATAAAACAGATAGATAACATTTTGCCGTTGTCTGTTCAGTTATAGATACACGGTAGACATCATAATGTGGTAAGAACATCAGTGACCCACTCGCATAGGCGGCTCGTGGGCCACTTTTTTGTTCTTACCACATTGACGTCATACCGTGTATCTATACTGAATAGACAACGGCAAAATGTTATCTATTTGTTAAGTATTAAAATGGTTTTCATACATAGAAACTAAAAAATAAAAGTGCCTGTGTTCTTCTTTTCTTTCAAAATTCGTACGTGAAACCACTAATTTTTTTACTAAGCCGTTAATATAGCAGGTTTAAATGATGAAAAGTTGAAAACTAATAACTAGTCTTAACTACCACACAATTGATGATTCCATAATTTATACATGTTTGCTGTACTTACTGATCCTGTACAAAGCTAAAATAAAAAATTAAAAAAAGTCGGTGTTAAAATTCATTGGTTGAGGATTAAGATCAAATCAACCCTGGGCACTAGCTTTCTATTTGCACGGACATAACGGTAAAAAACTGGCCAAAATGGAAAGCTCTTGATCCGGTCTACGCGTCTTACGGCCAGAGAGAGATCTCACTGACAAAAAGCTTTGTTTTTTTTTTTTGTAAAATTTCATCCATCTAAGCGATCTGGCCATGCAAATGAAAGCACCCAACGGAACTATGGTTTGTTTGAGGGACAATGCAATGTGGCAGGAAACGTTAAAATTACAAGATTTAGAATTGAAACAAGAAAATATAAAAGATTTCTCGCTATCTCTAAGAAAAAGCCTCGAAGGCTGTTTGCTCTATTCGTTTCCAGGTCTCATGACCAGTGCTCTCTATCGCACCGTCCCTCCAAACAACCCATGCATGCTTTGCGCTCCCAAATAGGAAATGGCCAATTCCATTCTACCCATTACCGTAGCTGGCCTGACAATTTGGTCATGCTATGCAAATTAAAATCATTATCATTTTTCATTTCTTCAGAGATTGATTCCTTATACGGTCTATAAGTACAGAAAAATTTGCATTTGCATGACCAAATGTTGGGCTGACTTTGCCAATGAATTTACCATAATCACGACCAACCTTATATAAACACCATAGTCCAACAGTTTCCGCACATATTCACACAGTGTAAAATTCTCTCCGGGACAATGGGGAAGTCCAAATACTCCTATTTAATAATATATGTATTAACTATAATAAGAGCTCATTCTGGATTTTCATTGGTAGACCGCTGACTGCGTTATGACACTTCACGCACAGATGACGTCCACCAGTGAAATTTAAATGAGCAAAATGTTCTTACCTGTTTTCACCTGGTTTATGTACAATTTTTATGAGTTATCACAGAGAAATAGATAGTAATAGATAAATATCTTATTTAAAGAAATAAGTAATCATAGATAAACAGATAATCACAGATAGATACAAAAGTAATCATAGATAAATACATTATCATATTTGATGAATAGATAGTCATAAACAAATATAGGCTATCACAAAAAAGTATAGACTTAGGTGATCAATTTGATATTAAGTATTTATTAGATAAACATATTATTAGGCAATCACAAATAAGTGTATTAGCTAGGTAATCATAGATAAGTAATCATGGATAAATAGGCAATCATAGATAAAAAGCAATAATACATTACCTTGATGTTGTCCACCAAAGCTGATGAGATTAATCATTGGTGGATATGGGCATCTTTGAGCAACAGCACGGCTATATAAGTGGAGAATGCATACACAAGAATCTTGATAAAATATTTTCATATTACACTATCAGTTATTCCTGTAGTAATTAGATTTCTTCCTGTAGTAACAGTGGATCAATAAAAAATGATCCTCACTGGACCTCTAGGCCATCCAGCCAGTATAAATAAAGTTAGTTTAGTTTAGGTTTCCTCCTGTAGTAATGCTGGATCAATAAGAGATGATTCTCACTGGATCTGTACAAAGAACAGCTCAGAACTGATCTGAATCTGTAAGATATGATCCTTACTAGAATTATAGGAAGAACAGTTTAGTGGTGATCATAAAGCTATCAGCAATATATAAAATAGAGTTAGTTTAGTTCAGTTTTCTCCAGCAGTTCAGTGTCAAGCAGGATTCGAACTTGCATCTTCGGGTTTCTAGACCGCTGCTCCACCAATTGAGCTATAGAGCGGTGGTCTAGAAACCCAAAGATGCGAGTTCAAATCCCGCTCAAGACAATGAATTTGTCGTTGTTGTAGCAGTAGTGTCAGATTAATATGAATCTAGTTTTACACTGTCAGCTCAAATGTATAAATGGCTTGCAATGGGTAGCATTTCCATTGTAAACTTGTAAATACATCTCACATTATCTCACATGTACAAAAAAAGGACTAAGACGTCTATTGCAAACATATAGCAATTTCAGTTATGTAAAAGTTAGGTAACATACAGAAATTGTCCTCCTTGGGAGAAGCCCATAGCATTATAACCATTCTTGAGTTTATCATCTGTCGACACTTTCTTACACACCATGTCAACCTGTTTGTGTTTGAAGATTAAACATGGATGATTTTTTTGTTATAGCCCTTATACAAATAATGGCGGCACAGTTTTTTTCCATTAATTTTTCTTTTTAACTGCTTAAAGTCCACAAACCTGATCATTTACGTTCATCAAAAATCCATTCTCTGTGTCCTGAAAAATAAATATCTTTTCTATAAATCTATGAAAGGCACATGGCATATTATACAATCATGTACATCATTGCAATTACTGCTAACATGAGACTTTAGGGACACAAGGGTACAGTCTTACTAGATGAGGAAACCTAAAAAACTAACTTTATTAATATACTGGACAGCTCTAACAGTTCTAACTGACAATTCCTAGAGGTAAGGATCATCTCTTAATTATTGCATGACACTGAACTGCAGGAGAAAGCCTGAACTAAACTAACTTTATTTTATATACTGCCGATAGCTTTACGGTCACTACTTAACTGTCCTTCCTAGAATTCCAGTAAGGATCATATTTTATTGATTAAGATCTGTCAGTGCTAAACTGTTATTCCTAGAGGTCCAGTGAGAATGTGTTAACTACGATAATTGTGCTAAACATATGTTAGTGATCATGTGACTCTTTGAACACGTTGTCTAATGTTGTGTGAACTGCTAACTTATTACCTTTAATCTTGTATTGTTGTTTCACTCACATTAAACCTATTCACATTCAAATAACAATACGTGGGCTCAAATTCTAATAGAATGATCTCTTATTGATCCAGCATTACTACAGGAGGAAATCTAAACTAATCATACTGGCTGGATAGCTTTATCAGTTCTGAACTGTTCTTCCTAAAGGTGCAGTGGGAATCATCACTTATTGATTACTACAGGAGGAAATCTGCACTAAACTATATAACTTTAAACAGACTGGCTGGAGCTTCATCAGTTCTAAATTTTTTTTTCAGTAAGGACCATCTCTTATCAATCCTGCCATTCTTACCTCCAAAACATTATCCCCAATCATTAATGATCGGACATAAATTCCTGGAATTAACTTCTCTACCATGGATTTTATGGATCCCATACTTAGGGGATTGCAACAGCTATCACCTAACAATTAAGTTTAAACATTTGTCTTCCCAATTTCAAATAACAATGGAAATAATCTAATAATAAGCTTTCATGCTTGTGGCCGAGAGGGTGATATGCGATATTAGACTAAGTGTACTTAATGTTCACCAGCTAGTACAAAAAGGTCAGACTGTTCTATTACCAAAATAATCAATTTGAGCACCAGACAAAGAGTGCATGATCATGGCTGGATCATGCCAAGTCAAGGTATATCTGTCAAGTCTGAGGTATGTCTGTCCAGTCAGAGGTATGTCCGTCAAGTCAGAGGTATGTCTGTCAAGTCAGAGGTATGTCTGTCAAGTCAGAGGTATGTCTGTCAAGTCAGATGTATATATATGTCTATCAATTCAGAGGTATGTCAGAGAAAGTGTTCTGATTTTGGATCTATATGTTTTACTTAATTTACTAATATGCTGGGCTCAGAATGCAGGAAATCACATTTTTGGTACAGGCAGGGGGAAGCCCGTGGACCCCCATAAAGCAAAAAATTTCAAACTTATGAACATAGCAGTAAAATAGCATCTATCAGGGGCCCAATACTTTCTTTGCCCTTAATTATGCTTTAGTTGGTGTATGAAATAAACAAATAAAGAGCTGTAAAAAGGTGTGGCAAATAAAAAGCACAGCATTAAGCTAAGTACAATATGCCATGATTGAGACCATCAAGCCAGCTTAAAGAAGAAGGTCAATTTTTTGGAATAAAATGATAGTTTAGAGATAGCCTGGCATATTTCATATGCAATAGAAGCGTTCTGAAAATATTTGGCCAATTCATTTGCTCAAGTTTGGCAGTTCCTCTGATCCTCTTGTGATTCCTGAAATTTTGAAAAGTTCTTAAAAATTTTCACAACTTCCTGTTTATTGACCATATTGACCAATCAGATGCACACAAATAAGATGTAGCATTCTGATTGGTCATTTAACAGGAACTTGTGAATCTTTTTAGAAACTACTTCAAAATTTTAAGAAACTGATCAGAGGAACTCCTAAGCTTGAGCAATTAATTGGTCTAATATTTTCAGGAATGCTTTTATTGCCTTGACTGTAATAATTAGCAAGTCATTACATGATGTCAATAGTTACTCAAGAGTAGTATCAACATAGATTAAGGATACATAGATGCGCAACTCAGGGTATTTTGTGTCTTACGTGGATGGTGTGAGTACGTCATACGCATGTGCATTTCTGGCAAGTGCACATGCAAGATTTTCTAAGGAATTAGAACTAGATAGGGAATTGACAAATAAACGGCAATTTTAAGAAAACGTTCCGCCAGATCGCCTTGGTTCATAGACAGGGCCGAAACTAAAGCGTTAATCTGGGGGGGTGTATATTCATATATTCACGTTCTGCCCGACGAATTTCTTTTGAAATCAGTTGTCATTACCGTTGATTTCAAAAGAAATTCGTCGGGCAGAATGCGAATATATGAATATGCACCCCCCAATTAATGCTTTAGTTTCGGCCCTGTTCATAGAAGTGTATAAAATAGTAGTAAGATAATAATAGTAGAAGTAATGGTATTGATATAACAAGATATATACAATCTAAGTATCCTTAATCGATGGCATTGATATAACAAGACTTATGTTGCAAGGTTGGACCAGACCTGGTTGTAACAATATTGTTATATCACGATTGTACTAGTCTTGTTGTACCAAACTTGTTGACAACTTGCAACAAGCAGTACGAACATGACTCGTTGTCGCCTTGTTTGTAGACTTGCTACAAGATGTGTGACTTTTACGTGCGTATATGTCATGTCTCATTCAACTTTACTAAATTGCGACATAAATTTGCGACATAAATTTGCGACACAGGCAATTCTCAAACATAAAATATTCGCTTAGGGGAAGCATCCATACTCAACTTGCCACGAAAAACGTCAATTTGACGTTTCTTCCATACCCACCCACCCACACTAGAAACGTCAATCCGTGGCAACAAAAAAACAAGGTGAATACTAGATTTTTTATTATTTTTATTTCAATATAAATATATGACTTTGAATTTACCATCTGGCGAAATAAGGAAGGTTGTTTGCTTTGTATATTCCTTGATTACAAAAAATTTTGTGCAGATTTGTGTTGCATATATCAGTCTTAATAAAAGTGCATATTACAAATAGAATTATACATTATACGAAACATCTTTATATCATTTTGCCACGGGCAAAACGTCAAAGAAAATAACCCACACACCCACAAACGTCAAATTGACGTTTCTCGTGGCAAGTTGAGTATGGATGCTTCCCCTTACAACATACCCATGCCGTGCCAAATAACAACAGGAATCGTTGCATTCTTAATTGCTGTTCCTCCGTGAACTATGGCGAATGCAACACAAGCTGCCAGCAAGCAACGAAACATTTTGAAAACAACAATTGACGACCAAAGCTTCTTCTGTACAATAATAATTTGTTTGACAGGACGTCACATGAGGGGTCACAACTGGGGGTACTTTGGTACATATGAGGCTTAGAATGTACTCGCATGTCACGTGTGCAAAAAAGTTAACCTTCCCGCCAAATCTTGAACCTCCAAACTACAAAGTTGTGAAAGCGTTAAATTCATACACGGCAAAGCTTCGTTTTAAGACAAAAATTGCTTTGAAACTTAAAAACAAATGCTGAAAAGACGTAAAGATAACCAACAGATGTTGTCCTTTGCTGTTTGAAGGTATTGTCCTATTTTCGACCCGTTTCTCCCTCTAAATTTTCTGGTTTTCATTGCTCGAACGCCGCAATGCCGAATTCACAAATTAAATTGAGCACTTCAATCAAGGGAACTTCTATACGGACTTTAATCGACAATTCTTGGGCCTTTTACTTTTCTTTCAGGGACGACAAGGCACTAACTAGCCTAAACTGGCCTAAAATCTGCTGAGCTGTCGCATTCCAACCATGTAGAAATATTTGTACTAAAACCATCTTTCTTTTTACTTTACAGTGACAAAAATGAATAGAAAACGTCCAAATGGCATACTCTTCAGTACATACAGGTACAAAATTTAATTATATTGTGATTTTCTGTGCAACTTCGCTTCGAACACCTTTGGGGAAGGTACTGGGACAGCTATCTCGAAGAGGGTTTAAAACTAACAAAATGGCGGATTTTTCGTTGCCTTACTTGCCTCTATTACGGGAAGTAATAATGTATTATACGCAATAGAAGACATTATATTGAAGATATCAAATATATTTTTGTATGAAGTAGTGTTTTGTGAATTTTCGAAAAAAAAAGTAAATTCTTGTTTGATAGTGACTGGAAAAATATATACAGTCATAAAACTAGCGTACTTATTGTTCCGGCCGAGCCAAAGCGACAAAAAGCAAACCTCCTGGGGCCAGTTGTTTAGAGCTAGGTTAGCGCTAATCCTGGGTTAAAATTTAATCCACTGTTTTAGGGCCTGTTCATGTGGGAAGAAGTTTTCCCGGTAAGCGAGAAAACATTTCGACAAGTTTACAAGAGAGGTCTCGCAATCTCGGTAGACGGGAAAATATTTGGTCCATATGAACGCAACTTGTCCAATACTTTCCCGCTTAACGGGAAAACTTTCTGTCGTGTCAGCAACTTTTCGGTAATTCCATGTTCTCATATAAATCTTAATCCAAGCCCTAACCCAAACCCTAATCCTAACCAGCGTTTCATTTGTCATGTTTTTGATTAGATTGTTACCACGGAATTATTACCAACTTTCCTGTTGACACTTTACAAAATGGCGGATGAGCAAACTGGGCACGAAACTGGACGAGGCATGCAAGAATTACGAGATGAAGAGTAAAGAAAGAAAAATTTCCGATGGAGTGATGCGATGGTCGAACAGTTGATAGATTTTTTGCAGGTATACAAAATCGAGATGGAATTCAAAGGTTTGGACTTCGATGCAGACAAATGTACACAGTATACACGTCACAGCTAGAAACTTTACCCGGTAAGCGAGGTAACTTTTTACTCCGCCTGCCGTAGGCGAGGCGGAGTTTTAAATTCGCCCCGTTTCTGTTTTTTTTTTTTTTTTTATTTTTTTTCGGTGTCAGAAGTCGGTGCAGCGCTCATGGGTGATACCGCTGGCACAAACCGCGTGAGCCGACCTAAACACGGCGTTTAAACTCAATTTCTAGCGAAATGTGTCAACAAAACACGCATTTAAACGTGCATGCTAGAACATCTAAACCGCAAGAAGGTTTTACGTGCAAAGATTCTCATGCAAAATGCTTTAAAACGACAAATTCCAGCGATGTGTCGCGGTGAAGTTTTGAGAGCGTGTTTCCGTCATTTTCTGGTTTATTCCTACTTTTAAGGAAATTTAGAAATTTCTACACAAGAATCAAACGCAAATTTTACTGAAATATCTACATACATACAAAATGAAGATCGGTGAAGGAACTTCGCAAAAATATTCATTTTTGTACTTTCGAACGGCGTTTTTCCTATGCTTTTGACTGAAAACACGACGAACGACACTTGCCAGAGCAATTTGCGTGGCGCGTGGAATGACGTGAGCACGGGGACACAAAAATTGAGGTTATTGAGTGCGAGTTCCCTATCTGTATATATCTGATCTGTGATCAGTGAACTCTAATACAACTGGAACGATAACTCCTATGTTTTCGTCTTATGATCGGATGAAGCCAAATTTGAAGCAAAAGGCGGGAACCGCGCGAGGAAAATGCAGTGAACTCAAATAAGACTGGAACGATACCTTCAGGTAAATAGCCTGAGCTTTGGTGGCTTTGGGTGAAGCCAAGATGGCGGAAATTGAAGGCCGTCTTGTAGGTATAAAACACGCGTGTTTTCTGCGTGGGCTTCGCGGGAGCTGAAAAATGACTAAAGTTTTCCGATCGATGTTTTTCAATTTTTGCACCTAAATGCTGATTTTAACGGTAAATACCCTACCTAAAAGCTAAAAACCAAACGAAAAGGTAAGATTAATCCAACTGCAGTCCATATTATTCTGTGTTTTGTTCAAATCCCTCATAGGTGGTCGAAAAAAACAAAAAAGTTTGTTTGTGTTTCTCCACGGGTTTTTTTCTGAACTTGAATTTCATTCGCCAAATAACTTTGCTTTTTATGATGAACTGCTTCTAAAATATGGTTGTTCTGAAAGACCACTTGCTATAATTTCTAGAGCCATGGGAAAGCCGTACTAAAAAAAATAGTCGGCCGAAAATATGAAATTTTCACATGAGATGAAGCCGATTTTTCATACGGAATTTGGTAATATTTCCGCGCAGGGGCCTGGATCATACCTACAAGACGAGCTTCAATTTCCGCCATCTTGGCTTCAAAATTTCAGCTCCACGTAGCGTTCCAGTCTTATTTGAGTTCACTGGGAAAATGGCTTGTTCGAAAGGACTGGGGAAAGTTACGAGGAGTGAAAAGTTTGTTTTTGAGCGAAAATATACATGAAAAATGAGAATTTTCATCACAAGACTTCAATTTTAAAGATTCGATCCTGGTTTTCTGGATAGTCCTGACTGTTCTACACTTAGTTACGGAAAAAATTGAGGGGTATCAGTTTTTTACTCTGGAAAATGACGAAAGTTTCAACGTGCCGAAGCAAACTACGAAGCAAACTACGCTCTTCAACTCAAGAATATATTGCTTTAACTATTTCAACACTTCCAAAACTTATCTTGTGCTAAAGTCCAGGTATCGTTGTTTATTTTGAGCTTTTAGTCTTTGCTGTAGCCCTTCTAAAACGTGAGTAAATCGAGGTTTTCAAAGTGGTGTATTTGTATGGTTGATTTAAAAATACGTATAAAACTTATATTTTTCGTCAGATAGCATTAGTTTTAAAGCTTTAAACTTCGGTTACGGATAGTTCTTGGCAGCCTCTTCCATCTAACTGTTAAAACTCGAAAGGTATCAGTTGTTTAAAAAAGATATTTCGTGACAAAGTTTTCGCCGAAACTGTTTTTCATTTTTAGCAGCCAAAAAATATTTTAAAATCTTACTCGACGCCCTAGAAAGTTGAGGTACATGAAATTTCAATCTATCTAGAAAATATTTAGCATCTAACTGGCTCTAAAACACGAAGTTAAAGGGTCGAAAAGAGCTTTTGAAAATAGGTCATATTTTGGTGGCTTGGCCTTCATGGCGGCCTTCAATTTGGCTTCAAAGATGGCGGCCAAGTTATCGTTCCAGTCTTTTTTGAGTTCACTGGTCTGTGAGGTCTGTGATACAGCTTCTTCTGAATCAGGAACAAGGAACTTGCTCGGAGCATGTCGACACAAAGTGGTAGTTTCGGCGTTCCTCGGAATTCGTCGGTTTCCGACGCTGCTCGAAGATTTTCCGAATACTATTTTTTCAAACTTTTTCTCTAGCTCGAAGATTTTGCTCCTTGAAAGTCCTCTAAATTTTCATGCATCCTAACTTTGTTTTAAGGTAATATGCTTTATTTTCTATCATTATTTGTAGCAAAGTACTTAGATTGTGCATAGAGATCGATTTTTGAGAGATCAGACTGGAAATAAGTACAATTTTCGAGTATTGTAAGTTTGTGCTTTCCAAGCATGGCTATGGTCGCATGTAAGATTAAGGCTACCGTTTTCAGTTGAAGTTGGTTCGATAATAATACCATGAAATCCGCTATAGAAACTGAATGAGGTCTTGAATTGTTGAGATTGTCGAAGAAAGTATGCTGAGACAGTTCTATGTATAGAGTTGGTTCTGGTTCAAATTTATTGAAAAAGGCAATTTAATTTTAATTTTGTGAATTTCGATTACAAAACATGCCTTGGACTGTCGACCAATTGATTTCGTCAGGCGATTACAGACTTGTGAGAGGAGGGGGGTAGCCTAATTACTAAAATGTAGTGAAAAAAGGACTTTCCATCTAATGGTGGGAGCAGGTTGGCGGGAACACTGGAGAATAAAGGTCCTGTCACAATGCAATTTTTCTTGCAACTTGAAATGCAATTCTACTATTGGGAGATGTAAAATTGGCAAATGCAAGTTTCCATCACAGTTTGCTGGGGTTTTTTAACGTACCAAACATTTGTCACAAATTTACTTAAGAGTAGATTTTCCCTGTAGCAAAAAAGATGGCAAATGTCGATTTTACCAGAGTGCATGGCAGTCTGAAATTGTTTAAAAAGGCAAATTAACGTCTTTTGAAGAACAGACAGAAGACAATAGGTTATTTTCACACTTGTGTTAAAATTTCAATCCAGTAGCTTTGCTTCTTGTCATCTTTTCCCACGTATTCTTTCTTGATACCTGCAATGCATTCTGGTAAAATCGACATGTCGCCATCTTTTTTGCTACGGTGAATGCAAGGAAAAGTGCACCGTGTGACAGGGCCTTAAGGGTAAGAGGTGGATAGAGAAGGAGACGGAGCAGTTACAAGTGCAAGAAAAATTGCACCGTGTGACAGGGCCTTGAGGGTGGGAGGTGGATAGGAGGAGACGGAGCAGGATGTGGGGGTCGTGCAAGGTCGGGATGTTAAAAAAGAACAAGGAATGTTATGTTTTTAATGCCTTTTAGACTTTTCTTGAGGCAATTAAAATTCAAACTGTCAAATCCAAACACTGTACAGAATGGCCGACTTTACGTGGTCTTTAGTTTTTACACAACCACTTGCATTGTTATCTTTTGCAGTTTGTTTACCATTTCAGTTATCTATCTTCAATAGAATTCTTTGAAATTTGTTTGTAGATCGACAAAATGCTTAACCTCCTCTCAACAACTGGCAGATTATGAAAAATGAAATTGTTAAAGGTATTGGAATATTGCATGTACAATATTGAATATGGGACAATTTGGGACAGTATAATTTTGGACATGACGGTTTCATTCTCACCTAATTTGACGATTATTTTGTGGGTACACATACCGTGGAATCTCATGTGCTCCAGAAGCATTTTAATCTTAGAAAAAGTCAAATAATGATGAACTGTGTTTTAAAAGAAAGTTAGAATCTTATTTGGTTCAAATCAATTGAATTATGGCCCAAGAGTTCATGAAAACACATACAAAAGGCTTTCTTAAAAAACTGAAATATCAAATCTAGCAATTTTATATGTTATGCCTCTAAACAACACAATTCTGTTTCTAAAAATTGGTACCCTACTAGACCTATATGCATGATTATACTAATTTGGACATATTTATTTTTACCCATTAAAATATAAATTTGTGTTTAATCATTCGTGTTTGTCATTATTTGACTTTGTAATGTTGGTTAAACATAAGGAGATTGAGGTGACTTTGCCAGAAACAAAAACATCCATTATTATACTAAAATTTCAATATATATAGCAATTAAAACTAACCACAGGAAATATATTTCTACTTTTTAATTGAAATGTTTCTGTTATATGCACTATATCATATTTTTGATAAAAAATTACAACACCTATGTTATTTCCTGGTTTACTATCTCAATCATCTTTTGTTTAAGCTGGCTTTGAGTGTTCATTTGAAAGTTTGGAAAGTTCATTTGAAAATCACAATAGTTCTCAATGTTATATTGGACCCTTTAAAGTTAAAAAAATACTTTGTAATATTTTATACTACTGGTAATTTATCTTAGATACAGACTTTGTGATTTTGTACTAGAATGTTGACTTTCAAACTTTAAGATGAACTACTTATTAAGGACAAAATAAGCTAGCATATTGTCTTTTGTTTACAAAGTGGAACTTGTTTGGAATTGAGATGAACTGATGCAGTTGTTCTTTAACTTTATCAATTAATTACATATCTTAAATGAAAAAGAAAACCACAACTTGCCGAATAAATTCTGTGGGCTCTTTTTATTAGCAAAGAAAAGATGTGGCGGATGTAAGAATTTAAGAGTAAAAAAGTTTCCTTGGACTAAAAAAATTGACAGTATGCCAGATTTTCTAGATAATCAAGCAGTACAGATGTTGGCCAATAATAAGTATAAGTAACTACAATTTTTAATTTTAAAAGTTTTCTATTGATGCCTGGATACAGTAAATACTTTACCAGAGTTCTTCGTATTACATCGACTTGAAAAAGTTTTAAGTCACATGAAGCTTTTAGTTGATACTATGCAATTTCAAATTTTACAGACTTCTTAATTAACATGCCAAATTTACCTTGTTGAACATAAGGGCTTTCCTGAGAAAAAGTAAAACTGTCTGGCATTATATGGAGTAGAATAATTTAAATTAGTTTGAGACTTTGATTTGATAACAATTTTGATTTGTACTATTTACAATACAAGTGACCGGGTTGTATCGGATATACAAACCCAAGCTGAAGGCGAGATATCTGACATACACAGATGCGAATGTTGTAAATGGCTTGTGAAACTCGTCAATTTTATACATCAGATCTATAGCAAAGTGATTTTGAAAATACCGATTCTGTAAGATGAGAAAATGATTTCTTTTGTGTTTCCTGTATGATTTATTACTTTATAAGTTTCTTAATTAAAATTACAACATATTGCCTACTGGAACTTTTTATATTGTTTGGTTGTGGTGAATTTGTATTTTGGCAATTGAAATATTTCTGAATTTGTATGTGCATTTCCTTTGCTTCAGTTCAAGTTTACATTTCAAATATTCCACTTTGTAATACTTGCGTGGTAATAATAATATAAGAAAACAGGTTTACATGGCTCTTGAATATAGTCTTTTCAACAAGTAAGTAAAGATGAATTTATACTTCAAAGAGATATGTTCCTAACCTGACAATGGTACCTTCCAAAAAGACTAAATTTAAATTGATTCTTCGAATAAATTTTTTACTTTTCAATCCAAGATCAATCTAAGTTATGTATTTCTACTTTTATTTTGGTCTTTTTAACACTGAAACTATCAATTGTATATAAAGCAACTTCACTATCGAGTGACTTCATTAGTTGCTGGGCAAAGCCAAAGCATTGATTTTTCGGCTGTTTTCAATGAAAAATAGAATTTTGCCCAAAGTTATCTCAAATAAATTATCACAATTTGAACAAAAAGCTTCTGTTCTTGTGCCCACCAGAAAAATGAGATGTCTGAGACTTTCTTTGTATTTTTTTGCGAAAAATAGATCGCATGCACTGTTATGCAAAGAAAAGTGTAAGAGATTGGTTTCTGAAAAATGTCGTGCTACACACAATATTCTAAAAATGCTTGGTTTTTATTCTATGTATTTTTGAATTTTTTGTTAAAAAAAATAAAGGTAGCAATGTTTAGTGCATTTCACATTGTCAGGTTAGAAACGCATAAGAAAAATGTGGCTCCGAACATTACAGCTTGGTCAATTTGGAATTTATAAAAAAATCGTTTCTTCGTTGTTTTTCGACGTTTTGAAGGGTTGTTTCGAGTACAAAAAAGTATTTTTAGGAAGAATTATGTGCCCACGTTACATGTCTCAAAGCTATCAAAATTCGTCGGTAATTCGTGCATGTATTTTTTCTGACTTATAAAAGCACAATTGATTAAAAATAATATTTTTCTTTTGACAAAAATACCTTTCTTCTGTGAGGCTGGCTGTATTTGAAAAAGCGTTGGTCAACGCTCCGCCAAAACTCGTGGGTTTTCTCCGGGTACTCCGGTTCTTCCCACTGGGAGAGTTGACAGGGTAGTTACATATGGTTATAAAAATGTGACTAACTTTTGAAAACCTTTCTACTTAGACTTGTTAAGCCTTCTCGTCATCTCTATCAGTTGCATGTTTTGAGCCACATGTTTTTCTTTGTAATTGTGAAACAACTCGTTATATGCTGGGTAAACCTTTGCAAAACTCTCAAAATTTATCACTTCAAGTTGTTTCATTGTTATAATATATTTTGAAGTATAAACATTTACTTACGTTGAAAAGACCCAAGTTTTTTAGGACTTTGTTCATTCACTTGTGTTATTGTTCTCTCTGCCATGTTCTGTTTTCTTCTGTTGTTATTTTAATAAGTACAATGTGTGGTAGTTAATCTCTTTTTATTGTTATTCAAATTGTATGTAATCTTTACAAATTTTTTCAATAAATTGTTTACAAAATTTACTTGTGACCCCTTTTTAATTAAAAATTCAATTCCCATGGGAATTGAGAAATTGAATAAAAAAAATCCCCCTACCCCGGCCAGCTCCCCAAGTGCCACTTCCACCTAAGTAGAAGTACTTATACATGTAGTACAAGTACTTCTACTTATTCACGGTGGAAGTAGCACTCGGAGAACTGGCCGGGGTAGCCGGCAAAGAGAAGACCAACTTTGCAAGTGCTAATACAATTGCTAAGTTGATCTTCCCTAGAGAGCAGCCGCGCGTACCTAACAAATTAAAACAACAAACGTTAGTGACTTAAGTACTTAGCATGCAAATTTGATTCCCAAAGCCAAAATGTCAAGTGCCCCCCGCTGATCCTACCAACTGCCTACCTGCCTCAGTTCTAAGCTGTCTTCCTCAGTTCTAAGCTCCTGCATTCCATTCGTTACCTTCACTTTCCTCACCATCGCACAGTCACTCACAGCTGATAAACCCGCATGCACCACCACCACCCCGACTGCCACCCAATTTCGAAAATTAAAGGAGTTAAAATTTCGGTAAAGTATGCATTTTAAATGCAATTTATTTGGATATTTTAGATCAAACGTAAACAGAAAAAGCTCGTACATAAAAACAGGTGAGAATTCTATTTAAAATTTGCTTGCAAAATATAAAACTTAATTCGCATTTTTCTTAGTTAATAGTATAGATCAATTTAGTTGATGTTGAAACCTACTCTTAACTGTTTTGTTAGAAGTGACGACAGATTTTGGTTTTTAAGCATACTTTCAAAAATTTTAATTCCTTTAATAAACCTAACCCCATGCAACTTACACACGGCGCACACCCTCGCAGTCCATACATTTAGCTAATAAATTACGTTATAAACAAAAAAGCATAATAAAAAGATAAATTACGTTATCTCTAGCTACTTAAACCCACTTAGACTGAGTTTTTGATTGAATTTTCAAACGTAAAACCTTAGCTGAATGGGCATGGGCTTTTCGTTGTGTTAACTGTTCCGGAGTAAATATAAACCTGGGGCCGGTTGTATCAAAGGCGTTTAGCTTAAACGGTGGATAAGTGAAATTTAAAAATCAGTTTTACACCTAGTACGGAACCGAAATTATGAGTTGAAATAGAATAAATATTTAGTTTTATATATAATTGTTCTTCTCAGGTCAAATAACTTCAGCTGGTTTGTTTATACAACATGGAAACTTGTTTCATATTTTTGACTTATCCACCGTTTAAGCTAAACGCCTTTGATACAACCGGCCCCTGATACTTACCAAAGTCCAAGGCTGGGTCAAATAAGCATGAGAATTAGGCAAAAATAAAAAGCAATTGAAACTCAACAGATTCACTAAAGTTGTTTTTTTTTTTGGCAACTTATATCCTTAAGTGTAGATGACATGCAATTTTTAATGCCGTAATTCTCACACTTATTTAACCGAAACGCCTTCATTTGCATGGTACCTCGCAGCTGCTCTCAAACCACCTTCGTAATTTGCTTTAGTGTACACAAACAATGACTTCATTGTTCCTGCTTACCAAAACAAATCTGAAAGCACCAAGATACTTATCATATTAATAATCAAAGAGGATTCGCATTATGCAGTAATTACCATAAACAGACGCATCACCATTGAAACAAAGCATGCCGTATTCCCATGGGAATTTAAAATGCACAAAAAAATATAATGATCCTACTGATTTGCATGGATGTATGAACCAAATTAGCTAAGAAACAAAGAAATGATATATTCCCTTGGGAATTTAATGTAGCAAAAAGATGGCGGGTGTTGATTTTATTAGAATGCCTTGCGGTCTGAAATCGTTTAAAAACTTAAGGTAAATTAACCTCGTTTGAGGAACAGACAGATAGGTTATTTTGTCACTTGTGTTAAAATTCCGTCCATTAGCTTATCTTAAATATCATTTCACTGGTATTCTTGATTGATACCCGCATTAAATTCTGGTAAAATCGACATGCCACCATCTGTTTTGGTACGGTGAATTGGAATACAAGTCACATTTTCTCGCTTTTTAACCAGAGAACACAAAGGTAGAACGACGGAATTGATCGTTTGCAATCGACGCCATGGCAACCACACATGGCAACCACAAAGTATCTATTCATTATATCTGATCCTATCGAGCCATACATCTTTAAAGTATCATTCATAATACGCTAAAACTAACGATGAAATAGTAAATTGACACAAGTACTTCGCTGTAAACAGCTGAAGTAATCTGCAGAGTCAACCAAGATGGCGCCCAATCACACGAAATGACGGCATGTGCAAACCAAGAATAGTGACAAAATGCATCAACTATAATTTAGTGGCATTATTACGAAACTTATTTTTGTAAAACGTTCAATCCTACATGTTATTTTGTTTTGTTTTTAGAAATATCCAAATCCAAATGTTAGAGACGAAATTTCCAGGCGTTAAGGTATTGTTTCTTTAAAAAATATTGTCGACATTTACCATATTTTTACCTGTTTTTTGACTCGAAAATTGACTGCCAAACTCCTAGATATTCTATTTAATTATTTTGTTGAATGTATTTGATATCAATGTTATTTCAATCCAATTTTTTTCACTTAATTTGCTGTCTTTTCTTTTTCATTAACGAGAAATATCTATTAAATCCTCTTTGATCCCTCAATAATAAGTATCTTGTTTTCTACTAACTTGCACATTACCACTACTTTCTATTACAATGTCGTGTCTTCTTATTCTTGTGGATTGTTGTTTTGTGGGTCTTGCCGTCCAGGATCGTTCATTCTTTTCTCTTCTTGTGCGTTTTTTTCACATCCCATCACCCTTTGCAATAGTAGAAAGAATTAAGTCATGAGATGATAGTTACGAATAATTTATAAACTATAACATGATAAGTTTCTTGTACGTTTGCATGGTGAATGCAATATACTTATTAAGCTTTGTGGAAACACCACGTAAATTTATTATTGCAATAATAAATTTACGTGGTGTTTCCACAAAGCTTAATAAGTAAACTATAACATATTAAGCACTTATTGGATGAGGTTTTTGTGATATGCGAAATGATCAATGTCGAGGTAAGAGTTATCAGCCGAGCCGAAGGCGAGTCAGATAACTCTTACCAAGACATTGATAATTTTGCATATCACAAAAACCGAATCCGATAATTGCTTTATTATACATTGTAAGTCTTTTTCCTCGAGCAATTGACGAATTTCGCCTTCGGAAGAGCTTAAAAAGCAAGATGCCATGACATGAAACAGAAAATATCGAAAAAATGTTGTTGCCATGCCAACCATTGATGCCAACGAATACCGCATACTGTAATAATCTGCACCGTAGGCTCAACATGCAGATAACTCAGTTATCTGCTAGCAGATAACTGAGCCATAGAATAAGAATACATAGAAGGGCCACTCGCGTCGGAGCCTTTGGAGTTTTTGAAGCCGCGCATGTCGCATTACGCACGTTATTAGCATTTTCTCAGCCAGTCAATTGCATTTTCTGGCCAATAGGAATGCTGAACTGGCTGGTGGCAGCCAGTAAACTGCATAAACATAGTGTGACATGTTGCACTGCTGAGTGGCCCTTCTATGTATTCTTATTGTATGACTGAGTTATCTGCAGATTGTGTGATAGTCGCATTTATCTGCATACAACTGACCAATCACAACGCATAAAACAACTGCAATGTATAGTAATTAACACTTATTGACTGAGACCGAGGGAAACATTATGTTTTGTGGACCAGAGACTGTCGATGTCGAGGGTCCACAAAACATACTGCTTTCCCGAGGTCTCAGTCAATAAGTATTTTATTATATACTGAGTGCCAAAAGAGAAGAAAAGTACCACAAATCAATCAAACATGTGTAAAAAGGATTACCTTTTACCTGACATGGCTACGTGAGGCTTTGTGGATTTGTTGTCTACCGGTGAATAAAAGTAATGTCCACCGCTTAGCTACGTTGCCAGGGAGACAATAGAATTTCTCCACTATCACGTGATACGTTCTTAACCAATAAGAAACAGGAATAAATGAACTTTGACACTCAGTATATTATAAAATAGTATTAATTAGGCCGGCCAAATTATTGTGTAAGCTGTTAATATGAAATTTTTTTATTAAAATCTCGAGAATCATTAATAAATCGTGAGCAAAACACAAAAGAAAATCATAGCCGTGAAGGAGTCTTTATTTCTCACACGCACACAACTTGCAGCTACCCTAATTTATGAATTTAGATTAAAATATCTCGAGAATTAAACAACACGTAAGGAATGTGTAAATTCTTAAAGCTCTTTCGAACAATAAAAATTAATATCTCGCACTAATCTCTCTCAAAAGCTCTCTCAAAAGCTCTCTCAAATTTATTGCCGATATCTCTTTGAGAATTACTGTGCACGTGAAATGTAACTTATATCAAAACTAGCTTACTTCAAGCTGTTTGGGAATCAAGATTTTACGTGTCAACGAGATCAAATATGAATCTAAGATGGCAGACAGCGCATTAAATTTCTATCTTTACGACCAACTCCCCAACGAAAGGCTTTAATTCGCTCGAAAGTCGAATTTTGTTTTTTTTTATTGTTTCAGGTAGTGAAAGATCCTGTGTGCTTTTTACAGTACTACCGACACTAGCAACGTTAGTGCGAGATGTTAATTTTTATTGAAACAAAAGCTGAACTGCTAAAAAAATGGAAACGACAAGATAAAATAAAAAAACTTACTTTCACTCTATCTTTGGATCTTCTTGGCTTCGGTTGTTCTCGTTTCATCATGCTGTTTATGGTTTCATCTGGTTGGCGCACTCTCTTCATGGAGCATCAAGGCGGTCCAGTAGGTAACTAGCTCACTCGTGTCCAGTCAACCAACATAAAATAAAGAGAAAATTAATGTTACAAAATATTTTAGAATATAGGACACTAAGCTTTAATTGAATTGACTTTAACAAACCGTACATTGTGATAGTATTTGCATCTTAACATCTGATGGAGACGGCTTGTGATTTACTTCTTATGTCGATATGAATTCTTTCCCATCTTGTTGCATCATTAGTTGATGGTTGTTGTATTTACTTTTTACTTGGCATTCTTTGAAAAAAAAATTACGATGTTCAGAAAACTGTTTACAAGATAAGCAAAGAAAACTACGTTCACAAGCATTAGAGAGGACTAAGTAATTATAATAGGCGTGACAGGTCACAGAGGTTAGTCGACGAAGAAACTCATGGACAAATTCCCGGCATGATGATACCCCGATAGCAAGAAATACAGCAAGTGTAGAACGTGTACGTGTGAGCTTAAACTGTATGTATGCAACTCCAAGAAAAGCGCAACACAAAATGGCGGAATTTAAAGACATTTCTGGTGTCATTTCCAGTTCCCTAACTTTCGCGGACAAATATATTTATATATTTTTCTCAAATTTTTTTGAAGTAAATCTAGATGGATTTTGTGAATAAACAAATTAAAAAAAGTATTGTCCACGTTAGGAAACTAGAACGGGCGCCCAAGAATGCCCACAATTTCTCCAATCTGGATTATATTTATTGATTGCGCAAATGACTGATAAAAAATAAGAGAGTAATAAAATACCAAATGGTTTCCTCTTCAAGATAGTGTCATACATGCGCGCGGCATTTCGGGATATTTGGGAAAACTCGTGTTGAAGTTGAACCTAAGGCAACATGCCAAGTACATGGATGACGCTATCCTGCTCAGGAAACTATTTAGTAATTGTCTTACAAAATGATGACAGTGAAACACAAGTCAACGCCACGGCATTTAAATTTCTCGTGTAGGATTGTTTGATCCTGCACAGTAATAGCCAAGTGGCGCAATCGTCAGAGCAAACGCCTATCACATGTGAGGTCGTGGGTTCAATCCTTACTTCAGACTCGTGACACCCATGTGAGGAGTTAGTCAGTCGTGGGTTTATTCCGGGTACTCCGGTTTGCGAATGTTGACTGGATGGTTAAAATTGTAAAATATCAGTAATCACCGGAACACGGGTACTTAACTAAACTGCTGACGATGAGGCGGAACTCATAATGAATTAATGAAAATGTGTTTCACTGTAGTTATCATATAATGTAATTGCCAAGCTGAATGAATAATTCTCCAGTAACTACGTCATATGAATAACTTACAATTATGAGAGTAGTGGGGGGGGGGGGGGGGGGGCAGCATAAAGATTGAAGTAGTGTCAAGGAAGGGGTACTACCCTGACGGGTACTAGGCGAAGAAGTAGAGTAAACAGGAGGAAGAAGATTAAATTGGAGTAAATAAGGGGGATTGGGGTAAAGAAGGGGAGAAGCAGGATAAAGAAACCAGTGGAAGGGGGTGCTATCCTGGAAGGAGTACCCGGGAAAGAAGAGGGTGAACAGGAGGAAAAGTAGATTGGAGAAAAGAAAGGGGAAATTAAACGGATCAGGAAATTCAGACTTGCAATTCAAATGAAAGGCAGCTCATTGGTCATGTAAACACTCGTTGAATCATGGTTCTCGCTTGCCTTTAGCTTGGAATCATCTTTGAATTTGAACTGAAAGTCTGAATTTGCATGTTTCTTGTATAGAGTGCAGTGTATCAGAACAGAAGAGGTTTTGAAGAAAAAGAAAGAAAGAATAAAAGTAAGTTAAAATTTGTAAAGAATAATGAAGAAACTATTGGTACAGCACTTGATACATGATGATAATCATCATTATAAACTCTCTATTAATCCGGGGGGGGGGGGGTATAATAGAGAATTTGCAATGATAGTAAGTATATTGTAATATTTGGGTTTTTACCACTAAATCCTCTTGAAAGTTCTTTTTGGCTGTGGCTTCTCTCATCACAGTTGTCTGTGCTTGTCTTGCAAAATCTCTGGAATATCTATAACGTGAAGGTCAATATTTAAGATTAGAAAAATAGAAACCGTAAAATAGAAAGAAATTTAAATCGTGGCGAATACTTTTTACGGTCTTGCTGGCATGACAAAAAGAGAGTATAGATTTATAAGATCATGTTGATTTATCCTTTATCTGAACTATATTTAACTTAGATTTTAAAATAGATTTCACCCTGGTAAGCAGACCGAATGGGTTTTCAAACAAGATAACATTTAATGACTAAAACGTGCACAGAATAGTTAGAGAATGCTTACATGTCGAATAAAAATCCAATACTTTTAATGTCCAACTACACAATAGCGATTTTCGTTGCATTTCTAGACTGGAGAAGAAGACGACGCCATTTTGATTTTGATTTCTCCCGACAACGGCAGATTTGTCTTCGCAATTTTTTTCCATTTCTTCGTCGTTTCAGCTCCAATTTGCTCGTTGTGTTTCTTTCGTACCTTCCTCGCCATTTCCGTACAACCAATGGACATTTATACTCAAGATTAAGACTGTATTGAGACTTTCAAAATGTTCGTCAGGAGACATAAAAATCGAAGCTTCTTCTTCGGGTTGCAGAAGCAAATGACGTCAGACGACCTTTGTCCGCCAGCAAATACCCGTATGTATAACATTCAATGATCTTTTTAGGAAGCTGAAAATCGGTTTTTATTGCGCGAACGAAATGTTTTTGCCATTATTTCTTACTCAGGTCTTTCTTCTGCTACTTTACTTCATGTTTACTTAGGTAACTTGCCAAAAGAAACGCCTGTAAGGGACAATTTTGCAATTTTTTTTATTTCGATGCTGATGAACAAGGGAAGACTCGTTAAAGCTTTCATTGGCAAATATCTTTCCCTCCGTGGCCGAGAGGTAAAGACAACTGTCTTGACTTCGATTTTGGGTGGATCGAGGACCGGTCCAGTTCAACTGAGTTTGGTAAGAATTTAACTCTGATCGATGCTCGATCCACCCAAAACTGAAGTCAAAGCTGGGCGTGGAGTGCAGGAAAACACTAGGCAGTACCGCGAGGCCGAGGAGGCAAACGTTATTTTCCCAGCGTTGTTAACTAATATTTAAGCAAATTTCATTAACTTGACTGTTGGGGACAGACCTGTAGGGTTGGTGCATTGAAGACTTCTCGTCGTTATTTCCCTTCGTTCAAGAAGACAAGTTGTCTTCATCGAGAAATAACGACGAAAAGACTTCAAGACACCACTAAACCACTACACTTTAAAGCTACAGTGTAGTGGTTTAGCTAGCTAAACCACTACACTGTGCCAATAATATATGGCTGACTTCTTCCTAACGCTTACGGTACGACCATGGATGCGCAAAGATGCGCAAACACATTAAAGCCTTGAAAGCAAGTGTTTTCTTTTAGGAAAGAATCAAGGACGACAACGCTTACTAAATCAAAGCCGTCTAGTCATGTTTTAAGTACTTCAGCTATGTTTAACGATCTTTTACCAGATCTTTGCAAGAGGAAAAGTAAAATTTTGCATCATTATTATTAACTTTCCGTCAGTCGTTTCTTTCTTGATCGGGCATTATATGCCATTGTGTTCAGTGTCCTTGATATAGGAGCCATATACTTATGGCCTTGGGTTTAATTCCCAAACACTGAATGGCAGTGTTTTGCTCTTCCAATGAGATAACAAGATGGCACTGTAGAACGCGTGGTTTTATATAAGCTACGAGCGTCAAGATATCCTTGATAGGTAACTATTGATCCTACAATGGCACTTATGTTCACTGCCAATAGGAACGTTTTCAACTCACAGCTTGTACATAATGGCTTTTATAGGTTGTGTCACAAGGAAACTGCAGTTCGGTCGTAAAATCAACTTGTTTTCAAGGTTGCCGGGTTTTAAACATTACTGACACTGTTAATGTTGTAGCTCGGAATTGTAAAACAACGGCGGCAATGCAGTTTTCTTGTGCCATAACCATATAAGCTACGACCGCCAAGCTTTATCCTTGATAGGAAAGAATTGATCCCACCAACGACATTTGTATTCTCTACCGATAGGAACGTTTGAGACTTACAGCTTGTACATAACGCATTTTATCGGTGAGTCGTAAAACCAACCTGTTACTGCTCAGCAAACTACCATTTCCCTCGATCAACGATAGTCGATGAAGCTTGGCGCTCGAGTTGTTCAGCTAAGTTAAACGATCTTTTATGGCGAGGTCTTTTCAAGAAGGCATGAAGCATAGATGCGCAAACACTGTACAGCCTGTAAAGAATATGTCTTCTTTCGGGAAAGAGTCAAAGACGATAACGCTTATTAAATCAAAACTGTGTAGGCATGTTTTAAGTTGCTCAGCTATGTTTAACGATCTTTTATGACCAGGCCTTTGCAAGAAGGAAAGTCGAAGTTTGCATATACTATTGACTTTCCGTCGGTCGTTTCTTTCATGATCGAGCTTTATATGTCATTGTGTTCAGTGTCCTTGATATAGGAGTCATGTATTTATGGCCTTGGGTTTGATTCCCAAACACTGCATGGCAGTCTTCAGCTCTTTCAAGTAATAAGATAACTTTGGAACAAGATGGCAATGCGTTATTTACTATATGCCTGGTCATGCTGTAACTAATCATGTAGTATATTCTACAAACCTTAACTCAGAACGTTGGCTGTCAGTTTCTATTCGTGGTTGCTTTGAAACATTGCAGATACTGCTAACCTGGCTATAACCTGTAAAATGCTTGGTTTTACACAACCTACGAGCGCCAAGCTTCATCGACTATCGTTGATCGAGGGAACTGGTAGTTTGCTGAGCAGTAACAGGTTGGTTTTACGACTCACCGATAAAATGCGTTATGTACAAGCTGTAAGTCTCAAACGTTCCTATCGGTAGAGAATACAAATGTCGTTGGTGGGATCAATTGTTTCCTATCAAGGATAAAGCTTGGCGGTCGTAGCTTATATAAATGATAAAACCACCCATTTTACAGGTTATGGCACAAGAAAACTGCATTGCCGCCGTTGTTTTACAATTCCGAGCTACAACATTAACAGTGTCAGTAATGTTTAAAACCCGGCAACCTTGAAAACAAGTTGATTTTACGACCGAACTGCAGTTTCCTTGTGACACAACCTATAAAAGCCATTATGTACAAGCTGTGAGTTGAAAACGTTCCTATTGGCAGGGAACATAAGTGCCATTGTAGGATCAATAGTTACCTATCAAGGATATCTTGACGCTCGTAGCTTATATAAAACCACGCGTTCTACAGTGCCATCTTGTTATCTCATTGGAAGAGCAAAACACTGCCATTCAGTGTTTGGGAATTAAACCCAAGGCCATAAGTATATGGCTCCTATATCAAGGACACTGAACACAATGGCATATAATGCTCGATCAAGAAAGAAACGACTGACGGAAAGTTAATAATAATGATGCAAAATTTTACTTTTCCTCTTGCAAAGATCTGGTAAAAGATCGTTAAACATAGCTGAAGTACTTAAAACATGACTAGACGGCTTTGACTGATTTAGTAAGCGTTGTCGTCCTTGATTCTTTCCTAAAAGAAAACACTTGCTTTCAAGGCTTTAATGTGTTTGCGCATCTTTGCGCATCCATGGTCGTACCGTAAGCGTTAGGAAGAAGTCAGCCATATATTATTGGCACAGTGTAGTGGTTTAGCTAGCTAAACCACTACACTGTAGCTTTAAAGTGTAGTGGTTTAGTGGTGTCTTGAAGTCTTTTCGTCGTTATTTCTCGATGAAGACAACTTGTCTTCTTGAACGAAGGGAAATAACGACGAGAAGTCTTCAATGCACCAACCCTACAGGTCTGTCCCCAACAGTCAAGTTAATGAAATTTGCTTAAATATTAGTTAACAACACTAGGAAAATAACGTTTGCCTCCTTGGCCTCGCGGTACTGCCTAGTGTTTTCCTGCACTCCACGCCCAGCTTTGAATTCAGTTTTGGGTGGATCGAGCACCGATCAGAATTAAATTCTTACCAAACTCAGTTGAACTGGACCGGTCCTCGATCCACCCAAAATCGAAGTCAAGACAGTTGTCTTTACCTCTCGGCCACGGAGGGAAAGATATTTGCCAATGAAAGCTCTAACGAGTCTTCTCTTCTTCATCAGCATCGAAATAAAAAAAAATGCAAAACTGTCCCTTACAGGCGTTTCTTTTGGCAAGTTACCTAACTAAACTGGAAGTAAAGTAGTAGAACAAAGACCTGAGTAAGAAATAATGGCAAAAACATTTCGTTCGCGCAATAAAAACTGATTTTCAGCTTCCTAAAAAGATCATTGAATGTTATACATACGGGTATTTGCTGGCGGACAAAGGTCGTCTGACGTCATTTGCTTCTGCAACCCGAAGAAGAAGCTTCGATTTTTATGTCTCCTGACGAACATTTTGAAAGTCTCAATACAGTCTTAATCTTGAGTATAAATGTCCATTGATTGTACGGAAATGGCGAGGAAGGTACGAAAGAAACACAACGAGCAAATTGGAGCTGAAACGACGAAGAAATGGAAAAAAATTGCGAAGACAAATCTGCCGTTGTCGGGAGAAATCAAAATCAAAATGGCGTCGTCTTCTTCTCCAGTCTAGAAATGCAACGAAAATCGCTATTGTGTAGTTGGACATTAAAAGTATTGGATTTTTATTCGACATGTAAGCATTCTCTAACTATTCTGTGCACGTTTTAGTCATTAAATGTTATCTTGTTTGAAAACCCATTCGGTCTGCTTACCAGGGTGAAATCTATTTTAAAATCTAAGTTAAATATAGTTCAGATAAAGGATAAATCAACATGATCTTATAAATCTATACTCTCTTTTTGTCATGCCAGCAAGACCGTAAAAAGTATTCGCCACGATTTAAATTTCTTTCTATTTTACGGTTTCTATTTTTCTAATCTTAAATATTGACCTTCACGTTATAGATATTCCAGAGATTTTGCAAGACAAGCACAGACAACTGTGATGAGAGAAGCCACAGCCAAAAAGAACTTTCAAGAGGATTTAGTGGTAAAAACCCAAATATTACAATATACTTACTATCATTGCAAATTCTCTATTATACCCCCCCCCCCCGGATTAATAGAGAGTTTATAATGATGATTATCATCATGTATCAAGTGCTGTACCAATAGTTTCTTCATTATTCTTTACAAATTTTAACTTACTTTTATTCTTTCTTTCTTTTTCTTCAAAACCTCTTCTGTTCTGATACACTGCACTCTATACAAGAAACATGCAAATTCAGACTTTCAGTTCAAATTCAAAGATGATTCCAAGCTAAAGGCAAGCGAGAACCATGATTCAACGAGTGTTTACATGACCAATGAGCTGCCTTTCATTTGAATTGCAAGTCTGAATTTCCTGATCCGTTTAATTTCCCCTTTCTGTACTCCAATCTACTTTTCCTCCTGTTCACCCTCTTCTTTCCCGGGTACTCCTTCCAGGATAGCACCCCCTTCCACTGGTTTCTTTATCCTGCTTCTCCCCTTCTTTACCCCAATCCCCCTTATTTACTCCAATTTAATCTTCTTCCTCCTGTTTACTCTACTTCTTCGCCTAGTACCCGTCAGGGTAGTACCCCTTCCTTGACACTACTTCAATCTTTATGCTGCCCCCCCCCCCCCCACTACTCTCATAATTGTAAATTATTCATATGACGTAGTTACTGGAGAATTATTCATTCAGCTTGGCAATTACATTATATGATAACTACAGTGAAACACATTTTCATTAATTCATTATGAGTTCCGCCTCATCGTCAGCAGTTTAGTTAAGTACCCGTGTTCCGGTGATTACTGATATTTTACAATTTTAACCATCCAGTCAACATTCGCAAACCGGACTACCCGGGATAAACCCACGACTGACTAACTCCTCACATGGGTGTCACGAGTCTGAAGTAAGGATTGAACCCACGACCTCACATGTGATAGGCGTTTGCTCTGACGATTGCGCCACTTGGCTATTACTGTGCAGGATCAAACAATCCTACACGAGAAATTTAAATGCCGTGGCGTTGACTTGTGTTTCACTGTAATCATTTTGTAAGACAATTACTAAATAGTTTCCTGAGCAGAATAGCGTCATCCATGTACTTGGCATGTTGCCTTAGGTTCAACTTCAACATGAGTTTTCCCAAATATCCCGAAATGCCGCGCGCATGTATGACACTATCTTGAAGAGGAAACCATTTGGTATTTTATTACTCTCTTATTTTTTATCAGTCATTTGCGCAATCAATAAATATAATCCAGATTGGAGAAATTGTGGGCATTCTTGGGCGCCCGTTCTAGTTTCCTAACGTGGGCAATACTTTTTTCAATTTGTTTATTCACAAAATCCATCTAGATTTACTTCAAAAAAATTTGAGAAAAATATATAAATATATTTGTCCGCGAAAGTTAGGGAACTGGAAATGACACCAGAAATGTCTTTAAATTCCGCCATTTTGTGTTGCGCTTTTCTTGGAGTTGCATAGATACAGTTTAAGCTTACACGTACACGTTCTACACTTGCTGTACTTCTTGCTATCGGAATATCATCATGCCGGGAATTTGTCCATGAGTTTCTTCGTCGACTAACCTCTGTGACCTGTCACGCCTATTATAATTACTTAGTCCTCTCTAATGCTTGTGAACGTAGTTTTCTTTGCTTATCTTGTAAACAGTTTTCTGAACATCGTAATTTTTTTTTCAAAGAATGCCAAGTAAAAAGTGAATACAACAACCATCAACTAATGACGCAACAAGATGGGAAAGAATTCATATCGACATAAGAAGTAAATCACAAGCCGTCTCCATCAGATGTTAAGATGCAAATACTATCACAATGTACGGTTTGTTAAAGTCAATTTCAATTAACGCTTAGTGTCCTATATTCTAAAATATTTTGTAACATTAATTTTCTCCTTATTTTATGTTGGTTGACTGGACACGAGTGAGCTAGTTACCTACTGGACCGGCGTGATGTTCCATGAAGAGAGTGCGCCAACCAGATGAAACCATAAACAGCATGATGAAACGAGAACAACCGAAGCCAAGAAGATCCAAAGATAGAGTGAAAGTAAGTTTTTTGATTTTATCTTGTCGTTTCTATTTTCTTTAGCAGTTCAGCTTTCGTTTCAATAAAAATTAACATCTCGCACTAACGTTGCTAGTGTTGGCAGTGCTGTAAAAAGCACACAGGATCTTTCACTACATTAAACAATAAAAAAACAAAATTCGACTTTCGAGCGAATTAAAGTTTTTCGTTGGGGAGTTGGTCGTAAAGATAGAAATTTAATGCGCTGTCTGCCATCTTAGATTCATATTTGATCTCGTTGACACGTAAAATCTTAATTCCCAAACAACTTGAAGTAAGCTAGTTTTGATAGAAGTTACATTTCACCTGCAAAGTAATAGTTGAAGAGATATTGGTAATAAATTTGAGAGAGCTTTTGAGAGAGATTAGTGCGAGATATTAATTTTTATTGTTCGAAAGAGCTTTAAGAATTTACACATTCCTTACGTGTTGTTTAATTCTCGAGATATTTTGATTTAAAATCATAAATTAGGGTAGCTGCAAGTTGTGTGCGTGTGAGAAATAAAGACTCCTTCACGCCTATGATTTTCTTTTGTGTTTTGTTCACGATTTACTAATGATTCTCGAGATTTTAATAAAAAAATTTCATATTAACAGCTTACACAATAATTTGGCCGGCCTAATTAATAAACTATTTTATTATACATTGCAGTTGTTTTATGCGTTGTGATTGATCAGTTGTATGCAGATAAATGCGACTATCACACAATCTGCAGATAACTCAGTTATCTGCTAGCAGATAACTGAGTTATCTGGATGTTGAGCCTACGGTGCAGATTATTACAGTATGCGGTATTCGTTGGCATCAATGGTTGGCATGGCAACAACATTTTTTCGATATTTTCTGTTTCATGTTATGGCATCTTCCTTTTTAAGCTCTTCCGAGGGCGAAATGCGTCAATTGCTCGAGGAAAAAGACTTAAAATGTATAATAAAGCAATTATCGGATTCGGTTTTTGTGATATGCAAAATTATCAATCTCTCGGTAAGAGTTATCTGACTCGCCTTCGGCTCGGCTGATAACTCTTACCTCGACATTGATAATTCCGCATATCACAAAAACCTCATCCAATAATTGTTTAATATGTTATAGTTTATAAATTACTCGTAACTATCATCTCATGATTTAATTCTTTCTACTATTGCAAAGGGTGATGGGATGTGAAAAAAACGCACAAGAAAAGAAAAGAATGAACGATCCTGGACGACAAGACCCACAAAACAACAATCCACAAGAATGAGAAGACACGACATTGTAATAGAAAGTAGTGGTAATGTGCAAGTTAGTAGAAAACAAGATACTTATTATTGAGGGATCAAAGAGGATTTAATAGATATTTCTCGTTAATGAAAAAGAGAAGACAGCAAATTAAGTGAAAAAAATTGGATTGAAATAACATTGATATCAAATACATTCAACAAAATAATTAAATAGAATACCTAGGAGTTTGGCAGTCAATTTTCGAGTCAAAAAACAGGTAAAAATATGGTAAATGTCGACAATATTTTTTAAAGAAACAATACCTTAACGCCTGGAAATTTCGTCTCTAACATTTGGATTTGGATATTTCTAAAAACAAAACAAAATAACATGTAGGATTGAACGTTTTACAAAAATAAGTTTCGTAATAATGCCACTAAATTATAGTTGATGCATTTGGTCACTATTTTTGGTTTGCACATGCCGTCATTTCGTGTGATTGGGCGCCATCTTGGTTGACTCTGCAGATTACTTCAGCTGTTTACAGCGAAGTACTTGTGTCAATTTACTATTTCATCGTTAGTTTTAGCGTATTATGAATGATACTTTAAAGATGTATGGCTCGATAGGATCAGATATAATGAATAGATACTTTGTGGTTGCCATGTGTTTCAAACGTCAACAAAGATGGCGTCGATTGTAAACGATCAATTCCGTCGTTCTACCTTTAAAGAATGTGTTCTCTGGTTAAAAAGCGAGAAAATTTGACTTGTATTCCAATTCACCGTAGCAAAACAAATGGTGGCATGTCGATTTTACCAGAATTTAATGCGGGTATCAATCAAGAATAGCAGTGAAATGATATTTAACATAAGCTAATGGACGGAATTTTAACACAAGTGACAAAATAACCTATCTGTCTGTTCCTCAAACGAGGTTAATTTACCTTAAGTTTTTAAACGATTTCAGACCGCAAGGCATTCTGGTAAAATCAACACCCGCCATCTTTTTGCTACATTAAATTCCCAAGGGAATATATCATTTCTTTGTTTCTTAGCTAATTTGGTTCATACATCCATGCAAATCAGTAGGATCATTATATTTTTTTGTGCATTTTAAATTCCCATGGGAATACAGCATGCTTTGTTTCAATGGTGATGCGTCTGTTTATGGTAATTACTGCATAATGCGAATCCTCTTTGATTATTAATATGATAAGTATCTTGGTGCTTTCAGATTTGTTTTGGTAAGCAGGAACAATGAAGTCATTGTTTGTGTACACTAAAGCAAATTACGAAGGTGGTTTGAGAGCAGCTGCGAGGTACCATGCAAATGAAGGCGTTTCGGTTAAATAAGTGTGAGAATTACGGCATTAAAAATTGCATGTCATCTACACTTAAGGATATAAGTTGCAAAAAAAAAACAACTTTAGTGAATCTGTTGAGTTTCAATTGCTTTTTATTTTTGCCTAATTCTCATGCTTATTTGACCCAGCCTTGGACTTTGGTAAGTATCAGGGGCCGGTTGTATCAAAGGCGTTTAGCTTAAACGGTGGATAAGTCAAAAATATGAAACAAGTTTCCATGTTGTATAAACAAACCAGCTGAAGTTATTTGACCTGAGAAGAACAATTGTATATAAAACTAAATATTTATTCTATTTCAACTCATAATTTCGGTTCTGTACTAGGTGTAAAACTGATTTTTAAATTTCACTTATCCACCGTTTAAGCTAAACGCCTTTGATACAACCGGCCCCAGGTTTATATTTACTCCGGAACAGTTAACACAACGAAAAGCCCATGCCCATTCAGCTAAGGTTTTACGTTTGAAAATTCAATCAAAAACTCAGTCTAAGTGGGTTTAAGTAGCTAGAGATAACGTAATTTATCTTTTTATTTTGCTTTTTTGTTTATAACGTAATTTATTAGCTAAATGTATGGACTGCGAGGGTGTGCGCCGTGTGTAAGTTGCATGGGGTTAGGTTTATTAAAGGAATTAAAATTTTTGAAAGTACGCTTAAAAACCAAAATCTGTCGTCACTTCTAACAAAACAGTTAAGAGTAGGTTTCAACATCAACTAAATTGTCTATACTATTAACTAAGAAAAATGCGAATTAAGTTTTATATTTTGCAAGCAAATTTTAAATAGAATTCTCACCTGTTTTTATGTACGAGCTTTTTCTGTTTACGTTTGATCTAAAATATCCAAATAAATTGCATTTAAAATGCATACTTTACCGAAATTTTAACTCTTTTAATTTTCGAAATTGGGTGGCAGTCGGGGTGGTGGTGGTGCATGCGGGTTTATCAGCTGTGAGTGACTGTGCGATGGTGAGGAAAGTGAAGGTAACGAATGGAATGCAGGAGCTTAGAACTGAGGAAGACAGCTTAGAACTGAGGCAGGTAGGCAGTTGGTAGGATCAGCGGGGGGCACTTGACATTTTGGCTTTGGGAATCAAATTTGCATGCTAAGTACTTAAGTCACTAACGTTTGTTGTTTTAATTTGTTAGGTACGCGCGGCTGCTCTCTAGGGAAGATCAACTTAGCAATTGTATTAGCACTTGCAAAGTTGGTCTTCTCTTTGCCGGCTACCCCGGCCAGTTCTCCGAGTGCTACTTCCACCGTGAATAAGTAGAAGTACTTGTACTACATGTATAAGTACTTCTACTTAGGTGGAAGTGGCACTTGGGGAGCTGGCCGGGGTAGGGGGATTTTTTTTATTCAATTTCTCAATTCCCATGGGAATTGAATTTTTAATTAAAAAGGGGTCACAAGTAAATTTTGTAAACAATTTATTGAAAAAATTTGTAAAGATTACATACAATTTGAATAACAATAAAAAGAGATTAACTACCACACATTGTACTTATTAAAATAACAACAGAAGAAAACAGAACATGGCAGAGAGAACAATAACACAAGTGAATGAACAAAGTCCTAAAAAACTTGGGTCTTTTCAACGTAAGTAAATGTTTATACTTCAAAATATATTATAACAATGAAACAACTTGAAGTGATAAATTTTGAGAGTTTTGCAAAGGTTTACCCAGCATATAACGAGTTGTTTCACAATTACAAAGAAAAACATGTGGCTCAAAACATGCAACTGATAGAGATGACGAGAAGGCTTAACAAGTCTAAGTAGAAAGGTTTTCAAAAGTTAGTCACATTTTTATAACCATATGTAACTACCCTGTCAACTCTCCCAGTGGGAAGAACCGGAGTACCCGGAGAAAACCCACGAGTTTTGGCGGAGCGTTGACCAACGCTTTTTCAAATACAGCCAGCCTCACAGAAGAAAGGTATTTTTGTCAAAAGAAAAATATTATTTTTAATCAATTGTGCTTTTATAAGTCAGAAAAAATACATGCACGAATTACCAACGAATTTTGATGGCTTTGAGACATGTAACGTGGGCACATAATTCTTCCTAAAAATACTTTTTTGTACTCGAAACAACCCTTCAAAACGTCGAAAAACAACGAAGAAACGATTTTTTTATAAATTCCAAATTGACCAAGCTGTAATGTTCGGAGCCACATTTTTCTTATTGCGTTTCTAACCTGACAATGTGAAATGCACTAAACATTGTTACCTTTATTTTTTTTTAACAAAAAATTCAAAAATACATAGAATAAAAACCAAGCATTTTTAGAATATTGTGTGTAGCACGACATTTCTCAGAAACCAATCTCTTACACTTTTCTTTGCATAACAGTGCATGCGATCTATTTTTCGCAAAAAAATACAAAGAAAGTCTCAGACATCTCATTTTTCTGGTGGGCACAAGAACAGAAGCTTTTTGTTCAAATTGTGATAATTTATTTGAGATAACTTTGGGCAAAATTCTATTTTTCATTGAAAACAGCCGAAAAATCAATGCTTTGGCTTTGCCCAGCAACTAATGAAGTCACTCGATAGTGAAGTTGCTTTATATACAATTGATAGTTTCAGTGTTAAAGAGACCAAAATAAAAGTAGAAATACATAACTTAGATTGATCTTGGATTGAAAAGTAAAAAATTTATTCGAAGAATCAATTTAAATTCAGTCTTTTTGGAAGGTACCATTGTCAGGTTAGGAACATATCTCTTTGAAGTATAAATTCATCTTTACTTACTTGTTGAAAAGACTATATTCAAGAGCCATGTAAACCTGTTTTCTTATATTATTATTACCACGCAAGTATTACAAAGTGGAATATTTGAAATGTAAACTTGAACTGAAGCAAAGGAAATGCACATACAAATTCAGAAATATTTCAATTGCCAAAATACAAATTCACCACAACCAAACAATATAAAAAGTTCCAGTAGGCAATATGTTGTAATTTTAATTAAGAAACTTATAAAGTAATAAATCATACAGGAAACACAAAAGAAATCATTTTCTCATCTTACAGAATCGGTATTTTCAAAATCACTTTGCTATAGATCTGATGTATAAAATTGACAGTTTCACAAGCCATTTACAACATTTGCATCTGTGTATGTCAGATATCTCGCCTTCAGCTTGGGTTTGTATATCCGATACAACCCGGTCACTTGTATTGTAAATAGTACAAATCAAAATTGTTATCAAATCAAAGTCTCAAACTAATTTAAATTATTCTACTCCATATAATGCCAGACAGTTTTACTTTTTCTCAGGAAAGCCCTTATGTTCAACAAGGTAAATTTGGCATGTTAATTAAGAAGTCTGTAAAATTTGAAATTGCATAGTATCAACTAAAAGCTTCATGTGACTTAAAACTTTTTCAAGTCGATGTAATACGAAGAACTCTGGTAAAGTATTTACTGTATCCAGGCATCAATAGAAAACTTTTAAAATTAAAAATTGTAGTTACTTATACTTATTATTGGCCAACATCTGTACTGCTTGTTTATCTAGAAAATCTGGCATACTGTCAATTTTTTTAGTCCAAGGAAACTTTTTTACTCTTAAATTCTTACATCCGCCACATCTTTTCTTTGCTAATAAAAAGAGCCCACAGAATTTATTCGGCAAGTTGTGGTTTTCTTTTTCATTTAAGATATGTAATTAATTGATAAAGTTAAAGAACAACTGCATCAGTTCATCTCAATTCCAAACAAGTTCCACTTTGTAAACAAAAGACAATATGCTAGCTTATTTTGTCCTTAATAAGTAGTTCATCTTAAAGTTTGAAAGTCAACATTCTAGTACAAAATCACAAAGTCTGTATCTAAGATAAATTACCAGTAGTATAAAATATTACAAAGTATTTTTTTAACTTTAAAGGGTCCAATATAACATTGAGAACTATTGTGATTTTCAAATGAACTTTCCAAACTTTCAAATGAACACTCAAAGCCAGCTTAAACAAAAGATGATTGAGATAGTAAACCAGGAAATAACATAGGTGTTGTAATTTTTTATCAAAAATATGATATAGTGCATATAACAGAAACATTTCAATTAAAAAGTAGAAATATATTTCCTGTGGTTAGTTTTAATTGCTATATATATTGAAATTTTAGTATAATAATGGATGTTTTTGTTTCTGGCAAAGTCACCTCAATCTCCTTATGTTTAACCAACATTACAAAGTCAAATAATGACAAACACGAATGATTAAACACAAATTTATATTTTAATGGGTAAAAATAAATATGTCCAAATTAGTATAATCATGCATATAGGTCTAGTAGGGTACCAATTTTTAGAAACAGAATTGTGTTGTTTAGAGGCATAACATATAAAATTGCTAGATTTGATATTTCAGTTTTTTAAGAAAGCCTTTTGTATGTGTTTTCATGAACTCTTGGGCCATAATTCAATTGATTTGAACCAAATAAGATTCTAACTTTCTTTTAAAACACAGTTCATCATTATTTGACTTTTTCTAAGATTAAAATGCTTCTGGAGCACATGAGATTCCACGGTATGTGTACCCACAAAATAATCGTCAAATTAGGTGAGAATGAAACCGTCATGTCCAAAATTATACCGTCCCAAATTGTCCCATATTCAATATTGTACATGCAATATTCCAATACCTTTAACAATTTCATTTTTCATAATCTGCCAGTTGTTGAGAGGAGGTTAAGCATTTTGTCGATCTACAAACAAATTTCAAAGAATTCTATTGAAGATAGATAACTGAAATGGTAAACAAACTGCAAAAGATAACAATGCAAGTGGTTGTGTAAAAACTAAAGACCACGTAAAGTCGGCCATTCTGTACAGTGTTTGGATTTGACAGTTTGAATTTTAATTGCCTCAAGAAAAGTCTAAAAGGCATTAAAAACATAACATTCCTTGTTCTTTTTTAACCTCCCGACCTTGCACGACTCCACATCCTGCTCCGTCTCCTCCTATCCACCTCCCACCCTCAAGGCCCTGTCACACGGTGCAATTTTTCTTGCACTTGTAACTGCTCCGTCTCCTTCTCTATCCACCTCTTACCCTTAAGGCCCTGTCACACGGTGCACTTTTCCTTGCATTCACCGTAGCAAAAAAGATGGCGACATGTCGATTTTACCAGAATGCATTGCAGGTATCAAGAAAGAATACGTGGGAAAAGATGACAAGAAGCAAAGCTACTGGATTGAAATTTTAACACAAGTGTGAAAATAACCTATTGTCTTCTGTCTGTTCTTTAAAAGACGTTAATTTGCCTTTTTAAACAATTTCAGACTACCATGCACTCTGGTAAAATCGACATTTGCCATCTTTTTTGCTACAGGGAAAATCTACTCTTAAGTAAATTTGTGACAAATGTTTGGTACGTTAAAAAACCCCAGCAAACTGTGATGGAAACTTGCATTTGCCAATTTTACATCTCCCAATAGTAGAATTGCATTTCAAGTTGCAAGAAAAATTGCATTGTGACAGGACCTTTATTCTCCAGTGTTCCCGCCAACCTGCTCCCACCATTAGATGGAAAGTCCTTTTTTCACTACATTTTAGTAATTAGGCTACCCCCTCCTCTCACAAGTCTGTAATCGCCTGACGAAATCAATTGGTCGACAGTCCAAGGCATGTTTTGTAATCGAAATTCACAAAATTAAAATTAAATTGCCTTTTTTCAATAAATTTGAACCAGAACCAACTCTATACATAGAACTGTCTCAGCATACTTTCTTCGACAATCTCAACAATTCAAGACCTCATTCAGTTTCTATAGCGGATTTCATGGTATTATTATCGAACCAACTTCAACTGAAAACGGTAGCCTTAATCTTACATGCGACCATAGCCATGCTTGGAAAGCACAAACTTACAATACTCGAAAATTGTACTTATTTCCAGTCTGATCTCTCAAAAATCGATCTCTATGCACAATCTAAGTACTTTTCTACAAATAATGATAGAAAATAAAGCATATTACCTTAAAACAAAGTTAGGATGCATGAAAATTTAGAGGACTTTCAAGGAGCAAAATCTTCGAGCTAGAGAAAAATTTTGAAAAAATAGTATTCGGAAAATCTTCGAGCAGCGTCGGAAACCGACGAATTCCGAGGAACGCCAAAACTACCACTTTGTGTCGACATGCTCCGAGCAAGTTCCTTGTTCCTGATTCAGAAGAAGCTGTATCACAGATCAGATATATACAGATAGGGAACTCGCACTCAATAACCTCAATTTTTGTGTCCCCGTGCTCACGTCATTCCACGCGCCACGCAAATTGCTCTGGCAAGTGTCGTTCGTCTATGTATTGATCCACGAGCAACGGTGTTGGTGTTGATATTTCGACTTCTAAAACCATCAACATAATAAAATACTGTCAATTATCACTGAACAAATGAATGCACAATTTGTAACAATGATTGTTATGGAATTGTATACTACCTTCAGCGATGCTCGGAACAGTTGACCCCATGTATTGATCCACGAGCAACGGTGTTGGTGTTGATATTTCGACTTCTAAAACCATCAACATAATAAAATACTGTCAATTATCACTGAACAAATGAATGCACAATTTGTAACAATGATTGTTATGGAAATGTATACTACCTTCAGCGATGCTCGGAACAGTTGACCCCATGTATTGATCCACGAGCAACGGTGTTGGTGTTGATATTTTGCGTTGACGTCATATGAGAATGTTTTTTAAGAATTTAACAGTTGTAAAGTGTTATAAATATTGGGCATGTCGTGATCACCGATATATGTAGAAACGCTAAAAATATAGCTTGATCACAAACACCCTGAAACGTTTATCCCCCCCTACATAAACACCTATTGCCACACCCTTGCCCTCTTATTGTTCTGATGTCTCTGAGCACATACATATAGGCACTTATCAAAATATGGAGATAGCGTAGCCAGGTTTAGACATAAATTAAATACACGTTTTCTGACTGCATATTTTAATGAAACGAGCTTTCGACTGTTACAGTTAGGTAGTCGAAAGCTCGTTTCATTAAAATGTCCAGTCAGAGAACGTGTATTTTACTTATTATAAAATTACTATTTTGGTCTGATGTGAATGTCAATATGTTTGCATGCATTTAGCTTGCATGAATTTCCCTAGAGTGAATTGACCACTGACACGACTTTTTTCTGCAATTCCGCCCCCCCCCCCTTGATCACGCGAAGTTCACGTGACTATGACGCTTAAATTTTCAAAGTTTTTCGAATTTGTTACTTGTTTTGCTTCACATCTTTTGTACATGTCGTTGGGTATGGATTGATATTCGATTGTTTTTGAAGAAAATTGATAACTGACCAGTTTATTTACAACAAAAAAGATCAGTGATTTATCTTTGGTTTTGTCAGAAAGTGAAAACGTTGTATTTTGGAACTATTATTGTTATTTTAAACATAAATTGGTTAAAAATGAACACAAGCGAAAAAGTATGATATGGATGCATGAAAACCTTAAGGTATGTTTATTTCAAGCATATATTTATACTCAGTAGCGTAGCCAGCCCGACGACTTAGTCACGCTATTCAAATATTTTCATGTTCATTGACTGCGAAAACAATCAATTTCTAAAGAAATGAATAATGATAATAACTTGAAAATAACTTTAAATTTGCATAGTGGGACTAAATTGTCGGGCTGAGTACGCCACTGCAGCACTGCTTATAGTTGACATCACAAAAATATATCGGATAAACTTGTGACCAAAATAAATAGGCTTGTATGGTTCTCGTAACCATGATGTTTATTTGGGTTTTCTTCAAAATCAGAAAATATAATCATATAAAAGGTCTTACTTCAAACCAAATGTGTCTTATTCAACCTATGTATAAACTTTTTGCAAATTTGCTTTGAACATGCACGTAATGTTTGAAACATCCACAAATCGATGAACATCCACGAATCGATGAAAACTAGACTTCAAAGTCGGTTTGAAAATAAAGTATCTAGTATGAAGTATCTTGTTATCAACAATGTTATATTTTTTGCATCAGACATTTTAAAGCAATTCGTAAGTTCTTTTATATGTTTGAAAATGCTTCAGACTTCTGTTGCATAAATGCAAGCATGCATGTTTGCTAGTGGAAAAAGAGCTTCCTTTTTCTCAATGTTTTTAGAAATTCATCTGCAATTTACTAACTCAATACAGCAACAAAATCCCTAGTTGAAATTGTAGCCGATAACTTCAGTCAATTTCTAATAATATTTTACGCAAGTTGACATTGACATACCATTCGTACATTGTTTGTAATCCAGCTTTCGTCTAGCACCTGTATTGTTGATAAAAATTGTGGGAACTGCGTTTGTAATCAGACGGTTTTTCATGTGATTCAAACAACTTTCTTCAAAGTGGGCGCAGCATAATCGGCAGTTTTCATTTAAATACTTTGTACTTTTCTTTATTAAATCCATCCGTCCACATTCTCTGACCCAAAAATCTGACCTGTGAGAATTCGATACATAATTACTATACAAATTTGAGATGCACAAGATCTACGCTTGCCATACGAAACAAATTTTAAAATCGTAGCAATAAAGTTTTTCTAAAGTAACTTGTGTAATCCTTGTTGTTTTAATTATATATATGTGTATATAACAAAAATACAAATATAACAAATTGGACAAAAAAATCTTACCTCACAGGATCTTTTGGAAAACGAAAAAAAGCCATCTTTGGCATCTCGCGTTTGTTGTTTTCGCAGTTGATTGTTGCACACCAACATGTTCCTGCATCTTTTGTTTTCCGTTTTCGTAATGTTGGCATTTGTACCGATTTATGATTCAATTTATCTCACATATATATTTTGTTTGTATTCCGCAAAGGTCATTTTAAAGGTCATTTTGACCATTACAGATTGGGCAAGTTTGGGCAAGATGGTTGCACAATGTACACGCATTGCTTACGTTGTATGGCGTGGATTGCGCTTGCTAAGAACATGGCGGAAATCATTCGTCAGCTATGCGTCAGCTCGCGTAAGCATGTCAAAAAATGGTAACAGATATTTGGCGAAGATAGACATCTGGCACAATAGTAATCTGTGGTCAGAAGTCGGTGCCGCCGCTAATGGGTGATACCGCTGGGCACAAGCCGCGTGAGCCGACCTAAACACGTCGTTTAAACTCAATTTCCAGCGGAATATGTCAACAAAACACGCATTTTAACATGTATGCTAGAACATCTAAACCGCAAGAAGGTTTTACGTGCAAAAATTCTCATGCAAAATGTTTTAAAACGACAAATTCCACCGCGAAACTTTACCGAGGAGCGATGAGAGCGTGCTTCCGTCATTTTCTGTTGTATTCCTACTTTTAAGGAAATTTAGAAATTTCTACACAAGAATCAAACGCAAATTCTACTGAAATATCTACATACAAAACACAATTTTTAACATGTAATAGTCAACAAAAAGGGACAGGAAGGTTCTTTATCAAAAAATTGCTCCAGAAATGTTTTAAAACGGCAAATAAAAGGTAAGAGACATTTTACATTCCAATTCCAGAAATACATATGTTAGTCTAAAGTTCCCAACAAATTATATCGTGGAGACTTCAGACTTAATAGCTTAGTCTAATTTTTAATTTTTGTTGTTTTTATGAGCGATTTTAATACTTGTTTTGTTAGAACGTCACGTTGAATAGTTGACTCAGAGAAAGGATTTCAAATTGGATATCACAGAAAATACAGATCACAGAAATACTTTTAAGTCGATTACTGTAAAGATTGTTGCTATAATTATTAAAATAGCAAGAAAAAAACTCAAAAATGCAAAATAAAAAAAAGAACAAAATTTAACTTAAATTTAGTAAAATTTCAACTGGCACTTTCTTAATTTGCCAAAACTTTATCAGACACCCTGCCTATATACCAATGTTTTAACTGACACCTGAAGCTTTCTGGAAGTAAATACTTTGTCAGCATGTCGAAAGTCTAACTGACAACTTGTGGGCATGTACAGGTCAAAGTCTAACTGACATCTTGTCAACAAGCCAAAAGCCTAACTGATATCTTTTCAACAAGTGAAAAGCCTTACCGACATCTTGTCAACAAGCCAAAAGCCTTACCGGCATCTTGTCAACAAGCCAAAAGCCTAACTGACATCTTGTCAACAAGCCAAAAACCTAACCGACATCTTGTCAACATGCCAAAAATCTAACTAGGAGCATATCAACATGTCAAAAGTCCATTTCAAAGCTTGTCCACATATCAAAAGACTAACTCAGATCTTATCAACATGTCAAAAGTCTGCTCGAAAACTTGTCAACTAGTCAAAATCCTTACCAACATTTTATAAACATGCCAAATATTTACCTGACACCTTATCAACACATCAAATATCTAATTCAAAGCTGGTCAATATATCAAAAGGCTAGCCAACATTTTCCCAACAAATTATATCGTGGAGACTTCAGGCAGTGTGCTACAGAATAGATTTAATAAATTGATGGATTTAATAGACTGATGTATTGTATACACTTTTAGTAAAATTTTCTTTACTTGCAAAATAAAACAGCTATTTGTTGGTGGCATCATGGCAAAAGAATCTTGTTTAACATATGTACTATTAAAGTCTTCAATCTAAATTAAATTCTAAAAAATGCAATCCTACTAGGACTCTGGACAGAGTGCCTGGCAGGTCACTCAGACATTGATTTTTGGTTATCTTAGTGATTGCATAAGATGTGCTAGCAATGTCTTAAAATGCCTTGGAAGGTACCGTAATAATAATTGATTTAAAAAGGAATTAGTTGGACAGAACAGAAATAAGTGAATGTACCCCACCCCCAATGAACTCTCTAGTTACAGCCCTGCCTGGCCTTGTGCCCATTTTCGTTTGGCAGGCGGAGTGAACGCCTTAGCAGGCGTCTTGTTCCATATGAACAGAACAAAACTATTTGGTGAGTCGAAATATTTTCTCGCTAACCGAGATAACTTCTTCCCATATGAACTAACCCTTAGTTTTCGTATTTCTACACCTCCGTCTCTTTCAAAGCTTCAGAAACCAAAACTTCTATTGATCCAGACAAGATTTCTGAAGAAATATTTCTAATCTTCCGAACAAGCTGCTGGGAAGTTCCTCTTGTATCTGACCTTATCCCAGGGTTAAGCTAATCTGCTTTTGAACAACTGGACCATGAGGAATACATAACCATTTTGTCGACCACGCTTCAAACATCTGCTTTGGGAAGCCGAAAACTTGCTAAAAACCCAATGAAAAACCGCTGAAAGGCGAGCGAAACTGAACAGAAACCGTGCTTAGCTATTGGAAGTAACAACTCCAGTAATTTGTGGCAGTTTTCTCAACATTTTCCGAAGTCCGAAAATGATCGCACTGAAATTGACAATGACGGCGAGTTTATGGCGAAATTTACTGCAACTCGACGCTTTCAGAACAAATCTAACTTAGTCTTTCGGGCTTTTGCTTTCCTTTTACGAATAGCAATACTTATTTAGAGGGAAATAATTTGTAAAGTACAGGCATTTTAAGCGAACAATTAGAGTTCATTGCACTAATAAAAACTTTCTTTCGGATACTTTAAACTGATACAGTGCTAGTGTAGTGCAATGTAAAATATTGTCAAGCAACCCTTATACAAATCCATTTTTATCAAAATTTCTTTCAACAAACATTTTGGAACCCCATAACTCATATAGGACCAATGGTCATATCGTCTGCTACATTTTCCAACCCTACGTTATTAAGGCCCTGTCACACGGTGCAATTTTCTTACAACTTGCAAATGTACTCTTTAAGAGATATAAATTTGTGACAAAATGCTTGGTATGTCAAAAATATATTAGCAAACTGTGATGGAAACATGTATTTGCCAGTTTTACATCTCCCAAGAGTAGAATATCATTGCAAGTTGTGAGAAAAATTGCACCGTGTGACAGGGCCTTTACTCTACATTTTCGACCGTCCTGTCAGTTAAAACAATAAAATTTCAAATTTTTCTATTCACAAACATTTATTACAAAAGTTAAAAAATAACGTATACATTAGATATTTGCAATTGGATATTTGTGATCTACACGTCATATTCACACTTCTGTGATCAAATACTACATTATCGTCATAGAATTCGAAAGATCTAATTGTTAGAACTTTCAAATATTTCTAGAGCATCATACTAAAATACATTGAACGCTAACTATGTACAAGAAACTACGTTAGAAGTTCTCCAGCGCCATAATATATTAAAGAAGCTTCCATTGGCGGCAAGTATTACATTGCAAAAACGCGCAAGTTGCAGCAAGTCTATTAACATCTTGCAACAGACTTGTTATCAACAAGCCGGTATCAGGAATGCGTTTCCATGGATTGTTGACGATAAGTCTGTTGCAAGTTGTGAACAGACTTGTTGCAAGTTGATTGACAAAACTCGTTATCCACAAGCTCGTTGAAAGTTGTTTCAACAAGTTCTAGCAAACCTGCAAGTGGCAAGCTGCAGCTGGAAATTTTTGCTTTAGCAGAAATTGACAAGTTCGTTGCAACTGGCTGGCAAGTTGTCAGCAATGTCATACTTTGCGTGCGACTATTTTTGCCATTTCCTAATGGAGAGCGCAAAGCATGCATGAATTGTTTAGAAGGGCGGTGCGATGGAGAACACCAGTCATGAGACATGCAACAAATAGTGCAAAAAACCTTTGAGGCTATTCCTTAAAAAATAATAACAGCGAGCGATCAAACCACCAAAGGCCACAATGTACCGTTGCAACAGCACGTCCGAGGAATGCAAAAGTAGTACTGTTCATAGGCGGCCCAAAAATACGGGTTTTTTCCGTACATACTTTAATTCGATATAATCTTGTCTCCATTATTTTGCTTTCATAGCAGGCATAGCTTGCAGAATGATCTGTTTCGAAATTTCGCTCGCACGACGCTCTCACTTGTCACTTGTGACATCTTATTGGAATACGAAAGACATTGGAATATGAGATAAGATTATATCGAATTAAAAGTATTTACCGAAAAAACCCCGTACTTTTGGGCCGCCTATGTACTGTCTTAATTTTGAAGCGGATCTCAAACACCATTTTACCGCACGTAGTCTTCCACTCCGAAAACATTCAATTCCGGATAGAATATCGCACGTGCCCGGATTCTTTCGTTTTTGACCGTTCACAAGCACCCACCAAAACGTCACGAATGCAATAATCAATTACCAAGGCAACGAGTGCGACAGCTTACTCGGTAACGATTATCGTTTTCAAAATGTTCCCAAACAGTACTTGCATGTGTTTCGTTTCAAAGCTTTTGAAAGTATGAATCAAAGCGCGCAAAAATCAAAGCGAGAGGCCGAATCATCCTGATAATGCATGAAGATCAGAGCTAAGCTGAATTATACAGGATTAAACACAACCTGACCAGTCGAGGGTTTTCAAAGAGCGCCTCTGGCAACTAAATATGATTTTTGAGCATACCCAGTTTATCGAGATATTCAGCTATTTACCGTCATTCATGAAGTTTCTGGGTAAATCTCTTTGAGAAATTGGATGTTTCAAGCGTTCTATGGTTGATGATTTTCATATTTTACAAAGGTCAGCCTACTAGTATATCCCAAAACAATGAAAGAAAGTTTTTGAAAGCTGTAACAGTGTCAAGAACGAAAATGCTTTGAAAATGATGACATAAATTAACGAAATTTTAAATCAACCATTATTAAAGTCCTCATTCGTATAGAAACCAGCCCGCATTTAGCATGCCCTCGGTTTGGTTGCCATGGTAAATAATCCCCTAACTCGATCGTTTTCGGAAGGCACGTGCGAACGACAAAAACGCAAACATTTCGGAGAAGTACTGGCTAATAATTTTGAATCTGCAACACACTAATCCTACAATAACAAAAAAAACCTACCTCGTAGTCTTACAACACTTTAAACATCGGTGTAAAAGCTTAGAGAGTTAAAATCTTAAACTGTTAGTATTCATTAAAATATTAAAAATTTGAGATTCAGTAAGGCTGCAGTTTCCGAAAGATCACTCGGTCTAGCATTCATTGAAAACTAAAGTTCGAAAGACCTGGTTGTCTCAGTTTGATATTACCTCAAAGATTTCTTTGTACCCTGCTAAGCGTGTGCAATAAAAAGATCTTTCTTTTTTAATGATTTTCTAAGAACATCTCTCTCTCTCAGTCCACTTGTCTTCACAATCAATCGAGACACGTTTCGGTTTCGTTAAAATAGTATAAAGAATTTTTCTTTGAGAGCAAAATTCACAATTGCAGATGTCAAAACATGCAAGTTCCAACAAGTCTGTTGACATCTTGCAACAGATTGTTATCAACAAGCCGATATCTGGATGCGTTCGCGTGGCTTGCGACAGCTTGTTGACGACAAGTCTGTTTCAAGTTGTCAACAACCTTGTTGCAAGTTGATTGTCAAACCTTGTCATCCACAAGGTTGCTACAAGTTGTTTCAACAAGTTGTAACAATTCTGCAAATGACAAGTTGCAACAAGCTTGATTTTAACAGACTTGTTGCAGCTTGTGCAGTTGACAAGCTTGGTACAACTTGTTGACAAGTAGGTAAAACAGACAACTTGCAAACAAGTTTTTGGCGTTTATGGTTGTGTAAATAAACAAAATTCTTTTGTATTAAAATTTCCTTTCTTTTGTAACCGACATAAAGCCACGGAAACCAAAATGACCTTTCTGAAACAGCAAAGCTCTTGAAAAAAGCACAAACAGAATTGCTGTTCGCTCTTCTACATGATATATTAGTGTGTTAGTCGTTAAAAATGCTTGAGTACGATACGTCACGCCAAAGTGACCTCGACGTACGATCAAAATTATTTTCTATATACTTAAGAACGTACTTTATTGACTTCTTCAGCTTCCTTGTACTGTTTGTCATCTTGGAAAAAGTCTTTCAATTGCCATGTTAGAGTTTCGAACGTGGGTCGTTCTTCGGGGGAGGCTGCCCAACATTTCAACATGATGGCGTACAGTTTTTCGGGAACTTTTGCCGGTTTCGGCATCCTGTAAGTCGTATCGGCTATTTTTCGTATGACCTAGAAAATTAGGATATTCAAAGATTGTTTAACGAGCTTAGGTAAACTGGAAATCTCTTAATCACATAGACGGATTTTCTCGGGGTGCAGGGGAACGCAACCGTCTAAATATCAGTTATACCCCCCCCCCCAACAAATGTTCACCCTTTCAAAAAAACTTTTGACATCCTTAATTTTTAGGGGCGTGACAGGCCCATAATAAATAGTCAACTATCTAAGTATTTATCCATCAATCGATCTTCATAGCTTTGAGCATATTACGTGGTTCCCTTTTGAGTGCAAGGAACTTTTGGAACTTTCTAAAGGAAAAAAGAGCTCTCGTGAAAGGCAGTTTAGAGAGCAGAAAACAAAACACTGGCTCACCCCCTAAAATTTATGGCACCATATAAAAGAGTCTTTCTTTATTTTACACACTGACTATATGTGCTTAAATCTACTGATGTACAGTAGTTTTACTATAAATAACATACCTCAGCATTGGCCATTCCTGGGTAAGGAATTCTTCCGAATGTCGTTATTTCAGTCAGCAAAATACCAAATGACCACACATCAGACTTTATAGAGAATTTATTTTCCAAGCAAGCTTCTGGTGCAGTCCACTTGATTGGGAACCTAGCACCTTCGTGGGCTTCGTAGATGTCTTCGACCAGCACACGCGACAGGCCAAAATCGGCAATCTTTACGACCAAGCTATCGCTGACTAAGACATTTCTTGCAGCCAAGTCACGATGGACGAAACCGTGCGACTCCAAGAACGCCATTCCTTCTGCTACCTGAGCTGAGATGTCGATCATTTTTGCCATATCCAGAACTTGTCGCCCTTCTCCGTGGAGGAATTCCAACAAACTGCCTTTCGCCATTAGTTCGGTGACAATGTAAATTGGCTCCTCGCGCGAACATACGGCGTACAATTGAACTAATTTCGGGTGGATAAGTTTTTTCATTATCTCGGCCTCTTTCAAGAATGCCTCAGGCTGCATGGTTCCTTCTCGGAGGGTTTTGATTGCTACTTTCGTTGTGCCATTCCAGAGGCCTTGCCAGACCTCACCAAAATTCCCAGCTCCAAGCTTCTTTAGGAATTTAACCGCACTTTTGTCTATTTCCCATTTATCAACCATGTTGTAAGATAGACCAACTGTTTGTGGCTTTCCCACCTGGAATTATAACAGTTATTGCAATTTTGCAAGGATGACCTTATTTTAATGTCAAACTATTTTTGTATGGCAAGCACACAGAGATAATTTTACACTCTGAGCAGCACAACTACATCCTATCCTCCCCTGTGGACATTCTCAACTATACTTAACACAAACCATGTTGGCATCAAAAGAAATGGCTACATTTTAAGAACAACTTTCTCTAAATCAGGACACCATTGATCAGTGAGTGATTCAATAAAAAATATAGCTTTACTCATATAATTATAATTTTAATGCTGACAATTATGCTCTGTCTTAATATCACTAAACTCATTAGAATTAGAATACAAGTCATCATCTATGTTTTTGTGCTGGTTTATGCACAAATAACACTCTTCATTGTTAAACAACTATTTTACATCAAGCAACATTCTAGCTGAGTTATGAACAACAGGGCAATTCAAGAATTGCTGTTGGTGGGAATTGCTATTCATACCCATACAATGTCCCAAACCATTTTTTCTATCAACTATGTTCTTAACAGCTACCCCGTGTGTCTTTTCGTCTATTGCAATGCATTTCAAATTAACACACCAGCGTAAATTCGATTCCTTCGACAGGATCTATGAGGAATGACCTTTTCTAAACATTGCTAAAATTTCCACCTGAGATTAAAACACACCTCCACTTTTGACTTACTTTATATCGCTTCGCTATAGCAATGATGCTGACATGTCGATTTTGCAAAAAGTAGACCTTAATTAAATATTTGAAAGTGCCTATATTCTGTAGATTAATATTTTTAGGGTATCAAAATGATGTGTTATCTGCCAAAAATTATGTTGACAATTAAAACTTCTTTTAGGTAGTAATTATGAAACCAATTTAGGTTCTCAAAGCACCAGCAAAATGGGATTGCCAACATCTTTTTTGTTATAGTTAATTGATTTCACTTCACTTCCACCTACCTTGAGCATTAATCTAATGAGACAAGTTGTTTGAATGCCAGTTAATCTTAAACCCCCCCCCCCTCAGAAGGAAGGAAAACAACATGTAGAAATACAGAAATAGAGGGTTAAACTTTAGCACAGAGTTAGCGCTAAACAGCTTTTAACAACCGACCCACAAGGAAAAGTTAAAAGACTTACTTTGCTGCATGGTACACTTAATTTATCACAAAGACCATCTGCTTCCTTTTTATAATGCTCCACCAAATCTTGGAGGGTTGTAAACTCGCTTCTTCTTGTGATAAAGTATCCTTGGTTGTTATCAAGAGCTCGTATTCTGTAGTGCTTGACCACATCGCCATCACGAACTGACAGCGCATAATTGTTACCAGCATTCTCACTTTCTCTGATCAAGAATGCACCATGTCTGTTGGCAGGGGACAGAAGAAACTTCTGCGCTTCGGTACGGGAAATTTTGCCATAAAACCAACTGAAAAACAAAACATTCATTTATTCAGGATAGGAATGTATGCTGCATGTAGTTAAATATTTCATCATTTTTTACACTGAATACTTCAATAATACTATTACCACTAAACACAACAAGCTTTATTTTCGTATGGTAGGAAAACTAATAATCTATTTCATGCATTGTAATAAGTTTTGTATAAGTACTATAAATACAAAAATAACAAAACTGAATTATTACATTGACTTTAACGGTCTAGACTGACACACATTGGCATGTTACTTCAAGAAAATTAGCTTTGCAAATCACACGGCCAATTAGCCAAGCCCACACATTGAACAGGATGAAGTTATTTGCCAAACAGATAAGTGCAAAATATATGAAAGCATGTACTTCGAATAAAATGCTCTGGAACTCTCTGATATTGCTTGGTCTCTATTATGTACCATTTTTAAAAGCAATGTACAGTGATGAACTAGGCCATTTTGGCAGAGCTCAACAGGACAGGTGGAATAAATGAGCATTGTACTTACATAATTTTGCACAATTTTGACCCTTTCTGTCTCAAACATTTTAATTGATAGGTAAGCTGGTTTATCTCAACTGTTCCAGGTTTTCTGTGATCTAGTTGACTGATCGTGTTTTCATTTTCAGCCACATTGTGGTATTTACTACAGTGTATCATGCAAAAGTCATCCGTAAAAGGCTGCAGTTTTTGCAACGTGCATAAGAGACACACAAACTGCACCTGACTGTTTTTTAAGGATTATACAAGAGATGAAACAATTAACCAGGAATATTGTGCAACACATCTTCACAAAGTTATGTGCAGATAAACTAATGACTCAAGCAAGACCATGCACCTCAAAACTATTATTATCTTCCATATTAAAAAAACCACATTAAATCTCTGCCGTCGGCCAGGCCAAAAATTAAACCCATTCCAGCCATCTGATGATTGAGCAAAATTTTACCAACAATATTTTTTACATATACTTTATTATATCTGGCAATTAAGATAATTAAGCAAGCTTTACTGGACATCAGGATTTTTTGGTATGCAAAACTATTTCCTGGCTAAATGTCTAAGAACAAGTGGAATAGTGTACAGGGTATGAGCTGTAAATTCTAATTTCACTTTTCAACTTAATTTCGAAAATTAGAATCACTAAGTCGCAATTATTAACGGCATAATTTGATAGATTTTCTTGCTAACCTAATGTCATTCTAGGAAAAACATAGTGTTTTCCCTTTAACACCTTTTGCTTCCTATGTAACGGAAATATCCCGCTTACAGCCCTTTGCCGGTGGTCAAAGACGTTATTTCTGCCTCACTTTTTTGAAAGTGTACTATACAACTGAAATCGAAGCATTTGAAACGGCATGGATGCGAAATTCGCTTTCTCTTGGCAAAAAAGGTCGTTGACAGGAAGTCCGCACAAAACATTCCCGAAGCACTTTAAAAGCTGATATACCGCGAATATTTGAGCGAACAGGAAAAATTTTTACTTTATACAACCGATATAGTATCAGTTCGAGCTATCTACTTACTCTTCAGCTTCGAGAGTTTTGACTTCGGCTACATAGTTACTAGGAATGTAACCTTCCTGTTGGCTCGATCGTGATTTCGCCTGCCACCAATCGTACGCGGTATTCTCTGGCTTTACTTCCAAATAGTCGCCTTTTTTGAACGTCAAATCTTCCGACGTTCGAGCATCGTAGTCGAAGAGAGCCACAAACAGACGTACGTCGCCTTTAGGACTCGACGGTTCGTTTCTTTGTGGAACTGTCGGCAACGGTGGATGGAATTTCTTTTTTGGGCTTAAACTTGCACTCAGGGACGACTGTTGTGTCTGGTGAACGACTGAATCGTTATTCGTCGTTGTGTCGACTTGTGGCGTAGCCTCGGACTGTTCCTTTGGCTTCTTCTTTCCAGTACAATTTCCCATAGATTATACCGTGTTACTGTCGAGGAAAAAGCATAGAAAACGATAGCTTTTGGGTTGAAAATAAAGTAAAGTTTACACTAAGCCGGCGTCAAAATTGTATCATAGCTGTATGTGCACTTTCTTCCGGGTACTCGAACTTACGTGACGACGCCTTACACGCGTGCGGTGCCCGCGGGAACACGCACGCGTCCATTGCCGTCATTTGCACCCAACACGGAACACCAGTTATTGGTTTTGGAACTCTGATGGCCGAACAAGCGTGTAGCAAATTTCTGCCAAGCCGCAACAAGCTCTCCGTCAAAAAGTTTGTCAGGACAACTTTGTGCTGTGCACTCAAGCCACTGTTACACTATGCAACTTGTGTCGCAACTTGTCTCGCAATTTTGCTGCGACACAAGTTGCAATCGAAATTGCAAGGTATAACCTGCTTCGCAATCATAAAGTCAGTCAACAACATTTTTATTGCAGTAAGCATTGCACGAAGTAGAATCAGGTTCTACTTTTCACAACGATTGCCGCAACGCTGCAACGCATTTTCTAGTCATTGCACAGTGTAACATCCCTCTTGCAACTTGTATCGCAATATTTCTGTTGAGCAGCCAATAGAAACTTGCTGTTTAAAAATAGATCCTAGCCTCTACTGCGACTGCGAGACAAGAAACGTTGCGTCGTGTAACATTTCTGAATATGAAACTCCAATTCTTAAAATAAATTTGTTGCAAAACAAGTTGGGAAATAAGTTGCTACAAGTCTGTTGGGACAAGCTGTCACAAGCAGCAGCGAACACAACTTGTTGACAGAGTTGTTGCAACAGCAACAGCTTTCACGCATGTAGCTTTAAAAGGCACAAGTTGCAACAAGTCTGTTGACAACTTGATCAACAAGTCGCTATCAGGATGCGTTGGCATGGGCTGTCGCTGACAGCTTCTTTATCCTCTTGATATGCAATTCTAGTCACAAGAGGGGAAATTGAGAAAAACGAAAATTTATTTGATTTTGTGTCACAAAATTTCTTTTTTAACAGTGTATTAGCACAGAAATTTGTTTTATAATGTAGCACATATAAATCCACAAAATATAAAACCACAGAAGAAAACAGAAGAGCGATAGTAAATTTTCCCTGTCGACACAGAGTTATATTTAGAACTTACAAATTAAATGCTATATTAGGCAAAAAGTGGCAAAAAGTAAAGAGAATATGGTCGATAAGGTATTGTGTCTCGATTTCCGAATTCTGTGGGAATCCAGTGCTCTTTCAATTCACTGACTCGAGCTCAGTCTGTAGTAACTTGTGAAAACAATACCATGATGTAAACAAATTTTAATTTAATATGAAAGAATTGTAATTTGATTTGAGTAATGTTAATTTAATGTGAGCAATTGTAATTTGATGTGAGCAATTTTAATTTGATGTACACTAAAATATATAGTGTGACAGTTGTGGGCCACCGTACCCATCGGAAGCGGGGTTACGCCTAAAAGTGCCGAAGTGCCAGTTATGAAGCTTTCGCTTGATTGTTTGGGTCACCACATTGATGAAGATGGTTTCCATACAGTGGAAGCCAATCAAGGATGCTCCCGCACCCACGAATATCACAGAATTGAGGTATTTCCTGTGTATGATTAATTTTTATGGAAAGTTCTCTTAAGCCTTGTGTCCACTAGAACCCATCCACAAACGTTTACGTTAAGAAACACATTGGATGTGGGGCAGTCAACAGCAGCTGCAGCGGCGCATTGTGCTTTATGACCCTGAGGAAACGTTGGTGTTATCATGTGATGCATCTCTTTACGTCTCCGGCCCGCTCTAGCGCACAAGTTTGAAGACGGCTCAGAGAGGCCGGTCCCGTACGCACCAAGGACACTTTCGAAAGCAGAAAGAGGAAACTCACAATTAGACAAAGAAGCCTTGGCGATTGTATTCGGCGTTAAGAGGTTCAGCCAATTTGTGTATGGTTGTCACTTCATAGTCTTCACTGACCACAAACCATTGCTTGGATTGTTGTATCCCGATAAAGCCACACCTTCAATAGCTTTTAGCCGAATGCAGCGTTGGGCATTGACCCCCCTGGCCTACGAGTATGAATTGATTTACCGTGGTCTGCTGGTAACCAGAGTGCCAACGCTGATGTCTTGAGTCGTTTATCTCTTCCAGATGTTCCTACATCAACACCAGTTCCGGGAGGACGAAATTTTCCGGGTATGGTCCGATTGAAGGGCATCCCGCGAAGCCACGTCTGGTGGCCTAAAATCGATGAAGCATTGGAGGACCGTGTGAAGCGTTGTAAAACATACCGAGACCAGAGAAAGATGCCAGCGACAACAGCTGTACACCCCTGGGAATGGCCAAATCGCTCATGGACCCGAATCCACGCACATCGGTCCGTTTATGGGGTTCCTTATTATTTTCGATGCACATTCGAAATGACCAGATGTACACTGTGTGAACACTAGCTGCAACAACCGAGAATGCCATTGCAAAGCTACGATCAACGTTCGCAACACACGGTTTACTGGAAGTGATTTATAAGTCGTAAATAAAACCAGAAAACACTACATGTGCTTTTGACTGCACTACCGACCTAGCAACGTTAGTTCGATAAATAATCAATATAATTGACCCTTCCAATAGCTTACCATGCTTCGCTTCACCACCAGACCCCCTCCTCTTTCCAATACGTCCTCGGGATTCATCGGCTTGCTTGCACACAGCGACGGGTTTACTCGTTGGTAGTCGGAAATTGCTGAATTCGTTTTTTCTCCGCAAAGAAAGAAAGACGTTCTGAAAGCTTCAAGATATTAAAGCAATCAATACTGCCTTTATTTCAAGGTAAAATGCTATTTTTTCTATCAGATTTTGAAGAAGAGTATCAAGATCTCGATATAGATGAGTTTTGTGGGCGACCAGCCTCAATTTCGCGAAAGATTTGAACATACAATTAGTGTGTAGCCTTGTCCCTCCGTTTCTTGCCACAAATCGAAGAGCAAAAAATTTGAATTTCCGACTGCCAACGAGTAAACCCGACTCTGTGCGTATACACATATTTATGTAACATCCCCTAACATTCTATAAAATACTGCACTACTCTATAACATCATGTGAAATCCCGCATTATCCATTACCATCATTTTATAATAAAACCTCAAACATCACGTAAGATCCTCAAGCATCATTTTACATCATGTGTTACACAGGCGGGGTTGCAGCCCCACCTCCAGTTTTGGCAGAAATAGCAGTTTGGCAATGATAATTAATATACATACATTAATTAACTAATAATTCTATAACCTCACAAAGTTTTTGTTTTAAAATGTCGTAATGTTACAATAATTTTATGTTATATGTGTAATATGTGTATTTGCATGTATAATACTGCAGGGTATAAAATGTTAAGTGTACATAAATCAATCAGTCAGGCAGTCAGTCAATCAACTTTATTTAATGAGGATTACACTTGACAGTGAACTGTTGAAGTTGTGTTCTTCTACTATAGTAACTAATAATTTAGATATACATATATTTATATAAAGTGATAATGGTCTTATGCTAATATAATATAAATTAGAAAAATTAAGAAAGCTATTTAAATAATATATGTTTAACAACGTAAATATGTGCATTACAGTTTCGTTTTTTACACCATGAAGGATCAATACCTCTGTTGATCTATTTATTATTTTATTTACTAAAACTTATTTAAACACGATTACTGACCAACCTATTCAATGGGAAGACGAGGGTTGTGCTAAAGGTTGCTTTACATAGGGCTGTAATGTATCAACGTATATAATTTAATACCAAAATATAAAAACTATATAAAATGCGTTTTACAAATTTACAGAAGAAGTCAATATTTTTTAATTAAGTATTTCATGTTGGTTTTGAGTTCTTTGTGATTGATTTTCATATTTTTTAGCTCAGACTGACAGATGAACTCAAACTTTAGCTGGATAATAACCAAAGTTTCGTTTCGTTTCAATGAATTTGTTTTTGATTTGGCTAGCTTCAACATAGAGCCATTGCTTGAGGTACCAATTAGGCACGCCTAAAACTCGGTGAGTTTAAAATACCGAAATCCATTTTTTCTTTGAAACAGTCATACTCATTGTGTGCCAGTGGAAGGTATAGGACGGCCGCACTGGTGTCTGCTTTAGGAAGTTCTCCTTCTACAAATTTGATCGAAGGCGTATTGAGAAAACCCATTGGCGGTGGAGACCTTGCGCTTGTGGCGAAAATCATGACATCACTTAAACTTGCGTTTGCATCTCCATCTAAAAGAGTTGAGCATATATGTTGCATGATTAAGTAGGGTAGGGAATGCTGCCTGACCCGGCAAGCACTATATTTACAATAGATAATACTTATGATAGACTAAATTTTGATGCGCGTAATATAAACAAAATATTTCATCACAGCTGAAAGAGCATCCTTAAAAGGAAACAGCAATATATTTTTTTATTGACTTATTGATAAGAACATCTAAAGTAACCGTAACATGCGTTGTCAATTTTTTCACAACATGCTTAGTCTCTAAAATACTGAAGGACAAAGAAAGACAAAGACACTACTCATCCGCCATCTTGGATATTGAAAAACCACATGACGTCACAACCTGGGTAATTGTTTTTTCTCTTAAAGAAGCGATTAACAAGTATGTTGAATGTTCAAATCCAACTGAATTTGTATGTATACACTTCTTACCTAAATTGCGAAATGTTGAACAACGGATGTTAGGAAAAGGCTACCGCTTTTGCCTCAAATGTCGTTCCTGACCTCATCCGTGCGTAATACATTACAGCTATTCAAATTAAGGATGTCCCTGAGCAAAGGTTTCTTGGAATCGCTAATAAATTAATGACAAAGCATCTAACGAACTACAGTGGTTCCAAGAAAAGATAAAGTTTGTGGTAATTAGGACGATTCTCTCTCAGTATATAATAAAGCGTGTCACTATCCAAAACATTGGTAACTCCGAAAATAAACATTTTGAATTTATTCTAGCTTTAGACTGTATTTTTCCTGATCATGACTAAGATATAGTCGAAAGCTAGAATAAATTCGAAATGCTCATTTTCGGAGTCTCCGTTGTTTTGTATTTTGTAAAAATACTCAGTGGCTCCGGGAATTTTTTAGTGTCACTATCATGCATAGAAGTAAAATGGTTGCTTTTCGTTACTAATTAAACGTGTATTTCTTTTGATGAGTTTTTGTAATTTATATAATTTAACATCTCCTTGTCTGTAACAACGTTACAAGTGTTACTTGTGAATCTTCAGTTTTTAACTTTACTTTATCCGATGTACACCAAGTATCTCGGTTTCCAATGTTGACGTCGTCAACAGTCAGTGAAAGACGTGTGACTGTATGTAATACCATGTAATTTGTAACATGTAATTTGTATCATAGTCTCCAATGAAGAGTGACAAGGTATAGCACTCTGCAGCAGTTTGTACTGTACATGTTACACAATCTCTATTGTTGAGTGACCAGGTGTAACAGTTTAACACCGTTACAAATGCCGTGAAAAGGCTACACTAAATCGTGCCTGATCTAGCCAAGTACTGTGGTAAGCATGAAGCATTTTTAGTTTATATAAATAAGTAGTTTATGTTGCAACATACCCGCGCATTCCTGCAGATAATCTCGCCAATATATAATGGCCTGTTCTTGCGATGCTCGATTGACGGATTGTTTCTCGTCATAATCGATAAAAAATAACTTGTCGACCATTTCAGCGTCGTTGCAAAAAAAGGCTCTAAATTCTTCTGGATGTTTTTGAATACACTCCAGTAACCCGAGATTCCCCAAGCCTTCTTTAAGTTCATCGATTAAGAATTCAACAGAATCTACTAGGACATAATGCACAAGCATTTTGCAAAGATTGTGTTTCTCGTCCATGCTTGATGGAAGGGCCTCTTGCGCGTCTAACAAATTCTTTATTGAGGTTTCGCTTAGTGCTTTGTTAAAGACATCAATGTTTTCTGCGTTTTTCAACTAAACAAGTGGAGAAGCAGATACATTATTTCTAATACAGTCACAATTATCTGCCTAAGTTGGGACAAATAGTGCAAGACAAGCCGGCACATGCATGCAAATAAAATAATATATCAGAGAACGTAATATTAAATTAGATAACATAGCCATATCACGGATGGTATTGGCGCTTTATCCCGCATTTAATTTGCAGTCATATATTCGAGTGTCTATGTTTTATTGCAACTATAATTAAACATTTACTCGCTGAAGTCGAGGTGAATATTCCCCGAAAATCACCGAGCCTGAGGCGAATAATTGTTTTAGTATTTTTACACAAGTTATTTTAATCTTGTTTATTTCTTTGTCCGTAATTTGTCCGTAATTTAAAGGAATGTCACGTCATATTGGACCAATCACAACGTCGGATTTCTTATGTTCACTTGTGTAAGTATTATTATTCTAAGACACCAAACATACCGCTGCAATCTTTTCACGCAGTTGGCCATCAGATACGTCTTCTAGGTAGGAAACTCTAGTGTTATGATCGAAAGCTATTGCATTGTACAAGGTTTTGCTGAAGAAGTTGCCGGCCGATCCACCATGGACAAAAGACCAGGCAATCATTTGACCAGCCAGCTTGTAATGACCATCACCATGCGCTGAAAATGAAAATAACAAACAATTTTAATGACATCAAATCTTCTGGCATCCGCCAGAAGGTCAACTGCTGTTTTTTAATCTGGGATCGATGGACAATCAAAGGAATGTAGCCTAGTCCTAGACTCTCTCCCTTTCTCTCTCTCTCTGCCTTCTCTCCTACTACATTGCAGTTGATATATTCAAGTTTTATGCCTGGGTGTGCTGCGCCGAGCGCAGTACCTTGTGACGTCACACGAGAGCTTAAACCCTGAAACTTTAACCCCGTTGTATATTAATTATACAGCTAATACAGAACAGTACCAGTACGTTCTTGCTTTAGGTTTAACAAATTTACTTGGATCAATCTATATATATACAAACATGCTAAACAGCGAATATTTACATGGTGAAAAACAGACAAAAAGTTCCAAACAGGCAAGGTACATACGCACGCTTACACACGAAACACACACAGACAAGTTACACACAAACGCTTAAGATAGTCTACTAAAACATAAATTTGTCGGCGCTATTCTCTGTGACAAGGACAGTCACGCACCAAGGACCAAGTACACGATAGCTCAACATCATATACTGAATGGAGAAGTTCTAAATATCTGCGTTTTAGAAAATTTTTGTAAAAGATTGGGGCTGGAAAATGTATCTGGATTGACATATACTGTTCCACGGTTTGACAATACGGTTGAAATAGGAGGATTGAAACGTAGCAATTCTATATACACAAGGGAGTTTGAAGCATTACACCACTGGCTTAGCTAGGTCGAGTACGTACGTCCATGTTGAATAAAGGAGACGCGATTGTTAATGTTAAGATCGACGTAATCATGCAATGCCTTGAAGGAGAATACGTAATCTTTTATCTCTCTGTTGTAGGAGAGTGGCAGGAGTTCCAGCTTTAACAGCCGTTGCTGTATGACATTTCGCAAGATCTGGTTCTTAGAATCCATTTTGTGGCTCTTCGTTTAACTCGTTCAATCCTTTCACTAAGTTGTCTGTTGTGGGTTGACGACCAAATCTGTGACGGATAGCTGAGCTTCGACTTCACCAGCGAAGTGATTATGTGATCCCGCTTACACGAGATTAAAAGAAACGTAAAATGATTTTGAGGCATATAATCTAGCTGATCTGACCGTGAGTAAAAGGCCTGGAACTAGCTAACAAATAGAAATCCATTTTGCTGTTGTTATCACACCTTATATCTTTTGTTTCCTTTGTGAAACTTTTTGAAACTTAGTAACTGTCTTTAATAAAGAAAATTATAAGACTGCCAGAAATTTAGAAACAAAGTAAATTATATTTCATAAGAAATTTGATAATTTGGTTTGAAAAATGGGTTTCTATTTGACAACTAGTGCCAGTACTTTCCGTGTTTTCAGATCAACTGGATATGGACTTGGATTGGACTTGGATTTAATTCTTGATTGCTTGAGATTTTTTCCCCTGAAATATAAATAAACAAAACGGTATTCGGCATTCATTTTTGTAAAATATATCTTTTATATTGATGAATACTGAAAGCATTCCTCATGTTGTTTTTAGAATAATTTACTATAATCAATCTCAAATTATTTACATTAGCTCAAATATATACAAGTTTTTCAATACTTTATGTAATATAATATAACACCACATCTGCCTTGCTTTCTTGGACAAAGTTATTATTATTAGAGGAACTTCCTTCAACCTTTCAACTCAATTAACAGTAACAATGTAACGTTAAACACACAGTTATATAAACGCAGATTTCAGTTTTTAACATGTTTGTTTTTTAAATTATACGGATCCCGTAGCTCCACATCCCTTCCTCGCATTGGGTTCGACTCATCAGTCGCTTTACAAGGATAATGACCAGCATCGGTGGCAAAGTTGAGTATGAGCAAAGTTGGATGGTTGACAGCAAAGTGGGTTAGGATAGGAGGTGAGCTGAGGGGACGTTTAGTGGCATTGAATGACCTGGCGACCATGGGTAACACAAGTTCATTTGAACCAGAGGGCGAAAATGTTCCGTGATTTGAGTTATGTCCTGGGAGAAATTTCCAAGTGGGTTCACCAGGCCAAACCAGGAGCGTAGATCGCGGAAATTCGGTCGCTAAAATTCTCTAACAGACTTTAAGAGATCGAACTGCATTGAATGCCCATTTCAGAAAGGTGGAATCCACCAAAGTCAGTTTCGGTGACAGCTACCTGGGACTTTGGACGCTTTAGTGTGACCCCTATGGGTAGAGTATCGGGCTAGGAGAGCGTGAACGCGCTCTTTCAAAGTGGCGAGGGCCGTGCATAAATGAGAACATCGTCTACGATCTTACGGATGCCTTGTAAGCCAAGGACAACTTTATCCATACGACGGTTGTACTACTTACTAATGCTGCTGATTCCAAAAGCAGCTCGATTACAAACATACCTGCCAAATGGTGTAATATACCAGCTTAAGGGACGAGATTAAGGGTCAAGAGGAACGAGCTCAAATTTACAGAAATATTTGAGTTCTTCAGGGGGAATGCTTGTTACATTTTCGAAGGGTGAACTGGTACGGTGGAATTCACACTTAATTAAATTGTTAAGTAGGGTGAAGTCAATGTAAATTCTAAGTTTGTCGCCGTTTTTCTTCGGTGAAATAACGATAATAGATGCCACCAAGGGCTGGATTCTTCGTGGCTGAAGATAACACCAAGACGTTCCGTTTCATTAAGTTGCTTTTTAAGTTGATCCATGTAGGGGAGGGAGGGGGCGGGATTTTCTCTGCTTTAGCCTGGGCATAAGGTTGGGCATCAGGATTGAGATGAATCTTGAATGCATCACCGTTCATCTCGGGGAGAAATGGATCATCAAAAATTTGTGTCGTCAGTATACGTCATGTTCTGCCCATTTGCAGCAACAGAAGAGACTTTGACTACCGAAACACATAAACTTTCAATATGAAAGCGAAATGTTCAAGAACTACCAATTAAGTAATATATACAAGTTTACTACTACTTTACATAATATACTGTAATATAAAACAGTAATACCACCCCTCATACTGCGAGTTAGTACCTTTTTCGTCTAGAACCAATACACGGTTGTCTTCAGGACCACAGAATACTTTGGAGTCCTTATTGATAGCGCGTATGAGCAAACGTAAGTATTCCATTCGGAGATCACCAGAGTCAAGTGTTTCTTCATTTCTTCCAATGGAGTCTGCAAATTTGACTGACACCGACGCTTTAGGATTAAACTTGGATTTCTTGAAATAGCGGCACGTACCAGCCCACAAATCATCACGACGAACATTTATTTTGGAGCGAGCATTGGCGTCAGTCACATTGTTACGCAAGTCTTGCAAAATGGTCGAAAATGAGTAATATCCGTCACTGAAATTATATACACAGCAAAATTTTAATGCATAGCAGTATGACTGTAAGTGCACAACACCTATGCTGTAATAGTATTTGTGAAACCAAATGCATTGGTAATTCATGAAGAAAACAGAAAAGAAAACATCACAGACATCTTAACCTGAGATGAGATTCTGCATATTGAGACTAGTATAGAAAAGTCTTGGTTAGAACATTAGAAATGTCAAGCTTATTTTCCATTGAATTTGAGATGTATTTATTGTATATTTTTTTTGAATTTGACATTCAAAGTTTTTGGTTTGAGGACTCGTACCAAGTGGTATTTCTAGATTGACGAGTGCATTATACATATGGCGTTTCGGTAAAAATGAAATAATAAAGATCGATCCAAAACTGAAACAGACCTTGCAACCTTAAGACCAGTACGCCTTGGCGGCAGTGGTGGTGGTATTTCATCTTCCTGATTCCATTCCTCCATCTGGAAGAGAGGTAGAGAAGAAATAAACTTTTCAGTTCGAAGGCTAAAATAGATGTGTACCGAAGTGCTAGAGCACCATATTTTGAAGGCTAAAGATAAAAAAATGATCAGAAACTAAGAGATACCGACAGAAACAGTTATTCATTGGAATCCTCAAATATCCTCACTGACAACATAAGAAACAAACATAAAACTACGAGCATAAGTCATGCTAGAACCAAGGCAAATTAAAAAACCCTTTCTTCCTTCTCCTTCTTCTTCCTTCTCCTTTATCTTCTTAAACCTCTGAGAAAAAGTTATCCTGTATTATGTTGCTTATGCTTATGTCGCTAGTGATCAATAGACTATTCTGAGATAGACGTGCACTAATTATCTAGTGAATTATAATTACTTCAAAAAAATTGTTCAATGTTCTTGTCCTAGATCACATTTTCTGACCAACTAACCCATTCTATACGAACGTTGTATCCCAATAAAATTATTGTATCCAATAAATTACTGGGATTATCACGGTTAGGGTTGGGGTTGGGATCATGTTTCATTTTATATGCATGAAAGACAATTCCAATAAGTATTGGAATTATCAAACGTTGTACCTAGTAATTTTATTGGGGTACAACGTTCGGATCGGTTGACTAACCTCATCATCTTGGAAAAAGTCTTTCAATTGCCATGTAAGAGTTTCGAATGTGGGTCGTTCTTCGGGGGAGGCTGCCCAACATTTTAACATGATAGCGTAGAGTTTTTCGGGAACATCTGCGGGTTTCGGCATCCTGTATGTCGTGTCGGTTATTTTTCGTATGACCTGGACAATTAGTAAAGTCGGAGATAGCTGTTTGGATGAGCTTAATTGATAATTGTTAATGTGAAACAAATATATATATATATATATATATATATATATATATATATATATATATATATATATATATATATATATATATATATATATATATATATATATATATATATATATATATGCTCCTCCACTTCGGTGTTGTTGAGCACTCTTGTAGAGCGGAGTAGGTGTCTATAGCTATAATGCAAAGCCCACTTCCCTTGAGGTCGTTTGAGCACTCTGGCCCTATGACGCTCTGCGCATGTCTGCATGTGTTGGTTGTGTTGCCTTGTACCGCGTGCGCTTGGTGAGAGCAAGTTCACGTGTATAAGTGTAATGCAGCTACATGTGTACATGTGTACCAAGCTGCACTGATGAGGCGTGGAACGCCGAAACATGCATGTCTGCAGATTGTACTATATATATATATATATATATATATATATATATATATATATATATATATATATATATATATATATATATATATATATATATATATATATATATATATATATATATATATATATATATATATATATATATATATATATATAGGGCTAATGCAATTACGGTTGACATCAAATGTACAATTAGGATGTTACGACCTGGGGCCAGTTGTATTGATATAGCAAAGGCGTTTAGCTTGAACACTGGATAAGTGAAATTGAAAAATCACTTTTACACCTAGAACGGAACAGAAATTATGAGTTTAATAGAATGAATATTTAGTTTCATATACAATTGTTCTTCTCATGTCAAATAACTTTAGCTGGTTTGTTTATACAACATGCAAACTTGTTTTATATTTTTGACTTATCCACCGTTTAAGCTGAACGCCTTTGATACAACCGGCCCCAGGAAAATTACGATATTAACTCAGGGACCGTTAACGTTGATAGTTTTTTTTATTATACGAGTATAGACATTTACCCAGTGTATATAGTCAGGTGAAATTTCAATGCATGTTATATTTTTCTTTATTTGTCAAATGAGCTTTTTGATTGGCTGACATTTTCCGCATTAGTGTTCACAGGAGGTACCAGTTTGACTTACGAAACTCTTTTAACACCACAATGCCCAGCTTAGAGTTTTACATAATTTAATTTTGTCACAATCTCCTACCCAGAGCCTGCGTTCCTTTTGGCAAGGACGAGAGGCTCTGGATAACGCCAATGAAAAAGCCAGAATAATTAGGATTTCGGTACCAGTGCCCATTCGTAAAACGGCGTTTATTTGTAGCAATATGATAGAGCAATATTCATAGATTAATATAGTAGAAGGCAATGCGAATTATGACTTGAATAGAGAAATCAATATTTTTGATATCGGAGATGAAAAGAATATGGTTGTTTCACGAAGCCCTGGACAGAGGTTTACCGGCTCTGGGGTACTGGGGCAGGAAAGAGCATAAACCAATCATATCACATATCTCATCGGCGTTATCCAGAGCCTCTCGCCCTTGCCAAAAGGAACGCAGCCTCTGGGTACGAGATTGATTTTGCCAATGACAAACCTGAGCATTGGTCATTCCTGGGTAAGGAATTCTTCCGAAGGTCGTTATTTCATACAGCAAAATACCAAACGACCACACGTCGGACTTTATCGTAAACTTATGCTCCGAGCAAGCTTCTGGTGCAGTCCACTTGATTGGAAACGTAGCACCTTCGTGAGCTTCGTAGATATCTTCGACCAGCACACGCGACAGGCCGAAATCGGCGATCTTTACGACCAAGCTATCGCTGACTAAGACATTTCTTGCGGCCAAGTCACGATGGACGAAACCGTGCGACTCCAAGAACGCCATTCCTTCCGCTACCTGAGCTGAGATGTCAATCATTTTTGCCATATCCAGAACTTGTCGTCCTTCTTCGCGAAGGAATTCCAACAAACTGCCTTTCGTCATTAGTTCAGTAACGATATAAAAGGGCTCTTCGCGCGAACATACCCCGTACAATTGCACTAATTTCGGGTGGATAAGTTTTTTCATAATTTCTGCCTCTTTTAAGAATTCCCCAGGCTTCATAGTTCCTTTTCGGAAGGTTTTGATTGCTACTTTGGTTGTATCATTCCATAACCCTTGCCACACCTCGCCAAAATTCCCCGCTCCAAGCTTTTTTAAAAATTTAACCGCACCTTTGTCTATTTCCCATTTATCAGCCATGTTATAATATAGATCAACTGTTTGTGGTTCTTCCATCTAGAATTAAAAGCGGTGAAATAAACACAAACCATGTTGGTATAAAAAGGGAAAATTTAATATTTGACAAGCAAGCGCGCACTTTTTCATCCTCTTGGGATTTGAACATTTTTGAAGCATAAAAACCTTTATTTGGCCGTCTTATATCAACAAAAGCAGCTGATACTTACAACATTACCAACTTCTTGTTTCATCAATTCTTTTAACTTACCTTTCAGTAAAAACTGCATGATTTTATTCCCTATTTTGTCAGTGATAATTTTGGGACAACTCCCAAGCTGCCATATTTATACGCATTCATTTATATGCATTAACTTATTGAAATATTGAAATGAGTACCTGTTCTACGTTGTTCGACGCAGCTGTTGCAACTTCACTTGTTTCACCATATTTCTGGTGAAGAGGAGCTGCAGCAGACTAAAAGAATGTTATTTAGAAAAATAAAGCAGCAACACAAATCAAATCAGCTACAATATAATAGGGACCCAATGTGTCTTGATTTGACTTGCTAAACAATTTGCAACAGTTTGTTATATAAGCAGTAATTGCCAGGAAATCAAGTCATACAAAACGCGAGCTGCCAATTGAACACTTCTTTGTATATATACAAACCACGATTGCCTCGCTAAATTTGCATATATTTGAACGTTAGCATTTCTATACTGTGTTGCCCCCCCCCCCTCGCTGCCATTTCTGTATGGATTCTGGCAAAGAACATCTGTAGCAGGCTGAAAACATGTTAAACGAAACAAAATAAAGAGCAGCTAGACGCCAGCCGTATATTTACCACAAAATCTCTATTCAGGCACTAAACCATAAATTTTAAAATATATGCAACAAAAATCAGTTCGGCTACAATAAAAAATAGACCCACTGCTCTGACGTTCCTAAAGCTGTCCTCCAGATGCATGCCAGCAAGAATAGATATGCAATGCAAGCGTTATAAAGACTTATATGGTTTTTAGACAACAAACGATCTCAGCTAGGGTTCTGCAGATAGATTCATTGTATATAAACGTTGTTAAATGTTGAAATAAATACCTGTTCTGTGTTGTTTGACGTGGCGTTCACTGCTTCACTTGTTTCACCAATTGTCCGGCAAAGAGCAGCTGTAGCAGACTAAAGAGATGTTATAAAAAAGAAACAGGAACAGCAAAAATCAATTCTGTTACAATATAGTCAGGGAGCAGGTCTCTCAAACTTTATGTTTCGTTCAACCCACATTACAGAAAAGGTTTGATACTTGTATATGGCAGAGAAAGACCTGCTGATTAACGTCAAATAGTTCGTAGAGTTGAAATGTGTTATACGTTCAAAAATATAGGGCTATCTCCAACATGTATTTTGGATGCCAACTTGAAAACGAGGCTAAAATGTGAAACCATTCCTTGGTACTTTGAACTCGTTAGTATCTTGTGTAATTGACATAAATTTAAGTGACAAAAACATAAAAGTCATCTCACGTGACCATCACGTGACCAATTTTGATTATGTGAACATATCAATTTATGTTAGAAAATTAAACTTTTGCTATTCTTTACTATTGGGTTCTCCACTATATAAAAGTATCGAACCTTTTCTGTGGTGTGGGTTGAACGAAATATACATCAAATGTGTCATGATTTCACTTCCTAGCAATTTGCAATAATTTTCTATAACCAGGAATTAAGAGTTATTGGATGAAGCTGAGCAGGGTACTCAGAATTATTCAGACTGATGTCAGCGTTATCAGTTATAACGCTGACAGAGGTCTGAATAATTCTGATATCCTGCAAAAGACGAATTCAATAATTCTTTTATTATTCAATCCCCACGAAAAATCGGCGATGCGAATAAATAAAAAACAAATTGTTACTTTAACTTTTTAAAAAAAACAAGACGCCTGCTAAGGCGTTCACTCCGCCTGCCGAAACGAAAATGGGCACAGGGCCAGGCAGGGCTGTAACTAGAGAGTTCATTGGGGGTGGGGTATATTCACTTATTTCTGTTCTGCCCAACTGATTCCTTTTTAAATCAATTATTATTAGGGTGCCTTCCAAGGCATTTTAAGACATTGCTAGCACAACTTATGTAATCACTAAGATAACCAAAAATCAATGTCTGAGTGACTTGCCAGGCACTCTGTTCAGAGTCCTAGTAGGATTGCATTTTTTAGAATTTAATTTAAATTAAAGACTTTCATAGTACATATGTTAAACAAGATTCTTTTGTCATAATACCACCAGCATATAGCTGTTTTATTTTGCGAGTAAAGAAAATTTTACTAAAACTGCATACAATACATCAATATATTAACCTGATAGCATCATTTAAATCTATTCTGTAACACACTGCCTGAAGTCTCCACGATATAATTTGTTGGGAACTTTACACTAACATATGTATTTCTGGAATTGGAATGTAAAATGTCTCTTACCTTTTTAATAATTATATGAAATCCCACAAGCAAATGAATCATTTTGTACGAAATATTAGCATCTCAACATACGTAGAAATAGAAAACCAAGGAAAGAAATCACAACGTGCTTAGAATTAGGAACACATTTCCTAGACTCACTCCTTAATCATGGAATGATAGAGTCTATCAAAATTCGCCGTTTAAAACATTTCTGGAGCAATGTTTTGATAAAGAACCTTCCTGTCCCTTTTTGTTAACTATTACATGTTAAAAATTGTGTTTTGTATATAGATATTTCAGTAGAATTTGCGTTTGATTCTTGTGTAGAAATTTCTAAATTTCCTTAAAAGTAGGAACACAACAGAAAATGACGGAAACACGATCTCAAAACTTCACCGCGATACATCGCTCCTCGGTAAAGTTTCGCGGTGGAATTTGTCGTTTTAAAACATTTTGCATGAGAATATTTCCACGTAAAACCTTCTTGCGGCTTAGATGTTCTAGCATACATGCTAAAATGCGTGTTTTGTTGACACACTCCGCTAGAAATTGAGTTTAAACGCCGTGTTTAGGTCGGCTCACGCGGCTTGTCACCAGCGGTATCATCCATGAGCGCTGCGCCAACTTGCGACACCGAAAAAAATTTAAAAAAAAAACAGAAACGGGGCGAATTTAAAACTCCGCCTCGCCTACGGCAGGCGGAGTAATAACGCCACTTTTGAAATTCATGCAAGATACCGCTGAAAAATACGCGGGCACCGTATGGACATGACAAATACAACATTTACTTGTCAAGGTATAATTTTGAACTTCACAAATACGACATTTATTTTGTCTGCGCCGAAATACGCACAATTGTCTGTAGGCCCTTAACCAATGAGAATAAAGGAATATAGTACAATGAATAATAAAGCAAGTCATATGTCCTTATACTACAACAAAACGAGCTGTCAGTCGAATACTTAACTTCGTTATATACAAACCACAACTTCCTCGATAAATGTAAATGTATATGAACACTAGCATTTCTAGCGTGTACTGTTCCCTCATTGTTTATAAACGTTGTTAAATATAGAAATGAGTATACCTGCAGTTCTGTGTTGTCGGACGCGGTGTTGACTACTTCACTTGTTTCACCATTTGTCTGTCTTTTAGAAGCTGTCGCGGGCTAAAAAGATGTTTAACACGTTGTCCGGTTTTAAATGTTATTTAAATAAAATAAAGTAATATTTTAACCAGATAACGTCTTAGATTTATTATGTCTAATCCTGGTTGCGCATCTAGCATCTTTAAAAAATAAAAAGATGTTGTATAATATTAGAGCAGCAAAAATCAATGCGGCTATAATATAATACAGACCCAGTGTGTCGTGATTTGACTTCCTATTAAATATTTAAATGAGCATACCTGTGCTGCGTCGGTTGACGAGGTTGTCGCAACTTCACTTGTCAGTTTACCATTTTTCTGGCCAAGGCCAGCTGCAGCTGGCTAAAAAATGTTATATAAAACAAAAATAAAGGGGCAGCCATAACTTTACCAAAGCAACCTCTACTCAAAATCTAAACCGAAAGTTTCAAAGTGTATACGACAGAAATCAAGTAGGCTACAATGAAATATAGACCTGTATTGCTCTGTCATTTCTAAAGCTGTCCTCCAGATGCATGCCAACAAGAATGGATATGCAATGCAAGCGTTATAAACTTAAGGCTTATATGGTTTTTTAGACAACAATGGATATAAGCTAGGGATCTGCAAATAGATTCATTGTAAACAAACGTTGTTAACTGTTGAAATAAGTACCTGTTCTGTGTTGTTTGACCCAGCGTTCACTGCTCCACTTGCTTCAACATTTTTCAGAGAGACAGAAACTGTCGCAGGCTAAAACAATTATATGCAACAAAATGATCTAATATATAGAAAATGAGCATTTTTATATAGCGTGTTCTGCTTGCGCGCTGCCATATATATTGATATGGATTGTTTGTGTATAAACGTTGTTAAATGTTCAATTCAATACCTGTTCTTCGTTGTTTGACGCGATGTTTACTACTTCACTTGTTTCACCATTTGTCAGACAGAGAAAAGCTGTCGCGAGCTAAAAAATGTTTAAGACGTTGTCTCGTTTTAAAATGTTATTTGAATAAAATTAAGTAATACTTTAGCCAGATAACGTCGTAAATTTATTATATGTTGTCTAATCCTGGTTGCACATCTAGCATCTTTAAAAAATAAAAATTTGTTGTATAATATTAGAGCAGCAGAAATCAATGCGGCTATAATATAATACAGACCCAGTGTGTCGTGAATTGACTTCCTATTAAATATTTAAATGAGCATATACCTGTGCTGCGTTGGTTAACGAGGTTGTCGCAACTTCACTTGTCAGTTTACCATTTTTCTGGCCAAGGCCAGCTGTAGCTGGCTATAACAAAATGTTATATAAAACAAAAATAAAGGGACAGCCATGTCTTCACCGAAAAAACCTCTACTCAAAATCTAAACCAAAAGTTTCAAAGTCTATACGACAAAAATCAATCAGGCTACAATGAAATATAGACCCACTGCTCTGTTCCTGAAGCTATATCCTCCAGATGAATGCCAGCAAGAATAGATATGCAGTGCAAGCGTTACAAGCTCATATGGTTTTCAAAAAACAAACGATCTAAGCTAGGGTTCTCCAGGTAGATTCATTGTATATAAACATTGTTAAATGTTGATTGAAATAAGTACCTGTTCTGCGTTGCCGTTTGACGCGGTGTTCACTGGTTCACTTGTTTCACCATTTGTCAGACAGAGAGAAGCTGTCGCGGGCTAAAACAATTATATGCAACAAAATGATCTAATATATAGAAAATGAGCATTTCTATATAGCGTGTGCTGCTTGCGCACTGTCATCATATATTGATATAGATTCATTGTGTGTTAACGTTGTTAAACATTGAAATGAGTACCTCTTCTGTGTTATTTGACGCGGTGTTCACCACTTCACTTGTTTCACCATTTGTCTGACAAAGAGAAGCTGTCACGGACTAAAAAGATGTTTAGGACGTTGTCTCGCTTTAAAATGTTATTAATTAAGTAATATTTTTACCAGATAACGTCTTAAATTTATTATGTCTAAAAGATGTTGTATAATATTAGAGCAGCAAAAATCAATGCGGCTATAATATAATACAGACCCAGTGTGTCGTGATTTGACTTCCTATTAAATATTTAAATGAGCATACCTGTGCTGCGTTGGTTGACGAGGTTGTCGCAACTTCACTTGTCAGTTTACCATTTTTCTGGCCAAGGCCAGCTGCAGCTGGCTAAAAAATGTAATATAAAACAAAAATAAAGGGGCAGCCATGTCTTTACCAAAGCAACCTCTACTCAAAATCTAAACCGAAAGTTTCAAAGTGCATACGACAGAAATCAAGTGAGTTACAATGAAATATAGACTTGTATTGCTCTGTCGTTTCTGAAGCTATCCTCCAGATGCATGCCAACAAGAATAGATATGCAATGCAAGCGTTATAAACTTAAGGCTTATATGGTTTTTTAGACAATAATGGATATAAGCTAGGGATCTGCAAATAGATTCATTGTATACAAACGTTGTTAACTGTTGAAATAAGTAACTGTTCTGTGTTGTTTGACCCGGCGTTCACTGCTCCACTTGCTTCAACATTTTTCAGACAGACAGAAACTGTCGCAGGCTAAAACAATTATATGCAACAAAATGATCTAATATATAGAAAATGAGCATTTTTATATAGCGTGTTCTGCTTGTGCGCTGCCATATATATTGATATGGATTGTGTATATAAATTTTGTTAAATGTTCAAATTAATACCTGTTCTTCGTTGTTTGACGCGGTGTTTACTACTTCACTTGTTTCACCATTTGTCAGACAGAGAATAGCTGTCGCAGGCTAAAAAATGTTTAAGACGTTGTCTCCTTTTAAATGTTATTTAAATAAAATTAAGTAATATTTTAGCCAGATAACGTCGTAAATTTATTATATGTCTAATCCTGGTTGCACATCTAGCATCTTTAAAAAATAAAAATTTGTTGTATAATATTAGAGCAGCAGAAATCAATGCGGCTATAATATAATACAGACCCAGTGTGTCGTGATTTGACTTCCTATTAAATATTTAAATGAGCATACCTGTGCTGCGTCGGTTGACGAGGTTGTCGCAACTTCACTTGTCAGTTTACCATTTTTCTGGCCAAGGCCAGCTGTAGCTGGCTAAAAAATGTTATATAAAACAAAAATAGAAGGGCAGCCATGACTTTACCAAAGCAAACTCTACTCAAAAGCTAAACCGAAAGTTTCAAAGTGTATACGACAGAAATCAAGTAAGCTACAATGAAATATAGACCGTTTTTAAAAAACAAACGATCTAAGCTGGGGTGTCCAACTAGATTCACTGTATATAAACGTTGTTAAATGTTGAAATAAGTACCTGTTCTGCGTTGCTTGACGTGGTGTTTACTGCTTCACTTGTTTCACCATTTGTCCGGCAAAGAGCAGCTGTAGCAGACTAAAGAGATGTTATGTAAAAAAATACAGGAACAGCAAAAATCAATTCTGTTACAGTATAATATATATCCAATGTGTCATGATTTGACTTCGTGGCAATCTGCAATAATTTTCTATAACCAGGAAATTAAGTTATATGTCCTTATACTAAAACAAAACGAGCTGTCAGTCGAATACTTAACTTCGTTAGGTACACTACAAACCACAATTGCCTCGATAAATTTAAATGTATATGAACATTAGCATTTCTATAGCGTGTACTGTCCCCTTGCTGTCTTTTTTTATCTGGATTCATTGTTTATAAACGTTGTTAAATACTGAATGAGTATACCTGCAGTTCTGTTTTGTATGACACGGCGTTCACTACTTCACTTGTTTCACCATTTGTCCGGCAAAGAGCAGCTGTAGCAGACTAAAGAGATGTTACATAAAACAAAATACAGGAACAGCAAAAATCAATTCTGCTACAGTATAATATAGATTCAATGTGTCTTGATTTGACTTCTTGGCAATTTGCAAGGATTTTTATTAGCATTTGTGTGTACTGTCCCCTCGCTGTCTTTTTTTATGTGGGTCATTGTTTATAAACGTTGTTAAATATTGAAATGAGTATACCTGAAGTTCTGTTTTGTTTGACGCGACGTTCACTGCTTCACTTGTTTCACCATTTGTCAGACAGAGGGAAGCTGTCGCAGACTAAAACAATTATAGACAACAAAATCATCTAATATATAGAAAATTAGCATTTCTATATAGCGTGTGCTGCTTGTGCACTGCCATGTATATACAGTATTGATATATACGAAAGATGAACGCGAACTCCAGAAAGATAAAATATAATTATTTGTAAACAGACGTTTCGCCCTGAAGAAGCCCGAACGGGCGAAACGTCTGTTTACAAATAATTATATTTTATCTTTCTGGAGTTCGCGTTCATCTTTTATACTTATATATACTATATATATATATATATATATATATATATATATATATATATATATATATATATATATATATATATATATATATATATATATATATATATATATATATATATATATATATATATATATATATATATATATATTTAGTAGAATCATACTAGTATTCTATTGCAAATGCTGTAATTTGATTGGTTACTCTACTCGCTATCTATTCCTCGACAGATAGCGAGTAGCGAAACAATCATCTTCCTATAGATTTCTTTTAAAAAAATTGCTTAAAAATCAAATTTTTTGTTGAAGATTCCATTTCTCGCTCTCGATTTCTATTCTTTCTCGATTACTCGCTCTCGATTTCTATGCGGTGATAGTTGATTCGGGCTTCGCCCTCATCAACTATCAGCGCATATAAATCTCGAGCTCGTAATCTAATTGTTATATATATATATATACTGTCAATCCCGAAAAGGTTGTCCAGGCGAAATATACTATAATATATATATATCGATCACGTGGTTACTGTAATATATGCGTCAACACGAAGATTTTATCATGCGTGTTAATTGCGCGTTCGATTAGCGTGGAAATTAAAACCTGTTTGCAGTATATACTGTACACAATGCCGAGACCATATATTCGGCGCTTGGTTTGCGTTGGAGAATGGTTTATCAAAGACTATTTTATCAAAGGAGGTATAAAGAAATAGCATCACAGTTATTTGTTTGCCCAAAAACTGTGTACCGGACGATTACGTTTTTGAATAGCGTTGATGTGAAGCCGTATCGTCTTGGTCGGCCTACTGGGAGCGCGAGTTTATTCGATCATGAAGAGTCTATCCATAATGGATTGTATTCTTTGAACTCCTCAGAAACGGCTACATGAAATAGCTAACTACATTACCAGTGCTACTGGCTCTTCATTTCGTCCAAAGACATCGTGTCACGCTGTTCACATGCTTAGAAGGACGCGTAAAAATGTAGGTCATTGAACCGATTGAAGTATTGAACATTGGTGGGCTATTGACTAACATTGCAAGTTGTTTTATCGTCAGTGTAACTAAAATATTAAAATACTACAGATACAAAGTGTTGCTCTTCAAAGAAATGATGACCTCAGACAGCAATTTAAAGCCGAAATAAGCGTATTTATAAGGTCTGTTTCAAATGTCGAATTTTGCATGCATCGAATGCAATTCAAACAATAAATGAGGCTAGCCATCTCATTATCTATTGTTTGAATTGCATTCGATGCATGCAAAACTCGACGTTTGAAACAGACCTAATCCAAACCAACTCGTATCCTCGATGAAACAGGCATTGCACGCATTAAGGAACGTTCTATACCGCTGTCATAATATATTTTGATGGTCAACGTTTTTTGTTTATTGAGTTATACTTTTTGCTGAAGAATAAACGAATTGCTCGTCAGTATGGATAAAGTACCCGTGAGCGGTTGTGCAAGATATTAACTGTGTGTTATTATGCCTCTGGGAATTTAAACGAATTGTCTACATGATTGGCAGAAGTATTTTCATTGTTACAATGTGACGTAATTATTTTGTTGCTGTTCGTTTTACATGTGGAAGCAAATTTAAATTCCCAGAGGCATAGTAACGCACATTTAAAAACAATAGTATCATTTCTAAAGGGACACACTTTACAGTACAATCTCTCACAACCCACGAGTACTATATCCATAGAGACGAGCAATTCGTTTAACAAAAAGCATAACTCAATGTACAAAAATGTTGACCATCAAAATATATTATGACAGCGGTATAGATCATTCCTTAATACGTACAATGCCTGTTTCATTGAGGATACGAGTTGGTTTGGATTAAATACGCTTATTTCGGCTTTAAATTGCATGCTGTCTGAGGTCATCATTTCTTTGAAGAGCAATATACGTTGTATCTGTAGTATTTTAATATTTTAGTTACACTATAGCGATAAAACAACTTGCAATGTTAGTCAATAGCAAACCAATGTTCAATACTTCAATCGGTTCAATGACCTACATTTTTACGCGTCATTCCAAGCATGTGAACAGCGTTACACAATGTCTGTGGACGAAATGAAGAGCCAGTAGCACTGGTAATGTAGTTATCTTTTTCATGTACCGGTAGCCGTATCCGAGGTGTTCGAAGAATACAATCCATTATGGATAGACTCTTCATGATCGAATAAACTCGCGCTTCCAGTAGGCCGACCAAGACGATACGGCTTCATATCACCGCTATTCAAAAGCATAATCGTCCGGTACACAGTTTTTGGGCAAACAAATAACTGTGATGCTATTTCTTTATACCTCCTTTGATAAAATAGTCTTTGATAAACCATTCTCCAACGCAAACCAAGCGCCAAATATATGGTCTCGGCATTGTGTACAGTATATACTGCAAACAGGTTTTAATTTCCACGCTAATCGAACGCGCAATTAACACGCATGATAAAATCTTCGTGTTGACGCATATATTACAGTAACCACGTGATCGATATATATATATTATCGTATATTTCGCCTGGACAACCTTTTCGGGATTGACAGTATATATATATATATATATATATATATATATATATATATATATATATATATATATATATATATATATATATATATATATATATATATATATATATATATATATATATATATATATATATATATATAAAGGTATATGGTATATAAAGGTATATGGGCTCTGCTCGCATAAGTTCTCACGCGTCTTCGACCTCGTTGGCTGCATTACGTGTGCAGACAAGAGGCGAAGCTGCAGCAGCTATAAAGAAAGCAGAATTGCAAAAAACGTTATCCGGTTGGATCGCAATTAGCATTACAAATACAAGAACAGGAATTAGCATTATCTCGCCAACAAGGCCAGCTGTAGCTGGCTAAAAAAGTTGTATAAAACAAAAATACGTCAGTCGAATACTCCGTTGAATCCGATAAATTTGCATGTATATTAACATTAATTGGCATCTCTATAGCGTGTACTGCCCCTCATGGTGCCATATTTATATGGATTCATTGTGTATGAACGTTGAATGAAATGAGCATACCTGTTCTGCGTTATTTGACGCAGTTGTCGCAACTTCACTTGTTTGACTATTTTTCTGGCTCAGATCAGCTGTAGTAGGCTAAAAAGATGTTATATAGAAAGAAGAAGCAGCATAGATCAATTCAGCTCCAATATATAACATAGACCTAATGTGTTTGACCTCCTGGACAATTTGCAATTATTTTCTATTAGTTGGAAACCAATTTACTCGTTCTTATTTATATTTAAACAAAACGAGCTTTCTTCGTTGGATGTGCAAACCAAAATTACCCTGTTACAGCAACTTTTTGGTTAATTTTAAATTAGGCTCATGTATAATCGTGCAAAATACCTCAAAAACTTACCAGTACAGTCTGTTTCATCCAGAAGGAATCTTCAGGTGGCAGACCCACCGGACCTTGTGGATAAAACAGACTGTATAGTGATAAGATTTTGAGATATTTTGCACGATTATACATTTTGCTCTGTTTATATGTCATTGAGCACTTTTTTGTATCTCTTTTATATTCGCAAGCCAAAACTAACACATTTATAGATAATTATATATATATATATATATATATATATATATATATATATATATATATATATATATATATATATATATATATATATATATATATATATATATATATATATATATATATATATATATATATATATATATATATATATATATATAATTATCTATAAATGTGTTAGTTTTGGCTTGCGAATATAAAAAAGATACAAAAAAGTGCTCAATGACATATAAACAGAGCAAAATGTATAATCGTGCAAAATATCTCAAAATCTTATCACTATACAGTCTGTTTTATCCACAAGGTCCGGTGGGTCTCAAAAAAAAGTATCGATGTTTGATTTGTTATACCGTTAAAACTGGACTAGCTGTTTCGCCGAAATAGACTTCACTGAATTTCAAAAGGCCTAACTTAAATTTTGATATATAGCGTGAAGACATCTAAGCAATACTGAATGAGATATTACAGTTTCATTTCGAAGAAGAAATTTCGAAAATACTTACAATTATCATAAATCGGGCTATTAAATCAACATTTAATTTAATTTAATTTTGTTCTTGTCAACACAACGCACGATATAACAAATATTTACATATTAGATAATTTATTCATCTAAAAAAGCTGCCCTTGAATATATATACAACGTGGTGCTCTGTTAACCACGCCATCATGAGAGTTCTAGATTATTTGTGCATGCAGTCTTTGGCACGCTAAAATAATTGCCTAGCGGAGCTCAAATTCATTGGCTGGTGCTCATGCGGGACGTTGCAGATTTTGCTTTAAATAACCCTAAACAAACAAGTTGCAAATCGCCAGATCAGAAAATCGAAGCGGCCAGGGCGAATCGCCTTGAGATTAGAGGTAGCTTCTTCAAAATTTTCAATACTCACTGAAAAATAGGAAATGTCTTCGAATAAATTTAATAGGCCAATTTAGTCATTTTTTTGCCAATTTTCAACCGAACCTCAGCTTAAAACATTCATATCTCGTTCAATATTGAATGAAGTTCAAGCGTCCTATATACCAAAATTTAAGTTAGCGTTTTCTTAATGCTATAAAACTTATTTGAAAGCCATAGCTGGTGTAGTTTTAACATTATGTTCAATTAAAACACCGATACCATTGAACTGTAATGCAACTGGAACGCTAACTAAACACAAAATTTCAGTTATGATCGGTGAAGCTAAGTTAGTTTTTCTGAGTTTTGAAACGAAATACTTAACGCCAAAGATTGCACCGCATATCGAATTAAAGCTATTAAAAAGTTACATTTCATATAAAAAATTCAAGACTTTAGATAAAAAAGAAATGCCCATAATATACGAAAACAACTGCGATTTTGCAAAATACAGCAAAGCTTTTTCTTTTGCCTGAAGTCTCAAAATTTCCATCAAATGAAACTTTAATAGCTTTTATAAGACCCAATTTTTGACGTTGAGTATTTCAACTCAAAACGTAGAAAAACTGAATGAATTTGCCTCCAATTTCCCTCTCCCCTGACTTATCGTTCCAGTTCACTTATAGCTCAATGGTACTGCACCAGCTGCCATATTTCTATATGGATTCATTGTATATGAACGTCGTTAAAAATTTTACCTGTTCGTCTTCGCTTGACTTAGTTATCGCAAATCGACGTCGACTTGTTTCACTGTTTCTCCAGCAAAAACTAGCTCTTACCTAAAAAATATTGTATATATAATGAAGAAGTCGTTATAGTCGTTAAAAATGCTTGAGTACGATACGTTACCGGCAAAGTCCCAAAAATCTTGTTGTCATCTTGGAAAAAGTCTTTCAATTGCCATGTTAGAGTTTCGAATGTGGGTCGTTCTTCGGGGGAGGCTGCCCAACATTTTAACATGATAGTGTAGAGTTTTTCGGGAACTTTTGCTGGTCTCGGCATTCTGTATGCCGTATCGGTTATTTTTCGTTGGACCTGGAAAATTATTAAAGCCAGGGATAGCTGTTTGGATGGGCTTAATTAATAACAAGTGTTAATGTGAAACAAATATGTATATATATATATATATATATATATATATATATATATATATATATATATATATATATATATATATATATATATATATATATATACCCTTACGAAAAATTCCTATAGGATCCTAAACGAAATCGTTTAGGAAATTTGGGTTCTTACAGGAATTCCTATAGGACCTGTCTATTCCTTTAAGAATTCCTAAAGGAGCTAGATATTCCTGTTAGAATTCCTAAAGGATTTATTTCTTTGGATAGGAATTCCTAAAGGAAAATATTTTTCCTTTAAGAATTCCTATAGAATCTTTTTGTCTGTAGGAATTCCTATAGGACTAATTTCTCCTGTAAAAATTCCTATTGCCATTGGACTTTATGAACAATGAATATCCCAGTCGAGGTACCTGTTCGTGCCCAAAGTACACAATTTATCAAGTTTCCAGTCTATGGCCACACAGATTATGCATTTAATAAGAATGAGAAGTTAATCCTTGCCTTTTTTAGTGTCCTTCAACTTACTATATTTGGTTTCCTAACAAGACATATAATTACAAATTTGGCTTACACACAATTTCATCCTGTTTGTTGTTGGGCTATTGCATTTAATATCCGTACCCCCTGGGTTGAGGTCCTGGCATTTTCCATTCCCCTGAAGAAACCCAATTTTTGTATACCCTAAAGAATTCCGCTACCAAAATTTCATACCCCTATATCATCCTTAAAATTTTGCTAACCCCCGAAGAATTTCAATGTCCTCAACCCGAGGGGTGCAGATATTAATTGTATGCAGTGTTACCAATGGTTTGGTCTAGAGAAGTACTTTGCACTCATTCTGTAACAGGCCGACAGTCAAATGCACACAAGCAACTTGAAGCAAAGCCGCAACTTGATGCAGAGAAAGTTGATAGTTTTTGTAGTAAGTATACAGAATCTGGCATCAATTATATTAAACTGTAAGGTACTGAGGTTATATATACCAGATATATAAAATATGTCTAAGTTTTCACTTTATTTGTTTAGATTATGTCTCAAAGAAGTTTGGAAGTACTCCTAAAGAAGTGAGAAACTTAATGACGACTAAGATAAACAATATTGTCAAGTGTTGTAAGCAGCAAAAAGTGTCGGGACAGAAACTGCAATAAGTAATGTAAATGTTATGATTAAGAACTGAGCATGTATCTTTAAAAAATACAATACAATAGTAACTCCAAAAACAGTAAAGATACTTACTAGATTGTTTATTTGACATGTTGACAACTTTTTAGTCATAATCAAACTCTTTACAAGCTTTGATTCGCCAATGCAATAATATTCAATAATTTCCTTCAATCCTGATAACCTTTTTCAAGGTTACTATTGTTTTGTGTTTTTATTTATTTATTAGGCATTTTATGTAGCATATATATTTATTACCAAAATAGCATTTTGTATTTGTAATAGTTGTAAGGTTTTAATTTAAAATGTCTTAACTTAAACTATCTTTTGTCTTGCTTTAGCTACAATTCTCATTGTAGCATTTTGAATTCGTTTTTACTCCATGAAAATTCATTTAGAATTCTGTAGGAATTCCTTTGGGATTCCTTTAGGATTCTATAGGAATTCTTCTAGGATTCTGCAAGAATTCTTTGGGATTCTATACGAATTCCTTTAGGATTCTATGGAAGTTCGTTTAGGAATTCCTATTGAAAAAGTCCGAAAATCCGATAAAAAATGCTATATGAATTCTTTCAGGATTAAATAGGAATTCCTTTACGATTCTATAGGAATTCCTTTAAGATTCTACGGGAATTCCTGTTGAAATTCGTATTAGAAACGTCCGAAAATCCGATAGAAAATGCTATAGGAATTCTAATAGGATTTCCTAAAGGGAATCCTATTAGAATTCCTATCCTATATATATATATATATATATATATATATATATATATATATATAATATATATATATATATATATATATATATATATATACATATATATATATATATATATATATATATATATATATATATATATATATATATATATATATATATATATATATATATATATATATATATATATATATATATATATATATATTAAGTTAATTACATTCTAAAATAACGTTTCGTATATACAATAACAGCTAATTCAAAAAAGGTTGTCCTTTCAAACCTTAAACTCTAAGCACGCAGAGGATGATGGGGGATAAATTTTAAGCTTTAGATTATTGCATGGAGCTATCTGTGAGTGGAATGTTTTCTTGGGGGATAGTTACCATGTCTCTAAAAAAATGGGCTCCATACATGCTTTCTATACATATATAAACAATTGTTTAATTAACTTGAGGGATAGCTTAGTTGAGATTCCGAATCTGTAGAGCATCTAATAGCTCGCTTTGTTTCGGTCTGTGACTTTCCCAAGGTGTAATACACCTGCTATGAATTAGCTTCATATAAAGGGTAGTCGTAAATGTTTTGGTTTGGTAATTGAACGTAACTAAAGTGTCCAAGAATAGCAATTGGTCATTGTTCGGTAGTTCAACTGACTCCCCGTCCATATTAGATTGAAAATCTAGAAATTCTTCTGTGTTCCTGAGATGGGCGGGAACGTGTTTTAGCAGTGGTTGTAGAACTTTGGCTAAGTATTTAGATAGAGATGCGGCAGGTGTACCGACAGCAGTATGAATGGGTCTAACTTTTGAATTCCTATCTTTATGGTCTTTTGGTAGGCATTAGGCTGGTGGATAGGGAATAGGCTGTACAAGGAAGTGGTTCACTGCAAATAGTTGCTTTCAGATCTTTGTATTGTTTCGGGTTACTATATTGGTATTTGTTAGCAACATTGTTAAGACGGCGATTAAAATTTATTTGCTCAGTCCTGGATTGATTCAATCTCTATAATTTTATATAGTTTCCAGAGCCGACAGTGAATTTAGCCAGCATAGAAGCTTTTGAAATCAAGAACTACTGTATAAAGACCGCATTATGAACGGTTGCATTGTTAAAAAAATTGGATAGAATAGTTTAATTTTAATATTTTTATACTGTAGCTGTAGAACATTATGGATTTTTTTAATAAGATGGACTTGTATATAAATAGGATCTTGGCATTACTCGGTAAAACTAATTCCACTGAAGAAGCCTTGATCGGCGAAACGTTTGGAAGTTAAAATAAAATATTTTAATTGTTTGTCTGTAGAGGTGTGTCTGAGTAAGGTGGGATTAATTTTATACTGTAACGTTTCATTCAGTTATGCGACCAGCTTGGGCGTTGTTTTAGAATTTTGCTTGTTTCCCCCCTTGTAACCATTGTTTGATGTCAAAATAACCCATTTTTTAACTCGCTATCGGTAGATCAGTTTATTTACACCCTGTTAATAATTATTATGCAACAGAAAAAATCGTGCATATCTTTTACAGTATTTACAATATCAGACTCAAAAGAATACAAGATAACGTTTGCATAATAGGTTCAAATTACACTAAATGCAGTGGAGCATGGGCTGTTATACTGTAAGCTATAATTGCTATTTTTGTATAACTATCCCAAAATTAATGTAAATTGTTACTATGCAACACCTATAAAATGAAGCAAAAACTCCGATTATTGAGTTGTAAGGTACCAGTATGGGACGAAAATCAGATCTTAAACCCAAAGAGAAGAATAAAATAATACAATTACTAAAGCAAGGCAAAAGCAGTCTAGATATTTCTAAAATAATACATCGAGATTATCGTACAGTAAAAAGTTATATTGCAAACAGCAACAAAGTGCGGCATAGGTCAGATAAGGGCAAGTTTCGAAAGATTTCTCGTCGGCAAATCAGTTCCATAAAGAGAGCTGTTGCAAAAAACCCCCACTCAACAAGCTTCAAGATATTTGATGAAGCTGGAGTTCCTACAAGATCAAGAGCAGGACGGTGTAAGATTTTAAAAAGCATTGGAAAAGTTGAGACCGACCGTCACACCACCACTGAAGGCAAGACACAAGTTGGCTCGTTTACAATGGGCAAAAACCTTATGAAAACGAACTTTGAACATGTTTTGTTCACTGATGAGTCACGGTCAACTCTTGATGGCACTGACGGTTGGATGAGTGGGTGGCTACTGAATGGTGCAAGTCCCCAAAGTAGGATTAGGAGACAACAGCGTGGTGGGGGATCATGATTTGGGCAGGAATCATTAATGATGCTATTGTGGACCCCTTTGCTGTTCCAGATGGAGTAAAGATGAATGCTCAATCGTATGTAGAATTCCTCAAGCAGAATTTCCTTCCTTGGTACAAGAAGCAGCGATTGGCCCTAAAGAGGAAGATGATATTTATGCACGATAATGCTCCATCACACGTAGCTCGTTACACTTGCAACGCCCTCAGCAAGTTTGGATTTAGGGACGGTCGTGTCATGCTGTGGCCAGCATGTTCGCCTGATCTTAACCCTATTGAGAATTTTTGGTCGCAACTCAAGAGCAAAGTTTATGAAGGAGGGAGGCAATTTTCATCAAAAAAGGATCTTTGGGAACAAATTCAAGCCAGTGCAGCAGACATAAACCAGGATTCCATTAGACAATTACTGCCACAGGAGGTTATATTAATTATTAAGTACTGAACCTCGGTTACACTGGCTAGCGGACGAACCAATTGTGATGTTATGTCGTGATGAAATTGTCGTTATTTGTTGTTTATTTTCATCTGATACAGTCCCTGTTCCATTTTTAATACCTGGTGTTAGCTTTTAAACTACTTTGATAGATTACTACATCCTTTTTGCATCATTGCATAATAACTATTTACATGATATTTTCGTGTACATGACAAAATGTTCCTTATTGTACCAATTGGTGAGGAAAATTTATAAATATATAACAAATCAATTAAAGTTTATGTTGTTTTCTATTTTCATTGTCATATTGTAAACGGAGTTGAAGATACCAAAGAATTTTTTATTTGCATAATAATTATTAACTAGGTGTAGTCACAAAACTTATGTATAGTCCTGAAAGGGCATGGCATTTTGCACTGGGATGTCATAACTGTAATATTGATATTTAGAAACGAAATTCAAGGAAGAAAACCAACAAATAATTGAAGTACATTGCATGTATTTTGTAATTTATAATTTATAAAACAATTATAATTTATAAAATAATTATAATTTATAAAATAATTGATAAGAAATAACTTACCTCAGTATCAGCTATTCCTGGGTAAGGAATTCTTCCGAATGTCGTTATTTCAGTCAGCAAAATACCAAACGACCACACATCGGACTTTATCGAGAATTTATTTTCCAACAAAGCTTCTGGTGCAGTCCACTTGATTGGGAACCTAGCACCTTCGTTGACTTCATAAATATTTTCAGCTAGCACACGCCTCAGGCCGAAATCGGCAATCTTTACGACCAAGCTATCGCTCACTAAGACATTTCTTGCGGCCAAGTCACGATGGACGTAGCCGTGCGACTCCAAGAACGCCATTCCTTCTGCTACCTGAGCTGAGATGTCGATCATTTTTGTCATATCCAGAACTTGTCGTCCTTCTCCGTGAAGGAATTCCAACAAACAGCCTTTCGTCATTAGTTCAGTAACGATATAAAAGGGCTCTTCGCGCGAACATACGGCGTACAATTGAACTAATTTCGGGTGGATAAGTTTTTTCATTATCCCGGCCTCTTTCAAGAATGCCTCAGGCTGCATGGTTCCTTCTCGGAGGGTTTTGATTGCTACTTTCGTTGTGCCATTCCAGAGGCCTTGCCAGACCTCACTAAAATTCCCCGCTCCAAGCTTTTTTAGGAATTTAAGTGCACTTTTGTCTATTTCCCATTTATCAGCCATGTTGTAAGATAGACCAACTGTTTGTGGTTTTTCCATCTGGAATTATAACAAATACTAATTATTGAAATTTTAACAGAATGACCTTATCTCAATGTTTATCAAAGACACATGCACGTAGATCAAGCGTTGATTCTGGACTCTTATTGGCGTTTACTCGCCCCCTCCTAATCAGATAATAGCTTGTACACAAACTTGAAAAAATTATCGACATTTAAAACTAAATCATTAAAAGTATTCTAGGTCCTGTTTAGGGTTGTATATGCGTTTCATTTACCAGAGATAATCTCAACTGTTTTAGGGTAAAATGACCATGGCGGTCAACATGGCATGTTTCAAGACCCGAATCTGCGACAAAAGTCCTCAAAATGACCCCGCCCTAAAAGGGCAATAAAGCGGCTTTTTGCCCCATAAATGTGGCTTTTTCGTCTTCATGTGTAGTTATATCATGTAATTCAATGGCACTTTATACTATTGAATTTCTGAAGGTGATTTTGTAAACTTCGATCAAATTTCAATATAAAAATCTACCCACACAAAATCGAGTGTCAGAGTTGAAAGTTCAAGCATTAAAATAATTTGAAAGTCACGCGCAATCGTCGCGAAAATTCCTCGTGGGGGACTATACCGGGAGGGGGAGTGAATATTTTCACGAATTCTTGGGTTTCACGATGGCATTTTGCAGTAAATCTTGGTGGGGGTCAACCCAAAATGTATTGATGATTATACTGTACTGGAGTGAACAAATCTCACGAAATTGCACATATTTGCTGCCAAAAAAAAAGGTCAACACATACAGTGAAAAATTATTTCCATCCAATGACTGTGTATCGATTTGGAGTTGACCCCCATTGAAATTTATGACGTCACGTGAAACCCAGGAATACGTTTGCTTGCTTCCAAGTAAATATTTAACAGTTATTTTACGAACTCGAGTCGTATATGAGCTGATAGCCGACGAGGTGCGTAGCACCGATATCGCTCTTATACGACGAGAGTGAGTAGAATAACTGTTTTATTATATAGATAACAACTGCTACCAAAAAAACTTTCCAGTGCGGTTATTTTTTAATAAAATATACTTACTAGTCAGTTTAGCAATGTAAACAACTTCAGCTAATACCGCATAAAACACTACTTATCGTTATTTAAAATTATGTTTGAAACAAATTTTTCCAAAAGTTTCAAATTCTTAAAAAATATAAATGTTTTGGGCGAAACAAACGCTTGTTGACCTCAAAATTGAGCACAGTTTTTGTTATTATAGCAATTCAAAACAATTATAATCTTTTCCAGCTTTCGGGAGACTCATTCAGTATTAATTCGTAAAAAACATTATTTTATACTTGTTTAGGTGACATTTAAATCAAGTAGTAACCTTCAAAAGCTTTATCTAAGTTTATGTGTTATATGTATGGCCAAAAAAGGCTGCCAAAATGCTCATAACAAGATTTTTTGCGATCTTAAAACTTTCGGCCGCCATCTTGTTTTCTCTCCTAGTAGGATATGAGCTAACATCCTACTAGCCCAAATGAGAAAGGAGGAGGATCATAAAAGGAGCACAAACGAAAGGTATTCTTTCACGACCAGGAGCGATCAAGTGAAAATCGATGTTTTGAGCTAAGATCTTCGTCGGGAAGTGTCTGTAGAACTATTGTGTTATTGGATTTCCATGTAGTTGGATTGTCTAATCGGATTTTCTTGTCAAAACCAACAAGAAAATAAAAACATACCCAAATAATTATTGCTTGAATCTTAACTCATGAAAATAGAATAATAAACAATTATTGAATGAGGTCGAGGAGGATATGAGGAATTATTAAGGCAGAGGTTTGTGTTATCTGCCGAAGCCGAAGGCTGTGGCAGATAACACAAACCGAGGCCTTAATAATTCCTCATTTCCTACGAGAACCGAATTCAATAATTGTTTTATTATTTTTTAAAAATATTTTAAACTCAGTCTAAACGCTTGCTTTGTAAGTAAGAAGACACAAGCTGCTAATAATGGAACAGCATGAAATTGTTCGGAAACTTTAATAAGCCAGTCAGACTACGGAAAAAATATTCTTAAAACAATTGTCAGATTACGACGAAAGGTCGATTAACAAAGATCAGTCAACATACGACGAAATGAGTCATAATGCCGTACATTTGTTTTCAATATACGACGAAATGAGTCATAATGTCATATATTTATTTTCAATCCCAAATTTGGGCAACTACCAAGCGGATATGACGATTTCACATTTAGCTCTTAACCAATCAAAACTCCTAAAATATTTTCAATAAATAATAAAATATAAATACACACGAAGACGAAGAAGCCAAATTTGTATCGGGCACAAAAGCAGTAAGACTTCGTAATGGCGGCAATTTTGCCTAATTGCCTAGGATACAAAATCGGAGATAAAGTAGACGGGACAGTCTCAGAACAAGTCGAAACTGGGTAGAGTTGTTCTTTAGTCATCTGTGATTATGGAAAAGTACAAGAATTGTATGATACTTTGACCACTCGGCGATAAAAAAGCAAACAAGACGGAAAATATGGCTGAAATCGTGTTTTTGCGGGGGGGGGGGGAGTAAAATACAGCGCCTTATATATCAACAAAATAATGTCAATCCTTTTGAAATCTGTAACAATTGGATTGAATTGAACATGGTTTTACATGTTACAATACTCTTTTTAGGAAATATGAAAATTAAATTTCTGTCAGCGATTTTAATGATTTTATGCATAATTACCTGTGACCTGGCATGTTAAGTGATGATTTTCTAGGAAAATATTGTAGTTAGGTAATGTTATGCTTTTAATAACCACCGCTATACAAGCAACCCTTCTAAACACTATAGGCACTTCAGAAAGGCTGTTGCTTGCATTGGTCTGAAGTTAGAGCTATGCCGACAATGCCGTTTCAGGGCGGGGCCATATTGAAGACTTTTGTCCCGCTCCCGGTGCCGGATTCGGGTCTAGGCACATATGCCATGTTAACCGCCATGGTCATTTTACCCTAAACAAGTTGAGATTATCCCTGGTAAATGAAACGCATACGCAACCCTATACAGGACCTAGACTAAAGGTAATAAATTCAACTATGTTCAGAATGTATAAAAAAGTAGAGAAAAAGTTTTTTCTAAATTTTAAACTTACGCAAAATATTTGGCAACTTTAGTAAAAAGTAGATGCCTCGGATTGTTGTGAGAGGCAGAATTGATCAATTTGAGTATGATTTGAAACGAAACTCGTCGGGCAGACGGCGAATATATGAATATACAAAGAGAAAAATCTTGAAACTTTTTTACCGCCTGCTTAAAACTTCAGATAATTTGAGAGGACATTTGTCGCGCAACCTTTAAAATCTTTTAAAGTACGCTAGCTAATGAACCAAAGTTAACCGGATCATTAAAACGGCCACGTGCTATTGTACACCATTTTTACAATTGGCTGTATACATAGGGCTTAAATTAAGCAGTTTACTGTACACTATATGGCTATGGCATCTAAAATTAAATTTGAATTCCCAGCAGGATCCAATTTTCCAGTAACTTCACGCCACAATCAATTATACAATCTTACTTCTTTGCTGCATGGTACAGTTAATTTATCACAAAGACCATCTGCTTCCTTTTTATAATGCTCCACCAAATCTTGGAGGGTTGTAAACTCGATTCTTCTGCTGACAGAGAATCCTTGGTTGTTATCAAGATCTCGTATTCTGTAGTGCTTGACCACATCGCCATCACGAACTGACAGTGTATAATTGTAATCTTCATGCTCACTTTCTCTGATCAAGAATGCACCATGTCTGTTGGCAGGGGACAGAAGAAACTTCTGCGCTTCGGTACTGGAAATTTTGCCATAAAACCAACTAAAATACAAACATTTATGTATTAAGGATAGGAATGTACGCTGCATGTTTTTTATGCTTTTATAATGTCGCGGTTTTTTACCCTTTTAATTCCGATTCCGGGTCTGAATCCGGGTTATGCAGTATGCCAAAAGACAAGACTTATTTTACGGAAATGAGCTGGTAAATGTCAGTAAATACATCAATGGCAATGGCGATGATATCAATGAATGTTTACATGAAGAATTTTAAGGCATTTATCGAATTATTTGTTGTTAAAGTATCAAGTGAGCTTATAGTTGTAATATCCGTATTTTAGCGCGCAAGTATTATTTCTTGAACGTTGCGATACAAATACTTCAAACACTAAGTTTTGATAAGTTTTATTTAACTTCAAAGAAAGTCGTCAAGTATTAGCAGTAACTAACCAACTAACTAACTATTTTACATAAAATGCGCAAGCGTTCATATATGCTATGCGGGGCTAGATTTAGAATATGAAGTAATGTTTTATGAGGTCATTTGGCTGTCCATAAATACATAAGAGTGCGTCAGCAATGAATCAGTTTGAGTGTCTAGAATGTCCGATGTAGGAGGGATTTGCGTAGGCAGGAGCTATGTTATATTACAAGTTATGCGCTACAGTAGCCCCCCGCCAGTGCAGAAGTTAATAAATCAATATTAACGATAAACGACCAAACCATAACGGTCAGGGAAGTGAACGTGGCGACCAGAACGTGTTCGTCGAGCTTCAGGTTCCTCTGGAGTGGTGGTAGATTGTGGGGCATCAGGTGTTGTAAATGCAGGTTGGACCAATTCTGTATCGAGATGGGCACATTTCCAACGGTCGATGGAGATGCGGTCCGTGCGATTACCAAGGTCGACTTTAAAGTGTTTAAGTGTACGGGAAATCACTTTGAAGGGGCCATCGTATGGAGGCTGTAATGGTTTACGTACTGCATCGCGACGAATGAAGACATGAGTACAAGTCTGCAGATCTCTTGGGACATATGCAGTGGGAGGTGATGGGCGATTAGGTGGTGGGGTTAACTTATGAAGAGTACGTTTGAGACGATCAACATAGCAGGTAGGATCAAGGGAAGCTGGATTCGTGGGTTTAGAAAAGAATTCTCCGGGTAAGCATAGCGTGGTGCCCTAAACTCTTTCGGAGACACTGTGTCCAGATCAGCTTTCACAGCAGTTCGAATGCCCAAAAGAACCAGGGGTAGACGTTCACTCCAATGTGATGGATCGTTGGTGGCCTTCAATGAGGATTTGAGCTGGCGATGAAAACGCTCCATTCTGGTAGTTCCTAGGAAATTTGTTAATGAGGCAAAAACGAGCGATCCAGTTGGAGATAAATGCTTGTGCAACGGATTCAGCTGTGATGTCAGAGATAGGAATCGCTTCAGGCCAACGAGTAAAACGATCGATGCAGGCCAAGAGATACAAAAAACCGTTGGAAGGAGGCAAGGGTCCAACAAGGTCGATATGAACGTGGGAAAAGCGAGCAGAGGGAATCGCAAGGGTGGAAAGGGGTGCAGAAGTGTGACGATGAATCTTGCACCGTTGGCAGTGAAGACATGTGCGGGTCCATTGTCGTACATCGCGGTTGATGTTGGGCCAGACATATCGTTCAGTAATGAGACGCTGAGTTGCTTTTATACCAGGATGCGATAGTTTGTGGAGGGAGTTGAAAATGGAACGTCGAAAGCCTGGTGGAATAAATGGTCGTGGTTTACCAGTTGAAACGTCACAGGTAATAGTGCCGTTAGAGGTGGGTAGGGGATGGTCTTGAAGTGTAAATGGTGAAGAATTGGGATCCTTACGATAGCGCTTCAAATCTTTGTCAGTGCTTTGACTTAAGGCAATAGCTGAAAAGTCGATGCACTGGGCAGATGGAGTCAAGGTTGCAATGCGTGACAATGCGTCTGCCACGGGATTGTCAGGACCACGAACGTGACGAATGTCGGTTGTAAATTGAGCGATGTAATCCAAATGGCGAATTTCTCGAGGCGAGTGGCGGTTTAGAGGATGGTTGAGGGAATAAGTGAGTGGTTTGTGATCGGTGAGGGCAAAGAACTGGCGGCCTTCGAGGTGGTGTCGAAAATGACGTATAGAGAGGTAAACCGCGAGAAGTTCACGACCAAACGTACTGCATCGGGTTTCTGCTGGCTGGAGGCGTTTGGTGAAGAAACCGAGTGGTTGCCAAACGTGGTTGACTTTTTGCTGGAGAACTGCACCGACAGCAACATCTGAGGCATCTGTCATGAGGCTAAGTTCAGCATCAGGTTTCGGATGGAAGAGCAAAGTAGACTCAGCAAGGGCAGCCTTGATGTTGGCGAAAGTAGAGGTGGCAGTTTCCGTCCATTGAAAAGCGCTGGTGCGGGTTTTCTTGGAAGAACCAGTTGAGGCGAGCATGTCAGTGAGAGGTTGGATGAGTTCGGAGCATCGCGGTATGAAACGACGGTAGAAATTCACTAGGCTGAGAAATTCGCGAAGTTGGGTGAGCGAAGTAGGGAGAAGGAATTCCCGGATCGCAGTAACTTTAGACTCGAGGGGTTGGATGCCGTGTGCTGTGACTTTGTGTCCAAGAAACTCGAGGCTGGAAACACCAAAAACGCATTTAGCAGGATTAAGGACAACGCCATACTGTCTGAATCGGTCAAAAAGAAGACGGAGATGGACTTCGTGTTCCAGGGCATTGGTGCTGGCGACTAGGATGTCATCAATGTAAACATACACGAAATCGAGACCGCGAGTTACTTCGTCCATGAAGCGTTGGAATGTTTGGGCTGCGTTGCGGAGTCCAAAGGGCATTTTGGTGAATTCAAATAAACCAAATGGTGTAGTAATTGCCGTTTTGATGATGTCATCGTCTGCCATTGGAATTTGATGATACGCTCGGACGAGATCAATCTTAGAGAAGATCGTTGCACCGTGCAAGGTAGCGGAGAAATCGTGGAGGTGAGGCACGGGGTATCGATCGGGTATAGTGGCGTGATTAAGAGCACGATAGTCACCACAGGGACCAGGTTGCGATTTAGGAACCATGTGAAGTGGTGAAGCCCATGAACTGCTTGAGGGTCGAATGATACCGAGGTCCAGCATGTGCTGGAATTCATCCTTGGCAAGTTTGAGGCGGTTAGGTGGAAGGCGACGTAGGCGAGCTGAACAGGGTGGACCGCGGGTGACGACGTGGTGAGCAACGTTGTGTTTAACTGCGGTTTGCTTGGAAGTGGGTCGAAGGATGTCAGGATACTCGCTGAGAATCTTCGTAAATGGAGTTGTGGGCAAAGCAGCGTAAATGAGGTGTGGAGCTGGTACAGGCGAAGTGATACCGCTGACACGAAGATGGGTTTCAGCATCAATAAGACTGCGGTTTCGTAGATCAACGAGTAGGTTGAAATGTCGAAGAAAATCAGCGCCGAGAATGGCGTGTGTTACATCTGCGATGGTAAAAATCCAAGGAAAAGAGCGTCGAAGACCGAGGTTAAGTGTTAATGATCGGGTACCGTAGGTAGCGATTTTGGAGGAATTAGCTGCTTGAAGATCATAACCTTGTCGACTTCGACGGTCAGTTGATCGTGGAGGGAGAACGCTGACTTCTGCTCCAGTATCTATAAAAAATTGTTGTTTTGTGGTTATATCTGTTATGTAAAACAAACGGCTTTGTGGAGAGGCGCCAAACGATTCAGCCGCACTTATCGCCTGGCGTTGGCGTTTCCCGGAGGCGAAGGAGTAAAAGAGCAACGTGGAGCACATTTCTTTGCAGATGCTCCAAACTTGGTATGATACCAACAGATCGGGGCTCTGGGTTGCTGTTCTGGTTGGTGTTGTACCAGTTCCTGGTCGTCATACGGCGAGGGAGAGCGGTGTGGCCTGTGACGATGTTGGGAAGTAAGGGTTAAATTGAGATTGTTGATGGTAGTTGTTAGCTAGGAAACCATATCCCAAAGTTGACGATACTCGGTGGATGATGCTGAGCTATCTGTCGAGGTGGACGAGGCTGGTTGGGAAAGCACGGTGGACAGCGTAGAAGGACTGTGTGTAGGGGCAACTTCGAGGATTTTATCAGCCAATTTTGCCAAACTTTCCACGTCCAAATCGTCTTTGGTAGATGCCAATATAAGTTGAGCATTGGTAGGGAGTGTTGCAGGAATAGTTGCTTCATAATAGAAGGTTCTAATTGATTATCGCCAAGTAGTTGTTGCATACGACAAAAACGTTGGGTGGGTTTTCGATCGCCCAGCTGCTCGGCGTTGAGTAGTTGGTGTAAGCGCTGTTGATCGGACGCAGACGTGCGTTTAACCAGTTCTTTCTTTAGTTGAGTGTAGGGATTTTCCGCGGGTGGGTTGATCAGCAGGTCTCGAACTTCTTGTGCTACTTCAGGTTGAAGTGAACCAACAACATACGCGTATTTGGTCTTTTGTGAGGTAATATTCCGGGTTGTGAATTGAGCTTCTACTTGCGAAAACCAAAGAGCTGGGTCACTTGGCCAGTATGGCGGGAGTTTGATAGTGACGCTGGAAGTTACTTGTGGTGGGACTATTGAAGACTCCATGGCTTGAGAACCGGAGACAGACGAACTTTCTGGCTGTGAGTTTTCCGTAGGCATTTCTCGTCGGGGTCACCAATTTAGCGCGCAAGTATTATTTCTTGAACGTTGCGATACCAATACTTCAAACACTAAGTTTTGATAAGTTTTATTTAACTTCAAAGAAAGTCGTCAAGTATTAACAGTAACTAACCAACTAACTAACTATTTTACATAAAATGCGCAAGCGTTTATATATGCTATGCGGGGCTAGATTTAGAATATGAAGTAATGTTTTATGAGGTCATGTGGCTGCCTATAAATACATATGAGTGCGTCAGCAATGAGTCAGTTTGAGTGTCTAGAATGTCCGGTGTGGGAGTGGATTTGCATAGGCAGGAGCTATATTATATTACAAGTTATGCGCTACAGTATATTATTTTCATTCATATTATTGTTTACAGATATTGCCTGACCAATTTAGCTGATTTCGAGCAAACACAATCATGTAATGTGCACAAAATATTTTTATAAACCTACTTATCACCTTGATGTGAATGTTTTTATATCGTCGATCAAACTCATTATCAAAATAAGGTTAGTTTATTTTGTAGTGCATGTCATGATGAATTAAATTTAATTTTACCTTCGCTAAAAGATCGCGAGAATTTACTGGACATGCAACGCCAAATCGCCAGTCGTATTTTCTTCAACATATACTCGTCTTGTCTTATAAGTTATACAGCAAACAACAAACGTGGTAACAATTAACAAACCTTTGTTAAAATTATGACATTAAACATATTTCATAAATATCTTAATGGCCATAAAAACCCGTTTCAGTTCTATTTTATTATCGTTACTTTGTTCCTTATTTCTTCCACGCACTGTCCAGGGGCGGATCCAGCTTAAAATCTGACTGTAGCGAAATCCTAGGTCCCGCATAACTAGGGGGGTCCGGGGGCATCCCCCCCCGGAAAATTTTTGAAATTTGAAGCCCGGAAATGGCATTTCTGACGTTCTGAGCACTGCATTATGCCATAAAATATGGCCTTAACCAGGCCATATTTTAGGCAAAAAATGGCAAAAAAGCACTTTATTAACTGAAAAAATTCAAACAGCATATGATGCAGCAGTAAATGTTTATTTGTAAACCATGTTCAAACAGTATAATGAAGGAAGTTAGATGAATGTTCATTTGTAAACCATGTTGAAACAGCAGGACGAAGGAAGGCATATAAACGTACATACAAAACGTTTTGAGCAATGACCCTCAGTATCCTTCAGTATTAATTTTCTCAAAACGTTGAGTCTGGCTGTTGTATTATATAGGTAGTGGAACTTTTATGGCATTCTGATGTTATTATCCACTACCAACACTGGTCAGCCTGGCCACATGTTAAAGCTTAAGATAGATAGATTACTTAGATTATCTACCTAACCAGATATATGATCTTAGGACACTGGCTGAAATGGCGGCATTGATTATGTAACATATTAGGCTTCGTTCAGCAACACTGACATGATTATAAGGCAAATTTTCATTTTACCCAGCTGATATCATGGGCATCAAGCTCTACATATATGCTGCTATGCTGCCTGGGAAGACATGCTCAGAACATAATAGTTAGCCATTAAAATAATCACTTTTAACCATCAAGCTGCAATATGCCTTGCTCATGCCAAATGATATTACTTATCAAGGGGGGTATTGGCCACTGATGCTGATCGCATAGCATTTAAATGGCAGAAGCTGGCTCATGATATATTAGATGTATTCTTGATACTGTAGGTTATATAAACCATTCTAAACTTTGTTAACACATACATGCCTTATGTTTAAACAGAGCATCCCTCCACACCTTTATAAACAAGAGGACATGCCTTTAACTCACTACATGAGTAACTTCTTTGGTGTCATACAGAGTAATAAAAACAAAGTAAGGCAAATTAGGTAGCATTGCACCTTAATAGGTTAAATTAGTAAGGCTGAGTGGAAATATAAAAAGTATAAGTTGCTGTTATAAATAACAGATTTATTAAATGTGTACCAGTGAATTTTATCATATATTGAGGGTTAGTCTTTGATTTATATATTCCCCTTAGCATAGGGAATATATCTATCAATATTCTTCTATATTATAGTGATTGAAATGACAGAGTTTAGATAAATTTGTGATGAGAACTCACGCTAATGTTCGTATGTCCCGACAAGGCTTATAGTACACTGTATCAAAAATTTTATTGAGCATGTGCACAGCACAGTTAGGCCAGCCATTTTTATATATTTAAATTTATGTAGGAATATAATATATCATTGTGAATGCAAATTAATAAATAATAGTATTCACGTGAACTCAAGCAAGAACTTGACCGACAAGAGATACATATTAATATATTCACGAGGCAACTGGCCTACCTGACAGGAAAGTGATTACACGCTCGCAATTGCTGGGTGACAGGGAACTGCAACTGGGCAAGATAACACACGAACACTTCACGTTCGATGCCACGCTTTGCTTTGTAATCGGCAGACAATGTCTCTTGACACAAACGCTTGATCTCTGACAGCTTTTTTGCTTTCTCGAAGAAAGATACTTGCTCGTTAAGCGTACAATTCAGGCGGTCTAATATAGCATTGGACGCCATCGTTGCAAATCAAGCTAAAGGATTTTGTACTTGCCATCATATATCATCGTTCACATAACGCAGCATAAGATTGTGCAACTGTATCTGACTGTAGCGAACTCTAGCCACTATAGCAAAAATGCGTTATTTTGATTGGTTAGATACAGTCTGACTATAGCAAATACCCCCCGCTGACTGTTGCAAAACTCATTGGAACCACCGCTGACTGTAGCAAAATCACCAAGATTTTGATCGCAGGCTTCCAACGAAACGTCATGACGTCCATCTAAATGATGTTATTTAATGAAAGGCGAATGCCTAAAAAGCAGGCCTATTTGCGGGCTTTAAGGTCACTGGAAATCCCAGGAAAGCGACGAAACAATTTCATAGACAACCTACTTCAAAAATTAGAATATAATAAGATCCAAAAATGATGGGAAAATGATAAAATTGGAATAAATAAGTATGAATAATTATTTCCAGAATTAATTATGTAGAAAATAATTTTCGGAAAAGATTCTTCCGAAAAAAATCTGACTGTAGCATTTGCTACAGTTGCAATAGTCTAGATCCGCCCCTGATGTGCTGTCATATTTCATGTGATTTCTCTGACTAGTAACGTAGAGAGGTAGTGTTACTGCTCTTTGCAATCAACCGTGCCGCGCGCCGAATTTTTAACGTTGTTTACTATCACTCAACGTGACGTTGATGTCTACTCGACGTTACGTTTGCTTAAGTCAACGTTACGTTTGCACCAGTGAACTCTGGTTAGCACAGATCTACGTTTTTCGATTTACGCATACATCCGCACACAATTTAGAGCTTTTTAGCAATAATGGTTTGTTTACGTTTCAAACGTAATTAACGTTTCAAGTGTTTGGCCAATGTCAATGATATTGAACCGTTTGAAACATACAACGGTTATTATTCATTACGTATATTTGATGTTTTGTTCGATTAGTAATCTCGTTTGTACAATTTCATCCTTTAAATCCCTAAAATTCAGCTACTGAGACTAAATAATTGTTTATATAAAGTATACGCTTCCAAAATAAATATTCTTCGTATTTTTCAACGATTCAATTTCATTGGCCAAATGGGCGTGACAATCTTTAATAATAAAGGTGAACAGACGCGAACATTTTTGTACGAGACCAATGATGAGACCAATTCCATTTTTATGAAATAAAGTCCTAGTATAAATTTTAATATGCCATTAAATGAGCGCGGTCGAACATTTGAAAGCGGTAAAGCTCTATCAAACGACTTAAGAAGAAGCATTATCGACGAAGTTGTATCAGCTGGAGGGAATATTGTCACGGGTTATTTTCCAGGAACATACCAGGCAGTTGCGACAAAATTCCGCGTAGCCAGAAGCACCGTCAGAAAAGTGTGGAAAAATTTTTGTGATGACTACGTTGAAACAGCGATGCCAAGTGGTGGTCCAAATCGCAACCGTGACAAGCTGACAGGTGAAGATCTCGAATTAATTGAAGCTTTAAAAGTTGAACGAGGATCGGTCTCTTTAAGCGAAATTTGCGAAGAACTCGCAGCTCTGGGTTTACACGAGAACATTTCAGCAAGCACTATCAGTAGAGCAATAAAAAACAAGATGCCTTCTGGTAAGCGATATTCGAGAAAAAAAATTACACATTTAGCCAAAGAAAGGTTTACTCCTGAAAACATGCTTTACACCCAGCTATTCATAAATTACGTGAGCAGCAAAGATCCCTATACCCTAAAATTCTTTGATGAAGCTGGTGTTAGAATTCCTGAGGTTGGGACTAGACTATACGGACATTCACCAGTCGGCGAACGGTGCGTGGAAGTAACACGCAAATGCCCAAGTCCCAACCACACTCTAAATGCATTAACATCGTTGTATGATGGAGTGGCCTATTTTAGCATTTTGGACGGACCAACAAATACAGCTGAATTCTTAAATTTCTTTGATGAGGTTTGTCAGAGTACATCACCGACAACAGAAAGACCATTACTAGAGATCGGAGACACCGTAATCATGGATAATTTAAGTTGCCATCATTTTGAAGGCGGGGAAATCTTAGAGGACATTTTCAATGAGATGGGTATAGAACTGCTTTACACACCGGTATATTCGCCCGACCTTAATCCTGTCGAACATGTTTTTGCCAAAGTTAAAAATGCTTTGAATTTCGATCTCCTTCCTGTAGTACATTATGACATTAAGATGGCCATTTATGAAGCAAATGGATTAATAAGTTCAAGTGATGTACATGGATTTTATAAGAACACGGATTACTTATTTGTATAGCTTATTTTTATATTGAAACAGGTCTTTTGTCTATCCTGTATCACTTTATTTAATATACCAACGTTCTGCATGTACAAATATGAATTATCGAACACATCTTAAAAGTCTATCGACTGTACTCTAATGTTTTCATTGATATTAATACAACTATGCGATACCAAAATGAAATTTGTAATTTGTAATACAAAATAATATGAAGTCTAATTGTTTCACACGTAAAAACAAACATTAAGAGAGCTAAAAAATATTTTTTTAATTTTTGTACTTCAAACAGTGACATTTTATTTCAACGTTGAGTTCGACACTAAAATAGATTTAAGATACTTTATGCATTAAGTTTATAGATAAAGATACTTTATAATGTGTGTTTTTTTTATGTGCTGTCGCTCCAGCATCACATACAGTAATGCGACAGAACCTGTCGCTCTAAAATGTTAGGTCGCACCTAATTCATTTGTCTAATTTACAGTAATTCACGTCAAACCTACTCTGACATTAAGACAGCGCGCTAGGAGAGCGTCGTTTGACTCGGGCCTTTTATAAGTATTATAGTTCTCACCTTGTTTTGACGTGTGAAATGTACCGATTGCATGCCAATTACATATTAGCTAATGAGTATGTTTACTGTGTAAGATACAGTATTGAAACGTTTTACAGTAGGTATTAAGGCTAAATAAGGAGAATTCGGTTATCTTTAATCGAGTTTAATGAATTATATATAACAAGTAAAATAGTATGCGCACACTGCATGTGTGCATGGTTCACCTAACAATATGTGAACTACATTTAGTATATAGCATCCGTTGACTGTTGAGCGTCTTCAATAATACATTCATGGGGTGGAATAAATGTAAAAAAATCATTTTGTAAGGCGCTGATGAGAAACCACATTCTCCTTTTTATTATTTGAACAATTATACATTTATACATTGGGTTGTATTACCTGCATGTACATGGTAAACAACAATTCAAATTGTTACTTACGCAGCAGATTTAGTTTGTCAGCATTAAAAGTACGTTTTAGTTCTTTCGGTGGAGTGTCATTAAAGCCATCGCTGCCGCCTCTTCAGAAATTTCAGGTACAAGGTTGACTTCACTTGAAACGTTTGTCATACCAGTAGATGTGTCTGCAGTACTATTTGCTGATTTGGCTTGCGAACCCGTCGCAGTATCGCTTGTTGATTTGGCTTGCGAACTTGTTGCTGAACTGCTGGTGACAGTAATAGCTTGGCCACCATAATACTGGTTATAATAAGGTGGCAGTTGTGACGGTAGAAAGTGTGCAGGATTGTAGTAATCAAAGTTTGGCCAAGAGAACATCGGCATAGGCATTGCAGCCGGATTTACAACGTTTGGGTGAAAATAATTAGGGTCGAAACCACGATGCTTGCCCTGTAGACTAGCCTGTATGGCCAATTCTATTTGATTCTCTTCTTCCTGAGCAGTATTTGGCATGCATCTTGACAAGTCCGATGAAGGCTTTGAGTCAACCTCAGGTATAAAATCATCGCTTTCTTCAGGCTCTGAATCCGATGAGACTTTAGACGCACTAGGAAAATTAATGCCATGTTCATGTAACGCATTTTTAGCTGGATTACCTTTACGTTTTTTAGAACGATTAATTGCTTTTTCGCAACCACATTCTTTGTAATCTTGGGTAGCTTTCTTCAAGACGTTCTTGATTGATTGCTTTCCAGGTATTTTGCCATTCATATGCTTTTTACAATAATTTTCAATAAGTAATGTATGTTTTCGAAGTAAGTTCCAGTCAAGGATTCCGTGCCCATTCGTATAATCACCTTTATGGTTCTCGACTAGGTTGTTCTCAATTTGTTTAGTTTTAGATTTTTGCACAGTCTGAAAAGACAAAGTTCGCCTTTTCAATTCTTCTTCGGCTTCTGAAACCAGTTTTTGTTGTTTAGAGCTTTCCTGATCAAGGCGCCGTCTATTGACTTGACCTGGATGACGCTTTTCAAGTCCGCAAGAGAATACGTCGGTACATTTTGGTAATGTACACTTTTTTTGGGAGTGACCCAATCGAAGATGACAGTTGCCGCACGTTTTCACATCGGCGTCACCAGCAGCTGCCCTTGCAGATTCTATTCGCTCGAGTGTTTCGTCCCTTTCATGCTGCATTTGTTCTAACTTAGCTCTTGCAAGATCAACTTTTGTTCGTGCATTATCAACGTACCTTTCAAGGGCGCTCATCGTTGAATCGTCATCTCGAGACGCATCGCCTCGAGACGAATCGCTTTTAGTTACTTTGGACTTATCGTCAGGACACGCATCTTCTTTAGAATTGGCCAGTTCTGCGTCTCTGGACGTGAATTTGAGGGAACGAGGCTTTAATCCAACTGCTACAAGCCCATGTTTGGTTTTTACTTTTCGTTTTTTGTCAGCAGGTGATTGTTTCAATGCGCACGGCGAATCAAGCTCTGATATACGAAGCTGGATTCTTCGCATATTTCTCTCTTCAAGAAACGTAGCTTGTTGCAACATTTCTTCAAAATTTAATTTATCTTCTTCAGTCAAGTTAATGTAATCGCCCTCGTCATCTCTAAATCTAATTCGGATTGTTTCTGCTGTGATAGATGTAAACCCTGGACAGTGTTTTTTAATATCATCGACAAGATCATAAAACGAATACGTACTTGTGTCAATAATTCGGAACATTTTGATGAATTTCCCAGGACTATATTCTACCTTGAACTGATAGTTCGCCATAACATTTACAGTAACTTGAAACAAGCAAACGAAAATACGAACATTGGAAGTGCTAGTGAGGTTTGGTGAGGGCGTGTTTTGTGTTGTCTCCTGATAGGTTAGTTGTCAACAAGGCGGAAGCTGTTATTCACTGTAATAATTACGTACTCTACCATAGGCGGCCCAATTCAGTGTGTAGTTTCATATAGAGATCAGTGCGCACGTAAACACACTTCGTAGTTTATATCATAAACTACGAAGTGTGTTTACGTGCGCACTGATCTCTATATGAAACTACACACTGAATTGGGCCGCCTATGACTCTACTGCATATTTAATTTGTATTATCACTGAAACTACACTGCAGCTAAATTGCAATGTGTTCGTACTTCTTAGCGAAAAATTAGTTTACAAACGTCAAGTTGGGCAAACGTAACGTTCACTTAAGCAAACGTAACGTTCACTTAAGCAAACGTAACGTCGAGTAGACATCAACGTCACGTTGAGTGATAGTAAACAACGTTAAAAATTCGGCGCGCGGCGCGGTTGATTGCAAAGAGCAGTAGGTGATAAATTTCAAGATGTTCGCTCATAAATACTTTTAGGTACTGCTGTCAACAACATACCACACGTGAACAGTTTTTTTCACCGAGAAAAGGACAAAATGAATCCGAATCGGTAAACATTGACAAAATATCACTGCTCTACATGTCATGTTTACTACTTAAATTTGATAGTTAACGAGCCCAACACAGTGCAATAGACCTTAGAAGTGCGTTACGCGGTATTCAATGCATAAAAGGTAACATTTACCCACATGTTTCCCACATTACATTGCAATTCATTGTTTAAAGAACCAACACGAATTACTACTCAATCTCAAACACTCATTGATCTGGCTTTTAGTAAACGGCCTGAAACTATTAGTAAATCTGGTGTCGATTATGTTAGTATGAGTGACCACAGTTTGATTTACATTCATAGAAAAATATCTATCCCCCGCAGTCTAAAATAATAAATACTCGCCAGTTTGGACGTTATGGTCTAAAGCTATATAAACAGGATTTATCCAAAATCCTTGAAACCAACCTTAAGACGATGACCAGCAAACATGCTTTGGGAGGAATGGTAAAAAAATTTTTATTAGTGGTACTATTAGTGATATCATAATGATGCGTTGAACTAGTGTAGAAAAGATCCCAAAACAATGTGGAAAACTATCAACCAGTTAACAAATAAAAAATCTAACATCAATGAATTGATAATTAACCAACAAGTCGTAACAAAGCCAGAGGAAATAGCCGATTCGTTGAATACTTATTTTAATCAGATTTGTACTGTTTTGGCAAAAGATCTACCGAAAGGTAATAACACATTTGAAACGTATGTCGTCCCCACCGATAAAATGAATACTTCTAACTAGACATGACCGAATATCGCCGAAACTTTTAAAAAGGTATAGCGCCGACATAATTGCCGAGTCCCTCACTGTTATTTTTAATAAGTGACAGAAACTGGCATCTTTCCTGATGATTTAAAGTGGCATGCATATCCCCCATACATAAGAGAGAAAGTAAAACAGAATGTAGCAACTACAGACCAATGTCTGTCATATCTGTCGTTGCTAAAGTATTTGAAAAACTAATTTCGGGTCAACTTATGGAGTATCTAGAAACTGTCAAATAGTCAAGCCGGTTTTAGGAAGAGAAGTTCGACTGTAACGTCTCTCCTAACTAATACGAGTCAGTGGTATATATAATATGGATAAGGGGCTTTTAAATGGCGTCATATTTTTTGACTTGAGAAAGGCCTTTGATTGTGTGGAACATGCCATTTTGATATAAAAATCAAAAACGTTTGGCTGTGTTAGTAATGCTTGAAATTGGTTCAAATCATATTTAACGAATAGAAAACAGATGTGCATAGTTTACCAAACAACATCAAAATGTTTTCTTGCGGAGTACCACAAGGCTATAATCCTAGGACAATATTGTTTCTGCTATACGTGAATGATTTGCCAAATTGTTTACTGAAATCAACAACTGCCAGCATGTTTGTATATGACACTAATCTGACAGCGAGTGGTAATACATCACCTGAGTTGTACAACAAATTAGATAATGATTTAGAAAATATGCATCAATGGTTGTTGGCTAACAAATTAACACTTAATACGAGTAAAACTGAATACATGATTGCTGGTTCCAGGCAGAGACTAGGCAAACTAGATGATGAAGCAGATATTAAATTGGGGATAATAAAATTAAAAAGATTTCGGAAACAAAAACTATAGATGTTATTGTCGATGACCAACTTAAAAATGGAATTCATATATAAATACGGTTGTCACCAAAGTATCAAGGGGTATAGGAATGATTCGACGAATAAAAACTTCTGTACTCCAGTCAACCCTCATTTCTGTATACAATTCAATTATCTTGCCTCACTTTGACTATTGCAGCCTTGTTTGGGATATAGGCATAGGAAATGCATATTAGCTTGAAAGACTTCAAAAACTGCAAAACAGGCTGCACGGATCATAACTGGTAAATGCTGTCAGATCTAGGGATATATTGAAAGAATTATGCTGGCGGCCATTGATAGAAAGATAGGCTAATAATAAGGTGATATTTATGCATAAAGTTACGAATGGTGGATACTTAGAAAATATATCTAACTCGTCCGTCGTAAAAAATAATTATAATTATAATTTACGCAATAATAATTAACAATTATTCGCCGAAGGCGAGGTGATTATCGACTTCGTCTCGGTGAATATTCCCCGAAAATCACCGAGCCTGAGGTGCATAATTGTTTTAGTATTTTTACAGAAGTTGTTTTAATTTTGTTTATTTCTATGTCCGTAATTTGTACAAAACGGCGGCTAGTCGCCATTTTGTAAACTTGTTTTTACTGTTATATTCACCTGTAGGTGAATATAAAGGAATGTCACGTCCTATTGGACCAATCACAACGTCGGATTTCTTATGTTCACTTGCGTAAAAATACTAATATCGATTATACACTTGAAAAGCGCCTAAATCCGACGTATCAGCTATTCAGGTACAAAAACTTAGAATGAGTTACCAGTAGAACTAAAAATCAAATGTTTGTCATTAAACGAATTTAAAACCTTGCTTCGGGATCGATCTCGATCAAAATGATACTTAATTAAGTCTTAACATATTATGTGGTGTTCTGAGTATATGTAATGTGTAATTTGTATTTGTAACTTGTTAGTATATACTAATTGTAATTATCTAAATTGTTTCTGTAAATATGTATTGTACAACAGCTCCTTGGAAAACAGCCTCTAAGGGAAGTGTTCATTTAGGTAAGCGTTCATTAATAATAGACTTCAATGAACATCGATCATTCGATATAGATACTCATGGAAAGCTCCATTCTCTGGCAGTCTGGATAAGAAATTTCAAGTGTTTACGTTTTTATACTCTTATTAACCTTGGTAATTCAGCTGTATAAATTTAGTTAGAAAAGCTGTTTATGAAATAAGAATAACAAGTAATAGTGTAATATCTACTTACTCTTCAGCTTCGAGAGTGTTGACTTCGGCTACATGGTTGCTAGGAATGTAACCTTCCTGTTGGCTCGATCGTGATTTCGCCTGGCACCAATCGAGCGCGGTATTCTCTGGCTTTACTTCCAAATAGTCGCCTTTTTTGAACGTCAAATCTTCCGACGTTCGAGCATCGTAGTCGAAGAGAGCCACAAACAGACGTACGTCGCTTTTAGGTGGCTGTTGTGTCTGGTGAATGACTGGCTCGTAGGTCGAAGAATCATTATTCGTCGAAACGTGGGCTCGTGCAGGCGCCGCGTCTCGTTGTTTTGCCGTCTTCTTCTTTCCAGTACAATTTCCCATAGATTATACCGTGTTGTTGTCGAGCATAAATCATAGAAAACGATAGCTTTTTGGTTAAAAATATAGTTACGTACTGCAAACAGGAGTCACGCAGCAAGGCATTCTTTAACTATACCACACGCTCCGTGGAGCGTTAAGTCGCCGAGACTATAAAATTATAATATAACTTTGATGCTTCTAAATAGACCATGATCTTCATCATTCAACTTCATCAAGAATTACCAGTGTAATAAGTGTCTTTATATTGCAAAAAAAAACAAATTTAAATTGCTGCAGCATCGTGTAGCATTGCTTCAAATGAATTTCCCAATCTGAAATAACCAAATTAGTTATGCTTGGTGCACATACTTGTAAATGAATATGATTTTTTTTTACCAATAATAGTTTTTGCTTCGTTGCTTTTTTTAGTTTCGAAAATTAAAAAAATTAAAGTTATTCCCAAAGGTAATGAACTCAGCGATGAGCAGACTAGTAAGAATGTGCTTGGCTTAGCCAGGGTATGCTGAACATTGACTCAAGAATTTTTAAAAATATTCGTGTCATATATGGAGTTTACCCCAGGGAACCGAACTTACCGAAGGGCATTGTCATGAAAAGTTAATTTTCATCTCAAATAAGATTATGCGAGAATAAACCATTAAGACACTTTATATCTTGTCTTGTTCTCGAGATATTCATATTTTACTGTATCGTAGACAGTAAGATTAGTAAATTATGTATCCTCGGTAATAATTTCATGTTCGAACATAAATCTTAATTTCTAATCCTAACCCTAACCAACGTTTTATTTGTCATATTTTAACTTTGGTGGATTGAAGATTTAAAGATTTGATCAGATTTAGGACTTGGATTAACATTTAATTTCGCGTACTGAGAACATGGAAATATTACCTAATCCTCGTTGTGCCCATGCCCCACCAGACCAACCGTAGGCCATTAGATAATTTGGAAATATGATATCCTAATTCCCCCACTATATGGTTTTTGTTTTTGTTTTAATTTCTTTCTTCATCGATGTCAGAAGTTAGTGAAGCACTCATGAACAATACCGCTAGCATTGCCGTGTGGGCTCAGATCAATACGTCGTTTAAACTCATTTTCAATCAAAATATCTCGGAAAACGCACGTTTTACATCTATACTAAAGCATCCAAAACGGTTCTACATGAAAAGATTTTAGATTTAAATATTAGAGGTATCCTATAACGCATCCTTTAGTTACCTCACGAACCATGCATTTTGACAAAATCCATGTCATTCAATTCGGTATTTTCGTTAATAAAAGTCTATAGAATGTGCACGAAACACTGTTCTTTTATGATCATGGAAAAAGTCGACCTTCAACTCCCATGTTAGATTTTCGAACGTTGGTCGGTCTATGGGGGCGTGTGCCCAACATTCTAACATGATAGCGTAGAGTTTTTCGGGAGTTTTAGAGGGTTTCGGCATCCTGTAACTTTCTTCTTCAATCTTTCGTAACACCTGAAAAATTAGTATAGTCAAGGACAACTGCTTTTGTGAGCTTTGTCAAAATTATTTGATGTGAAAATATCCCATTTTTGAAGTCACAATGCGTAGCTCAGTTTTTTTTAGTTACATAACTTATTCATAGTCCCGAAATGGCATGCCATTTTGCACTGTTATGTCAGTAGAATGATATTGATATTTGGAGATGAAATAAAGTCAAGAAAGACAAACAACAAATGATCTAGTACACTAAAAGTACCAAAATTTGTTACATTTTGTTTCATTATTAAGAAACATTCATTTGATAAAACGACATACCTCATGAGTGGACATTCCTGGGTAAGGAATTCTTCCGAATGTCGTTATTTCAGTCAGCAAAATACCAAACGACCACACATCGGACTTTATTGAGAATTTATTACACAAGCAAGCTTCTGGTGCAGTCCACTTGATTGGAAACCTAGCACCTTCGTGGGCCACGTACTCATCATCGACATACCGCCTTGATAGACCGAAATCGGCGATCTTTATGAGCAAGCCATTGCCGACTAAGACATTTCTTGCGGCCAAGTCACGATGGACGTAGCCGTGCGACTCCAAGAACGCCATTCCTTCTGCCACTTGAGTCGAGATGTCGATCATTTTTGTTATATCCAGAACTTTTCGTCCTTCTCCGCGAAGGAATTCCAACAAACTGCCTTTCGTCATTAGTTCGGTGACGATGTAAATTGGCTCTTCGCGGGAGCATACCGCGTACAATTGAACTAATTTCGGATGGATAAGTTTTTTCATTATCTCGGCCTCTTCCAAGAATGCCTCAGGCTGCACGGTTTCTTCTCGAAGGATTTTAATCGCAACTTTTACCTTGTCATTCCATAAACCTTCCCAGACCTCGCCAAAATTCCCCGCTCCAAGCTTTTTTAGGAATTTAAGCGCACTTTTGTCTATTTCCGATTTATCAGCCATGTTGTAAGACAGACCGACTGTTGGTGGTTTTTCCACCTGGAATTATAAGAGTTATTAGGTATTGCAATTTTGCCAGAATGATCTTATTTTATTATTACAATTTTTCTATGGCAAGCACAAACAGTAGCCCTCCCCCACACACGTGTGTGCGATGTTCTAAAATAAACAGAAATGTGGAGATATACAGAAACTAAAACAGTGGCTTAAACTCATAGTCAGCTAAAACAGCTTTGAAAGAGCGGCTCCATAAGGAAAAGTTAAAAGTCAATTAGACTCACCTTGATGCATGGCAGTTTTAAATTAAAGCAAACACCGTCAGCTTTGTTTTTATAATAATGCTCGACCAAATCTTGGAGCGTCGCAAACTCCCCTCCTTTGGTCATAAAAAACCCTTTGCTGTTGTCAAGTACTTTTATTCTGTAGTTCTGGACCTCGTCACCAACACGAACTGACAGTACATATTTGTCATCCACATTTTCCCTTTCTCTGATCAAGAAGGCACCATCTTTGTTGACAGGGCATAGAAGATGTTTCATTGCTTCTTCACGAGAAATTCCACCATAAAACCAACTAAAATAAAGCACAATAAAAAAGTCAAGAGAAGAAATCAAGTTACTCTGCTGGTAGCGGAGTTTTTTACTCTGCTTCGGCCGCTTAGAACGCCAGCTTTAAAATTCGCTCAGTTTACGTTTTTTTTCTATAGTCTTCGTGTCGCCACCTACCCATGCGCACAGATTCTGTGATTGGCTGATCGAGACAATAAAAGACAATAATATAAAATCATAGAAATCAGTATATTTCTAAAGAACGAATCATAAACACTGATCACGATTGTTTCCGGAGTGTTCATGTTATGTGGGGTACAGTCGTTCTTTTTTTATCATTTTTTCTGAATAAATTTACGAAAAAATGTCGATCCAATCAAATTTCATGTTACATAAATTGTTCCGGACTGACGTCATGATGAGGAAAGGCTTTTCAGTTTCCAATTCCATGTTCTCAGTATGGCGAATATAAATCGTAATCCAAGCCCTAATTCTGACCCTAACTAACGTTTTATTTGACATGTTTTAACTTTGATGGTTGATCATGAAGATTTAAACATTTGAGATTAGATGTAGGGCTTGGATTGAGGGACCCAGTTTCCTTTCTTAAATCCACTTTCACCTTCGTCTCAATGCTGCTGACTAAGTGCACACTTTGTGTGATTGCCAAAGTTTTATATATGCAAGCACATATATTACAGTCATGGCGAGAGGTAGGTTTTCAAGATGGCGGCTGTTTTTCAAGATTCTTTTAAAACGTGAACGAACGAATCAACAACCAAACGTTTATATCATTGCTAAAGCTCACCTTGAACCTAACCACGATTTAGGAATGCTATAAATGTCTTGTTGTCGTACCATTTTGAAAACCTACCTCTCGTCCTTCCCCTTTAGCCATAACCAGGATATTACACGGTGGCGCGAAGATATGAATATTATTTTCGAGTGGTGAAAACAATATTATTTTCAAGACGAGAAAATAATATTCATATCTTCAAGCTACCGTGTAATGTTCTTTTTATTATATGGTCAGAGGTCGGGACAAGCGAACAGAGAACATGTAAATCCCACGGGAAAACACACGCGATTTTCACGCGTTACATTTTTTTTCATACCTTCACTTGTGAAAATATGAAAAATACGAGTGTTTTAGTTTACGGTAAAACACCCATAACCATGTAATAATTAACAAATATAAAGCATTTTCCGTGTCGATATACTTATATCAACACGAGTCGAATTGGGAAAACGAGAAATTGTGTGGAAATACGACGCCCAAAGGGCGGAGTTTGCTTTATAATATAGCAATGTCAAAAGCCCGAAGGATACGAAAAACTTCCGTGTTTACAAGTGGCGGGAAATTTTCCGTGTTTACATTGAGTTATGTAAACACGGCTCTTAACCAATCAGCGTTCAGGATTCACAAATGCAATATTATAATATATAATATCAATTTAGTAAGGTATCTAATTACTCTTCAGCTTCGAGACTATTTGCTTCGGCCACATAGTTTCCGGGAAAGTATCCTTCTTCTTGGGTCGATTGCAACTTCCCTCGCCACCAATCGTACGCAGTATTCTCTGCCTTCTCTACATCCATATAGTCGCCTTTTTTGAACGTCAAATCTTCCGACGTTCGAGCATCGTAGTCGAAGAGAGCCACAAACACACGTACGTCGCGTTCGACTTGATTGTTCAGTGACGACGAGTGGACTCTTGTTTCACTTGCGGCGAACGACTGTTTCGTCTGAAGACTGACAAATGGCAATGTCGCATATTCATTATCCGACGTAATATCGGCTTCGGGGGAACGTCTTTGAAACATCTCTGTACCCCATGGCTCCTTCTTTTCACAACAATTTCCCATAGATTTCCGTCTGACTGAGTTCTACATCTGATGCTCAATATATGTATTTGTAAATTGAGTCGTACTGTTGCGATCGGTTACACAGTGTTCACACGGGTAACACGTTACGACACGACTCTACTTTGGAATTTGAATTATGTTTGTGATTTTGAACTTAGGAAAGCAAGATCCTTACATGAGGCAATAAAAAAGAATCGAAAATTTCGTTTTAGTTGCACTAAAATTACAAACAATGTTGACTAGGAAGACATTGTGCAATATTCCACATAACGATTGATATGATACCGGTATTCCACGGCATATTTTTGCAAGGGAAGCCTCTTTTATATGGATTAGCTTTATCTACACTTTGTCTGACTTGCGGGAGTCCCATTTTTTACGAGCTCCTTTACGAAAGTATACTTGTATATATTAAAATATCATAAGTCTGCCTTTGCTAGCAACGTTTTTTCCTCCTTGTAACAAGTACTTGTTTAGTTGATCTGAAAACACGGAAAAGTACAGGCACTAGTTGTCAAATGGAAATCATTTTTTCGATCCAAATTATCAAATTTCTCATGAAATATAATTTACCTTGTTTCTAAATTTCTAGCAGGCTTATAATTTTCTTTATTAAAGACAGTTACTAAGTTTCAGCAAGTTTCACAAAGGAAAACAAAAGATATAAGTTATTAACAACAGCAAAATGGATTTCTATTTGGTAGCTAGTTCCAGGCCTTTTACTCAGGGTAAGATCAGCTAGTGTGTAGACGTTACTTTTTTCACCATGCGAGGGAAATAAAACGTGATGCATCTTTGGCATTACACACAGAATTTTCTTGAAGCGAGATAGCCGTGAAAATGTTTCTCAATTCGTTGTTGCTCTAGCCTGGCCCTCGCGGGATTCTAGTTGTGTTTGCATCACTATATAAACCCATTCTCCGCCTGTGTTCTGCACTTGACGCCACTCAGCATCTTCAGAATTACCAACATGTCCGTATACGTTTTGTAATAGCAGTAACAGTAAATAATAATGTAAATACTGAACATTTAATCTTTATGGCGCCAAGCGGACACTTGATAAAATACTTTAATACGTCATAGTATATAGCACAGCTCACACAGACCGGACGCGATTTGACAACGCGATGCAAATTTTCTATTTTCAACGTTCTTTATCTCTAATCAATATCCATTTTTCTCCAATTTTCAAAACGACCTGAGCAATTTAAGCTATTTGGTGAACATATCTTGCAAAATTTCATTCCGTTAATTGTTTTATTTTGTTTTGAAAATTGAAAAATCGCATCGCTTTGGGAAATCGCCTTTGGTCTGTGTAGGCCTTGACTCGCTTACCCATGCTGGGCGGTCACCTCTATTCTCGTTTCATGCACTTAGATTCGAAATGTTTTCTATTCGGCTGAGCGCAGGAAAAGAGAGACTAGAATGTTTGGTCGGCTGCTATGTTATTTTGTTCTTTAAAGAGCACAAGCAGTCTTTCGAGCGGTGTGTTTTTATGCTCTTTTAATTGAAAAACTAGGAATGTTAATTAGCATCACTCGAAGAATCACATCTGCCTATTCGCCAGCAGTACATTTCTACACGAATATGCTTCAATCTACGGTCATGTGAAGTTGCGATAAACTCTGCTCGTTTGAAATTAAAATATTTCTCGGTTTGTGAAATAAAAATTCGCCCAGTTCACAGGGTTTTTTCTTTTTCCGTGACAGAGGTTGGCGCAGCGCTCATGGACGATACAGGTTAGCTTGTCGTTTTCTAAATCAATTCAAACAAAATAAATGGGTAAAGCCCCCTCCCCCGCCCATGGGCTCCCAGACCCGGCAGCTTAATTAAAGATATGCTGTGAGCCATCGAATATAAGTTTAATAAATAAGCAATATGCCTGGTCCACATGCTTTGTGTACATTTGCTACCATTCTTGAAGATCTGGCAAATCCAGTGATCCTACAAAATCTCTACCATTTAACTGCATAGGCATTTTCTAAAAGTCTATAGAATCGGCACTAAACAATGTCCCTCTGTCAAAGATAAAGTCCTTGTCCAACTGCCATGTTAGAGTTTCGAACGTTGGTCGTTCTTCGGGCGCGGCTGTCCAACAATGTAACATGATAGCGTAGAGTCTTTCGGGAACATTTGCTGGTTTCGGCACTCTGTATGTCGTATCGGCAATGTTTCGTATGACCTGGAAAATTAGGATACTTAGTTTATGCAGGGAAACTCGCCTGCGTATTATTGTTAAGGTGCATGAATGTGTGAATATTTAAAAAATCATAGGATTGTTTGTGTTGTGATTCTCACAGTGTAATTTACTTTGAAAAACATGATACTAAGGAGACTATTTCAACATTTGAATAACTGAAAGATGGAACAATAGAATCTGTGATTAGAACTGGATTAGTAGATTTCTGACAAAGTCGGATTACGAAGTATCAGTGATTCGAATTACTCAAAAATTAAACTAGTGTCAAACGCACCTTTGATCTGTGCAGGATTATTACTACTCTATCAAGTTTACACGGTTGCATTTTGTTTCATTATTGAAAACATTTATAAATGACATACCTCAGCATTGAGCATTCCCGCGTAAGGGATTCCACCAAACGTTGTTATTTCATACAGCAAAATACCAAACGACCACACATCGGATTTTATCGAGAATTTATTCTCGAAGATCACTTCTGGTGCAGTCCACTCGATTGGTAACTTAGCACCTTCGTGGACCCCGCACTCATCATCAACATATGGACCACACAGGCTGAAATCGGCGATCTTTACGATCAAGCCATCGCCGACTAAGACATTTCTTGCGGCCAAGTTATAATGGACGCAGCCATGCGACTCCAAGAACGCCATTCCTTCTGCCACCTGAGCTGAGATGTCGATCATTTTTGTCAAATTTAGAACTTGTCGTCCCTCTCCGTGGAGGAATTCCAACAAACTGCCTTTCGTCATTAGTTCGGTGACGATGTAAATTGGCTCTTCGCGGGAGCATACTGCGTACAATTGAACTAATTTCGGGTGGATAAGTTTCTTTATTATTTCGACCTCTTGTAAGAATGCCTCGGGTTGCATGTTTCCTTCTCGGAGGATTTTGATCGCAACTTTTACCTTGTCATTCCATAAACCTTCCCAGACCTCACCAAAATTCCCAGCCCCAAGCTTTTTTAGGAATTTAAGCGCACTTTTGTCTATTTCCCATTTATCAGCCATGTTGTAAGGTAGACCAACTGTTTGTGCTTTTCCCACCTGGAATTATAACAAAATCCACTTGTTTTAATTGCTTACTTATTCAACATCATAGTAATTCCAGATCTAAAGGCTTATTATATGATCCTGCGTACCCAGGATTACATAAAGAGTAACATGATTTCAAGTTATTGAAATAAGTCATAGTTTATGATAGTCTATGTTTAGTTCTAAATTCACACACACACCACTACTCTTCCTTCCAAATCATGGATTCGGGTTTTTGGGCACCTCCTAACCCTCTCCCAATAATCTACTAATGCAAAAACCAAAAATCTCACCTTGTTACATGGATAATAAACTGATTCTTTTTTGTAATTCTCTACCAAATCTTGGAGGGTCGTAAACTCGTTTCCTCTTGTGATAAAGAATCCTTGGTTGTTGTTAAGTGTGTGTATTCTGTAGTGCCTGACCTTGTCGCCAACACGAACTGACAGTGCATATTTGTTGTCTGGATTTTTGCTTTCTCTGATCAAGAAAGCGCCATCTTTGTTGACAAGGGATAGGAGATGCTCCACTGCTTCTTCACGAGAAATTCCACCATAAAACCAACTAAATTATAAAATAATTTAAAAAATCAAGAGTACTAGTTACTTCATCTACAGATGGTAGCATTCAGTTTTTCTCCGCCTGCCCGCTGGTAGCTCAGGCATGGTTTGCCGACCTCTAGATAAACAAAGTAATCATTTTTTACGTTTTCGAGGTATATTTATTCACATCGAGTGCATTTCTGAAGCTTTCTGAATTTATTGCATTGTATGATGGCCTGGAGTGGTTGAAGCGATGTACGTTGAATTTGCCTTGATGTTTTGAATGCAGCTAGTGTAGTGAAACAAGGCAAGAGTTTGTGATGCAAAGACTACATATTTTGAACAGAACAACGCTTGGAACATTTCACTGGCGATTGCGAACATATCCGATCCAAAATTAGTACGAGAAAATAGTTGCTTTTAAGTGTTGTTAACTTGTTAATCCGAGCTTAACATCGATAAAGCATTGTGGATTTCCATTTCACCGACCTAGATAAATATGCCAACAAAATGACTGCTTGATTGATCTAGAGGTCCGCAAACTGTGACTGAACTTCCTATTTGCTTTTATTTCCAGAGGAAGAATTGCATTATTTATTCGACATTGCAAACCCCGGAAAACATGAGGCATATTGTTGCGTGTCGCCTCCTGTGCTCTGGTTCTTATCTCACCCTAATGTCTCACAAAAGATCACCTCGTGCCCAGTTTCTTCTCGGCAGGCGGAGTAAACGCCTAAGCGGGCGTCTATTTCTGGGAAAAAGATGGTGCTTTCCATTTAACACCTTTTCCGCTCGCGATAACATGGCCAGAAGAACGTCGTCAAGATGGTGAATAAAACTATTTTTGCTTCGTTTTTTTTGGCAAAATACTATTTAACCGAAATCGAGGAATTCAAGACGGCATGGTGCAAAATATTCAATTCGTTTTCTGTTGCAGAATCCACTTTCACTTTGCGTATCTTATTTTGCCTCATGGCTGACCAAGTACAAGTACACTTTGCGTGGCTGCAAAAAATTTAATAAGCTATCTACTTACTCTTCAGCTTCGAGAGGGTTGACTTCGGCTACATAGTTGCTAGGAATGTAACCTTCCTGTTGGCTCGATCGTGATTTCGCCTGCCACCAATCGAACGCGGTATTCTCTGGCTTTACTTCCAAATAGTCGCCTTTTTTGATCGTCAAATCTTCCGACGTTCGAGCATCGTAGTCGAAGAGAGCCACAAAGAGACGTACGTCGCTTTTAGGCGACGGTTCGACGTCATCGCATGCGGTGAGCGACTGTTTGGTCCGATAAACCATTGGTAGTGTCGAATATTCATTACTAGCCCTGCTATTTGAGGCGAGCGACTGTTGTGACTGATGATGCAGAGGCAGTGTCGAGTGTTCATCACTCGGCTCGATGTCGGTTTGTGATAATCGCGAGGCGGCAATGAGGACTACCGGTTCCTCCTTGTCGACAGAATTTCCCATGGATTAAAACCGTGTTAGTGCCGAGGTAAAGCATAGAAAATGAAAATAGCATGAAGCAATAGTCACAGCAGGACATTCTTTTAACACACAAAACGCTCTCTGGAGCGTTAAGTCACCGATTGTAAAAATGTGTGGCAGTAAAATACTGTCAGTGGTATCATTTTGAGACGCGGCTACCTGACTTTGTACCCAAATGTTAAAATTACATGCACCAGAATTATATAAATGTGTGAAGTACTTTTTCAACAACGAGTTCGAGTGTTTGATCACGGTATCAAAACACGAGAAAGCAATGAATGCTTTAGATAATGATGTCGAATAATTTATCTAAAGCATTAAAAAAACAATATATTGTGTAATGAAAATGTGTGCTAATAAATAATCGTTTCTTGCGTTTTAATTGTTGAATTAACATAAATAAAGTACTAGTGCTTGATGATCAAACACTAGTGTTTGATACAATATTTTACCGTGTTTGAAAGCACATTTACGTGACAGAATGAGATGATGTTATTAGTCAAGTTTAGTTAAACATATCTATTTACAAATTTCATGCAAGTATTTACATTTCTGAAACCTAATTTGTGTAAATTAGGTCAAATACCATAAATTATTTATCTTTATAATACTTTGAGGTGATTGACTTCAGTCACTTCTACGTATTTAGCGACAAGCAACATCATTTTGTTTATAATTCTTTTTAGTTTATGAACATTACGTCTGAAGGGTGAACTTGAAGCTTTGCTTCTTTGCCAGTTGAAAGTCGAAATTTCACAGGGTGCTTCACCACTTGGTACTGCATCTTTTTCTTCGTCTTCATTATTATTTACCGTAGTTTCTCCAATGTCCTCATTTTTTATCAAATTCTCAGGTTTGTTAATGCAAAATAATGGCAGTTTGTAATTGTTACCTAATTCATCATACGCTTCTGACTTCTGTTAATCAACCCGTGATTTCAGTTCATATGCAAAATTGTTCGAGGTAAAAAGTCTGAATTTTTCATTTGCAATATTCTTCTCAAAGAACTGTTCGTATACCAATTTTTTTAGTCTCGGCGACTTCTCAACCACATCATGGTACAGTAATTTGCGTCCAATCACTAAGCGCACGCATATTCGCGAGTTTTTGAACGTTTGTAACGTGACGTTTGGCCGTTTGAAACGGAACTATTTAAATGCAAAACCCGACTGTTCTGTAACTGTAACTGTAACTGTCATGTTATGTCATGTTTTGACGCACATTTTGATTATTTTTATTATAAAACATGCCAATTTTGTGGAGTAGAAGCTTGTATAGAATTTCAAATGATACAAAAGCGATTAAACTTGTAAATAAATAGTTTCCTACTACATTCACTACAACAAAGCAGTATTCCCACGCGGACGGAGCAGTATGCAGAGCAAGAGTATGAAAAATCGTGTCGATGATCAAGGAACATCTCGGTCAAGGAACATCTTGGTTTGGTGGAATGTAGAACTTTATTCCCATTGGGAACAGTTAATATCGCAACTTTGCTGAGCTGGCAGCGTGCTGGTATCTTGGTCCCGCCGAGATTTCCTACCACGTAGTGGAGGTTTTTTCTGGTCTCCCTGTACCAGCAGTAAGACGCGGAACAAGTTTGAAGATGAACAAGCATTTTTGCTTGAGAGTAACGTTACATATGACAAACATTTGATACTTCGCAATAATAGTATGCAGTCCTATAGAAGGCAACTATCGGACAAAATAAGTAGCAAATATAATATTCAAATGTAAATATGAAAATTTAAAATTTACGTTGTTAATAAAGAGCTGTCGTCTGCACACGGGACCAATGTTCTCTATTTCCAAGGTGTCATGGTGTATATGCGTCCGGTAGAAATGAATAATCATTTCTCACAAGTGAATGCTATGAATACTTGTAATTATATATTACATATATTACATGTAATTATATATTACAACTATTTTTATCTCCTATCGTGTCGTTTTAAATAGCAACAACATATAGGTATAATACAAAATATCATAGTTTTTGGGCTGGCCGTATTTTCCCTCGCGTCCATCACTTTAACAGAAACAATCTTCTTCTAACATAATTCAACATCCAACATTTTTCAAAATCATTCAACATGCACCATCCAAAAGCATCCAACACAGTGTCTAAGTGAGGCCAACATGTTAATCCCTATGTTCGACCAAGATATTCGCCTCGTTTGAACAAGGCATTGAAACGTTGTTCTGATAAAATAATCTAAAACTCAATGTCTTAGTTGCTGTATTTCTACACGCCCGTTTATCTCAAGACTTCAGAAACCTAAACTGAAATTGATACAGACAAGATTTTTGAAGAAATACTCTCAAGCTTGTAAACAAGCTGTTGCCTAATTTCTTATGAATTTTACGTTACCCCGGCTATTCTTGCCAGCCGCACTCATACGGCTCGTATTCGCTAAAATACGTACATTTTATACAAAGTTCACAAAAGGTACCTTTATAGGCTCAATCGCCTGTGTTTGAAGCTTCAGTTTTGTGCACTACCACAGAAGAATAGAGAAGCACTTCGCCAGGAGGTTAATTTTGTGGTTTTCCTTGCTTTAAACTGACTGCTAGCACGTATTTCCTTGGAGAAAGAACCTTGATGAACTATAACACTAGATGACAAGAACAGCTCAACAGCTACAGGTTGAGCCAAAAAACTAATGCCTTTCAGATTCATATTCCCATGTGTGCAACGAACAGGACATGGTTTCCATTGTTGTTTCATTGTCGGACATTGGTGCTCCATGCAAATTTGTACAGATTTATTAATTCTTGCACCACTACAGGGTGTCGCAAAAAAAGGTAACCCAAAAACTATTGAAATCATCTATTGTTAATATTTGAATGCCCTAGCACTTGTTAAAAAATTAAAATATCTTTGTAAAGTACGTTTGTTTTGCTCATGGGAATTTACATTTGTAAATTGTTTTCTCTAAACTCTAAAAGCAAATCAGGCTTAGAAAAAATGAAAACAATACTGTCTTGTTAGTTTGTTTGATGTCGTCATTTTCCCGGCTGAAACAACTTATACCTGTAGGTAATATTGATAAAAACCAAATTGAATAGGCTAAAATAAAATGCATAAAATTTGCATAAAAGACATGCATAAAATTTTGATTGCATTTTTAATATGCACTCCTAGGTTTAGTTTTTTGTCTGGCATAAAAATGGTTAACACTGAGTATTACTATTATGTCAATAGTTTATCCACTCGTAGCTTCAATTTAGTGCTAGGCATTGAAATTCTAGCAATAGATCATTTTCAACAGTTTTTTGGGTTTTTTTGGGACACCCTGTTGAATCATTGGTTTACGTACTGTGTACTAAATCTCGATCTGTTCTCTGTATACCCATGGGAATACACCATAATGAAATTCGCAGCTAATTTGAATTTGAAAGAGCATCAGTTTTTTTACTCACCCTGTAGTAGAACAAAAACAAATTCAAAAGAAAAGAATATTATTTCTGCTTTGTCTACGTAAACCCCAGGAGAAAAGTTGTCCTTTCTTATGTTAAAAAAGGGCTGTTAATTAACGAGTTAAAGCCTTCAAATTCAATGTTCGGCACTTGACTTCAATGATAGTCTTTTTTGAGCAACTGCGCATTTGTAACACAAAAATCCAAATAAGTCGATTGTGCTATTTCATAAACCTTTATTCCTGTAAAATTACAATTCTTTATTGTAATTTCTAACAACTAGAAAATATATATAGATATATATATTTAAAATTTTCAATTAGTGTGCTTTTTCACATATCTACTTTATAATATACCAGTACATCGCGGACAGAATCGAAATGAAAGCAAATCGACAATGGGGGGATTCTAACTACCAAAATTAGAATGGCTAGTCTTACCCTGTATAGTGAATAAAGTCCGTGACTTTAATTTAAAAAAATTCGCAAAAAATCATGACCCACATGCACGCGTAAAAACACATGAGTTGTTTTCTCACTGCTTGTTCCCAGGGCGATGGCCAAGAGGTAGGTTTTCAAGATGGCGACTGTTTTTTAAGAGTTTTAAAACGAGAACGAATTAACTCCTAGGCATTTATAACATCCCTAAATTGAGATTAGGTTCAGCGTGCGGGTTGGGGCGAGGTGTAGGAATGATGTAAATGACTGGTTAGTGTTGATTTGTTCTCGTTTTAAGACTTATCTTGAAAAACAGCCGCCATCTTGAAAACCTAACTCTCGTCCATCTCGTTTTCCCAGTTTGTTGCAACAAGTTTGCAACAAACTGTTAACAACTCGCAATAAGCTTGATGGGACTATCAGATTTGTTACAAGATTGTCTAACAGGTCTGGTGCAATCATGATATAACAAAAATATTTCAAAGTAACAATATTGTTACGTAATGGCTTTATGAGCCATGTTAGAATAACCTTATAATGACATCAAGCTTGTTACAAGTTGTTAACAGCTTGTTCCAAGCTTATTTGCAATTTTTAACACGCAGTTTTGAGAGCTTGTTTGCAGACATGTTGTGATGAGCATTTTGCATATGCTTAAAATTGACCATGAACCTAGAATGTTTTTTTAAATTGCATTCAATTGTACGTGAAACATGCTGACAGAAAAATTTACTTGATTTGTCAAAGTAAAAAGGTAAAAAAACCTTGCAATGGCAGAATTTTAATTTTTACAATGTGTGTTATCAATATGGCGATGCGTATAGCTTTAAATTCCAAATTAATTTAAGTAAGTTTAGATTACACCCGTGTGTGCTCCAAAGAATAGATCATCATTTAAACTAATCACAGCGTACTGGGAACACGTTACGAGGCTATTCATCTAGGGTTTTTCTTTACACAGCAAAATATGCTACAGACTTGTTGCAAGTTGTCAATTTCACCAGCTTTTTGCAACAAACTTATAAATTTCAGCAAGTTGCAACAAGTCTGTTAAAACCAGACTTGTTGCAAGTTGTTATTTGCAGACTGCTTTGAAAAAACTTGTGGCAAGCCTATGGGTAACAAATTTTGACAATCTACTTGCAACAAGCTCGTTGACAACTTGCAACAGACTCGTCGTCAACAAGCTGTCACAAGCCATTCTGATACCGGCTTGTCGGATGATAACAAGTCTGTTGCAAAGATGTCTGTCCGCCAACAGACTGGCTGAAACTTGCGTGTTTTTGACTGTGCATTGATTACATAGTCTGAGTTAACGGATAGTGTTTACTTCATCAGCTTCTTTATATTGAGTATCGTCGCTGAAGAACTCGTCGAGTTGCCAACTCAACGTCTCAAACGTCGGGCGATCATCAGGCTCCTTGGCCCAGCATTTTAACATAATATCTTTGTATAATTTTTCCGGAGCATTTGCCGGCTTCGGCATCCTGTAATCTTCCTCTTCGATTTTTCTGATTACCTATAAAATTTCATCAAACGTATTGGAATTGAACTGGCCCACGAAAACATTAAAAAAACATATAAAAATATTTTTAGTTGTGAACAGTTAACAATTCACGAAGGCACAGAAGAAACCATGAGCGTGAAGGAGTCATAAGGGATATGTGAAATGAACTTTAATTTTGTCTTTGATTTTCTCGTGTTATGTAAGATGCATTTTTAAAATTACTGCCAAGAGATTGAAGAGTTTCACAATCGTGTTCCTACTGTATCCGATATACAACTAGTAGTCTCGTCTCTTCCTCGAGTTCTAAAATACAACTCATGTGATGGATACTACATGTACCTAAAGTGATTTTGTAATTTAAAGACGAGTTGTTTAGCGATAAAAACTGATGCTGTTAGTCGAAGAGCTGTGTAAAAGTCTGTATTTTCTTTATCTAAACTCGTATCAGGCTACATCTAACAGTCAAAAAAGAGAGCAAGGGGGAAAATATACTCTAAATTTTACTCAATTTAGAGAAAAATAAATAATCATCATAGTCAGAAAGAACTTGTCTATTGCACTTTTCTGCGGACAAAAACGTTGGACTGGTTCTTCTCCTATTATGTGTTGCATTATGCTTCTGGTTATTTACTATTCTGTGATCCATACCTCATGATTGCTCATGCCGGGGTACGGAATTCGGCCATAGGTCACGAGTTCCGATATGAGAACACCAAACGACCAAACGTCAGATTTGGTTGAAAACGCATTCGTGAGACACGCCTCTGGCGCTGTCCACTTGATGGGAAACTTCGCTCCCTCGTGGGCAACATACTCATCTTCCACAACAGATCGGCTGAGACCAAAATCGGCAACCTTTACGTTCAACGTTTTGCCAACCAAAACGTTACGAGCGGCCAAGTCACGATGAACGTAGCCATGTTTTTCTAAAAATGCCAAACCTTGTGCAACCTTTAGACAAAGAAAATCCATAAATTGGCGGTAAAACTGCGAGATATAGATTCTCAAAACAAGTAGTAAAACCCTGCTTCTTCATTTCGAACCTATTCTTCTTTAGTAAGGATCTTCCCTCGTTGATCCTGTGTCACACAGTTCTAAAATATATTCTTCCTAGAGGTTTGCTAAGGATCATCTCTTATTGATTCAGTGTTACTACAGGAGGGAAACCAAACTAAACTAACTTTATTTATACTGGATAGCTCCATCAGTTCTAAACTGTTCTCCCTAGAGGTCCAGTAAGGATCATCTCTTATTGATCCAGTGTTACTGCAGGAGGGAAACCAAACTAAACTAACTTTATTTATACTGGATATCTCTATCAGTTCTAAACTGTTCTTCCTAGTGATCCAGTAAGGATCATCTCTTATTGATCCAGTGTTACTACAGGAGAAAATCTAAACTAAACTAACTTCATTTGTACTGGAGAGCTAGATCAGTTCTAAACTCTTCTTCCGAGAGGTCCAGTAAGCATGATCTCTTAGGATCTATTTGTACTTGTATTTATTTGTACCTGCGTTGCAATATCAATCAGTTTGGGCATCTTCATCAACTTTCCTTTAGGCCCTCTCAAATAATCCAACAGGCTCCCATTCTCCATCAGTTCCGTCACGATATAAATTGGCTCCTCTCTTGAACAAACAGCGAACAACTGCACGAGCTTCGGATGAATCAACTTCTTCATAATCTCAGCCTCTTCCAGGAATTTTTCTGGCAACATGGTGCCTTCCTTAAGTGTCTTGATGGCGACCTTTGTGGTTTTGTTCCAAAGACCCTCCCAGACCTCGCCGAAATTGCCGGCACCAAGACGTGTTTTAAAAGTGAGCTCGGATCTGTTGATTTCCCACTTGTCCGCCATTTTATGCGATATTCCCTTGGTTTGAGGGATGTCTGTCTAGAAAGAAAATCATATTGTGTATTCTAATGACCACCTCTTATTGATCAAGCGTAAAGGAAACCCAAACTATAATACAAGCAATTCTTCCTTCACAAATTTTATTGGCTCGTGCGTACTACAAAAAGTTGACACCTTTACATGGTAACCCCCCCCCCCCCCCTTCAATTTTTCTTAGTTTTGAGTTGAAACAATAAACGTCAAAAATTTCCTAGGAAATATGACCCCCTCTTAGGAAATTTGTTTTAGGGTTTCCGAAAGGGGGCCATATTTCCTAGGAAATACGGCCCGGGGGATTTTTTTTTTGGGGGGGGGGCATATTTCCTGTTACACCAGTATTAATCATCGAAACTTACTTTGATACACGGTGCAACCAGTTTACAACACAAGCCTTCGGGTTCTTGCAGATAAAAAGCAACAAGGCTCTGCAAACTTTCGAATTCACGGTTTTTGGAAATAAAATACCCGCCATTGTCCAATCTCTTGATTTTGTAATGCCTCACAGTATCCGTATCACGTAGAGAAAGTGCGTAGGTATTGGGTACGGACTCGCTCTCGCGTATCAAGAAGGACCCATGTGCATTTACTTCGGCCAGGAGTAGTTTCTGAGTTTCGACACGGCTCACCTTGCCGAAATACCAGCTGAAACGAGAAATGATCTTTATTTCGTAAAAAAGGTTTCAAAATATTTTCAAACATTGCCCACCTCCTCATACTGGAAGCATGTTTCGAAACGAACTAAAAAAGGCTCATTTTGGCATTTCCTACACTCTTTTAAAAAGTTAATCTGACTTTTTTCACGAGTCATTTTGATCACATGGAGAGTTCATTTCGAGTCATTTCAAAGAGTTTTACAATTTAAGAATCGTTCTGACACAGCGAAAGGATAAACTGGAATGTACTCCTTAAAAAGTGTCGTTTTGCTTTACTAAAGAAAAATGACTCTTGAATTAGCCTTAGAAGTGCTTACGTCACGCGGTTTTCAATGCATATAAATACAAGGTAAATTTTTCCCACATGTTTCCCACATTGCATTGCAATTCATTGTTTAATTCTGGCGTAACGTAAGGACCTCTAATGTCTATCAGCAGTCAATAATTGATTCCTTTTCTAGTTTATTGACTGACATAAAGAGTCAAATATCTCTAGCACAGAGTACAATGACTCCAGCGAAGAGTGGAATTAGGTCTCGTTCCCTCTTTTTGGAGTTGTTGTTATCGGTCCCCTGCGACTCTTAGAACGATTTCAAACATCTTTTATTTTGACTCTACATCTTATAACGATTCTTCCATCAAATGAATCTTCAGTAGAGCAAAAATAAGCCTTCGAGTAGGGGCGCAGAAATTTCTAACTAGGATCAAAAGCATGGGGTCAAAACCATAGTTTCGAGAGCATAAATGCTCCTGTGGTTTCCAGGCCTTTTTCTGTTTTAGGAAACTGCAATGTTTATACGACCTTCAGGAAACATGGCTTGGAAACAATGTTTCCTGGTTTGTCCACCTTCAGGAAACATGGCTAGGAAATAATGTTTCCTAGTTTGTCCACCTTCAGGACACATGGCTAGGAAACAATGTTTCCTGGTTTGTCCACCTTCAGGAAACATGACTGGGAAACAATGTTTCTTGGTTTGTCCATCTTCAGGAAACATGGCGGGGAAACAATGTCTCTTGGTTTGTCCACCTTCGGAAACATGGCTAGGAAACAATGCTTCTAGGTTTGTCTATCTTTACAATATCTATACCCCCCCCTGTAAATGCCCGACACTGTTTCACATACAAAAACATAGAAAGTGAAAATTTCGTTTACGAGTCCTCGACGTATTGGACTGACAAGCGAAAATCCTAGATCATTCAACGAGTGACCTTGGATCGTTCAACTGCCAGGTTTTTAAAACATGTAAATAGCCTGTCATCTTAAGTACTCCTGCAAGCTATGTTGGACGATTTACAAACTGAGAAAGATATTTCGCCGCTCTAAAGGGCCAAAAAAGTCACAGACCTGTTGCAAGTTGTCAATTTTACCGCGGCTTGTTGCATTTTTTTCGACGATTTACAACAAACTTGTCAATTTCATCAATTAAGCCGCACTTCTGCAACAAGTAGATAGGTGCCGATCGATTTGTGCGTGTTTAGCTTTGCTCTGTATCTTGAGGGAGAATAAGGCCAAATAAAAAAGTGCGGGTCAAGATGACATTACAATATAAAGACACGATAGCGCTCTCTATGGAATGGCGATCTCTGACCCGTTGATTGATCTGAATCGGCTTACACATCAGTATTTCCAACCTAACTGATTTTCCTTTTATCGCTTGCCAGGTCCACATTTTGTAATTTTATAGCTTTTATAAGCATTTTAAAACAGTTAAAAAACAATATCCGGTGAATACCGCTATAAAGTTACAAATGACACAGGGAGAAGCGCTAAATTACACTTTAACTAGCCGTTTTGTAGTCGATAGCAGCTTGATTATCAAACAGGCGATTTTTATTGATTTCCAATACTTTTTTGCAAAACCGGCACTGAAGATACGACATGACAGGAAGCACATGGGCACTATATTTTTCGCTCTGTTTAAAGTAGTTGTCTGGGCTATGCTCAAACAACTTCGCATTTCTCTGATGACATGCAGATATAGCTACGTCTGAATTCAAAAAATTTGACCACAAAACCACTTTGGCGCCTCTTTTTTAAAGAAATTTAGTTGCAAACTGATATCCTATAGAAACTGTGGCACTTGACAAATATTGTCAATATCATTTTACAAATTAAAAAATTATGCATGCAATTAACATGGCTCCTCCCGGCCGCATTCGCCGAGAAAACTCACCGAAACATATTATACAATAGTCATTTTTCAGGTCGAACTTTTTGGTACATATTCTTCAAACTGTTACTCATGTTAAAGACTATATCGCAGTCATGCTACGCACCCAACCTCCAACGAAGCTCCTGAATATTTTAATCTTTTGTGGAATTGCCGACGGGCGTGTAAACACACCGTCCGCTCGCATCTTATTGTATGAGAAATATCTTAAATTCTTGTACAAAGTACTGAAAGTTTGGCGAGACTTTCGTCCAAATTTTGTGCGCTCCGATTGTGGCGTGACACAGCCATAACAAAGAGGCGAAAAAAACAAACAGAAAGGTGGCGGAAGTAGAAAATCGACACGGGCAATAGGCCGGTATTGTTGCTTGAATTTAAATGAACACATCTTACACTAGGTATGAAACAATATCCAACAACAAAACCCGTGTTGCCCATCGATTTCGTGCTTTGATTTCTAACAATGTATTCAATAACGAAGGATTTGCTAAGTAAATACCGATACATTATGAAATTAAGAAATTCAGTAAGCACTGTTTATGTCGAATTCTTTCGAGTATTAGCAGCGGTTGGTATGTAGCAATGTCTGTATAGAGACATTTCAGTGGAAAGAAAGCGTTTAATACAGTTCATATGATACTCTAAGTGACACATAAAATCCCACTTACTCTTCGGCTTCAAGGCTTTTAACCTCGGCGACATAGTTGTTCGGGATGTAACCAGTTTTTCCCGTGGAACGAGACGTCGCCGTCCACCAGTCGAACTGGCAGTTTTCCGCTTTTACTTCCAAATAGTCGCCCTTGTTGAAGGACAAGTCCTCGTCCGTCCTCGCATCGTAATCGTACAAGGCAATGTAAACCTTTATATCGTTTTGAACGGGCTCGGCTGGCAACTCTGGCGGCGGTGGTACCTCAGGAGCTTGGTTGTTTAACTTGTTATCACTCGCATTCAAGTCCGGGACTTTATGTTTCGTCTCTTGTGGTTTAGAACCACAGCAACCCATCTTTATTCTGACCCAACGAAGGGTCTCGAGCGAGAAAAAGGCTTAAATTTTCGGCGTTCTTGTTCGCTCGAAATAAAGCTTCCGGGTTCAAATCGGCAGCTCAGCGAACGGAGTTTCGAAATTTGACACTCAGGATCAGCCTTGGTAAAAAAACATGTGCTTGACTTTAGCGAAATTGATTGGTTGAAAATTTGATGTTTGTTTTAAAACTGCATGCGGAAATATTGAACCATGAAAAATGATAATGTCGAGGTTAACGATATCTAACGACAGTATTTCTTTGTTTCTATTTCCATAATTCAAAACCAAATTAATTTCCGAAGCATTTTGTAGACATACTTAATGCTATTAGCAACAGCTCGACATGTTTAGTTAATAAATGGCATCATCAGTTAGCGTTACATATTAACATATGTATACATGTATATATATTTCGCTATAAATGTTGCATTTGTCACAATAGGAATTAATTTAACTAATATTTATTGATTTATAGAGGACGACAGTTCGCACAAAAGGAAGTTACTGTAGCCGCGATACAAAGAGGTTAGGGGGGGGGGGGGGTGGTTACGAGACCATTTGATATATTGTGTTATAATATAGCATTTGCAAGTCCTGAACGCTGATTGGTTAAGAGCCGTGTTTACATAACTCAATGTAACACGGAAAATTTCCCGCCACTTGCAAACACGAAAATTTTTCGTATCCTTCGGGGTTTTGACATTGCTATATTATAAAATGTTTTATATTTCTTAATTCTTCGCTCTTTGGTGAGTGTATTTACCCAACAGCCTATTACCCAATTTTACATTTTGAAATCTGATCACACTTTTCCGTGGGTAACACCATAAACAAAATTTGCAAACTTCACAGGACTATATTTTCCATATTTTACACTATTTTGCTACCAAACTTCACCATTTTACTAAATTTAGGATGCTCTTTCCAGCTGTGCTAATGAATATTCCTTATTCAAAAGTTTGTCTAAAAGGGGAATCGTCCATTGATAGGGGCATGAGAGGTATCTGTAGTTTAAATCACCTGCTTGCAGATCCCATCTCACAAACCGCAGTTCTTTTCCCTCAGTTATCTTAATTTCCGACCAAGGCTTGCCCTCCCCCCCCCCCCCCCCCCTCCCAACTGCGACGACAAGAGTGGTACGCACAACATCACGCACAATGCAATGGATGCATGGTAAACATTCTGTTTGGGGCAGGGTGGGGCAGGGCAGGGTAGGGGTCTTCTAAAGACTTTACTCGCTGAATACTGTGTAAGAAAATTGCAGGGAAATAGGTTTCACGACATACAAGGTGTATAAAGGAAGGTAATCAAAATTCGAAGGCTTCATCCGCGGTTAAAAGCGCAGGGGGTGGGATGCCACTACGGGCATGGTATATGGTTTCAGGTATTAAAATATCGTCGGTTTTTGTTCGCAGTTGATTGCACTAGATCCACTGGCAACTTTAACTAAAACTCAACATAGTTTCTGTAAGAAAAACTAAAGTTCCAAAATCTACACCCTTCCTTAACGCATTTTGAACCAAGCGGAACCTAGCATAGCATATTCCAAACATCAGATACTATTTCCATTGAAATCGAGTACTTCGACACAATATATATTACGATCACAGCATGCAAAGCCTTCGGGGGTTTTACGAGGCATGTAACAACATGAAGAATACCTTATAGGTCATACTTAGCTGAAGGAATCTCGCACGGCGAAAATCTCCTTTTAGAGCTGCATCTTTCAGCGATTACACATGAGAAAGTTTTGGGAAGTTAGTATTGAAATAATGATATATCGCATACATGCAGTGGTTCAGTTTTAAAAGCACAATTTTCTATTTAGTGCTGGGGCGTGATATTGTAATGAAACGCTGAAATGCTTCTTGAAAGTCACCGAAATTTTGCTTCACTCACAATTACTAAATATCAGTTGCACTTGTTGTCGTTCAAATTTTGTTTGAATGTCAGCGATGCCATTTGAAGAATTTCTAGGACTTTCAAGGAGTACTATATAGTTGGTTGTTTTGAAATTGAAGGAGTTTCCAGCAGCCTCGTAACGACCGCCGCAGACAAGGAGCTTGCGAAATTTCAACACTTGACGAAATTTGGAATATTGGACCAAAACCCTCGAATATATTTGTTTTCTATCAACTATAAGGCACGCAGCTTTTCCCGGAAAGGTTCAAGGCCAAAGACACGTTATAACAAAAACATATTAGGGCCTTACACGACCGGAAATGCTATTGAACTATTTTTAATGCCTTCAGCACATAAACTATTGATTCATTGTGTGAAATAAGTGCTTTTGGTTGTAATTCTGCTATAAACAATTAAATTTTTCGCTTTTTCATGCGCTGGTAAATGGTTAATAGAACTGATCTGTCCTCACCCCCTCCTCCCGTTTTCTACTCACAATACAGCTGAAGCCATGCCCTCCATGGCTCTGGGCAGGGGGGTGAATGCCTCCCACTTATTATGTACTACACTGTAAACATCGATGGAATCCGTCTCGACGTTCATAAAAGCTCCGCCAATCGCGAATAACTTGTCGCCGACGGCGGCAGCGACCGGGCTCTCACGACGAACCAGTAACGGCGGTAGCGCCAACCAGCGGTTCATGCGCATGTCGTATGTCTCTACCGAGTTGTGATCCTCGTCACAATCGCTGCCACCAAGCACCACGATCTGGTTCCGCAACACCGCTGCTCCGAAGTACCGTCTACGATATGTCATGGATTCGCATACCGCCCAGTAGCCAATCCGAGGGTCGTATTGCTCCATCGTGTTCAATATTGAAATACCATTATCCCCGCCCATGGCAAAGAGAGAGCCGCAAATTGATACTGTTTGTAACCCTTCCCTTTTCGTTATCATTGGCATCACTTCGCACCATTCATCTCTGGAAATCAAAACAGTAAAGCCGCACGTTACAACCAGTGAACTCATGACAATCGCTGGAATTTCAACTAAGAAAGCGATCGTAGACAGTCGCGCGACATTTGCAGGGAAATCCGGCGGCCTTTCTTTTGTACATACAGCACGACTCGGTTAAACTGAAAACATATCCAAGCACAGTATAGGGAATGGACAGTAGGGCCACTCAGCAGGGCAACACGGCACCCTATCATTGTGCAGTTTATTGGCTGCCAACAGCCGCCAGTTCAGCGTTTTAATTGGCCAAAAAATACAATTGACTGGCTGGCATAATGGTAATGAGATGCGATATACGTGGACAGACAACCTTCAATTGAGTGGCCTCGCTGTCTATTCCCTATACTATGTCTTTGACTAGATTTTGACCTCAAGATTGGGGAAATTGAAATTGTTTTTTGAGGTCAAACGGAGGCCCCCAACTTCATGTTTACCTCCTGAACGCAGTGTTCACTCCTTCACCAAAAAATTCATCCTCTCACACAAAGTTAATCACGAGCTCGTGCAAAAGAACTTGACACATAAAACGTGATTTCTCACTTTTGTTGCGTCGCATGTTGTTCGACACATGGCGGCGTAGATTGTCACTCGTTTTACACAACCCGAAGCATACAAGCGTAAAAACGCATAATTTGTTTGCATAAATCTGCAAACAACTTGGCACAAGTCTGTTCATACGTTTTCAACAAGTTGTGTTCGCACTGCTTGTTCCGTGTTTGCTGGAACAAGTTTAAAACAAGCTTGATGGCGTTATCAGACTTGTTACAAGGTTGTGCTAACAAGCCTGGTACAGTATCGATATGTTAACATTAATGTTACAAGGTTGACGAAACAAGGTTGCAACAATATCGTTATTGTAACAGACTTGTAAAAACAACCTTGTAACAAATTTGATAATATCAACATGCTTCTTCCAAACTTGTTGCCGGCTTGTTTGCAGACTTGCTACAAGTTGTGAGATTGGAGACAAGTTGTGTGTGATGCCAGTAAAAATACTGACTGGTCATAGGACTTGGAAGCTATTGTTGCGTTCTAAGCTACATTAATCACATTCTCTATCAATTCAGAACATTATGAATAAACCTCACACATGACAAGCCAAAGGCCAGGTACAAAAAGAAAGAGTTAATAAAGCTTTAAAAAAAATTAAAGGAATGTCCCAACTAAGGTAGGCCCCACTGTGTAGTACATTACGTATAGTGCGAGACGAGGATAGTTGAAAACTGATGAGTTGAAAACAGACTGAACACAGTCACTGTACTTAAGATCTTCCTTATCTCACCTTACGGGGTCATAACGTTCAACACTGTCGTACTCAGTACGAAAGAAATCACTTCCACCAACGGAATATAACCAGCCACCCATTTCAACCAATGAGAAGGCATGACGGTTAACCGACATGGGCTTGACAAAGTTCCAAGAATCCTTGCTGGGATTGTAACATTCCATGGAATTTAAAGCCAGTTCGCCATCACAGCCTAAAAGTTCCGAGAAATATTAGAGAATTTCGAGTTGATGTGAAGAATTGGGGGGGGGGGGGATTGCTAAATTCTCAAATGTAAATTTTAAGATTCAATTTAAATTCGTATTATGCAAGTTTAATAGGAGTCTATTACCAAAATAACCACATAACCCAAAACGCAGAAGTCCAACAAGTCTGTTGACATCTTGCAATAGTCATCGAGTTGATATCAGGATGCGTTCGCATGACTTGCAAGAGCTTGTGGACAAAATGTGTGTTGCAACTTGTCATAAGCCTGATTTTAACAAACTTGTTGCAACGGCATGAAATTGACAAAATTTTTGTAACTTTTTGACAAGTTTTGTCTGGGAGGAGCAAACAAGTTTGGGAGGACATCTCTGGGAAGATTCCGTCTGGATGAAACAGACTGTAGTGGTAAGTGGTATATATACAGGGTGTATAAAAAAAAAGTAGACAAATCTGAAATCGCTCTCTGCTTCACGAAGCGCCTCGATGTACGATGTTTTTTCACTAAAAGAGATTGTTTTGGTACTTATAATCTAGAATAAACCGAAAAAATAAGAAATTTAAAACTTCAATACCGGGGGGGGGGGTTCTGTCTTTTCCGGCAATATAAATATGCCTTGCGCACAAAACTTAAGTAATTTTGACTTGGTAGATGGAAAATTTGTCGGGTGTTGTATTGCTGTACAAAATTTCAGAAAATTTGCTCGAGTTTAAGCCGTTCAAAACGTCGCGCGAACTTCCATATTTTTAGCAAAATTAGCTTTGTGCATGTTTAATTTATGTATTTACTTAATTTGCATACAACTCCCAAGGGACATTTAATTAAAATTGGAACATTTCTTCAGAAAAACGATTCTTATTGAGAAAAAATATACGTTCGCGCGACGTTTTGACTGGCTTAAACTCAATAAAATTTCTTGAAATTTTGAACAGCAATAAAACACCTAACATATTTTCTACCTACCAGCTCAAAATTACTTTTAAGCCTTTAAATTTCGTGCGCAAGCCATATTTAATGTGCTTCAAAATACGCACACCCCTGGGTTTGAAACATTTAAATTTCAGAATATTTTCATTTATTCTACACCATAAGTACCCAGCAATGTACATTAATAAAAAACTTCATACTTCAAGCCGCTTCGCGAGGTTGAGAGCCGTTTCAAAATTGTCTACTTTTTTTATACGTCCTGTATATGTATATATATATATCTGAAATCGCGCTCGGCTTCGCCTCGCGTTGTATATCTGATAAAGCGCGAATTGCGAGTGTTTTAAATGACTTCTAAATCGATTCATTTTATACCCATCTTGTCTGTTTGTATATAAAAGAATTTTCAATATAGATGTTGTATAAGCCGAGAAAATCAAAGTAAAAGATTTGTGAAAATCGACATGTGTTTTATCTCATATATAGACTCTAGTTTTTCTCATGAATTATTAATGAGGTTTAGAAATATATATATATATATATATATATATATATATATATATATATATATATATATATATATATATATATATATATATATATATATATATATATAAATATATATATATATATATATAAATAGAACAAGATATATATTATTGTGTATGGTGTATATAGAGTGGATAATACAACCATCTACTTAAACAATGGAAGCTTTGTCGCTTTGAAACACTGAGAAAAAACAAAACAGCTAAACAAACTAGTGCCTTATTATAAAAGCCTTTCAAAACACTTGCCTCCGGCTGCAAATATACGACCATTATATGTGGTAACACCCAGACCATCTCTGGGTTTGTTAAGGCAGGCAAGGGAGCTCCAACTGTCATCATTAAAATTGTAACAATCCAGAGTGTTGAAGACATAGTTGTGTATTTCTCCTCCAACAATGAACAAGTGTTCTTGAGAGCTTCTGATCCGTTGTTTCTTTTTCAAACTTAACTCCTTTCGTTCGGGCAACAAATGTGAATTCTTAGCCTGACTCACTGCTTGTAGACAGAAGCTGTCGCTCGCAATGAGCTCATTTTGCTCAATACAGTCAACTAAAACAAACAATGTGTTATAAAACATTTAAGCCCTTTCTACATGGGCAAATTTTCTTTCTCAAATTTTAGTCAAGGGTTTTTGACTGTGTAAATTAGGGGTTTTTGACAAATTTACATTCAAAACACATTAGAAACATGAAATTTGGCAAAGAAAATGAGGTTGTTTAAAAGGGGTTTTAATGTGTCGCAAACAGGGGCATAGCCAGGCCACTTATTTTTTTTTTGTGGGGGGGGACAAACAGGTGTGGTGGACACCATCCAAGGATAATTGATAATTCTAGGGCTTCTGGAATGCAAGAATTCTTGTAGTGTGGTCTCTTTCTACCTTTAACCCCTCTCTTTGCCCCTCCCATTTCTTATCCAGTTAAAAAACAGATTGTCAAATAATTGGGGGGGGGAGGGTGGGGTGGGGGAGTGTGTAAAAATGCAGCATTTCAAATATTTCTGCAACTAACAAACAGTAATAATGTACCTTTAGCAACACAACACCGACTGCAAAACATCTTGAAACACTAATCGTACATGACAAAAAAAACTATTGGTTCTAATTACTTTAAATTACCTAGGACTTTTGGCGGCAGTAATTCCAGCCTCACATGAGCGAAGATTTGCGGCAAAAACATCTTCCGCGCTTCCAGATCATGTTTAACCCATGATAATGCCACATCGAAGGCATCCTTCTCTGACGACACATTTAAACTGTCGCTTGACAGTAACTGGCAAATCTGTTCTAACGTGGCTAACAAAAATTCATCTGTTTTAGCAACCTGGCAAAAATGTTTGGTCGCATATGCAAGAGCAGAATCCCGGAGTTCGGTGCATCCGTGAAGCTCGGCAAAACTACTTATGCCCAGGCAGTTTGTGTGGTGGAGCTGGGAGCTCATGAACACACAGCAGCCTTTAACTATGCTGTCAAATTGCAAAAGATGGGCAGTTTTGAGTAAGCTTTCAACATTGGAAGAGTTGAAATCAATAACAGAAGTATAACAGTAATCGACCAACAGTTTGACAGCTTCAAATTCCACCTCTTTTAAAACAACTTCTCTCGATGAGCTTTCTCGCAAATCCCCTGTAAACATTGTGTAGAAGTACACACTGTTTGCTGCCAAAACAACTTTGTGTGCTTGAACTTCGCTCGCGCCAACAACAAGCGAGACATCGCACAATTTATTTTCTTTGTATATTCAATACTGTAGCCAGAGACGTGCCAGGCGGAAAACGTATTCTTATTATAAAGATCAATGCCCAACATAATGCTTTGAGTAAAGCCATAAAAACAAGATTTAAAATAGAAATTATTTATTGTGACGTTTCGTCTTAACTTAAGACATCTTCAGACAAGTGGATAATATTACATACAAAGTTTAAATATATATCTATGCTAATAGTGTTGTTATATTTACAAGGTGTAAAATTACAAGGGTTAATTAAGGATATAGACGTGTGAAGGTGGATAGGACATTACAAACACACACAACATAAACGACAAATTAGAAGAGGTTAAGAGGAATAGAGTTGCCTTGAACGTTTAGATTAGGTTTGTATTTATTAATGAGGAGACTCTCGTGTATCATTAATTCGTATGAGTCTGAGGAGGAAGAAAGAATTTGAAAGTCGTCAAAGCTAGCAGGGTGCCCAGAGGCGTTTATATGGGACAGAATACTAGACATAGCTGGGTTGGTTGAATGTTTTCCCGTGATTGGAGAGATACCCAGATGTTCAGATATCCTAGTGTGTAGATGGCGCGTGGTTTGACCCACATACGACGCGGAACAGCATCGACACTTGAATAAGTATACCACACTGGATCTCAAGTATTTGGGAACTTTATCCTTGAAGGGAAAAAAGGAAGAGATTCGTCTGGAAGAACGAAAGACGAATCTAATGCCAAGATGAGGAAAAGCAGCGTTGCAGAGTCGGTTGATTTGGGTGCGTATCTGTAGAGAATGTATCCCTGTGAATGGGAGGCAAAAATAGATTATTTTCTTAGAGGCGGTCAGAACAGGTGGTCTAGGGTCAAAGGTGTGCTCTAGGAAGCGGCGAACAATGCGGTCGAACATGTGAGAGGGAAAACCATTCGAGTTGAATAACTTTCTGACAACTTCAAGCTGTGTATGAAAATTTTCATAGCTAGAACAAAGGTTGAAAATGCGATGAATCAAACAAGAAACTAAGTTCTGTTTGTAGGCAAGAGGAATAAAACTGTTAAAGTTGGTGAATAAACCAGTAAACGTAGGTTTGCGGTAAACAGATGTAGCGAACTTTCTGTCGGAACGAAATATGTCAATATCGAGAAACGATATCTTCAGACAAGTGGATATGTCATTATCCACTTGTCTGAAGATGTCTTAAGTTAAGACGAAACGTCACAATAAATAATTTCTATTTTAAATCTTGTTTTTATGGCTTTACTCAAAGCATTATGTTGGGCATTGTTCTTTGTATATATTGTACAAGTTCTCAAAAAATACCCCAGGATGGCCACTGTCTTTCTGCTTTTCGGTCTTTATTTTTTCATTTATTTCGCCTTCGAAAGAACTCGCCGTTTTCGAGTCGTCCATGTTGTTTTTTTTGCGTGCGATATATCGAGCGCGTTATGCATGACGACTGCACGCCCACGCAAACATTACAGCACGCAATCATGAAAAATCACGCACGACCATTTTCAGGACCTTTAGTAAGCCTTGGGGAACACCATATTTGGATTCCCTTTGGTTTCCCTTCGCTCGAATAAAATTCGAACACAGAACAAGTAAAGGAATATAAGAACATTGTATAAATTCATATTTTTATTTAATAACTGGAGACATTTGAATACTAAGAAAAGGATTACATTCAAAATCGGATGCTCTACTTCTTTGAGTATTGCAATCATTCTAACCAATCATATCTTGCAATGTACATTTATTGGTTGATTGCTCGCACAATTTACAACCGAAATTTGCAAGTTGCCTCGCCACTTGCCTTACAAGTTTTTATTTTTCAAGGTCCCATTATATAATTATAGCAATGAATCAGGAGGAAACAAATTTCTCTCTAAAATTCCTGAATATCTTGAGCAATCTTAATTGACCGTTTGTGATCACTGTAGATTTTGTGGACATTAAGTATTGACCAATTATATGCGTACACAGTAAACTCCGAACTCATGCCCACAACAACAGCACAGGTCGCAACTGCATGAACCTGGTCACTGAGTAACATTTGATATTCTCATCTTGTGTCAATTCTGTTAGCCATGGCAACAAGACAGTGGTACCAAGCTGGCTGGTGAGGTCTTTTAAACTTGTACCTAAACACAATGCAAGCTCTATAATGCTGGAAGAAGTAGATGGCATAATAGCTACCAGGTACGAGGGACTTCCTTTAATTTGGTGTAGTATCAAACACACATATTTCAACAATCATGTCCGTATTGATAATTTGTGTTAATAATTTTGTGACATGGGATAGTAATATTAGGGGACATTAATTAATTAATTAGTTAAGAATGATTGACATTTGAGAGAGCAAAGTTAGTTTCGCTTTAAAGTGTATATGCAACGAAAAATGAAAAAAATAAAATTTCGAAATTTGGAAAGAAATGGTCTTCCTTGATTAGGAAATTATATTATTAGCGAATAAAAGCGCTCTAAAAGCATTGAAAATGAACTAAAATGTGCGCCAAATACAGCTATTTTGAGTCTTGACCTGATGAAAGACTGGGAACGAAAATTCCAGGCTTGTGACGTATGCAGTCAATCTCGTTCCCCGAGCCTGCGATCCCTTGGGAAGGAAACGGAGGCTCTGGGATAATCCGTGATCGACATACAAAAAACTGTATGTCACCTGTACTGCGCATGCGATTCAATAAGCCGCAATAGCCTTTTTCTAAAGCTTTTTGGAACAGTACTTTTACTATTTTGTTTGTAATGTCAGTGGAAAATATTAGTTTATTTAATTCTGTGTTGAACGAAGCGTTAGAGCGACTGGGTAAGAAGAATCTCAAATTGAAGGAGTGTCAATACGAAGCGGTAAAGGCTGTTGTTGTCGACCGGAAAGACACGATTTGTATCTTGCCTACTGGTTATGGAAAGTCACTTAAATGCCAGCTTCTTCCCTTCGTCTTATTGAACTATTTATTTCCAACGCATGCGCAGTACAGGCGACATACAGTTTTTTGTATGTCGATCACGGATTATCCCAGAGCCTCCGTTTCCTTCCCAAGGGATCGCAGGCTCGGGGAACGAGATTGGTATGCAGTGTGACACAGCGCAGTGTTTACTTTAATAAAAACTACAAAATATCGCTGGTCGAAGGACTGTAGCTTGTATATTTCTTGTTAAAACCGCAAAAAATGTCTGATAGCGAAAGCTTTGAATCACAGACAGACACAGAACAGTCAACAGATAACGAGGACGCTGTTGAGCAATCGTCGGTTGTACAGCCCTATCAGTTCGAGCCAGTTGCTGAGAGCGATTATGAGGAGGACGAAACAGACGAAGAAGGTATTCTGCGAGAGACTCTAGAGGCAAGATTTAAGAAAACCATAGCTGTTAGCTCATGGTAAGTAAGCTTAACAAGGCATCTAATGGTAAAGCGTTTGTCGCATTGTTTATTAGCGTGTTTTGTTTGATATTGTGAATTGATTTTAGGTGCACATGTGGGTATTGTAGTGATGCTTTGTTGGACGACGCGAGGGAATACCGATGTTGTAAAGAGATTCTCGAATGTATGGCCAAATTCACAAACGATGGACGCAGTAACCACAACATCAAGTGACTAGAAAGTAAAATGAATAAATTGCGCGCTAACAGGATATGGACACGACATATTTCGCCAATTTCGGCAACCTCAAGTGAGCGAAAACATGATATACCCGAGGCGTGAACAAGCATGGAACTTTCTGTGATTAAAATATGACGCGCGAATTGAGGTGCTTGTAGTCCTAGCTCTGGGTTTGTGACTTTGTAATATTTTGGGTTTATAGATATACTCAATGAATTTCGTTTTTTCGTTTGCTTCGATTAAGAGATTAATATAATTTCATAGTTCGGACTGTATATATGCTAACTAAGCCTAAAGCCCTTTTTATGCGTCGAACTATATAGTAGTGTCGAATACAATCCAGTCAACATGTCATTACTTTGTCTGAATTGCATTTGAAGCAACAAAAATCCTGTGTATAAAAAAGGGGTATATACCACAAAAATATTTACAATATGTCACTGTTAGTATCCCCAAATAATGACATTTGAGTATCTTCATTTTGGCTAATGAATTTAAGCTAATCTATATAATTATATATAAGCGAACACTACATTGCTACTAGTACTACACAGCATTTATTGTGGATTTCGGCGGCTCCTAAGCGATAAATATCGTTTTGTGGTGATGCTCTCGCATCTAGTTAGCCAGTGTATCGTATCAATTTATTTGGGTTTTGTTTAATTCATCAAAAAATCCAAATTTAACGCAGTTGAAGCTAAATTGTTTATAGTATTTACATATAAGAAGAATGCGCTGTGTCACAGTGCATACGTCATCACGACCTTTTCGCCGCGCCAGGAATTTCATCAGCTAAATTTTTTATAGCCCAACTTTAAACTGAAAATTCACACACTTTTAGTTCGAATTTCGCAACAAGGTTGGTATCAAAATGATCAGAAAAGATGAAATTTTTAGATGATGTAAAAATCCCAAAATCGAAATTTTCATCGCATATACACTTTAAGATGGCGACGCATAGCGATAGTTGGGGTCATCTCTCTTCTTCGCAAGATGATTTTGAGTCATTCTTCTCGGTTTTCCTTTTTATACTGTACAGGCAGTGTATTCAGTTTGCTTTGCGCTCACAACAAGTATTTGGAAAAGCGGAAGTTTATGCTCTTGGCTTGTCGGACAGCCTTAAAAAGGCAAAGTTTCGACCAGGAATGGTTTAGAACTTACATTGTAAGACTGAAAAAATATAAAAGAAATTTAACAGCGCTGTAAAAAGAATAATCTTTCGACGGGAACGCTCTAGACTACACATATGCTATTGTAATTTGATGCGCATTAATCGTCACGCGACTCTTCAAAGACGAGAACCATATAACATATCACGTAACTCCGCCCACTATGCAAATTATCCTATTCTATTAACTGTGTTTGAAGATAAACTCAAACAATTGTATGGCATTCACATTATTTAGTTCTGACTGCAACGTTGTGTTAGCCTTTAACATGGGAACATATCAACTGTATATGAACAAAATTTTAATGTAATAATACAATACAGTAAACTTTCCATTTATTATATTTCAGTTTGTAAAAAATCGATTAAGCATGTAGGAAATGGTCAAAGTTTAGAGTGCCGCGTGGGAGGATAAGTCTATCGCAAGAAAACCAGACCGAAATTAGGACTTTTGTTTTAGCTCGAGTAATAGCTGCATAGATATCATGTGGTGATATTGGCGACGTTAACTATAAAATTCTCTTTGTGTCTCCGATGCTGGATCAAGAAATCAGGCCTTTCAAGGTAACCCGTTGGTTTAATTTCCATAGTTCTCTTTTTGTAAAGGCATTCAAATGATAAAAATACGGTCAAATTCTACACGCTGCAAGGTATCTGAAAAAGGCTTGTCAATTAATTAACTGTTTTCAAGTTCAACTTTGCTAAGACCGCAAATGACTTTAGATGCAGCAAACAATACACAACTCAACGTATGCAAACGTATGCTCAATTGTCGCTCGGCAATTAGATAATTTCTGGTAATTGAATTTGCGGACGTCGCCTTGCTCATTTTTGCTCATACGCCTAGGTGATCTATTTGTACGAACAGGACCTGCATATAGATAGCCTTTGTCGACCAGAAGAACAACACCAACGGACATACTGTTTCCGTTCCGGCACCTATTTGTTGCACTAAATTGAAATTACTACCATCATTCATTTATTCAAGGACCCTGCCTGTGAGAACACAATGTTTCCTAAATTATAAAAAACAAGACGCTTGCTAAGCGTTTACTCGAGCTAAAACGCTCAGCCAAGCTCTTCTTGCGATGCGGAGATGTATCAAAAGCGTGGTGGTTGGTACGCATACAAAGTGCACATGCAGCCATTGATCAAGAACAGGAAGTCGAATGAGATAAGCTTAAGCATGTAAGACTGCCACGATTGGTCAAAATTCAGAGTACCGCGTGGGAGAATAAGTCTAGCGCGAAAAAAAAACCCAGACCGAAATTAGGACTCTCGCTCTAACTCGAGTAATAGCTGCATATATATCATGTGGTGATATTCGAGATGTTAACTATAAAATTCACTTTGCGGCTCCGATGCTGGATCAAGAAATCAGGCCTTTGAAAATAACCCGTGGGTTTAATTTTCAAAGTTCTCTTTTTGTAAAGGCATTCAAATTGTAGCAATACGGTCAATTTCCACACGCTCCAAGTCAAACGCTTTTAAGTGTTTTCAAGTTCAGTCATGCCAAGCCCGTAAATGACTTAAATGATATGATCTCGTGGGTGTTCTAATCTTAGATCGTGTAGTTGAAGCAATAGACTGCATATGGACTATAGCTAATTCAAAAAAGGTTGTCCTTTAAAAATCTAAATTACAAAATCCAAAATAGGAGACACAACATACGTTCTGCTAACAACACAAGGTTAAATGGCAAAGACAAAACTATCACGACTATATTATTATTCAAAACTTCGCTCTTCGTATTTGGATTTTAAATTTTTGACGGACAACCTTTTTTGAATTAGCTGTATACGTATGAGTTTATGCTAAAAACCTCTGGTAGTACGGTTTTGGGCGTAATTTGGAAAAAAACATGCACGTACCACGCGAGAAGATGCATAAGTTGTACTTGCAAGACGTTCATAAGTTGCACAAGTACTTTCAAACTACCTGCCCACAAATTCTCTATTCCGATTAACATTTTTGTGTTGTTAACGTGTGTTAAAAACTTCCGTTTAAGCTCCTATTTTCAGATCGATTGCTTATCCTGTCTGGCTTATCAACTTCCTCTGTCCTTCAAGGTTAGCAAACACCCTAGCTTTTAATTGATTGGGGTGCGTGCATGGATTTATAAGCAGGCTTCTGGCTAACATACATCATAATTCGGCGAGGATCGAGGAACCGAGAAGACGACAAATCACAGCGATTCAGCGATTGATCAACATATTGCAAAGCTCAAAGAATTTAAGGTAACTGAGGTATAAAATATACATGTACATGTTTAATAACAATCTCATTTCTCGGTACTACTCGGAGGTGGTACTATTAAAAAGTAAATGTAGCATTTCCACTCAGTATTTATCGTATGACACGTAATGAAATTTACTCAAAATTTATTCAGGTATATGTAAAAACCTCGCGATTTCGAGCGCGCAGTGCCAGTAATTTCACTAGGGCCAGAGTTGCGTTCGTGAAATTTCATGAAATTGCACATTTTAAATGTTCTTTCCAAAGTGAGAATAAACAACTTTATCAGTTCATTCAATTTGTTTTGAACGCTTCACCTGTGCATTTTACAGCTCTTTTGGATTTGAATGTGGCAGACGAAATCCATTTGAGTTGCATGGCTATACATAAGCGCAGCCATTCGCCCTGGCCGTATCGGTTTAATGTCATGCTAAAATGTGGAACTACTCATATCACACAATCATAATTTTGATAAATCGTGTATAGCTAGACATTTCGTTTTGAAAAAATGCAGGTTTACATAGAAAATTGTGTCTACTAGGTGATTTATTTTAGTTTATGAAACAAAACACTCGGTTATCGCTTTGTGCTTGATCATAGATAGTGTAACGGTGTTTATGAATTATGAATGTTGTTGAATCTGATAGTGAATGTGAAGACAGTGCAGATAAACGTCTATTAGAAGCATGAACTTAGTAAAAAATCTGATAGTATTAAGTGAAAAAGATTAATGTGTTTTGCGTTGGTATTGTATATATTGATGCGACATGCAATTTTAGAGCAAGTCTAATAAATTTAGTTTCCTCTTTGCAATGTATGATAAAACAATTATTGAATTCAGTTTTTGTGACATTGGAATTATCAGCTACCACAAAATCCTCATCCAATAATTTTTTAATTTTTTTATTATAATGCGGCCTACCGCATATATCCACGGCCTAATACCATTATTTGATTATTTTTGTTTGTTTTTCTCCCTAGCTCAAAGGATGCATCGTCTAGCCCTAATTTGTCTTCTACTCCATGTCTGTGGTGTATTTATGGTAAGAATCAGTTACATTTATTAATAAGCGTTTATAGTTTTACAGATAGTTTTGTATATATAGTTTGTATTCGTTCTCGTATTGTTATGTACTGCCTGGATGTTTGGACACTGAGAAGTTTTCAGTCTATTTCTTAATATCACTTGACTTTGATAATAATAATAATCACAATAATAATAATAATAATAATAATAATAATAATGAAAATTTTATTTTTATTTTTCTATACATTTACAACAGTAAATCTCATTTTAAAAAGGTAATTACAGTCGGCTACTTGATATATTAGGTAAAATAGCAATTATAAAAATACATAATATACATTACAATGCAATCCACGACTATATACAAATACGATATGGCTTTAGAATTTCAATAAACCTGGTTTCGTCCATTCCTTATTTCTACAACAGAAACAAGTATATATATATATATATATATATATATATATATATATATATATATATATATATATATATATATATATATATATATATATATATATATATATATATATATATATGTATATATATATATATATATATATATATATATATATATATATATATTTATTTATATATATATATATATATTATAAATGATTATAGGGGTAGACAGCAAGATTATAGGGGTAAACATATATATATATATATATATATATATATATATATATATATATATATATATATATATATATATATATATATATATATATATATATATATATATATATATATATATATATATATATATATATATATATATATATATATATATATATATATATATATATATATATAAAGTATAACTGGAAAATCATTAAGAAATCACAACCATACTCTAATAAAACCAAACGCTGTAACTTATGTATGTCCGAAAAATTTATTATCATATGCCACCCCGAACTAAGCTCTCTCAACAAACTTAACGAATTCATATCCACATGCCGACACCGGAAGAAATTCCTACTACGATAACACTCTCACCAGGACATGTAACATGATCAAATCAATTTAATTATGCATCCCTTGTACATATATTCTGTTGCGCTGTTGTAATATTATATCATTTACCTGATGAGTGTGGCAAGTTCAACACTTGCCATACGAAACAGTCCTGTAGTAAATAAAATTTCGACAGTCCTGTAGTAAATAAAATTTCGATATATACATATATATATATATATATATATATATATATATATATATATATATATATATATATATATATATATATATATATATATATATATATATATATATATATATATATATATATATATATATATATATATATATATATATATATATATGTATATGTATATGTAAACACAATAGACAAAATTTTGCTGTCGCTACTCTGAGTTTCACGCGGTTAGGCGATCATCAGGCAACTGTTGCCTGATGATCGCCTAACCGCGTGAAACTCAGAGTAGCGACAGCAAAATTTTGTCTATTGTGTTTAATTATTCGCTCTACCAGTAATGGTATCGAGCGCTCTATACTTTCATCCTGAAAATATAACCTTCTTGGTAATTACAATCAGTATATATGTATATGTATATATATATATTTCTATGCCTTAGTGATATATTATGTGTCTTTCTTTGTAAGAATCGTGTATTATCTGGGAAGTTCCATAGAGTTATTGTCAGCGTTATTGGTTACAGCGGTATGCCAAGACTCTGAAGTCTTGCGTGTACGATGGCTTCAGTCGAAGGCTATAGTCTGATAGCCGAAAGCTCGTAATAAAAATAGATATTTTAAAGTCAGAGAGCGTTTTCTCAATTTGAATAATCAGTAATCATTCAGTCTAAAAAATAATAATAATTGTCAACAACTGATCGTCAATTTAACATTTCTTAATCATGCCGTTTTCTCTTACTCTTTGATAGAAGATAGTCGAACCAAAAGTGTATTCAACAACTTGCAAGCGCTCGTGTCTTGAAATTAAAAAAAGTGCACCTGGTGCGCGGAGTGGCCTCTATGATATTTTGGTTGACAACGCTGACGACAGACTGTTGATCACAGTCTATTGTGAGATGGCAGAAGATGGTGGTGGATACACCTTCATACCACGCGAGGCAGTCAGACGAGGAAAGTTTCCAAACCTGATAAATCAAATTTTTAAAGATAGAACCAGAGTTCTTCTCCGTTTTCAAAAGAAGAATGGCCTTCAACCATTTACACTCATAACTCAACTTCCTACCTATTCCAGGCAACCACTGGGTGTGTTAATGCACAACTATGCAGGGTATACAAGGCCTTTGAATCGTGGGCTTGGTGATTATATTTATCTTGGTATATTACCAGTGTCCCTTGCAAAAGGCAGGAGCATTCAAGGCTTCAGGTATGTGGAATTATCAAATAAAATTGAAGGTTAGGTTTAAATTTTCAAGTCATATACATGAAGTGATTTGCTTATGGTAAAATTATCCAGTTGATCTGAAAGCACGGAGAAGTACTGGCACTAGTTGTCAAGTAGAAATCCATTTTTCGATGAAATATAAATTTCAAATTTCTCATGAAATATAATTTTCTTTGTTTGTAAATTTCGTTAATGCAGACAGTTGCTAAGTTTAACAACAGCAAAATGGATTTCTATTTGTTACCAAGTTCCAGGCCTTTTACTCACTGGTATGAATCAACAATTTATGTTTAGATCAAATGGTAAAAGCGTGACTTTCAAAAATTGCGATGCTAATCCAAACTCCTATTTCGCGTTGTTCCCAAATCACCAGCATGGAGCAATCAGCCCTTATCACAGTGGAAACCTAGTTTACGAAAGCCGTGGTGTGGCAGTAGAGTGGCGAAAAACTGGTGTTTCCTCGTATGGTCATCGCAAATTACCTAACAACTTCTTGTTTCTTACCGAAATGCATTTCGGAGGATGTGGTACTTACACCTCGAGTGATCGCTGGAGAGATGCACTTGGAACTGCCATTGGTCTTCGTTAATGCACAGACAGCGGCTCAGGCCATTTACAATATAACTTCATTACTTTTGATCGCACTTAATTGTTACTATTATCTATTTTACCGGCATAACACTTAACAAAATGCTTTCACGCATGTAAAATTTCGGTTGTAATGAATTATATATCAATACATTACGCATCCAAAGAAACTATCTGGTGTTTCATTGCTCCTTTTATTCATAATACATGTAAGTCGACCGATAAAACGAACAGTTTTTCGTTCACATGTATGTGATTTTGCAGTCAAAATACTTCGCTTATAACCTCAGTTCCAGTCCAGGTCGCGACAGAACATAATTTTTAAATCTATTTATGCATTCCATTTCCTACCTTTGGTTTTGGCATGAGCCCAACGGTTCCCGACGACACTCGAGCAGTTTTTTCGCCAGGATGTGGCGAAGAGGTGAATGGTGCTATCCACTGGATAGGGACTTTTTAAACAGCCGCAAAAAGGCATGAAAAGCAATTGCAACAGGATATTGAACTTGCAAGGAATAAAAAGTGACTTTAACACGAAAAAGCCGGGTTTTACCAGTTACTCAACATGTTTAGAAAGTTTGAAAAAATAACCACCCGGTGGATAGCGCTCAGTCGCTTTTCAAACAGCCCCTAACAGTCAAAATATAGAAAATACATCAAAGGTAAAACTTAAGTCAACTTCCGTATTTCTCCGCCTGCGTACGTCATTAGCTTGGCGGGTGCGTTTCAGCCTGATGCAACAATACTACGCCAAAATTTGGCGACAGTTCATCACTTTGTGTGCCTATGACTGAGAATATTCCACCATGTATCGTTTGGTCTCTTTACCGAAAAACGTCAATTCTCTGAAAATGTAGCAATATATATAACTAATTGTTAAATTTACAAACGCTTATCTTGGTAATTTAAAATCGATATTCAAGTTAGGAATTTGTTCCGGGCGTCGGAATGCAATCCTTAAACAATTTTTTCCAATCAATCGATTTCGCAGGCCATCAGCATCACAGCCTAATTCGCCGTCTGGGAAACCATTCCCAATTCTAAATATCTTCATTAAAATTAGTACGCTTACTTGTTCATAAAATATACAGAGACATTCACAAGTCGATTTGATAAATTAATTTGAAAATTATATACAATTATACAAAATTTAACAGTGAGGAGAAATAGAAAATTGCCTGAATTTCTATAGTTTTTTGTCATGATGTTTTGTCTCAAATGATCAGACTACCCGTAAAAGTATAAGAAATGGACAGTAGGGCACGTGTAAAAATAGATTTCATTACTCCTCCAGCCAGTAAGAACGCTGAACTGGCTGTTCGCAGCAAGTTAACTGCATGAAAAAACTCCATTTGCTATATTCTGTTTGCACTAAGGGCATGGCGGAATTAAGCTGTTGTCAGAAGTCCTTCTGTACTCAGTGCAAATATTATATAAATACATAAATAACCCTCTGTAGTTCTTGCTACGCTGTTTGCTCACGCCGTTTACATACAAGCGATAACTTTTTATGACAAGTTTTTCTGTGGCAAATAATATTTCATGCTCATTTGTGAGCAAGACGTTAGCAATAGTGCGCAATACTTTCAATTCGTGCACTTGTTGAAAAACAAACATGCTAGCATTATTTTCAACAAGTGCATTTGTCATAGAAAAGATTGATTTTATCTCTTAGTGTACAATTTTAGTTTAGTCAGACATTTTTGTAAGCCAGCTTCAGATTCAGATAGAAGGACCAGATCATCCGCGTAAAATAAACAGTTCAGGTTTGTTTCACCAAGTTTGACAGAGGCGCATGAATTAGTAAATAAACTGGGTATATCATTAACAAAAATATTGAAAAGGGTAGGACTTAGGTTGAATCCCTGTTTAACCCCTATATGAGATTTAAAGAAAGGAGTAATTCCGTTGTGTAATCATTAACAGAAGTGATAACGGAAGAGCACATACTTAACAAAATTCGCATGAAATTTTTGCTACAACCATTGCTTATAAGCTTGAAAATAAGCCCTCTCTCTCCATACGCTTTCGCACGCTTTTCTAAAATCAACAAAACAAGCAAAAATTGGCTCTCGTTTAACTTTGTAAGTTTCCATTAACGTTTTTAAAACCAAAAGATGGTCTGCAGTCGTTTCTAAATCCTATCTGACTTCGGCTTAAAATTTTATGCTGTTCCAAATAGTGGTTAAGTCTCTCATTCATTATTAACGTAAAGAATTTCCCTAAACAGCTGCTGATACAAATACCTCTATAATTATTCGGGTCATCCGTACTACCTGTTTTATTTACCGGGTACTATAAACCCTTTAGACCAAGAAGCAGGGAATACCCCTTTGGATAAAATGACATTAAACAATTTCACAAAATAGGATGGTAAAACTGTCACCGATAGTTTGATAATCTCATTAGACAATGGGTCAATTAAAGCATGTCAATCCATTTCACTTTGTTTATATGATTTAACACAGCGCGAGTCGTGTTAATGCACGGCAAGATGATTCACTTCAAGTTTAAACGAATCAATTCTTATCTTGTCCAGTCATTTTACTAGTTAAAGGAGCAGTGCCATATTTCATTTACAAGTTTAGAATCCAAGATGGCGTCCTTAAACGAGGGCGAGCATGGTCTGAAGTTCGATATTGTGGATGATAAAAAAAGCAACAGAATGACAAAAGTCGAAGGAATTTATGCGACAATCAACGCAAAAGAATTTATTTGGTATACAATGTATTTAAAGCATGGAGAATAAAAACATTAAGGCCGGGGATGTAGCCGTTGGCAGTGATTTCGCTGCACACCTGTCCTCTTTTGAGTACAGAAGAAGGCAAAAATAATGCAATTTATGTGCTTTAATCAAACTGAATCTGCAAGAAATTCGTAAAATAGCAAGAAAATAAAGAAATAAAATATGCGTGAAATGTGACACTGCTCCTTTAATGTTCAATCATTCCTGATCATAATGAATCTCTTGTGTTTGTGATGAGTCGTTTCTGTTTGTGTCCATTTTTTTCTCATGTGTAATATTTTTGGTGGTAAGTGGTAACGGCCGCCGATAAATATATCAGTTAGTGTTCTGGCCGACAAAGGCTATCTATGCAGGTCCTGACAGTCCTAGCCTGTTCGTGCAAAATAGATCAGCTAGGCGTATGCGGTATGGGCAAAAATGAGCAAAGCCACGTCCGCAAATTCATTTAAATTTACCAGAAATTATCTGGTTGCCGAGTGATAGTTGACCATACGTTTGCATACGTTGAGTTGTGTATTGTTTGCTGTACCTAAAGTCATTTTCGGGCTTAGCAAAATTGAACTTGAAAACAGTTAATTAAAAGCTAGAGTGTTTGCTAACCTTGAAGGACAGGGGAAGTTGATAAGCCAGACAGGATGAGCAAGTGATCTCAAAATAGGAGCTTAGACGGAAGTTTTGAACACAAGTTTTTTCAGCTATTCTATAAAACATATAAACAAAAGTGTTAATCGGAATAGAGAATTTGTGGCCAGGTAGTTTGAAAGTACTCGTGCAACTAAACGTCTTGCAAGTACAGTCGAACCTGTATTAAGGACCCCGTATCGAGCGATCACCTTTTGTTAAGCGGTCATGTCCTGGAAATTTTGTAATATAAATACTAATTAATAGCATAATTCATTTATCCAAGAAACCCTGCCTGTGAGAACACAATGTTTCCGAAATTATAAAAAACAAGACGCTTGTTAAGCGTTTACTCGAGCTAAAACGCTCAGGCGCATTTTCCTTGCGATGCGCAGACGGTGACAGAGTAACAATTTTCACACCAAGCATAAATCCACATGTTTATATTGGAGTAATATTGGGCTGGCCAGTGGCGTAACTAGCGTGATATATTCATACATAAATCCGCCGGCGTGAAAATGCTTTTGCGCAGAATCCGACTTGGGTCTCGATCACGCTGTCGATATTTCCAAATACGCATGCCATAATGTCAGCTGTGCTTAGTATCAAATTTATTGCATGTCGTATTCAGCCAATTCACATCAACATTTCGACACTCAGTACATAATTAATACTGTTAGGGCAACATATTCTTCCCTTATAACTCGATCCCATAGCAAGTAACCAATTAAAAAGTACATAAAACAGTAAACTGTTTCTTGATGTGCTCAGTTAGACATGCCCCGAAGCCTGCCTATGGAACTATGCCTATGGCTGACAAAGTTTTTGAAACGGCAGACAAATTTTGTTAAAGTAATCATCAAAAGGTGTCAACAGAGGACGTGGCTATGATTCAGAAATGTGCCAGGATCACTTTCATGGAGATGCATTCTCGATTCAGTGGCTAAAGGGAAAGTTGATACAAGTAAAGTTGCTTGAATAATACGTCAACACAAACTGAAAACACCGTTGTCATCTTCAGTGATCACCGAATTTCGAGTAATGAGATAAGTAGCGAAGCCAGCCCGACAATTTGGTCATGCTGTGCAAATTTAAATCCTTCATTTCTTAGAAACTCATTCCTTATACGGTCCACAGACACAGAAAAATTTGCATTTGCATGACCAAATGTCGGGCTGGCATCGCTACTGATAAACAAGACTTTGAAAAACAAGATGTTGAGTGTTGACAAATAATGATTTGAATACAATATATTTCCACTGACCGTTTAATACATTTTCAAAACATTGAAAAATTATATTAAGTTTCGGACGTGGAAAAGGTGACAGCGCCCGCTTAATAATAGAGGTGACCGTTCAATGGAGGTCACTTTAATAGCATTTATATTACAAAATTTGCGGGACATGACCGCTTAACAAAAGATGACCGCTTAATACAAGTTCGACTGTACTTGCAAGACGTTCAGTGGCACGAAACTACCCGGCCACGAGGTCTCTATTCCGATTAACACTTTTGTTTATATGTTTTATAGAATAGCTGAAAAACTTCCGTTTAAGCTCCTGCTTTCAGATCGCTTGCTTATCCTGTCTGGCTTATCAACTTCCCCTGTCCGGCTTATCAACTTCCCCTGTCCTTCAAGGTTAGCAAACACCCTAGCTTTTAATTCATCCGGGTGCGTGCATAGATTTATAAGCGGGCTTCTGGCTAACATACACCATTACTTGGTGCGGATCGAGAAGGCAACAAATCACAGCGATTCAGCGATTGATCAACATATTGCAAAGCTCAAAGAATTTAAGGTAACTGAGGTATAAAATATACATGTACATGTTTAATAACAATCTCATTTCTCGGTACTACTCGGAGGTGGTACTATTAAAAAGTAAATGTAGCATTTCCACTCAGTATTTATCGTATGACACGTAATGAAATTTACTCAAAATTTATTCAGGTATATGTAAAAACCTCGCGATTTCGAGCGTGCAGTGCCAGTAATTTCACTAGGGCCAGAGTTGCGTTCTTGAAATTTCATGAAATTGCACATTCTAAATGTTCTTTCCAAAGTGAGAATAAACAACTTTATCAGTTCATTCAATTTGTTTTGAACGCTTCACCTGTGCATTTTACAGCTCTTTTGGATTTGAATGTGGCAGATGAAATCCATTTGAGTTGCATGGCTATACATAAGCGCAGCCATTCGCCCTGGCCGTATCGGTTTAATGTCATGCTAAAATGCGGAACTACTCATATCACACAATCATAATTTTGATAAATCGTGTATAGCTAGACATTTCGTTTTGAAAAAATGCAGGTTTACATAGAAAATTGTGTCTACTAGGTGATTTATTTTAGTTCATGAAACAAAACACTCGGTTATCGCTTTGTGCTTGATCATAGATAGTGTAACGGTGTTTATGAATTATGAATGTTGTTGAATCTGATAGTGAATGTGAAGACAGTGCAGATAAACGTCTATTAGAAGCATGAACTTAGTAAAAAATCTGATAGTATTAAGTGAAAAAGATTAATGTGTTTTGCGTTGGTATTGTATATATTGATGCGACATGCAATTTTAGAGCAAGTCTAATAAATTTAGTTTCCTCTTTGCAATGTATGATAAAACAATTATTGAATTCAGTTTTTGTGACATTGGAATTATCAGCTACCACAAAATCCTCATCCAATAATTTTTTAATTTTTTTAATATAATGCGGCCTACCGCATATATCCACGGCCTAATACCATTATTTGATTATTTTTGTTTGTTTTTCTCCCTAGCTCAAAGGATGCATCGTCTAGCCCTAATTTGTCTTCTACTCCATGTCTGTGGTGTATTTATGGTAAGAATCAGTTACATTTATTAATAAGCGTTTATAGTTTTACAGATAGTTTTGTATATATAGTTTGTATTCGTTCTCGTATTGTTATGTACTGCCTGGATGTTTGGACACTGAGAAGTTTTCAGTCTATTTCTTAATATCACTTGACTTTGATAATAATAATAATCACAATAATAATAATAATAATAATAATAATAATAATAATAATAATAATAATAATAATGAAAATTTTATTTTTATTTTTCTATACATTTACAACAGTAAATCTCATTTTAAAAAGGTAATTACAGTCGGCTACTTGATATATTAGGTAAAATAGCAATTATAAAAATACATAATATACATTACAATGCAATCCACGACTATATACAAATACGATATGGCTTTAGAATTTCAATAAACCTGGTTTCGTCCATTCCTTATTTCTACAACAGAAACAAGTATATATATATATATATATATATATATATATATATATATATATATATATATATATATATATATATATATATATATATTATAAATGATTATAGGGGAAGACAGCAAGATTATAGGGGTAGACATATATATATATATATATATATATATATATATATATATATATATATATATATATATATATATATATATATATATATATATATATATATATATATATATATATATATATATATATATATATATATATATATATTATATATATATATATATATATATATATATATATATTTATTTATATATATATATATATATATATATATATATATTATATATATATATATATATATATATTTATATATATATATATATATAAAGTATAACTGGAAAATCATTAAGAAATCACAACCATACTCTAATAAAACCAAACGCTGTAACTTATCCGTTTTATTATTATTTTATTAACGTATTATTATTTCTGTCTGTTTTTCTCCCTAGCTCACAGGATGCATCGTGTAGCCCTATTTTGTCTTCTACTCAATGTGAGCGGTGTATTTACGGTAAGAATCAGTTACATTTATTAATAAGCGTTTATAGTTTTACAGATAGTTTTGTATATATAGTTTGTATTCGTTCTCGTATTGCTATGCACTGCCTGGATGTTTGGACACTGAGAGGTTTTCAGTCTATTTCTTAATATTACTTGACATTGATAATTATAATAATAATAACAATGATGATAATAATAAAAATAATAACAATCATTTCTAAAAAATAATAATAACTATAGAAAATATGGATGACGCGTAGCCAGGATTAAACATATTCAAATTGAGAAGACGCTCTCTGACTTTAAAATATTTATTTTTGTTACGAGCTTTCGGCTATCAGACTATAGCCTTCGACGGTGAAATGTGAGGTGTAGCTTGAAACCTGATACAATTCGCAAATTAGCACCATATTTACATGTGGTGCTAAGTTAATAAGTGCAAGTATATATATATATATATATATATATATATATATATATTATATATATATATATACTTGCACTTATTAACTTAGCACCACATGTAAATATACACTTGAATCAGGTTTCAAGCTACACCTCACATTTCAGCGTCCTTTAGACTATTATCATTTACCCGTCGAAGGCTGATAGCCGAAAGCTCGTAACAAAAATAAATATTTTAAAGTCAGTGAGCGTTTTCTCAATTTGAATAATAATAATCATTTGTAAAAAATAATAATAATAATTATAAATAACTGATGGTCAATTTAATACTTTTTAATCATGCCGTTTTCTGTTGTTCTTTGATAGACGATAGTCAGACCAGGAGTGTATTCAACAACGTACAAGCGCTCGTGTCTTGAAATTAAAAATAGTGCACCTGGTGCACAGAGTGGCCTCTATGATATTTTGGTTGACAACACTGTGATCACAGTCTATTGCGAGATGGCAAAAGATGGTGGTGGATACACCTTCATACCACGCGAGGCAGTCAGACAAGGACAGCTTCCTAACCTGATAAATCAAATTTTTAAAGATAGAACCAGAGTTCTTCTCCGTTTTCAAAAGAAGAATGGCCTTCAACCATTTACACTCATAACTCAACTTCCTACCTATTCCAAACAACAACTGGGTGTGTTAATGCACAACCATGCTGGGTACACAAGCCCTTTGAATCATGGGCTTGGTGATTATATTTATCTTGGTATATTACCAGTGTCCCTTGCAAAAGCCAGGACCACTCAAGGCTTCAGGTATGGGGAATTATCAAATAAAATTGAAGGTTACGTTTAAATTTTCAAGTCATATACAGAAGGTGATTTGCTTATAGTAAAATTATGAATCAACAATTTATGTTTAGATCAAATGGTAAAAGTGTGACTTTCAAAAATTGCGATGCTAATCCAAACTCCTATTTCGCCTTGTTCCCAAATCATCAGGAGGGAGCAATCAGTCCCTATCACAGTGGAAACCTGGTTTATGAAAGGCGTGGTGTGTCAGTAGAGTGGCGAAAAACTGGTGTTCCCTCGTATGGTCATCGCCAATTACCTAACAACTTCTTGTTTCTTACCGAAATGCATTTTGGAGGATGTGGTACTTACACTTCGAGTGATCGCTGGACAGATGCATTTGGAACTGCCATTGGTCTTCGTTAATGCACAGACAGCGGCTCAGGCCATTTACAATATAACTTAATTACTGTTGATCCCACTTTGTTACTATTATCTATTTTATCGGCATAACACTTAAGAAAATGCTTTAATGCATGTAAAATTTCGGTTGTAATGAATTATATATCAATACATTACGCATCCAAAGAAACTATCTGGTGTTTCATTGCTCCTTTTATTCATAATATATGTAAGTCGATAAAACGAACAGTTTTCCTTTCACATTTATGTGATTTTGCAGTCAAAATACTTCGCTTATAACCTCAGTTCCAGTTCAGGTCGCGACAGAACATAATTTTTAAATCTATTTATGCATTCCATTTCCTACCTTTGGTTTCCTACCGTTGGCATGAACCCAACGGTTTCCGATGACACTCAGTCGAGCAGTTTTTTCGCCAGGATGTGGCGACAAGGTGAATGGTGCTATCCACTGGATAGTGACTTTTTAAACAGCCGCAAAAAGGCATGAAAAGCAATTGCAACAGGATATGGAACTTGCAAGGAATAAAAAGTGACTTTAACACGAAAATGCCGAACTTTAATATGGGTTTTACCAGTTACTCAACATGTTTAGAAAGTTTGAGAAATCACTATCCGGTGGATAGCGCTCATTCGCCTTTCAAACAGCCCCTAACAGTCAAAATATAGAAAATATATCACAGGTAAAACTTAAGTCAACTTTCGTATTTCTCCGCCTGCGTACGTCATTAGCTTGGCGGGTGCGTTTCAGCCTGATGCAACAATACTATTTGGTGACAGTTCATCACTTTGTGTGCCTATGACTGAGAATATTCCACCCTGTATCGTTTGGTCTCTTTGCCGAAAAACATTAATTCTCTGAAAATGTAGCAATATATATAACTAATTGTAAAAATTTACACACGCTTATCTTGGCAATTTAAAATCGACATTCAAGTTAGGAATTTGTTCCGGGCGCCGGAAAGCAATCCTTAAACAATTTTTTTCAATCAATCGATTTCGCAGGCTCTCAGCATCACAGCGTAATTCGCCGTCTGGGAAACCATTCCCAATTCTAAATATCTTTATTAAAATTAGTACGCTTACTTGTTCATAAAATATACAGAGACATTCATGATCACAAGTCGATTTGATAAATTAATTTGAAAATTATATACAATTACAAATTTTAACAGTGAGGAGAAATAGAAAATTGCCTAAATTACTATAGTTTTTTGTCATGGTGTTTTGTGTCAAACGATCAGACTACCCGTCAAAGTATAGGAAATGGACAGTAGAGCACTGTGTGTAAAAATAAATTTCATTACTCCTCCAGCCAATAAGAACGCTGAACTGGCTGTTCGCAGCAAGTAAACTGTATGAAAAAACTCCATTTGCTATATTCTGTTTGCACTAAGGGCATGGCGGAATTAAGCTGTTGTCAGAAGTCCTTCTGTACTCAGTGCAAATATTATATAAATACATAAATAACCCTCTGTAGTTCTTGCTACGCTGTTTGCTTACACTGTTTACAGACAAGCGATAACTTTTAATGAGAAGTTTTTCTGTGGCAAATAATATTTCATGCTCATTTGTGAGCAAGACGTTGCCAATAGTGCGCAATACTTTCAATTCGTGCACTTGTTGAAAAACAAACATGCTAGCATTATTTTCAACAAGTGCATTTGTCATAGAAAAGATTGGCAAGGTAAGAATTTTTCTTCGGCAAAGTAAATTTTTTTATTTGAACAGACGAACAAAAAAACCACTAAAAATTGTTCTTCATTCAAACCGTACACTTGAAAAAAAGTAAACTGCCATAAAAAAACTTACCGGCAAAACTTGTCCGTCCGTAACCGGCTTTATAATCTCGAATTCACTCATTCTTTGCTCTATCATCGTCTATTTTCGGCATGGTTTTGAAGTAAAAATGAACATTTTTCAACAAGAATATCGTTGTGAATTAATGCAACAACCGAACAAAACAGTATAATTTCTTGCGACAATAACAATTTGTTACAAGTTTGGGAGCTAATCCTTTATTCCCATGTACTTGGTCAAGACGGAACTAATATACACGGATATCAAATGACCTCCTACATAGCCGTGTCAGTATGACGTGCAGTGATGCATATTCTATATTGAGCAACTATTGTTTCATACAACATACATAAACACTTGCTATATGATCCGACACAGCCCCACTAAGAGTGCGCTATAACACGCAAAGCCAGGATATCGAAGTATTCAAGCGACAAGAGAATTTAAGTGCATTATAACAAAATCAGCCAACATGGGTAATCTTATACCTTTGGATGGTGCGAAAAAGCAAGAATGCGAAGGTATGCTTTGTTTGTGAGTTACGAGAAGTTGGGTTGACTGCTGTTATCGATTCAATACTTGTAGGCCACTGAGGTATACACAGTATTGGCTCGTAGAATGGAAGGTCAATAAATGCCCTTCAAAATATGTCTCTAATAGAACAGCAAGCTTCCTACCCCAACCAAATTCGCTATTGGCCAGTACTGGTATTCCCATTTCTGGCGATCGACCTCATGTAATTAGGACAAGTCTAAGCTTGCACACTTTTACATTCCATACGCGATAGGTGTTGTTTTAATAGCGAAAGTATTGATATTATTAAGCGATTTTTCAAACAATTTTAGCATTGACTGTTAGTCTCGGGTTTTGTTTCATTGTTTTGTAATCATGGGTTAAAAGTGGCGAAAGTTTTAAATACTGAATTTTGCTTAATCGCTATTAGGACAAAGACTTGTCCATGTGTTTATTAGCACTGATCCCAATAGGCAATATGCCATACTTAGCCCTTAATCAGTGGACTTCGATCTTGAAATCTGCACCCGGAAATGTCAAACCTCGTAAATTGTTTCATATTGCATGTTTGTCTTACTATTAGTGGACAATTTTTATGCTCGCATGCTTGTATTAATTGATCTGGCAATTTAATAGCTTATTTTAGGATTACAAATGCGACAACTAACATTATTTAACGTGGTACAGGAAGTCGTACTAGCATTGTCGAAGAAGCATTTCGGTGTGTAAGCTTGCCGCTTTCATCCCTACATTGTTTTGACAACACCTTGGTGGCATTTCGCAATCGGCTACTTCGGTTGCAATTCAAATTTTCAATCATTTAGATAATAAATTTTCCAATTAAGATGATTTGGCTCTCTTAAAATTCAACACAACGTCAATAATAACTTAAGTTTGCCTTAACGATATCGTTTTCTTTGTCTCGAGGCACATGATGATCTCGAGAAATCGGAAGTGTTAAAAGCATCTCGAATGGTAATGACGTTTTGTTGGAGATACCACAAAAATAACAACATGTCACGTGTCTGCTGCAGGGGGGAGTAAAGTGGTTTCTTGAAAAGCCGCCCTCCTTCCCCCCCCCGAAGTGGAAGAGAGAGATCACCGCGGGGGGGGGGGGAGTGGTAGACAGTCTGCAAAGCAGAGTACTTTGTGGCGGTATCCAAACACTTTGTTGTACTTATGAACTTAAAAATGTTTCTTTCAAAATCTTTGCCTGAATTCACTTGATATTTTGTGGAAGTTTCAAAACTATCAACAGGAACAAGGTTTGCTCTTATAACTGATTGTCAATATTAAAATAGCCTTAAATTGTGACGTAGCATGCATGTCTTCATAATCCAAGATAGCCGACAGCTCGCATGTTTTGGCCCTTGAACTCAATTAAGAACGAAGCATTATACAAGAAAGCTGTACAAGGCTTTCATTATTCATTGTAAACATTGTTTTCAATGAATTGAATTAGTTTTTCGTGTAAACACCCTTAAACGTGCAAATATAGCAACATGGCAAGCGTTTTTCACAGTCTTTGATGCAACCATTGCTATGTACTAAGACTGGATAGTGTATCGTCATACAAAACCCAAATAAAATTGAAGCCGGAAACACGTCATATTTTGAGCTCGGCGGCCATGTTGAATGGCCCCACTCGAGGAATGAATCGATGTAGTTTCTGTTAGAAAACTGATTTCTTCAAAAGTTTTTGCCTTAAAACTTATATTTTAAATTTCAAAATGAAAACTATACATTCTGTAATAGAAATTTATAGCAATGCTGCTTAAGTGAGGCCATCCAACATAGCTGTAAGTCTAAAAATATGACGTACTTCCGGCTTCAAACCCAACAATAGATGCACTATCCAGCTTTGATACATATCAGTGGATGCAACTTGCAAAGCAAACCAATTATTGGCAAACTTCAAAACCATGAAACAACTTTAAACAAGCTTGACATGAAAATCAGACTTGTTACAAGGTTGTCCCAACAATTCTGATACAGACGTGTTGTAAAACGATTGTCCATCGCATGTGAAGAAACCATTTTTACGTAACGGAGAAATCCTGATCATTTCAAAAATAAAACTTTCCGCAGTTTTAGGAGTTTTTTCACTCAAGACAATCGTAACTTTTGTCGCCAATATATCATTACAGAAATTGCGAAGGAGTTCATTGCAACATTCAACGTGCAATATGTCCAAGCATATGGCGTGGAGTTTACAAAGATGAAAATGAAACAAATTGATAAGGAGGCTTATGGTGAGCCCGAGACGGATAAAAAACTCATGTATAGAGAGGTAAAAACGCCAAAAATAAAAGTTGGTTTTGTGAGAGATTCATGACGAAACTAAATCGGTGACTACACAATCAAAAACGTAACTGACTTGTTAAAAATTGTCATTTTAGTTGTAACAAACTTGTCGATTTCGTCATGTCGTAAAAAGTTCGCTAAAATCAGGCTTGTTGCAAGTTGTCACTTGCAGACTTGTAACAACTTGTCGAAACAACTTGCAGCAAGCGGAAAACAAATTTTAACAGTTAATCAACTTGCAACAAGTTTGTTGACATTTTAATTGCCGCAGACTTGTTGCAAATTTTAAATTTTACCGGCTTGTTACGACTTATCAACAAGTTGCAACAAACTCTTCAATTGCATTCAGTTGCAACAAGTCAGGCTTGTTGCAACTTGTCATTTGCTGACTTTCAACAACTTTTTGAAACATACAACTAATAACAAAGTTGTGGAGTGTGGATAACAAGTTATTCATCTAAATCCTCCATTGCCTATAACAAACTTTTAACTGTTACAGCCTGTCAAGTGCACAGAACCTCTCAAGATGGGAGCGCTGACGAAAAAAGGGGCAATCGTTAAAAATTGGAAACACCGGTACTTTGTTGTGAATCCAGATTTTTCTGTAGCTTATTACGAAACTGAAGAGGTTAGTAAGAATTGGAAAAGTAATTTTGATCAGAAGGTTTCAGGACTGGATCAGGTTTTGACCAAGACGTAGAAATGTATGAAGTTGTGAGCTAGTCTTAGAACTGACTAGAGTTGCACAAAGTTTTTCAATTACCGTAATTTGTGTCTCCTTTCACAGGCGTTTCATAAAAATTCAAAGCCGAAAGGCGTTATCCACTTGGCTGGTTACGAAGTTGCTGAGAGTGCTGACAATGCTAAAATCGAACAGCTCAAAGCCTTAGCAAAGAAGTTAGGAATTGATGAAGAAAGCTTGCCTTTGCCCGAAAAGTTTCCGGCGCATACCCTTGCGTTGTTCCACGAGAGGAGACGAAATTATTTCATCACGGCTGTAGATGAAGATGAGAAAAAGGAATGGGCCGAAATGTTCAGGACATGTTGTCGAAGAACGAAAGGTAACGGACGTTGTACACAGCCAAAAATGAACAACCTGTTCTGGCTAGATGAAAACAGCATTGAACAATGTTTTTCTGCAAACATTGTTCAATGTTGTCAACAATACTGAACAAGTTGTTGAGCCTGACCTAGCCTGCAATCAGGTGCAACAATGTTGAACAATATGACAAAACATTGCTCAATGCTGTTTTCATCAGGCCAGAACAGGTTGTTCATTTTTTGCTGTGTAGACTTTGTAGTCCCATAATCCATCCTACTCGTGAATTTCAGAGCAAACAGATAAATTTTTGAGCATAGGATAGCAAATTGTTCTGGGTAAGGACAGTTACAAAAACGAGACAAACTTTTTTTGCTGCAGGATTCACGAACGAGGATCCAGTAGCACAAGAGGCATTTAAGGCTGCATATCGTCGAGCATGTTATGAATCAAACTGGTACAGAAGAATTAACCCGACCGGTGGAACTGAGGAGCAAGTGAGTTGAGAGTGAGATATATAGGGTTTATGAAAGGTGTTAAACAAGAGTTGATTAGAGCTGCTGTTGATGAGAGTTTGCAGAGCAATAATGAGTTGAAAAGAGTGCATGATTACAGAGAGTTGATATTGGAAGTTAATAAGGTTGATAAGAGCTGACAAAGGAGAGTTGACATTGGAAGTTGATGAGAGTTGATGAAGAGAGTGGATGAGAGTCGAGAAAAGAAGTTAACGAGAGTCGATAAAGTGAGTTGAGGGTTGATAAAGAGAGTTGATAAGAGTTGAAAAAGAGAGTTGACGAGAGTGGACAAAGGGAGGTGATGAGAGTTGATAAAGAGAGTTAATGAGAATTGATTTTGGGAGTTGACGAGAGTTGATGGATGCTAATGAGGAGAGTTGAGGAGAGTTGACGAGAGTTGTTAAAGGTTAATGAGGAGAGTTGATAATGTCGAAAGTTCATTACAGTTCGAATAAGAGTTCATGATAGATATACAACCATTTGCAACCTACCGTTAACCGTGCATTCAAAACAACGTTTTAAAAAGTTATGAAGAGCATGTTAGTCAGTTGAAACTTATTAGTTTCAGCTGTCAAACTTGTAAGTTTTGAACGCGTAACTTGTAGTTTTGTGCGCGTAACTTGACGTTTTGGTGCAGTAACTTGTAGTTTTGATGCCATAACTTGTAGTTTTGATGCCATAACTTGTAGTTTTGATGCCATAACTTGTAGTTTTGATGCCGTAACTTGTAGTTTTGAAGTTACGACAAGTTACGACATCAAAACTGCAAGTTTTGAAGTTACGACAAGTTACGACGTCAAAACTACAAGTTATGGCATCAAAACTACAAGTTACGGCGCCAAAACTTCAAGTTACGCGCACAAAACAACAAGTTACGCGTTCAAAACTTACAAGTTTGACAGCTGAAACTAATAAGTTTCAACTGACTAACATGCTCTTCATAACTTTTTAAAACGTTGTTTTGAATGCACGGTTAACGGTAGCTTGCAAATGGTTGTATTGACTGTGCAGAGCTTAATACATAAAAATTATGCTGTCAGGTACTGAGCGAGACACTTGTGGAGATCATAAATTGTCGCATTTTATCAGATGTGTACAGTGGTTTAACTGGAAACTTCACCATAAGAAAGAAAATACGAGGCCAGGTAATATAGAACTGGACGAATGTCATATTAATCCACTACCGTCACACTAGTCAGAACTGCCACAGGCTTAATGTAAGTTGTTGATTTTATCGGCTTGATGCAAAGTAGTCATAAAGTTACATCAAGCCTCTCGGCTTCATGAAGTTGCATCAAGTCTGTGAAAAACAGACTTAATGGAACTTAGTATTTACAGACTTACTAGAAGTTTTTGAAACAACTTGCATTAAGCTTGAAAATAAAAATTCTTAACAGCCAACTTTCAGCAGACTTGTTATCGTCAAGACAGAGCTATGGGAGCACACGCTTGTATTGACAATTAACGTTATGTATTTTGTAATACTCAATTTTTCCCGCAAATTAATAAAAGACTAACCTATTCAAATTTCACCACTAAAACAGGTAATGAAAGTGTTGGACTCAATGGTGTTGGCATTGGTTGTCCCCGCTTACAAAACCTTAGTCGAGACAACGGATAAGATGAAAGCGCCTCTGGAGAAGATATTTAACGAAAAGAAAGATGACATTGTTGATGTTCAGAAGAAGATTGTAGAACAATTGGCTGGTAGGGCCACAGTTTTGTGGTTGTAGCTGAAAATAGATAATTGTATATTTATGTCCTTTTGTATGCATCTAAACATAGCCTGAAGTCCCTGTTTATATGTATACACTGTTTTTGACTTCATTTAACTCAATGTTCCTAGTCACATAAGTTTCAATGTGATGTGATACATGAATTTCACATGCAATCACATACGTTTTACATGTAATCACATAAATTTCACATGTTCTCGCATTAATTTCACAGGCAATCACATACGCTTCACATGTGATCACATAAATTTCACATGTTGTTGCATGAATTTCACAGGCAATCACATACGCTTCACATGTGATCACATAAATTTCACATGTTGTTGCATGAATTTCACATGCAATCACATACGCTTCAAATGTGATCACATAAATTTCACATGTTGTCACACGAATTCCAACATGCAATCACGTGAATTTTACATGTGATTTGTGAAATTGTCATGTGAAATTTCTGGAAGGGGCGCGCAGCTGGCCGGCATAGTAGAACGAATCCAATACCGAAGAACCAGTTTCATCGTGTTATTCAAAATTGACCTCTATAGACAAGGTGGAGTCGATCGTGCACAAAGTCTTTGAGGAAGCGAACGAAGACATGAAGAAATTGTACGATGATCTTAAAGAAATGGTAACTACTGTCACTTTATGATTTGTGGTGTTCAAGTCACTTGGTAAAATTTAATATCCAATCGCTCAGTCAACAAACTGCGAGTTGCCATGTAGTTGTTACCAACAAGCCTATGTCAGAATGGGCTCGCTCGTGACAGCAAGTTGACTGTCAAAACTTGTTATTCAAAGGCTTGCTACAAGTTGTTTCAACAAGTTGTTGTAACAAGTCAGCAAATGACAAGTTGCAACAAGCTTGATTTTAACAGATTTGTCGCAATTTGATGAAAAGCAGCAAGCCAGTGATTGCCTGGGGAATTCTGGCTTGTCAGCGCTCTGACAACTATTGGGATAGCCTATCGAGACATTAAGAAAAATATCTTCCGCGCAGAGTTGGTATATCTGCATTTTCATTTTACACGGGTAAAAAAGCATAACGCTAGTGCTGTTGTCACAACAGGTCTGTAACAGAGATTTTAGAACAACCTAATAAGTCTAACATTCCCATCAAGCTTAAAACAAGTCGCAACAACTCGTTCTAATTGGTTAACACCTTGATACAAACAGGTGAACAAATTTTGTCGACGGCTTGTTAACAGACTTGCTACCACTTGTGAGATTTTTACGTGTAGAGCTTTCAGTGTTCAAATATGGTCTTAATCCAAAATGGAAAAGTTCATATTTTGTTCCCCTAATGATAGGCATGTTTTCAATTTCAGACGGTCAGATCTTCCACAGAAATGCGTAAAGAATGTGTGGTTCGACTCATGGAACGTTTGGTAAAAGATGCGAAGGAAGACAAGGACGTTGCTGGGGTTATCAAAAAGGTAAAATATCATTTCAGTGAATAACTTGGAAATATCTCCCAGAGAGGGCAACATTGTGTCGTCTTATCGTTGCTTGAGTATGCTAACTAATTCCTAATGTTTTAGCATTACAAGGCATTTGACCGTGTAGCTCAAGGATTGACAACCTGGGATCGTTGGTATAAAGTTTATAATATTGAACAAGAAGCAATAGCGATCATAACCAAATACGAGAAAACATTTGGGCAGAGAGGAAGCTATAATTTTGTGTACCAGTCTCATGATATGTTAAAAAAGGTAAATGTCTTCACTAGAGTCAAGTCAATGTCTTCACTAGAGTCAAGTGAATGTCTTCACTAGAGTCAAGTGAATGTCTTCACTAGAGTCAAGTGAATGTCTTCACTAGAGTCAAGTCAATGTCTTCACTACAGTCAAGTCTATGTCTGTACTAGAGTCAAGTCTATGTCTTGCTTGACCGTTGATATTTAATTAAGAAATGTGTTCTTGTTTCATAGATTGCTGACGCAGCATTTTATACGTTTGAACAAACATTTGACAAACAAACTAAAGACAGCGATATTTTAAAAGATAACAGTAAAGCTTCAGAAAAGATGGAAAAAGTTAAAGATGAAGTAATCGAGGTTAGATAAAACAAAGTTTGTATGTCAGCATTAGTTTTTTTTGAAAAGAATGTCTTTTAGTGATCCATTGTTACAATAGAAAGCAACCCAAATTAAAGGTACTGAAATTCGTTTCTTGACAAATGATCATTTTTCTCTAGAAATACGACCATGATTCCAAAGCAACTCCCCAAGACGTGAGTTTTGAATTAACAACAACGCACATCGTGGACTGCGTCTCAAAGAAAATTGATCCGCTCACAAAAGATGTATGTAGGACTCAAAGCATTGAGACAAGACTTAAAGTGTTTATGAAATGGAATTTTGTCGAACATTCTGTTGATTGCATTGCAAAGATCAGTTAAAATGACAACGTAACTTCATTGGTAGAATTTTTGTTGCTCTCTTCCTTGTCGAGATATTTATGTTTATTGGAAGTGGATGTCTATTTGATTGACTATTTCGTAACATGTAGGAATGTAAAATGACTAGAACTACACTTACATGTATCTACTGTGTATGATTAACAACCAGGCCTTGCAATTTATGCATATTATTTTAACTACTTTTTAAATAAATGAAGCTTTTCGAAAAGTCATTATGTAGTCGACAAATCATAGGAGAAAATTTCGTTTCGTAAACACTTTGAACGATATGGTAATGATTTTCTTTGTGTTTTAATAATGAAATGAGTTTTAGAATCGACATTTCAATAGCAACAGGATTCGATGAGCTTTTTCTTTCCAGATCCGTAAGATCGCGCAGAGCGCGATACCTGAACCGTTAAATCAACTTGTGAGCATTCAAGAGAGATATGAACTATACATTGAAGAATGTGTTAGAGAACTGATCAGGCGAGGTGAGTGTTACGCAAATTCCAACTGAAATGAAGACCATGTTAATGAGAACTCATGATAAACGAGAGGTGAAAGTCGACAGCTTTTGCTCCTGAATCTCTTCAACACTGTTGCTGCGGCTAAACGAGAACAAGAGTTGCATGAGAGTTGATGAGATTTGAGAAAAGCGAAATTATGTATATACGAGTTTATGCGAGAGTTTTTCAACTTCGATGTCCTGGTTAATCGAGAACAATAATTGCATAAGGTGTAATGAGACTTGCCAAACGAGAATTTGCACGAGTCTACTAAACTCTCCTGGTTAAACAAGAGCGAGAGTTGCATAAGAGTTGACAAGTTAGAGTTGATGAGAGTTTTCTCAACTCTCGTGTCTTGGTCAAACGAGAACAAGAGTTGTATGACAGTTGATGAGAGTTGAGGCTTCACTTTGCTTACTTAGAAATTAACATCTAGCTTCTGGTCAAGTAATTTTCTTTAATTCTTGTATTGATTTTCTCTTCCATGTGTGAAATTTTTTGAAACCTCAATTTTTAGTTTTTTACTGGCAAAAATACTAAAGTATGTCCAGTAAAGCTATTCACAAATAAAAAGCATTGTAAGTATTTTCATCCTTAGCTGTCGGCATTCCTAAGCCACAAAAGAAGGAAAAGACTAAAGAATGTGAGAAAAGTGGAAAACAAAACGGCGAGATGGAAACACCAAAAGAAGAAAATGGGGAGGAAAAGAAAGAAGAACCAGATAGTGTGAATCAAACGGAAGACAAAAAAGTGGAAGAAAATGGCCAGGAAGTGGAAACGGAGGAAAAGGAAATAAAAGAAAATGAAACAGAAGAAAGTAGCGAAGAAGGGAAGGAAGTTCAGACAAACGGCGAGGAGGAAATAGAAAATTGCGAGCAAAATACCGAAGAAAAACAGGAAGACAGAAACGAAGAGACATTAAAAGAAAACGGAAACACAGAAGAAAACTGACAATGTGGGGAAGAATCACAAGAACAAGTGGAAGATACAGAAGTTAACACATCTATGTAGTTTTAGAGTAGAAACTATAATATTAATTTTCAAATATTATGGTGTAGAGGTTTATATATTTTCTAATTATATCTGATGTGATGTTTTCAGTAGTACAGCATTCTTATGCGCAATCTTTGCACCTTTAGCACTGTCTCACAATTTGCCACACGGGCTGCAGAGTTGCAAAAAGCCTTGAACCTTCCTCCGGGCAAAATTTTCAAAGTTTGCAAATCTTCCTCAAAATGTTGTAAAATTGGGCTTTCCAAACTGAAGATCAGAATAAATCTTGAGAATGAATCACTATTTTTTTGTGAAAGAAGGAACGATTTCTGGAATAGATTATCATTTTTTAATTTTTTTGTAATGTTAGTGTTTATGATACATTATGTAGTACGTGCTGACATGAAACCTTGCTCATTTTTCAAACCCTCCTCACGGATAATACCCGCATACCCGCGGCTTCTTTGCAACTCTGACGCCTGCGGAGTAAACTGTCTCACTACTTATCAACAGCATGTTTTGGCATTGCTTCTTCCCAAATTGCAACGAAATTAATTGCAAACTCAGCAGGCTTGTTACCCATTTGGTTCGCCCTTTTAGCTGTGCCCAACGGTCTTACAACAGGAAAATGTGAAGCTTAGGTGGTGCACACTGTCTTCGTCCTGTTAGCAGTGTCATCGCTTTAGCAAACTTCCCTGCTGTGCCTTGGCTACAATCATAGACAAATTTGTTGGGACACACGTGAAAAACCCCAAAATTTTTGAAAACTATTCACATATCCTTGCAAAACCGCCCTCCCCCCTCCCCCCACAACAATGTTGATAAAAATTGAAATCATTATGGCGACTATTGCGATACTTCTTGCAACATCATTGTACGAGGGGAGCGGGGAATATGACTATGTAAGCATATAAATAATTGACTAACGTAAGTATGGGCTATTCTTAATAGCGTCCCCGTGCTTTCTGTCTGGTCACAGATATCTTATTTGCGGTCTGGTCATGGCTTTATAGGACACTCTAAAGGTCGAAATGTCGAGCACTGGGACCGAGTTGCCCTGTGTTTTGTGTATTTCTCACTCACTGGGACTGTATCTACTTCGCCAAATTTAGCTAAACCGCGAGCCCGAAGGGCGAGTAATGATCGTCGCGCTACGCGCTTCCTCTTTAGCTAAATTTGGTGAAGTAGATACAGTGCCAGTGAGTGACAAATGTGACAACCCAAGAATGACTCGATATTGATAGTTATTATATGTATGGGGATACAGTCATGGCTAAAGGGGATAAAGGAGAAGTAGGTTTTCAAGGTGGCGGCTGTTTTTCAAGACTCTTGAAACGAGAACGAATCAACAACCAGACATTTATAGCATTCCTAAAGCTTACCTTAACCCTAACCACAAATTAGGGATGCTATAAATGTCTGGTTGTTGATTCGTTCTCGTTTTAAGAATCTTGAAAAATAGCCGCCATCTTGAAAACCTACCTCTCGCCCATCCCCTTTAGCCATGACCATGGGGATACACAAAACACAGGGGCAACTCGGTCCCAGTGCTCTCTCGACATTTCGACCTTTAGGGTATCCTATAAAGCCATGACCTTTAGGGTATCCTATAAAGCCATGACCGTTCTGAGAAACCACCTCTCCTCACCGAGCCGGTTGCTAAAATGCCAGCCCCAGCCTTAATTGGCGAGCCTGATTTTGAATTATGGTTATGTGGCTGTGCCTTGTTCTTTAGATCAGTGGTTTAGTACAGTTTATCTTATTGTTATGAGCTCAGCATCAAAGATGCAGCGAGACATGTCCCAATTACCTGATATCCCGAGCCTCTACCAGTGACCTTTGCGAGCCTTTACCAACCCAAACCCTCAGCTTTCGGGTACATCCAGCTTCGAATCGATCTTGCATTTCATGCTTACTTAGTATCAAAATCTGTTGCACAAACGTATGTGAGAAAGCGCGAAAAAATACATCAACTAATGCTCGCAAAATAAGGCTCGGGGCTGGCGAAAGAAGGCTTCGGCTTGGACTTTAGTCAACTTATCTCAACCTTATTTCACCGGGAAAGAATAATGAACAAGCTGTCAATTTTACCGCTCTGTCTGTAACAAACTTGTCAATTTCATCAAGTTGCAACCAGCCTTACTGTCATTCGCAGAATTGTGACAACCTATTTAAAAAAACGTGTAGCAAGCCTGTGGATAACAAATCTTGACAATCAACTTGCAAAAAGTCTGTTGAAAACACGAATCACTTATAAGGAGATTATCTCGCTTAAAATTCAAAACATTTATTTATTTATAAAAAAATTGCCATATACAATTGCGGACAGAAATATCCACAGTATGTTCCCCCTGATGCAAAATTTTTGATAAACTATCCACTTGAATGTTTTGAAATAATTGCCACCGGTTCTTCCTTTGAAAATATATATAAATACCCAGGCTCGTCACTATCATCAGTGTCTTGTCATGAAGTAGAGTACTGCCTTGGCATGTTAATATGAATGTATATGAACCTAATTCTTCGACTTGCCCACGCTAGGCTCAGATTTGCGATTTCAGGGTGCCTCTTGATGATATAGGGGCATTTCACTCCAAAAATTTTGCTTTAAAAAACTCATAAAAGTCGATACAAAAAAAGAAAAATTTCAATAATTTGGGAAAGTCTAGGATCTTTTGAATTTCGTCATGGATTTCCGAGACCGCATTTACACTAAATTAGTGGAAATAATTGGATTCGTGTATTCGGATGCGACGTTTGAACAAGAACTGTAAATGAAGACATGTCTTCAGATAAGAATGTTTACCTTTGATCGACGACAAAAATAAATGTTCTATAAATAGAGATGGTGCAACAGGAAAGCAAATGCAATTCCAAGAATCGAGTGTTTTAAAATAATATTTTCACTAGTTAAAACACATTTTAAATAGTTAGTTTTCAATTGTTTTCACGAATCAAACCATATGATATACTCGATTTTCTGAATTACATTTTGTGATATTGCAATAGCTTAGGGCGAAAATTTTCGGCATATTGTGCCTGTATGAAAAGAAATTTTATTGATCACTGCCAATTTTTAACTTGCTTCAGTTGCACAATGTTAGATTTTCAAATTTTCATCGTTTCGCACAGCTTAACGAGTTGTTGAAAATTGCTGTGCCATGCGAGACCTTTGTATCATAGATGTCACCCACATAACCATACATGAAAGCAAAACTGCTTATTTTCCTATTTGCGATGTCGAACATATTATGCGATGTCGTGTCTAATGAACGATCGACCACTGAATATCTAAGGAAAGAAGCACGTTTTACTGGATAATTTTAAATGCTGTTTTAGAATTGAATTAAGTCATAAAAGGTTGCTGAATTGCGTGTGATTTATAAATTTAGCCAGTCAAGTAGTATGAATATGCGCAAAAAACCTGTATTTGCACACCACAAGCAACTGTTTACATGTCGAATGATCTAGGATCGCGTATTTCCGGATCTAAAATAATTGAACGTTCTTTTCCAGTTCAAAGTCCTCGAATACCACTCGAAACCGAAACTATTTTTTATCGGATTCTTCGGCGCCTGTGTAAACAACGACATAAATCCAATACTAAAAGGTTTCGGTTTCACGCGTAAAAGAGGTCAGAAATTCCGAAATCCAAAAATCCTTTTTTTTTTTTTTCAGAGTAAAATGTCCCTCGGGTTTAAAACTTATGGATAAATATCAATCTGTATGGGAAAAGTAGAAATGGCGATTATCAGTAACATGAAAACTTTACACATGCCTACTTATAATATTTATATGTACACACACTATCGCGCTATAAAATATACGTTCATTGCAGGTCTCTGTAACTGGGCTCGGTCGAGACAAAGAAATCGGACAGTACAGAATGTAGGTATTCAAACGTGGGCCTCTCTTGTGCGTTTGCCTTCCAGCAGTCAAGCATGATTTGGTACAGCGAATCCGGACAACTCGGTGGGCAGGGCATGCGGTATCCGCGTTCAACCTTGGCCAGGGTTTGTGCATTCGTCATACCGGGGTAGGGTATTCTCCCATGGGACACAAGCTCTGTAAGGAGGATGCCAAAAGACCAGACATCGGATTTGATCGTGAAGCGATTGTATAGGGCGGCTTCTGGTGCCGTCCACTTGATGGGAAATTTGGCCCCTTCGTGCGGATTGTACTCATCATTAATCACTAATCTCGCCAGCCCGAAGTCAGCGACCTGAAATGTATGGTCAGTCTATGTTAAAGTGTCCTGACTGGCGAGTGGTGCTTGTACTACCTCTTTACAAAACAACTATCGATCAAGACATGATATCTGAACATATATTCCTCAATTCTAAACAAGCCGCTGGTAAATTTCTTTTCAATCTTACGATAACCCAGGTTAAGCTAAGCCGTTTTTGAACAACCGCCCCACGCCCCCTGGGTGCTTACGTTGCATGAACAGCACAAGTATGTATACGTACCTTGCAGGTGTTGGCCTCGCCAACTAAGATATTGCGAGCAGCCAAATCGCGGTGAATGTAGTTTTGTTTTTCCAGATATTGCATCCCGTCGGCGATCTGCGCTGACATATCAAGCAGGACGGGTAAACGAAGGTTCTTACCCTCTCCCTTGACAAGGTAATCCAAAAGACTGCCGTGTTTCATCAATTCGGTCACGATGTAAATGGGCTCGGTTTCTGTACAAACAGCATAGAGCTAAAAGGCGAATTGGAAGATGCTTAACGGAACGGATGTGGAATATCATTGAGGTATTATGTACACAATAGAGAGGATGGGTAAATTTTAACACGATAAGCTAAAGACAAATTTATTGAAGCATGTGATGTCTATCGTTAAAATCCTGGATAATTACTAAATTCCCAGAATTCTCTTTAAAAAAAGGGTTCCTTAGTCAGTCGACGAGAATTACTCTAACATGACTGATTTATGCATTTCCATATTATCTATCATAAACTTAATAATGATTGAAGTTTTACAAGTCTTGCTATTACTGGGTAATACGTGTGTAAAGAAATGATTGATCTTTGAAGTCAAGAGAAATATCCTACTAGTTTTCCCGCTTCAGAAATTTATTGCGCAGTAAATGAAAAGAAACCAACTAAAGTAGTTGAGAGCTGAACCATTTTATGTCTGTTTCGCACAAGACCGAGTGCTCGCAGAGAAACCATGAACACAAGGCCCACTAGGAAACACATTCATTTACCACAAAATACAACACAGAACTGACCACAATCGTCACAGATCAGTCTGTATCACAAATGTGGACTGATTAGCTAACCCATTCGCGATATTTGAACACTTTACCCGTTGCTAAGCAAGGTTACTAACCTGTCGCTAGGAACAATTTGATCAACAACAACCATTGTTCACGGTCAACAAGCATTGTTCAACACTGAACAACAATGTTGTAACAACCATCAACAAGCTTGTTTCGTCAACTATTGTCGGCTCTTGTTCCAACGACATTGTAACAACTATTGTTCTTTGTCAACATCGAACAACTATTGATCGAACAATACTCATCAACATTGTCAATTCAACAAGTGTTGTTAAAGCTTGCTAAACAATATTGTTCAGGCGTTGTTTAGCCAACACCGTTGCTTCAACTTAATAAAATAGAAATAAAATAAAAATACTTCATTTTACCTGGATGAGATGAGCGTGTCGCAATTTCTTCATAATTTGGGCTTCGGCAAGGAATGCCTTCGGCTCCATCGAGCCTGGTTTCAAAGTTTTTATGGCTACGGGTGTGGTACCATTCCACGTACCAGCCCACACTTCGCCAAACATTCCTTGGCCCAATTTCTGCCTTAGATGAAGGGACCCCCTCGGAATTTCCCAGGAGTCCTTCGTACTATAAGCGAGCCCTCCTGTATCGGGTTTCTCCGTGGCCGGGCAAGCCCTCACCAACATACAACAAAGGCCGTCGGGTTCCTTCGAGTAATGAGCGACCAATTCGTGGAGGTTTGGATAAGGCGAGCGACTCGTTATGTAATAACCACCACCGTCCAACCGCCGGATCCTATAGTGTTTCACCACATCGCCCTCGCGCACTGAAAGCGAATAATTCCCGTGGGACGTTTCGGAATCTCGAACAAGAAATGTACCCGTCGAGTTCCCGTCGGAAAGCAACTTCTTTTCGGCATCTGCCCTTCGAATTTTGCCAAAGTACCATCTATCACAAACGTCAAAAATTAGTTGTTGTACAGGTTGCCGGATTTGCCAGGCAATTAAAAAATGGTTAATGATACCTTGGGTATGCGCTTTCTCAGTTTAGGTGTGCTTGTGGCTTTGTCAAGCAACCGAGTTTGCTCCGTGTAATAGCGAAAGTGCTTGATGATTTTACGTTGGTATTTACCCTCAAGATGCAAGCCAATGACAGACTCGGAAAAAAAATTGAATCTAGTCCCTCTGGCCTATACTTCTTGAGCCAAAATAAAAGCCCTTGCCCTTTCCAATGCAAAAAAGAGGGCTCAAATTGATTACTTTTTGCTGGTTGTTGCCATTTATATATCCTAATGTTAAACACTGTCAATTAAGCGATTGCACTCTTTAATTACATTTAATCGTCATGAGCGGTGGAAGAAGAAGCAGTACCAGAAAACGACGGACAAACTAGACGTGTGAAAAACCAATTCCATTATACATGAACTAAATAAAATTATGAAATTGTAAAACTAAGTTTCATTCAAGTGAAGCATACTGCTTGAAAAAGCATACTGCAGAATACTGCATACGTGAACCATACTTCTTTTAATTCTTGTGAAGAATACTGCTTGTATCAGTAACAGAGTTAATGGCATCGAGTATGATATAAGCCATTTTCTACTGTTGCATTCTGCAGTGTGGTAAAATTTGACCGGTCAGGAATTGCGTTTGACTGATCACTGGTGGAACTGACCGGTCATCATGACTGTCCTAATCTGGAACGTTGTTTTGAGCCTTGAAATATTTAGTCCACTAATGTATAAACATTCTTGTCTTATATAAACTCCCCTAATAACGCTGGATAATGTTTATAAGTAAAGTGTACTACTTGTTTCTCGTTATCACTAGTATTACTGGAGGGTGAGAGCTATGATGGAGTGCAAGGTAAGCTTTTTAATGAAGGCGCTTTAACACCATGTAATTTTTCATGCACCTTATCACTTGCAGACTTTAGTTTAGTGGCTAAAAAATTGAAAGTCTAGCTCACATTACAAAAGAAATGCCATGAAAAATTTATCAGAAGAGCATAATTATTTGTAGCTTGCAACAATTGCTTACATGTATCCTTATACAAAGGTACATATCCTTCAAAAAGGTGTCTGAGGATTAGAGAGTACAGTTGCAATGATCAACATCAAACCTGAAATACAGTCATATTTTGAAAATTTTTCAGTCACAAGGTCATGCCTTATCAATTTTGCTCGGCAGTTTACTACAGTTTATCTCATTGTTAATGGCTAGGTTTAGCGAGACATGACCCTATTGCCTATTTTCGACCCAATGCCCAGCTAATCAGACATTTTGTCTACTCAAAAATGCCAATCATTTTTTAATAAACAATATCACCCATCAATTTTCTCGATGCATGACAAGAAGTATCGTTTAATGATTATATCAAAGAGTAGTCGGCTATTTATCCTCTCTCAAGCATAGTTCAGACCAACTGGAATACCAAAGAGTTAATTCCAGATGTATCTCAAACATTTCTTAAGTTTATAGGAATGGAAGTTATTTATAAATTTCTCAGATTTCATTCAGGTATACATTTGAATGATTGACGGACATAAAATACCACACATTCTATTGTTTGCTAAAAACCAGGCTATATACAGGGTTATGAAAAGTGGTTTGTTACTCACAATTTGTGCATGAAGTTGTCTTTTTTGCAAAGAAAAAATCATCAATTTTGCAACCAATGTTTTTCAAAAGTAAGACATAAAGCTTTGCATTACAGGATGAATTTCATATTCTATTTTGTATTTAGGATATTTTACTATGCAGTACAGTGTGACATATTGATGCTTTGTAAACTGTTCTCTTAATTTTGTACCAAAAGAACTGGTGATTTGGTGAAAATGCAAACTCAGCAACAAATTTGTTTACAAATTGTATTTGGTTATCTGAGGCCCACATATTAATTTACAACATTAATTTCAAGACTTTCTGAAATGCTTCAAACTGATGGATGGATGGATGGATGGAGCGTTTCCACTTTTGAAAACTGAAATTTACATAAAATTTTCAAAGGAGATTTGCAAATAGATTAAGCTCCTTCAAAGGCATGCATGGCAAGTAACAATATCACGCTTTCATTTTGTGTAAACATGGTGTACATTTATTATTCAGTAGTGTTTCTACAAGACTAATGTGATTTGTGACTAGATAATAAATTGTTTTGCCCTAATTTGAACCCTATATAATATAGCAGCTAAGCATGGGCTGACAAAAGATAATTTCTTCAGAATTTCGAAGTCAAGAAAAAATACAAAACAAAGAGACAATCAGTGGACCTTGTTGTATTCTCCGAATTTTTGGAAAAAATCTGGCAGCAGGGATGCGCAAGCCATTTGACTAGAAAGTCAATGAGAACATTTTCTTCACATAAACGGCTATAAACGGTTTATTTTTAGAGTCTTATGGAAGGCTTTTGATAGGAACGATGACTCAAAACATTTAATTTTACTTTATTGTTTAGGCAGCAAAAATGTTTTTAGAACCTACATGTTTTTATCACCATAGTTTTCTATATTTTATTGATACGATAAGAAACACATTGCCATAGATGACAAACCTTTAATTTCATATAAGAACACAATGTCTTCATAGTAAACAAAATAACAGTGAACTGTATTTAGAGCAGAATATATATTTTCACTGAGTTTGGAATTGGCAGTTCCAGAAAAGATCCATCCCCCCAGAGGAAATTAAAAATTCCCCCTGCTCCAGACATCCTGTAGAAATTTAGGACATTCTTTAGGCAATTTGCTCCCCACACTCAAGAGAGCAGAAATTTCCTCTGTGGGTGGGTTATGGATCTTTTTCGGAGCAACCAAATATGCAGTTTGACTTTCCTAGCGACCATCAAGTCACATGAAAAAAACCCAGAATAAAACACTGTGTTTGCAGCAGTGGTTACCAATATGCAAATTCTTTGCAGTAACACAGGCATAGAAAACTTTGAACTTACATTAAAAAAGCACAAAAACTCAGGACATTTTATCACCGAAACTATACAATTTTTAAAGTGAATGCCTTTTTGAAGGCCAAATAACAGTTGTGAGAACTCAAGAGCCATTTTTGTCTTGTTCTCGTAGTCAAATATCCAAAACGTTTGTGTGCCATATACTGCTGTATTTGAGTTAACTGTAGTTTGGGTCACTGCAAGTGCTGCTTATACAAGGAACTCATTTCATATTATGGAGTTATAAATTTGGAAATCTGATGAAAATCATCATTTAAATGCACATTACGTTTTTATCGATTACCGAGAGCATGAATTGACCTTTTATTCTCCGTCTGATTATAATGTCAAAAGTTACTTTTGATTAGGATGTGCATGCGTTATTTTTTTTATCGTAAACGGCAAAAAATTAGTTATCGCCTTTACTTTAGAGTCGGTAATGAATCAAGGCAATCACTGACATTTATCACAAAAGATCTGTCGCCATTTCATATGAGAAGTAAATAGCTTAAGCAATATTCGCAAGATATAAACACTTACAAGTCTACAACGAACTCACATAAAAATGACTTGGCATTTCCTTAAAGCTTGTAGGTGGATACGTTAAAACGTACGCCATAAAGCTGCAAGTCTCTATTGAATCAAGCAGCTTTGAATCTCAGGATTAGGCAAAAGATTAAACATTCCACAATATTCAAATCATTTCTAAACAAAATACTTTTTCAAAAAGAAGCGAACACATAAACTTCCGGCAAAGAAGACGATGCAAACAGGCCACAAAACAAAGCATTTTCTCACGCATTAGACCGGTATATGAAAGTGTACGAACAAGAAATACAATCGTTTTATAGTACTTACTCTTCGGCATCCAAGCTCCGTTCGGCAGCAACGTAATTGCAAGGAATATAACCTTCACGACCTGTCTTCAACGAGCGAGCGAACCACCAGTCGCCATCGCTGTTGTCTATGACTTGTAGTCTCTCACCTTTTGAGAAGTTTAAATCTTCTGTCGTCCTCGCTGCATAGTCGTAAAGCGCGATAAATATAGTCACTTGGTGTGGGTTACTCGGCCCCACCGTAGAACTTGGTGCCTGAACATTTATCTCGGAGTTTGGTGTTGGCAGTCCATTCGTCGGATTTAAAGTCGCCGAAGGTGTCGGACCACCATCTTGAGGCATGTCGCTCTTCTTTTTACGGCTCGCTTGCGAGCGACAGCAGTTCCCCATGACTGCCTGAGTTTGTTAGGAACACCAGGAGAAGAAAGCTGGATGTTTTCGAGCAGGAATTTCTGTTTATTTAGCCATAGTCAAACAGCAAAAACTCGCTATAAAATTTCTCGACTTTGTCACCGACAACGAAGAGGGTGGGTTGGATTTCTTCCGCCCCAGTCTCCCACGTCCACACGCTAAAATTTCTTGAATACTTTTGAAACCGAGTACAAAAAGTACATAAAAAAATCGTGTTTTTTTCCGTCTAGACACCACAGTTCACTGTAAGAACACAAGGGTATGAAAATTTATATTTCTTTGATCGTGGCGACACGTTTTTATCCAACGCAATGCCTGTAAATTAGTGTTTCGTAGCTTTTGCAGTGGGCGGGTTTTGGTGGGACCGGGAAAATTAAAGATTGAAGGGTTTGAATCCTAACTTTTTGCTAATCTGGAAGAACAAATAAACAGTAAAATTAAAGATATCACTCAAGTAAATGAAGTGGTAAATTTTGTAAACTTGAACGTAAAGAATTCGTGAAATATTTGAAACAAAACCGACCCTTCACAAACGAAAGCGCTGTCCTTTAGATGCGTTATATTGTTCCTTTGTAGCAATGAACAATGTCAACTCACAAAGAAACCATGATGAACCAGATGGGCGGGGGTGTTTGTCAAAAATCCCCCGAGTAAGTTTTGCGGACGCGGGACAGAACATGAAATTTCACATTTAAATATCTGGCAGAGAATATCTGCCAACAGTTAATACGTTCAACCCCCTTCGCATATTCCTGCACATACTTCGCGTATTAGGAAAGTAAACAGAACAGGACTTGGGAAAACATGGGATACGGAGACTATTCTGTCATTTCTGTGCGCTTGTTTGGATGGAGTAACATCTACTGCCCTTAACTAACAGGCCAAGTCACTTTTATCTGCAATTTCTAGTCAATTTCCCTACATGCGCCCTTAATTTCTGATCTACCCAATGATGTTACTGGGGGAGGGGAAAAACCCACCCAATGATCTTTGTTCACAAAATGTGGTACAAACATTATTGGTCCATAAAATGCTTATACATTTTCGGTCGCATGCATTGCATAGATATTTCGCAGGGGGCACGTTGATGCCTCTCAAGCCATCCTCTTAAAAAGGCTCCGCAAGCCATGCAAACACTGAAACGCATTCAGATATCGCCTTGAGATCTACTTAACAATTTACTTAACACTACCCTTAGCCCTTAGCAATACCTATAAATAGGTCAAGCGATAAATATTGTAACAATCATGATTACACACATTTGCCATGTGTTCCAATTTTGTATAATATTTTATATAATATTATATCAACTAAACAGTCTACCTATTAAAGTTTACAGACAAAGTTACATCACCAATGTTAAACATATTCTAGCGTTGATGTCCGACGATTTCATGCCACAAAAATATTCAACCAAGATCTGATCAAAGATTACCAACAAATTTACACCGAAAAACTGAGTTTCTTATCAAAGTTTCATCCGAGAAAAACAATTTGAACCAGCCCGTGACCTAAGTCATCACACAAGCCAGATTGTCTGTCAAAACCATTGTTGACAGATCCCCCACCTCCCGCAATACCATTGGTTGAATTAGCCCACACACCACCACCACTGTAGCCTCCCCCTCCCCCAGCGCTAATAAAACCATAACCGCCACCTCCAAAACCTCCATTGCAATTACTAAGAATAATACCACCTGTCCCCCCGCTCACAAAACTCTGAGCAGACGCTCCTGGAATAGCACCACGGGCACCGTTGCTTAGCAATCCAGCCCCACCTCCAGCCTCAACCGTATAAGGAACGTTGGAACATAACATTCCTCCATTTCCTTCTGCACTGTTGCATCTACTCCCCAATGTCCCCAATTGTCCCGGGTCACCATCACTCATTCCTGCAATCACATTACATCCACCACCGCCACCCCCACCTCCGGCAATGACAAGAGGTGTATCATTTGCGTATGTGACAAAGGACCCTCCCCCTCCCCCGCCGGGTCTATCGTTGAAGTTAGCACTCCAAGCTCCCCGCTGGCCGACAAGAATTTTCAATAGGACACCCTCGGTAAGAAAAAACTTTCCGCTCAGTTTAGCTCCCAAGCCTCCACGCTGCCATACAGAATCATTGACACCGCAAGTACCATTGGCGCCACTCGCCCCACGTGACTCGATCGTGTAATTGCCCGTATGCGAAACGCGCCATTCCTGGATCCCGTTCTGCAAGGTAACCTGGCCTTCTAGTGTCGTCCCACTGTAATCGACTGTGCTCGTCGGCCCATTAGCTCCTTCCGCTCCCAGATTCGTGAAGGTGTAGGCTGAAAATATATATCAAGCACATATTTAGAATGAAATCTTTATTAGCGTATACAAAGATATACTTCTGGTGGTGCGCTGGTGTCTTCATACACGCGGTCACTGAAACATGATTTTATGGACAAATCATCTTTGGACAATCAATATTTAAGCTAAGTTAGGTGGTTTTAGATCTCATGGTTTTAAGAATCCGTATCAGATTAGTAGTCTAGGTTTCTAGCCATTCTTTATATTTAAGAAATACAAAACATTTTCCGTGTTGATATATACAGTTATATCCACACGAGTGCAAATTGGAGAAACGAGAAATTGTGTGGAACGACATAAGTAAAACTTTCAAGCAATGCTTTTAAAATTTTAGTGAGTACTTTGACTGCTACTTAAGTACAAATTGATGCGTTAATTTTCAGTTTTACTTTAGTAAAATTTTCAGTCAGTACTTTGACTTCTACTTGAGTAAAATTGAGGTGTTACTTTTTACTTTTACTTCAGTAAAAAATTTGAGTACTTCGCTGAACACTGCCCAGTTTTAATTGATAAAAGGTTAATTGCTCTCAAAGTACAATTCATTGGCTTCATTCAGTTTACTGTAATCTTGTAGGATAAGCTTAAGTAGATAATACTCTACTTAAAGAACAAGATTGATAAAACTTACTTGTCGTCTTACTTGACTGCTTCTGGTCGGTCTGAAACCACAAATTAGATAAATTAGATCAGTTTTAAATCATGAAACAAAGTTACCTTCATTTAAGAAATCTTTCACCCACATTATTTGTGTAAAAGAACTGAAGTTTTACTTGCATTTTATGACATTTTTCACGCTGCAATTTTTCTTGCAACTTACAATACAATTCTAATCTAGGCCGATGTTTTGTGGGCAGTATAGTAGGAGGAAGCTAAAACTGAAAAGACTAACTAAAATTACTAACTATCTAAAATTTAGCACCTAAAAAATTCTGGTCTTAAAACGTCTGTTGACATCTTGCAACAGACTTGATCAACAAGCCGATGACAACAGGATGCATTATCAAGTCGTCTGTTGCAAGTTGTCAACAGACTTGTTGCAACTTGATTCAACAAGTTGTAACAAGTCTGCAGTGAAATTACAAATTGCAACAACAAGCCTGGTGTTAACTGACTTGTTGCAACCTGATGAAATTGATAAGTTTGTTTCAACATGTTGACAATTGCAAAAGAAGGTAAAATTGACGTTCTTGGTTGTGTGCAACGGGCCGCCGTTACCTTTTCTTTGACCTGAATATCCAAACGATGGCCGAACTTTGCACCATCCCTCTTCAGTAAGCTATTTTCCACCAACTCGGTACCATTATTCAATTCACACACCAATCCTGAGTGTGTCTCGTAGAGATTCCACGATTCGCAATTATCTTCCCTAGCGCACAACATTGAGCATTCAAATTGTGACGTCACCACGACGGTCGTCATCACGTGATCTGGAAGATAGCGGTCGGTGAATGTTTTGAAAAGCGAAGACTTGCACGATCCCTCACTTAGTGATAACAACGCCATAAATAAGATGAATCCAAGGCCATTTAAACGGTCCTTCTGCATCTTTGATAACAAGTGTTCGTCATTCTAAAAGAGGTTGATCAATTAATACATGGCTGTGCACACTGGCGTACAATTTGAAAACTTGTAGCAAGTGTGGCAATCAGTTTTATCAGTTCTGAACAGCTCTTTCTGGAGATCCAGTAAGGGTCGCGATCGTCTCTAATCGATCCAGTGTTTTACAGGAAGGAACCAACGTTAACCTAATTTTGTTTATCCTGGATAGCTCTATCAGTTGTAAACTGACCCTCCAAGAGGTCCAGTAAGAATCAATTCCTATTGACCGAGTGTTACTACAAGAGAGAATCTATAATATTAGCTTTATCACTTGTGAATCATTCTTCCTACGCGAGCTAGGTCTAGTAAGGACCATCTTTAACTGATATAGTGTTACTACAGGAAGAAACCTAGCTAAACTAATCCAGCTTATTTATACGGGATAGCTCTAAACTGTTCTTCCTACAGGTCCAGGGCCTGGCAGTAACGGGATCGTCTCTTAACTAACTTTGTACTAAATAAATCTCTCAGCTCTAAACTGTTCTCAGTAGAGCTCCTAGAGTAGCCATTTATTATTAATTTTTATTTATTGTTAACTTTTTGAATTTATATTTGATAGCTCTCCACTGCCGCTACAGGTTAAATGCGCCAAACTTAGGGAGTCATATATAGGACATCAATTCAAGTGCTCTGCGCGGTCAACATAGCTGCGATAGGACTGTGTTAAAAATGTTACATTGAACGTGCCAAGCATGATATAAATTGTCTGCGCAATTAGTGAGCAGCAAGAATCAATCATGATGAGCACGCCTTATCATCTCAAGTAATAAGGGCAGCTGATCTCTCGATCTTCAGTAAAAGGACATGTTTGTCTAATTTGCGTCTGCAAATTATGCAAAAAGCCAAGCGCAATTGATCTCAGCTTGAAACGTAGTGAACGAAATTGAGTGTTTCTTGCGTATATATATGCGATATGACTAGACGTAGCCACTATTTTCAGGTAATCATGCATTTCGAAAGTATTTAACGAGAAATTACATATGCATTATTTTACAACTGAAACGGCATTAAACAGAACTAAAACGAATTTTACAACCTACAACAAAAACGGCAGCTGTAAAAAGTGCAACTGACTAGCCCTTTTATTACAGGCTCCTATCAAATGAGATGGGCAAAAATTGTCATATAGTTCCTTTGATGTAGCTATATAAGCTTATACTTGGATATCTGAAACCAAACAGTTCAGTGAAAGCAAATTGTCTAATTAAGGTAAATAAATCCGTCAGGCCAACCGACTTTAAGTTGGATGCATGGATTACTGCTTATTACCGTTTGACATTTAACCCCTATTTATTGATTGCGTATTTTCCAACGACCATTTATTTCAAAACTTTAGAAAAGTTACCTTCCATTCACTGACAATGCTGACAAATTACAATTTTGAAAAGCTGTAGTTGATTAAAATTTAGCAATGTTCTACGACATAGCGGATGAAAATAAGCAAATAGACTAGCCGTTACGTTATCCCCCAAATATTTCGGGAACCACTGAGTATTTTTATAAAGTATAAAACAACGGTAACTTCGAAAATAAACATTCTTAATTTCTAGCTTTCTGCTAGACACTACAATTTTTAACTTCTAGCTTTCGACTGGCTATAGTCGAAAGCAAAAAATTGAAAACGTTTCAAGCTTGTTTTCGGAGTTATCGTTATCCCCCATCTTTCTGTTCTTGAACAAAATGAACATTTCAGTGACGTTTTTACTTTTTAAGGCTTTTTGCTCAGTTCAAGACGGCATGAAGCAGTCAAAATATGAAGATTATGACTTAATTGTGTAAATTTTAAAAAAGCGCATACATGCCAAAAATAGCTTATAATATTTGTACTTATGCCAAAGTTTACTTGTGCTAGTTAGTTTTAAGAATCGAGAGATCATTACAAACTGTTCCCAAGTTATCGAACGTAGTTTAAATTCCATTACGTTTCTTCATATTTATGATATGGCGCTGTGCCTCAAATTTTTCAATGCACACGAACAAAAGACTACCAAAACTGATTAATAAAACGTTCTTAATTCAAGCACTCCAAGTTGAAAACATGACAATACCTGCATTTTCGAATAGTGCTAAAAAAATTTGTTGCTGTCTCCCCAGAAATTCACCAAACAGGAATTTCAAAACAGCAAATCTTGGAACTTCTTGTGTCCTCAAATTCCCAACGACTATTCACCACGAAAATTCATATGAAATGTAAAATTTACCAAATAATGGGCTGTTTGATTAGACAAATTAAACAAAACGTCTAAAACAATATGTTTCTTAATTAAATGAGCAGTCGCTAGACGATATGAAAAATTAGGCTGAAAAATTTAATTTATAAGACAAAAAACGTTTTAAAGTTGCAACGATGTTATTCGCGTGTAATTTTCTTGAACAATGTTTACTAGAGTACGCCGTACATTACTATCAATACTATGTGTCGCACAATTACCATGGGTCGTTGATCGGACCCAAACTCTGCAACCCTCTGCTCAGATTATATAAATATTATACAAGTTTGGCTGGGGCCAGGGGGTACAAGGATACCGCAATTCGTTAGATACCAGTATGCCTTAATTTAGAGGGAACTTAGATAGTAAAAGACCCTAAAATATTCGGTAATATGTGATGGGAAGTCACAAACATCTCAAAAATAGATACCGTGAAAATAGGTTCCCAAATACCCGTAAAATCGAGATACGGCATGCCTCAAATAAAATACCCAGGATACCCGAACACCCAAAATCCCTGGCCCGGCCTTTATGAGCCATAATGTTTGAGTGCAATGGTAGGAATATTTTTATGAGGAGAGAGCAGAAATGTTCCATTCAGCGAGGCGATAGCCGACTCCCCACAGTTTTACAGCTCATGTAAAATTGATCATCCCTTGACCAAAGATAGCGCTCAGGTGCCGAAATTTATTTTTTATTAAGATGCATTAATTCGATGATGAACTGTGATTTATTGAACCACTGTCAAAGTGCTTATTATCAACCTCTTGTTCATAACTCATTTTCCATGGTTTTAAGAAAAATGACCGAGCAGTAATCCCACAAAAAGTAAATAGACTAATTTTGAAATAATAAAGGCTTTGTTTGGAAGCCTGGCATATGAATGCGAGCCCTTGTGCCTTAAATAGGGATGACGGAAGTCCTTTACCACAAGAGTATTTACATCTTGTTGGTAGATGACGTCACCTTGACAGCATATAAGGTCGTGAGTTTCAACATCAGACCACCCCTGATGAAGACACTAGACCGGAGTGTCGAAACGTTGGGTCGTGAATGTAATCTTTGTTCGGTGATTTCATTCATTTAACAAAACCAGAGTAGCACTTATTATGTTTGAAACAATTTTTTAGAACAGCACGCGTAAATAAATGACCTATAGGCAAATATTCTACGAGACGCCTGCATGCATGTATGTTAGATAAGATTTTGTGTCGTATACTCGGGCAACATATTTTTAAGTTAAAGTTCAGGATTAACCTTACACACAGTGTTAACCACCAAAATGTCGATTATATAGTAACAATAGTTGCGTGAAAACTGATTTCAAGAAAATCAAATTCGGCCGAAAATGAGTTAGGTACTTTCATGTTAAGAGATTGATTTGTGTAGAAAGGTATTAAATCACAGACGTCGGTCTAGCAAGTGTTAAAAAGAAAGTTCAAAAGAAGGGAAGACTGGGTTCGATCGATCAACGGATCTGGAGTATTGCGCTATATTGATTTATTTTCTATATCACATCTAGATGATCTGAAAACACGGAAAAGTGCTGGCACTAGTTGTCAAATAGAGATCTATTTTTCGAGCCAAACTAGCAAATTTCTCATTAAGTATAATTTACTTCGGTTCCAAGAAAGTTTCCATGACAGTATTTGATTTAGGAAGCTGTCACAAATTCCACCCATGAAGGAGGCTGGAAGGAAACGTGAAATTTAAGAAAAAAATTTAATAACCTAACAGCAGCTTACGCTATGAAACCATGCAGCTAAACCCTTCCAAATATGTACATTTGGTTTCATAACCCATAAGCACAAAAACATCTCTAACAGTACCTTCCGTTGTTTTTGAGTCGAAATATACTTCGACTGCAAAAAGCAGAGGGCTTCTCATATAAGCTAATGTGGCTTTTATAAAAGTAGAAAGTACAGTCTGATAAAAAAACATTGTGCATACTGGGATGAATCTCATCGGAAAACATTGAAGGGAGTTGGGGGTTGGATAGCATTCACTACGCATGGTCAAGTACCAATATGCATAAGGTGCAAACCTGAAAAGATTCATGACCCAGCATTATTTTTAAAATTTTTCCATAGCCCTGCAAAATTTTCAGTGATAGTTTCATGGCCTATCACTTTTCCCTTCTGGCCCTCATACGGATGGAATTGATGACAGATCCCTTATACATCCTTAATTATGAAAATGATTATTTTTCAACTTTAACTGAAGCGACATTTTTGGGTACACGCTGTAGAAGTACATAACTATACAATAAATTCTGAAATACTTTACGAGCTTAGACAAACATGTGTAACAAGCATTTTGTTGCTGATTCGCAGAAAGTACATAAATATTCTTAGAATTGCACGCAAGGCTGACCAAGCAACATCAGAGGTGTTAGAAATCTTCCCTAATCAAAAGTCTCTTCGTTCCCATAGATGCATGGAGTGAGGATTTCACATTTTCGAGCCCACCCATCACCCTTCGTCCCATCGGGTGTCCGCTCATCCCCATCACTTATTGCTCCCTGCTATCCCGCGAAGTTCACGAATGCCCAACACTTCTCCTTTGCCATTACTTCATGGTAATATACCTCAACAACGGACAACAGAATGCGATGACAGAGAACACAGCCCAACCGAGACCGCCAATCAGGAACAGGCTTTCTGTGACCCCCGCGAAGATACTGCCTGTGTTAGTCGACAAGGAGAAGAACTTAAACTTGAGCAAGCCAAGGGCAGGTGTCATCATGATGATGGCGTAGTTACTCCCGGCGAAGAGAGCCGCGCAGGCGCGGATCTCGGAGCACCTCAAGTTTGGCATATTGTCCACCTTAGACCAACGATAGAACGTCGTCACCCCTTTGTACAAGCTTACAATAACGAACGACACCATATTGAACACGACTAGCAGCAGCAACTTCTCCACGCGATCTTGCAAAACCTCCTTGTCGTTACAAGCGGGATCTTGCGAGCACTCGAAGCACATCAAGCCGGCTGCGCCACTCCGTTCGGAATACAGTTCGACCCCCAGAACCGAGGCGGGAATATCGTAGATCATACTGCATAGAAAACCAAACCAAAACTTGACATCGACATAGAGTTCGCGCTTTTCGATGATGAACTCGGGAGCGATGCTCGTCTGGTAGAGCATCCATATGTAAGCGCAGAGAAAGCCCGTTATTAGTAAACCGCCAACGCAAATGAAGAAGGCATATGTGTACATGATGCCTTCAAAATGATCCAGTTTCTTTTCGAAATCCCTTCGGATCCACGGGCCGGTGGAGCAGTGAAGGATGCTCCTGGTGTGGTTCAGTAGGTAATCTTCGGAATTGAAGAAGGTTTCGTAGCGAGCGTGCGATTGAATCGCGTCGAAGAAGACTCCAACATCCATCCCAAAGTCGAAACCGTAAATGATCAGGAAGAAAACGAATTCTCGAGCGAGTCCCCTGTTGAATTTCATCTCCGTATCGCTCTCTTCGTTCTCTCTTAGTAATGCGCTTGCTTTTTGTTCAGAAAGGCCAATTGAAGAATATATTTTCTTATTTTAAAGCGAAAAACTCTCTTTAATCGGTTGACAACCGTGAGGCAGACGGTAAACTGATCTTTGCTCGTCGTGAATAATTTATTTCCCTAGTCGAGATCAACAGCCTGTAGAACATTTGCGATTGGTCGGTGTTCCAAACAAGCCAACCCCGCTTCAATTATGTCTTGATTTTTAACGCTGATATTTCAATATTTTAACGAGTTTTCGAAACACCTGCTTTCTCTCGCACGCTTGCTACTTTCTGATTGGCTGCGCCGCGAACAACACGCGTGTGATTGGTCGGAGTGTCACAAAATAAGTCGAATTGATTTTTGTAATTTGAACGTGGATCGTAAAATTTTTGATTACATAAACTCTGCTAGGTTTGTATGCGAAGGCGATCCTTCAAAGCAAGTCATATCCACGAAGCGATAGACATAAATGTTTGAAACTTTCTGTCACGGGAAACAAGCGAGATTTTACTGTTTGTCGGTTCAATATTTATATATTTATGCGGAATTTTATATTTAAATGATTAATGCCATCCCACACAATTGCGGATATGGCTTTCCAGTCTGGATTCTATTTTATTATACAGCAGAATGATCGATAAAGTAAAGTACAATACAATAAAGTACAATTTAATACAAATAAATACAGTGATCGGTGATCAATAGCGGCGTCATGTCCCTAAATTTGGGAGGTGGCGAGGCATATTTATATTGGGGGTGGGGGGGATAAAATTTTAAAAAATCTGTTGTTTTCTTTATCGCGTTTTCAATATGGATTCAGACCTGTAGATTCTACAGTTAATCAATTATTGTATTTAGTTCATCAGATTTATCTCCCCTTTAAGCAAAGAAAAGAGGTAAAAGTTGTCTATTTAGATAACAGTAGGGCGTTTGACCGTGTGTGGCATCGTGGACTGCTAATAAAACTGGAACGCTAGGTATTGGTGATTCTTCACTACAATGGTTTGAAAGCTATTTACAGGATAAAATGCAGAGTCGTTCTTGAGGGACAGTCATCGGAATTCATGGGAAAATTTTATGTGAGTGTAATTAACCCAGGGTTTAGTATTAGGCCGCTTTTGTTTTTGATATGCATTAACGATATTATAGATGGTCTTGAATCAACGCCTTTGTTTATGCTGATGACACTACTTTATTTGAGGTCGTAGATGATCGTGTTGCGTCAACTGAAAAACTTAATAAAGATTTAGTTAAGATTTTTGAGTGGTCACACAAGTGGTTGGTTATGACACAAATAACTCCTTTTTACTGTAACAAGGCGCTCTGTTGTCGAGCTATTGTTAATTAGCACACAGTTTTATAGGTCCGACCTGGGCATTTGGATTAGGCTTGTTTGGTCTTCAGTGGCTATCAGCGAGTAATAATTTCCACAGAGATTGTGTGGGCAAAAAATAATTGGGTGCAATAATGAAGATATATAGGGAATATGCCGTTCTTAGATCGTTGGCTCACCACGTGTCTAAGCCATTGAACTATACGTAAACAGGAAAGATAAGTTAGGGGGGGGGGGGATTGAAGCCAATTTGATCCATTTTTTCTGAATTTTTGAGTTACTTAACTTCAAAAATTGGATCGTATATCAAATGAAAGCTTTTAAAAGTTGTATTTGCTGTATTTTGCAAAATTGTAGTTGTTTTATTTTAGGCATTTCTTTTTTGTCTAAAGTCTTGATTTTTTATTTTGTTAGATTTTTTAATATTAGTATTTCGCGTCTCAAAACTCAGAAAAACTAACTTCATCCATTAACCGAACTTTTGTATTGAGCTAGCGTTCCAGTTATATTACAGTTCAATGTTACAAAACACGCGCGTTCAAGAGCATGCAGTTCAAGAACATTAGATAATTTCTAACGACACTTGTTTTAGCATCCTGTACAACGGATAAATAAGCCTTATGATTGTCACTCAAAAGAAAAACCAACAGTATTTATGTATAAGAGGATGAAAGCTAAGCCTTAATACCCGCATTAACTAAGATGCAAACAAAATATCAAAACAAAAAAAGATAATAAAGTAAAGATAAATACCCTGAAAGATTCATAATTCTGTGCATTTTAGAACCGCTGGCTCGCTCAAAGCAACGAAGTCTTTTGCAACAAATCTTTACTAAGCTTCGATTTTTGAGTTTTGCAGTATCGTTTATATATATATATATAGCATATTACGCGGTGGTGCGAGGTTATGAATTTTATCTTCGAGTGGTGAAAACAAACATTTTATGAATGATCATATTTAGTTCAAATCGCCGTGTAATGTTCTTTTTGTTATATGGTGGTATTTTAAGATCCAGTAATATTAATTTTCGATCGAGAATGCTGCGTACTTTTATTGTATATTTCAATTTTTCGACAAAAAAATGGAGTCTTTGTTCTCTAAACAAAGACCAAAGTCAGACGAAAATTGGTTCGCTGCTCTTACAAACGTCGCCATTTTGAAAACACAAATTATTGGCGGGAAATTATCACGTGATTGATATATTCACTAGAGAGGATGTATTTTCTGCACCTTGTACCGTCTAGTATATAATAAAGTTAAATACCAATCATTTTGTGACTTTATTCCTGCACAAATAACACTAGCAAAGTTAATACTTCTGAAACTAAGCGTACTCAAAAGTTACATGACAGACTAAGGATTTAAAACCGAACAACATTTACAGCAATATGACATTACAGGATGTTCTGGAAAAGTTGATACTTTTAGCACGGAAATTATAAAACATGTCGACAGGCATAACCTGCTAGTAAATATTACATAACACCACCTGTTATGCCAGCGCCACTTTCATTTGACTAAATACACAAATGGTCACATGCAAAAGTTGAGTGGCTACACATTACATAATCACTCTTGGCACCGTATGCTGGTGTTCCTTGTATGATATCTGCCAATTCGTTTCCGAATTGAAAGAGATACTTACAAACCGGCTTTGTCAGCAAGGCACGAGATGGAATAATCAATAATGAACTATTCTTATCTGCGTTAATGTGAAGAAGGGCCTTGTCTATGATATGTTATCATTATCTCCTTAGACTAGAGCTAACTAGAGCTCCCAACAAATTGAATTTCGTACGCTTCGTATAAACATGTTTTCTTTCCTATAATATTATATAGTTATGCACACAGCTATTTGTCTTGAATAATGTTGACAATGTAATGAACTTTATTTCCGCTAAAAGACGTTTGTTGTGTATAACTCTGTTTCCACGCTGGGCAAGCTGAAACATATGCCTATAGACACAATAGGAAATTAGGAATCACATCAAACCAATGACTTTTGCAACTTGTCGAATCTAATCCGTCGCATTCATTAAAAATATCCACTTTAGAATTTGACAGCTGGGCGGATCCGAGATAATATTTTGAATCAGAATTGCAGTTTAAGGCTCCGTTTTTGCTTCGGAATTTTTATTCAATAAGACATATGATATAAAATTCTACGGAAATGTGACGTCTAACAGGCCTTATACCTAAATCCCCAGGTCGGTTTTATATATACATATCAAAATGTACGTCAAAATGCAACGATTACAATCATATGAATTGTATGGGTATCGGGGTACAATCATCAAGCAAACAGCAGCGAAGCAAACGAAATACGACCTACGCCTGACCTGAAAACATTATATGCACTGGTAATAATTTGGCAACGACCACCTGAGAACATTGGATTGTTATAGCATCTGCATGGTAGCAGTTCGCGAAACAGAAATTTCTGGATCTTTGACGGTTACATAAGAATCAGTGTGACCAGATTTTTTTAGAGGCAATTACCACATCCGGCCACATAAAATTACTACATTGGGCAAAAAGTTACCACGGTGTTTCTTACCATCGGATCAGTTAATTAATCATCTCCACCCTTTTAGTAAATAATTAGCTTTTGTCGTTTTGAGTACTTTTGCATTCTTTTGCATGCAATGTTCGCGCCAAAATTGCAAAACTGCGCCGATAAAGCTGACTGCTGACGGGTCGAATGCCTTCGGAATAGTCCGTAAGTACACTCGTAAGTACGACTTCCGATCCGCATGACCAATTGAATAAATTATTTTTTGCCAAAAAAAGGAAAACTAGACAGCAAGTGATTTGAAGTTTTATGATTTTAACTATTTTTAGATTAATTACCACAATTTACTTAAAATTTTTAAAGAATTACCGTAGTAATTACCACAAATTTTAAATTACCACAATTATCATAAAAATGACGAAAATTACCACGGTAGTAATGAAATTACCACATCTGGTCACACTGATAAGAATACGTCGTTATTTACTCGCCACTCCTCTGTCACGCCCACACTGTCGAATCATATCGACCTGATCTGAAAACATTATATGCAATGGCAATAACTTGGCAACGACCACGTGAGAACATTGGATTGTTATAGCATCTGCATTGATAGCAGTTCTCAAAACAGAAATTTCTGGATCTTTGACGGTTACATAAGAATGCGTTATTTACTCGCCACTCCTCTGCTACACCCACACTATCGAATCATATCGAACAGATACATTGAACAAATAGAATTTAATTAGAATTTAGAGGAAGGCCTAGGTCTAGGCTGGTTATTTACCAGGTCAGATAGTATAAAACTCTTAATCACTGTTTTAATCACTGTTTTGTCGTTAAATAGTGATTAAGTACAAAATACGTTGTTCTGATTGATTGACGTTTCCGCTAACCATAGTTAACTTTAATTACTTTTTCATACAACCGGCCCCAGGTCAGATTGTATATGATGCTGTAACGTCTGTATGACGTAATCGAGTAGGGTTACATAACACACACTGGAAACTACGACAAGCAGACAACTTAAGGAAATACAAAATGAAACAAATGCCGAAAATAGACATCTTGCATTCCTGATATTCAAGAAAGAACAAGGTATGACAATGTCTTTGGAATAAAGACGAAATATCACAGACTCCGTCGTTTTCTTGTTCTTTCTTAAATATAAGGAATACAAGATGTCTATTTTCGGAATTTGTTTTATTTTGTATAACATGCACTCCTTGAACTTTTGTGTGTGATTGTCATCACCTGGTGCTGAAAATATTCAAGATATGATTTAATATTCAATCATTGTTACTAAGCCTATCCCTCACTGGCGACGTAAGGATAAGCCATAATTTCAGCCTAGATTCCATTTAGTTGTGGCTGATGAGGTGAATATATCAAAGTGACCGATGTGCATAGAGTATGTACGCTGATCTGCACTTAATTTAACTAATTTGAATACAGACCACGAAAGAAAAGACAGATCTAGACTATATCATATCGTCAAGAATGACTTTGGATGGAAATGGAATGGAAACCAGGCTTAACAAAGGATAGCTTTGTTAAGACAAAGCAGAAAGTACGTACACTTTCTTTTGAATGTGTTTTTGTTCTAACATAGGTTATGCTCTTGTACTTAGTTCTATGCTTGTGGTTCTTATGGAGAGTAGGGATTCGACAAAGTCAAAGAGAGAGAGAGAAACACACAATGGACCATTCCCCTATTACATAAACTTTTGAATTCGGGAAATCAATTAGCACAGCTGGAAAGAGCATCCTAAATTTCATACAATTGTCAAGTTTGGTTGTAAAATATTGTAAAATGAGGAAAATATAGCCCTGTAAAGTTTGCGAATTTTGTATACTTTTGTATTACGCACGGAAAAGCGTTACCACTCTGTGGAAATGTGGTAAAGCTTTTTCCCGCGTAATACAGAAGTATACAAAATTCGCAAACTTTACTTCACTATATTTTCAACATTTTTCAGTATTTTAAAACCAAACTTCACAATTTCTCTAAATTTAGGAAGCTCTTTCCAATTGTGCTAAAATTGTTTTCAAATTTAAAAGTTTGTCTAATTGGGGAATGGTTTATCCAAAACGCGGACGCTATTGGAATCACCTGGCTATTGTAAGAATTTAAAATGGCCTAGCACTATTAGTGCTCCAGAATGTCCCTGTTGAAGTCATCATGCCTAGCACTACTGGTTTTATTATGCTAAAAGAAGCAAAATTGAATAGGTTTTATACCATAACAGTAACTACTTTCATATTCTTTAGAACTTTTGCCTGCTACAGATACTATTGGACAATTTTGGTAAATTTATATTTGTGATAATCTTTTCCTCTTCAGTTTTAAATATTTTCAAATTGAAAGTACGATACATTGTATTTGCTAGCTCTTGAGGCATTAGAAAGCATTAAAAGTATGGTCATGGCTACAGGGGATGGCGACAGGTAGGCTTTCAAGATAGCGCCTGTTTTTCAAGATTCTTCAAACGAGAACGAATCAACAACCAAACATTTATATCATTCCTAAAGCCCACTCTAATCCTTACCCTGAACACAACCAAATTTTAGAAATGCTATAAATGTCTGGTTGTTGATTTGTCCTCGTTTTAAAAATTTTAAAAAACAGCTGCCATCTTGAAAACCTACATCTCGTCCATCTCCTTTAGCCATCGCCTTAAAAGTATCAAAGTATTAAAAGTATTAGAGCATTAATATTAAGCGCGCCTCAATTTCCGGTTGTCCTAATGATTTATTCAAACTGTGGTACAATATCATCCAGCATTAATATTGATCTTTAATCTTCATCACAGAGATTACGTAACAAACGTCAGCAACCATTTGTCAGTAATTTACAGAGGTCACGTTGCATAATGAGTAATAATTAATGCACGGTCCTTATTGGAGGCATAAGCATAAGCAACATAACAAAGGATAACTTTTCCTCGGAGGTTTACGAAAACAAAGCAGAAAGAATTTTCTTTTCAATTTGCTTTTGCTCTACCATAGCTTATGCTCATCGTCTTATGCTTGTGCTTATGTCGATGCTTATGTCCCCCACTTTTGTTTTACCTTGTCAGTTGTGTCGCTAGTGAGGACCGAGCATATGGCATAACAGTCACATTTTAGGTTCACAAAAGGTTCATGCCGACATATTGGCCTGCAGCCCCGTTTTGAATTTAAGCTGCTTTCACACGATTAAAATTTCTTTGCCAAATTTCATGCGCCATGCTAATTACGAATTTTCGACAAATTTGTCAAAAATTCCTAAATTAAACGGTGAAAAAACATTTTTGACACATGTGATTTGTCAAAGAAATTTTGTGCGTGTAAAAGGGGCTTTACTATATAGTTTTTGAATGTCCAGTTCCGACTTAATCTTAGTAGCAAATACAGTAACACATGGTTTGGGTGCTTACTTACGAAATAATACTTTTCATTGTCATTGTCCAGGTTTATGCAATGTCACCACGTGCCTATTGTATTTTTGCCTAAATAATAAAGCCCCGTACAGACGAGCAAGTTTTCCTTGACAAGTTTTTTAACGAATTCACTTACGCGTCTGTACGACGAAAACGTTTTTCTGGACAAGTTGTCAGTGACAGGATTTATTTGTTCCTGTGTACGCGAAATTTGGTATTTTTTTCCTGACAACTTTTACGAGGCCGCACGAATTAAGTACGTAAACAAAAATTCCCTTGTCAAGTGTTCCTTGTTGCACGTACACACGAGCAAGTTTCCTTGTCGAAAAGCTGGACTAGCTTTTAAACCAGGCTCCTTGTCAAGGAAAAATTGTCAATTTTTTCGCGTACACACGAGCAAATAAAACTTGTCAAGGAAAACTTGCTCGTCTGTATGGGGCTTAAATCATTTTCATGCATTGCGGGAACAATTGAACATAGGGAAAAAGAAGACAGCAATCAGCATGTACATTTTACCAGAATGCATTACGGGCATCAAGCAAAAGTGACTGAGCAAGATGCCAAGAAAAAACATGCACGGTCATAAAACGTCTCAACAAAACAAAGAAAACAACCTCCTCCCTTATGCTTGTTCTTCAACAGACTTTAATTTGCTTTTTGAAACGATTTCCGACCGCAATGCATTCTGGTAATATGTACCTCCGCCATCTTTTTCGTTACGGTTGGTTTCGAAGTAAATAAAATTCACACTCGACGAGATAGGACCCATATTTTTTGCATAAACCTGTCCCAACATTGATAATGAGCTATACTGCGTTTTCATCGAGGCTTTGAACCAAACAGTTTAAGGTTTATCTACATGATACGATTTGTCGCATACGATTCTTGCTCTGGTGTATGTGATCGAGTAAACGCGCGTAAAAAACGTCAGATTTCAAATTTCCCCATCAGCGAACTAGTAAAAATCTGGCATCAGCGCCCGTTTCCATAGCCACAGTAAGAATTGTATGGGACAAATCCTATTGTGTAGATAGGCCTTTACTAACAGTGTCCAAGAATGGGCTTTTATCTGCAGTTGCGTAATCTCCTTTCGTGACATTGCTGTCGCACAATTTAGATTTTTTTAAAGATAGGTTACAGTCGCTTCTGCGCATCCAATCTGCTCATAACAAATGTGGACCACATTGTCCAAATTTTGCTTTTTAAAAATTTTTTTGAATTGAATTTATTGAAACGCTCGTTTATATTCCATTAGGAGCATAGCAAACCCAAAAAGTGTCAGATATTGAGTTAGTTTAATCAAATTTTACAAATATAGCAGCTCAAAATGTAAACAAAACATTTGTTTACATTAGCGACTGTAACCTACCTTTAACAAATCGTCTGGCTCAAATACTTCGCAGTAAATAATTTTTATCGCGACTTTTTACAGTTCATTGCCAATATTTAGATTTTACATATTACACAAGACCCATTTTACAGACATTAAATACATATTACATAATCCTCGTTGCTTTCCTTCTCGACAACGTAATTTCCTTTCGAAAACAGTTTCCGCTCGCAAGGAAATTGTTTCAAAAAAGCGGAAGCTCAACGGCACAGGTAATATTTGCAGGTTTGTCATCTCTGATGCGCTCTAAACATGTGCCCCACTCACGTGTACGGCGATAAACACGATGGTCATACATGTGACGAATTCAGATGAATTCCTGATGTCTATAATAATATATCGTATACTCCTTAATGCTCAGTTGACATTGACCGATGAGGGAGAGAAATTTCCGTTTGTGTTGATGTCTTAAAATTTAGCCGGTATTCTTTACGCCTGTATAAAATTCGGCACTTAGATATCTGGTATCATATTTTGGCTTTTAAGCTGTGCTATGCAATCATACCAAATTATGGACGGACAGAAAGAGCACTGTGGACGTGGTGTCCATTCACTAAAACCGTCCAAAATTGGCGAGGCGTTCGGTCCTTATCGTGAAGCTTTTCTTCTAGGCGATCCTCAGCAGCAGAATTTTGTAATGAACGAATTCGTATCGATTTTACTGTCGACCGAAAGTGCCAAAATAGACAAGGAAATGAAATTGTATAACCGGGGCGTCAAATCGTTAAGTGAACTTGAACAGGCATTCACTTGCGATTTTTGTCACGATTTATTGCACTGCCCGATAACGTTAATATGTGGACATACATTTTGTGTAGAATGTCTGGAGAACTATCGACAGCAAGGCAGAACGATGTGCCCAGATTGCGGTCGGGAATCGAGCCTTGAGTACAAATCGACAAATATAGTTGTACGAGATCTTGCACGTTTGTGGTTCTCAGAGAAGAGTCACGTACGAAGCTGCGTTGTCGAAGCTTCGAGGCTACTACAAGATGGCAAAATTGAAGAATTCATGGGGCTACTGCAAAAGCTCTTGACTAAAAACCCGGAGAATCTTGATCTCTTGCTGCTGCGCGCCAACGGATACAAATACGTGAAGCGATACGGCGATGCACTCGAGGACCTGAACTTCGCATGCAGCTTGGATCCCTTCAACGGTAAGATTTTATATGGACGCGGAGAAGTTTTGGTATTGCTTGGTAACACTGAAGAGGCGGTAGAGATGTTTCTTCGTGCCGCCGCATTGAAACCGAACGATCCCGCATACAGGTCAGGCCTCCTATCGTATCTCGAGAAAATTCTAAAAAACATTTGTGACTCTGAACTCTCCTGCTACCCTAGTACTGCGTGCGACTCTAAATCAAAAAGGGTATTTCAAGGTTTTCCCACAAAACCCGAAGCGAGTTTCATGGATTTCTTGATCGAGGGGCGCACTGTTTCAAGCAAGGACGTCGAAGCTTATGAAACGGAACATAACATTTGTGCAGCTGGAACGAATATAGCCGCACGCGATGAGGTGACAGATTACACGAACGAGCAAACTTCACCAACTTGCAGAAGAAATTCAACAGAGGACCGAGCGGATACCGTTGTGTCTGAGGTGAGTTCGTGCCGGGACTCGGATTGCAGCAAGACAGATGAAGCGGCTAAGTGTAGGAAGGCAAAACGACGAACCCGAGAACCGAGAGACTTGACTGATGAGCCACACATCACTAATACGCCAATGGAACTGGAATGCAAGCTCTGCTTTAATCTAATGCTCGATCCAATCTCAACTTCATGCGGACATTCGTTTTGTCGGCCTTGTTTAAGTCGATGCCTTGATCATCGCTTTGTGTGCCCCTGCTGTAGAACAAATTTGCAGAGCTACTTGTCGCACCTTGTCAAGGGCGACGTGGGGACATGTAAAATATTGGAGAGAACGCTACAGTTGAAGTTCAAAGATGACTACGAAAAACGAAAAATTGCCTACGAAAACGAACTCCTTCAATTTTCAAGGTAAGAGATTTTTACGCTAATTGTTTAAAAACCATAATTTTGTTGTTATGTAATGCACACAAGTATATGCACGCAAACATTCAAGAGGCCACTACTGAATTACTCGACTTTTTACTGTGAAAACTGCGAAGCAGCAAGTTATTTAACTTTCTTAATTCGTACAGCTCATTATACAGAACTATAATCCTCATGAACAAAGAAGAGGAAACGTGGTAATCTTACCAATTTTGCTTCAAAACATAGAAATGGCTGATTACATAACAACAAAGGCAGTGTTCATAGTTATTTTTTCTTGAATGATCTTAAAAGAAATAGGAACGATCAAAGGGGACATACACCTCATTACATCTTATTGCTAAATCAGTTGAGGTAAAGCATGAGCCTGCCGATTGCCGAAACGGACATGCAGACCAATACTCTAAAATCAAGACTGCCCGCTAAGATAGCCTTGCTTCTTGGACACGGTTCGCGGCTCCAAATTATAAACAGCACGGCGGCTCTTGCTGTTATCAACAAAAGTCCGCAAAATGTTTTGCGTTGCTAAAGGTAAACAGCTACAACTTTAATATTTGTCGCTTCTTGTTGGTGGGAGTCATATCTACCAGACGGAACGACGCGACACGACTAAAAACTTTTTAAAAAAATAATATCACTGTACGCTTTTCACGGAAACATTCAGAGGCCCTTAATTGGGCTTCAGTACCTCGAGACAATATCCTACTGCAGATTTCCATATAGTAAAACCGCATGCAATATATAAATTATAGCATGCAGTATATAACCTTATATATATATATATATACACACATATATATATATATATATATATATATATATATATATATATATATATATATATATATATATATATATATATATATATATATATATATATAATATATATATATATATATATATATATATATATATATATATATATATATATATATTTATATATATATATATATATATAATTCACTACAAATTTGTTTTGTATGACAACCTCACCTGATGAGTGTGGCAAGCTTCAAATTCACCTGATCATTAAATTCACTTTAAAAATTCACCTGATGAGTGTGGCAAGCTTCTACTTGTCATACGAAACAAATTTGTACGGAATTAAAATTTTAAATGCAATAATTCAAGTGTGACTTATTCTTCTTATATATATATATATATATCTGAAATCTACACAAAATCATGGCGCAACAAACATTGAAATTAGTAGCTATATTCACTAATTCGTTGCCCTCTTTTAATAAATGTCGTTCTTTTCGTGCCTGGGGTAGATTTAGGTAAGGAGAAAATACAAACACGAAGAAGCTTTGCTAATTATACAAAAGCAAGCATCAACGCTGATCTATAATTTTTACGATTTATAGCTACAAGTACAACCATGGGCGGCGCAAAAATGTCTGGTAATTTCGTGCACCGCGAGCGGTAGCGTATTTTGGGCCGCCTATGGTACAACTGCTGCTGAAAATGTGCTAGTGACTGTGAGGGTACTTTTTACCACTTTAAATATAAAAACGTTCAGGATTTCGATCAAAATGTCCAACCAATCGCTTTTCCTTTACATCACAGAGCTGAATGCTTGTAAATGGGGGTGGTCGGGTTCTACAATAATATTCAACTTTTTCTACTTCCTATCTTAATTAAGATGAATCCTTATCAGCACGAACATAAACATACGCCAATATTCTACTGAAATTGACTAAAGTATAAAACGCAAGCATGCAGCGGCCATTTTAATTACGGAGTAATGTAAACAAAGCAAAGGGAAATGATATATTCAAAAACCTACGAGTTTAAGAGTTAAATATATAAATATATTCACATGAATAAATCATTTAACATTCTTGAACTGCAAGACCACCTTATTTTTCAAAATAGAATTTATTCTTCCAAAGCTGTTCGACGTAGGAAACTGTTTACATAGATCAATGTCGACAAAAGCTGTTCTAAAGACTTCTATGAGTTCAATCCTATACAGACTGTATTTATTTATTTGAATTCTAATTCTCAGAATCATGCAGTTGTAGATTTCAACACACACACACAAAACAAATAGGCGAACGACTATAGGTATTAATTAACCGAGTCAATAGACTCGGTTGAAGCTTGATGACAAACTTAACCAAAATGCTGATCAATTGGATTCACTTCATTGTGTGAAAACTCGAGGGTTTATAAACCGCCTTTATCTCCAGCTGTTTTGTAGTTTTCGCCGTTCAATACTACCACGAACACTAGTTCTATCATGTGTATTTCTTCGCGTTGGAGATGGTTACATTGGAAGACTGTTTAGTTGTAGCAGTTTGCCAGTATATAATATTAATTCCTTGTTGGAGTGGCTGAAATGCTACTCGATAACGTACCTGAGCGAAAGCCTTTCGTCGGCAAGGTCCAGTGAAACTGTGAAAGATCAAATATGTTTTTATGTGCTTTTCACTTGCGATTGCCCTGTACCAACACTGGCAACGAGATATCGCATCATAAAATAGACGACAATACCCACTAGCCCCGTACAGACAAGCAAGTTTTCCTTGACAAGTTTCCCTTGATAAGTTTTATTTGCTCGTGTGTACGCGAAAAAATAAACAATTTTCCTTGACAAGGAGCCTGGTTTAACCGCCGTCGTACCAGCTTTTGATTTCAGCCAGAAAACTTGCTCGTGTGTACGTGCAACAAAGAACACTTGACAAGGGAATTGTTTGTTTACGTCGTAAAAGTTGTCAAGAAAAAATATTGTCAAATTTCGCATGCACAGGAACAAATAAAGCCTGTGAAGGAAACTTGTCAAGGAAAACTTGTTCGTCTGTAAGGGGCTTTACATACATTCATAAAATTACAAAATTTAAATTCTTCAAAATTAAAGACTTATAGTAATTCTTGTAAATCAAGGCCTCTGTATATGTAATATAGATCTATATTTATAACATTAATGAAATTTGTGTACGTTAAATTGTTTTTCTAAGCAAATGCAAGGTAATTACATGGAAGAATAGCTTACGTAATACGGAACCGTTTAATATTTAATGTTGTGTGTGAATTCCTCTTTTGCACATGCAAGAGTTCAAGGTAAACATACATCCGCACAGGTGTGGTGAGGAACCATTCCAATCACGTGTTCTACTCACGCGCTGGGTTAAGCGCTAATAAGGGACGGACCACTAAATTTTTGACGGGAGGGTTGGGCAATTTTTTTTGTGCATGTTTTTTTTTTTCATGCCAGTTAAACATGTTGCATTTTTTTGTATCACATTCCATTGCAAGATTTTTTCACACACATATGTCCTTTTAATTCTTTAAAAGGTGGTATACTACATATATCTTTCCATTCATTTGTTTTATGCCATTCGTGTTGCACTATTTAATTATGCACCAGCTCAGTAATGAACATTTATATTAAGTTGATATACACTGGTGCGGAAGAAGGCGTGGAAGTTGTGGAATGTACTGAGCTTAACTTAATAAGCTTAAATTACTATGACTTTTGTATCTTTCCATTTCTTTGTTTTTTATATCCATTTTGATATTCATGTTGTCTTATAATTATACACAAGTAGTTCAGTAATGAACATTGATAACTGATAACTTGCTACATTGGTATGATTAATGTTGAAGGAACACTTTTAAAAAACTCATTTTAATTTAATGTTAATTTCCCTAAAATGGCTACCCGATCTTTGATGACCAGGTGGCCATTTTGGACAGAAGTACATGCGAAACATACAATGTGAGCTTTTTAATAATACAAAGATATCTTGGCCAATCAATATCATCTGGGATTAACAACAGCGACCTTAAACAACCGTATTTTTTTAGTGCACGATTTTTTTTTTGGTATTTGCCCAACCCTCCTCTCAAAAATTTAATGGTCCGTCCCTTAAAGTTGCCTGTATTATACGCTTGTAAAGTTTCAAAATAGTGACAACTTTTTTGCCAACCAATATTTATTTGAAAGGAAATATCACTGACGCGTGTAGCCAGGATGAAAAATGACGAACTACACTACAAAAGCGCCTTCTGAGTAGAAAAATCGTTTCTCACAAACTTTCGGCTACCGAAAATTTTGACTAAAATTCGTAGACATTGTCTACCGCTATACAATATGTGTAATTAAGTGTGTTACAAAGATTATCATAACGATTATCATAACAATGTATCATAACAAAGATTATCATAACAATTTATGTGACAACGAACAAGTTTCATTGAAGGGTTTGAATCCAGTCCCCTATCAATTCACGAGCAGGAGCAGTTTATAAAATACCATGCGCAGAATGCCCTGCCAGCTATGTTGGAGAAACTGGAAGAACGTTGGAGTGCAGACTTAAAGAACACAAGCGCAGCATAATGAATGAAGACACAAGGAATAACATAGCAGTACATCACATGTCAACCAAACACCAAATGAATTGGGAGGAAGCCGCTTGTTTGGATTTTGCAGCCAACTATCACGAAAGAATGTTTCTTGAGAGCTGGTATACTGAGAGTGACAATAACAGTATTAACATTTGCCAAGATATGCCAGGCGCGTATTATAGTTTAATAGTTAGTGAACGTGCACGCGCGGACTCGAGTGAGCAAACTCGTGAACTTTCAGCTGACGCAAGTCAGTAACGGCACAGATTACTATTGTACCAGATGTCTATCTTCGTGTTTTCGCAAGGTAAATTTGTGTTCGCGATTTTCGCTCTGATCACGAATTGCACTCGTGATTTTTCGCAATATCACATATGTTGCGCTTACTAAGAACATGGCGGACACTTGCGTCAGACCAGTGAAGTCAGACTCGCGTTCAGGCCAGGCCTGTGTCAGACATACATAGCGCGTACGGTGTATGGCGTGGATTGGCTTACTAACAACATGGCGGAAATCTTTCTTCAGCTATGCGTCAGCTCGCGTAAGCATGTCAAAACTTGTAACAGATATTTGGCGAAGATAGACATCTGTACAATAAATTCCTGTTGACCAATCAGGGTGCTATATCTTATTCGTGAGCATTCTGATTGGTCAATAAACAGGAAGTTGCGAACATTTTAACGAAATTTTGAAAATTTAAGGAATCACGGGAGGAGTTGATCAGAGGAACTGCTAAACTTGAGCAAATGAATTGGTCAAATATTTTGGGAGCGCTTATATTTCCGCGACTGTAAGGCTCAAGCGTAAATACAATGGTAGTAAATGCAGGTTCTTACTTCCACCCGTAGCGTTAGTGTAAACGGGACCTTAATTTTTGTATTTTCCTTTATGTATTCACGAATCGCCTTTCTTTAATTTTGCAGGAGTGAAAGCGAAGAGAACGAGATTCCAATATTCGTGTGCACATTCGCAGTACCTTCTATCGCGTGTCCTCTGCATGTCTTCGAACCTCGCTACAAGTTGATGATACGACGGTGCTTGGACAGCGGTTCACGGCAATTCGGCATGTGCATCCCAGATGCCGAGCACGGGTTTGCGTCGGCCGGAACGATGTTGTTCATCAACGACGTGAATTTCATGCCGGACGGCCGGTCAATCATTCACACCGTCGGTACGCGGCGTTTCAAAGTTTTGGACCGAGGGCTGAGGGACGGCTACAACACCGCGAAAGTCGCCTGGCTCGAAGACGCACGCGACGAACCGGATTGCAACGACCTCAATTACGAAGTCTACGCGATGATGGTGCAGTGGTTTCGCAAGCTACCCAGCGATCAGCAATCGTGCATACTGAAGGCGGTGGGACAAATACCAGGGCCGCAACATGGAACAGACCAGAACGGTCCCAGCTGGCTGTGGTGGCTACTGGTGGCAATGCCTTTGAATTCCGAAGCGAAACAGATCATCCTGTCCATGAGTTCGGTCAACGAACGGTTAATCAGTTCCAAGAGGTTCCTGGCCTTGCTGTTAAGCAAGCAGTAATGACGGGTATGACTAATGGAAGAGTTATGAAATGGAGAGTTATCTCAGAGAGTTATGATTTTGGAGAGTTATGTCCGAACCACGCCCACCTTCTTAAACGACCACCCCCAATTTGTTAACTCTCCCGATGTTTGCTTAAGCTGAAATGAGAGAGTTATGTTTCTACGTAACTCTCTCTTGTCAACATTATGAAGATGTTAGAGATTTATAATTTTTTTCATAACTCTAAGAGAGTTATGACTTAGGAGAGTTACACGACAATACATTCATTCTAATCATTATATTATTACTTTCTGTATATTACCCAACGCCAAAGCTTTTCTTCCTTCGCTTATGATTATCGCTGATTATCACTGTTTTTAGTTTATGATTACGTAGACGTGATTGATGCTGGGTAAGTTTGAACACGTTTTTCAAGGATTTGAAAGGTTTTATTTAGCCTTTACCCGTATTTCCGGCGCATTAGATATTGTTTGTTTTGGGGACCTGTTTGTTCAATAGTTTTGTTGAAAGTTAAAACAATAATAAACTACCGAATACCAGTTTATTTACCCGTACTCCTAGCTAAAGTTTTCTGCTATCAACTATCACTTGTAAAGTGTTGTATAATTTGCGGCCACCGAGCCAAGTCCAATTTGGCAAAATTTTCAAACATCACGAGTACTATTAATCCCTATATGCACGAACAACATCGCATGATTACTTGTTTTTTATTAGCATGACAAAATCGCATGTGCCAACCTCACCATTAGTATTAAAGCGCTGTATCCTGTTCTTGTAGATGATAATTCTCAATATATGAAGACAATTATTACATTCCAGTCCTACCAGAGTTTTAGCGAACATTTTGTGCTTTGTTTGTATTTTCTACAGGAATTCCGCTTCCTTAACAATTTTATTCGTGTTTAAACTCACCGATTTGACTTGCCCACTATTTCGTTGTTTTGGAAAAATCATTAATTGTACTGCAGTGAAATGCAGTGCAATTAATGAAGTAATTGTATTCAACCAATCAGTAATTTTGTCAAGCTAATATAAACACCGAACTCAAAACTCTCTTCATTTCCTCAATTGTGAGCACAGAGAGTTATAAAAAATGATAACTCTCCAACATCTTCATAATGTTGATGAGAGAGAGTTACGTAAAAACATAACTCTCTCGTGTAAATTCAGGTAAACATCAGGAGAGTTAAGAAATTGGTGTGGCTGTTTTAAAAATTGGGCGTGGTTCGGACATAACTCTCTAAAATCATAACTCTCCGAGATAACTCTCCACTTCATATAACTCTCCGTTCAGCCGGTCCCAATAATGACGATGCAGAACTGATAAAGAACTACCTGTGTCGTTAGTACTTCAGTTACGAAGTGCCCAGCCATACTCTCAATTCTGAGGACATTGTTCGGAAAATATCTTCTGAACTGTATATGTGTAATACTAGCTTTGCATAATGATGAAAATAATTCTAAAAATGGATGAAGCGCGGTCAGGTAAAGCATTGTAATAACAAAAGGAGTCGCTCTTTGACCAGAAATGAATTTAATTAGCGACATTTCGGCCACTAGAAGACCACAGTCTATAGACCACAGTTTAAGCCTTATCCAAAACGCTTGCTTGATTTGAATTATCGATATCTCTCTTAATATCCGGTCTGTGGCAACTGTTTAATACACCCATTGTTCGTTTTGTACCTATTTTGTTCAACTCCAGCCACTGTAGTTCATATAGTTTACAGCCAATAGTCTTCAAAAAGGTATCCACCGAATAGGGTAGAAATTCAGACATAAAAACGACGTCTAAGATGAAAAAAAGTAGTGTAATACACAACTTCATGTTGGCAACTGATGTCAGTGGCGCCACAAAGAATTACAAATTGCTGCTTCAATATCGGCATTTTATTCATTAAATAACGTATGTATTTCGCTTAAATCGATATGGGTGTAGCTTTGAAGATCTTTTCCCCCGATAAGCTTAATTAACCATGTACTAATTGTGGTAGAGTCGAAAAATATTGTTATAAATAGACGCAAGTGTTACACGTTCACTTTGTCGTTCATGTTTCTTTGTCGATTTCAGAATTCGTAAAATTGACCAATCACAGCGAAGCACAAAAGTTCTAAACATTTGCCACAGACCAGTAATATTGTATATACATTTTATTGTAATACCTCAAAATCTAAGTTAGCCATTTCTGAATACAATAAAACGTATTTAGGCCTGAAAGTCTTTGTAGTTTTCGCGTGCCGTTCAATCAGACACAGCAAGGTTCTTTTTAGACGCCCAGTAGTACCAGGATTAAGAGTAACAATGCCGCGCAATATTGTTGACAATATTAAACAATATCGACAGCAAAACATTTTTCAATTCTGTTTTCAAAAAAAGATTGCTCCGTTTGGGCTATGTATATGCGATTTATGGACACAGTTCGTTCCGTAAAGATATTCTTCGTGATCAGTTTGCTACTGGTGCTTCTGCAATCTGCGTGTCCGCCATGTTGGACTAGAACTTTAACTATAATTGCTGGGGTTTTTACGAGAAGTGTGGTCTTGGCATTTAGAATTATACCCTTAAGCGACAGAATAAAGTAAAGTCTAAAGACTTCAAAATTTAAAAACATAACCAAAAACTGGTATTGACCACATTGGTTAAAAATAGTTAAAACAACAAGTTTCACCACTATTGCTGTAATTTGCATGCACTGAACTCTGAAGTCTGTATTTTTAACACAATATCGAGGAATATTAATCAATATAAATTTTGTGCGTTGATTGAGTTAACAATCGTATATAGCTAATATTTATAAGGACAATGACCATATACTATTTTGAAATTTTGGATTGTAATATATTATAAAAAAATATATATTATATATGTTAAATCCGTGTGTTTTTGTGCCATTTTCTCAAGGCTCAAACTACTGGCTATTTTACAGTCAATAGACTTTTTGATATACATTTAGACAAGTAACGGTCTGCAATCATTTGAACTTGAAAATGAGGTCAAGATGACTTCGAAACGCCGTTCTTTAATAAATTTATTATCGTTAACATACTTGTCTAAATCTATTTTACAGTCGCAGCAATAAGACCTAAATTCAATGCCTAGATCGCTTGACGAGTCGAGTCTTGGTAGAATATCTCTAACTCTCTTCCTTCTCGAGATACAAACTTCATTCGATATGCATATTACACAACTCACGACATTACAGTGCATATTAATAATAACTTTTCAAAAATCATCAGTAACTTGTACCGTAATCGACATATGCGGCACAAAAATGCAGAGACCAAGCAATTAATTGTAGTTTACGCATAGGCAGCACAGTTTCAGTCATCTCTTGTTCAGTGTCATATGCTACAAAATCAGCAATCTTAAACATACCCAATATGCACAGTGATGTCATAAGTTGTGTAGTTTGCATATCGCATAAAGTTCAGTATCTCGAGAAGGAACAGAGTTAGAAAAAATCTATTAAGGAAGTTACAGTGCCATTTTTAAGCGATCTTTGCAAACCAACCAAAAAATAGGCAGACAAAATTTGGATTCACAGGTACTTTAAGATCTCCAATATAAAATACGTAGCTTGCAATCACTGTTTATTATTAGCATGACAACTAACTCATCAACGAGGCTGATTGGCAAATGTATTCCTCAAGGGCTGGATAAAGCGTTTCAAAGCTTTTCATACCTTGAGGTGTGTAACTTTGTCATGGTAATAATATAATAATAATCATGCAAGGTTGTTACAATTTGAGACCAATAGTACTCGTGATGTTGGCACTACCAATCCCAAATTTTACTCGCCATCGCATGTAACCAATACAAATGATATAGAAATACATATAGAGAGGTCTGGAATTCCTATCCCACGATCCCATAATAAATTAATCATAGTGAACATATAGTGCTCAGGTACAATTATGTCAAAATGTGGTGATTTGCCATTTACTGAGTGAAGAAAATATTAAAATTTCTGTGGCGATGTCGTTTTTCTACGTTTTCTGGAAACCGTGAGGATTCTGCATTTGCCACCTCCACGAATCTTCGCCTGTTGAAAAGTAATGAATTGAGATTTCTAATCATGTACACTCTCTGTCGGTCAATAAACAATATTTCGATATTTTGTCCTCTTGAGATATGCAATAATATATTGATAGCCGAAGGCAAATGCATGCTTGAATACTTTCAGTAGCCAGAGATTAACTGGACGGAAAACGGATACTTATAATTTATAATTATCTGCCATAATGAATATAAAAGCCCCAACATATACCTTTTAATAAAGCCATAAACACAACAGGATTCAAAAAATATTATTAGTTGCGTTTGAAAGATATTTTTTATTTTTAAATTTTTTTCAGGGCTAAGTATGCGTGAGTATCAGACATCACAAGAGTGCGGAGTCCAAAAGTCACATTTTGGATTCTCGCTCCAAAATAGCCAGAAGCACACAGCAATCGCTTTTTGGCAAGAGTAATGCAATAGAAACTCTCTGTTTTCTCTTCGAGGCATTGATAGATTTAATTATAAACAATTTGCGCACGTTTATTATCAGACTTCGTGGAGCAAGTTAGTATACTACTTTGATTATAAACAATTTGCGCACGTTTATTATCAGACTTCGTGGAGCAAGTTAGTATACTACTTTGATTATAAACAATTTGCGCAAGTTTATTATCAGACTTCGTGGAGCAAGTTTACTACAAAGAAACTAGAAGGCTTACATGTCTGATTCGGAAAACACGTGCATGCGACGCTTGTCACGTGTTTAGGTGCGCTCACGCGCGCAGCAATAGTTATATAATATTATAATGTTACGTAATATAAAGACTTGTGCGATTAGCAGTCATAACAACATTTAAAGATTAGATAACATACAAACAATGAATGTTTACGAGTGCAATGGGAAGAATATTTTCATAGCGCATCCCTTAATATAGTTATATAGGCGTAATACGATACATGATACAAGTTCCCTAATAAGTACGAATAACATAGAAATAGGCTTATGCCGCTTATCTGTCATTTCCCGACATATTACTTTTTTAAATTGCATTTGGAGTACATTCCAGGCCACTGACCCTGTATAGCTTAATGCCTTTATCACATAGTTTGTTTCACGATATGGTGGCAAGAAATCATGTATAGCCTCTCTTGTTTCGCATTCATGGGCCTTGCTTGTTTTTTGTAACATAGTATTTAGGGGAGTGCGTTCGTGCCCAGGTTTATACGTTAATGTAATCGGTTGTTGATTTCTTCTTCCTTCAAGCTTAGGCAGACCAAGTTGGTTCATTTCATTTACGGATCGAATTAAACATTGTTTTCCATATCAAAACAGTTCTCTTCCAAAAAAACAGCATCTTTGCGGTTTAAAAAATCTCTGATATTCTTTAAAATTTTACCAGCTGTTGGTCTCTTTGGTAAGTAACTTAATTCGCGAAAAATGTTGGTGTCGCCGCAGCTTATTTCGATTCCGTAGACGGTCCGACACCTCCGAGATGGTCGAGCACCTCATTATCTCGTTCCCATGAGACTGCTCTGGCTCACTTAGACGAAGCTGCATTATAAATACAAATTGTTTCGACGGTTTCCAGCAAGCTCGTTGTTCGCTCAGTCGTCTTGGCGTATGATTTCTAGTAAGACAGGCGGGGGTTCGAATCCCATCCCAGGTTTTTTTTTATTTTTAAGTTCTTTAAACTTTTTTTCTTATATTTTTTTACTTTAATACGATTTTCGTAAGGGTTAGGTTTAGGGTTTGGGTCAGGGATTGGATTATTTAAAATTTTAAAAAGAAAAGTCTATTAGTTTTATCAGACACATCGGCTTGGAAACGAGATCAATGAGGTGCTCGGCCATTTTGGAGGTGTCCGACCGTCTACGGAATCGAAATTTGCGCCGCCGCACTTCTTTTTCAGCAGCGCAAAATAATACGTCATTTGTAGTGAATTTTACACGCGCGTGTTACCATAGCTACAGAGTAGTGACAGGAGTGAAAACTAGGTACGACTTGCGTAGTGGTATCTATGCGAAAACCAGTACTACTACAAGCATTTGTAACGCTTCTCAAGTAGATATCTATTGAACAAATAGATTTCATTTTTGAGCGTGTTGTGCTGTAATACATCACAGATATGACGTCATGGCGTGCGAAGAACAAAGAAAGAAAGAATGGAACGAGACGAAGTCGAATGTCGTGAAACTGTCAACAATCAAAGCTATTTCGCGGAATTCCTCTAAAAACGTATGTCATTATGGAACATATTTGTCTACGGGGCGTTGCGAAACAAACAGTATACCTTCGCAAACAATAAATAGTAAAACCACGAAAAACGCAATAGGAAACATTAGCATAAAGTGCGCGTAAGCATGTTAAAGATACAGCGCGTCGAAGAACCACAAAACGCAAAAACAGGAAAAAAATACGACACACCTTAATCGTCACTAGGGGAAGAACTGTTCTGTGGTTAGTGAGCGCATAGAATATAAATACGAGTGTAAAACGTTGTAGTAGGAGAGAGATTGTGGAGATTTTGTAGAGTGTATGAGATTGTAGAGTAAGATTGTTAGATTGATGTAAAGGAAAGTGAATAAAGAAAATCAGAAAAACGAAAATACAGTCCCAGTGATTGTCTGAACCAGCGAGCGGAAAATTCCTTACAGTTGAACGAGACTAGTGCGAAGGATTTCCAACAAAACTTACACATCTCATCTAAGTTTCTTTCTGTCTTCCATCCAAGCTCTCTCTCAGCCAATGAAGGATCAGCATAGCAACTGGCAACATCACCGGCACGTCGCCCCGTTAGTTTGTAAGGAACCTGAAAAATTAAGTACCCTTCTATTGGACCAATTCCCTATTAGACAAACTCTTGAAAATCTATTAGCACAGGTGAAAAGAGCATCCTAAATTTAGTAAGATTGTGAAGTGTGGTCGTAAAGTATTGTCAAATGTGTAAAATGTAGTCCTCTGAAGTTCGAGAATTTTATATACTTTATTTAACAAATAGATTTCATTTTTGCGTGCGTCTGTACTGTAATAGATCACAGATGACGTCATAGCGTGTGAAGAACAAAAAAGTACGCAGTCGAGTGCGTGACTTTTTGTTCTTCACACGCTATGGCGTCATCTGTGGTCTATTACAGTACAGAAGCACAAAAAAATGAAATCTATTTGTTTTATATTATAATAAAGTTGGCAAAAATCATGCGAAGACCCGCGAAATAAATTAGCTAAATTAGATCACGCCATCAGTTGACGTCATCCGTGCGTGTGTACTTTAATAACACACAGCTCGCGACCAATGAAAATGCAGAACGAACACGCATTATTATATAAAATACGTTACACGCAGAAATGTGAAAGCACATTTAGGCGTAGTGGTATCACTTTTCCGCGCGTAATACAAAAGTATACAAAGTTCGTGAACTTCCCAGGATTATATTTTCCACATTTTAAAATATTTTGTAACCAAAAATGCTCTTTTCACCTGTGTCAATAGATTTTCTTAATTCAAAAGTTGGTCTTATAGGGAATTGGTCCATCCGAGTGAAGACATTGATTATTTGACTTGACTCTGTTGAAGACATTGACTTGACAACGATGATTATAATGTTTTAGACTCTAGTAAAGCCACTGAGCCCACTGTTCTACAGCTATCGACTCAATTGCAGCGAAAGCAAGTCATGGACTCAAAGTATACCTCAAAGTGTAGTCAAAGTGATCCGCTCAACATGTACTCTACAAACCTTTTTCCCCGAGGCCTTTTCAATAGCTTTCACCATTTCTAACACAGACTGTCCACGGCCTGTGCCAAGATTATAGACCTAAAATTCACAGCAATAACAAAACTCACAGTGAGAGTGTCATAGCATCAACGGAGGATTAAAATCGAGTCGATTTAACATACCTTAAATCCGCAGTTGCCTTGTATCATTTTCCTCAGGGCGGCAACATGACCCAATGCCAGGTCAACAACATGAATATAATCGCGAACACCTGAAATAATTTTTGATTACAAAAGTTTCAGTCTGTCTCATTCAACAGAAGGTAAAAGTAAAATCTGGAAAATCCCTTCCAAAATATTATGTAATTATATATACAACATAATAAGATTTGTTGAAAAGAGGTACCAACTTTACAGTCAAAGAATGAATTATATAGGTTCACAAGATTAAAAGATAACATTCAAAAGTACAACTCTAAGAAAAGATGACAATTGTAATAATATTTACAAGAATTAAATTGAGCTTAACAACGAACTTGATGGTTTTATACCTGTTCCATCAATTGTGTCGTAATCGCTTCCAAACACGTTTAAGTGTGTTCTTCTACCAACCGCCACTTGCGTGATGTAAGGCATCAGATTATTGGGAATACCCTAGACATATGTCATAAAACTTTGTTTACACATCATTCTATTTTCCCCGAACTATTAACTGCGCTGCTCTCCTTTTGATGAAGGTGAACGAGTGAACCAATGAGAAGCGTTCAGGTGAGGAATCTCTCGTTCACATCTGTCAAAAGTAGAAACTCGCACTAGAAATCGCAACGGTAAAATTGCTTCATATTACCTGGCCGTAGGGCATGGCGGAGTTATAAATTCGCCTCGCTCAGTTTTTTGGGAAGTTTTCGATATAGTGAAGAAAAGTGACAAGAAGGTTCTGAATGCAAAACGACCCCCATAGCAAATATCTTAAAAATTGAAACCTTACGACACATTTGAAGTGATCAGCAAAAAACATAGTTTTGAAATTGTATAGGAGCATTTCCAACTACGAAGCAGCAACCTTGTGGCTTGTTATACCTGCAAACTTTTTATTTTACTCATAAACTCAACGTATTGCAAATCTTTTGCACCGTATAATGGCATAGCCCTTTGGGGAACAATATAGGGAAGGTCTTTCTAAGCAGTACAAGCCGGCAGCCGGAGTGAACGGCTAAGCAGGCAAAGTGAACGGCTAAGCAGGCAAAGTGAACGCCTTAACAGCCGGAGTGAACGGCTAAGCAGGCAAAGTGAACGCCTTAACAGCCGGAGTGAACGCCTTAACAGGCGTCTTGTTCAATCATTCAATGAAGGTTGCCCCGGAAGGAGTTTACGAATTTTTATCGACTTTCTAGGCCCAGATTTTCCAGGATTTTCAACGCCTGTTTCAAACCTGGCTGATGTTGCTTGGGGTCGCCCCCAACCTATAATAACCAGCTTTGTGAGTGGTTGGTTATAACAATGAAAGACAATAAACTATAGAAATTGGTTTTCTGAAAAACGAATCGCATACAATGATGACTTTTGTTTCATAAGAGCAATCACAAAGCCTCATCATTTTAGGTTGGTATTATCCATTACTTGCCAATGTCATGTCGCAATCATTTAGCTTACCTGCGGATCTTCGCCAATCGTTCCAGATTTATGTGCACCAATTGGATTGAAATACCGTAAAGAGGTTACATTCCAGTCCTGACAGAAAGAAAACAATTCCAAAATATATATCAAGACTTTTAAACATTTCCTTCGCCAAATTAAAATAGTGCAAAAAAAAAAAAAGGAACAAATAAATAAATAGACAACTAACTCAGTAAATATTGTCTGTCCTTTCAAAAGCGTAATCTGTAAACTATGAGCGCGCAAATGATGACGGATTAATGCTTATTCTCACCTCTAAACTCGAAAATATTTCTTTGAAACAGCATCGAGGGTACATTGGAAACTTACGATTTATAGGACGGCAACGCGACGGCAACGGCAAGAAAGCACTGTATGATATGTCCTTATAAAGGACACGAGTTTTTTATTATCAATCGTATTAGTGTAATACATTTTAAAAAGTTGAGGACTTGAGTTACTGGTTTAGAATGAGTTCTACTAAACCGAATTGGCAATTCCACCGACTGTATGCAATACGTCGGCGTTGTATACAGTACGGGAAAATATGTGATTTGCCGGTCTAAACAATACGAGAACCGCGTGTCCAATATTCAAATGAATTGTTTACAAGCGTAATTATTCATTTCTTTTCAATTTACTCTTTGTCTTAAGACGTTGCCGTCGCGTTGTCGTTCTGTAAATCGTAAGGTCCCTATTGGAAACTTACGACGGCAAATTTACTTGCTACATAGATATCAGGGCCTAAATAAACAATAATCCATCATCCCTTGCGCGTTCATTGTTCACAGTTTACGCTTTTGGAAAGACAACCTTAATTGAAACAACTGGATACAAAATGTGCAAACTTTGCAAAGCTAGATATTTTCTACAACACTTCATCACCAAAGTTTGTAATTTTACTAGTTTCACCATGGTTTTTCTGGCTGAGATGACTGATTTTTTTTACATTGATTAAAACTTCGCTCACGATGCAAGTTGTCTATTGTAAATCTAAATTCATACTAATATGATCTAAATCTAAATTCATATTAATCTGATCTAAAAATTTATACCAATCTGATCTAAATTTATACTAATCTGATCTAATCTCACACTGCGCAAAGAACAGTGTGAGATTACCAGATTACTACAGTTAAATGAATCCAGTTTTTGATATCTTCGAGGATGGTTTTAAAATTGTCTATTGTGAAATTTCTGTTGCCACCAGCCCATACTGTCTAACAGGATTGAGTGGTTGGTTATAACAGCAAAAAACAAAAAACTACAGAAATTGGTCCTCTAAAGAACGAACCATAAACAAATTATGATGACTTTTGTTTCAAAAGTCAAATCACAAGGCCTGACGACTTTGCCCTGAAATCTTCTATAATATTACCTTCTCAGCAATGACAACATCTCTAAGTATTTCTTCGATAAAATACTTCGTTTTCCCATAAGGGTTTGTACAGCCACCAACGGGGTGTTTTTCATCCAAAGGTAGATATTGTGGATCACCATAGACCGTGGCTGATGATGAGAACACGATGTTCCTGACTTCATGTTTCTTCATACACTGTAATGAGGTGAAGACAATGCAAAAACGCATGCGATGAGAACATGCGGTGATTACATACAATATTTTTTTATCAGCACCATATGAACAGTACTTCAAAAACTCATTAGTGTACTCTAAAAAACTCATTATAATACGTGATAAAGTTTAAACACACGGAAATTTTCACTTATTATATTATATATATTTTTTTCTTTTGAAAACATTCTTTGGGTGTTAATGCAAATTGAGCTTTACTTTAATCATTGTTATAGTACAATTTTAATATAAATAATTTTAGAGTTTTGAGGGGGGGTGCCTCGCATGGGCTTTCCCGGTATAATTTTATATATATTTTGTTGCTATTATTAATATTCCCAATAAATCATAAGCAAAACTTTTGCCTCAATTTTCTTGGCTTATACAACATCTATATCGAAAATTGTTTTGTAAACAAACTTACAACTGAAGGCGGGTGGGTATAAAATGGTTTTCAAAGTGGTTTTTGAAGCCATTTAAATCACTCGCAATTGATGCTTTATCAATTTTAAAGCGCTCCTATGCATGTTTTAAATATTACTTGTAGTCAAAAACTCTTTAATAATTCACTTAAAGGAAACCATAGCCGCAGTGTTAAAAACAAACGTGGTACTAGAAAAATATTAATAATAAGATTGCTAGGAATAGCCTCAGTAGATACATATAATAAAGTCCTGTTCTTTTTCCCAGAAATTTCAACTGTGTTGTTCTCCCTTTGATGGAGGTGAACGAATGAACTAGTTACAAGCGTTCGAGCTGAAGAATCTACTCGTTCACATATGTCAGAAGTAGAAACATAGACTAGATCGCAAACGGCAACAATGCTCCATACACAACTCATTACTCCGCCCGCCAGTGGGGCGTGGTAGAGTGATAAATTCGCCTCGCTCAGTTTTGTTTCAAGAAAATTCTCAATGCAAAACGACCCACAAGAAATGCTTAAAAATGTGAAACAACAAATTTGGAAAGACCAGTTCATGATATAGCCTTGAAACTATACATATAATATATCAATTATAATATCCATATCGAAATTTTGAATAAGCACGAACTATTCTACTGACCACTTGTTTCTACTACGCATGATAACACTGTACTATATAAAAGCTGGATGACTAGTTACATACTTCTAGCAAATGTATTGTCCCTTGGATGTTATTGTTGTAGTATGTCAATGGAATGGAGACAGACTCGCCAACAGCCTTAAGGCCAGCAAAATGCATGACAGCACAAAATGTATGCTACAGTAAAAACAAAATGGATAAATTGTAAATTGCACTACAGACTCTAATTGTATGCGTACAAAATTGCTTGAAAATATTACTGAGCACCTTATGACTGCATACCTTCTCAAAAACACCTTCTAGACTTGATTTGTCCAAGAGATCGACTTTGTAAAATACCACATCTTTTCCAGTGATACTTTTTATTCTTCTGATGCTCTCTACATCTCAAAAATAAATTAGTAAGTATGCTATTTTAATATTTACAGTAGGTCACATCTGACTTATTACAAGGTTGTTTGAACAACTCTGTTACACACCTGAACATTGTAACAAGATTGCTACAAAGTTTACATCATAAAGGTGTGACAATATTGCTATATCACGTGACTGTACCAGTCTTACTGGAACAACCTTGTAACAAGTCTGATAGCCCCATCAAACTTTTTATAGCTTGTTGCAAACTTGTTCCAACAAAACACAACTTGTCATTAGCTTGTGAACAGACTTGTTGCAACCTGTTTGCAGGTTCGTTATATACAACTTGCGCTTTTATGCATGCCTGTAGATGAGGCAATGATATATAGCATTTTCATGAAAAATTATACCTTCAGATGAGTTACAAAGGTTATCCACAATCACCACCCCAAAACCAGCATTTACAACTTCAACAACAGTATGGCTGCCAATATAACCAGCTCCTCCCGTGATTAGAATGAGATTATTTAACATCTTCTACTATCTAAATGTAGCGCATGTTAATAAATTACCTCGTCAAGGGGTATTGCATCTAAATTTGTATCGATTATAGGTAATCACAAGGAAACAAGGGAAATTACGTGACTGTAGCAGGGCAGATAAATGGTCATAAATTTAATGGGGGGTGAGACAATAACAATACCACTATCACATGCAGCATAAGATTGAAACAAGAAGACTCATGATCATGGACAAACGGGTTTTGGTGGGTTAAGGTTTGCTCATATTTAGACAAGGGGAATCCTCAGCTGAGTTGGGACCCCGGGTAGACCCCTGGAGTCCAACACGTAGTCAGGTGAAAATTATGTTTGTGGTGTTACTGTGATTTTATATCCACACTGGGCAAGCTGAAAAATGTCTGACTACAAGCTAAAAAATATGGTTGCCTGGTCTGAATATAAACACAGAGGAGTGCTAAAAAATACCATTGATAATAGTTACACCACAATCACACTATTTTGTCTATTTCATAAAGATGAAACTATTCAGCCTTTTGGAGAAGAATGAAGCTTGATGTGGTCTTTGGCATTCCCTGGATTTTAACTGCAAAGTTTGCTTGCAAATCATAAGACTAGGAACTAGACTGTTGTTTGAACATACATCGCAAGTTGTTGCAAGTTGTGATGAAGTGTAACCCAGCTCAAATTGGTTGAAGGTTAACATAAGTATCAATGCAAGTTGCTTTTCAAAGAAGGCACAAGTCAACACAACTTGTGATGACTTGCAATTCTCATCACCATTTTCATGGGGGTTTTCCTAGTTAAATTCACATTAGACAGGAATTATATGTCAAATAGTTATAAGAAAATGTAAAACAGGAAGTTGCAACAGAATACAATGATACATTGATCTCACATCTGAAGTGCCTGTCAGCCACTACATTCAACCTTCTCCAGGGTTGGATATAAGAACATTTTTCAAAAATATAATTTTCTTATTTCTTATAGGAACTATTTTCTATAGGAACATTTTTTGTAATATAAGAACATTTTCAAAAATCTTGCCATCGAAAATAAAAACTCTACAAGCTGGTTGCATTAGGTATAATGGTTAAATAGTTATTACTGCAGTATTTACATGACTATTATTTGTATATCTTATTTAAAGATGATTGTCAAATAGTAGAGATTTACAACCTTGAAGTAAAATAATTAATGAAAATAATATAAGAAAATATAAGAACATTTTTGCCTCCACAAAAATTTTTCTTATATAATATAAGAACATATAAGAACAACTAATATAAGAACATTTGCCAACCCTGACCTTCTCTTATATATAATTATTTAATTGTTACTCCACGACTAATCATGGATGAAAATTACACTTTGTTTAAAAAAAACCCCACAACGTTCTATTGTTGACTTGATTATCAAACTAAAAGTCGCTTTTGTGGTCTTTCGTTCGGTACATTCGAATCAAAACAATCAATTCAGTACATCTATATATTAATATATAGATGTACTGGCTTAAGACTACTATATAGGCTTAAGACTACTCAGGAAGTCAGTATAATACAATACAGTATAAACTTTACTAAAAACGACAAACTAATAGCAGTGAAATAAACTTACATTTGAGTGCAAAACATCAAAGATTCCAATTAAAATCACATGATTGTATCACCAAGGAAAAACTAGGCCTGTCGACGTGTCGGTACGGGGGAAACGACCGGAAGTGAGGTTGGGCAACTTACATCCGGTTAAAAAGCGTACTTTTATTTTTGCATTTTTGACAAATTTTACACGCATTTTGCAAAGCTACCGTCCACGGTGGGTAGATTTTTTGGTCGTAAATTTCTTATTTATCTACGTTTATATGTATTCTTTCGCTGTGAATGCTAATACTCATCCAAGATACAAAAGTTTACGCCCTATGTAAAAATGTAAACTAGAACAAATAATTACATATATAACGATTACCTGTAATGTAGATACGTACAAAATAACATTTTGATATCGGGCAGAATAATTGAAATACAAAAAATTCGAAAAATGTTACCAAAAAAGTGAACAAACATTCCACTTTGAGTGGGCCATTCAGTGGGGCCATTTTGAAACGATTTTCCCGCTCTTTTTACACTCGGTTCAGTTTCCCCCAGTAACTGATCTTCAATAGATGCTGGAGGAATAATTACATATGTGTTACAATAATTTATACAACAAACGCGATATTCACCTGACGAATGTGGCAAGACTCGCTTGCCATACGAAACAATATTGTAGTGAATAAAATTTATGAAGTAATTCAAGTTTGTCTTTTCTTCTTCTCTACACGCTCTACTTCGGTATTGAGCACTCTATTTTATATGATTCAAAACTGGATATTTGTCTATGTGATATTATATGAATGTTGAATATAAGACAGTGGGACGAGTTTATTTCTTGAAATAAGGGACCGTTCATTATATATAGGAGGGGAGGGGATGGGTGATAAAATGGGGGGATCTGAAATTTTCAGAAAGAAGTGGGGGGGTCAATCCGTTCAAACATGAATATGGAAGGCGACCTTAATCATTGTGACTATATTGACCACAAAATGCTTCACTGTTGCCTTCGTGCTTGTTCACATCTCTAGCTGTGACAACAGCTTGGAGTAGCGGAGTAGCTGCCTCGTCGAGAAATGCCTTTTTTAAATACTTTCTATTATTTAAGGTACTTTCTATTCACAAAAATTATCAATTAATCTTCGAGGGGGAGGGGGGTTGGAATATGTTGCTAACCAATGTGGGGACCTGAAATTTTAAGTTGTGTCAATCTAAAAATCACCCATCCCCCTCCTTCTAATAAATAATGAACGGTCCCTAAGGTTAAGAAATGAGAAGGTTACCACTTTGTAGTCGTATTCGTCGTGTTCTTTTCCCCTAAAAATTTCAACTGTGTTGTTCTGCCTTTGATCAATTTGATGGAGGTGAACGAGTGAACCAGTTACAAGAATTGACATATATACATAATACATTGATGTATTTATGTCAATGGTTACAAGCGTTTCGGTGAAGAATCTACTTGTTCACATATGTCAGAAGTAGAAACACAGACTAGAATCGCAAACGGCAACAATGCTCCATACACAGCTCATTACTCCGCCCGCCAACAGGGCGTGGCAGAATGGTAAACACTGAGGTGATAAATTTCAAAAAAATCCACTTCATCTCTTTTTTGACACTATGGCAATGATACAGTCCATTGTATATTACCATAGACAATCAACAGAATGGACTGGAAACGCAAGCTAAAGTATCAATGTTGCTGACGCGACATCCGTGATACGGCCTGATATGCTATACTTTGGAACCCTGTAACTTCACTTTAAATATACTTCAGGACTTTCTATTTACATATTTTAAACAAGAACGGCAATCTCTATGGAACTATCGACTTTTAAAATTCTTTATGGATATAACAAAGCTAAAACCCAACGCTGAATGTTTGCATTCTTTTTGACTGCAGAAATGTCGCCATTGTTGTTGTTGAAAAAGGTTTACGGAAACATTAAATGGTGATTTTCCGCCTCGTTTATCTCTCTGGGAAGTTTTAAAAGTCGATAGTTCCATTCACATTTCTGTTCTTGTTTAAAATATGTAAATACGAAGTCCTGAAATGTATTTAAAGGGAAGTTACAGGGTTCCAAAGTAAAGCGTATCACGGATGTCGCGTAAACTTTAGCTTGCGTTTCCAGTCCATTCCTTAGATTGTCTATGATATTATCTCCAGATTGTATAAATCCAGTTGCAGGAGGTGCGGGCTAATTAATGCAAAAAAGCTAAAGGCGTAAACTTTCCGGAAATCCCATAGCATAATTTTTTAATAATCAGCATAAATTTGAATAATTAATTGCATCTTCTCCGACCAACTCCGACCTTTTTGGCTGGCGAAACAGAAGTAAAGTTTTCGAAGTTTATTATGGCTGTTAACGTCCATTTAACTTCGTGTACGTCTGATAATTTGAGCCGTCATGACATGCTCGGATGGGTAAATACACAACTTCAAGTGAACTACACGAAAATAGAGCAACTATGTTCAGGTATGTGTTAATTCGTCTGCTTAATAAATTTGTCACATAGATTTTTACACCTTGAAAAACTACGTCAACCTTGGGTTTAAATAATTTAATATATATTTTCTTTGCATTTCTTTTACAGGAGCGGCGTATTGTCAGTTTATGGACATGCTATTTGCGAGTACGTTTGGGTGTAATATCTGACACTTTGAGGCAATGAAGATTGTGTGAATTTTGTTTTATTTTTGAGTACAAAAGTTAATGTGTATTTATTATACAAAACCACACGATATTCGCCAAGTGTCTGTAACAGTTATCAATATACCTGGTCTGTCTGAGTTTGGAAATAAATCTAAGCCATTGGCATGACAGATAATCAGCCTCTTTGATAAAGTGCAGTCCTCCCTATAAATTTTCCATGATTGAACACATTTTTTATCTTCAATATAAAGGAACTTTTCAAGTAATTAATGTATTGTATTGTTAAAGCTTGAAACCAGTATCACAATTAGTATTAAACCGTAGTCTATATTGTGGTATTTTCATTTGTAGACGATGTTCATTTGTGGCAATATTAAAATTTCACTCATGACTGATTATTTTTAAAAAATCTTAAGCACTCCCATCCCAAGTGCTTCAAAGCATATTATGTTGGAAGGAATAACAGGACTAACATTGACCTGTATTAGAATTGATGAGGTACATGGAGAATAATACATGGGTGCGTGGAAATACCAGATTTATTTCGAGTGTTGAACATGATACCATGTTCAACACGAGAAACAAATCTGGTATTTCCATTTTCCAAGCACCCATATATTTTTCTGTTTACTATATAAACTACAGGTTTTACCAATATAAAATGTCCAGAAGCTATGATTGGTGATTGTTTGAAAAGCGATAATTTTCACATGTGAAATTATCATAAGTAATCTCACATGTGAAATTATCAGTTTTATCAGTGCCCAGAATCCTTATAAAGCACTGTACTTTATATAATAGAAATGGATTACACAATGTACAAGTGCAACAAAAGAACAAAGATTATGAATTATGTATTTGAAATTTTTTATGCATACATATTTTATAGATGTTGCCACTTTCTAGAAATTACACATGGTGGCAAAAAAGGGAGCAAATGCCCCCACTTAACAACAATTTCAAATTTTTGCACCGTCGAATAAGTGTAGATATAACATATTTACAGAGCAGTACATGTACAAATAAATATGCATCATTGGTAGGCTAAAATTTCAACAATCGAAACAAAAACATTTAAAAAACACAGATTTCTGGGTTTTCGTTGGGTGATCGTAGGTTAGCCACATAACTTGATTGTCCCTTGCCCCAAAACAGGTGCAAAGTGTGGGTCCACCTGAAGTAGCCTCGTCTGAAATGAGTCGTTGCAGTAATAGTTTTCCCGATGCTTTTATTTTTGTTTAGATTGTATGCCTTTGAAAAGAGTAAAATTCAACACTAACTTGGAACATGAATATATTCAGAATTGGAAACTACTTCAGACAGCTTTTAAAAAAGCATCAGTCGATAAGGTACTTTCATATAGGCTTCTCTACATGGTACAATTTGTCTTGTACAATTTGCATTCTGCTATAAAAAACAAATGCCATGGTCTATTTTTTTTTCAATTTGCTTATGGTAAAATTTGAGATCTAGTGCTTATTTGTTGCAATAATTATAGAATACAAGAGACCTGGCCGAACGTTGGCGGCAAAATAGTCTTGTTATATATTTTATATGTTTGTCACATTCTTTCAAGAAACCCTATCAAAGTATAGCCCTCTGGGGACAAAGCTTGTTTTGAAGCAAGACTGAAGCAAGCTTTTATTTGGCAGGGCATTCTATAATTGCTCCGTTTATTGTAGTTGTGCGAATAGTATACCCTGTACAACAAATTGTATCTTGCTGGTGGATGTTATGGGCTTTTTTAACGTATGATTAGATAGTTATGTATGAAAGTGGAATGTCATTCTCTGAGTTTCATATTTTGAGCAAGGTTACTACCATGTCTATTATGTAACTCACCTTGATTCAATTGATTTTAGATGATTCCTATTGACAAATTAGTCAAAGGAAAGTTCCAGGATAATTTTGAGTTTGCACAGTGGTTTAAGAAATTCTTTGATGCCAATTATGACTTGGGTATTGAATATGACCCCCTGGCAGCTAGAGGAGGTGTCGCTGTTAACCCCGGAGCTAAACCAACCAAGATTTCAACTCGGAAACCAGGTAACTAGTGCATGCCTAAATCTCACTAATGCTTACATTTTCATCAACTCCATACCATGCCCTTAGATCATCAGTTATTTAAAATCTGGTGATTGCAACACTGAGACAAAGCTCATTCAGTGGTATTCCTTTTTTAAGCGATACCAATCTTCAAATTATCTGTATTAGTCTCAATCTTCAAATTGTCTGTATTAAATTAAAAATCCTGCTATTGCCTATGGATCACTGATCAGTGAGTTTCCCGTCGTACACAGGACATGGCAGTTCCATTGGTTTTCATGGTTTTTGTGATACGTTAAATAGCAATGTCACATGCATGACATGAAAATCTCTCTGATTGTAGCTACCAAATTACACCCACTGTTTGTGAATATAACTGTCACTTTTAATGTTAATATTTGCATGGTTCAATTGTTTTATAGCCGGTGTTACAAGTGTTGCAAGCCGGAAACCAGGTACGAACTGTCTTAATGATGATCTTTGTGAATCATTAGTTTACATTTGTTATTCTCTTTTTGCCTATGCCCATCTTAGATGTTTATACTTGGAAAAAATTTGCAACTTGTTACAAACCAAAGTGTTAAAAATTGTTCCACTTTAGTTCAGCTTGGTTTATGTTTGTTTTGCATTTGTTGTAGTTGCTAATACAACGCGTGTTGCAAACACAACGGTCAAAACTACGACGGTGCAAAAGACTAGCACAACAAATGCTGCAGCATCTCAAGAAATAAAGGAACTTAACGAACAGGTCTGTGTCTATGGTAATCGATTGACTTAGGATTGCAATGTCAAAATTTCAAGTTAAGGTCTGCAGCTGTTAAAATCTATCCAGAATATATAAATGTGGATAAAATATGTATTTCATATTCATCAGGTCGCTGAACTTTCCCTAACAGTCGACGGACTAGAGAAAGAAAGGGATTTCTATTTTGGCAAGTTACGAGATATCGAAGTGATATGTCAAGATGCTGGCGGAGAAGAAAACCCAGTCTTAAAGAATATTTTAGAGGTGTTATATGCTACAGAGGTTAGTTACTGTAAAGTCTCAAATAAACAATCTGACCTGTATTAAGTTGCAACACCCCCCCCCCCAACAGATTAAGTCCCTTGTTTTAAGCTTGCCAAAAAGCATAATTTCAAACTACAATCGTGTGTTCATTATCAGGATGGATTTGTGCAACCAGAAGCTGGCGACGAGGCGGAGCCGGAAGAAGAGCAAGAAGAATATTGAGATGAAGATATGAATTGTGAGAGAGTTGCTTTCATCATCAAGGAACACATTCTGTTATTACAAACAGGGTCATGGCTGGCTTGCACAGACATGTACAATTACTGTTAAAATTATGCCTTACGATCAGATGCTTTATATGTGGGAACTGCCATCAATATCACTTAAAAACATGTTTGCTGTAATTATTATATATTATGTTTTATCCTATTAGTAAATTTAGCAAGAATGAAAAATGCGTTATGATAAATTACCCTCAAAGTGCCAGATGCTTTGAGGGGAATGCAGTCAGGTGTGCACAAAGTGGGCATGTGATTCCCTTCCACTGTTGGAAAGAGGACCTGTATGGAAATTGATTAGAAATTGTCGGTAAATTTATTAACAGAATTGCTGAGGTGTAGCCAGATGGGAAGGGACAGGGCTCCTGTCCCCTGGCATGATTGCTGATTCTCCCCCCCCCCCCCCCCCCCTCGAGAAAATTAGCAATCTAATTCTGAACAGGTGTGCCCCTCCCCTGGGTTATTCTTGGGTTCCTGGGAAGAACTACCCCACTGTAGAGTCAAATCTATATGATGGATATATCAAATAGTCCCTTAAACACCCCTGCCCCCCCCAAGCAAATTATGGTCTGGTCATACTACTAAAAGGTGTCAGTACACCCCTGTTTATGATAATCAACTTGACAAAATTTGTACAATAGTTTTCAACAGAATTCTATGAAACTTAGAAATATTGGGGTGCAAAATTCCTTTGATCGATATTTTTTAACTAGTGAAAAATTATGGTTATATCGTTATGTTACGCGCACGAAATGTATATTACGTCATTTATAATATAGATCAATGACGTCATTTATACAGCATATATGCCATATGTGTTATAGACGTATTGGTGTTATAGACGTTGTGGCGTTATTGGTGTTATGGGCGTTAATGGTGTTATGGGTGTTATTGGTGTTATGGGCGTTATTGGTGTTATGGCGTTATTGGTGTTAAAGACGTTATTGGTGTTATGGACGTTATTGGTGTTATAGACGTTATTGGTGTTATAGGCGTTATGGCGTTATTGGTGCTATGGACGTTATTGGTGTTATGGACGTTATTGGTGTTATGGACGTTATTGGTGTTACAGACGTTATGGCGTTATTGGTGTTATGGACGTTATTGGTGTTATAGACGTTATTGGTGTTACAGACGTTATGGCGTAATTGGTGTTATAGACGTTATGGCGTTACAGACGTTATGGCGTTATTGGTGTTATATAGGTTATTGGTGTTATAGGCGTTATGGCGTTACAGACGTTATGGCGTTATTGGTGTTATAGACGTTACTGGTGTTATAGACGTTATTGGTGTTATAGACGTTATTGGTGTTATAGGCGTTATGGCGTTACAGACGTTATGGCGTTATTGGTGTTATGGCCGTTATCGGTGTTATAAGCGTTACGGCGTTATTGGTGTTATGGACGTTATTGGTGTTACAGACGTTATGGCGTTATTGACGTTATTGGTGTTACAGACGTTATGGCGTTATTGGTGTTATAGACGTTATTGGTGTTATGGACGTTATTGGTGTTATGGACGTTATTGGTGTTATAGACGTAATGGCGTTACAGACGTTATGGCGTTATTGGTGTTATAGACGTTATGGAGCTATTGGTGTTATAGACGTTATGGCGTTATTGGTGTAATAGACGTTATGGTGTTATTGGTGTTATGTACGTTATTGGTTCTTATTCAAACTCCCTTCCTCAGTGGCGTAGATACTTACCTGGGGCCCTAAGTTGACATTCTCTACTTCTGCGGAAACTGAAAAGATGTTTTGCTGGTAAGACGGAACATACAGCGTGTTGCTTAACATTACTCATGCAGATTACCCTTTAAATTGCAAAAGACTCAATTGGATTTACTTAGAAATAAATTTGTACATACATTTAAAAATGTAATTACACTCAAAAGCAACTTCAAGATCTTCCTCGACAGAGTATGATTAAATATTATTCGATGAAATGCGAACAAAAGCTCGCGAATGGCTTCGAATAACTTTGATTTAATCTAGCGTGTATATGTATAATAATTCTTAACCCAGTGAAAGTGGTAATTAACTAACATAGAAAGTGGTAACTAACATAGTCTGGTGGTAAAGACAATGTGTGTCCCTTCAGAGTCAATCACTGAGTCCGGGAACAATACCTGCCTTTGATAAAAATCGTCCTGGCTTTGGTCAGTTTTAAGAATTAAGCATTGGCTAGAAGAACGTATAGACAACTCAAACCAACTTGCCGAAGCCTCATAACCAACGTAATGCAGTGGTCAAATACAAATTACTCAACAAAAGTGGGTAGGATAAATTCCTACCCTTGCCATGCATTAAATAGTTTTCGTCTTGTGTAAGAATTATAACCCTTGGTCCCTTTCCAAAGTATCTTCTCGTCTATTTTGCTAATTTTTTTAGAAAAAAATTCGTCAAAATTTGACAACTTCTTTTTATCATACAGTCTGATAAAGAAAAATTTTATTTCCTTGTTAACCGCACTGGCAAAATTTTTGGTAAATGGAGAAAATAAAAGTTCTAAAAAATCATCGAAAAAAATTGAACAAAAAACCGTGCTCAAAATGCTAGAGTTTTTCTTAACGGTGGGAACCATCTTTTTTGGCGAAAAAACCCCAAATAAATAATTGAAAAGAATTACGCTCTACCACTTACATTAGGGCTATTGAAAAGCGTCATAAGAGATTGTACGCCAGCGTAATCAATTTAAATTAAAAAGTTCCAAAAGGTGTCAGGAATTCTGCTACCTTCGAAGGATTAGCCTTGGAATGGTATAACGATGGTAAAAAGGACCAGGTATTGTGATAAAAGTTTCCCACACGGATGGCTTCGCACAATTGGCTTCGACGAGTGACCCAATGCGGGTGTCTAACCGACAACGGCACCGAATCGACTCCCTCAACCGTCTGTATCATAACTCCACCACCTCCGGTTCGAAATATAGGGGAGGGTAGAAGCGGCCCCCAGGCCGTAAGTGCTAAAACCCTATTTCTTCGAATCAGACCATCAAGATACAGTATCACCGATTTGTATATATATACCTCATGCTCTGCTGTTGCAGTGATTGTGGTTGAATTACGACCGGGTAGGCACTATTGCCATGCGCACATGCATCCATGTATTAGTGTATAAGTTTTATCATAAACATCAAAATATAATTTGCGTGATCATTTATGCAATCAGTGAACGACATTTCCATTTATTTAATACTTATCGTCTCTGTAGTGCCTCAGCAATAATGTTGTTCTTCGACATTAGATTTGAATAGTGACCTGTTTAGTTCAATGATATATATTGAACGCCTAAAGCTGGGTCATTAAATTTGGAAATGTATGTTTGATCAGAATTTCGAGGTCTTCTCCGAGTATAAGGGAATTAAGGCTGATTTCAACACACATTTATTTTTCAAATGTTCTACTTACAAACATATGGGCTTTTAAAATTCGTAGCACCAGAAACCTACCGTATGCTCAAGTTGTGATCTTATCGATTTTTATTATTTGTGATATTGCAAAAGACTCAATTGGATTTATTTAGGAATAAATTTGTAGATACATTTAAAAATGTAATTACACTCAAAGCAACTTCAAGATCTTCCTCGACAGAGTATGATTAAATATTATTCGATGAAATGCGAACAAAAGCTCGCGAATGGGTTCAAATAACTTTGAATTAATCTAGCGTGTATATTTATAATAATTCTTACCCCAGACAAAAGCCTATGGGGTTTGTGACAAGGGCAAGATTTGACCAAAAACTCGTTGACTTGAGACATTTTGCATTGGCAACTAGACTACATGATCGCTATCACGCCCTTGCCACTTAAATTGTTTAAGCGGGGTTTACTCTAGCCTATAATTGATTCTAAAACATAAAAATAATTCCGAACAAGGGAATTATCGTTCAGCTGCGTTGTTTATTTACACCACTTTGCTTGATCACCAGACCGCGTTGGCTATTACACTCGCCCTATGTGGTTTAAATTATTTACCCGTTTTCAACAGAATTAGCTTTAAAAAATAGTTGAAGAATATAAACCACTAAAAATCGTAGATGTGTAGCCAGGATTAGACATAAATGAAAAAGGTGAGACGTTCTCTGACTAAAATATATTTATTTGTTTACGAGCTTTTGGCCACCAGTCTGTTGCTTTCAACGGGTTCATTTATGATTTATAAACTGTGAAAGCGTCAAATGAAGCTAGATATGACGTGTATACATGTGCACTGTGAAATACGATAAGGTGATACTATGTTTTCTTTATTAAGATTGTACATTGTCGAGGAAGCGGTTTTGAGTTGTTATCGGCATTCCTCCCTTTGGCTGTATGTCATGATTCTAGTGCTAGGCGACTACGGAAATTCCCTGTGTCAATGATTTTCGTGCTGTCGAAATCAATTACATGATCATTGTCCCATGCATGTTTCGCGATGTTTGAACCATTATTATGTTTCTTAACGTTTCTGATGTGTTCAGCCTTTCTTGTTTTCAGAGATCTACCTGTTTCCCCTACATACAGGCAGATATTTGAAAACAAGAAAAGCAAATGATAACAATGGCAATAGTGGCTACCAGGGGCCGGTTGTATAAAGCTCTTAACTGCTTTTTAACTACCCAAAAAGTAGTTAAATAGTGGTTAACTTTAATTACGTAGTTAGGCCGGTTGTACAAAAAGGCAGTTAGCGTTAACTGTAGTTAAAAAGTAGTTAAAGTTAACTATCCTCAATGGCATAGTCACAGAATAGACATAAACAGAAGGGCCACTCAGCAGTGCAACATGTCTCCCTATTTTTATGCAATTGACTGGCCAGAATAATGGCGGAACGGCCTGTTCAGCGTTCCTATTGGCCAGAAAAGGCAATTGACTGGCCAGAACCTGCATAATGAGCATGCGTAATGCGTGGAGACACAAACTTCAAAGGTTCCGACTCGAGTGGCCCTTCTGTTTATTTCTATTCTGTGGCATAGTTAACTTCTCAAAACCTAGTTAAATATGGCGGCTGTATTAAGAGTGAACAACTTTTATGAGCGAGATAATACTGAAAGGCAACTCTTACTTAGAGTTTTTAATCGTCAACTTCCCTGGGAAGATTTCTCAGATAAAGAACTCCTAAAACGCTATAGATTTGGCGGAGAATCTTTGCTTTTTATAGCGCGACTCATCGACGGCGAAGTGAGACCACTAACAAAGCGAAACCAGGCTCATCACTAAAGACTTATAATTTTAGCAGTGGTAGTGGTTGGTGGTCTTGCTGCAGGACGTCCACCAGTTTTCCATTGAGACTGCATTACCCCAGAATTTGTTTTTTTTTGTCAATTTGGGCCATGTTTTGCAATTTTCCCGTATTTCTATTGGTGTACGTTTTTCATAGCTGTTAATCTGGGAAGTAAATAGTTTCACACAACTTTTGCTTTTAGGCATTTGTTATTGTGCTCGAAAATTGGCCCCATAATGTGTCTAAATTTTGTTCAACTATATTAACCAGTAGGTTGCATTCTACTGAATTAAAATTTTGTTTTGGTTTTCTTCCCTTGTTTTGGATTAGTTGCTTTATGGGCAGACATTTTGAATTTGTGTACATGTAATTAGTAATTCAACTTGAAAAATACCTGTAAGCTTGGCAACTGTGGTTACATGGGAAAATATGACCTCAGACATGATACAAATACATACAGTATATATGACATGAGTTGTATATTGATTTTTGTTACATCTGACAACCCATCAAACAAATATTGATTATTGTGTATAACACAATATTGAAACATATAGTGTACCTTCTAATTAACAATTAGATTACGAGCTCGAGATTTCTATGCGGTGATAGTTGATGAGGGCAAAGCCCGAATCAACTATCACCGCATACAAATCTCGAGCTCGTAATCTAATTGTTTTAGTAGAATCAGAGGTCAAACATGGAATATTCAACAAAAAATTTGATTTTCAGGCAATTTTTTTAAAGAAATCTCTATAGGAAGATGATTGTTTCGCTACTCGCTATCTATCGAGGAATAGATAGCGAGTAGAGTAACCAATCAAATTGCAGCATTTGCAATAGTATACTAGTATGATTCTACTAATAGTGAATGAACTCATACAGATTGAAATATTTAAACTTTAACAACATTAGCCAAGTTGGTTTTAATCTAGGCTAACCCAGATTAGGTTTCATGATGAAAATGACTTGAGTTTATTTATAAATTTATCCATACTGCAGAATTGAAGGCAACAACTTTGCAATTATATAGTGCAAATTTGATCATTTGAAATTCATATATTTTTCATATATTTATATAAACTCGTATATTCTTCTTTTAGACAGATATTGCTTCGACAATTTGCCACACATTTGAATGATTTGTGCACATTTGATGCATTTGCATTTTGGCACCCAGGTGCAAATTTAATGTGAATCTGGTTTTTCATTTTATTTATGGGTTTCAAATAATCAAATTTGCACTGTAGCAAATGTTTTGCTTTCACAGCATTTGCATTTTGGCACTGGGTTGAACATGTATTGCAAATCTAATTTTTCATCCTGTGATTCTGTAAGGGCCAGTCATTATTCATGGTGGAGGTTTGCACCAAAGAGAAATGTCTCTTGTTAAAACCTTGCTGATTAAACCATTAAAATATTGAAGTAGTTTCTGTAACAAACTGCCACCTATAGCCAAAAACTTTACAAAAAGATACCATTAAGTTGTCACACGTGTATTTCACCACTTCTATGACTGAGTATGACATGAGTTTGATAACTGCTTGTTTTAATTATTAAATAGGTGACAGTGTAACCCCCACCATAAACAATGACCAGTATGACCAGTCCCAAAATATCCAGTAATCCATTTCCAGTACATGTCTTGACTTCACTTTTCTTCATTAGCATATGTTTGCAAAATAAACATTTTAACATCTTTACACAAATCTGCTTGGCACTCCCGATACAGTCAGCGAGTCAGACAAACAAATTACACAATTTAGCACATGTGACGTCCAGTGATCCAGACAAATCATTTGAAATTTACAAACCAACAAATTAGTACTTTCTTCAATAATGGTGAATGTTTGTATTTGTACGAAAAAAAGTACGATTGCTTTTATCACAGATCAGGCGCATTCTTCTGCAATTATTTGAATCGAATTTGTTAGCCACTGTTAAATAAACAAGGCTTAATTCATTTTAATTTATGTTAACTGCACCACGCGAGCCCAACGCAAGTTAACTACGTGATTAGTTAACTATCCGACTAACTGCGTTTTGTGCAACGCAGTTAAGTCGTGCAGTTAACTAACTACGGTTAAGGATTTAACTAGGGTAGTTAACGCTAACTGCAGTTAACTTTAACTACTTTTTTATACAACCGGCCCGTGATGCATAAATATTTGAATTTTATAGTTTCCATATTTATGTACCTGTATGATTTGAGAACTGGACTGAATTTATTGCATCTACTTCAAAACCATGGACCTAGTTTATAAAATTAATTATAAAAATGAAAATTGTATACCAATGTCATATACCACCCAAGATCAATTTTGGCCACTAATCATTTGCTAAAATAATGTTCATTTTATTCTAGCACCTTGAGCATGCATTAATGTGGAAAATTTGAAGATTAGAATTATGCTGAAGATATTAGTGAGACAGCATCGACCACAGAGATAGCCAAAGGTTTTAACTCTGCCTAACACGACAGCCTGTCTAACTACACTTATAGCAGATCCAGCCTACTACACCCTGTTGTTGAATAGGGATCAATTGATTTATTTAGTATATGCTAATCATTGAAGATACAGATTTTAAACCTTGGAGATACATATATGTAGAGTGGATATTTCATGTATGACATTTCAAATACTACATTACTAATATCTACGACCCACTGATGCTTTATACTCTACATGTATAAAAATAAATTCTGTAGCATTTAATGTTTTTTACCGGTATATATAATATATTTTACCTGCAGAGGAAATGTTGCAGATTTATTTCCAACATATCCATGTGCAACATGGCTTTGAATAGATAATACACGGAAATCACACATTCTATGATATCGCCTTACAAAATACAATGCAATCTTGTAAAATCACAAATAAAAAAAATACTGTATCAATGCATGCAATGTGCTACTGTGACTGTGCTATAAATTTCACCCTCAAATCAAAGTCAGCCCGCAAACGCCCGCATCTTCTTTGACCAGTATATATGATTTCCGCCAAAGCTAAATTTGACTTCAAAAAACCCACGGGTAAATGTCAATAAGGATTATCTGCATAAAGACAAATGACTTATTAGATAGAAAATACTTAAACAAAATAGTTTCATATATTTCTTTTATAAGAACCATGCAAAATTATGCTACATAAATTGAAGCTGACGTTTTCAGATTTTGACTGAAGTTTCTTTATCATTCATAGAATGGCTAAACCCGTCAAATCATCATCGAACAAACGTTGCTGAACTATTTATAAAAAAAGTTATTAAATTAAACTTAGGAAATGTTAGCAGCACTATATGTATTGATATTTTCTTGTTATATAACATCATATATCATTGATAAATGATAAGTGATAATTACACATTTTATGCTCCATCACCTCCACGTCAATATAATATTCTTGTCTTCGGGTGGACCAGGAATCTAACCAGGTAACCATTAAAACCTATTTGGTCACACGCTCATGGCTGCACAACTGCACAAGCATAAGAACTTTTACAGAAATGATAATCATTATGGCTTGATACGCAGGCTAAACAATAAATTAAGCCTGATGTGTAGATGTGGATGGTGAAATTGGAACCATTGATCACCATTCATCACTGATGCAAAGTTTTTGTACTTAGGCCTGTCCAATGAGAATTCGTATAATTTGTGAACTAAAATGCATGGTCCCAAACATGGCCACCCTTTTTTTTTAACGCGGGAAACCTAAACTAAGGCCTGATTTATATATACTGTACGTACATTTCAGTCATGCGGAATGCAATTCAAACAATATACTAGCTAAACGACTTGCCTCATTGTGTATTGTTTAAATTGTCAGGCCTTAATTACGGTAAAAACCCTCGATACATGCAATTATTTATCTATTTATTTATTTATATAAATTTGCCAATGAAAAAACAACACATTACATACAGAAATAGTACATACGTATAGACCATTTACAGGGTACCTGGTATGAGGAGGTCTTGCATCGGTTTGTTAGATGATCAGGGTTGGGTCATATGGCTTCTCTTCTGTTGCTATTTGTTGTTGATGTCAGTAAATTTGTGTCATTTTTTTTTCCGTCCATTTTTTTTTCAAAGACAGTATGCCTGTATGGTGTAGCTTATACGCCGGATAAATAATAATTTTGTTTTTCTCAACAGCCTAAGAATGACGCAAGAAGTGCTCCTTACTTGGATTGAGTCGAAGATTAATGTTTGCCGAATTCTGAAAGTATATGTGAAGAATCACGGATTTCTTTTTTTCTATTTCTTTTTTATATTTTTTACATATAACTTTCAATAATACTATGTTGAGCTAACATTTAACTCAACATAGAAACATTCAGGCTCAGAAAACTGGTCTTAAACGAACACGCACATTCTATTTTATTGTTCTTTTTCCGGATTCGCCATTTTGTTTTTACTCTATATTTGTTTAATCCCAGAATTCCATATAGCCTGATGGTCTGTATATCTGATCCGTGTTCTATAATACTATGGTCAGCACTTGTAGAGATACACACTACATATTACATTTATTATTATAATAGTCCCCGAAGGGTGTTCCGGCAATATCTAATTTGTCTAATTACGTATTAATAAGCAAAAATTATCGAATTATACTAAAATAGTCTACATATTAAAATTATTTACGCTATCTATCTACCAAATAGACGACACGGTCAGTTTGGACTTTGGTAGATGGAAACAAGTGCTGACCATATATACTTGTTAGCATAAGCTCCATATATACCATGAATAAGAACTCAAGCCAGTGCAAAAGCCGAAGATGGTAGAAAGGAGCTATAAGACGTCAATCTTAATCCTCTGCGCGATCAAAATAGAGATATGTTGCTATGTTAACCGCGCAGAGGACTGAGATTGGCGCCCTATAGCTCCTTTAATTTCCGCCATCTTTGACTTTACCTTTCTTAAGGCCGACTGACTAGAATTCCTACTCCAGATATATATGGAGCTCACTAATCTTGGTGGTGTGTGCAATGTAGCCTGGTTTCGATTTAGTTCTAACGGTCGCCGTAAACACGAAAGTTTCGACTAAATAGAAACCGACCATACATAGTTTTTTAAGTCATGTATTTTATAGCTATAAAAATCCTAACTGATCTCTTAGTATTTTTCGATTCTGATCACCTGACGATGAACTGTCGTTGTCGAAACCTGAAAGACAATGTTAGTACCCGACCGAATTGGGACTTAAGGGTTGGGGCCCCCACCCGGGCCCATATACGTTACCAAAAAAGACGTCCACCAATCCTTCTGTGTCCAACACTCGCGTACCTGAAACTTAACCTAGGTACCATTTGTACCGCTTACATTATAACATGCACTCCTAATTCATGCACTGCTAACATGCATTTTTGTTCAAAAATCAAAATAAGCTTAAGATTAAAGCTGAGTAACGTAATTTGTTCTTTCAAAATTGTTCATCAACGGAATGGTATGCTCTTTGTAATTCTAATGAAAATTTGGTGGTAAAAATTGAACTGCTTAAGTCGTGTTGACATTACTCAGCTTTAACCCTCACCACCAAGATTCTTCTGAAAGGTGTAATTAGCCGCAATAAAAAGAAAGCTATACTTGATTGAGAAACATACAACTACCTGTAACTTCCCGACAAAGGACCTTTTCTCAGAAGCTTTTACATTCATTTTCAGGTAGTTCCATTTTTCTCAATCAGAAGCTCCTCCATTCATTATTAAACTATTGATGTACACCTTTTTTCATGCACCTTGTTTTATGCCCATTCTACCCTTTCAGACCCTTGTTGTTCATCTTAATTTCAATTCCCTTTTTCCCTGTTGACCCCATACGTTCATTGAACGTACGCTTGCGTTTAATTTTTTTACCCTTTCAGCAATCCTGAAAGTCATTAGATATACAGACCGAACGCAAGTAATGATTTAAATTGTTCATCAGTCATTAACGTATGGACATGTAAGTCAGTCAGTAACGTAGTCATGCTCAAGAAATTTTTCGGTTTGAGGAGATTTGTCTAATGAGGTCATATCATATGAGACATTGCTTGCCAAAGTAAAATGATATCATGCATTTCTGACTCTTTTTGTAACAAAATAAGGTTAGGTATCTTTCTTGTTGGGTTTTGTTGTTTCTGAATTTGTCAAGTTTGATTCGAATTTTCTCAAAAAGAATACAAAATGAATCAACTGGATTGAAATATAAGAGGTATTTCGTTAACGTTTTCTAAAATTATATACCAACAGCCAGTCTATGACCTTATCTCCAACAAACCTTATAAACCCTTCATAAGTTTAATCCTACTATTTTTTTGCCAGTGATGGCGTTGATTTTTTAATCAGATTACAATGTCATGTTCATTTTAGTAATGCAATTTTTTCAGTTATAATCAAATTCATACAAGCAAGGAGAGCACAAAATCAAAATGATAGCTTAAACTTGTTTGAAGGGTTTATAATGCCAAATATAAAAACCTACGACAGAATATCAGCATATATCATATGCTTATATTCAATATAAGCGACCTCTGTCGTTATTGAAATGTTAATATATAGAAGTTCATGGATGCCGCGCAGTCATTGCTGTTTTACTTTTTTATTCATCAAAATCCGCCATGTTTGCCATTCACTCCTCTATATCATTTCAATAGTCCTTTCTTTTCTACCAGGCTTGGTTTCTGCGCGTGCATTTTCATTTTGTTATTTCATTTTACATCATCACTATATGTTCTTGATACGTGCATTTTAAGAGTAGCAATGCATATTTATGTGACTGTTTTTAACATGATTTATGCAAGAATGTACGTATGTCGTGCATTTGAGGAGTAGCTATGTGTATGAAGGTTATTAATTAACATTACGTCCTAGTGTGTAATGACCTAATTTGATGAGGAGTATAACTATGCATGTATTTCTCACATTTCTTATTTAATTTTTACCAAGCCTGAATTACTTCCATCTTATATCACTCGAGACATTCCTGAGTAATGTTACTGAATGACTTCAACACATGTACATACTGTGGTAAATCATGCACTATAATTATAATAACCTATGTTAAAGCAGGCAAATCCTGGTGGTTGAGCACGGTTGCCTGGAAGAGAACCTTAGGAAATAGAGAAAAACTCTCTTTCCTCCAGTTGCTTCAAGCACAACCCCTAAATTTTGCCAATTGTCTGAACTAATATCTAATGAGCAGCATATATTAGTTTTGTAATCGAATATTATGCAACCTCCATAACATAAAACCTTTATACAACTCCGTTTCGAGCGCTTTAAGCGAAAGCCCTTCAAGGCCCTTTGTCGGAAAGTTAATAAATATCATAGACTTATATCCGATTCTTTAACCGGTTGCTCTCGACGAAAGACATTAATGACTAACTTAATCTAACCGTTTTTCAGACAAAATCCACTTAAATTCAGCTTAGTTATTCAACTTTAATTCTGACCACCAGAATTCTATACTAATTACCTTTTACCATTTGTGTCACCTTGTTGTCATTCGTCAGGCATCTGGTCATCTGGCACTGCTTATCTGGCATTTGGTCATCTGGTACTGTACGTCTGGCATCTAGTCGTCTGGTACTGGTCGTCTGACATCTGGTTATCTTCCCTGGTCGTCTGACATCTGGTACTTGCTGTCTGGAATCTGGTCATCTAGCACTGGTCGTCTTACATCTGGTCATCTGGCAATGGTCGTCTGGCATCTGGTCATCTGGCACTGGTCGTCTGACAGCTGGCACTGGTCGTCTGGCATCGGTCTGGCACTGGTCGTCTGACATCTGGTCATCTGGCATCTGGCACTGGTCGTCTGGTCATCTGGCACTGGTCGTCTGACATCTGGTCATCTGCCCTGGTCGTCTGGCATCTGGTCATCTGGCACTGGTCGTCTGACATCTGGTCATCTGCCCTAGTTGTCTGGTATCTGGTCATCTGGCACTGGTCGTCTGGTCATCTGGCACTGGTCGTCTGACAGCTGGCACTGGTCGTCTGGAATCTGGAACTGGTCATCTGACATCTGGTCATCTGGCACTGGTCGTCTGACATCTGGTCATCTGCCCTGGTCGTCTGGTATCTGGTCATCTGGCACTGGTCGTCTGACATCTGGCACTGGTCGTCTGACAGCTGACACTGGTCGTCTGGAATCTGGAACTGGTCATCTGACATCTGGTCATCTGGAACTGGTCATCTGACATCTGGTCATCTGACATCTGGTCATCTGGAACTGGTCATCTGACATCTGGCACTGGTCGCCTGACATCTGGCACTAGTCGCCTGACATCTGGTCATCTGGCACTGGTGACCGGGCATCTGGCTCTCGTTTTGACGATTTTCCTCCCCGTACACGTTTTAGATCATGCATGAAATCGAAATTATATATGCTAAGTGAAAGCATTAAGCAACGGAAAGGCAAGAGCGATGGGATGGATGGCCTTAAAAACTGGTTTAATATATTTAATTTAATAATAAACTATAGAAAATTTATCAGCTGTCCGATTGCTGTTGTCTGTTCCACGGTTGCCATGTTATATAGAGTCATTTTGAAATGTCTCATTTTGATTGTCATTTTTTCGTTAATAATGTTCATCGAATATTATCTTCTCATGATATTAATTTTCTTCAGATGTTGTCCTCTCGCTATCAGTCTTCCGTATTTGTAATTGTATTGCTCCATAGTAAGGGATAATCAACTCGAAATTCAAATAAACTCTAAAGCGGGTATTTAGAAGAAGAATTGTGCAAAGGAATATCGTATTACACAGCTACCAACGAGATAAGAAAACGTAAATATTATGAGGAAAATAAAGAAAAGAAAGAAGAAAAGAAGAGAATATATGAAATATTCATTTATAGTGGAGACTGGAGTACCAGTTTTAATTGACATTGCTTCATTAATGTTTCCAATGTTTAAACTGATTCTTCCCATGATATTAATTTTCTTCAAATGTTTTCCTCTCACAAACAGTCTTCCATAATTGTAATCGTTTTCCTCCATAGCTAAGTTTGACAACCATTTCGAAGTACAAAGAAACTATACAGAAGGTACTTAGTACAGGAAAAATGGAATACCATGTCACGTAGTTACCAACGAGATAAGAAAGCGTAAATAACCAAAGGAAAATGAAAAAAAAAAAAGAAAATTTAGATATTCATTTATACTGGAAGGCGCAGTACCCATTTTAATTACAATCCTTCATTAATGTCTCCAATGTTCATCAGGCATTATCTTCCAATGGTCCAAATTTTCTTTAAATTTTCCCTCTCACAATCAATCTTCCATTATTAACGTTTGCTCCATAGTAATGTTTGATGCGTGGACTTCAAAACTTATTTACTATTTATTAAAATATTTACATATGTTTAATCATTATTATACTATCTAAAGTTTATCAGCTGTCCGCCGCTATTGTCTCTTTCACAATTTTAAAGTTCCGTAAAGAGTTAATATGAAATGGTCCACTTTTATCGTCATTCCTTCATTAGTATTTCCAATGTTCAATAAACGCTCTTCTCATGATCCTAATTTTCTTCAAATGTTTTCCTCTCACAAACAGTCTTCCAAATTTTTAATCATTTTGCTCTATAGTTAAGTTTGAAAACCATTTCGAAGTACAAAGAAACTATACAGAAGGTACTTAGTAGATGAAAAATGGAATAACATTTCACGTAGTTACCAACGAGATAAGAAAGCGTAAATAATCAAAGAGAAATGAAGAAAGGAAGATTTAGATACTCATCTATGCTGGAATGCGCAGTACCCATTTCAATTGCCATTCCGTCATTAATGTTTCCAATGTGCATCAGGCATTATCTTCTCATGATCCTTTTCCCTCTCAAAATCAATTTTCCATTATTATCGTTTGTTCCATAGTAACGTTTGATGCGTGGACGTAACTGTTGACTATTATTATTACTTAACTATTTACTATTTATTAAAATATTTACATATCTAAAATTATCAGCTGTCCGATCGCTATTGTCTGTTACATGAAATGTTCCATCTTTATTGTCAATCCTTCATTAGTATTTCCAATGTTCATGTAGCACCCTTTTCGTCATATTAATTTTCTTCAAATATTTTCCTCTCACAATCAATCTTCCACAATTGTTATCGTTTTGCTCCGTAGTTGGGTTTGATAATCAGAATTTAAGAATGAAGTAAAGGAATATCATGTCACGTACTTACTAACGAGATAAGAAAACGTAAATAATCAAAGGCAAATGAAGAAAAGAAAATTTAGATATTCATTTATAATGGAAGCCGGAGTACCCATTTTAATTGCCATTCCTCCATTAATGTTTCCATGTTCAACAGATTCATCTCATGATTCTAATTTTCTTCAAATGTTTTCCCTCTTTAAATCAATCTCCCATCTTGTTATCGTCTTGCTTAATTATCATTGATTATCAATTTGCTCATTATCACATTCCTTCACTAATGTTTCAAATGTTCATCAGACAGTATCTTCTCATGATTCTAATTTTCTTCAAATGTTTTTCTCTTACAATCAATCTTCCATCTTGTTATCTTCTTGCTTAATTATCACATTTGCTCATTATCACATTCCTTCACTAATGTTTCCAATGTTTATCAGACATCTTCTCATAATCATATTTTTTTCCAATGTTTTCCCTCTCATAATCAACCTTCTATCAACCAAGTTTGCTCCATAGCCAAGTTTGATAATTTTAAAGCAGACACGTACTAGAAGAGTTAAGTGAACAAAGATCATATAGATTGGAATACAACTGAAGGCAGGGCCCGAATTTGAAAGAACAAGGTATCAGTGACAGAATATCATCAAGGCTACCAGTAAGACATGAAAACGTTCAAAAGAAAATGAAGGGAAGAACGGGAGGTCTGTGTTCTCTTAAGTTAATAAAGCAAGCCAGAGTACTCGAAGCAAACCTTTAAATTCCAAAAATAATTTTGTGCATATGATTGTATATGACAAAGTGCTGTAAAGGACAGTTACAATACGAAGACATGACAACACAACACAATACGATCGCAAGCGCGCGCAGGGTAAGTGTGAATCCGTGACGTCACCCCATCCACAACCTCATCCCTCATGTCTCGCTGTTTTATTATTAAAAACCTGCCTGCCTACCTGCCTGTCTAAGCTAGCTAAAGGCCATTTTCCATTACGATCGCTTTGCCGCATGTGCGGAGCGAGCTATGAATATCTGCCACGCCTAGTGCGGGCATCAAAACAACGCAGGCTTCGCCCGTACATGCAAATAGATCAAAATGGAAAATGGCCTGAATTCACGACCGTATCATTAAAACAGCGAGACATGAAACCATAACCACACCAACCACCACACAAGCCAATGGAACGGTAGCGCAGACGCAGCGTAGCGCAATATACAATATACAACAACGATAAACAACAAAATATACTGCACATCACTTTTTCATATAACCATATGTAAAAATATTTTTGGTCCTATAAAAGATCTCGAAAATCGAAAATCTTAGAAGTAGAAGTGAGAATATATTGAAACATAAATTCATCAAGTTCTTTATTCTTAAAGAGAAAAAGCCAGGATGCATTCAAACAATCAATACAACGATAATGACGGATGTAATCACAGGTAGATCATAGTACAACTGAGGAAGTACGAGTTTAGAGTTGAAAGAAACAAGGTGTCGGTGAAAGGATAATATGGGACGTTGTTGACAAATAGGACGCAGTAATAAAGAAGATAGTGAAACTGTGAAAGGATGATGAACCACTACTGAATTTAACGAATTATTGGCAAAAATGGGAAAATAAGTCATTATTGTCTGAGTATGGAAAACGCTGACTGACTGGTTTAAAATCGGGAAGAAAATGATAAATAAATAAGATTGTATTTTAATTCAAGAACCATTGATCAGAATGAGAGACGAATTGCGGTAACAGATATGGTAACATGAAGTAATCCTTTGGTAACCTTTGGTAATCCTTTGGTAACCTTTGGTGTAGCGAAGATAATTTGACATCTTTCAATCACACCACAATAGAATTTGGAGAGTTATTGGTAAAGCAAATGGTAAAATAGGAGATGATTGTCAAAGTATGGAAACTCTGACTGACCGCGGTTACAAAGGAAGGAATTCAGGAATCATCGATTGGGAAAATTAATTTTGGAATTTAGAGACAAATTGCGGTAATAAATGTGACAAGGTAAAGTAATCACTTGGTAACCAGATTACGTGTTGGTACATGGTAATTTCATGTGTTTAAGAGAAGAAAGCAGCCGTTCAGAAAGGAACAAGAAATTAACGAAAGGGTCAGGACGCGGCTAATACGGAAGAAAGGGAAAATGTTGTAAACCACTTTAGCGAATTATTGATACAGCAAAATAGCAGATGATTGTTTGCGTATGAAAATTCTGACTGACTTGTCCAAAATCAGGAAGAAAACGATGAATCCATAAGGAACTATTGATCATGCGGGAAAAGTGTACTTTAAATTATGACTTTAGAAACGACTTTCAGCAACAATAATGGTAACGTTAAGCAATCATTTGGTAATCAGATATACGTCTTGATGGATGGTAATTTCCAACGAGTAGCGAAGAAATTAATTGACATCTTCAAACCATTGATAAGAATCTTCTAAAGAATCGTATGTCTTTCTTTATTGTTCGCTGTGCGTTCATGATTAGCTATTATTTTATTATTATATCATGCATTTATGTTTTTTATTATTACCTCTAACCCTAAATATCTGACGAGCCCGGGACCCAGGGTTCCAGTACTTAATGCCTTCAAAACATGCACTTATCTAAAATATTTTAGGACGAAAAATCAATGCGTACAGAGAAAGTAAACCTCCAAAACAATTGCTCAGCTAAATATTTGCACCTGAAAGAAAAGTAACATAAGTTGGAGCGAAAGATGATGGAAAATGACACCCGTTTTCACTTGTTTTGTACTCGTTTTTAATGCTTTGAAAAATAACAGTTTTATTAGTTTTGTGGTAACAGCACGAAAACTTATTATCGCAAAGCTTTCGATCCCTAAGCTCAGATCTTCATCAGTACTAATACATTATTGCGACTAATAGATTTACGCAGTGTTTCCACAAAATTATGCTGTGACTTTTAATCAACATGCAAACAATTATTCACTTTATAGCTTTTATGAATATCATCTCCGCTAACTTTGGCACCGTCTTTTTACACAACAAACAATAGACCTTACCCACAATGACGTCATTTAGTAGTTAAGCGAGTAAAACTACTTAAATATGGCAATATTGTTAATTTTTAGGTCCTTATTTGTCCAGGACATTAAATGAAACAAATAATTTAACATATTTGTTTCACAAATAATCTTTTTGTTACTTAAACCATTCAATTATATTGGCACATTTAAATAGTTTTACATGCTTAACTACTAAATGACGTCATTATGGGTATGGTCTATTGAAGTACTTTTTTCTTGGTATATTTTATCAATGCATAGCGCGACTTTCCGCATGAGGAGCTTGGTAAACGGCACAGTCACATTTTTAATAGGCAAATCACTAAGACGACCAGATTTTAAAAAACCCACTTCACACCACCCCCTCTATGTACACTAGAAAATATCGCCAATTTTGACCTCGTTTTACCACAAGAATATTTAATTTCAACATGTCTCAGTTTCTTTTCATCTGTTATAGTTTTGATATTTGTAATAATAATAATGTCGATATACCTATAGTACTCAGGAGCCAAATCTGTCTTTTTATCAAAGGTTAGTAACATTTTACATAATTCCAAACACGTAAAAGACCTTTCTATTAATTACGTCATTCCCAGGTAACAACAAGGCTGGCAGACCCACCAATAGTCAGCAGTACCACTGCCTCGCTTTCCACATAGTTGTGACGTAATTACAAGAAGGACCTATTAAGACACACTATATTCAGACTTCATACCTTTCTCGCTAGCAAGCTCCATTTTGTCAAGGTTTTTAATTTTAATTTCTTGAATTACGTACTTCGACATCATATCGTGAGGTGCAAATGCTCTCATATCACTACAAAATATAACGATGAAAACAATTATTGCTTGTTTAATAACAAATACATTTCAATTTTTCATTCAGATTTCAGTTCATAGCGTGCCAAGATAAAAAAGGGTATTCTTTTACGTTTTGATCACCACAAATGTTCCGTTCTCTGATCCCAGTCCTAAATTCGTGATGAGATCAAATGTGGAAAATTCGTGACTCGTAAAATGAAAGAATAACTATAAGAAAGTACGCGCAAAAGAAGATATGGTGACTTTTTGCCCTTCGCAGACCATGACGTCTTCTGTAATCCATTACAGTACATAAACACAAAAAAAATGAAATCGATTTGATTGATATAATAAATAATTTGGATAAACGAGGATCGAGGGACCCCGATATTTGTAACAATTTTCATTCACTATACTCTTTTCACATGAGGACTGGGTTCGAGTCCAACTAACTGGGATCAAACTCGGAACCTTAGAGGTGAAAGCCGAGTGGTCGGACCACTTCACCACCGAAGCCCCTATGCAGTAGCGGCGCCAGCGCGATAAGTGAGGGGGACATATTCATATATTCGTGTTCTGCATAATTAATTTCTTTTGAAGTCGATTCGATTTCAAAAGAAATTAATTGTACAGAACACGAATATATGAATATGTCCCCCTCACTTATCGCGCTGGCGCCGCTACTGCCCCTATGTGATTATATCATGTGATATGACTAATAAATTATTGAAAGACAGATGCAGACCAGAAGTATTATTAAACTATGGTAGGTAAAAACTGACCTAACCACCCCCACCTGCCGACGCATACAACCCAACACTCTCCATTCCACCCTATATTTCTCTGAATTACAGTACATAAACACAAATTACAGTATTATAAATTAGTATTAAATTATAGTACAGTGAATTACAGTACATAAACACAAAAAAATGAAATAAATTTGATTGATATAATAAATAATTTGGATAAACGAGGATCGAGAGACCCCGATATTTGTAACAATTTTCATCTTGATATCCGTATTCTTTAATACTTTTTCTTACATCTTATATAAAAAAAGTGTTTACTGACAAATGGATTACTGAAAAGTTCCTGAAACCAGGATTCCTAGAATTCCAGTGAATTGCTCAAAACGGCAAATTCTGTTTATATAGTTTCAGATAGTGAAAGATCCCATTTTCCGCTTTTACCTGGACTAGCGACGCTGGTAAGCTAGCCCAGTTAGTTAGGTTTGCACTGCATACAAGCTTGTCATAATATAATTGCTATTTCCTATGTTTTTTTTATTAACTAAGCCACAAGGGCGGGGTCACCACAACAGCGTGAGCCAATTACTGTGGGCCCATATTACTTATCCCACCCTGTCAACATTCCCTGTGGGAGGAAACTGGAGTACCCGAAGAAAACCCACGACTTTCGGCAGAGCGTTGACTATACTCTTTTCACATGAGGACTGGGTTCGAGTCCAACTTACTGGGGATGACCTTAGAGGTGAAAGGCGAGTGGTCTGACCACTACACCACTGAAGCCCCTATGTGATTATATCATGTGATATGACTAATAAATTATTGAAAGACAGATGCAGACCAGAAGTATTATTAAACTATGGTAGGTAAAAACCTAACCACCCCTACCTGCCCATGCATACAACCCAACACTCTCCATCCCACCCTATATTTCTCTGAATATGGGCCACAATTATCACAAACATAGTAGGCAACATACTGAATGATTTCCCTTAAACAACCACTTGCCCCCCTTCCACCACTACCCCTTCTTACCTAAACCCACAGCCATGGCTAGTCCCACTGCATCCTGCAGGATGGTTACTTGCCAGAATATGAATGGCTATTTTTGCCCACTTGATAGTATAATGTCACATGACTGATTGAATATTATGAGCTTAATAATAGCTTAATAAAAAACAATACAGCTTAATAATACAGCTTAATAAAAAACAATTTCCAGGGGGGGATTCCCTAAATGACCAAAGCTTGAGAAGTTGAGTCAAACAACATTGAAAATAATATAGAAAAGAATATCCGCTCATACCACGAATATATACCCACATCTATGCCAGCACAATCATGGTCTCCGTCCATGTAACCTCACTGCCTCTCTGTCACTCCCTTTGCCCAACCTTATCTCTCCCATCCCAATCTCTAACCTCTTGAATATGGGTCATCCTGACAATATATATACAACCCATCCTGATGATATATATATATATATATATATATATATATATATATATATATATATATATATATATATATATATATATATATATATATAAATATATCACAAACTAAACTTTGTAAATTCAAAATATTTTTTATTATATTCACATCCCAATGTTTCGGGGCATGCCCCTTCTTCAAGGATGAATTGATAATGCTATTAAACTTATTTGGAGAGGGGCTTGTGATATATATATATATATATATATATATATATATATATATATATATATATATATATATATATATATATATATGTGTATATATATATATATATATATATATGTGTATATATATATATATATATATAAAATACTGTATCTCCCATCCAAACTTCTAATTCCTTGAATATGGGTCAAAATTATTACAAAACTATGTAGGCTACAAACTAAATTATTATCTCAACACCTATCTCCCCCCTCCTACATAACCATCTCATTCCTACCACCTCCTTCTCACCCCCCCCCCAAAAAAAACACAACAAAATTACAACACAGTGCAAGGAATTTGGCACGAATATATTTTGTACACTGAAATGCAACAACTTCAAATGCAGAACTTCAAAGACAAAGGCTCTAGTTTCAATTCTTCGCTAAAAATACCTTAATTGTACAAATTTGGTTGAATTTGACTAAACAACCCCTTCCTAACCTTTGTAGTTAAAGTACAAAAATATTTGGCCAATATATTGTAAAAAAAACATCTACAAATTTTCGTCAAATTACATTAAATAACCATTTTCTAAACTTTGTAGTTCTTTAAAAAAGATACTAATTTAAAAAGTACAAAATATTTGTTAAAATATGCTTACATGTAAACGTGCAATTTCGGTCTGTCAAAAGAAAAAACCCAGAAAAACTGAATTACTGAATGAATTGTATAAATTTTCGTTAATGTACGCTAAATAACCATTTTCTAAGCTTTGTAGTCCTTGAAAATAAAGTAAAAGGCCAAAATATTTGTTATAAAGCATGCTTAAATCTCAGTTGTCAAAGTTATAAATAATATACATCTGCGACCTTCGTATTCGATTTCGGGCTGTCAAAAACCAAAAATAACTCGCTAAAAATACCTCAATTGTACAAATTTTTGATAAAATACGCTAAATAACTATTTCCTAAGCTTTTTAGCCGTTGGAAATAAAGTAAAAGGCCAATGTTGTTCAGAAATGCTTTAATATGTTAGTTGTCAAAATTATAAAATTAATACATTTGGCCTCCTTCGTGCATTCAACCAGTACTGGGTTGTGAAAAACCAGAAAATATTCGCTAAAAATACCCAAGTCATACAAAATTTCGCTAGGTTACGCTAAATAAGCATTCCCAACATCTTGTAGTCGATAAAAAGAAAGGAAAAAGTCGAAACCTTGTTGATAAACCTTGTTTAAAAAGTCTTCAAAGCGAACACATGTGACCGTCTTCGTGAATTCGGTACCGCCGCTTTGGCGTGTCAAAATCGCAAAATTTGACAAAAAAAAGAACAACTTTCATAAATTATTACCTGTAATGGGGGAACACCTGTTATACCACTTCTTTCTTGTTTTTTTCCGCCTTCTGTAAGATTGTTTTACCGTTTTTTTATGATTGAAGGCACAGATGGTTGAATTAGACGTGTGGCCATCAAAAATCTTATTTCTTGTTCCCGCTTCAGCGCTCAAATCGACCGTTGATTGGTTACTCACATTAATAACTTAATTAGCTATATTTTTCTATATTCGCTCATGTGAAATACGATCAATTACGTGTAAATGATGAAATATTAATTATAATTGATTTATATTTTAAATTAATCAGTCAAATGTTACTTTGAACATTGCAAAATGAAGTTTGATAAACCTAGAAGTATTGAAATATGCTATGATTTTACACAGCACCTACCCCCTACCCCTACCCTATTCCAACCCCCTTCCCCCTGAATAGGTCTCATTTCATGAAAAAAATATCAACCAATAAAATTAAAATTTTACCAATGTTCCCCTGTCTTCTCCAGACCAGATTTTACTACTATCTAGCACCCCCCCCCCCTCTACCTCCACCCCTACCCATCCAGACTTCAATCCCTCTGGAAAGGTCTCCTTTCCTTTCATAAAAAATAACTCTGTACACTTCATCATAACTCTCCAAAATTTCATCTATTACAAGGCTATAAGCAACAAACTGACCATGAATAATTTACACCCTCACTGCTCCTCCCCTATACCAGTAAGTCTATGTACCCCTCATGTTGAATCACAAAACCTCTAAAATTTTACACTTTGCTTTAAATACAATATTTTCTGTCAAATATTTATCCGATATATCTATGAAAACATCAAAACAGAGTGCTAAACACAATTATATGGCTGTCCCATCTCACCCTATATCTCTCTATATCAAAATCTGATATATATATATATACATATATATACTCCTTCCAAATTCCAATTACACTGCACGCCTCCCTCCAACCTCCTTTCTAACTACAACTACCACTACAAACCCACCACCTTTGCCCAACTTATTTAATACTGTATCTCCCATCTAAACCTCTAATTCCTTGAATATGGGTCAAAATTATTACAAAACTATGTAGGCTACAAACTAAATTACTCAACACCTATCTCCCCCTCCTACATAACCATCTCATTCCTGCCACCTCCCTCTCCCCCCCAAAAAAAAACCCACAAAAAAATCAAAACAACATAGTGCAAGGAATTTGGCACGAATATATTTTGTACACTGAAATGCAACAACTTCAAATGCAGGGGCCGGTTGTATGAAGCTCTTAACTGCTTTTTAACTACCCAAAAAGTAGTTAAATAGTGGTTAACGTTAACCACGTAGTTAGGCCAGTTGTACAAAAAAGCAGTTAGTGTTAACTGCAGTTAAAAAGTAGTTAAAGTTAACTATCCTCAATGGCATAGTTAACTTCCCAAAACCTAGTTAAATATGGCGGCTGTATTAAGAGTGATCAACTTTCATGAGCGAGATAATACTGAAAGGCAACGCTTACCTAGAGTTTTTAATTGTCATCTTCCCTAGGAAGATTTCTCAGTTGAAGAACTCCTAAAACGCTATAGATTTGGCGGAAAATCCTTGCTTTTTATAGCGTGACTCATCGACCGGGAAGTGAGACCACTAACAAAGCAAAACCAGGCTCATCGCCTAAGACTTATAATTTTAGCAGTGGTAGTGGTTGGTGGTCTTGCTGCAGGTCGTCCACCTGTTTTCCTTTGAGACTGCATTATCCCAGAATTTGTTGGGGTTTTTTTTGTCAATTTGGGCCATGCTTTGCTATTTTCCCGAATTTCTATTGGTGTACGTTTTTCATAGCTGTTAATCTGGGAAGTAAATAGTTTCCCACAACTTTTGCTTTTTGGCATTTGTTATTGTGCTCGAAAATTGGCCCCGTAATGTGTCTAAATTTTGTTCAACTATATTAACCAGTAGGTTGCATTCTTCTGAATTAAAATTTTGTTTTCTTTTCTTTTCTTCCCTTATTTTAGAGTAGTTGCTTTTTGGGCAGACATTTTGAATTTGTGTGTATATGTAATTGAGTAATTCAACTTAATGTAACTGAGTAACTCAAAATACCTGTAAGCTTGGCAACTGTGGTTACATGGGAAAATATGACCTCAGACATGATACAAATACATACAGTGTGACATGAGTTGTATATTGACTTTTGTTACATCTGACAACACATCAAATAAATATTGATTCTTGTGTATAACACAATATTGAAAAATATAGTGTACCATCTAATAGTGAATAAACTCATACAGATTGAAATATTTAAACTTTAACAACATTAGCCAAGTAGGTTTTAATCTAGGCCAACCCAGATTAGGTTTCATGATGAAAATGACTTGAGTTTATTTATAAATTTATCCACACTGCAGAATTTTCTACAAGATCTTGGGGGTGTAAAATCTAGGGGCAGAGGTGCAAAACAGTACAAAAGTAACCATGCAAATAGGTACCAAACACAGTAAAATTTAGAGATTTGGGGCAGATTTAAGTTTTAATTGCTTAAATAATGAAGCACTTCCCAGGGGTACTAAAAACTTTTCCCCAAAAAATCTTGGGGGCAACTCTGACCAACTCTGCAGTCTGGTAACCAAGGATAGTACAATTCAAAGGATGAAAAATCAGATTTACAATACATTTTCAACCCAGTGCCAAAATGCAAATGCCATGCAGGCAACAAATTTGTTATTATATAGTGCAAATTTGATCATTTGAAAACTGATATATTCTTCTTTTAGACAGATATTGCTTCAACAATTTGCCACACATTTGAATGATTTGTGCACATTTGATGCATTTGCATTTTGGCACCCAGGTGCAAATTTTGTGTGAATCTGGTTTTTCATTTTATGTATGTGTTTCAAATGATCAAATTTGCACTATATAGCAAATGTTTTGCCTTCACAGAATTTGCATTTTGGCACTGGGTTGAACATGTATTGCAAATCTGATTTTTCATCCTGTGACTCTGTAAGGGCCAGTCATTATTCATGGTGGAAGTTTGCACCAAACAGAAATGTCTTCTCTTGCTAAAAACTTGCTGATTAAACCATTAAAATATTGAAGTAGTTTCTGTAACAAACTGCCACCTATAGCCAAAAGCTTTACAAAAGGATACCATTAAATAGTCACACATGTATTTCACCACTTCTATGACATGAGTTTGATAACTGCTTGTTTAATTAATTAATAGGTGACAGTGTAACCCACACTATAAACAATGACCAGTCCCCCAATATCTAGTAATCCATTTCCAGTACATGTCTTGACTTCGCTTTTCTTCATTAGCATATGTTTGCGAACTAAACATTTTAATATCTTTACACAAATCTGCTTGGCACTCTCGATACAGTCAGTGAGTCACACAAACAAATTACACAATTTAGCACATGTGACGTCCAGTGATCCAGACAAGTTTTGGCCAGTTTTAAGGTCGAAATTTACAAACCAACGAAATAGTACTTTCTTCAATAATAGTGAATGTTTGTATTTGTACGAAAAAATGAATAACGGTTGCTTTTATCACAGATGAGGCGCATTCCTCTGCAATTATTTGAATCGAATTTGTTAGCCATTTTTAAACAAACAATACTTAATTTATTTTAATTTAATTTATGTCAACTGCCCCACGCGAGCCACACGCAAGTTAACTACGTGATTAGTTAACTATCCGACTAACTGCGTTTTGTGCAACGCAGTTAAGTCGTGCAGTTAACTAACTACGGTTAGGGATTTAACTAGGGTAGTTAACGCTAACTGCAATTAACTTTAACTACTTTTTTATACAACCGGCCCCTGGTCGTAATTCAACCACAATCAGTGCAACAGCAGAGCATCACGTATATATATACAAATCGGTGATACTACAGTAGCACCGATTTGTGTATATATACGTCATGCTCTGCTGTTGCACTAATTGTGGTTGAATTACGACCAGCTAGCCACTACTGCCATGCGCACATGCATCTATATATAGGCTGCTGTTATTAACGTGCTGTATAAGTTTTATCATCAACATCAAAACATAATTTGCGTGATCATTTATGCAATCAGTGAACAACATTTCCATTTATTTAATACTTATCGTCTCTGTAGTGCCTCAGCGACATTAGATTTAAATAGTGATCTGTTTTGTTCAATGATGTATATTGAACGCCTAAAACTGGGTCATTAAATTTGGAAATGTATGTTTGATCAGAAGTTACAAGGTCTTCTCTGAGTATAAGAGAAGGCTGATTTCAACACACATTTATTTTTCAAATGTTTTATTGCTTACAAAAGTATGGGATTTTAAAATTCGTAGCACCAGAAACCTACTGTATGCTCAAGTTGTGGTCTTACCCATTTTTGTTATTTGTGATATTAATTACATCAAATAATTTTACTTTAGCGTTTCCCTTACCCAATACTACGCTAGTTTTACTCCCATCAGCTAACTCAATATTATGTGCATTTGTGTGATAATTGTCATCAAAGCTTACGAATTTTGAACGGTCTATCTCAAACTCATTGGTAATTCATGAAGCAATTAGCAAATCATGTTAGTCTATTTTCCTCACATGATAATACTGGATACTTTACGAAGTATGTTGATCCAGTCCTAGGACTGGATCAAAATTAATTCAGTCCAAAGACTGGATATAATTAATAATTCATTCGTTTGAGATGTCATTCCAAATCCTCCAATTCGGACTGGACTAGATTTCAAGTCCTTGTAGTTGGATCCAGATTTCAAGTCCTTGCAGTTGACTGCGCGGACTTGAAATCTAGTCCAGTCCTCATAGCCGGATTTGAAATATTACGCAATTATGTGGCTTGTCGCACCAGTGTCTACCAATAGACTTGGGTCTTCGTCATGTCTTCTTCTTGTCTCTTGAGTCTTCTTCAGGTTTTCACTTGTTCCTAGCAGTGTAAGGTGAATGTATGCGTTTCGGTATCATCTTTTTCCGGTTCAGCAACCGCTTTTGCAGCGTCTTTCTTGTTGGCTCTGCAGTCCTTCGTATTGTGTGTCTTGCTTCTACATTTACACACCATTTTTCTGTCTTCATCCGGCATTCAGAACTTTCGTGTCCTTGCTTGTCGCATTTGAAACATTTCCCAGTGAATCTTTGCTTTGAGAACATCACATTATCTTGGTTGTCGCGTGGGTTACAGCTCTTTTCATTTTCTTCGTAGTTTCGAAGAGCGGTCTTGAATTCACTGAAGGTCATTTGCTCTTTGTATAACAACGGTTGAAAATGTTTTAAAATTTCGTGGTAAATTATACCCTTCAGAACCATAGCAATCAGCAACCCATCACTTATTATTTCCTCGGCGGTTTTGAGGGCTGTTGCAGCAGTTTCAGCTCTTATAATATAGTCTGTTGTGGTCTCGTTTTCGCCTTTTCGCAGCAACGTCAATTCGGTGTAAAGCGCAATCACGCTCCTTTTTACCTGCTTTAATGCTGTCGAAGTACTTTCAACGCTTTTCGCCCCTTATCTTTCGCTTCTCGAATAATCAGAGACAGGCTTCTGTCGTCCAAACACTGGACCAATTCGGCAAAGGCGTCGGCGTTCTTTGCCGCATCTAGCTCTAACACCAATATAACTATAACATCAATAACGTCTATAACGCCATAACGTCCATAACACTAATAACGCCATAACGTCTGTAACGCCATAACGTCTATAACACCAACAACGTCCATAACACCAATAACGCCATAACGTCCATGACACCAATAACGTCCATAACACCAATAACGCCATAACGTCCATAACACCAATAACGTCTATAACACCAATAACGCCATAACACCAATAACGCCCATAACACCAATAACGCCCATAACACCAATAACGCCATAACGTCTATAACACCAATAACGCCATAACGTCTGTAACGCCATAACGTCTATAACACCAATAACGTCCATAACACCAATTACGCCATAACGTCCATAACACCAATAACGTCTATAACACCAATAACGCCATAACGTCTGTAACGCCATAACGCCTATAACACCAATAACGCCTATAACACCAATAACGTCTATAACACCGATAACGCCATAACGTTTGTAACGCCATAACGTCTACAACACCAATAACGCCATAACGCCATAACACCAATAACACCAATAACGTCCATAACACCATAACCCCCATAATACCAATAACACCAATAACATCCATAACACCAATAACGCCCATAACACCAATAACGCCACAACATCTATGACACCAATACGTCTATAACACATATGGCATATATGCTGTATAAATGACGTCATTGATCTACATTATAAATGACGTATATATATATACATTTCGTGCGCGTAACATAACGATATAACCAAAATTATCGTATCGGCATTTTGATTGGCTATACGGTTTTTCTCACTGGTGAAGAAGTTCGTATATAGAGATTCCCTCATGGTTGGTGAGCGCGTAAGGTTTAGCACAGCATTGATTTGGCTTTTTAATATCAAAAAGAAAATTACGAAATGGATACAAGGACATTTTGAAACGAGGCGATATCAGGAAAAGAAAACAATGACTGCTTTGACTCAAGATTCAAGCTAAATAGTGAAGAAATAAAAGGTATTATTGCCTCGTTTGTACGTGAAGGTTGTAATAAAAGATTGGCTAATCCGTCTATACGTATATTGATAGCTTCTGCTCATAAGTCTGTTGTATTTTTTAAATGCAGAAGTTCTGCATGTAAGAAATATAACAGGCTTATATTTAATATGCATGTCCATATGACTGTAGACAAATATGTACTACAATATTGACCATGGTGGAAAGTTGGTTTCTTCAGCTGCGCAGGAGATCTGCTGCAGCTCTCATCATCACCCCATTGAATTTTCTGCACAGGTTTTCGCCAGCTCATTGGTTGCCAGTATAGGCCGTACCCTGAAGAGCAAAAAGTCGTCTCTAATCGATTTCCATAGGCCGCCCTTGGGCAATACATAAAATTTTCATTATTCATAAATTTTGACCTAAAAATACTATTTGCTGTTGTCACTTTCAAAAAACAACAAATAGTGGCGAATTGCTTTGAATATTGGTATGTCTGTACTACAAGATTGTTAAGGTGCCATATTTGTTTCCATGGGAACAAGGGTGTTTATTAGTCGATTAGCACGCTTGGCGTCAGCTCACAGCGGAAAATTTTGTCTCCATTTGGTCAGCTACCAACTGTGCTGTGCTGTAGTATACTATTGCTTCAAAATTTGTGCGCACATTAGGGGACTGGTTCTGGAATGTTTTGTAATAAAAACCCACCTAAATCACATTTAATGCTGCTCATATTATATGATAAAACTAAATATGCATTTCTCGTGTCTAAAACTATCAATATGTAGGTAAAAAACGAGAAAAAACCCAAGCAGAGGACAAAAACAAAAAATTGCAAATCGACTTTGCTAACCGATTGACTTGTACAGCATTTCACAATAATTTTAGTTTGTTTTATTTAATCTTGCCAATGTCAGAGGACTTACAGGTTTAATATTTAGAAGTACAATCTGTACAACACAGCTATCAGCCGAGGCACATGCAGTATACTGCGCAGTACAAAACGATTGCCAGTCGAGGCTGAGATGCAGTACTGCAGTACAACAGGCTACAGTATACTACATGAGGGTTAGCTTTCGTCCATGTGTATTATACTGCAGTATAGATCAGGCATGATGCCTAGCTATAATGTATCTTAAACGTATTCATATTTTTGAAATTTTGCAGAAATGTACGCGAGCGTATATTAAAACGACTTAGTGGCAAAAATGATGTCGAATAACAGAACTTTAAAACATTTAACCAAAGAATTTGGCTTCACAAACAAGCCTAACAAATACAACAGACCCAACAAACACAACAGCCTTACAAACACAACAGGCCCAATTCACCCAAAAAACACAACAGCTCGACAAATGCAACAGCTTAGCCAGCATAACAAATACAACAGACCCGACAAACACAACAACAGCCCAACAAACACAACAGGTCCAATACACCCAAAAAACATAACAGCCCGGCAAATGCAACGGCTTAACCAGCACAACAGACCCAACAAATATGACAGCCCAGCAAACATAACAGCCCAGCAAACACAACAGCCAACAAGCTCAACAGCCAACAAGCTCAACAGACCCAACAAAGCTATAAATGCAACAAACTCAACAGGGTCTTTTGAATTCCATTGGGTTTGTTGGGTTTGTTAGGTTAATGAGTCTGCTGGTTTGTTAGGTCTGTTGGTTTTTTGGGGCTGTTGTTTATGTTGGGACTGTTGACTTCTGTTGGGTTTGTTGCATTTGTTGAGTTTGTTAGGTATGTTGTGTTTGGTGGGTCTGTTGTGTTTGTTGGGTCTTTGGATTTGTTTGGCTGTTGTGTTTGTTGGCTCTTCTGGTCAGTTGTGTTTGTTTGAATTGTTGGGTTTGCTGGGTTGGCTGTGTCCGTGTGAAAAGTGCCTTCAGCTGTATTATACTTCCATAAAGAACTACTCCAATGCAAAAATTATCATCAGTGCATTTGTAATTTTGCATGTTCCAAAACGTTTGCACATGCGTATTTCTAAATTGCATTCATGGAAGTATCACTTGCATTGGGCCATTGGGCACAATAAAAAAACCAAACATAAACCCCCATGCACAGACACCATCCCACCTGCCATCCAATTCCAAAAATTTAAAAGAATTAAAATTCCAGGTAAGTATGCATTTTAAATGTAATTTATACACAATTTTAGGTCAAACATAAACAGAAAAAGACGAACGTTAAAACATCAAAGGTCGTAGATGAAAAACAGGTGAGAATTTTACTTAAACTTACTTGCAAATTGCAAAATATACAAAGCTTATTATTGTTCGCTTTTTTTCAGTTAATAATTCTAATAGACCATTTAGTTGATGTCGAGTCTTATTGGGCTTGGCTGTTTTGTTAGAAGTGTCGCTAAAAATTACACTAAACAAAAAAAGCAAAATAAAAGATAAATTACGTTATCTCAAGCTACTTAAACCCATTTAGACTGAGCATAGGACTGAGATTTTACACGTAAGATCTTAACCGAAGAGCATCTGTGTGTCAACTGATCGGTAAATATAAACCTGATACTTACCAAAGTCCAAGACTAGGTCACTAAGCACGTGAATTATGCCAAGGTAAAAAGCAACTAAAAACGCGAAACACAACTAAAGAGTAAAGTTGTTTCATCTATGGCAATTTAAATCCTTAACTGTAGTTGACTACGAGGTGCCGTTACCGCCAAAATTCAGAGTGTTTATTTTTTAAAATGGAGGCATTATTTTTTAAAATGGAGGCATTATTTTTTAAAATGGAGGCATTATTTTTTAAAATGGAGGCATTATTTTTAAAATGGAGGCATTATTTTTTAAAATGGAGGCACTATTTTTTAAAATGGAGGCATTATTTTTTAAAATGGAGGCATTATTTTTGAATTCACTATCTCAGTTGAAGCGTATTTGATGAAAATAATGGCGTTAATTTGCAAAACGCTAATTTTATTTTTAACACATTTTATAATGTCGTTGTTTTGCATTTGCAACGGCAACTTGTTCAAAAGGGAGAAAAAGGGGTATGGCGAATGCGAAGTCGTACTGATTTTTGGAGGAAATATTGTTTCGAGGACGTCTCTTTGTTTGTATAAATTAATATAGACACGGATTAACGTTTGGAATAATTTATTTCTTATAGAATATAACAATATAACACAAATAAACGGTATTTAAACATATTGTCAGGCTTCTACACTGTTCTCCATTTTCGATTGTTTGACTTTGTAACTCACAATGGACTATGTTGTTTAGTATATTATGGCTACTTCATGGCTATTTGTTTAACTGTAGTTTATTTCTCGCCACTTCATTTTGATACTATTTATGTAGGTTGATGTGGGGTCGATGTCAGGTGGATGTGGGGTGGATGTGGGGTGGATGTGCGGTGGATGTAGGGTGGATGTAGAGTGGACGTAGGGTGGTTGTAGGGTGGATGTCTAGCTTTTGTCATATGATATATATCCGTGTTTTTAAGTAGAGCTTCCTAGCCTGGGTTGCCTGGGGGTTCCCTCGGGGTTGCCTTGGGGTTGCCTAGGGGCTCCCTTACGGTTCTCTAGAGCTCTCAAAATAGGTTTGTTTATATGCTCTTCCCATAATTATTAAGACGTGTTGTTGTGTATGATAGTCGTACATAAGCGAGAATTCGCTTATTTTGCACTGACATTCGTAAGACAATGGACAGTCAATACAGCGAATTCTCGATCGGTTATGTACGACTATTTATACACAACAACACATCCTAATAATCATGGGAGGAGCATACAAACAAACCTATTTTGAGAGCTCTAGAGAACCGTAAGGGAACCCCAAGGCAACCCCGAGGAAACCCCAAGGTAACCCCGAGGGAACCCCAAGGCAACCCCGAGGAAACCCCAAGGCAACCCCGAGGGAACCCCCAGGCAACCCAGGCTAGGAAGCTCTACTTAAAAACACGGATATATATCATATGACAAAAGCTAGACATCCACCCTACAACCACCCTACGTCCACTCTACATCCACCCTACATCCACCCCACATCCACCCCACATCCACCTGACATCGACCCCACATCAACCTACATAAATGGTATTAAAATGAAGTGGCGAGAAATAAACTACAGTTAAACAAATAGCCATGAAGTAGCCATGATATACTAATCAACATAGTCCACTGTGAGTTACAAAGTCAAACAATCGAAAATGGAGAACAGTGTAGAAGCCTGACAATATGTTTAAATACCGTTTATTTGTATTATATTGTTATATTCTATAACAAATAAATTATTCCAAACGTTAATCCGTGCCTGTATTAACTTATACAAACAAAGAGACGTCCTCGAAACAATATTTCTTCCAAAAATCAGTAGGACTTCGCATTCGCCATACCCCCTTTATCTCACTTTTGAACAAGTTGCCGTTGCAAATGCTAAACAATGACATTATAAAATGTGTTAAAAATAAAATTAGCGTTTTGCAAATTAACGCCATTATTTTCATCAAATACGCCTCAAGTGAGATAGTGAATTCAAAAATAATGCTTTCATTTTCAAAAATTTAGCCTTCGTTTTAAGAAAACAGTGCCTACATATTAAAAAATAATGCCTCCATTTTAAAAAATAATGCCTCCATTTTAAAAAATAATGCCTCCATTTTAAAAAATAATGCCTCCGTTTTAAAAAAAATTGCCTCCATTTTAAAAAATAATGCCTCCATTTTGAAAAATAATGCCTCCATTTTAAAAAATAAGCACTCTGAATGTTGGCGGTAACGGCACCTCATAGTTGACATGCAATTTTTAATGTCCCTATAGTTAGTATAGTTATTGTACTCTACAAGTAGTTTGTCCGGTCCGTATGAGGTCGGAAGTAATTAGTATTCAAAATCGCGGCTGGTGATGACGTCACCATGGGTTGTACGTACGAGGGTGTACGTACTAGGTGTAAAGCCCCGCACAGACGAGCAATTTGTCCTTCACAAATTTTCCTTGAGAAGCTTCGTGTGTACGCTGAAAAATTGACAAGTTTTCCTTGTAGATATCTCATATGCACTAGATGGTGCATCCCACACTGTGGGCAGGCGAAAATTGAAGCCGGACCGCAGGCGCTGGTCGTCCCCACAGGGTTGACACGGAACATGTATTTTGTGTTGCGGAAAAGGATGAAGTTGACCATAAGTCCTCTTTTATGCGGCTAAAATAGAGAAATTCGACAAAGTGAAAATATTCAACAATAGAAATTCGACAAAGTGAAAATATTAGTATTTTTAAAAAACAATTAAAGACATTCTGTTTTGGACTTTGTGCCTGATTTTAGGGGGTTGCAGGGGAATTACCCGCGAGTTCGGACAGAGAAAAGGATTTTTTGTTGAGTTCAATCAGTGGAAGAAGAAAGCGTGACTAAAATCAAGTTTTATATTAGCATATGACGGACGAATAATCCACGAAATTGTAAGATGCTATAACTGTGTACGTTCTAGAGTGTTCACATTAATTAACTTGGAGTTTTACTATGTTTTTTTCAGTTGACTCTGTATATATGTATACGGCTTTTTACACGTAAACAAAATTGCCTGTACGAGAGTTACGGTAGTGCAGAATTAAAGATTAAACGTCTGTCTGGCGTCGTGGTATTTCACATAAAGTAGTGCCTCGCTACGAGGGCATGAAACAGTCAAAATTTCTTACATTTGAAATATCACAGAAGTGCAAACAAAGGGGAAAATCAAGGACAACCGACTGCAAGAAATAAGCGACAGACCGTCCTTGAAAGTCCTACCTTGCAAGAGCCGCGAAAGATTCATAAAAGGTCAGAAAATTCCTTTCATGTCGTATTTTATTTGCTAATATTAAGCTTTATAAACATAAAAAGTTAAGCAACTCTTTCTCCACGGCGTGTCGAACGAAATCGAGGCTTATAAAAGACATCGCTCAGGATACCTAAAAATATATCCTTCAAAATGCCAAAAACGGATTTGAAAACTCTAATTGGCAAAAGAGATAATGCGATTCAGTCTATACGAGAATTATTCGAAGAATTCGAGACTGTCCTTGCAGTAGAGCCTAATTTGGAGAGATTAGAAATTATTTTCGATTTAGTTGAAACCAAGTACCGACAAATTAAAAAGCAGCAGGAAGCCCTAGCTGATAGGATCGTAGAGGATGGTCAGCCCGAGGCTGATGAGATGTTAAAAGCAAACAGCGAAGTTGGCGGGAAATTAAAAAAAGACTATTTAGAACTGGCTAAAACCTTTGCCGTCTATCAAAAGAAATTAAGCTCCACAAAATCGCCTGCTGATAACTCAAAATCGTTAGAAGCAATGACATCAGCGGTGACAAAAATGGCGCAAGTGCTGGAAGGCTCTAACACTAAGTTGAAAGCTAGTGGTCTGGAAAGACTACCCGTCCCATCTTGGGACGGGTGTAGAAGATCATACTCCACCTGGAAAAAGGAATTTAGTCATTGGATGACTAAATATTCCCAAGATGAAGACGAACAACTCCAGCGTTTCCGAAAGGCAATGCCAAAAGGTTTTTGGTGGACGGATCAAGTGAAAACATGCAAGAGCATAGATCGCGCTTGGAACATTCTGGACGTAGAATTCGCTGACAAACGGAAGCTCATGGACGAACTGCTGATGGGAATAAATAACCTAAAGCCCGTAAAAAGGGACTCGAAATCACTTGCTCATTATGCATCCTTGATAACCGGCTATGTCAATGATATGGAAGACAATGCATGTCCAGTTTCCTCGTCTTCCGAAGCTCCGTTTTTCATGTCCCAGCTTCTCTCGAAGCTTAGTCCCGGTGACAACTCTGCATTCGGAAGAGAGATGAAGAGAGATAAAAAGGAGGAGAATGTTTGCAACCTCATTATTTGGTTGCAGGAGGAGGCAAGTCTTCGTTCGAGAGGGAGAAATAACCTTGAGGAGACTAATCCTAGCTCTACCAATAGAAGATCCGACAACCGCTCTGGAGACTTTGAAGTACAAGAATCTTGTCCTCTTGGTTGCCAATCTAAACACCTACTTGCAGCTTGCCCCACCTATCGGGGTTTAACCGTAAACCAACGTTGGGACATCGTTAAGGAGAAACAAAGATGTCGCAAATGCTTAAATGCTCATCATACTAAAGACTGCAAGAAGAGTGATGGTACAACATGCGATAAGTGTGCGAAAAACCACCACCGATCATTACACAATACCAAACCATTGAACCCGAATTCCCCACCATTTGCTGACGATAAGAATAATGCAACGAACGACGTCGATGTATATTCCTCTAAACACAACAACGTTCAGACTGTGACAGGACTATGCCCAGTTCAAAAGATCAAAGTCATGGATGCAAATGGAGTGCCTCAGGATGTCCTCGCAATGCTGGATACCGGTTCGAATACAAGCCTGCTTTCTAAATCTGCAGCAAAAAAACTTGGATTAAACGGACCACAAACGCATCTCACTATGAACTTGGCTGGAGGGGCTAGCAAATCTGAAGTTTCCGAAATTGTAGAAATCACCATGATCTCGCCAATTGAAGAGGAAGTCAAGAAAACCCTTCTTGTATACACGGTTAACAAAACATGCAGCGGTGCAAAAACAGTTTCAAAGAAGTCACTGGAGAAATACGCTCATATTAAACCAGTTCTAGAAAAATTGCATCTATTAGGGGGGAGTATTGACTTGCTTCTCGGAACTGACTTTGCAGATGCCTTTGTTGATGTGCATGTCATTCCTGGACATCCTAGCGAACCAGTAGCTAAGATGAACTGCTTTGGATGGTATGTCTTAGGCCAACTTGCCACGAGCAACACTACAATTCAATCGGTCAATGTTGGGACAATAAGTGTTGCCGAAGATTTGAATATTCTTTTACAGCAAGATCTTATCGGAGTTAAACCAACTGAGCTATGCACGTGTAGCGACAATGAATTACGGGAAAACAAATTCGTTAAGTCACTTTCTGAATCTACAAGGCTGGTAGACGGTAGAGTTCAAATCAAGATGCCTTGGAAAGAGGACGGCCCACCGAAGCGCAGCAACCATGACATTGCCCTTAAACGAATGCATGCGACTGAAAGATCGTTTCAAAAGAAAGATTTCACCAAAGCTGTTGACGAAGAAGTTCAGAAGCTGGTCTCCCAAGGGTTTGTGATGAAAGTGCCACCGGAGGAAGTAGATCATATGCAACCTGAATGGTACTTGCCGTTACAGGCCGTATTCACACCCGATAAAACAACAAAGCTCCGCCTAGTCTTTGATTCATCTGCAAAAGGTCATGATGATCGCTCACTTAATGACCACCTCGAGAAAGGCCCGAATTATATCAACGAGCTTCCTGGTGTTCTTGCAGCTTGGCGCTGGAACAACGTTGCGTATTCTGGCGATGTGCGCAAGATGTTCAACCAGATTTTAGTGCATCCAGACGACCAGGTGTTCCACCGATTTCTATGGAGGAGCAGTCCAACAGAAGAACCAACTGTTTATCAGTGGCTGCGATTGAGCTTTGGGGATAAGCCAGCGCCGGACATTGCATCTAATTCAATTAAAGTTCTGGCCAAAGCGTCTCAGGTTGAGGAACCCGAAGCAGCAACAGAACTTCTGCGTCATGTGTATGTCGATGACGTTGGAGGATCCTGTTCAACGATACAAGATGCAAAACGAGTCACCACAGGAATTGATGCAATACTTGAAAATGGAAAATTTGAGATCAAAGCGTGGCACTCAAACAGAAAAGAGATCGATCAGTCGCAAAACGAACGATTTACAGATTTGCTTGGCCACAAATGGGACAAGGAACTTGACAAGTTTACCTTAAAGAAAGCGGAAGTAACCCGTAAGTTCGAAGCATTTACAAAGAGAAGTTGTCTTGCTACTCTAGCACAGCTGTGGGATCCCATTGGGCTCATTTCCCCCGTCACCATAAAATTCCGAATAGACTTACAAGAACTTTGGAGTCTAGGCTATGGATGGGACGACGTCTTACCTGAAGAAGTCCAAAAGAAATGGGCAGAGAATTTGAAAATGATGAATCACCTGTTGACCCTCCAGTTTGACCGCAAGCTGAAACCGAGTGATGCAATTGGTCAACCACAGATTCATGGGTTTTCAGATGCGGGAGAGCAAGCATATGGAGCAGTGATATTTCTTCGTTGGGAGCTCAGAGACGGTAGCTTCTGCTGTGTTCCAGTCCTTATCAAGCCGTTTGTCGCACCAGTTAAAAGGAAAAGTATCCCCAGATTAGAACTGCTGGGCTGCCTAGCTCTCGCGAGGATCTACGATACCTGTCAGAAGATGTTAGATTTTGCAAACGTCAACGAGGCAAAAAAATTTCTATGGGTCGATTCTACAACAGTGCTATCTTGGATAACAACCCCCCCGAAAGAGTTCCGGCCGTTTGTCTCAGCTAGAGTCGCCGAGATTCAAGAAACTGTCGGCACGAATGATTTTCACTACATTAGATCCAGATTCAACCCAGCTGATGGCCTCACTCGAGGAATTGAATTGGAACAACTCGAAGAATGGCTCACTGGTCCACACTTCCTCAAGACACCCGAACGAGAATGGCCACAGTTTGAAGAGGGCGATCAAAAGCCTGATGTTGATCTTTCCGAGACCAGAAGAGAGTCCAAACCTCTGAAAAAGTCAAAGACCAAAGCGGCGTCTCAAGTCAGCTCAACTTTCAAAGAACAGCTGCCAAGTTCCACTCCAGAAGATTCAGCAGTTGCTGACGAGCCAACAGTTCATGCCAACATAGCAACGAAAGATGAAGGGGATAACCCAATTCTCTCCCATTTACTAGAAACCTGTTCTACGTTTTCGAAAGTTCGTAAAACACTCGCATATGTTAATCGGTTTACCCAAAATGCCAGAAGTGTAGATCAGAAAAGAGGATCCATTACCGTGGACGAACTTCAGCAAGCAGAAAAACAACTGTTTCAGTGGACACAACGTTGCTTGACTGACAATGCAATCGACGAGCAACTCCTTGTTGAGAAAGATAAAGATGGTCTACTCAGAGTACATGGACGGCTCGAAAACATCAGGACCCTTCCAAACGACTTGAGAAACCCGATCCTCCTTCCCAGAAATCACCCACTAGTCTATCTACTCCTGCAACACATGCATGAAACAAATCGTCATTGTGGTTACCAACGATTGATGCACGAGGCGAGAGGAAAGTTTTGGATCATTGGACTTCGTGGCATGGCGAAATATCTCACCAACAAATGTGTCGTTTGCCGTAAGCTACGCAAGAAACCCCTTGGTCAAATAATGGGTCAAATACCAAGTCTACGAGTCGCTGCAGGATTTCCCCCTTTTACGAACACGGCATTAGATATGTTCGGTCCTTTTCACATTAGATTGGGTCGAAAGACACTGAAGGAAGCACAAGTCATTATCTTCACTTGCATGACTACAAGAGCGGTACACCTCGAGCTCGTAAGTGACAAAAGTACGGACACGTTCTTGTTAGCATTTAGGCGTTTTGCCAGTCTACGTGGCCATCCAAATACGTGTTGGTCGGATTGCGGAACCAATTTCATTGGTGCTCAAAGTTACTTCGATGAAGTTATGCGGAATTGGAATATTCCAAAAATTAAGAGTGTTCTTTCCAATGAATTTACCTGCGAGTTCAAGTGGCAGTGGAACACACCACATGCGAGTCACCAGAACGGAGTGGTGGAGTCCCTGATCAAGTCGGTGAGACAGGCCCTGGATGCCACATGTAAGAACCATACGTTCACAGAAGAGCAATGGCGTACGTTTCTTGCAGAAACCACGTATCTAATCAACAGTCGACCCTTATATCCTAGTTCAGAATGTGTTTGGGAAAGCCCGCCTATCACTCCGAATGACATCCTTATTGGATCACACAATTCACCCCCACAACCAGCGCCTGAAGAAAGGATGAATCCCAGAGATTTGCTAAGAAGTACAGAAGATAGAGTGAACGAATTCTGGAAGTGCTGGATCAAGTACTTTGCGCCTAACCTTTTGCCTAGGAATAAATGGTTTCGCACGAGAGAAGATGTCAAAGTTGGTGACTTGGTTCTAGAACTTGATAACAAGTGCAGAAGATCTCAATGGAAAATGGCGTTGATTATTGGCACGTATCCAGGAAATGACAATCATGTTAGAAAAGTTCGAATTAAGACGGCTAACGGCGAATACGATAGGCCTATTCACAAGCTCTGCCTCATCGCAACTAAAGAAGAGTTGGACAATGAGGGAAAATAGACAAACTGAATTTACAGACCCTTTCTCATTATAGTTAAATGTTATGTTAGAGATTAGTCGCTGCTCAATTAAGCTTTACAGAGACCTTAATTTCCGCGCTGGGCTGGAGTGTTTTGGACTTTGTGCCTGATTTTAGGGGGTTGCAGGGGAATTACCCGCGAGTTCGGACAGAGAAAAGGATTTTTTGTTGAGTTCAATCAGTGGAAGAAGAAAGCGTGACTAAAATCAAGTTTTATATTAGCATATGACGGACGAATAATCCACGAAATTGTAAGATGCTATAACTGTGTACGTTCTAGAGTGTTCACATTAATTAACTTGGAGTTTTACTATGTTTTTTTCAGTTGACTCTGTATATATGTATACGGCTTTTTACACGTAAACAAAATTGCCTGTACGAGAGTTACGGTAGTGCAGAATTAAAGATTAAACGTCTGTCTGGCGTCGTGGTATTTCACATAAAGTAGTGCCTCGCTACGAGGGCATGAAACACATTCCTTTTTAAAAACGCTTTTAATATCTAGTAGAACTATAATTTTAAATTTTAGTTTAAATCTTAGTTTACAGTTATTGTACAGCGCTTTGAATATACATATAATTAAGCGCTATATTTAAATGAATATATTATTATTATTATTATTATTAATAAAATACATGGGTGCGCAAAAAAGAAATAAATCTGGTATTTCCAAGCACCCATGTATTTTTCTGTTTATTATATAAACTACAGGTTTTCCATAGATATAAAATGTCCAGAAGCTATGATTGGTGATTGTTTGAAAAGCGATAATTTTCACACGTGAAATCATCACAGATAATCTCACATGTGAGATTATCAGTTATATATAATCAGTGCCCGAAATCCTTATAAGCACTGTACTTTATATAATAAAAGTATTTAATACACAAATGCAGAAAAGCAGTGTTTTCTGTAACATTTTTTTGAAGACTGGGAACGACCAATATGGCCGCCACCTATTGTTTTGAGGGGATACCGCAGAGATTTTTGGCTTCACTTTTTGATATACAGATGCGCTATCTAGTGTATGTGAGATATCTATGGTTTTCCTTGACAAGGAGCCTGGTTTAAAGCTAGTCATGACTCATGACAGCTTTCAAAGCAGTAACAGTGTTCATGTTTGGTCGTGTGTACGGCCGACCAGGAAAAATTGACAAGGAAGTGCGTAATGTGCTAAAGTGCATGCAGTGGCGGATCTAGCGTAAGTCAAAATAAATTACCACAGCTCATTCTAGGATATATTTACATTTTAAAATACCTTAAAAGCAACTTCATTGGTTAGATTTTATTCTTTTGAAATTCATAACCTATGACATTGTTATAAAGCTATTTTGAATTTAAAATTGAGCTGCTATAATTTATTTTGACTTACCCTGGATCCGCCACTGAGTGCATGCATTGTAAAAAAATTTTATTACTTTATTTTAAAGATTTATTGATCTATTTGAAAATTTATTTGCTTGCAGTATGGTTTTGTGCACAGTCGTCTTCAAATTGTTAGACTGTACAGACGAGCAAAAAAAAACTTGTCAAGGAAAATTGCTCGTCTGTGCGGGGCTTAACGTTTAGGGTGCTAACACAAACTATTTTTTCAATCTAGGTCAAACATGGAAAGCATTGCAGTGCCTCGAAGTTCAGCTACTTGGGCTCTCAAATTCAGCTATTTGGATTGCGTTCACAAGGTAAGACACAGAAACAGAGCAGGACTGTTATTTTTGTATGGAACCCGTCAACAACGAAATATTATACACCGCTGACCTGCAGGTGTTTTGAAACGCGGGCCTGTACTATACATCGCTCACATTAACTAATAATGTGGTCACACGGTGCGCCTATTACTGGGCAAACTACATCTCTCCCTGTTTCCTATGCCTCGAAGTCATAATTCCAAACGAAAATCAACATGTTGCCATACCACCGTACATGATGAATGCGTGGAAGACCTCAATTACCTGCGTTCGGCAAAGAGTAGAAACTACAAAGACAGGTAGATGAGAAATACCGTAAGGTGTTCGTTACTGCGCATGCACTACTGCGCACGGCCGCCATGTTCCTAGCCATTGCCCAAAACAGAGGAAGTCACTTCCCACACGACGAATATTTAATACGCCCCCGGAAATATCAAAGATGGCTATTATATGGGCGGCCGTTACCACCAAAAATACAACGCATGTAAAATGAATCGTCATAAAGTGAAATGACTCATAAAAATGACAATTGATTCGATATGTTTTGAAATGACTTAACGTAAGTTGGTGACATGATTGGACTAGATCAGAAATGACCTGTCTTTATGTGAAACAAGACGCCTGCTAAGGCGTTCACTCCGCCTGCCAAACGAAAATGGGCACAAGGCCAGGCAGGGCTGTAACTAGAGAGTTCATTGGGGGTGGGGTACATTCACTTATTTCTGTTCTGTCCAACTAATTCCTTTTTAAATCAATTATTATTACGGTACCTTCCAAGGCATTTTAAGACATTGCTAGCACATCTTATGCAATCACTAAGATAACCAAAAATCAATGTCTGAGTGACCTGCCAGGCACTCTGTCCAGAGTCCTAGTAGGATTGCATTTTTTAGAATTTAATTTAGATTAAAGACTTTAATAGTACATATGTTAAACAAGATTCTTTTGCCATAATGCCACCAACAAATAGCTGTTTTATTTTGCAAGTAAAGAAAATTTTACTAAAAGTGTATACAATACATCAGTCTATTAAATCCATCAATTTATTAAATCTATTCTGTAGCACACTGCCTGAAGTCTCCACGGTATAATTTGTTGGGAAAATGTTGGCTAGCCTTTTGATATATTGACCAGCTTTGAATTAGATATTTGATGTGTTGATAAGGTGTCAGGTAAATATTTGGCATGTTTATAAAATGTTGGTAAGGATTTTGACTAGTTGACAAGTTTTCGAGCAGACTTTTGACATGTTGATAAGATCTGAGTTAGTCTTTTGATATGTGGACAAGCTTTGAAATGGACTTTTGACATGTTGATATGCTCCTAGTTAGATTTTTGGCATGTTGACAAGATGTCGGTTAGGTTTTTGGCTTGTTGACAAGATGTCAGTTAGGCTTTTGGCTTGTTGAAAAGATGTTGGTTAGGCTTTTGGCTTGTTGACAAGATGCCGGTAAGGCTTTTGGCTTGTTGACAAGATGTCGGTAAGGCTTTTCACTTGTTGAAAAGATATCAGTTAGGCTTTTGGCTTGTTGAGAAGATGTCGGTTAGACTTTGACCTGTACATGCCCACAAGTTGTCAGTTAGACTTTCGACATGCTGACAAAGTATTTACTTCCAGAAAGCTTCAGGTGTCAGTTAAAACATTGGTATATAGGCAGGGTGTCTGATAAAGTTTTGGCAAATTAAGAAAGTGCCAGTTGAAATTTTACTAAATTTAAGTTAAATTTTGTTCTTTTTTTTATTTTGCATTTTTGAGTTTTTTTCTTGCTATTTTAATAATTATAGCAACAATCTTTACAGTAATCGACTTAAAAGTATTTCTGTGATCTGTATTTTCTGTGATATCCAATTTGAAATCCTTTCTCTGAGTCAACTATTCAACGTGACGTTCTAACAAAACAAGTATTAAAATGGCTCATAAAAACAACAAAAATTAAAAATTAGACTAAGCTATTAAGTCTGAAGTCTCCACGATATAATTTGTTGGGAACTTTAGACTAACATATGTATTTCTGGAATTGGAATGTAAAATGTCTCTTACCTTTTATTTGCCGTTTTAAAACATTTCTGGAGCAATTTTTTGATAAAGAACCTTCCTGTCCCTTTTTGTTGACTATTACATGTTAAAAATTGTGTTTTGTATTTAGATATTTCAGTAGAATTTGCGTTTGATTCTTGTGTAGAAATTTCTAAATTTCCTTAAAAGTAGGAATACAACAGAAAATGACGGAAGCACGCTCTCATCGCTCCTCGGTAAAGTTTCGCGGTGGAATTTGTCGTTTTAAAACATTTTACATGAGAATTTTTGCACGTAAAACCTTCTTGCGGTTTAGATGTTCTAGCATACATGTTAAAATGCGTGTTTTGTTGACATATTCTGCTGGAAATTGAGTTTAAACGACGTGTTTAGGTCGGCTCACGCGGCTTGTGCCCAGCGGTATCACCCATTAGCGGCGGCACCGACTCCTGACACCGAAAAAAAAAAAACAGAAACCGGGCGAATTTAAAACTCCGCCTCGCCTACGGCAGGCGGAGTAAAAAGGCAATTTAATTTTAATTTTGTGAATTTCGATTACAAAACATGCCTTGGACTGTCGACCAATTGATTTCGTCAGGCGATTACAGACTTGTGAGAGGAGGGGGGTAGCCTAATTACTAAAATGTAGTGAAAAAAGGACTTTCCATCTAATGGTGGGAGCAGGTTGGCGGGAACACTGGAGAATAAAGGTCCTGTCACAATGCAATTTTTCTTGCAACTTGAAATGCAATTCTACTATTGGGAGATGTAAAATTGGCAAATGCAAGTTTCCATCACAGTTTGCTGGGGTTTTTTAACGTACCAAACATTTGTCACAAATTTACTTAAGAGTAGATTTTCCCTGTAGCAAAAAAGATGGCAAATGTCGATTTTACCAGAGTGCATGGCAGTCTGAAATTGTTTAAAAAGGCAAATTAACGTCTTTTGAAGAACAGACAGAAGACAATAGGTTATTTTCACACTTGTGTTAAAATTTCAATCCAGTAGCTTTGTTTCTTGTCATCTTTTCCCACGTATTCTTTCTTGATACCTGCAATGCATTCTGGTAAAATCGACATGTCGCCATCTTTTTTGCTACGGTGAATGCAAGGAAAAGTGCACCGTGTGACAGGGCCTTAAGGGTAAGAGGTGGATAGAGAAGGAGACGGAGCAGTTACAAGTGCAAGAAAAATTGCACCGTGTGACAGGGCCTTGAGGGTGGGAGGTGAATAGGAGGAGACGGAGCAGGATGTGGGAGTCGTGCAAGGTCGGGATGTTAAAAAAGAACAAGGAATGTTATGTTTTTAATGCCTTTTAGACTGTTCTTGAGGCAATTAAAATTCAAACTGTCAAATCCAAACACTGTACAGAATGGCCGACTTTACGTGGTCTTTAGTTTTTACACAATCACTTGCATTGTTATCTTTTGCAGTTTGTTTACCATTTCAGTTATCTATCTTCAATAGAATTCTTTGAAATTTGTTTGTAGATCGACAAAATGCTTAACCTCCTCTCAACAACTGGCAGATTATGAAAAATGAAATTGTTAAAGGTATTGGAATATTGCATGTACAATATTGAATATGGGACAATTTGGGACGGTATAATTTTGGACGTGACGGTTTCATTCTCACCTAATTTGACGATTATTTTGTGGGTACACATACCGTGGAATCTCATGTGCTCCAGAAGCATTTTAATCTTAGAAAAAGTCAAATAATGATGAACTGTGTTTTAAAAGAAAGTTAGAATCTTATTTGGTTCAAATCAATTGAATTATGGCCCAAGAGTTCATGAAAACACATACAAAAGGCTTTCTTAAAAAACTGAAATATCAAATCTAGCAATTTTATATGTTATGCCTCTAAACAACACAATTCTGTTTCTAAAAATTGGTACCCTACTAGACCTATATGCATGATTATACTAATTTGGACATATTTATTTTTACCCATTAAAATATAAATTTGTGTTTAATCATTCGTGTTTGTCATTATTTGACTTTGGAATGTTGGTTAAACATAAGGAGATTGAGGTGACTTTGCCAGAAACAAAAACATCCATTATTATACTAAAATTTCAATATATGTAGCAATTAAAACTAACCACAGGAAATATATTTCTACTTTTTAATTGAAATGTTTCTGTTATATGCACTATATCATATTTTTGATAAAAAATTACAACACCTATGTTATTTCCTGGTTTACTATCTCAATCATCTTTTGTTTAAGCTGGCTTTGAGTGTTCATTTGAAAGTTTGGAAAGTTCATTTGAAAATCACAATAGTTCTCAATGTTATATTGGACCCTTTAAAGTTAAAAAAATACTTTGTAATATTTTATACTACTGGTAATTTATCTTAGATACAGACTTTGTGATTTTGTACTAGAATGTTGACTTTCAAACTTTAAGATGAACTACTTATTAAGGACAAAATAAGCTAGCATATTGTCTTTTGTTTACAAAGTGGAACTTGTTTGGAATTGAGATGAACTGATGCAGTTGTTCTTTAACTTTATCAATTAATTACATATCTTAAATGAAAAAGAAAACCACAACTTGCCAAATAAATTCTGTGGGCTCTTTTTATTAGCAAAGAAAAGATGTGGCGGATGTAAGAATTTAAGAGTAAAAAAGTTTCCTTGGACTAAAAAAATTGACAGTATGCCAGATTTTCTAGATAAACAAGCAGTACAGATGTTGGCCAATAATAAGTATAAGTAACTACAATTTTTAATTTTAAAAGTTTTCTATTGATGCCTGGATACAGTAAATACTTTACCAGAGTTCTTCGTATTACATCGACTTGAAAAAGTTTTAAGTCACATGAAGCTTTTAGTTGATACTATGCAATTTCAAATTTTACAGACTTCTTAATTAACATGCCAAATTTACCTTGTTGAACATAAGGTCTTTCCTGAGAAAAAGTAAAACTGTCTGGCATTATATGGAGTAGAATAATTTAAATTAGTTTGAGACTTTGATTTGATAACAATTTTGATTTGTACTATTTACAATACAAGTGAGCGGGTTGTATCGGATATAGAAACCCAAGCTGAAGGCGAGATATCTGACATACACAGATGCGAATGTTGTAAATGGCTTGTGAAACTCGTCAATTTTATACATCAGATCTATAGCAAAGTGATTTTGAAAATACCGATTCTGTAAGATGAGAAAATGATTTCTTTTGTGTTTCCTGTATGATTTATTACTTTATAAGTTTCTTAATTAAAATTACAACATATTGCCTACTGGAACTTTTTATATTGTTTGGTTGTGGTGAATTTGTATTTTGGCAATTGAAATATTTCTGAATTTGTATGTGCATTTCCTTTGCTTCAGTTCAAGTTTACATTTCAAATATTCCACTTTGTAATACTTGCGTGGTAATAATAATATAAGAAAACAGGTTTACATGGCTCTTGAATATAGTCTTTTCAACAAGTAAGTAAAGATGAATTTATACTTCAAAGAGATATGTTCCTAACCTGACAATGGTACCTTCCAAAAAGACTAAATTTAAATTGATTCTTCGAATAAATTTTTTACTTTTCAATCCAAGATCAATCTAAGTTATGTATTTCTACTTTTATTTTGGTCTCTTTAACACTGAAACTATCAATTGTATATAAAGCAACTTCACTATCGAGTGACTTCATTAGTTGCTGGGCAAAGCCAAAGCATTGATTTTTCGGCTGTTTTCAATGAAAAATAGAATTTTGCCCAAAGTTATCTCAAATAAATTATCACAATTTGAACAAAAAGCTTCTGTTCTTGTGCCCACCAGAAAAATGAGATGTCTGAGACTTTCTTTGTATTTTTTTGCGAAAAATAGATCGCATGCACTGTTATGCAAAGAAAAGTGTAAGAGATTGGTTTCTGAAAAATGTCGTGCTACACACAATATTCTAAAAATGCTTGGTTTTTATTCTATGTATTTTTGAATTTTTTGTTAAAAAAAAATAAAGGTAGCAATGTTTAGTGCATTTCACATTGTCAGGTTAGAAACGCAATAAGAAAAATGTGGCTCCGAACATTACAGCTTGGTCAATTTGGAATTTATAAAAAAATCGTTTCTTCGTTGTTTTTCGACGTTTTGAAGGGTTGTTTCGAGTACAAAAAAGTATTTTTAGGAAGAATTATGTGCCCACGTTACATGTCTCAAAGCCATCAAAATTCGTTGGTAATTCGTGCATGTATTTTTTCTGACTTATAAAAGCACAATTGATTAAAAATAATATTTTTCTTTTGACAAAAATACCTTTCTTCTGTGAGGCTGGCTGTATTTGAAAAAGCGTTGGTCAACGCTCCGCCAAAACTCGTGGGTTTTCTCCGGGTACTCCGGTTCTTCCCACTGGGAGAGTTGACAGGGTAGTTACATATGGTTATAAAAATGTGACTAACTTTTGAAAACCTTTCTACTTAGACTTGTTAAGCCTTCTCGTCATCTCTATCAGTTGCATGTTTTGAGCCACATGTTTTTCTTTGTAATTGTGAAACAACTCGTTATATGCTGGGTAAACCTTTGCAAAACTCTCAAAATTTATCACTTCAAGTTGTTTCATTGTTATAATATATTTTGAAGTATAAACATTTACTTACGTTGAAAAGACCCAAGTTTTTTAGGACTTTGTTCATTCACTTGTGTTATTGTTCTCTCTGCCATGTTCTGTTTTCTTCTGTTGTTATTTTAATAAGTACAATGTGTGGTAGTTAATCTCTTTTTATTGTTATTCAAATTGTATGTAATCTTTACAAATTTTTTCAATAAATTGTTTACAAAATTTACTTGTGACCCCTTTTTAATTAAAAATTCAATTCCCATGGGAATTGAGAAATTGAATAAAAAAAATCCCCCCACCCCGGCCAGCTCCCCAAGTGCCACTTCCACCTAAGTAGAAGTACTTATACATGTAGTACAAGTACTTCTACTTATTCACGGTGGAAGTAGCACTCGGAGAACTGGCCGGGGTAGCCGGCAAAGAGAAGACCAACTTTGCAAGTGCTAATACAATTGCTAAGTTGATCTTCCCTAGAGAGCAGCCGCGCGTACCTAACAAATTAAAACAACAAACGTTAGTGACTTAAGTACTTAGCATGCAAATTTGATTCCCAAAGCCAAAATGTCAAGTGCCCCCCGCTGATCCTACCAACTGCCTACCTGCCTCAGTTCTAAGCTGTCTTCCTCAGTTCTAAGCTCCTGCATTCCATTCGTTACCTTCACTTTCCTCACCATCGCACAGTCACTCACAGCTGATAAACCCGCATGCACCACCACCACCCCGACTGCCACCCAATTTCGAAAATTAAAAGAGTTAAAATTTCGGTAAAGTATGCATTTTAAATGCAATTTATTTGGATATTTTAGATCAAACGTAAACAGAAAAAGCTCGTACATAAAAACAGGTGAGAATTCTATTTAAAATTTGCTTGCAAAATATAAAACTTAATTCGCATTTTTCTTAGTTAATAGTATAGATCAATTTAGTTGATGTTGAAACCTACTCTTAACTGTTTTGTTAGAAGTGACGACAGATTTTGGTTTTTAAGCATACTTTCAAAAATTTTAATTCCTTTTTAAAATAAACCTAACCCCATGCAACTTACACACGGCGCACACCCTCGCAGTCCATACATTTAGCTAATAAATTACGTTATAAACAAAAAAGCAAAATAAAAAGATAAATTACGTTATCTCTAGCTACTTAAACCCACTTAGACTGAGTTTTTGATTGAATTTTCAAACGTAAAACCTTAGCTGAATGGGCATGGGCTTTTCGTTGTGTTAACTGTTCCGGAGTAAATATAAACCTGGGGCCGGTTGTATCAAAGGCGTTTAGCTTAAACGGTGGATAAGTGAAATTTAAAAATCAGTTTTACACCTAGTACGGAACCGAAATTATGAGTTGAAATAGAATAAATATTTAGTTTTATATATAATTGTTCTTCTCAGGTCAAATAACCCCAGCTGGTTTGTTTATACAACATGGAAACGTGTTTCATATTTTTGACTTATCCACCGTTTAAGCTAAACGCCTTTGATACAACCGGCCCCTGATACTTACCAAAGTCCAAGGCTGGGTCAAATAAGCATGAGAATTAGGCAAAAATAAAAAGCAATTGAAACTCAACAGATTCACTAAAGTTGTTTTTTTTTTGGCAACTTATATCCTTAAGTGTAGATGACATGCAATTTTTAATGCCGTAATTCTCACACTTATTTAACCGAAACGCCTTCATTTGTATGGTACCTCGCAGCTGCTCTCAAACCACCTTCGTAATTTGCTTTAGTGTACACAAACAATGACTTCATTGTTCCTGCTTACCAAAACAAATCTGAAAGCACCAAGATACTTATCATATTAATAATCAAAGAGGATATGCAGTAATTACCATAAACAGAGCATCACCATTGAAACAAAGCATGCTGTATTCCCATGGGAATTTAAAATGCACAAAAAAATATAATGATCCTACTGATTTGCATGGATGTATGAACCAAATTAGCTAAGAAACAAAGAAATGATATATTCCCTTGGGAATTTAATGTAGCAAAAAGATGGCGGGTGTTGATTTTACCAGAATGCCTTGCGGTCTGAAATCGTTTAAAAACCTAAGGTAAATTAACCTCGTTTGAGGAACAGACAGATAGGTTATTTTGTCACTTGTGTTAAAATTCCGTCCATTAGCTTATGTTAAATATCATTTCACTGCTATTCTTGATTGATACCCGCATTAAATTCTGGTAAAATCGACATGCCACCATCTGTTTTGCTACGGTGAATTGGAATACAAGTCAAATTTTCTCGCTTTTTAACCAGAGAACACATTCTTTAAAGGTAGAACGACGGAATTGATCGTTTACAATCGACGCCATCTTTGTTGACGTTTGAAACACATGGCAACCACAAAGTATCTATTCATTATATCTGATCCTATCGAGCCATACATCTTTAAAGTATCATTCATAATACGCTAAAACTAACGATGAAATAGTAAATTGACACTAGTGTTTCGCTGTAAACAGCTGAAGTAATCTGCAGAGTCAACCAAGATGGCGCCCAATCACACGAAATGACGGCATGTGCAAACCAAAAATAGTGACCAAATCCATCAACTATAATTTAGTGGCATTACGAAACTTATTTTTGTAAAACGTTCAATCCTACATGTTATTTTGTTTTGTTTTTAGAAATATCCAAATCCAAATGTTAGAGACGAAATTTCCAGGCGTTAAGGTATTGTTTCTTTAAAAAATATTGTCGACATTTACCATATTTTTACCTGTTTTTTGACTCGAAAATTGACTGCCAAACTCCTAGGTATTCTATTTAATTATTTTGTTGAATGTATTTGATATCAATGTTATTTCAATCCAATTTTTTTCACTTAATTTGCTGTCTTCTCTTTTTCATTAACGAGAAATATCTATTAAATCCTCTTTGATCCCTCAATAATAAGTATCTTGTTTTCCACTAACTTGCACATTACCACTACTTTCTATTACAATGTCGTGTCTTCTCATTCTTGTGGATTGTTGTTTTGTGGGTCTTGTCGTCCAGGATCGTTCATTCTTTTCTTTTCTTGTGCGTTTTTTTCACATCCCATCACCCTTTGCAATAGTAGAAAGAATTAAATCATGAGATGATAGTTACGAGTAATTTATAAACTATAACATATTAAACAATTATTGGATGAGGTTTTTGTGATATGCGGAATTATCAATGTCGAGGTAAGAGTTATCAGCCGAGCCGAAGGCGAGTCAGATAACTCTTACCGAGAGATTGATAATTTTGCATATCACAAAAACCGAATCCGATAATTGCTTTATTATACATTTTAAGTCTTTTTCCTCGAGCAATTGACGCATTTCGCCCTCGGAAGAGCTTAAAAAGGAAGATGCCATAACATGAAACAGAAAATATCGAAAAAATGTTGTTGCCATGCCAACCATTGATGCCAACGAATACCGCATACTGTAATAATCTGCACCGTAGGCTCAACATCCAGATAACTCAGTTATCTGCTAGCAGATAACTGAGTTATCTGCAGATTGTGTGATAGTCGCATTTATCTGCATACAACTGATCAATCACAAGGCATAAAACAACTGCAATGTATAATAAAATAGTTTATTAATTAGGCCGGCCAAATTATTGTGTAAGCTGTTAATATGAAATTTTTTTATTAAAATCTCGAGAATCATTAGTAAATCGTGAACAAAACACAAAAGAAAATCATAGCCGTGAAGGAGTCTTTATTTCTCACACGCACACAACTTGCAGCTACCCTAATTTATGATTTTAAATCAAAATATCTCGAGAATTAAACAACACGTAAGGAATGTGTAAATTCTTAAAGCTCTTTCGAACAATAAAAATTAATATCTCGCACTAATCTCTCTCAAAAGCTCTCTCAAATTTATTACCAATATCTCTTCAACTATTACTTTGCAGGTGAAATGTAACTTCTATCAAAACTAGCTTACTTCAAGTTGTTTGGGAATTAAGATTTTACGTGTCAACGAGATCAAATATGAATCTAAGATGGCAGACAGCGCATTAAATTTCTATCTTTACGACCAACTCCCCAACGAAAGGCTTTAATTCGCTCGAAAGTCGAATTTTGTTTTTTTATTGTTTAATGTAGTGAAAGATCCTGTGTGCTTTTTACAGCACTGCCAACACTAGCAACGTTAGTGCGAGATGTTAATTTTTATTGAAACCAAAGCTGAACTGCTAAAGAAAATAGAAACGACAAGATAAAATCAAAAAACTTACTTTCACTCTATCTTTGGATCTTCTTGGCTTCGGTTGTTCTCGTTTCATCATGCTGTTTATGGTTTCATCTGGTTGGCGCACTCTCTTCATGGAACATCACGCCGGTCCAGTAGGTAACTAGCTCACTCGTGTCCAGTCAACCAACATAAAATAAGGAGAAAATTAATGTTACAAAATATTTTAGAATATAGGACACTAAGCGTTAATTGAAATTGACTTTAACAAACCGTACATTGTGATAGTATTTGCATCTTAACATCTGATGGAGACGGCTTGTGATTTACTTCTTATGTCGATATGAATTCTTTCCCATCTTGTTGCGTCATTAGTTGATGGTTGTTGTATTCACTTTTTACTTGGCATTCTTTGAAAAAAAAATTACGATGTTCAGAAAACTGTTTACAAGATAAGCAAAGAAAACTACGTTCACAAGCATTAGAGAGGACTAAGTAATTATAATAGGCGTGACAGGTCACAGAGGTTAGTCGACGAAGAAACTCATGGACAAATTCCCGGCATGATGATATTCCGATAGCAAGAAGTACAGCAAGTGTAGAACGTGTACGTGTAAGCTTAAACTGTATGTATGCAACTCCAAGAAAAGCGCAACACAAAATGGCGGAATTTAAAGACATTTCTGGTGTCATTTCCAGTTCCCTAACTTTCGCGGACAAATATATTTATATATTTTTCTCAAATTTTTTTGAAGTAAATCTAGATGGATTTTGTGAATAAACAAATTAAAAAAAGTATTGCCCACGTTAGGAAACTAGAACGGGCGCCCAAGAATGCCCACAATTTCTCCAATCTGGATTATATTTATTGATTGCGCAAATGACTGATAAAAAATAAGAGAGTAATAAAATACCAAATGGTTTCCTCTTCAAGATAGTGTCATACATGCGCGCGGCATTTCGGGATATTTGGGAAAACTCATGTTGAAGTTGAACCTAAGGCAACATGCCAAGTACATGGATGACGCTATCCTGCTCAGGAAACTATTTAGTAATTGTCTTACAAAATGATTACAGTGAAACACAAGTCAACGCCACGGCATTTAAATTTCTCGTGTAGGATTGTTTGATCCTGCACAGTAATAGCCAAGTGGCGCAATCGTCAGAGCAAACGCCTATCACATGTGAGGTCGTGGGTTCAATCCTTACTTCAGACTCGTGACACCCATGTGAGGAGTTAGTCAGTCGTGGGTTTATCCCGGGTACTCCGGTTTGCGAATGTTGACTGGATGGTTAAAATTGTAAAATATCAGTAATCACCGGAACACGGGTACTTAACTAAACTGCTGACGATGAGGCGGAACTCATAATGAATTAATGAAAATGTGTTTCACTGTAGTTATCATATAATGTAATTGCCAAGCTGAATGAATAATTCTCCAGTAACTACGTCATATGAATAATTTACAATTATGAGAGTAGTGGGGGGGGGGGGCAGCATAAAGATTGAAGTAGTGTCAAGGAAGGGGTACTACCCTGACGGGTACTAGGCGAAGAAGTAGAGTAAACAGGAGGAAGAAAATTAAGTTGGAGTAAATAAGGGGGATTGAGGTAAAGAAGGGGAGAAGCAGGATAAAGAAACCAGTGGAAGGGGGTGCTATCCTGGAAGGAGTACCCGGGAAAGAAGAGGGTGAACAGGAGGAAAAGTAGATTGGAGTACAGAAAGGGGAAATTAAACGGATCAGGAAATTCAGACTTGCAATTCAAATGAAAGGCAGCTCATTGGTCATGTAAACACTCGTTAAATCATGGTTCTCGCTTGCCTTTAGCTTGGAATCATCTTTGAATTTGAACTGAAAGTCTGAATTTGCATGTTTCTTGTATAGAGTGCAGTGTATCAGAACAGAAGAGGTTTTGAAGAAAAAGAAAGAAAGAATAAAAGTAAGTTAAAATTTGTAAAGAATAATGAAGAAACTATTGGTACAGCACTTGATACATGATGATAATCATCATTATAAACTCTCTATTAATCCGGGGGGGGGGTATAATAGAGAATTTGCAATGATAGTAAGTATATTGTAATATTTGGGTTTTTACCACTAAATCCTCTTGAAAGTTCTTTTTGGCTGTGGCTTCTCTCATCACAGTTGTCTGTGCTTGTCTTGCAAAATCTCTGGAATATCTATAACGTGAAGGTCAATATTTAAGATTAGAAAAATAGAAACCGTAAAATAGAAAGAAATTTAAATCGTGGCGAATACTTTTTACGGTCTTGCTGGCATGACAAAAAGAGAGTATAGATTTATAAGATCATGTTGATTTATCCTTTATCTGAACTATATTTAACTTAGATTTTAAAATAGATTTCACCCTGGTAAGCAGACCGAATGGGTTTTCAAACAAGATAACATTTAATGACTAAAACGTGCACAGAATAGTTAGAGAATGCTTACATGTCGAATAAAAATCCAATACTTTTAATGTCCAACTACACAATAGCGATTTTCGTTGCATTTCTAGACTGGAGAAGAAGACGACGCCATTTTGATTTTGATTTCTCCCGACAACGGCAGATTTGTCTTCGCAATTTTTTTCCATTTCTTCGTCGTTTTAGCTCCAATTTGCTCGTTGTGTTTCTTTCGTACCTTCCTCGCCATTTCCGTACAATCAATGGACATTTATACTCAAGATTAAGACTGTATTGAGACTTTCAAAATGTTCGTCAGGAGACATAAAAATCGAAGCTTCTTCTTCGGGTTGCAGAAGCAAATGACGTCAGACGACCTTTGTCCGCCAGCAAATACCCGTATGTATAACATTCAGTGATCTTTTTAGGAAGCTGAAAATCGGTTTTTATTGCGCGAACGAAGTGTTTTTGCCATTATTTCTTACTCAGGTCTTTCTTCTGCTACTTTACTTCCAGTTTAGTTAGGTAACTTGCCAAAAGAAACGCCTGTAAGGGACAATTTTGCAATTTTTTTTATTTGGATGCTGATGAACAAGGGAAGACTCGTTAAAGCTTTCATTGGCAAATATCTTTCCCTCCGTGGCCGAGAGGTAAAGACAACTGTCTTGACTTCGATTTTGGGTGGATCGAGGACCGGTCCAGTTCAACTGAGTTTGGTAAGAATTTAATTCTGATCGGTGCTCGATCCACCCAAAACTGAAGTCAAAGCTGGGCGTGGAGTGCAGGAAAACACTAGGCAGTACCGCGAGGCCGAGGAGGCAAACGTTATTTTCCCAGCGTTGTTAACTAATATTTAAGCAAATTTCATTAACTTGACTGTTGGGGACAGACCTGTAGGGTTGGTGCATTGAAGACTTCTCGTCGTTATTTCCCTTCGTTCAAGAAGACAAGTTGTCTTCATCGAGAAATAACGACGAAAAGACTTCAAGACACCACTAAACCACTACACTTTAAAGCTACAGTGTAGTGGTTTAGCTAGCTAAACCACTACACTTTGCCAATAATATATGGCTGACTTCTTCCTAACGCTTACGGTACGACCATGGATGCGCAAAGATGCGCAAACACATTAAAGCCTTGAAAGCAAGTGTTTTCTTTTAGGAAAGAATCAAGGACGACAACGCTTACTAAATCAAAGCCGTCTAGTCATGTTTTAAGTACTTCAGCTGTTTAACGATCTTTTACCAGATCTTTGCAAGAGGAAAAGTAAAATTTTGCATCATTATTATTAACTTTCCGTCAGTCGTTTCTTTCTTGATCGAGCATTATATGCCATTGTGTTCAGTGTCCTTGATATAGGAGCCATATACTTATGGCCTTGGGTTTAATTCCCAAACACTGAATGGCAGTGTTTTGCTCTTCCAATGAGATAACAAGATGGCACTGTAGAACGCGTGGTTTTATATAAGCTACGAGCGTCAAGATATCCTTGATAGGTAACTATTGATCCTACAATGGCACTTATGTTCACTGCCAATAGGAACGTTTTCAACTCACAGCTTGTACATAATGGCTTTTATAGGTTGTGTCACAAGGAAACTGCAGTTCGGTCGTAAAATCAACTTGTTTTCAAGGTTGCCGGGTTTTAAACATTACTGACACTGTTAATGTTGTAGCTCGGAATTGTAAAACAACGGCGGCAATGCAGTTTTCTTGTGCCATAACCATATAAGCTACGACCGCCAAGCTTTATCCTTGATAGGAAAGAATTGATCCCACCAACGACATTTGTATTCTCTACCGATAGGAACGTTTGAGACTTACAGCTTGTACATAACGCATTTTATCGGTGAGTCGTAAAACCAACCTGTTACTGCTCAGCAAACTACCATTTCCCTCGATCAACGATAGTCGATGAAGCTTGGCGCTCGAGTTGTTCAGCTAAGTTAAACGATCTTTTATGGCGAGGTCTTTTCAAGAAGGCATGAAGCATAGATGCGCAAACACTGTACAGCCTGTAAAGAATATGTCTTCTTTCGGGAAAGAGTCAAAGACGATAACGCTTATTAAATCAAAACTGTGTAGGCATGTTTTAAGTTGCTCAGCTATGTTTAACGATCTTTTATGACCAGGCCTTTGCAAGAAGGAAAGTCGAAGTTTGCATATACTATTGACTTTCCGTCGGTCGTTTCTTTCTTGATCGAGCTTTATATGTCATTGTGTTCAGTGTCCTTGATATAGGAGTCATGTATTTATGGCCTTGGGTTTGATTCCCAAACACTGCATGGCAGTCTTCGCTCTTTCAAGTAATAAGATAACTTTGGAACAAGATGGCAATGCGTTATTTACTATATGCCTGGTCATGCTGTAACTAATCATGTAGTATATTCTACAAACCTTAACTCAGAACGTTGGCTGTCAGTTTCTATTCGTGGTTGCTTTGAAACATTGCAGATACTGCTAACCTGGCTATAACCTGTAAAATGCTTGGTTTTACACAACCTACGAGCGCCAAGCTTCATCGACTATCGTTGATCGAGGGAACTGGTAGTTTGCTGAGCAGTAACAGGTTGGTTTTACGACTCACCGATAAAATGCGTTATGTACAAGCTGTAAGTCTCAAACGTTCCTATCGGTAGAGAATACAAATGTCGTTGGTGGGATCAATTGTTTCCTATCAAGGATAAAGCTTGGCGGTCGTAGCTTATATAAATGATAAAACCACCCATTTTACAGGTTATGGCACAAGAAAACTGCATTGCCGCCGTTGTTTTACAATTCCGAGCTACAACATTAACAGTGTCAGTAATGTTTAAAACCCGGCAACCTTGAAAACAAGTTGATTTTACGACCGAACTGCAGTTTCCTTGTGACACAACCTATAAAAGCCATTATGTACAAGCTGTGAGTTGAAAACGTTCCTATTGGCAGTGAACATAAGTGCCATTGTAGGATCAATAGTTACCTATCAAGGATATCTTGACGCTCGTAGCTTATATAAAACCACGCGTTCTACAGTGCCATCTTGTTATCTCATTGGAAGAGCAAAACACTGCCATTCAGTGTTTGGGAATTAAACCCAAGGCCATAAGTATATGGCTCCTATATCAAGGACACTGAACACAATGGCATATAATGCTCGATCAAGAAAGAAACGACTGACGGAAAGTTAATAATAATCATGCAAAATTTTACTTTTCCTCTTGCAAAGATCTGGTAAAAGATCGTTAAACATAGCTGAAGTACTTAAAACATGACTAGACGGCTTTGATTTAGTAAGCGTTGTCGTCCTTGATTCTTTCCTAAAAGAAAACACTTGCTTTCAAGGCTTTAATGTGTTTGCGCATCTTTGCGCATCCATGGTCGTACCGTAAGCGTTAGGAAGAAGTCAGCCATATATTATTGGCACAGTGTAGTGGTTTAGCTAGCTAAACCACTACACTGTAGCTTTAAAGTGCAGTGGTTTAGTGGTGTCTTGAAGTCTTTTCGTCGTTATTTCTCGATGAAGACAACTTGTCTTCTTGAACGAAGGGAAATAACGACGAGAAGTCTTCAATGCACCAACCCTACAGGTCTGTCCCCAACAGTCAAGTTAATGAAATTTGCTTAAATATTAGTTAACAACACTAGGAAAATAACGTTTGCCTCTTTGGCCTCGCGGTACTGCCTAGTGTTTTCCTGCACTCCACGCCCAGCTTTGAATTCAGTTTTGGGTGGATCGAGCACCGATCAGAATTAAATTCTTACCAAACTCAGTTGAACTGGACCGGTCCTCGATCCACCCAAAATCGAAGTCAAGACAGTTGTCTTTACCTCTCGGCCACGGAGGGAAAGATACTTGCCAATGAAAGCTCTAACGAGTCTTCTCTTCTTCATCAGCATCGAAATAAAAAAAAAATGCCAAATTGTCCCTTACAGGCGTTTCTTTTGGCAAGTTACCTAACTAAACTGGAAGTAAAGTAGTAGAACAAAGACCTGAGTAAGAAATAATGGCAAAAACACTTCGTTCGCGCAATAAAAACTGATTTTCAGCTTCCTAAAAAGATCATTGAATGTTATACATACGGGTATTTGCTGGCGGACAAAGGTCGTCTGACGTCATTTGCTTCTGCAACCCGAAGAAGAAGCTTCGATTTTTATGTCTCCTGACGAACATTTTGAAAGTCTCAATACAGTCTTAATCTTGAGTATAAATGTCCATTGGTTGTACGGAAATGGCGAGGAAGGTACGAAAGAAACACAACGAGCAAATTGGAGCTGAAACGACGAAGAAATGGAAAAAAATTGCGAAGACAAATCTGCCGTTGTCGGGAGAAATCAAAATCAAAATGGCGTCGTCTTCTTCTCCAGTCTAGAAATGCAACGAAAATCGCTATTGTGTAGTTGGACATTAAAAGTATTGGATTTTTATTCGACATGTAAGCATTCTCTAACTATTCTGTGCACGTTTTAGTCATTAAATGTTATCTTGTTTGAAAACCCATTCGGTCTGCTTACCAGGGTGAAATCTATTTTAAAATCTAAGTTAAATATAGTTCAGATAAAGGATAAATCAACATGATCTTATAAATCTATACTCTCTTTTTGTCATGCCAGCAAGACCGTAAAAAGTATTCGCCACGATTTAAATTTCTTTCTATTTTACGGTTTCTATTTTTCTAATCTTAAATATTGACCTTCACGTTATAGATATTCCAGAGATTTTGCAAGACAAGCACAGACAACTGTGATGAGAGAAGCCACAGCCAAAAAGAACTTTCAAGAGGATTTAGTGGTAAAAACCCAAATATTACAATATACTTACTATCATTGCAAATTCTCTATTATACCCCCCCCCCCGGATTAATAGAGAGTTTATAATGATGATTATCATCATGTATCAAGTGCTGTACCAATAGTTTCTTCATTATTCTTTACAAATTTTAACTTACTTTTATTCTTTCTTTCTTTTTCTTCAAAACCTCTTCTGTTCTGATACACTGCACTCTATACAAGAAACATGCAAATTCAGACTTTCAGTTCAAATTCAAAGATGATTCCAAGCTAAAGGCAAGCGAGAACCATGATTCAACGAGTGTTTACATGACCAATGAGCTGCCTTTCATTTGAATTGCAAGTCTGAATTTCCTGATCCGTTTAATTTCCCCTTTCTTTTCTCCAATCTACTTTTCCTCCTGTTCACCCTCTTCTTTCCCGGGTACTCCTTCCAGGATAGCACCCCCTTCCACTGGTTTCTTTATCCTGCTTCTCCCCTTCTTTACCCCAATCCCCCTTATTTACTCCAATTTAATCTTCTTCCTCCTGTTTACTCTACTTCTTCGCCTAGTACCCGTCAGGGTAGTACCCCTTCCTTGACACTACTTCAATCTTTATGCTGCCCCCCCCCCCCCCCACTACTCTCATAATTGTAAGTTATTCATATGACGTAGTTACTGGAGAATTATTCATTCAGCTTGGCAATTACATTATATGATAACTACAGTGAAACACATTTTCATTAATTCATTATGAGTTCCGCCTCATCGTCAGCAGTTTAGTTAAGTACCCGTGTTCCGGTGATTACTGATATTTTACAATTTTAACCATCCAGTCAACATTCGCAAACCGGAGTACCCGGAATAAACCCACGACTGACTAACTCCTCACATGGGTGTCACGAGTCTGAAGTAAGGATTGAACCCACGACCTCACATGTGATAGGCGTTTGCTCTGACGATTGCGCCACTTGGCTATTACTGTGCAGGATCAAACAATCCTACACGAGAAATTTAAATGCCGTGGCGTTGACTTGTGTTTCACTGTCATCATTTTGTAAGACAATTACTAAATAGTTTCCTGAGCAGGATAGCGTCATCCATGTACTTGGCATGTTGCCTTAGGTTCAACTTCAACACGAGTTTTCCCAAATATCCCGAAATGCCGCGCGCATGTATGACACTATCTTGAAGAGGAAACCATTTGGTATTTTATTACTCTCTTATTTTTTATCAGTCATTTGCGCAATCAATAAATATAATCCAGATTGGAGAAATTGTGGGCATTCTTGGGCGCCCGTTCTAGTTTCCTAACGTGGGCAATACTTTTTTTAATTTGTTTATTCACAAAATCCATCTAGATTTACTTCAAAAAAATTTGAGAAAAATATATAAATATATTTGTCCGCGAAAGTTAGGGAACTGGAAATGACACCAGAAATGTCTTTAAATTCCGCCATTTTGTGTTGCGCTTTTCTTGGAGTTGCATACATACAGTTTAAGCTCACACGTACACGTTCTACACTTGCTGTATTTCTTGCTATCGGGGTATCATCATGCCGGGAATTTGTCCATGAGTTTCTTCGTCGACTAACCTCTGTGACCTGCCACGCCTATTATAATTACTTAGTCCTCTCTAATGCTTGTGAACGTAGTTTTCTTTGCTTATCTTGTAAACAGTTTTCTGAACATCGTAATTTTTTTTTCAAAGAATGCCAAGTAAAAAGTGAATACAACAACCATCAACTAATGATGCAACAAGATGGGAAAGAATTCATATCGACATAAGAAGTAAATCACAAGCCGTCTCCATCAGATGTTAAGATGCAAATACTATCACAATGTACGGTTTGTTAAAGTCAATTCAATTAAAGCTTAGTGTCCTATATTCTAAAATATTTTGTAACATTAATTTTCTCCTTATTTTATGTTGGTTGACTGGACACGAGTGAGCTAGTTACCTACTGGACCGGCGTGATGTTCCATGAAGAGAGTGCGCCAACCAGATGAAACCATAAACAGCATGATGAAACGAGAACAACCGAAGCCAAGAAGATCCAAAGATAGAGTGAAAGTAAGTTTTTTTATTTTATCTTGTCGTTTCCATTTTTTTAGCAGTTCAGCTTTTGTTTCAATAAAAATTAACATCTCGCACTAACGTTGCTAGTGTCGGTAGTACTGTAAAAAGCACACAGGATCTTTCACTACCTGAAACAATAAAAAAAAACAAAATTCGACTTTCGAGCGAATTAAAGCCTTTCGTTGGGGAGTTGGTCGTAAAGATAGAAATTTAATGCGCTGTCTGCCATCTTAGATTCATATTTGATCTCGTTGACACGTAAAATCTTGATTCCCAAACAGCTTGAAGTAAGCTAGTTTTGATATAAGTTACATTTCACGTGCACAGTAATTCTCAAAGAGATATCGGCAATAAATTTGAGAGAGCTTTTGAGAGAGATTAGTGCGAGATATTAATTTTTATTGTTCGAAAGAGCTTTAAGAATTTACACATTGCTTACGTGTTGTTTAATTCTCGAGATATTTTAATCTAAATTCATAAATTAGGGTAGCTGCAAGTTGTGTGCGTGTGAGAAATAAAGACTCCTTCACGGCTATGATTTTCTTTTGTGTTTTGCTCACGATTTATTAATGATTCTCGAGATTTTAATAAAAAAATTTCATATTTGGCCGGCCTAATTAATACTATTTTATAATATACTGAGTGTCAAAGTTCATTTATTCCTGTTTCTTATTGGTTAAGAACGTATCACGTGATAGTGGAGAAATTCTATTGTCTCCCTGGCAACGTAGCTAAGCGGTGGACATTACTTTTATTCACCGGTAGACAACAAATCCACAAAGCCTCACGTAGCCATGTCAGGTAAAAGGTAATCCTTTTTACACATGTTTGATTGATTTGTGGTACTTTTCTTCTCTTTTGGCACTCAGTATATAATAAAATACTTATTGACTGAGACCTCGGGAAAGCAGTATGTTTTGTGGACCCTCGACATCGACAGTCTCTGGTCCACAAAACATACTGTTTCCCTCGGTCTCAGTCAATAAGTGTTAATTACTATACATTGCAGTTGTTTTATGCGTTGTGATTGGTCAGTTGTATGCAGATAAATGCGACTATCACACAATTTGCAGATAACTCAGTCATACAATAAGAATACAATAAGAATGCAGTTTACTGGCTGCCACCAGCCAGTTCAGCATTCCTATTGGCCAGAAAATGCAATTGACTGGCTGAGAAAATGCTAATAACGTGCGTAATGCGACATGCGCGGCTTCAAAAACTCCGAAGGCTCCGACGCGAGTGGCCCTTCTATGTATTCTTATTCTATGGCTCAGTTATCTGCTAGCAGATAACTGAGTTATCTGCATGTTGAGCCTACGGTGCAGATTATTACAGTATGCGGTATTCGTTGGCATCAATGGTTGGCATGGCAACAACATTTTTTCGATATTTTCTGTTTCATGTTATGGCATCTTGCTTTTTAAGCTCTTCCGAAGGCGAAATTCGTCAATTGCTCGAGGAAAAAGACTTACAATGTATAATAAAGCAATTATCGGATTCGGTTTTTGTGATATGCAAAATTATCAATGTCTTGGTAAGAGTTATCTGACTCGCCTTCGGCTCGGCTGATAACTCTTACCTCGACATTGATCATTTCGCATATCACAAAAACCTCATCCAATAAGTGCTTAATATGTTATAGTTTACTTATTAAGCTTTGTGGAAACACCACGTAAATTTATTATTGCAATAATAAATTTACGTGGTGTTTCCACAAAGCTTAATAAGTATATTGTATTCACCATGCAAACGTACAAGAAACTTATCATGTTATAGTTTATAAATTATTCGTAACTATCATCTCATGACTTAATTCTTTCTACTATTGCAAAGGGTGATGGGATGTGAAAAAAACGCACAAGAAGAGAAAAGAATGAACGATCCTGGACGGCAAGACCCACAAAACAACAATCCACAAGAATAAGAAGACACGACATTGTAATAGAAAGTAGTGGTAATGTGCAAGTTAGTAGAAAACAAGATACTTATTATTGAGGGATCAAAGAGGATTTAATAGATATTTCTCGTTAATGAAAAAGAAAAGACAGCAAATTAAGTGAAAAAAATTGGATTGAAATAACATTGATATCAAATACATTCAACAAAATAATTAAATAGAATATCTAGGAGTTTGGCAGTCAATTTTCGAGTCAAAAAACAGGTAAAAATATGGTAAATGTCGACAATATTTTTTAAAGAAACAATACCTTAACGCCTGGAAATTTCGTCTCTAACATTTGGATTTGGATATTTCTAAAAACAAAACAAAATAACATGTAGGATTGAACGTTTTACAAAAATAAGTTTCGTAATAATGCCACTAAATTATAGTTGATGCATTTGGTCACTATTCTTGGTTTGCACATGACGTCATTTCGTGTGATTGGGCGCCATCTTGGTTGACTCTGCAGATTACTTCAGCTGTTTACAGCGAAGTACTTGTGTCAATTTACTATTTCATCGTTAGTTTTAGCGTATTATGAATGATACTTTAAAGATGTATGGCTCGATAGGATCAGATATAATGAATAGATACTTTGTGGTTGCCATGTGTTTCAAACGTCAACAAAGATGGCGTCGATTGCAAACGATCAATTCCGTCGTTCTACCTTTAAAGAATGTGTTCTCTGGTTAAAAAGCGAGAAAATGTGACTTGTATTCCAATTCACCGTAGCAAAACAGATGGTGGCATGTCGATTTTACCAGAATTTAATGCGGGTATCAATCAAGAATAGCAGTGAAATGATATTTAAGATAAGCTAATGGACGGAATTTTAACACAAGTGACAAAATAACCTATCTGTCTGTTCCTCAAACGAGGTTAATTTACCTTAAGTTTTTAAACGATTTCAGACCGCAAGGCATTCTGGTAAAATCAACACCCGCCATCTTTTTGCTACATTAAATTCCCAAGGGAATATATCATTTCTTTGTTTCTTAGCTAATTTGGTTCATACATCCATGCAAATCAGTAGGATCATTATATTTTTTTGTGCATTTTAAATTCCCATGGGAATACGGCATGCTTTGTTTCAATGGTGATGCGTCTGTTTATGGTAATTACTGCATAATGCGAATCCTCTTTGATTATTAATATGATAAGTATCTTGGTGCTTTCAGATTTGTTTTGGTAAGCAGGAACAATGAAGTCATTGTTTGTGTACACTAAAGCAAATTACGAAGGTGGTTTGAGAGCAGCTGCGAGGTACCATGCAAATGAAGGCGTTTCGGTTAAATAAGTGTGAGAATTACGGCATTAAAAATTGCATGTCATCTACACTTAAGGATATAAGTTGCCAAAAAAAAAACAACTTTAGTGAATCTGTTGAGTTTCAATTGCTTTTTATTTTTGCCTAATTCTCATGCTTATTTGACCCAGCCTTGGACTTTGGTAAGTATCAGGGGCCGGTTGTATCAAAGGCGTTTAGCTTAAACGGTGGATAAGTCAAAAATATGAAACACGTTTCCATGTTGTATAAACAAACCAGCTGGGGTTATTTGACCTGAGAAGAACAATTATATATAAAACTAAATATTTATTCTATTTCAACTCATAATTTCGGTTCCGTACTAGGTGTAAAACTGATTTTTAAATTTCACTTATCCACCGTTTAAGCTAAACGCCTTTGATACAACCGGCCCCAGGTTTATATTTACTCCGGAACAGTTAACACAACGAAAAGCCCATGCCCATTCAGCTAAGGTTTTACGTTTGAAAATTCAATCAAAAACTCAGTCTAAGTGGGTTTAAGTAGCTAGAGATAACGTAATTTATCTTTTTATTTTGCTTTTTTGTTTATAACGTAATTTATTAGCTAAATGTATGGACTGCGAGGGTGTGCGCCGTGTGTAAGTTGCATGGGGTTAGGTTTATTAAAGGAATTAAAATTTTTGAAAGTATGCTTAAAAACCAAAATCTGTCGTCACTTCTAACAAAACAGTTAAGAGTAGGTTTCAACATCAACTAAATTGATCTATACTATTAACTAAGAAAAATGCGAATTAAGTTTTATATTTTGCAAGCAAATTTTAAATAGAATTCTCACCTGTTTTTATGTACGAGCTTTTTCTGTTTACGTTTGATCTAAAATATCCAAATAAATTGCATTTAAAATGCATACTTTACCGAAATTTTAACTCTTTTAATTTTCGAAATTGGGTGGCAGTCGGGGTGGTGGTGGTGCATGCGGGTTTATCAGCTGTGAGTGACTGTGCGATGGTGAGGAAAGTGAAGGTAACGAATGGAATGCAGGAGCTTAGAACTGAGGAAGACAGCTTAGAACTGAGGCAGGTAGGCAGTTGGTAGGATCAGCGGGGGGCACTTGACATTTTGGCTTTGGGAATCAAATTTGCATGCTAAGTACTTAAGTCACTAACGTTTGTTGTTTTAATTTGTTAGGTACGCGCGGCTGCTCTCTAGGGAAGATCAACTTAGCAATTGTATTAGCACTTGCAAAGTTGGTCTTCTCTTTGCCGGCTACCCCGGCCAGTTCTCCGAGTGCTACTTCCACCGTGAATAAGTAGAAGTACTTGTACTACATGTATAAGTACTTCTACTTAGGTGGAAGTGGCACTTGGGGAGCTGGCCGGGGTAGGGGGATTTTTTTTATTCAATTTCTCAATTCCCATGGGAATTGAATTTTTAATTAAAAAGGGGTCACAAGTAAATTTTGTAAACAATTTATTGAAAAAATTTGTAAAGATTACATACAATTTGAATAACAATAAAAAGAGATTAACTACCACACATTGTACTTATTAAAATAACAACAGAAGAAAACAGAACATGGCAGAGAGAACAATAACACAAGTGAATGAACAAAGTCCTAAAAAACTTGGGTCTTTTCAACGTAAGTAAATGTTTATACTTCAAAATATATTATGACAATGAAACAACTTGAAGTGATAAATTTTGAGAGTTTTGCAAAGGTTTACCCAGCATATAACGAGTTGTTTCACAATTACAAAGAAAAACATGTGGCTCAAAACATGCAACTGATAGAGATGACGAGAAGGCTTAACAAGTCTAAGTAGAAAGGTTTTCAAAAGTTAGTCACATTTTTATAACCATATGTAACTACCCTGTCAACTCTCCCAGTGGGAAGAACCGGAGTACCCGGAGAAAACCCACGAGTTTTGGCGGAGCGTTGACCAACGCTTTTTCAAATACAGCCAGCCTCACAGAAGAAAGGTATTTTTGTCAAAAGAAAAATATTATTTTTAATCAATTGTGCTTTTATAAGTCAGAAAAAATACATGCACGAATTACCAACGAATTTTGATGGCTTTGAGACATGTAACGTGGGCACATAATTCTTCCTAAAAATACTTTTTTGTACTCGAAACAACCCTTCAAAACGTCGAAAAACAACGAAGAAACGATTTTTTTATAAATTCCAAATTGACCAAGCTGTAATGTTCGGAGCCACATTTTTCTTATTGCGTTTCTAACCTGACAATGTGAAATGCACTAAACATTGCTACCTTTATTTTTTTTTAACAAAAAATTCAAAAATACATAGAATAAAAACCAAGCATTTTTAGAATATTGTGTGTAGCACGACATTTTTCAGAAACCAATCTCTTACACTTTTCTTTGCATAACAGTGCATGCGATCTATTTTTCGCAAAAAAATACAAAGAAAGTCTCAGACATCTCATTTTTCTGGTGGGCACAAGAACAGAAGCTTTTTGTTCAAATTGTGATAATTTATTTGAGATAACTTTGGGCAAAATTCTATTTTTCATTGAAAACAGCCGAAAAATCAATGCTTTGGCTTTGCCCAGCAACTAATGAAGTCACTCGATAGTGAAGTTGCTTTATATACAATTGATAGTTTCAGTGTTAAAGAGACCAAAATAAAAGTAGAAATACATAACTTAGATTGATCTTGGATTGAAAAGTAAAAAATTTATTCGAAGAATCAATTTAAATTTAGTCTTTTTGGAAGGTACCATTGTCAGGTTAGGAACATATCTCTTTGAAGTATAAATTCATCTTTACTTACTTGTTGAAAAGACTATATTCAAGAGCCATGTAAACCTGTTTTCTTATATTATTATTACCACGCAAGTATTACAAAGTGGAATATTTGAAATGTAAACTTGAACTGAAGCAAAGGAAATGCACATACAAATTCAGAAATATTTCAATTGCCAAAATACAAATTCACCACAACCAAACAATATAAAAAGTTCCAGTAGGCAATATGTTGTAATTTTAATTAAGAAACTTATAAAGTAATAAATCATACAGGAAACACAAAAGAAATCATTTTCTCATCTTACAGAATCGGTATTTTCAAAATCACTTTGCTATAGATCTGATGTATAAAATTGACGAGTTTCACAAGCCATTTACAACATTCGCATCTGTGTATGTCAGATATCTCGCCTTCAGCTTGGGTTTCTATATCCGATACAACCCGCTCACTTGTATTGTAAATAGTACAAATCAAAATTGTTATCAAATCAAAGTCTCAAACTAATTTAAATTATTCTACTCCATATAATGCCAGACAGTTTTACTTTTTCTCAGGAAAGACCTTATGTTCAACAAGGTAAATTTGGCATGTTAATTAAGAAGTCTGTAAAATTTGAAATTGCATAGTATCAACTAAAAGCTTCATGTGACTTAAAACTTTTTCAAGTCGATGTAATACGAAGAACTCTGGTAAAGTATTTACTGTATCCAGGCATCAATAGAAAACTTTTACAATTAAAAATTGTAGTTACTTATACTTATTATTGGCCAACATCTGTACTGCTTGTTTATCTAGAAAATCTGGCATACTGTCAATTTTTTTAGTCCAAGGAAACTTTTTTACTCTTAAATTCTTACATCCGCCACATCTTTTCTTTGCTAATAAAAAGAGCCCACAGAATTCATTTGGCAAGTTGTGGTTTTCTTTTTCATTTAAGATATGTAATTAATTGATAAAGTTAAAGAACAACTGCATCAGTTCATCTCAATTCCAAACAAGTTCCACTTTGTAAACAAAAGACAATATGCTAGCTTATTTTGTCCTTAATAAGTAGTTCATCTTAAAGTTTGAAAGTCAACATTCTAGTACAAAATCACAAAGTCTGTATCTAAGATAAATTACCAGTAGTATAAAATATTACAAAGTATTTTTTTAACTTTAAAGGGTCCAATATAACATTGAGAACTATTGTGATTTTCAAATGAACTTTCCAAACTTTCAAATGAACACTCAAAGCCAGCTTAAACAAAAGATGATTGAGATAGTAAACCAGGAAATAACATAGGTGTTGTAATTTTTTATCAAAAATATGATATAGTGCATATAACAGAAACATTTCAATTAAAAAGTAGAAATATATTTCCTGTGGTTAGTTTTAATTGCTACATATATTGAAATTTTAGTATAATAATGGATGTTTTTGTTTCTGGCAAAGTCACCTCAATCTCCTTATGTTTAACCAACATTACAAAGTCAAATAATGACAAACACGAATGATTAAACACAAATTTATATTTTAATGGGTAAAAATAAATATGTCCAAATTAGTATAATCATGCATATAGGTCTAGTAGGGTACCAATTTTTAGAAACAGAATTGTGTTGTTTAGAGGCATAACATATAAAATTGCTAGATTTGATATTTCAGTTTTTTAAGAAAGCCTTTTGTATGTGTTTTCATGAACTCTTGGGCCATAATTCAATTGATTTGAACCAAATAAGATTCTAACTTTCTTTTAAAACACAGTTCATCATTATTTGACTTTTTCTAAGATTAAAATGCTTCTGGAGCACATGAGATTCCACGGTATGTGTACCCACAAAATAATCGTCAAATTAGGTGAGAATGAAACCGTCATGTCCAAAATTATACCGTCCCAAATTGTCCCATATTCAATATTGTACATGCAATATTCCAATACCTTTAACAATTTCATTTTTCATAATCTTCCAGTTGTTGAGAGGAGGTTAAGCATTTTGTCGATCTACAAACAAATTTCAAAGAATTCTATTGAAGATAGATAACTGAAATGGTAAACAAACTGCAAAAGATAACAATGCAAGTGGTTGTGTAAAAACTAAAGACCACGTAAAGTCGGCCATTCTGTACAGTGTTTGGATTTGACAGTTTGAATTTTAATTGCCTCAAGAAAAGTCTAAAAGGCATTAAAAACATAACATTCCTTGTTCTTTTTTAACATCCCGACCTTGCACGACTCCCACATCCTGCTCCGTCTCCTCCTATCCACCTCCCACCCTCAAGGCCCTGTCACACGGTGCAATTTTTCTTGCACTTGTGACTGCTCCGTCTCCTTCTCTATCCACCTCTTACCCTTAAGGCCCTGTCACACGGTGCACTTTTCCTTGCATTCACCGTAGCAAAAAAGATGGCGACATGTCGATTTTACCAGAATGCATTGCAGGTATCAAGAAAGAATACGTGGGAAAAGATGACACGAAACAAAGCTACTGGATTGAAATTTTAACACAAGTGTGAAAATAACCTATTGTCTTCTGTCTGTTCTTCAAAAGACGTTAATTTGCCTTTTTAAACAATTTCAGACTGCCATGCACTCTGGTAAAATCGACATTTGCCATCTTTTTTGCTACAGGGAAAATCTACTCTTAAGTAAATTTGTGACAAATGTTTGGTACGTTAAAAAACCCCAGCAAACTGTGATGGAAACTTGCATTTGCCAATTTTACATCTCCCAATAGTAGAATTGCATTTCAAGTTGCAAGAAAAATTGCATTGTGACAGGACCTTTATTCTCCAGTGTTCCCGCCAACCTGCTCCCACCATTAGATGGAAAGTCCTTTTTTCACTACATTTTAGTAATTAGGCTACCCCCCTCCTCTCACAAGTCTGTAATCGCCTGACGAAATCAATTGGTCGACAGTCCAAGGCATGTTTTGTAATCGAAATTCACAAAATTAAAATTAAATTGCCTTTTTTCAATAAATTTGAACCAGAAATAACTCTATACATAGAACTGTCTCAGCATACTTTCTTCGACAATCTCAACAATTCAAGACCTCATTCAGTTTCTATAGCGGATTTCATGGTATTATTATCGAACCAACTTCAACTGAAAACGGTAGCCTTAATCTTACATGCGACCATAGCCATGCTTGGAAAGCACAAACTTACAATACTCGAAAATTGTACTTATTTCCAGTCTGATCTCTCAAAAATCGATCTCTATGCACAATCTAAGTACTTTGCTACAAATAATGATAGAAAATAAAGCATATTACCTTAAAACAAAGTTAGGATGCATGAAAATTTAGAGGACTTTCAAGGAGCAAAATCTTCGAGCTAGAGAAAAATTTTGAAAAAATAGTATTCGGAAAATCTTCGAGCAGCGTCGGAAACCGACGAATTCCGAGGAACGCCGAAACTACCACTTTGTGTCGACATGCTCCGAGCATAGACAATCTAATGAATGGACTGGAAACGCAAGCTAAAGTTTACGCGACATCCGTGATACGCTTTACTTTGGAACCCTGTAACTTCACTTTAAATACATTTCAGGACTCCGTATTTACATATTTTAAACAAGAACAGAGATGTGAATGGAACTATCGGCTTTTAAAACTTTTCAGAGAGATAAACGAGGCGGAAAATCACCATTTAATGTTTCCGTAAACCTTTTTCAACAACAACAATGGCGACATTTCTGCAGTCAAAAAGAATGCAAACATTCAGCGTTGGGTTTTAGCTTTGTTATGTCCATAAAGAATTTTAAAAGTCGATAGTTCCTTAGAGATTGCCGTTCTTGTTTAAAATATGTAAATAGAAAGTCCTGAAGTATATTTAAAGTGAAGTAACAGGGTTCCAAAGTATAGCATATCAGGCCGTATCACGGATGTCGCGTCAGCAACATTGACACTTTAGCTTGCGTTTCCAGTCCATTCTATTGATTGTCTATGCTCCGAGCAAGTTCCTTGTTCCTGATTCAGAAGAAGCTGTATCACAGATCAGATATATACAGATAGGGAACTCGCACTCAATAACCTCAATTTTTGTGTCCCGGTGCTCACGTCATTCCACGCGCCACGCAAATTGCTCTGGCAAGTGTCGTTCGTCGTGTTTTCAGTCAAAAGCATAGGAAAAACGCCGTTCGAAAGTACAAAAATGAATATTTTTGCGAAGTTCCTTCACCGATCTTCATTTTGTATGTATGTAGATATTTCAGTAGAATTTGCGTTTGATTCTTGTGTAGAAATTTCTAAATTTCCTTAAAAGTAGAAATAAACCAGAAAATGACGGAAACACGCTCTCAAAACTTCACCGCGACACATCGCTGGAATTTGTCGTTTTAAAGCATTTTGCATGAGAATCTTTGCACGTAAAACCTTCTTGCGGTTTAGATGTTCTAGCATGCACGTTTAAATGCGTGTTTTGTTGACACATTTCGCTAGAAATTGAGTTTAAACGCCGTGTTTAGGTCGGCTCACGCGGTTTGTGCCAGCGGTATCACCCATGAGCGCTGCACCGACTTCTGACACCGAAAAAAAATAATAATAAAAAAAAAACAGAAACGGGGCGAATTTAAAACTCCGCCTCGCCTACGGCAGGCGGAGTAATGAATCATTAAATTGCGTAGTAAATCAACATGTGCCGAGCTAATTCGTGCAAACCAAGAGGATTGGTTTAACACGTTGTGCAATGACTTAATAAGTTATAGAGAAAAGTTATTCGTTCAGATCTGAAACGAATTATTCCGTATTGAAACCATTGAATGTGTTCCGCAACGGTGCAATATAATATGAAATGGCTTAACTAAACTTGACATCACTTGGCAAAACATGAAATCATTTAATCGAATGAGATATGATTCAGCTAAACGCGAAATGATTCGACTACATTCAATGCGACGTAATCTGAAACGACAAGACCTAAAGTGAATCATCTTGATGTGAAGTGAATCGATAAGATTTTTCCACCTCATGTTAGAAACTCTTTTAATAAACATAACAGAAAAAAAACTTCAGCGGAAATAAATTTGCATATATTATCATATGTAACCTAAAGCGCGAAAAATGCAAAACCTTCGCTGTCCTCGACTTGAGTCGTTCGCACACAAAACACGCTTAACTTTTTGTTCACAAGATTGAAGGTATGTATGTTTTAACTGTTTATTCGGCGTTCAATCTATGAACTCCCAATTTAAACGCACTCATTCAAGTTAGTTATTTATGAAATACTGTACAATTCGAAGGAAAATATCAAAGCATGAACATTTGAAACAGTGCAGTCCAAAGTTCAAGTGAGCACAGTCTGCTGAAATTATAAAGCAAAGGGTTGTAAAGCATTTTTGATGGCTAAAAGTTGAGCCAGCACTGAGCTGGGTTTTCACAACTTTTTTTATCTCTTATGCCAAATATCGAGAAATATAAAAAAAGGACCCTGTTCGCATGTTAAGTTATAAAACTTGACTGCAGATGTGATAGTACATGTGGTGACATACTTGACCAAATTAGTGGTCTGTATTCATGTGAAATATGTGCTCATATCTTTAAGGAAATTTTACTGTTCTTGTTGATAGTACTGCAATGCATTGTTCATGAAGTGCCAACACGTCATGGCATGTTGACCAATATTGGCATATTGGTCCCCACCATCATGGCATATTGACCAATATATTTAAATTTAATATTCATATTTTAAAAGAATTTAAACATTCTGTATCACACAAATACTTTAGAGTAATTTTGACCCCTAAAAAAGATTAAAGCGCTGACACAAAACAGCATCTAGAAAGTTGAAATTTTCTATTTCACCTGCTCCTTCAGAACAATGTTATAGATGCCAGCAATCATATTCATCCCCCCCCCAGCTCATCCACGGTGTTGTGCGAGTGTTAAATGGAAATTATAATTTTAGCATTTTTATATTTGTCACAAGAAATAGCTGACTGTGAAGACCCAACTGGGTCAACTTTTAGCCATCAAAAATGCTTTACAACCCTTTGCTTTATAATTTCAGTAGACTGTGCTCACTTGAACTTTGGACTGCACTGTTTCAAATGTTCATGCTTTGATATTTTCCTTCGAATTGCACAGTATTTCATAAATAACTAACTTGAATGAGTGCGTTTAAATTGGGAGTTTATAGATTGAACGCTGAATAAACAGTTAAAACATACATACCTTTAATTTAGTGAACAAAAAGTTAAGCGTGTTTTGTGTGCGAACGACTCAAGTCGAGGACAGCGAAGGTTTTGCATTTTTCGCGCTTTAGTTTACATATGATAATATATGCATATTATTCCCGCTGAAGTTTTTTTTCTGTTATGTTTATTAAAAGGAAATTGCTAACATGAAGTGGAAACATCTTATCGATTCACTTCACATCATGATGATTCACTTCACGTCTTGTCGTTTCAGATTACGTCGCATTGAATGTAGTCGAATCATTTCGCGTTTAGCTGAATCAAAGCTCATTCGATTAAATGATTTCATGTTTTGCCAAGTGATATCAAGTTTAGTTAAGCCATTTCATATTGTATTGCACCGTTGCGGAACACATTCGATGGTTTCAATACGGAATAATTCGTTTCAGATCTGAACGAATCATTTCTCTATAACTTATTAAGTCATTGCACAACGTGTTAAAATTAGCTCGGCACATGTTGATTTACTACGCAATTTAATGATTCATTTCACATAAAGACAGGTCATTTCTGATCTAGTCCAACATGTCACCAACTTACGTTAAGTCATTTCAAAACATATCGAATCAATTGTCATTTTTATAAGTCATTTCACTTTATGACGATTCATTTTACATGCGTTGTATTTTTGGTGGTAACGGCCGCCCATACTATTATTACCGGGGAAAGTTGTGAGCGCCAGCGTTAACGCGTCAGCGGTTTACTTGGCGCTAGACGGTAATGTCCTAACGTTAAAAATACGTTGTTGTTTTGATGATACCGGGGAAACACCGGAGAAATACTTCTATTTAGGGCGTTGGCTAACAACATGGCGCCCATGACGTGTCAGTGACGAACTAACTTACGCTATTTTGACTGAATAGTTCTCTCTTTTGTAGTCTCTACTCTTTGCTTTCGGTGTCATCAGATAATTTTTGCCTGGAGTGCGAACATGTGGAGTGCGGTTGCATCTGACCCAACATTTAAAAAGAAGACCTGTTTTAGACGTTGAACAAACATTTTAAAGACAAAATCTCATCTCATTCAATATTTATGCATGCTGAAATTGTGTATGTTCTGTTTCCATTCTATTTTCCTTTTGATTAAACACGTAATTTAGGTTAAACTTATATTCAAATATATATTTATGACTTATTATGAAATATATTATTTAATGGGCGGTTTCCAACAGAATCGTGTGATAATGCATTGTTATGATAAAGCAACGTTAGGATAATGCATTGAACTATAATAGATTTGGAAGGATAACTTCTCACTTTGAACCTATGATTGGCTGAAGCCGGCGCGCTGGAAAATCAGCATTCAAAAAGACTGGGTAGAGGTCGGATTTGGTTTTCGAGGAGTGAGAATTTTTTTACAAGTTTTTTCTGGCAAAAATTGGCAAGAAAATACAGGGTTTTTGTCGAAGGACATCATTGTTTAGGATTCAGACCAGGTTTCCTGTTAAGTTCCAACTGTGTTACACCTATCTGCAGCAAAAAGTGAGCATTTTGACTTTTATATTTTGAAAAAATTATAAATGTTTGTACGTGTCAAAGAAAACTTTGCTCTTGAGCTGATAAATATAATTCATCATCACTGTCGTCAGTGAAACTGTAGTCTTGTATACGTCTTTTGATCAGAAATTCACAAGCGCATCCTTTGTTTGCATATTTTCTTATGCACTGGATCTTTCTTTTGTTTTTGTATCCATTGGAGACGCTGCAAATTTTCAATTCCTTTTGGATCTTTGGATCTTTCTCCAGCGGTTTTCTTATCCAGACCAGTATCAGTCAAATTATTTTTATTTCCATAAAAGCCAATGCAACGTTTCTTCTACCATAGGCATCCAAACATCTCCTTTTCTTCTTCAGTTTCTGTATCATTGTCTCCTTTCATCGGACCTTCAGACCCCATGGGTTGTGACGGTCGACGTATCATCTTCTGAGTCCACTGTCTGACCTTGTGTTTCCCTTGACTTGACTAGGCTAGATATTGGGCAGCATCGTCAGTGGCGGATGAGACAGTACGCTGTGGCTATTGCAGGACATTATTTCCGGACAGTCAACTGTGTTTTTTGTGGTTGGAAAAAAAGAACGACAACGAACAGCTTATGTTAACTATAGTTGTTGCCATACAACAGTGCACGCAGAATGTGTAATGCTAGTACGATCAGCGCTCTCACAGTTACCCTTTGACGTCGTCCTGGAATGCGGACAAGGTACATACTGTGGGTGTCTTTGGACTGATGTGTGAACATCACAAGACCAGCAGGACAAACAGTATCTAACATCTAAAACAAACAGTATCTAAACCTATATATGTATACTTATACTTTACTTCTATACCTATACTCGATAAGAATGGGCAGTCAATGCACAGTAGGAATGGTCACTCGTAATCGAATAAATGAGAATGCTCATCGAATAAACGAGAATCAATCGAGAATAATCGAATAAATGAGAAACAATCGAGAATGCTAAGGATCATCAGTATGTTTGTCTTTGAATGTTCAGAATGTTCTTTTCAGAGCTTGATGTACCGTTCAGAGACTTGTTGGAATTGAATTGTTGTTGAATATTTTAATCAAATAATTATATTTGGTTTGGCAATATGCAGTTTTGTAATGTTTGTGACAAAACTATTACCTTCAAATTCTTGAATGTGATGATAATTTTTTTATTCATTAACGTAAAAACATACTTTTGAAACTGTGTGGTTACCTGATTATACTAATATTGTACAGTGATGCAGCGTGTTAAAGTGCACATGCAGCTTTTGGGGATTTGACATTGTGGCATTTAGGACATTTTAGGGAATGTAAGTTTTATTCCAAGAGAAAAAAGCCATCTTCATGGTCTTTTTTGTCTCTTTAGGTTACCCAACCAGTTGTCATTTAGGTTAACTCAAATGAGTTTTTCATTGTTTCGTGCTTCACAAATGACTTAAATGACATCAGCTCATCTAAATTGAGAAGTCAAAAAGACATGAAGGTGAAGTTTTTCTCCAAAACAATATATTGCATTCCGTGTTAAAATGTGCTAAATTTTAAAAGTATGTTAAATCTCAAATGACAGCGTGTGCACTTTATAGTAGCACAACGTGTAAGCATCATGCATATCTATTATACAAATGATGAATGTTTATGAGTGCAATGGTAAGAATATTTTCATGAGGTGAAAGATTGATTGTTCCATTCCATCAAACAATCAATCTTTCACCGAATGAAAATATTCTGACTATTGCACGAATAAAAACATTCATTATTTGTTTTATATAATACCAGACTATGGTTTTTCAAAACCAATTTATTCGACATTTAAAAGAACACGCATTTGAGTCGTATTTTAGTATTTGGATTATTTCGCATTCATCTCAAGACCGAAACCAGCCTAAAGTAAACTACGAAGATCGTACGAAGAGCTTTTTGACGGATGGGAAGTGTGAGAGTGCAATGAAAAAAACTATTGCACTCCTAGGAGTGACCATAATCAACCAATTAAACGACCAGAATTTAATGTGGTATTATATAATTTGTAATAAATGTCAATGCCACAAGCTGCTTAAAACCATTACTTTTGCTTTGGGTTGGTAATTATAATACATAATTCTTTGCTTATCATGTAAACAGTCCCCTGAACATCGTAACTGTTTATTTTTTGAAAGGATGTCAAGTAAAAAGTGAATACACCAACTAATGACAGAACAAGATGGGAAGGAATCGATATCGGCCTAAGAAGTGAATCACTAGTCGTGACCATCAAAAGATGCAAAATGCAAAATGCTATCACAATGTACGGTTTGTCAAAGTCATTTTCAATCAAATTTTCGTTTAGGTTCCAATATTTTGTGAAAGATTTTGTAATATTAATTTTCTCTTTATTGTATTACAGTTGACTGGATATGAGTGAGCTTGTTATCCACTAGCGCGATCTCTGTGAAGAGAAAATGCCAACCTGTTGTGCACAGTGATAAAATGAGACCAACCGAAGCCACAACGATCTAAAGATAGGTTGAAACTAATTTTGTTAATTAATTTTATTTTGCCGTTTCCATTTTTTTTTGTCATGTTCGGCTTTCGTTTTGATAAAAAATAACATCACGAACTAACGTTGCAAGTGTCGGTAGTGCAGTTAAAAGCTCACACAATACACAGGATCTTTTACTGCCTGAAACTATGAAAACCTTTGGTTAGGAAGTTAGTATTTACGTTAGTGGTACATTTAGTCGTGCAGATAAGTGAAAACAATGTGCACTTGATGATACAAGCATAAAACTTGCCATACAGTTAGAACAAGTCGTGAGTGAGTGGTTTAGCTATAGGGCCATTGCAGGTTTACATCTGCTTGTCAAAAAATCAAGTTTTTGTCACCTTTATCTATTAATTTACTATACGTTATGAAAAAGTGAAATTTCTAGTTCAATTTTAGTAAAAGCTACTAACATGAATAGAAAGTTTGCGAAAAAGTACATGTAAGACAATTAAGCCATTTTTGCTATTTTGTTTGTCTGCAATGAGATATTTGGGCTCAAACAGGTGAAAAATGCCGCAAAATACTCCAAGGGGCTGTTTTTTAGCGACTTCAACCTCCTGTAACTCGAAAACAGGTTCAAAACCCGTACTTCCCGCTTATAATGTCTTATACTTAGTTTTTGCCAAACTTTCTATAGATATAAGTGGTTTTCGCTCATAATGCAACTGAAATTTCGTTTTTTCTAACTGGGAATAGTGCTTAAATATATCATTTGTAAGAAAACTCGATTTTGTGGCGTCTACGAAAAAACCAGTTATGGCCCTATAGCAAAAATGCTTTTCGTAAATATGCTTTTCGTAAATATGCTCTACAATCATGGCAAGTTGTGTGCTTCTGTCATAAAATACACAATTGCTTTATCATTTTACACCAATCGGCTGGACTAATTACTATATTTTGTTATGTCAGGTCTGTAACCGTATTACTATATTTTTTACAGTGTTTTCTTCTGTCACGTCTGTAACCATATTACTAAGTTTTAACAAAAATGACCCTGGAGGGGACCTAATTAGAGTGGACCTAATTAGGTTTCCAGGTTCAATTCCTGGAGCCATATAGATGTGCACTAACTGATATACACTAACTATATTTAGTATAGTTAGCAGAAGTAAGTATACTAAACATAAACTAGTACTAGGGTACTTAAAGTACTTTATAGTAATCCCCCTAACCACCTCCGACCATCTTGCCACCCTACCGGTTTTTGTAGCTTTATAGTTCTAACTGTTGTCTGGTTATTGTTAGCATTACATAACTCTATATTACATGCGCAGGTAACTCCAGTCTGCTATAGTTGGTATATAAGAGTTACTTCAGTTAACTAAAGTAAGTCTAGTCTAACTCAGTGGTAGTAGACTAGAGTTACGTTAGTTAACTAAGGTAGAGTTAGCGGTACTCTACCTTAGTTAACTAACGTAACTCTAGTCTATTACCAAGGTAGACTAGACTTACTTTAGTTAACTAAGGGTAACTCTACTATACTAACTTTTGTGGATTTGACTTACTTTCTACGCATGTCATATAAAGTTACCTAATGGTAACCGTAATAAGTAGACAACAGTGAGAAGTATAAGTTTGTGAAATTCTATGGGGTGGTAAGGGTGGCGGGGTGGTTAGTGGGATTAGTTAAAACTGTAAGTACTTGCACTCGATACTTACAGTCATAACTAATCCCACTAACCACCCCGCCACCCTTACCACCCCATAGAATTTCACAAACTTATACTTCTCACTGTTGTCTACTTATTACGGTTACCATTAGGTAACTTTATATGACATGCGTGCAAGGTAAGTCTGGTCTAGTACAGTCAGTAGACTAGAGTTACCTTAGTTACTAAGGTAACTTTAGTTAACTAAGGTAACTCTAGTCTACCTTGATAGTAAACACTAGCGTTACGTTAGTTAACTAAGGTAGAGTTACCTCAGTTAACTAACGTAACTCTAGTTTGCTATTAAGGTAGACTAGAGTCACCCTAGTTAAACTAACTTTAGTCCACTGACTGCAGTAGACTAGACTTACCTTGTAAATATAATATAAAGTATACAGTTACCCAATGCCAACCGTAATGCTAACCTTATTAACCAGGGTTCGTACACCTAAATAAGAGTAAAATTCAAGGACGCTTTTTTAAGGACTTTCAAGGCCATATATCGGGAAATTCAATGATTAAAATGAGTTGTTAAATAATGCTCTAACTGCAGTTTAAACGAATTTGAAACGTATTACTTAAGTCATGAACCACAAACTAAAAAATACCCACAAACTAAAGCAGGACGAATTTAAGGACTTTCAAACACTTTCTTACATATTCAAGGCTTTCAAGGCCTTTAATTTTTGTTTTCAAATTCAAGGACATTTAAGGACATTCAAGTTTTGTACGAATCCTGATTAACTAGAAAACATTGAGAACTCTAAGTTTGTGAAACACTATGGGGTATTAACGGTGGCAGAGCGGTTAGCGGAATTAGGAATAACTGTAAGTAACTAATACTAGTATAAATTTAGTATACTTACTTCTATTAACTATACTAATAAGTATAGTTGGTCATAACAGTTAATGCACATCGATATGGCTCCAGGAATTGAACCTGGAAACCTAATCAGGTCCACTCTGATTAGGTCCCCTCCAGGGTCATTTTTTTGTTAAAACTTAGTAAAATGGTTACAGGCGTGGCATAACAAAAGAGAGCAGAAACTATTACTATAAGATTACAGGCATGACAGCAAAACACAGAAAATATACAGTAACAAGGTTACGGGCATGACATAACAAAACACAGTTAGAAAATACAGTAAAGTTAGAAAATACAGCAATAAGGTCACAGAGGCGTGACATAACAAAACAGTAGAAAGTATGGTAATGAACCACTCACGTAAATACTAAATTCTCGACGAAGGGCCTTCACTGGAAACGTTGAATTCTGTTTCGATAGGTAAAAGAGCCTAACGTACAAGGTTTCCTTAAAAAGAGCCCAACATATAAGCCATCAAGGCTTATAGAAGAAATAGTATTAGTTATGAAACGTAACTGTGTAGATAAATGTTATACAGGGTGAGTCAGAAAAAACTGATGCGCTTTCAAATTCAAATTAGCTGCGAATTTCATTACGGTGTATTCCCATGGGTATACAGAGAACAGATCGTGATTTAGTACACAGTACGTAAACCAATTCAACTTTTTCTTGTTTCTGACAATTCTTGCACGGCTAAAATTATGCATTTTAACTTCCACTGGGAATTAGATTTTGTTTTAGATCAACGTCTGTGAAATTGCAAGAATGCAATGCTGCTAGTTTGAATTTCAATAGTATAAGTTTTTTTACTCATCCTGTACTGTGTACTTAGTCACGATCTGTTCTCAGGGTTGCCAGATCACTGCATTTTTGAGGCCAAATCTTCAACAATGTTGTTTGTTTTTCTTTGTACTTGCCTTTTGTTTTCTTTGTTTACTTGACTACACTAATGACGACTTGGCCTCAAAAATGCAGTGATCTGGCAACCCTGTCTGTTCTCTGTATACCCGCTATGGGAATACTTAAAGTTCCGCAATGAAATTCGCGGCTAATTTGAATTTGAAAGGGCATCAGTTTTTTTTTTACTCACCCTGTATATTGGACGCGAGTCCGAATAGAGAGATGCTTGCCGCAGGTCATGAAAATAGCTCAGTGGTGCTAGGCATTATGGTCTCCACGTTGCTGCTGATTCACTTCTTAGGCCGATTCAATTGTTTTCTAATCTTATAGTCTGTCATTGGTTGGTGTACTCACTTCTCATCCTTTGAAAAGATAAACAATTACATTGTTTAGAAAACTGTCTACACCATACACACAGGAAACTACGTTAATAAGCATTAGAAAGAACTGAGCGAATTATCAAATAGATAATCACGGAAGCAACCAGCATCATTCGTTATGTTGCAGCCAGCTGAGGCCGAAAAGGGAGCTTACGCAACTAAGACGATGACTTCAGAACGATTGCTACCAATACAGTTACATTAACCTTACAGCACAAAAGAAATGGTTAACTAAACGTTCATAGCAATGCGTTTACACGTCGACCAAGCGTTGCAGACAACGCCAAAATACATATTTTTCTGATCGTGTACAATACACTAGCAACCCAAGCCGTGATAGACATTTATTAGCAAAGTAATCAAAATATCTCTTTAAACGTTCAAGCTTTTTTTTACTCGTTCGAGACTTATATGTTCATATGAATGCAAATACAAGACAAGACTGCCATATATTATAATTTCGTTCCAAGACTTTCTTTAGCTATCGTTTGGACGTCGTCGTCTTAGTCGCGTTAGCTCCCTAATACCGTTTGGCCGAAGTGATTACCCATGCTAATTACAAACCCGAAGCAAATGTTTAAGCAAGAAGTTTACTGTGCAGCTTGTGACATTGGCACTTATTCAAAAAGTACGAGTTTTCAGTTGCCGCGCACTTTAAACCTCGTACGGATGCTTTAGGGCACCTTGCTGTTGTGTTTTTCTGAGATCATATGCCGCAAGCAATCGGGAAACGTTTGTGGTATAAATTCATAGGTTGAAGTTTCAGTGATTTAGCTTTACTTTCGCAACATTATAGGGGATAAACAGAACGGAGTGCAAAATGTCGCCCTATTTTTATCCAATTGACTGGTAAGAACAGTTTCTATTGGCCAGAAAAGACAAAGGACCGATTGCATTATGGACAGAATTTTGAAAAAAGTTGAAGTGGGAAAATTCATTACTACAGCATTGAAGAGCATCCCAAAATTAGTAAAATTGCAAAGTTTGGTCCCGAAATGTTGTAAAATGAGGAAAATATAGCCCTGCAAAGTTTGCGAATTTTGTATACTTTTGTATTACGCACTGAAAATTGATACGGTTTTCTCGATGTTGGTATCAATTTTCCGTGCGTAATACAAAAATATACAAAATTTGCAATCTTCACAGGCTTACATTTTCCACATTTTACAACGTTTCGCAACCAAACTTTTCAATTTTACTAATTTTAGGATGCTCTTCAATGCTGTGGTAATAAATTTTCCTATTTCAACTTTTTTTGCAATTAATCGGCCCATTGACTGGCCAGAACCTTCATAATGAACATGTGTAATGCGACATGCGTGGAGACACAAACTCCGACTGGAGTGGCTCTTCTGTTTAATTCTATTCTGTGCTTTCGCTGTGCTAATTTTCAAGCTCATTTGCCAAAGTGGAGTCAAGTATGTACAGCGAGGCTTATTTCGATTCCGTAGACGGTCGGAAACCTCCGAGATGGTCGAGCACCTCATTGATCTCGTTCACAGACTGCTCTGGCTCATTTAGACGAAGTTTTATTATAAATATAAATTGTTTCGACGGTTTCCAGCAAGCTCGTTGTTAGCTCAGTCGTCTTGGCGTAAACTTCTTGGCGTATGATTTCTAGTAAGACAGGTGGGGTTCGAATCCCGGCTGCAGTTCATTTATTTTTAAATACGTCAAACTTTTTTTCTACTTCAAATTTTTACGATTTGGTTTAGGGTTAGGTCTCAGGTGGGGGTCAGGGATTATTTACAATTATTTAAGATTTTAAAAACCAAAATCTAAGTTTCATCAGATACTTAGTCTTGGAAACGAGATCAATGAGGTGCTCGGCCGTCTCGGAGGTGTCCGACCGTCTACGGAATCGAAAATTGCTACGGCGAGCAACTTTAAATGCGAATGCATTTAGAGCAAATGACGCTTCGTGAGAACGAATATCAAACCTTAAAAGGATCAAACACACCTTCCCACGAGTTATCGAGAGATTGAAGACATACTGCAGCAGATGGTGAACATAAATATACCCAGGAACTGGAAGCCATAAGAGCGTAACGAAAATGGAAAAGTTTTAAATGAACGTAAAGAACAACCGCTAAAATGGCGTATGATCCATTCGGGCCTAGAGATTATAAATAACACTAGAGGAGACATCGTAATCTTTTTCACTGAAAACAAAAGGGAACGCGTTTTTTTGGGGGCAAATTCAAGTCCCGGATGCAGAGCCAGGCGCTTATTGGCTGAGCTGATGCTTCCTTAGCAACCACCGTAGCAACAGCAGAAATCTGTATGAATTTTTTCCTCATCGTTGTTGAGGTCGTTTTGCCGGCTTTGTGGGCAAAATAGTACTTTTTTAATTGTTTTTATTATTTTAGACAATCTGGAATGATATTTTCAATATTTTTACAAGGAAAAACATTTCAAAAAGCAGAAAAACTCGTCTAAAATGACTTTTTTGCCTGGGACATCGTGAATGAGTGAACATCCGGGACTTGAATTTGCCCCCCAATCACCACGCTCCCAAATTTTACCCTCGATGTCCCCTCTAGTGTTATTTATAATTTCTATGCATTCGAGCCTACCAACCAAAGCCCAACTATCACGTTGGAAAAGAATGCAAGCAAACAAAAACTGTCCATACTGTCGAGAAGAGGAAACAAAAGGACATGCCTTAATGGAATGCCAGAGCGAAACACATTTGAGAGATACTAGTAGGAGTCGGACAGCCACAGATCAAAACAGTACCATTCCATAATATATACAGTCAGATTCCGCTTTTTATCCGCTATCCGCGTTTTATCCCCACCGTATCTTTTCATCCGCCTTTTTTTTCATCCGCCTTTTTTTTCATCCGCATCCGCGTTTTCCACCTGCCTGTTTGTAAGGCGTTTATTAATCAACATTTCTGTGATATCATTGGTCCGTTCAAACGCCACACCTGCAATATACCCTGTTATCACTCACAATAAGCGTGTTACAAGTTCAATGCACTTCAATGCACTTCAATGCACTTCAATGCACTTCAATGACGCATTTGAAATTCATAAATCGAAAGCATACGAATGTGTTCAATAACTACGCGAAAAAGGGAAGATTCTGAACGGAAATGTTGAAACTTTCTGCTATAACAAGGCAAATAAAATTTCTCAAGCGAGTTCCCCAACAGTACGCCACAATACGTTTGTATAACGGTGAGGTGCCACGGGTATTGATCACAGGTTTGTTTATACGAGAAATTTGTACAGGGGAATTTTAATTTGTTATCATATTCTATGAACTTTGCTGTTCGTTCAAACATGCGAGAAATGAACCGTAGTTAAAATCGTAAATCATGAATTGTAAATATTGAACATAGTGCTTTTTGCACAGTATTTACAGAGTGTGTAGGATTATAAGACTACGTTTACACTACTCCGGAGCGAAATAATGCCGGTAAAATTTACTTGTATAACTCTATTTTGGCAATAAAATTATGTATACTGCCCTATCAGGCCGTCACGCAACACAGTACAATAATTTATAAGATTATGATTTAAATTCTAATATGACGTGAACTCAAAAGCGCTTCGTTTGGTAATAAGGTTTCGCAGAATTCTAGCCGGATAATACTTTTTTGTTTGTTTCATCAAAAAATTCTGTCATTCTCCTAATAATCTTTATACAGTAAGGGATGTATTAATCGCATATATTTACATCTTGTAATAAAAGAGACATAGAAATCAGTACAATGTGGTACAATATTAAACATTTTTTCATGCACCCACGTTAAAGGTAATTATGGAAGTGATGTTGCTAGGGGAAGATTATTTTTGAAGAAGTCACTATTAGGTCCCTTACATACAGTAACTTTAAGCCAGGCCGACAATTTTGCCCTGCTGTGCAAATATTTTTGTGTTCATTGACTGTGAAAATAATCAATAGGTTAGAACACAATGATAATAATTTGAAATTTGGGTAGCAGGACTAAGTTGTCCAGCTGGCTATGGTTCCACTTAATATGGTCTCTGATACTAGGAAAACCCTGCCCACGTTCCAAGCATGTATTATAGGAAGGAGAGTTACTCAGCTATGCGAGCAATCCTCAACCTGCTAAGCTAGTTGAAAACTACCTATAATGAGAAGCTAATGAGCACAAGCATTTGATCTTAATTATACTTCTCAACTCGCTTAGCCAATTTCACTAATCCTGGTAACTCGCCTCCATACAATTAATAAGCACTTAAGTTATCCTGGGTAAGGTGAGACTACTGCACTGACGAGTATAAAACCTGGAACATGCTTACATTCAGTGAAGCCAGTGGTATAGCCACAGTATAGGGAAGGGATAGTAGGACCACTCAATTGAAGTTTGTGTGTCCACGCATATTGCATCTCATTATCATTATAGGAGCCAGTCAATTGCATTTTCTGGCCAATAACAAGGCTGAACTGGCTGGTGGCAGCCACTGCCAGTAAACTGCATAGTAACAAGGCGACATGTTGCACTGCTGAGTGGCCCTTCTGTGCATTCGCTACACTGTGGTATATCCTACCCGACAATTGACGTCCCACTATACAGATATGTTTGACTTATTTGTGTTCCTTGGCTATGGTCAAACAATCAATTTCTGAACTAATTCAATAATGTAAATAATTGCATGGCAGAACTATGATAGAGCAATTGCTAAGAAATAATTAGCACCCTCCCAGTGGTTGCATATTGCACTTCTTAATTAAACACAGTTTTATTACAATCATTCTGTTTCAACTTAGGTGGACTTGGACAACTTGGTCGTGGGCTTGCTCAATTAATGAGGTAGTATGTCAAGTAATAGCAAACTGCAGTAGTTACTTTTTCCAAGAATATATCCTTGGATAAATTTTAGGATAAAACATTACAAATTTTTCAATCTATTCTAATACCGGTAGCAAGACATTATTTACCATTGCTACACAAAAGGTAGACTAACAGGACCATGGTCAAACAGAAAAGGTGTGAGCCATCTGGGGGGGGGGGGGCAATTTTAGAAACTAAAGCCTCAGTAATTAAAGCAATCTCCTATTATTATGGCATAATATTTCTAGCTGCTGCTTTGACAATCTTACATCCCTAAAATTAATGCCGTAAGTGCCTTCATCTGCGACAAAAAGTCAGGGGAGGCCTCCTTAACACCCCCCTCTTTTTGAGAAGTTAACACCTGAAGCAAGTAATGCAGGCGAATGCTGAACGAACCTGACCCCACCCAAAATTATGGTCATCAGACTGCGGAAATGGGATGTTTAGAGTCCAATGAGTTCTAGAGTGTCTCATGAAGTAATGCCATATTTTTGCTACATCTGCATTACTGTCAACAATGCATTTGGCCATCCTTCCCACCCTGAGGGGTGACTGCTTCTGTTTAGGGCACTGGCCAAGTCACAAAGCATGACATTGACAAAAATCACTGGAAATAACCTTCTGTGTTAACTCTTCTGTGCCATTAATTTCTGTTAATTTAAGGAATAAATATGGGAAGGAAAATGTAATCCTGTCTGATGTTGTCAAAGCACCAGACGAAGTGCGCAAGAAAGGCAAGTTAGCTACAGCAATTTTGACTGGGGGCCATTAAGTAATTACTTCATTAGGCTAATTAAATAATCAACATTTTAGCTAATAATCACATTTAGCACAATCTAAGCAATAAAATTTATTCCACATTGCTAGAAACCATTTACTGTATGGTTATCTAACTAATTCTGCATTGTGTTCCATTAAATAACTAGCTTTAACAAAATGGTTTAAAATTTTTTAATTAGAAATTCCTGATGTCATTATCAACATTTTCAACCCTGTTAATGTTTAATTTTGTGGCTTGAGGACTTAATTGCTGAGAAAATAACATTACCAAATAACGTTTAGTGTCTAACTATGACCTGAATTTTACCCAACAATTTTCCATGGCATTGCATTGCCACAAGACCACTTAAAATCATAGTTTACCCACATACAAGTGCAGCTTCAGTTATTTTCTATCGGTATATGATACAAAATAAGCACATAAAACCGTTATACAGTATTATGGTGGTCACAAATTATGTTAATTGCTCATTAAATTATATTGAATAGACAAGAAAAAGAGTTATACCATTATATTGAATTTTTCTTCTAAAAATGTAAAAACCTTTTGAAGAATCCTGTCATTGAAAACAATGTTAAACTGCATAGTTAAGTTGTGTTCCTTATCTCAACAGGTCCTTTCATCTATGCAGACATTTTGGACTTCAAAAATCTGCAATCAATAGTTGTAAATAATCAGATTACGTGGTTGGTTCATTTTAGTGCACTGTTGAGTGCCATTGGCGAAATGAACGTTCAGGAAGCAATAAAAATCAACGTGATTGGCTTTCACAATATTGTCGAGTTGTGTAGACAGTATGAGTTGCGATTATTCTGCCCAAGCACCATCGGTGCATTCGGTGTAGAAACTCCGAAAGATCTGACACCAGATGTGACCTTACAAAGGCCAACCACTATATATGGTGTGTCCAAAGTTCATATGGAACTTTTGGGAGAGGTAATGTGCGCCTGACTGCTATTTAATCATCCAAACTTGCAAACGAAATCTGAGCTGAATGACGAAGGACAAAGGCCAACCTGATCACAGTCAAACAAGATATAGTTTGGTCTAATGTTTGACTGAAAAAAGGTTGTCAGTTCCATGAAGTCCAGAAAATATGCATGACCCGTTGGGCATACCCCCGACTGCTTGGGCGTAACCCCCGACTGCTTGGGCGTAACCCCCGACTGCTTGGGCGTAACCCCCGACTGCTTGGGCGTAACCCCCGACTGCTTGGGCGTAACCCCCGACTGCTTGGGCGTAACCCCCGACTGCTTGGGCGTAACCCCCGACTTTCGGCATCGGCCAAGTTTAGAGAGTTTCTTTGCCATTATATTACATAAGGGAGCGCTTACTTTCGAGATTCTGTAGCAAGTGTTGAAAAGCGGTACCTTCGAGGGGCGCTTACTTTTGAGAGTCCACGGTATACAGTATGATGAATATTTGTGTTTCAGTACTACAATCACAGATTTGGCTTAGACTTCAGATCAGTGCGATATCCTGGAGTGATATCAGCCGACACAGCTCCTGGTGGAGGAACAACAGGTAACCTATCATTGCTAGGGTAGATTACATTCAACACGTGGTTGTCTGACCCTGTATCCGTTACTACTTTGACTTCTAATTACGAGGTAAAAATTGAGGTTTTACTTTTTACTTTTACTTGAGTAGAAAATTTGAGAACACTGACCCCAATCACGTATTAAAAAGTTAGTTAATATTAAAAAAAAATTGTCCGATTAATGACTTTTAAATCTTAGCTGGATCATTCTGAGCCAATTTTTAATGGCCTGAAAATACTTAATTTATTCAAACTAAACCATTCATTACTTAACAAATATGTTCATGTTCCGATATGTCCATCTGAAAAATGGACAGAAACATTTCACAAACTACTTTACCACCAATAAGGAAATTCATAATCATAGTACAAGGCACTCGTCATTGCTGCACAAAAAGTGTTTTGGAATTAATTACTCAAAACATACTCTAGCAAATAAAGGAATAAGTGTGGAACAGTCTTCCCACGCAATATAAACCAATATAATCCAAGTCTTACAACTCCTTCAAAGCAATGATTATTTCTTACAACTAAATTCAGTAGAATACATTCCTACAGATAAATACTGTATATAAAAAGAAAACAACCCAGAAACATGCATGGCTATACAATCATATCTTATATCATATCCACTAAAATATTTCTACTATTTTCTTTCTCTTATAAGCACCCGCACTGACACAATGTAATGTATACGTAAAATAGCTTTAAAGTTATAGCCTAGGGGCCTAAAACAAAAGCCATATGGTTTCTAGTAAACTCCTAGCTTCCTACTTGCAAATAGTTTATTTCTTTAATTTGTAATCTCATCATACTAACTATAACTATAAATCTAACCAAGGGTTTGAAACCTCTAACAGACAATCAATTTTTGTTGTTATCATTAGACTATGCAGTGCACATCTACCACGAAGCCCTCAGAACTGGCAAATACAAGATATACTTGAGACCAGACACGTGTATGCCGATGATCTATATAGACGATTGTCTGCGCGGTACACTGGAGTTACTGGAGTGCCCGGAAGATAAACTGAAGAGGCGTACGTACAATATGCAAGGCATCAGCTTCACACCAGAACAGCTCGTCGAAAATGTGAAGCAATTTTTGCCTGATTTGGAGGTGGAATATGAAGTCGATTCCTTAAGGCAATCTATTGGTATGTGATTTGGTTGTCCAGGGGAGGGGGCATGTAATATTAGGTACTAGATAGATGTCACACTTCGGACACAGAATATAAACTAAGCGCAGAGGTCACTCGAGTCGGAACCTTTGGAGTTTTTGTGCCAACGCATGTTCATTATAGCTACAGGTTTTGGACTTCTGGCCGGTCAATTGCCTTTTCTGGCCAATAGAAACTCTGAGCACACTGTTCCGCCATTATTCTGGCCAGTCAATTGCATAAAAATAGGGGGAAATGTTGCACTGGTGAGTGACCCTACTGTTTATTCTCTATACTGTGCTGGAAGCAATAGACCGTTCCTCTACTAGGCAAACTTTTGAATTGAGAAAATTTATTTGCACAGCTGGAAAGAGCATTATAATTTTAGTAAAATTGTGAAGTTTGGTTGCGAAATATTGTAAAATGTGGAAAATGTAGTTCAGTGAAATTTGCAGATTTTGTATACTTTGGTATTACGCGTGGGAAGGCTTACCACTATGTTGCAATGTGGTAAGCCTTTTTCGTGGGTAATACAGTATGCGAAATTCTAGGACTATATTTTCCTCGTTTTAATATATTTTACAACTAAACTTCACAGTTTTACTTCATTAAGGGTGCTCTTTCCAGCTGTGCTAATAAATTTTCCCAATTGAAAAGTTTGTCTAATAGGGGAGTGGTCTATTCCAGCGTAGAATAATCCCTGATTGTCTAGATTCATTGTACGAGTTATTTAAGCCATTACCATCTATAGCATAAGTGACCAGTGAACTTTATATAATTATACCTGAAACGATAACTTGGTCGCCATCTTTGAAGCCAAATTGAATCCCGCCATTGATAACCAGGAGCCACAACATTCACCCATTTTCAAACGCTGTTTTTAACCCTATAGAATGGACCGATTGCATCATGGGCAAAATTTTGAAAAAAGTTGGAATAAGAAAATTTATTACCACAGCATTGAAGAGCATCCTGACATTAGTAAAATTGAAAAGTTTGATTGCGAAACGTTGTAAATGTGGAAAATGTAAGCCTGTGAAGATTGCAAATTTTGTATATTTTTGTATTACGCACGGAAAATTGATACCAACATCGAGAAAACGGTATCAATTTACAGTGCGTAATACAAAAGTGTACAAAATTCACAAACTTTGCAGGGCTATATTTTCCTGATTTTACAACATTTTACGACCAAACTTTGTAATTTTACTAATTTTAGGATGCTCCTCAATGCTGTGGTTATGAATTTTCCCACTTCAACTTTTTTCAAAATTCTGTCCATAATGCAATCGGTCCATAGCGCCCGTTTAACCTTGTTTCAAGCCAAATATCTTCCAGAATTAAAACAAGGTTAAAAGGGCGCGATTTTAGGGTTGAAAACAGCGTTTGAAAGTGTGCGACTTTTGCGGCTCTCGGTTGTCAATGGCGGCCTCAATGGATCATTCCCCAATTATACAAACTTTTACATTCGAAAACAATTTTAGCACAGTTGGAAAGAGCTTCCTAAATTTAGTGAAATTGTGAAGTTGGTTGCAAAGTATTGCAAAATATCAAAAATATAGTGATGTAAAGTTTGCGAATTTTTTCTACTTTTGTATTACGCGGGAAAAAGCGTTACCACATTCCCACCTAGTGGTAACGCTTTTCCGTTCGTAATACAAAAATATACAAAATTCGCAAAATGTGCAGGACTATATTTTCGACATTTTAGAATATTTTGCAACCAAACTTCACAATTTCACTAAATTTAGGAAGCTCTTTCCAACTGTGCTAAAATTGTTTGCGAATGTAAAAGTTTGTCTAATTGGGGAATGGTCCATTCAGTTTCAAAGATGGCGGCCAAGATATCGTTCACTGTATGTGCCTTATAAACAGTGTAACCGCATAGTTTTTGGTTTCAGCTGACAGTTGGCCTGACGTGCTTGATGACAGCAATGCTCGCAAGGACTGGGGATGGAAACCAGAATACGACTTGACAACCATGACTAAGACTATGCTGGATTTCTTAACACCCAAATATAAATAAATGCTTATCTATAACGATCTAACATCAAGTAATGGAATAATACTAACGACATAGGTTGTACGAAAGATGAACAGCGCTACCCACCGGATAGTGATTTTCTCAAACTTTCTAAACATGTTCAGTAACTGGTAAAACCCACATTAAAGTTCAGCATTTTTGTGTTAAAGTCATTTTTTATCTCTAGCGAGTTCAATATCCCTGGTGTCATTGCTTTTTATGCCTTTCTGCGGTATTTGAGAAAATCACTATCGCACAGATAGCGATATCTACTTTTCGTACGACTCTGCATGATATCTCGACCGGCATTTTTTTCACGTCCCTTTATATAGAATAACAGAGTTTTGAATGTCTTTAAAGGATAATTATATATCTTGTATTAGGGCACAATTTTATAAAATCGAAATTGTATTTGTGGATTGTTCCTCCACTGTAAAAAATAAATTGGTTGTCTTTTTTAACAAACATTTTATTGGTAAAAATGACAAAACATTTGGTTGTTTTGACCTAATAATATTGGTACAAAGAAGGAGTTTTAAATGGGTTAGTTCATCAAAGAATTTATAGAGGTTGCCAGAAAAAGAGCAGTATAAAACTGTGAACATCCTGAGACGTCTGGAAGAAAAAAAGTAACCGAAAGAGAGAAAATGAGAAAATATTTTCCTACTTGCTCTAGATACGCCATTAAACAAATTGCTGAACATTATGATAGCGAGTACTCGAATGATGGGGATAAATCGTCAAAGAAGCCAGCCATGATCAAGGAAAGAGTCACTTCTTGCAAGCACATGCATACAGAGATTGGGAGAAGGTCTAGTGAATCGTACATTGCACTTTCTAATACATCTTGTTTGGCGGTGAGAGGATTTTTTGGCACCCACTTGCAGAAATAATTTCATCGACTTTGCAGACCCAGAAAATAAAATCTTTCATGCAGTCCTGTAGAGCAATATATTGTGGTATGTTATGTGGGTTTATAAATCTTCGGCCAACCTACTTGTGTTGATAATGACGCCGTAATGAAGCTAGAAATTTAGGCATTTAACGTTAAGCCCTTAGGTCCTTTCAGCGCATTTATTATGCTCATTGATTGCATAGGGTATATGTTTATATATTTTGTTGCAACCACATTAAATATGTACATACTTTTTACATGTTGGTTTGGAACCAATTTTCGAAATAATTTATCATGCATGTGTAACCATAGCGAAGACGCGCAATCACCCTTTGAGCGATTTTATTTTCACAGGATGCTTCCATTTGCATTGCCAAACCGATCTGATCTGACCACGCGAAGAAACTTCCACAATTCTACCCGAAATAGGTTACAGTTCCTTCCAATGGGACCGGCGCATGTAAACATTGTCCGAATTTCGCATCTTTTGAACTCGTTTTGAATCGAAACACCTTTGTACATTTATTTACAAGTAAAACGAACCAAAACAGTGTCAGATATTCAGTTTGTAAAGGTATTTCCGCAAATATAGCAGTTCAAAATGCAAACGAAGTGTTTGTTTACATTAAAGACTGTACACCCTTTTAAATTTGGTACTAATGTTTAGTTACAAGGCGTCCCAAGACGCTCTTCGAGAAAAGCCTGCTCAGGAACCACTTGTGGTTCCTCGAAGCTGCTGCCGAACCGAAATTGTTTGATTTGCACTATCATTGAAAACCCATCGCTCAAAAGGTGAGTGCGTGTTAATTTCCACACAGTAAGAGTTTCTGACGCCATACCTTATGAGTTTCAAATACCTTTTACTATTTGTAAATGTCAACGCTTTATGTAACAGCAAGGTCATCGTTTGGCTCCTAAATGCAAAGTACACGTTGGAAAAAAAATCTTTGTATGAATCCACCCCAGTATTTTTAGAGCTTCGCCCATTGAACTGCCATTAACTCGATAGAGAATTTCAGTTAATGGGTAAAGCCAAGTTAGTATTGCTGAGTTTTGAGACGAAATCGGACCGTATGTCAAATTGGAACGATTAAAAAGTTACATTAAATATAAAAAATTAAAGACCAGACAAAAAAGAAATGCCTAAAAAATACGAAAACAACTGCAATTTTGCAAAATACGGCAAATTTTCTTTCAAAATTTAAGTTGTTTTTCTTTCGCCTGAAGTCTCAAAATTTTTAACATCGAATACAACTTTTTAATAGCTTTCATTTGATTTACGATCCAATTTTTGACGTCAAGTATTTCAACTCAATCTCAGAAAAACTTACTCAAATTGACTTCGATTTCCCCCCTGACCTATCGTTCCAGTTTACTTTATATAGTTCAATGGACATAACGGGCTAACCAACCGCTCGCCCCACCCGTACTTCTCTGAATAACCAATATCATTATTAACCAATGACAGGCATTTGCTAACAGTGGTAGTAAGTGCAGAGAAATGCATACTTCGCTGAGGACGAACCTGATTGAGTTTCTTGAATTCAGCAACTTGTGCCAGAATATATTCCAAGATGTGTTTGGCGTCTCTGGCATCGGCTGGTAATTTGTTAGTCACACCCAGTACCTCGCCACATTCACGAACGTAATACTCCATATCATCCTCGGAACCTACAACGCATTACATCAGGAATAGCTTTACTGGAGAGGTGGACAAGGAGAGGGGGACCTCTTCCTTAAGTAGAAGTTGGGGTGTCATAAGCACACGAAGTATCGAACCTAGTTTCCAGACGTTGTTTTGGATCTCAATTTTCGCAGAAAATTTCACAGAAACTTTTGAGGTCTCATACAAATGCATAATCAATTTCGTTATCTTGGTAATTGGGTCAAAATTTTTTTTATACAATTTGATACGAAACTGATAAATCAATCTCACTCATTTATTCTAGGAATTTTTAAGTCCTTATCCCAGATTGCCAAAAAGAAAAATGCTTTTTCCTCTTCATCTGCCACACAAGACGTAAAAAAAACAAAGTCAGACAGCTCAGTTCAGTTCAGAAGCATCCTTAGGGACATAACAAAACTAGGTTCATACTAATTTGAAATTGGAGATGACTCGCCACCAATCACAGTTAGCTCGATAGCTCAATTGGTAGAGCGGCAGTCTAGAAGCCCGAAATGCTGAGAGAGTTCTTTATGTTATAGCTCACACTCATCAAAGGGTAGAACTTACATTTGTTGGTGACTTGCGCAATTCTAACTTTCTCGGAAGAGAAATGGTCATCCAGATCAAACAGTTCCAGCGCAGGTCCGGGAAGTTCACGAAATGTGGGAGGAAAAACCTAGATTTTGATGAAGCAAATTCAGGACGGTGCAACATGAACCGATAAAATATTGCAGGGGTCGTTGCTAAGTCACCCCACCCACCACTAAACCTAGAATAAAAGTTAGAGAAGTGGTTCCTAACCCCTGCCCCCCAACACCGTTATCATAAAATTTGGAGTAACACTTCCTGGGCCACTCACCCATAATGAAGCGTTTGACATAAGTTGAGGGGTAGTTCCCACGTCCCCCTCCTCCCCCCACAAACACACACTATTAAACACTTAAATCTCTGATAAAAAAAGCACCCTTACCGCCGGTTGTAGTGGAGGAAGTGGAGTTTCAAATTGTGGAGGAATAAGTTGTAACGGTTCATGTTTTACATGCATTTCATCATAACTTCTAAAATTTAACAGAAAACATGATATGTTAGTCCCATGAACGGACGAGAGTTCTTGGTATAGTTTCCAACCTCGCTCGCGTTTCAACGCTAGCAACTCCTCTCCACGAATTAGAATTTTATTATCTTTTCCACAAAGGAGCTTTTCAAAGATAATTAAAAAAGAGGTACAATAATTTACTATGTTACCTAGTTACTGTGTTATCTACATGCACATTACTATCATGGTGTTGAAATTTAAGTATCTAAAAAGTCACTGAGAAGTTTATTTCGAAGGCTTCTCCTAAAACTTGCAACATTAATTTTGGACAAAGTTTGACACCAAAGAGTTCCACAAGCTTACAATTCTATACTAAAAATGCCCTTTGACCAGTGGCACATTTAAATAGTGGAATATTCAATTTGTGTGAATTCTGTGAATGAGAGTTGAGAAAACTCTCGTGACACCATCGCCCTTTACAGCGCGTTTACTATAAGTGGAGGGGGGGGGGGGCGTTTAGGCAACGCTAACCAATCACAACGAAGAATGAAAACAGAAAAATCACAGAAAATGGCACGTTAACCAATCAGCGTAGCGGAAAAACAATGTCAATTTCAAAGAAAGCAGATATACTAGTAATAAGCGTAAATTTTGAGAAGGTGAACAAATTACATCGTAAACCGTAATAACCATACATATCAATATCACAGCCTGTATTCAGCCTTTACACAGCATGCTTCCATATCCAAACCTCGCTATCGACATTATAGAGCTTAAGCTCCGCGCTCCCGGGCAACGGCAGGCCATTCTTGGCAGAATTTTTGTTCAATTTGTACATTTCAGATTTTTGTCTTTCTAATTCATAACTTTGGTTGTACAATGAAGTTTTGAAACGTCGAAATTTATAATTGCTCTATGCCTTTTGGTAACTGTTTTTCTTTGCCTGGCGTTTGCCGCTTCGTGTTTGAACGCGAAGCTCTAATAACGGTGGACTATACGCGAGTATTGTCTTAAGTGGGCCCACTTTCTGTAACTCTTATGAACTAAATGCAACTCTTTTTCTCGTTTGATGAACTCTCATGTAAACTCTCTCTCTCTTGCCAACTCTCGCTAACATTTCCTCTTGTTCTATTAACAAATTTAAACAGGGATGTGTAACTATATAGTCTTACCTGAGCACTTCAGGGACAATTGCTGTATCGAGTTTGAAGAGATCTTTATCAAACATTTTCGCAAAATCATTTGGTATCTAAAGAACAACGAAGAGAAATGTCATATACATATATACTCTTGAAATCAGATCTATGTAAGGCTTATGTAGATTTAAATTAAGTAAAAAATGCGTCCAGAGTCCGTCCACAGTAAATTAAGAAAAAAGAACAAGAAAAATCAGAGGGGAAATCTAGCACACTCTCTCAACTATATCTCCAGTGACCGAAACTTAGTTTTTTCATCAAGGACGGAGCATTTGGTAATGTGGGCAAAACTTCATATGATTTCAATGCAGTATGTTATGGTCCTGAATGAACGCAGATACCACAAAGAAAGCTAATGGAAAATGAAATAGGTGAGACCATGGAGACTGCAAACCACTAAAATGTGTTCTTTGAGCTCTATGCAAACTAAGTTTTTTCATCCACAAAGACTGATTCGATCATTTGTGGTTAGGTTCAAGCGATTTCACGACAGTTTGCAAACTTTCAAAAATTCAGGCACATATAAAAAAGCGGACAAAGATATAACCACAGGTCAACTGCAGCGACCTATGTCAACTATATCTATTCTTCACCGGCCCAAACTTAGTTTTTTTCATCAAGAAGAATGTATTCGGCGACGCATGCGCCTAGCAGTCTCCCTTCGATTGTTTTACCTGATTCTTACTGGTCTTAAAGTAAACAAAATATTTTTGAAATTATTTTTGATAAAATAGAACAGAATGTGAACAGTAACATGGCCCCGTGATATCATAGCATGCCAGTAATCCTTAAAACAATATTCGATGGTTTACCTCTTCACCTTCTTGCAGGCAGACTTTGAGTCGCTCCGCCAACTTCGATGTGTCAGGTATGAAATGATAGTCTGAAATCTAGACGTAGTAAGAGATGGTGTTTCAGTCCAGCTAACAAAATAGTGATTGAAGTACTACTCTACCTCTTCTAATATAATATTCTTGTCGTGTAGCAAACGACAAAAACAAGGCGTTTAAAACGGTTGCAATCTTCAATTGAGTTCTGTTCTTACCAAAGCATTCAGCGCAGTTAAAATAAAGTTGCCAGAGTTAAATTCGTCACGGGCGGAAATTATTTTTCAGTTATAAACCCGATAAAAATGGCTGAAAACCACTTCAAAACACAAGAAAAACTACGCATTAAGGCCTATCTACACGATACGATTTGTTGCATACAATTTTTACTCTGGCGTATGGAAACGAGCGCTGATGACAGATTTTTACTCGTTCGCTGATGGCGAAATTTGAAATCTAACGTTTTTTACGCGTGTTTACTCGATCACATATACCAGAGTAAGAATCGTATGCGACAAATCGTATCGTGTAGATAGACCTTCACAATGTTAGTCGCATAGAATGATCAGGACTTGCTCTTGTCATTTCAAGCAATAATCCCTGTCTCAACTACTTTTAGGGGGGGGGGGCACTTCAGAACCTCTGCGGTTCACCAAAACTCTATCTTCTCTCCATCCAAAAAAAAACGGACCCAAGGAAAAACCCTGAAAAAAACCCAGGATTGGTATAAATGTAAAGTATAACAAACCTCGGGGTCTTCTGCATCAATGCTGTTCAATCTGATGTCATTTGTTGTCAGCCATTGGAAGATCACATCCTAGTATGAAATGAAATCAATGTTTGTGATGCAAATCACGTGCGACACAAACCAGTACATGGTCACAGAGAATACAGAGGTTCAACTTCTCATAGCTTAGCCAGTGCGCTAATAAAAGCCCTTGTCCCCCCTGGCCTTTTTTTATATCCACGATGACTATTTTCCGGGGGGGGGGGGGAGAATGCCTTTTTTAGCGCACTGGCTCAGCAAGGGGTGTGGATATTGAACCCCTGTTGCTCTCTGACATGGTTAACCAGTAATTGTGAAACTCAATGGCAACGGCAACAAAAATTTTTTGTTCATTCGAGAGAGTTTTTTAAAAATAGCTAATAAGGCCTGTTGCAGCTTTTTCATATCTTGTTTGATTCTTGAGATACTTTAGCTGAAACATACGAGCTGTCTGCCATCTTAGACCAGCACTCTCACAACTAATATCCATACCCATATTTCTACAACAACAACAGGCAACAATAAACTTTTGAAAAGAATGCATCCTCATTATGACTAGTGCCAGCCCCATAGAAACAGCATAAATCTGAGGAAATTTTCTCAGATTGTCAAAGCCCTGTCTTAGACGTTCAAGGATATGCATGCGACCGTTACAATGGACCATTCCCCTTTTAGACAAACTTTTCAATTAGGACTATTTTTAAGCACAGCTGGAAAGAGCATCCTAAATTTAGTAAAATGGTGAAATGTTGTTGCAAACTATTGTAAAATGGGGAAAAATATAGCCCTGTAAAGTTTGCGAATTTTGAATACTTTTGTATTATGCGCGGAAAAGTGTAATCAGATTTGGAAATGTGATTACACTTTTCCACGCATAACACAGAAGTATACAAAATTTGCAAACTTCACTGGTCTTTATTTTCCACATTTTACAATATTTTGAAATCAAACATCACCCTTTTACTAAATTTAGGATGCTCTTTTCAGCTGTGCTAATGAATATTCCTAATTCAAAAGTTTGTCCAAAAAGGGAATAGTCTATTGTGATCGCGATATACATTTTTTTCGACAAGCAGTGATGAGAACAAACCAGTTTTCACTTGCTATTTGATATCACGGAGTGGGTAAAACCATTTTGGCCAACTATTGTTTGTTGCTTACTTTATTACGAGTAAATGTTCCAGGCTTATCCAGCTTGTTACGTTATCTGATGTGTTCAGGAATTTATCCAAGATGGCAGACAGCTCGCATATGCATGTTTGAGTCTAAATATCTCATGAATCAAGCAAGATATAAAAAGCTGCGAAAGGCTTTGTTAGTTATTTCAAAATAATATTCTTTTACTACAATTCCACTTGCTAATTGCGTTCGACGAAGGAGAACGCTTCCCAGTCGTGACGTCACGGCTGCATGCTGTGGCCTTTTGAGATTTTTTGGATGCGGCATTTGCCTCGTTCTCGCGTTTAGCAAAACGAATCGCGCCTGCGATGACCGTACTGCGAAAGAAGTCATGTTATCCACTATAAAATGTCCAAATTATTACGTTATTGTTTGTTTCTACTTTTGGCCTGGTTATTTGCATAAACTTTACTGTAACAGAATATTTCAACGGTAAGTCAAGTTCAGCTTATACATAGTTTGGGCGGTGTACGTGTGTTTAACTTCCGTGTGATTGGTGCGATTAAATTGGTGTAAATTTTGCACAGCTGTGAAGTATATGCTTTCCGATTTATAGCGCCCCGGTGAAAAACAATTCTCTTAACAATTGAACACACACTTCGTACGCAATTTGCTAATCTCTGATTACTTCTAGTATTAAAAGTAATATCCTTCCCTTTTCAGAACACACCCCCCTAGTCTTTGTCGGGCAATGTTGTTAATCCACTTAAAATACTTATCGACTGTACGACATAAAACACGCAACAAGTCTGCTACCATCTTGCAACGGAGTAGTCTGTCAAAACTTGTTATCCACAAACGTGCTGCAAATTGTTTCAACAAGTTGTAGCAAGTCTGCAAATGACAAGTTGCAACGAGCCTGATTTTTGCAACTTGATGAGATTGACAAGTTTGTTGCAACTTGTTTCTGTTTTATGATTAGCATGGGGAGGACAATCGTTTTGCAACTGGTTGTATACTGAAGTCAAATTACTACAATGGCACCCAGTCTTTCCATGTGGAGGAAAACACAGCCAAGGAAAATGCATGAAAATGCCCGAAAAAAACCCGGTCAAACACTTGGTAAGACACTTTATCCGTTATTTCAGAGAAGGCATACCTGGAGGCAAACGTTTCTGCCTCGTTCTTAAAACATCAGTCGAACTCACAAAATGAAAAACAACAACTTTTAATTTTACCATGAAGAATTTCGTTTTCAAACGCAAAGCTTAAAAATTCCATTCATTTTGAAAATAGTTATTACACTAATTTTAGTAAAATATCAGAGCCCCTTTAAAGAGATTAGTTCGAAAGGCTTCCCCCCCCTGCAAAATATATAAACAATGCGACCGAAAATATTTAAGCATGTTTTATATGCCAATAACGTTTTTACCACACTTTGAGAGCAAAGAAAAGGGGATGCCCTCCAACTGACATCTCTAGGGGGCAAATCCACCCTGTTCATTGTTCTCAAAATCTACACATCGGGTATACCACTATGTATATTAATATAATAATATCATAGTCACCTCGAAATCCTTTGTTTTACTAGTGACGATTAACAACTAAATAACCCGATGAACATACACCAGGAAGGATTAGTAACTAATCGTACCTAATATTTATGCATTAGGTACGATTACTAGCTAATCGTACCTAATGTTTATGTTAAGTGCCATTTCAGCTAAAGTTAAATTCCCTAAAAGCGTTCCTATTGTTTCGGGGACAATAATATTACAAAGTAATAACATGGCTTTGCAGTTGCTTAGTGATTAAATGTCCCTCAAGCCTCGGGAGGTCTAGTAAACCTACCTCGGCTTTCGGGTACATTTAATCACTAAGCAACCTCAAAGCCATGTTATTACTTATAATAATTCGTGTAATTTTCTAAGATAATAATTATGCCATTGCATTACATTACATTACCCCTCTAGATATTCCGCACCCTAAGCCGTATACACTAAGCCTTTGAAATGTCAATGTCAGTTCTGGATCAAGTTCAAACCGAGCCGATCAGTTTCAACTCGTTAATAAAGTAAGATTGAATGGAACATATGCGTTTTGAATTCAGAATATTTATGAGATGAGATTGTAAAATGGGTTAAAATGTCTGCAAACCGCAACGTGCACAAACTGGCCAAATTAGAAAGCAAATACATTTTCCTATTTAACTGTTAAGATATAACTTTTCCAATATTTTCTAAAAACTCTTGATAACGAGACTGATGGCGGACATCTTGGAGTGGCCTCATATTAGTAATTCACAGACAAACTTGAGATATAGAAAGGTCATTACATTTCATTCAGAGAACATTTATTAGCACCGATAACCTCAAACTGCCAGAATATCTTATACTACGTCAAAAACACCTTTGTAGATTTGTGGTAGTCATTCGAACATTTGCTTCCCTTACGCATGCCGGAAGCTCTGTCCAGTTCTAGCTTTCAGATCAGTGGTACAGCCAAGGAAAACTTCAGCTAATCCGCGACGATCGGCCGCCACCCGGAGATAACTTTCATTAATTTCACCACATGGAATGGCGACACTTCTAAAGACATCAACTCTTCTTTGTCTAACTCCATCAGGATTTCACCATCGATCTGTTCACTTCTGAACGTATTCACATAACATGCCATATTGAGAGTCCTTAGAAGCCGTTCAACTCCTTCGACACTCAGAGAAGCAAGATCGGCCGGAATGCGACCTTGATCCTTAGAAACAGACGAAACGGGGAGAGTTCTTGAAGGTTCTTCAATGGCGGATTCCCGCTTGATTATTTCCGCATCTTCTTTCGAACTTTCTGCAGGCAGATCCTGTGAAGTGGACTTTGTTTCAGAGCTTTCAAGATCATCTTTCATTTCAATTGTTTCATTCTTTGTTTCACCATTACACGTTCCATCAGGCTGTTTCAGTTTAAGCGATGATTCATTCAACGGCACCGGAATATTTAGCAAGACTTTGTCAGCCGGTCTAAGCGTGGCCATTTCAATGACTTCACTGCTATCAACCCCTTCCGCACGTTGAACGGAAATTTCGCTTTCAGATTCTTTGTGTCGCGGAGAACCTCTTGTCATGACACAGTACCCGTCTTCGGATGCCGCGGGTGACGTCATGTCTACGTAATAGTCGTCAGCTGCGTGTGCTTCGTGTTCCCCAGTACTCGAATCTTTCTTTTCTGCATTAAGCTCGGTGATGTCACAGGCTCGAACGTTTTGGGCTTTTCTTGTGGTTTTTTCGAATTCTTCTGCGGCTCTCGCATGCGTGGAACTCTCGAACGCTTCTTCTTGCACAGTTTTTCTTCCGGTACAGGGCAAATACCCGGCAGCAATATCACAGTAATCTCCTCGTAGAAATTCGTGAGGGTCGGTGTATATTTCCTCGTCAACTTTTGGCGCCAAAACAGTTTGCAGTCGAGAACCTTCGAGCTCCTCTTCCCGTAGAGTTTTTCTTCCGACACGGGGCAAAGACCCGGAAATGAAATCCCCGGCATCTTCAATATCACAGTAATCTAGTTGAAGTTCGTCAATCTCGGTATAAATATGCCCGTCAACACTTGGCGCCAAAACTGTTCGCAGTATTCCGCTTGTACTTTCACAGGCCTGGTCCAAATATTGACATTTCTCTACACTATCCAGCATACTTAAATCGTATTTGTCCAGAAAGGTTTCGTTGAGTTCCTTGACAAAATCAAAATATTGGTTATCGCTCTTCAGCAAGCCCTCGGGCACTGAAACATTGACCCGAATATCTGTTGGTATTTCCAAGCACTCCACAGATTCAGTTAACTCCAACGAAGATTCGGGATCTATATTTGTTGCTACGATCTCTGATTGCTGCTCCGCGAAATTAAGTAGTGTTACCTTTCCCAAATTTGAGACGAATCTCTCGGCGTCGCTTTTGACTCGTGTGTTCACATTCGGGCCAGGTAAAAATCGCACCTAACAAAATCATTTTAACCAAATTACATTGCATTCTAAGGTTGACAAATCATGATATTGTCATTGATATTCATTTTGTCGCACTTAACCCGATGTTAGATCATTCCTGAAAGGTATTAGTAACACTGGATCAATAAGAGATGATCCTTACTGGACCTCCAGGAAGAACAATTTAGAACTAATAGAGCTATCCAGTATAAATAAAGTTAGTTTAGTTCAGGTTTCCGCCTGTAGTAACACTTGATCAATGAGAGATGATGCTTCCTGGACCTCTAGGAAGAACAGTTTAGAACTAATGGAACTATCCAGTATAAATAAAGTTAGTTAATTTAGGTTTATCCTCCTGTGGTAACACTGGATCAATAAGAGATGATCCTTACTGGATCTCTAGGAAGAACAATTTAGAACTGATAAGGCTATCCAGTATAAATAAAGTTAGTTTAGTTTAGGTTTATCCTCTTGTAATAACACTAGATAAAAAAAGATGATTCTTACAAGATCTGTAGGAAGAACAGTTTGGAACTGATAGAGCTACCTACAGTTTAAGCCCTGTTTTAGACGTCGCAATTCCGTCGAATTTAATCCCCCGCATTTAATATAAAAATTTCAATTTGACGTGAAATTGACATCTAAATGGATGCGAGATAATATTTTGAACCGGAATTATAGTTTTAGGCCTCGCTTTTGCTGTACCAACACTGGATGAATAATTGTGAAACTCATTAACAATTCATGATAACACAAAAGAAATCATGAGGGCGTATACTGCGGTACAGAATTCTGTTGATTTTTACAAAATTTAACTTTGATTTTCTGGCCTTATATAAGATACATATTCTAAAAATAACTTCGCAGAGATCTATAAAATTGGAGAGTTTCAGAAGCTACCTACAACATTCGCGTCCATTTTGTATTAGAAACGCAAGCTCTTGGCTTCGCTTCGAGTTTGTATAGAACACGGTCGCTGTTGTAAATAGTTCGTAACGACCTTAACTATCATAACTGACCCTAAACTCGTTAGAACAGTTATTATCATAATTATAGGGTTATCATGCTCAGATTGGGTGACCGTTTTTTTCTAAGAAATCGAATAAGAGTTCTTAGAAATTTCCGTAGCAAATACGAAAGCTTGTTATAAATACTTGCTCACAAGCTGTATTACCAAGGGGAACATCCACTGAAGAATAATCTCTAATTTATCATGTGTGTTACTGCAGTAGGAAACCTTAACTAAACTGACTTTATACACACCAGATGGCCCAATCATTTTGCATTCATGAGAATACAACATTAAACGTTCGCACCAATAATCTTATGGGATTACAAGTGCGGATCGGCTTAAACGGCATAGTTCGGGAACCAATATCAATAAAGTTTTAGCTTACTTAGGATTACCTTGGCTGGCAAACCAAACAAATCGATGGCTTCTTTCAAAGTATACTCACGGAAGTTCAACAAAGGTTCGAACACAACGCGACTATTCGAGAGCAAGGGAAGGTCAACATTCACGAATTTCACCGAGGAGTCTCTGCGATCAATCCGTTCAATCTTCAAAATCGATCCCGGCTTTAAGGAAGCACTTTCCTCTTCAAAATCGTTCCCCAACACCCGGAAGTATTTAATATCGGGATATACCCGCAGCACTTCGGAAATATACATTGTATTAAATCTGTACTGAGCTGGTAAAGGGCATAGCAGTAGCTTTTCTTTGCAGCCTAATGGTATCGCAATAGGCCTTCCAGAGGAGTCCTCTCCGGTTACATTTTGTTTGCGACGCAGCGCGTGAAACATAAAGACTTCGCCATCTTTAAGAGCGAAACCATTTGATGAAGGTTCTCGTATGGACACCACATTAGGAACGCCGAAATTTTCGAGAAATTCATTCAGTGTATACGATGTTTCGTTCCATGTTAGAAATTTATTTGATTTCGTTGTCGCCATAGTATTCGAGTATAACCCACAACGGAATAAGTAAACACAAGGAACCTCAGTCGATAAATACGGGAAAAGGCTCGACTCTTTAGCGAATACTTCGAAAAATAGATGTTTGAAACAAATTCTTTCTTCGATGTTATTTCCAATTTGGCAAGAAGGTTTCAGTTGTTTATCGACAAGATTACATGAAATCTGTTATGCTGGGTCACTACCAGTCTCGAGTCTGATTAAATTCCGAGTTCTGCGGCTGATGAAATATTCTCAATGTCTACAAGGGCTGGATTCTTGCTGTGCATGACTAATTGAATGTGCTAGTTCAGGCGTGTAATTCAAGCCAATATAGTCGATTACAATGTAAACGTGTCACACTAGCCTTCTTGAACAAAAGACTTTAATAGTGTTGTCATTGTCGGAATTATCGAAATAGCCTCGCTCAAAACGTGGAACTTTGTTTCTATCGTTTCAGGTGATGAAAAATCGTATGCTTTTGTGTGCTTCACAATATTAGCCAGTAACGAATAAATTACTGAGCTATATATACTTTACTTAAATAAAAAATCCGTATTTACTTGTAAGGAAGTAGTATTTTTTATGAGCTACTTTTTATTTGTAACGAAATACGTTTCTTGGTTAATATTATTTTACTTTTCACTTCGTACACTTTTCTCAAAACGAGGTCAGCAGTGAGCAGACTAGTAATAATGAGCTTGACTCAGCCAGGCTATGGCTAAGGTCTACTACAACCCAAAAATTGTTGTATTCAATTATATTGCAGTAGTACATTCACTTCAGCATATTTTTCTAGTTCTTTTTTGTTACTCAAGCAACATTTTGTAAAATTTTCAGTTAGTACTTTGACTTCTAGTTAAGTAAAAAGTGAGGTTTTACTTTTTGCTTTTACTAAATTTGAGTACTTTGCTGAAGACTGATGCTTGTTATATTCCCGACAAAAGACATCCCCCCCCAACCTCGAATTCCGGTGTATATGTAACTTTAGATAGTGAAAGAATCTAATATACTTCCGTGTGCTTGCTGCACTGCCGACATTGACAACGCTAGTTCTATTTATATACACCCTCACATGATAGTTGTAGCGAAGAGGCTGCAATTATAGGCTTGTCATCAAATAAATCATTCACGGCTATCAAGTGTCAGTTTTTATTGAAAGCACATTTATACACAATTACACATTTGTCCACATGATGTTTTGCTAATTGTACGTTTAGAATATTACGTACTTAACTACCGTTTGGGAGTACGTATTTTAGACAAAAAATTTTTTATATAATCTAGGATTCCTGCCCAACTCGCAACGCGTGTCTGGGCTGCAGTTACATGCAGAAACTGTACCAGGAATGAAAGCGATCACAATTCACGCGTGCTGGCATTGTCGCTTATCAAGCGCTTACTGTAACAAAACAGACGCGAGCTCGCGACAAAACATTCGCCATAAGATGGCTGCTTATCCATAATCAATAAGGTTCGGTGTGGTAAAAAATTCGACACAAAAATTCTCGAACGCGCACGGAAAAACAGTGTGGCATTTAACAGCAATGGATCTTGCTTGGGACGTGTGCAAAACCTATTCATTTCAGTTTTATCTAATTTATGTCAGGGAATTCAAGACATCACAGCATGTAATAGACCTTTAACCTTTTAGACGAAATTTTGAAAAAAATTGAAACAGATAAAAATATTACCATATTGTAAAAGAGCATCCTAAACTTAGTAAAATTGCAAAGTTTGGTCGTGAATTGTTCTAAAATATGGAAAATATAGCCTTGCGAATTTGGCAAATTTTATATACATTTGTATTACGGGTGGAAAATAATACCCTGGTTTACATCCACGCGAGGCGTACACGTGGTTGATCTATACGCTTTCTGAATCAGTACGGCGACGTGGCTAAATATAGCTGAATTCAAATGCAGTTCCGCAACAACAAAAAATTGCGTCAACGTCCCAAAGTACATGTTTTTCTCCGACCACGCCCACGCAAATATGAGACGACACCCACAAACATTTTTGGACGGTCAGATTTGGAATCCTGACTAGCACTCTGTTCCAGTGGAGTCCAACGCACTAACCTGGACTTTGCTGTTCTCCTCCTTGTCAAAGTATTGATCACTGAACATGTGGACAGATCCAATCACAACTAACTTGCCTTGATCACGCTAGAGCAATACAAATCAAATAATCACCGCATACGTCCCGCTAGACCACCCCTCCCCCTACATGTACTATATCATAAACTCCCTACCAAACCAGTTTGATGTTAAAACTAAAATCCGTTACGATCATTCACATAGATATAACTGAAATACGAACATTATTTCATAAAAGGGCAATTCTCATGATATCAAGGGAATTGTCTATTGATCTTTGGATATTAGACCCCACACTCCTAGCTTTATGAAGTATACTACCATGATACCGCCAGCTCAGATTTCGACTTGGATCCCCCCCCCCCGTCCAGGGTTGAACATCTCAAATGTCTTTATAAACTCCGGCACATATAACCACACAATGTTTCGGCCCGGTTAGATCATATATCGTAAGCTAACTATCCTTCAAACTGGATTTTTTACCTTGGAAGCATGGAATGCACATACAGGTCTGTTAACGGGCAAAGAAACGGTACCGCTGGATAAAACTGGTACAGCCGGTTTGACGACATTCAACGTCGCACCAAATGGATAAACAAAGTTCAGAGATCTAAAGACAAAAATGTACCAATCAAACTGCGCGACGAAGTTCCGAATGTTGCAGTGAAAAGTTAGCTGAAAAAATCATAGTTAATAGAACAGATAGTTTAGAAACTCGTTAGATTTACAATGCAAGTCATTATCTATGTTTTTGTCCTGGTTTATGCAGAAATAAGTTCCTTCATCCTCACGCGCGTATTGTGTTCTCGCTTAACTAACCAATACCAACGTATAAGGAAAGTTAACCATCCACGACATGAACAATTGGGCAATTCAAGAACTACTATTGGTGGATTTGGCAAAAACTCAATACACACGTGACGATGAAGTACTATATTTTTACATAAAGTTTGACCAACATAGATACATTCTTATATATTCTTATTTTTAATAAAGTTCCAAACCATCTCTCTAATTGTTACGAGACCTAGCCAGTATTTTAATCAAATACAAAAGAATAGTAATTCCGAACAACATTTTGATTGTTTTAATGAATCGACGTTTCGACTAAACTTTAGTCGCCATCAGGATAAAAAACAATCAAAATGTTGTTCCGAGTTACCATTCTTTTGTATCTTATCTCTCTAATAACTAAGCTGAAATCTAAGTTTCGTTTACATGGTGAATACAAAATACTTGTTAAGCTTTGTGGAAACACCACGTAAAGATGAAATAATAAATGATGATTTATGATAAATGATGATTTATGCAATAATAAATTTACGTGGTGTTTCCACAAAGCTTAACAAGTATATAAGCTGAAATCTATTGTAATTCTATTACCAGTACTTTAGAAGTAGCTGAATTCAATACGCGTTAATCAGAAGACTTATTAATTTGTACGAAGCATTAAATAAAATGCATCATTAATTTTCTATTAGAAGGTTCTAAGTGAAAACAGAAAGCATCTATAATCTACGTACAGTGCCGCTGTAGAAACCTCGCTGTCCATATCGCCCGGAACTTGCTTGCCTGCAGCATGATTTATTTCCCTAGAAAGACAATATGGTGAATTAAGTGAATAACCAACAGTTAAATGAACTTTGTTTGGGGTCGGCTGTAGATTGACAGAAAGCTATAAAAAGCAATGACACCAGGGATGTTGAACTTGTGAGATATAAAGTGACTTTGACACGAAAACGCTGAACTTTAATATGGGTTTTACCAGTTACTGAACATGTTTAGAAAGTTTGAGAAAGTCACTATTCGGTGGATAGCGCGTTATTCACCTTTCGTACAACCGACCCCTGAGCTTTGACGAGTTGGTGTTTCTATGATACTGTACCTATTTAGCACTCCGTTCGAAACATAAACTTCCTTCGGGTGGAAGTATTTATAATAGGATGTCCTGACGACAGCATCTGGGGAAAACAAAAAATTCTTGTAATACCAGTGCAAAATTTCCTGTAAACAAACAGACCACGAATACTCACCATTGTTAACCATGATTCCAAAATCTTCGAGCAAAAAGTTAATGTTTGTACCAAATCGTGTCTCCCCACCTTCGCCGAGTAGGACCAGTAGGTTGCCTCCTTTCTCCAGATAACTTTTTATCGCTTCAAACTACAAATCCATGTTACATCAAATCATGTATTTGCAAAGTGATATCTGTTGTTTTGCACGGTGACATAACTAGTTAAGATTTGTGGAAACAGCAATGATGTACTGGATCTACATTTATTAATGTGTACAGATCTCAATGTTTAGAAATTTTATTTCTCTATCATAAAATGTTTTATAATTATAGTGAATGCTTGAGCTTCATTTTAGGTCGTCACACAGCTCTATAGCACTGCTCTGTGTATTTCAAAAAAAGTTGCTTGCCTAACTCCATTTGAATTCAATAACACCTTATCTATGACTACAAATGTTCTCTGGACATAGGAACATCAGGAGAATAAAACTTTTTCAGTCATGAAGAGAACCAGTAGAGTTATGCAATGACCTAAACTAAGCTTTACACATGCGCTATAAAATATTCTACAGCAAAGAAATACTAAGTGCCATGATCTAGACTACTGAGCCACTTTAATTGCAAAACTTGAACACAGCCAGAAACACCACAGACCTGATTTTACAAGCTTTTTGCAGCTGAAGGTTTTCATCAACTTGCATCTAGCTAGTTTGCTTCAATCAAGCTGCATCAAGCCAAGTCCAAGTGAAAATTGGACTTGATGCAACTTGGTACCTACTGTACAAGTTATTAAATGACTTACATCAAGCTCAAGTATAAAAAGTCTTGACAATCAACTTGCATCAAGCCTGTTGACAACTGGCAGCAGGCAAGCCAAGCATAAGATGCAAATGCATCCTGGTATCGGCTTGATGACTGCAAGGTAACGAGCCTCCAGCAACTTGGCTGTGTAGCACTAATGGAAATTGTGCTTACAGATCGAAAGCTTGGCTAAAATATCAGCTGTTGTTTGTTTAACATTCACTTGATCTCACCTCACTGGCAGATATTTTTTCTCTTGGTCCAGCAAGAATGAACAACTTTGCATACATAAGTCTTTCCAATGTGATATCGTCTTTATTTCTAACATTAAAGTAAATGCATTATAAATTATTATAATATATTATAAAAATGCACATTCTCGACTAAATGTTTCAGTAAACAAGCTTCTGACTACCATAGTTATGAAACAACCTTCGACAGTTACAAGCTGTGTGTTGAATTGCTACACATACATATTGGTTTTGAATTTTCAATGTATGGCTTGTAAATAGCTCATTCTGCTTTAACCTGTTAAAGGCTACAGTTAGATCTAGATGAAAGCTTGTTTGATAAAATATTTAGTAGGAGAACGTGTATTTTCATGATGTCTCAACCTGGCACGGTTATCTCCATGTAATTGAAATTGTTGACCAGAATTAATTTATTGAACTCGTATTCACACCTGCAAACATGATAGCACCTTTTCTATCAGAAACAGAGCACTGTTCAAGCAAACCTGTTGTCAGGGCTCAAATTAGACATGGGGAAACTACTTTCAAATTTTGAGATCTCAGTTTTTAACTGAAAAAACAAAATGACATCAATCTCTAGTGGAGGTAAATTGCTCGTCCATATAATATGTTGATTTATCATTCAATAAATTACTTACACAACAACTTTCCAATTGGTCCTTAGTTTTCTTACAAGAGATTTGAAACCATTTGTAGGCGTAAACAATTCCTTTTTAGATGCATTGAAGACTATCGTATTATTCTGTCCTTGGCCATCCTCACTTGTCTGGTAAAAGAAGTTACATTAGCAATCTTTAGATTGATGTTTATGTAAAGCCAACATCAACCAGTAACTACCAAGTTTCTGCAGTCATAATTTCACTAGTCTCCAGGTACAGTAGCTCCCAAGCCAAAGAGATCTTGCATGTTGGTCATGCAATAGACCTTTCTGCCTTCTGGTAATTATGTCACAGCTAACACTGTTTTCAACTTAGGACCACCTTACATGTAGTAAATTTTAAGTTTGTTTCTCACAGGCTATGGTCATAGGCCCAGAACATCCTTCATCAACAATATTTTGATTATTAATCCACTTTATTTAAGTTGGTCTTAGTTGAAAACAGTGTTAGCTGTGACGTAATTACCGAAAAGGTCTATTGCTGAATTTTGGTGTACTTGTGACTTTGTCTCTAATGCTACTTATTCTGTTGTCTCAAAGTCAGTTAAGCAAAATTTACATTAAAAAGCGATCAAAAACATTCTTTTGCTCATTGATGTGTTTTATGAATGGTACATACAGTATGTACTTGTTCTATCAACGTGTAATTTTCACATGCACAATAATGAAGCAGTAAAAAGCTGTGACTAGCAGCATCTAAGTGCTACCCTAGTTTCTTGACCTTTTCACTTCAACCTTACTATTTTCAGGTGGCATTTTGACAAGGTTTGCACGCTGACAAATTTGATGCAAGCGGCCGGAAGTGAAATACTGTTTTTGTCCTTCTGGTGTTGTTGTATTCTTAAACTAACCTATTTACACCAAAGTTTTTGTATGACTTACGAATGCTTTATGTGATTAATTTGACAATATGATGCATATCTAGCTTCAAACTTAAGTAAGACCAAATCAGTGAATTTTGTGTGGCCTTCCCCGACGTTTTCCACCAATCTAGTCACCACACAAGAAGGCCAAACTCTTTATCATAACGTGTTGGTAAGGGCCTGTTCAAACGAAGCCAACATGTTGGTCCAACATCACGCAACATTGTTGGTCCAACATCACGCAACATTGTTGGATGCGACATGTTGGCCTCGATTGAAGACCATGTTGAAAGATGTTGGCTTGATTTTAAACTTGCTTAAAATTTCGTCCAACATCATGAAACACTGTTGGGCCAACAATGTTGCATGATGTTGGCTTCGTTTGAACAGGCCTTAAAGTATTTAACAGTTGATAATTTTCTTAATCTCAAAGAAAATGTCCATTAGGTTCTGGGATGCTTAGTATAGCAATATACAAAAAATATCAATATCAGATCCAGTATTAGCATATCGGTATGACTTTTTTACTCATACCAATATACCAAAAGTATTATTTAAAATATTATGGCAAAAACAGTGTTACTATGATAGTTCAAACTAGGCTAAACAGGACTGAACTTTTTCCTAAATCCAAGTAGATTCAAATCACTATCACATTGAATCATCACCTTGTCGTATTTGTAGACAGTGTCAATTTTTGCTTTTCAAAATTGACATTTCCTGGCTGTCCACATTAAGGATTTTTCTCTCCAGTTATAAGCTTAGCCTGAAAAGCCGGTATACCAAAAATACCAGTATAATTTCTGGTATACCGATACCAGAATTACTCATACTGAGCATGCCTACCAAGCCAGTTCGTTGTCTCATTGAGAACAGTGCCATGCAGTAAAGACAAAATTTATTTGGGAGCTCATAACACTCATAAGATAACACAATAAATCCAGCTGTGCAATTTAGAGCGCTGCCCACAGCTCAAAGGAATATTGACCTAGTTATACAAGTACAGATACATTCAACTGTGTTTTTCCGCGCGAAATACAGCGACTTTAAAATATAATAACTTCAATGCAATGCAATTTTTAATACAAATTGTTGTTATTAACAAGAAATCAACGGCAATTGAATACAAAGCAATAATGTACAACATGTTTACATGTACTTGTACATGATTTCATAAATAAAAAGCCTAAAAATCAGCAGACAATTGCAAAAAATTACAAATACATGCAAGCAAACAAGTGGATGTTTACCGCCACTTGGCAACAGACGGGCCCACATTAATCTCGAAAATAAACCCTAATGTTTGGCCTTTATGGCTAAGACTAAGTAAAGACAAAGAATTCGACATGTTTTACTAATGACAACAGTTTAAATATGAATTTGCAGCACAAAAAACGGACAAAATTAACAAAAATAAAGACACATACCTGTTCTGTGTTCATTGTTACCGGAGCCATATTTGGTAGCCTAGTCACGACTTGCTCCGATGTTAAAGCGAAGCAATGCGAGTATGGACCGATTATACAATGTTAAGGGGACTCTTGATAGTTAGTGACCTCTAATGATGGGAGCGCAATAATTGCTAAACCAGCAATATTGTATACAATTTGCCTAAAAAAACGCAGTACACTTCGAATTTTGCAAAAGAACCAAAATTTTAAGAACTTGTTAGGCTACAAAGAATCTGTCTTCCACCATATAGAGACAAACGCTGCCTCAATATGCTACAATTATAGAGTTGTTTAGACCAACTTAAAATGTTTAGGTTCATATAACCGGCATTTTACTGTACACAAGCATAAGGTATTTTCCAGCAGTAAAAACGACATCATCAACCATCCCGATTTTCCACGAGTGACCGAGTAAGGAAAATGGCTCTGGGGACGAGAATGCATCAAAAAACGGCGTACGAACAACCGACCCCAGGCAGTGAGAGATACCATGTTCCTGTGTGCTTTTGACTGCATTATCGACACTGGCAACGTTAGCTCGCGCGAGATACCATTATCCCATGCGATAAAACGATAAATTAGTTCGAAAAAAGCCTTAAAGGATAAAACTAATTCGGCCTAAATTAAGTGGGATTACATGAAGAAAACATCTGACATTAATATGGCATTTTTGTTGACATATCGAATTACTGTGGTATTAAAATTTAATAAGGTCGGAACACAACATTTCTGGAGAGTCATATTTCTAAAGTAAACGATCAAACGGCAAATCGACAATACATGTCACTGTTTTCTTGCCATTTGTTGAGAAAATGGTCATTATGTGAGATTGGAAGGTGTCAAAAATGGTAAGACAGCAAGGCTGGCTAATATATCTTAATATATCTTAATCTGTCACTCTTTAGGATATAAAATATATATAAAGATATGCATAGATATGATCTATTTGATTGCATAGTTTAGCTGACTTGGTGGATGTTGTCTGGTCTTAGCTTTAGCAGATATCATTCCACTTTGTATTGATCAAACGATGTACCAATCAAACGAGGTTTAGAGTTGATAAGAGTTGAGAAACTAAAATTTGCATGAACGTTTCTCAACCCTCGTGTTTCAGTCAAACGAGAACAACAGCTGTATGAGAGATGATGAAAGTTGAGAGGCGACACTTTGCATGAGTTTTCTCAACTGTCATGTCCTGGTCAGACGAGAAGAGTTGCATGAGATGCGGTTGGATTAGTTTGAGTTCGCTCCGGTAGCAACAGTAACACTGAATTACTCGTAAAACGAAGAATAATTTCAATGAAACTGAGTTGGGGCTTCCACAGTGGACTACAGGAGTAATAGTATCCTATTATAGTTTCCTATTATAGTTTCCTTGTTCCCAGCTTCTTCACATGACAACCTGAGTCAAGTTGTCAAGAGCTTGCTGACCTCAAACGGACACATTATAATGTTTTCCTCGTCATCATCATTGCAATTCGATAATTCATCAACAAGTTACAACCCACTAACTGTCAAAATAAAGTATCTTGCAGCAGCAACTTGAAATACAAACATTGTTCACGAACGTGCTGCAAAAGTTGTACACTACAAGATCGTTGCGAAAACGTCTTGTTAACACCTTAAGACAACTACGTGTCCAATCCGCACATCGCAACCCAATAAGAGTATTGTATCAAATAAACTATTGGGATTTTCAGTCTAAGGATCATTTTGTACGCATGAAAATACAATTCCAGTAAGCTTTTGGAATTGTTAAACGTTGTCATCAATAATCTTGTTGGGTTGCAACGTGCGACCTGTGTAGTTTAATGATTCATGTTTTGCCTGAATATCTTGTGTGCATTTGTTCATACTACTTCAGCAGATGTCCTGAATTGTTACGATAAGCTGTGATGTCTGAACTGGTACTGCACGAAGCAGCGGCCAGCGGGGACTATCATGAACTCGAGAGTCTCTTGATGATGGGCAGAATTGATGTGAACTTCAAAGACGCAGAATTCGGTGACAGAACAGCTTTGCACTGGGCGGCAGGAAGAGGTAGTTAATATCGCTTGGTAGTGATTGGAGAACAATCTGAGATTTTCGAGCAATTTGAGAACAACGGACACTGCTAATACTTGAGACACAAACTATGACAGTTTATTGTAAGTACCATCTTTTTCAGGCAGTTCAGACACAAACCACGACAGCTTATTGTAGAATACTACCTACACTGGACCACCACGTTTCAGATATCTTTTTCATGTAGTTCAGACACAGACCACGACAGTTTGTTGTAGAATACTACCTACGCTGGACCACCACGTTTGAGATATCTTTTTCAGGTAGTTCAGACACAAACCACGACAGCTTATTGTAGAATGCTACCTACACTGGACCACCACGTTTAAAATATCTTTTTCAGGTAGTTCAGACACAAACCACAACTGATAGCTTATTGTAGAATACTACCTACATTAGACCACCACGTTTGAGACATCTTTTTCAGGTAGTTCAGACACAAACCACGACAGCTTATTGTAAAATACTACCTACACGTCCAGACTACTGCGTTTGAGATATTTTTCAGGTAGTTCAGACACAGTACAAACAACGGCAGCTTATCGTAGAATACTACCTAAATTGGACCACAACGTTGAGATATTTTTTAAAATAGTTTAGAAACAAGCCACGACAGCCCATTGTCCTGTAGAATACTACCTTATGAACTACCAGAGCTACCTGAAAAAGATATCTGGAACGTGGTCGGTGGTCCAGTGCAGGTAGTATTCCACAACAAACTGTTGTAGCTTGTGTCTGAACTAACACTGAAAAAGATATCTCAAACGTGGTAGTTTAGAGTAGGCAGTAGCCAGTATTCAATAATGAGCAGTCGTTATTGGTGTCTGAAGTACCTGAAAAAGATATCCCAAACGTGGTGGTCCAGTGTAGGCAGTATTCAACAATCAGCAGTCGTTATTGGTGTCTGAACTACCTAAAAAAGATATCTCAAACGTAGTGGTCCAGTGTAGGTAGTATTCAACAATCAGCAGTCGTGGTTTGTGTTTGAACTGGTAGTATTCTACAACAAACTGTTGTGGTTTGTGTCTGAACTAACGCTGAAAAAGATATCTCAAACGTGGTGGTCTAGTGTAGGTCGTATTCAACAATCAGCAGTCGTGGCTGGTGGCTGAACTACCTGAAAAAGATATCTCAAGCGTGGTGGTCTAGTGTATTCTACAATTAGTGTATTTTACAGACTTTGTGTCTAAAACTAAAAAAGGTTCTTGTTCAGTCGTTCCAGTTTAAAATTCCAAAGATGGAGATATTGCATTCTCGATTTTCAAAAAAAAGCAAGTTCTCAATTCGTTTAGGTTAAGTTTTTCAGACACATTGACAATACAGACAAGATAAGTCAGAATTATTATACACTCGGCTATCTCAAATATGTTTAGTGGCGAAAATAAGCGATAACCCTTCATTCCTTGCGCGCTCACGTTTTACAGTTTGCGCTTTTAGAAGGACAGGCTTTATTAATGTACTAGCCACGCTACATCATCACATTTGCGCCAGACAAAACCTGTGTTTTAATAAATTGTGTAGGCAATGCAAGTTGCATCAAGTTGCTCCTGGAACACGACGCGGACTCGACCATTCGAATGACAGGGGGTTGGACACCAGCCCATTGTGCCGCTGAAGAGGGCAGGCTCAATTCCTTGCACGTGCTTCACGAACACGGAGCGGCATTATGTCTGACGGAGAACACAGGGGATACTCCGAGACGTATAGCAGAGATATACGGACACACCGAATGCGTTCAGTTTCTCAAGAGGTGGGCATCTGTTGTTGCTATACCATGGTATAACAGCTAGACAGCCAGAAACAACACATACCTAATGCAAGCTGTGTATTTCACCGGTTTGATGGCAGTTTGATCAAGTTGCATCAAGCCTGTCAAAATGTGACCACGGTGCAAATTTATATTCACAAATTAAACCTGTTGCACGTTGTTGAAACATCTTACATCAAACTTTTGAAAAAATCAATTTGACAATCAATTTACATCATGATCCGGCAGCCTGCTAACAACTTTCACAGCAGACTTGTCGTCAAACCGGAGCAAGCGATCTTGATACTGGCTTGACGACAGCAAGGTAGCAAGCTTGCAGCAGACTCGCCGAGAGCAGCTCATTGTAAAACAAATATTCGCCAATTAATTTAAATCAAAATAAATTATTGTCAATATTATTATTATTATTTCTGCATTCTGTGAAAAAATCCAGAAGTTTGATTTTCAGAGTTGATGCAACTTGATCAAGTCAACAGGCTTTGTGCAACATTGCAACAAACTTGCATCAAGACAGTAAAATCCACAACTTGCAAAAAGTCTGTGGCGTTTTCGGCTGTGTATTTCTGAATTTTCTTACGACACCCTTTCTATATATATATATATATATATATATGTGCTTTAAAATTTACAACATTTTCTCTGCAGCATCGAAGAAACAGACGAGCAAAGAAAACTGTACATCAAAGACACAATCCTCAGCCAGGGAAGAAAAATAAGTGGGGTGAAAAAACTCGAAGTTAAATAGTATTACAGAGCTTAAAGAATTACTGTCACACCATAGTATTGCGGGCTTAATTTCCTGCTGGCGGCCATTTTGTCTGGGAAATCATGAAAGTTTTTTTTATAATCCGCCTTACGACAAAGCAATCCTTCACGAATCTTTGATTATTTTACTCGATTCTCACTGCTACTTAACTAAAGCAAACGAGGTATTTTTGACATTATTTTTAGTTTTAGTTTTGACAAATAAAACAGAGTGCAAAAAATGACAAAGATCCACGATACAATAGTGTAACAATAATCCAGGAAATGGCAAATATTTTCTTTTTTAATTTTTGGCTTATCGATAAGACCCTTTGAAATAATTGTAAATAAGACCAAATAATTCGTTGACATTAAATTTTTGATGACATGTTTCATTTCTGAAATATTGAAGAATAAATGACATTAGCCATCCGCCATTTTGTTGCAGAATAACATCGATATTAATAACGTCACAAGTAGGGTATAATACTTGCTGTCAATTGGTTAAACTCCAACGAACGTACTAATTAAGCTAGATTTTAATATTGAACATATTCTTATAATTGCTTCTTAAAGAAAACAAATTCTGCTCGTATTATGACGGCTGGATTTCTTTGAATATCTAACATAGCGGATAACTGGTGTTTTCATTCATCGATATTTCACAAACAAAGCATGTTTTCAGAAATTCAGGCACTTCAAAGGTACTTATCTATAAACCAAAAATAAAAATACATCGTTATATTCCTTCTATGATTCCTTTAACTTAAGATTTAGAACGCGAATTTACGACACGCATGTCGCATTAAACAAATCTCATTTTAAAACGATGGCAACTATCATTATAATACTGTTGCCATAGTAAATAAAATGACATTATACTCGTAGCAAATTACAGTATATCAGAGGTTAGAAGAAGAATAAATTTGAACACTTCTAAAACGACGAATGTTTGTGAACATTACATGGTCTCAGAGATGAGTTTTGGCGGGAGACCTGCATTCGTAATAATGGTTTATCATAGAAACTAATGGTTTATCGCAGAAATAGACTCTAATCACTGTGGATATACTTACACTTGAGAACTGGACTTACACTTGAGAACTGGACTTTCTGGAGCAATTTTTTATAAAGAACCTTCTTACATGTTAAAAATTGTGTTTTGTATATAGATATAGAATCTTTGCACGTAAAACCTTCTTGCAGTTTAGATGTTCTAGCATGCATGTTAAAATGCGTGTTTTGTTGGCATATTCCGCTAGAAATTGAATTTAATCATAAACGACGTGTTTAGGTCGGCTCATGTGGCTTGTGCCAGCGGCATCCCTCATGAGCGCTGCGCCAACTTGCGACACCGAAAAAAAATAAAAAAAAAAATAAAAAAAACCCAGAAACGGGGCGCATTCAAAACTCCGCCTCGCCTACGGCAGGCAGAGTAAATAGCTGTATACCTATACTTTTACTAATGAACATAATCATGTGACGAGTCTATAACAAATATTGGCAATTTTTCTTCACCAAGAACTGGCAGTTTTTCAGCAAATGTATGTTTGTGACATAAAGTTCGAACAAACTCGTCACACAAAATTCGCCGATGTAAACGGGCCTTAAAATTAAAGCACGTCCGATTTGTAATTTTGGGTTGCATGTTTAAGCTTGCACAGACGAATCAGAAGAGAGCTTGTTAAATTTTCATAAGCGTCGTTCGCCACGGCATGCGTTTTCTTAGATGCAAATTCAATATATCGACAGGTACTCAGGATTGCTACTTTTTTTCGCTTTAAAACGTAGTGGGTTTAAGTTGGCTCGATTTTTTAAATTGAAACACACGTTTTTTGTTTTTGACCATAAGCCATGCTGTATGTCATCTTAGCCGTAGTTGTCGTCGTTATTGTTGGTATTTGGGCCGTGATTCAAGCGTATTACATCGGAAAATGCTTCACCGTCGGACAGCCCCAAGAAAGCAGTCACTACCAAGAGTGCCTTCTTTGAAGTTCGTTTGGATGGATAACGGATTATTTTCGATTGAAGACGTGTGTTCGGTTCTTAAATTTTCAAAGTCGTCGATATGATAACGTTTTCAAGAAATATTGAACGAGACGGTACATTAAATTGTTGAATGGAAGATGCAAAACAAGCATATATTATATTCGTCTGATTTCTCATGTAACTATATACGTAAACTAAAGAAGTGCTTGAATACCGTGAATATTGAAGAAAATACAGAGGAAATCTAGATGATTCGAGCAAGACATTCCTAACTGTTTTGGATTTTATTTCACTATACACCGCAGCGATATTACCTAATTTTTGTCGCAGCTTGCTTGCTTTACAGCCGGCTGTAAAGCGTTTTAGCGTACTATTTAAAATACTAACAGCAGGGGCCGGTTGTATAAAAAAAGTGATTAAAGTTAACTATGATTAGTAGTAACATTAACTAATCAGGACAAGGTATTTAGCACGTAATCTATATTTAACTACAAAACAGTGATTAAAAAAGTAAAAAATAAAAAAAAAAGGTGAAATTTATACAATTGGCCCCATGCAGGAGTACTTCATCAGATAAAAACGCGAGACTCAACCGAGCGTTTTACATCCGCACGAATTGACAGTATTTTAATTGGTTTCAAAAACGATCCATTTTATACTCATCTTGTATGCTTATTTATGACCAAAAATTTTTCAATATAAATGTTGTTCCAGCCGTGAAAATCAAGGTGAAAGTTTTATGTAAATTAACATAACATATAAATAATCCATTACGGTCATGATTCCTACAGTACATTTGACTTCCTTGTAGTACATTTGGGTAGCTAAACAGCTTATCGTTGTCCTGACTATAGTAAAATTCAACACTTTTTTAATTAATTAAAGGGCACGCCAGTCATTAAATTGGCTAGTCCTGCATAAAATGTGCTTGCTATTAGAAATGAACGATTCGCGAAAGAGCTAAAGTCACTTTGGAGTAAACTAGTGCTAATATATTTTACCTAACATATTGTATGTAAATAAAGCCACCTCGTCGGCTAGCAAGCGTTTGGACCGTTGCAGAAATTGTAAACAACATACTTGATATATACTCTTCATAAGTGCAAACAATAATGTATGTAAAAAATAAACAATTTTTGTAAACAATGTATATAAATATGTAAATAAATCAAGCACTGTCTTTATGGGTTCAACCAAGCAAACTCAAATCGTTTTATATGTTTTAAGCTTTGAAATTAACGCGTGCTCGATTACCAATCATGTCACCGCTTTTTGCCGAGCGCGCATGCTCTTCGAAATTCGCCATGTTGTATTCGCTCGTCGTGCATTTACCGCCCAAAATTCCTTGTCACGGGAGATTGGGACGAGCCAAGACGTCCTTCGAAATCCGCCATTTTGTGCAGAAGAATTTTTCTTACTGAGAAAGATAGTAAGTGGTAAGCATTCTATGTGCATTATTTTCATGGAGACACTCCACACAATCAAGTGTTTAGTCGATCTATTATACTTAGGACTAGTGTAATAAATGCCTACGAATTGACTTGGAAACATGAACTACCGAAGTTTAAGTCGGTGGTGCATTTGTAAATGTTCCTCAATGACATATACATTCAAACAAGCCTTGAAAGCCCGAGAAATATATTTCCATAGCATGTATTTAATATACCTTCAGTGCCTCAACGTACAATTTCTAAGAAGCGTCTGAAAAATCATGTGCGATTATCTTCCAACTGTTAGATATTAGGTGGTGTGGATGAATAATGATGTTCTATTGTCTCAACTTAATACACAACTCTATACTTTTATATCTTTCAAGTTGGCCAATACTGAGGTAGCTTTCTACAATCGTGGACAGAACTTATGGATGAAATCACAAACAATCAGAAACTCCACCGATTTTATGCCAGTTGTACACTTTACCAGCTTGATGCAATGTTGTCACCAAGTTGCATCAAGTCTGTTGTCTTCATCAGGTCGGTGAAAATCAGATTTGTCATTTGCAGAATTGCTGCACATTCTCTAATTAACCAAATTTATCAAGCTTGTTGATAAAAAAATCCCTTTGGCTTTACCAGCAGAAGAGAATTTAATAAAATATAAGAAAAAACATACTCCGAAGAAAAAAATCTTGTAAACTCAAGATATGAGCTGTTAACAACAAGACAACAGTTTTGCGGTGATATTTCGACTCTATTTCAAAGTCATTGTTTTTCTGGTTTGACAATGACTTTGAAATAGAGTCGAAATATCACCGCAAAACTGTTGTCTTGTTGTTAACAGCTCATATCTTGAGTTTTCAAGATGTTGTTCTTCGGGATATGTTTTTTCTTATATTGTTGATAAAAAATCTTGAAAATCAACTTGCATCAAGCCTGTTGACAACTTGTAGCTGACTTGTTAGCATCAAGCCGGAGCAAGCGATGGAGACAAATGTTGATATGAGGATATCAGCTCGATGTCTGCAAGGCTGTGTAATAAAAGTCAGCTTGATACTGTAGATTTTACTAACATTTCAATGTTTCATCAACAATTTTGTCCAGGATTGTAGACATGCATGTACCATATATTAGAGTGCCTTTATGTTCTTAAAGTGTTACTCAGCTTTTGGCGAAAGGTGCTTCGTAGGTATTTGACCATCCACCCTAAAAGAAAAAAAGTTCTTAAAATCTGCACATAAGTTTTGCGATTCTAAAAGAACGTTAACGCAATCAGTGAAATTTTAGATACCTAGAACGTCATGTTGCATTAGTTAATTCTAAAGAGTTTATGCGGTAATATGTCCTACGTTGAAGATTTGAAAAAGTATAAGTCAGTACATAACAAGTGAAACAACCTAACATTGATTAAAATGCGGACTAGTACAACACCATGTATTGTGGGCTCAATCGCGGCTCCTGGTTGCCAATTTATAAGCCGACCAAGATTGAAAGTTTTAGTTTGTAATCCATCAAATATCTAAACCATCCGTTGGGAATCGTAGGTTTTTTTATTTGATTCTTACTAGCAATATACTTAACTTGGTAATTTCATCATTCGTTCTTGATCTCGGGCGAGGTAAGACCATAAAACTTTCCTTCCTTACCTTACCAGCATAATTATCGTTATTCCCAGATTTTTTCTTCTTCTCGTAATTTTGTTCCAACACTTGACATTTAAAAAGAAGACTTTTCGTCTTCTCCATCACCTGCTGGTACACCGAGGAGGCCTGGGTACCCATAACCACGTGACCCTGAACAAGAAAGAAAGGTAGGTTTGAGTCATAGAAATACCCGACATAGAATCCGAGCTTGGTAGCCTATAGCCTGTTCCCAAAATTGTATACAAATTGCCCTAATAAATCCGCCATATCAGATTGGAGGATGAGTCTAAAAAACCCTGCATTGTTAATGAACGAGAGCAAATTCTGGCTTTGCCGAGAAAAAACAACAAATTATTTACACCAAATACAACTTTTAATAGCTTTCATTTGATATACGGCCCAATGTTTGACGTTAAGTATCTTAACTCAAAACTCAGAAAAACTGGATCAAATTGGCTTCAATTTCCCCGACTTATCGTTCCAGTTTACTTATAGTTCAACGTGTTGCCCTTATATCTCCGCCATTTTGAATTCAAAAGTGACGTCATTTTTTTCCCGGAAAGCGATGGTAGCGCGCATTCCACAGCTATACTATTTCTATGGTTTGGGTTTAATGTTACGAAAATCCTGACAAGGCATCCAACTACATAAATCTATGAAAGACAACCTTCCTTCGCTACCTAAAACAATAAAACAGAATTCGGCGTCTCGACCGAAGTTCCTTCGTCCGGTCACACTGGTCACACTTTTAACTCTAGGTAGCTCAAAACTTGATGATTTTTACTCAAACATCCATTCAGTGACATATTGCGGTCAATAGCGTAGCGGTGGTTGCGCAATTAGCTGATATAGCCAGCATGTGTTTATATTTGTTTGTTGGTATATTGTAAGCTCTACTTTGTATAGACCACTTGCAGTTACGTCACACATCGCGTTGCCATCTGCCATATTGGAGAGCAAATTTTGTTTTGTGAAATGTCAACAATGCAAAAGCAAATGCACAGTTGCAATTCAAAAATGAACATACGTTCACCATATTTCATTAAAAAACACGTACGCCGCGCGTATTAATATCGTGTTTGAAAAATACACATTTTGTTTTTAAATTTGCTCCCAACATGGCCGCTAAATTACGAAATCGTTGCGTGTGACGTCACGTGCAAGTGGTCTATTCTAATGTGTGCACTAGAAAACCCAGTGAACTGTAATACAACTGGAACGCTAACTCAATACAAAAGTTCAATCAATGGCTGAAGCCAAGTTAGTTTTTCTGAGTTTTGAGACGAAATACTTATCGCCAAAGATCAGACCGTATATCAAATTGAAGCTATTAAAAAGTTACATTTAATATAAAAAATTCAAGACTTTATACAAAAAAGAAATGCCTTAAAAATACGAAAACAACGGCAATTTTGCAAAATACGGCAAATTTCCCTTCAAAGTTTAAGGTGTTTGTCTTTCACCTAAAGCCTCAAAATTTTTACACCAAATACAACTTTTTAATAGTTTTCATTTGATATACGACCCATTTTGTGACGTTTAGTATTTCAACTCAAAACTCAGAAAAACTGAATCAAATTGGCTTCAATTCCCCCCCCCCCCCCGCCACTTATCGTTCCAGTTTACTTATAGTTCACGCAACCACCCCCACGGCACAGACCGCAATATGAAACTGGATGGACGTTTGAACCACCACACCACTGACTTCCGGACGAAAGGTTTTCGCCCGAAATGCCAAATTCTGATTTTATAGGTCGAGATAGAGTACCTTCTCGGAATCTATTTTGGCGTCCAGTCTGGCGTTCCTAATCAAGTTCACAATCCATCGTTCAGCATCCTCAGGAGTCATGTCCAGCTTCTCTGCTAACATGCTTCAAAAATAAAACCAACATTTTTTTTATGAGTAAGCAATGGATGCATAGTTATATTCAAGACTGTAACATAGGATCAGGGAATTTTTTGGCAAACCAAAATAAAACTATTCCTTTAAATAAGATTCTAAGCGAATTTTCATCAGGCAAAAAACCGAAAAATAAAAATTACGAACCCTATCATATGAAAACCAAATGACAGCATGCAAATTTTCACAAAGACAGCAAGCAATTGGCACTAAGCGCTCATTGTATAACCGAATTGGATTCGTACACATTTCCATGAAGTTTGTAGTCGAGTAACTATTTGGATTATAGATATCTCATATACACTAGATGGTGCATCCCACACTGTGGGCAGGCGAAAATTGAAGCCAGATCGCGGGCGCTGGTCGTTTGCACAGAATTGACACGGAAATTGCGGAAATGGACAAAGTTGACAATAAGGCCTCTTTTCTGCAGCTAAAAAGTATTTAATACACAAACGCAGAATAGTATAGTGTTTTCTGTAGCACTTTTTTGATGAGTGGGAACGACCAATATGGCCGCCGCCTATTGTTATGAGGGAATACCGCTGAGATTTTTGGCTTTATTTTTGATATACAGATGTGCTATCTATTGTATATGAGATATCTATGATTTGGATACATGCACCAGACTTTTAAACGAAATCTTCAACTTTCAAAAGATGAGATAACAGCGCGTATTCCGTGTTTCACCGCTTAAACATGAGAGCTTCAGGAAAACTTTTGAAAAATCAGTTTATCAGTTAGCTGAGCTCAAACGTACAAACACGCAGGCACAACAAAAACGCATCGTGTGAAGTGTTTCCTTACCCGATACTAATGCACTGATGAATTCTACAGAACGTTTCGAAGATAAACAGACGAGCATTCTCCTGGAATTCGTCAATACAGCCACACAAGAAGAAATCATTTTTTAGTACCTGCGACAAAACAATAAATAGCGATTAAGGTGTACTCGGATGGGCTTAAAAATATGCCTCGCCAATGCGGGAATCGAACCTACGAACTCCGGAATTCTAGCCTATGCCATGCCAACTGGGCTACATGTCAGAAGTCTTGTTCATTCGATATCAGCATAATATTAAATCTAGGTGATCTGAAAACACGAAAAGGTACTAGCACTAGTTGACAAATAGAAATCCATTTCTCGAGCCATATTAGCAAATTTCTCATTAACTATATTTTACTTCGGTTCCAAATTTCTGGTAGACTTATAATTTACTTCACAAAACATAATTACTAAGTTTCATCAAGTTTCATAAAGGAAAATAAAAGATATGAATGAATAAAAACAGCAAAATGAATTTCTATTTGACAGCTAGTTCCAGGCCTTTTACTAACGGTCAGGTCAGCTAAGTGCAATCAATCATGATTTTTATTGTGGTTTGGTGCTACTTACTGTTATATTAAATAGGAGTACGGTAAACCTCCGATTATAAGCCCTGGGCTTATATAAGTTAGTAAACATTTTTTGATGGGCTTATACACAGGGGGGTCTACGGGGGGGGGGGGACTTATACATAAACCAAATCATGCGTCAATTAATATAAACCAAGTATGGTATTTATTGTTAATTTTTAACACGAAAATATACACAATTTAATTCATTAAAATGTTAATATTATAGTGTGATGGGCTTATAGACGGGTGGGCTTATATTCGGGGGGAGGCTTATATTTGAACGGTTTAAACGTTAGTAATTTGATGGGCTTATACATAGGGAGGTGGCTTATATTCGGGGCGGGGGCTTATAATCGGAGGTTTACGGTACTTCATTTCTTGCTTTTACTTGACAAACACAATACTCACTGCTTCGCATTCCCTAAGTTTCTTCTGGGCGCCATCAAAATCAAAATCGACATACAAGCATTGCAAGAACTCCGTGATGGGATCTTTGTACGTATACGACTCTTGTTCGATCACTTTGACAAGATCTTTTAAAACGACACGACGTCTCTTCGTGGTAATCACCGCTGTTGTAAGGTACCGCAGAATATGTGGACACATTGTTTGAATCGCGTTCAGATATCTAGAAATCAAAACTATAAAACATGACAAAAATACCTTATAAACAAAGTCATTTTATATTAAGGGGGTAGAATGTTAGGTTCTCTTTGGGTTAAGATGTAGACAACCACTGAATGGACTGGAAATGCAGGGTAAAGCGTTACTGGCATCGGTTATACGCTTTATTTTGAAACCCTGTAAGTTCACTTTAAATATATTTCACGACTTTGTATTTAGATATTTAAACAAAAACGGTCTATGTTTGCGTTTTTTAAAACTCCTTTTGGGAATTGCATGCAAACCAACACCAAATATCTACGTAATTCTTGACTGCAGAAATACCGCTATTGCAGTGTTTGCCTGATTTCATCAAATGAAGTCAAATGAAATGAAAGATGAAAACTAAATAGAAAATGAACAGAAAATAAGAGAATGGGAATGTGAAATAAAACGGCTGGAAAGAGAAACAGTCTTGGTTGAAACATAAGTTGTTTGAACGTGCATGAAAAATCTTGAATAAAATTGTTGAGACACCTGACCAATCATGTGTTATATACAAGTGTTTAGCTACTGTTTCAGTCCATTCTTTTAATGTACTGTATCAGGTTAACGGGTTTTTGACAAACCATACATTTTTGGCAAACCACACGTCGGGAGTGCGAAACTGTGAATAAATTTTTAAAAAATGCTGTAAAAGTCAACTCCCTTTCACAGTACATACTTGGGCTGGTACAAAAACAGATCAATCAGAAGATCACGTCCTTTGGGATGATTGAAGTAGACAAACAGACTCCAGTGAATCAACCAAGTTCGTAGTTGCAGTTGTTGGAGTTCAGGATAATGCTGGAAGAGACGTTGAAGATTACGTACATATAATGAAAGATATTTTGAATCTTTACGAGGTTTTAACAGCAACCTGATAAAACTGACAGGTGTCAGCTACCACTGTAGTTTAGTGGTCAAAGAATTGCACAGGTATCACAAAGGCATAGTTATACGCTCAGCTGTTCGCGAAATTACCAATTTTCGACTTGTGTATGATTAAACGACACATAATAATAAACGTAAATAGCAATATGACTGAATTACATTTTGATCAATAACTTCTTTGAGAATATCCAAATCTGCTAGAGCTGCATCCCAATTCTGCATCAAAATTTCCGAAGCCAATTTGCCCCAGAGGGCATCAATAGTCTTCGGTTCGGTATGATGGGCCTAGATCAAACATTGCAAAATCAACGATGTTAAAGGGTAATGGACAACAAACATATTCTTTGCTCATTTGAGAGAAATATATAAACAAAGGTTGTCACAGCATTTTTACATCTCGCTTGATTCTTGAAATATTTGGACAGAGACACATGAGCTGTCTGCCATCTTGGATTTTTACGGATATGCATGTTACTGTACGTCACAAGTGGGATCACGCTAGATCTTATTGACAAGCAATGATCTGAACGAACTAGAAACTCGTTTTTACTCGCTATTTATTATCAGGCATTGAGTAACACAATTTTCGCAAATTATCGTTCGTTACTTATTTTATTACGAGGCTTATCCCACTTGAGACGTCATGCTCAAGAATTTATCCAAAATGACAGACAGCTCACAAGTTTAAGTGCAAATATCTCACGAATCAAGCATTATACGGAAAAGCTGTAAAGGCCTTTACTGATAATGTTAAACATCTTTCAAAAGGATTGTAATCTTCTTTTATTATATAACATATTTGAAGATATAGCAGAATATACACTGGAGACTAAGACAGGGATGGAGCCCATAGAAAATTGTATAAAATGTTACTTTAGAAGTTAAAGAAGAACCTACCAATACTCTGTAAAAATAAAGATTATCCGCTGCACTCTGATAATTTCCACATTCGTATTGAAACTTTGAGTAATGATATAGGTTTTCAACTGCTTCATATTCAACCTGATGATAACAAAACACACAGGTTGAGTAAAATTATGATCAAACATTGCACACTTATTGGTTATTTTACTACCTTAAAATACAGAACTTTAACGGTTTTAGGCAGTTACTCGATCGAACAAATGTAAAAATTTTAATGAAAAATTGTGTTATAAATTTGCTCACCAAGGGTGTACATAATTATCATTTGCACCCCCATGTGAAATGTCAGGGTCATAGGAAAGAAAATAAAGCTATAGAGAGGAAAGGGGGATAAAAGAAAGAAAGGGGGAAGGAGGGAAAGAAAGGGGTAGGAGAAAAAGAAATGGGGGAGGAGGGAAAGAAAGGGGGAGGAAAGAAAGGGGGAAGGAGGGAGAGAAATGGGGGAGGAGGGAAAAAAAGGGGGAAGAGGGAAAGAAAGGGGAGGGAGAAAAAAAGGGAAAGGAGGGAAAGAAAGGGAGGAGGGAAAGAAAGGGGGAAGGAGGGAAAGAAAGGGGGAAAAGAGAAAGAAAGGGAGAGGAGGGAAACAAAGGGGGAGGAGGGAAAGGGGGAAGGAGGGAAACAAAGGGAGAAGGAGGGAAAGAAAGGGGAAAGGAGGAAAACAAAGGGGGAAGAAGGGAAAGAAAGGGGGAAGGAGGGAAAGAAAGGGGGAGGAGGAAAAAAAGGGGGAAGGAGGGAAAGAAAGAGGAAAGGAGAAAAAGGAAGGAAGGGGGGAGGATGGAAAGGAAGGAGAAAGGTGAAGAAGGCGGTAGAAGCAAAAAAAAGGAAAGACACGGGAAAGAAGAAAAATAAAAATAGAGGAATTGGGAAGAAGGGGAATGGAGAAGAAGAAAAAAGAGTAAGCCTAGTACAATTCTTAGGTGGTTCAATTATAGAATAAATTACTTACATTTTTTTCTTTCTGTATATATTCAAATAAATGCTTTCCATCTCTAGAAAGTACAAATTGGTTGTGAGCTTCTGAGTGATGCGATTTTATTTTGTTGCAACAATGTGACAACAGTGTAGAAGAAAATAAGTTTGGTGGCAAAATGTTTTAAAATACAGAAAATATAGCCCTGCAAAGTTTGTGAATTTTTTATATCTTTGCATTATGCACAGGAGAGCCTAGCACAGTCCTCTCAATAGCGAGAGGCTTTCCTGTGCATAATACATATAGATACAAAACTCACAAACTTTGTAGGGCAATGTTTCTCGTAACAACATCTCAGCACCAAAATTTGCAATTTTACTTATTTTCAGATGCTCTTTTCAGCAGTGTTTTCATCAAAATTTGGTCTACCAAAGCGTCTATAAAAGCTCTTTATTTTTCCAGACCTGCTAGTTTGTGCTTTCTCAAGGAATTCTTCATCTTGGAACAACTTGGTAACAGGTTCTGACTTCTCTTCCAGTTGTTTCAACTCTTTCACCACTTCTGCTCTTTTTTCAATCAGTTCTAGAATCAAAAAATGAACAAATTTGTGGACTGAGGGTTAGTTACATGCCAAGAATGGGTCATTCTGGGAAAGATCTATACTCCATCTACAGAAGAAATTTTTCTTCCGTTCAGGGAGCAGGGTGTCTCAAGAAAGTCTTGAATCTCTGGGGAATGTCCAAAGAGGGAATGGGGTGGTATTTTCAATTTCCTCTGTGGGAGGGGTATGGATCTTTTCTGAAACAACCCAATTTAAAACCATTGTCGGTTAAAAAAGGGTCAATCATGTTAACCAAAATCCAAAAGGGAACATAAAGTGGCTGATGTCGACAAACCTTCAGGGATCTCTTCATCAGGGTGAATTCTTTTAAACACATCCATGGCAAGATCAACCTGATAAAAATAAAATAGTCACTAGTAGGTTTTTTAATTCTGAAAAGGCTCTTATTGGCTTGTCACTGAAACGACATCAACAGTGCGTAACAAATCCTGGTTCTTGACCAATTAAAAGGCAAAGTGAACTCTTATTATCATATATTAATAGGGATGACCGATGTGCGGATGGCAAATCTTCTTACATATATTATTTCTTCTTTTATCTTATACATAACATAAGAATTTATTTTTGAATGAAATTCTTCTTATATTCCTTTTAATGTTTTCAATATTTCTAATTCAGTAGTGCTGGAGTTATTCTTAATACAGAATAATTTGTTGTGAAACCTAAATGCTAAGTGCTGACATGTTGATGATGTAACACAAATCTTAATCTATTATTCAAAGTTGAAAAAAATGATGTCCTGACATTTTTGTCAAATGTCTAAAATCTTCCTACATTTCTAAAAATCTTCTTATAATGAAAATAAGAATTAAGAAAAATCTTCTTATATCCATCCCAGGGATGACTTCGCTCTCTTGGTAAATCATGATATATTGTAAAATTATATCAAAACCCACCATTTTTGTGTTGTTAAGAAGCTCGAGAATTCCCTGTAACACTTCTGTTTCATCATAGACCTAAATTCATACATGAACTATGTTAATAAATTCTGTACATATATTTTAGGCAATTCATTTTGTACTCATAATTAACATTCGAATTCTATCAGTCTACACACAGTAGAACACATCAAAGCTTGAAAACTACTACTAAAACATATTAGCTAATTAGTATACCTCTTTGACAGACAAAAATTCCATCAAAGGAAACACTAAATGTCTGTCTAGGTAACAGCCAACTTTAGAAGTCAAATCTTGATCCGCCATATTGAAAACGTGGTGTTAACAAAACGGGGGGGATTACTGAATAAAAATCAACAATTGACGAATGTTTGCAATATTTATTCATTTAATCGCAGTTTTGCTCATTTACAAACTTTTTGTTTTTGGATTTATCACTATTTAGGGATTAAAGTCCGAAAAATTACTTCTCAATTATGGGAGCTGTTTTTACATTCGATTTTTTGAACAAATGACCCGATAGACAGGGGGGAGGGCTGGAAATTTGCACTAAATTCAAGATGGCCGCCACTTCGAAGCTGAAAAAGCTCAATGTTTCTTTGGCCATTTCGTCGTCAGCTAGCTCAGTAGAAACCGAACAATCTGTTAAAGAATACACAGAAGACTTTCACTCAGAATTTCAGTCAAGTGTTGAGGAAATTTCGTCCGACTTGTCTGAAATTTCGACAGATTATTCCGGCGTTGACATTGATGAATACACATCGAAATTTGTCAGTAAAAAACTTCAAATTTTGAAAGAAAATCGTCTTGGAAAGACAGAAAAATCGACAGCTAAACTTGGAAATCGAGAAACTCTAAGGGAACTTAATCCGTTCTGGCTTAAAAAGCCAGAAACGTTGCGAAAACGAAATACTGTAAAGTCTGACGAAAGCGGGGAGAGACAAATAAACACGTGTAAATTAAATACCAAGTCTGAAAACAATTATACAAATAGATGTAACGATAACGAAGCAGTAGCGAAGGAAAATGAAATAGGTTCCTTTCAAGCAGCATATGAAAGATTAAAGTTCGAGAATTTGCGCGAAAAGTGTAGGCGCCTAATAGAAAGTGACGTTCATTCGTTAGAATTTTGTAAAAAGTGTAAAAAACTGCAAGACGAACTTGTAAAGAGCGAGTTTTGTAAAAATTGCGTGCGCAAACTCAGGGAAAAGAATGTTGAAGAAAAATTCTCTGAGCATGCGTCAAGCAGATCTTCGGCGATGCTCATTGCAAACATTATCCAAGATGGCCCGAAGCCGACTTGGAGTTCGGATGAAATTTGGAAGAAACTTTTATCAGGGGGATATCAGCAAGGCGGATCCACGATTCAAAGCACTTGAATCAAAGAAAACGCTTTACAAAATAGATCTTTTAATTGACACAATAAAAAAATTGTCGAAACTTCAATAGAATCATGTAAACTCTCATTTTTGGATAGAGAAATCGTTGGTTTTCACGATTTATCGAACGAAAAGAGATATTTTTGCTTGTAAACAGATGTCGGCCACTGGGTTCCTTCATAGTTGCAAAAAATTTGGATGAAATTCAAGGACCTAGCAAGCACGATAGCTTAGGGGGTCATGTTCATATAATTCGTCTTACACTGTATATGACCTCCAACCCCTAATTATTGAGCTTATTACAACCTTGAAATTTCGAAACTTTGCTAAGTAAGTACTCGTCGAAAATACATGCATTTTTTCCTCTCGTGCTTTCTTGGAGAGTGTTCAAAGTTGGTACTGAAAAGTGTCTACAATCACTGGTTTACTGAAACACGTTGAAAAGTTCAATTTTCTTTCAATGAAACGCAACAGCCGCGTGCACTTGTCAAATTCAATCATTTTGTATGCCAAAAATAGGCAGGTTGCATGCATGGCGCAATTCTGATGCATCTTAAATTAACATACAATTAAACGCAGTAAATGTTGAATAATAAGATGTACAAACCTAATAATCGCACGTTTCGCTCAAGTTTAAAGAACTAATAAACAGCACAGACTATAACCACCTGTAAAACTGCTGAAGAGTAAATTCTGCTAAACATTGTCGCGACAATGGCGATATCATTACAGAATGTGATTGATGGAAACGAGAGTTTTACATTAAATTGTTGTTATATATTTTACATAATACATATTATATACACACGTCTGAGTGTTGACATCAGACTTGTTATCAACAAGCCAGCCAAAATAGATTGATGACCAACTCTGCCTGTTCAAAGTGCATCGAACTTTTTCTATTAGGCTTATTTACTACATCATTTTTGCTGCTTCTTTTAACGACCAAAAAGTAAGTTGCATGTTGTTAACAGCTAGACTTGCCGCAAGTTGATTATCAAAACAATTTTGTCTGCTCAAAATACATAAAACTTTTTCTTAGGCTCATTTCACTATATAATTTTTGCTTCTTTTAACGACAAAAAAGTTGTACGTTGTCTCAACTAGTTAATTGCAGCACGTATGCAAATGACATGCAAGCAACGCACATCCAACTTGATTAAAATTGACACAGGCAAAATTGACATCTTGCAATCAGCCTGTTCGTTTTTGGCTGTCTTGTCAATTTACATTCAAATGCATACACAAAGCGCCTTCTCGAAAAGACTCGCATTCTGTCTTCCAAAACTGTCTTTTCAAAACTTTGTTAGCTCCTGCAAGTAGAATTTTAATTTAGAATTTCAGTGAACCTATAACAAACACTTATGTACAATTGCGCAGGTGTACATTTACAGAATTGCCAGATGATGTTTTTAACCCATGATATTACTTGTTTTTTAACCCATGGTGCCGTTACTAGTTTAACGCTCTGCCCCTAGGAAAGTCGGTGATCTCAATAAAGATGTAAAATGTGCTGTCATATAAAAGTTGCATTGGGAACAATACAACCTATAACAAACACTTAGCAATACAATTTAAATAAGCTCATTAATGGAAATTTTCGCTGGTGTGCAGAAATGCCACTTGATGTTAAGTTGATGTACGTCGGCAAACGGAGAAAGCTCCAAGTCTTCAAAAGATCCGGAATTGAAAACATCGCTTAATCCTGCCTCCCATCCTCATGACAGAATTCAATTTTCGCTGAATAATTCCTCAACTATTTGGCCTATAACGCCAAACTACCTACAAGCATAACAAGCATGCCAGCTCTTCAAATGAGAAGACCCAAAGAAATTCGTCCTAAGTTTTGTGGGAGTTTCGCTTCCATAATTTTAAGAGTCAGCCTTCTAAACTTGGTACTTTTCAACCTTCAAACGTTTGGAGTGGAACAAATTGACTTTTGTTTTGATAAGCCAAAAACAGGTAGGTTGTGAAAAAGTACAAATTACTGTACGCCAGATAGGTAATAAAAGCTAAATTGATTACATGGATAGGGGTATTTTGTTGGAAACTAAAACACTCGCAGGTCTCGGACGCCATAACCTCAAGATTATTATTTTCATAGTATAAATTTTTCTTTTTCTCGATAATTATTTCAAAATCTTTCATTGATATAACATTAGTTTTTCAGACTCACAAGTCACCATGTGTAGACGAACCTTGAAACTTAACTTTTTTGTCGTGAAAATAATATTTTGTGTTTTGTCCTTGTCGTATAGATATGTTAGTCATTAGGGGTTAGGTGTCAAGTGGGACGTATATCCTGTTCCTTTCTCCTGTCACATTCTTGTCTTTTTGTATTTTGTACTAGTACATGTATTTTAAGTGTATCTGTAAATCATTTGTAAATTGTGGCAAATTTAATATAATATAATATAATATAATATAATATAATATAATATAATATAAAGACTTGAGTGGCGTGTTTTTCGTATGTCACACTTGAGAGTGACATAACAGTTCCCCACCTTTTTTTCAATGTTTTACAAATGGCTCCTAGTTTAATGTCTGTAGTTTTAAACTTTTTCTATTCTAGCTTAGATTGTTGCTTTTAAATTTGATAGCTATATGGTACTTTTAAAGTCACTGTTGTTTTCTAGAGCATTTTATTTATTGAAAGGTTCTGATGTAGCTAGATGTTCTTATTTGTGTCATGTCTGTAGATAAATCCCATATATAATAACCAGAACATTTCTCAGTGGCGCGGATAAAGGTTATCTCACTCGTGAGATATTGTTCTTGCCACTTGAAACACAGTATAGCGAATAACAGTAGGGTCACTCAGCAGTGCAACATCTCCCCCTATTTTCATGCAATTGACTGGCCAGAGTAATGGAGGAGCAGCCAGTTCAGCGTTTCTGTTGGTTAGAAAAGGCAATTGACTGACCAGAATCTGAATAGTGAACATGCGTAATGCGACATGCGTGGGAACACAAACTTCAAAGTTTCCGACACGAGGGACCTGTGCTCAAACTCAAAAATCCACATCTCCGCGCTACTGTGAAATTGTCCATTGTATATTGACCATTGGTTTTGTCGGAACATCACTGCTGGACAACAAGTGCCAATAAGAAACCTTTGAATTGAATTATTGTGAAAAAAGTTTGCTGTCATAAATTTAACAGCGTTTTGAACCCTAGCTGAGCAGTCATTTCCGCACCTTTACTCGAAGGACAATATTTTTACTCAAATCATTATTTCAGTAACGGACAAATCGCCGTTACGATCCAAATTTGGGATGAAATGACATATTAGAACTTTCTGGAATCTGTACACTGTGGTTCAGTCAGAGTAATTTGACTCGATCTGAGTCAATCGACTGAAAAATGAGGGGTTTTCAAGAAGTCAATTGACTTCTTTAACGGAGTCCAATTTATCCTTTGAAATGCCAAAACGACTTTTAAATTACATTTTTACTATTCGTGGTGACGACATTCAATAAAACGACTGCTACAAGTGTCAGCTAGAATACCTCTTTAGGAGTCAGACTATAAAATTTGAAAACGCCCCACGTGACTAAAATGTATGTTTTTAAACCAGGTGTATTTTTGTATTTCATTTGAATACACTTCATTTCGAATGGAATGAAACAACTATTCTTTTCTTTTCGTCGTTTTGGGAGGCAGAACATTTTAAGCATGTATATAATTTATGTGCTTCTTCATCTGGCTAACTTTGTATATGTAGAAATGTACAGTGATAAAAAAGTTTTGAAATTAGGTATACCCAGTAAGATAGCGGAATTAGGGACTTATCTTGTCTTCTATCTTTTTTCCCAATGTATTTTCAAAGGTCAACGTTTAAACACCACAGTCATCAATTTCACTCGCGCTAGCACAGGACTAGAATGTATCATAAGATGTGCGACTGAGGACAAGTCCTGCAGATCTGTCAACTTCCGCAATCAAATTGAAGATGAGAAAAATTGTGAGTTTCTCCAAAATGTTTCTTCAGAAGAACGCGCGGAACTTTTGCCACCAGATGAACATTATGATTACTACACACTACTCCGTCACAGCACGGTAAGTATACAGAGAATATAAATATTTTTTACGAACGAGCGCAGTGAGTGAATAAAATATTGTGTTCAACACGATATCATTTATAATTTACATAAGGTCAAAAGTAGGAACAAGCTAACAGAGAACGTATAAATTCCGCGGGAAAACACACATGTTTTTCACGCGTTACATATTTTTTCATATCTTCACTAGTGAAAACATGGAAAATACTGATCTAGAAAGTGATAAAACTGGGTAACTTTAACTCTAAACATTAACGTACGTTTTAAAAACAGCAGGGAAGCATGTTTCACACGCAAATTTTGAGAAAACCACTATTCCGGTGGATAGCGTTTACCTTTCTTACAACTGCCTCAGAGGTTGCATTATAACATGCAGTTTAGCTGAAATTACCCTCCCGCGTTAGTGATTTTTTAAAGTCCCAAAATACTGACGACTGAAAAGCTATAAACAAAATTTTATCTCAGTTATATGCATGCGTAGGAAATATTTTCAGAAAATTAATAATTAAAAATTCTACAGCATTTTCACTTAAGTATCATATTGTTCGTTTATTTTCAGACAGCTCCAGAGCAAGTTTCATCAAGCACTCCGCCTCCAGCAAACAGCACAGAATCGTCATCAACTAGTAAGGCTCAGTTATGTATTTTAATTTTGAATCGCATGAAAACGTGTGCCTAGGACGTCTCTTAAGGTTGTATAGGGTAAATACTTGAAAAACTTTACTAATAAATTGTCAAATAAATAACCTTTTTAACTTCACTTTTCCAGATCCATCAAGCACTCCTCCATCAAACAAAACAGAATCACCATCAACTAGTAAGGCTTAACTATTCAATTTAGTTATGAATCACATGAAATCTGTGTAGGACTTGCGTGGTTGATATATAGGGTACACTTCACTATAATTGTCGAAGAAATTCACACACTTTTCAACATCACTTTCTAGTGGCGCCTCCAACATCTTCAGTAGTTCACAGGAAGGTATATGAATGGCTAAGATGTGAGGGGGATAATCATTTCATGACTGGATTTTACCAGTCAAATACCAAAGTTGCAAGAATCGAAGCAATATGTTGTGGTCCCATACCTGAGTTCAGCGACCAACATGGACATGCAACAAAAGCGGACACGTGCGTACTTAGTATACACCAGTGTCTTCATATAGTTCGTGTATATAGACAAATCTATACCCAATTGACATTTTGAGATCACTCACATGCCTAGTTACTATTACATCAGCTAGCTTGCGGCAGCGTGACGTAAACAAAAGTAACTACGCATGCATTTAGAAGTATGCATGGACATAAGTGAATAACTCGTATTCATTACTCGTATATGCCTCGTATAATGCACTCTTTCACAAACCAGAAGAACGGCATCTGGATTACGCGATACACAGTGTTATCAATAAATCAGTGTCTATGCAAACATGGTTTTAAATGAAATTTTATTTGACTTTCTGACATAGGAAATTTTATCCTACCAAAGCAAAATTTGAAACAAATTTATCGTTTTCCAGTAAAATATATAGTGACTGTCGCACCTCAGTGTGGTGTTTGAGCTAAATTTTGCCAAGAAAATACGCGATGAAAAATGCATATATTGGGCCGGCGAGTATTTACATGAGAAAATTTCGCCATTTTTAACAACTTAGACTTGCCACAAGTCACTCGTTCATGTACACGGCAAAAAATTGCACTTGAGAAATAATAGAGGGGCGAGTGACACGAGATAAAAAGTGACTTTACTTGAAAATAGTATAGGTTTTACTGTTACCATAGGCGGCCCAATTCACGTGTAATTTCTCTAATATATACAGATCAGTGCGCACATAAACATACTTTGTTATAAGTCCTAAATATAATTATACAGAAGGATTTTGAAGCCTGGTCGCATATCGTGAGAAAGGTTAATTCCACAGGGTGTCTAGACTGCGAGGAGTCGCTCTATTTTTTGTCGTGAAATTATTTTTCGTCGAGCAAAATTTCAGGCAACAAAAAATAATTTCACGACAAATATAGATGAACTTCTCGCAGTCTACAGGGTGTCCCAAAAAAACCCCTTTGGGAAATTGTATATCTTAACACATAAATAATACATACGAATCGAATAATACATACAAAATATACATACTCTCTATATTTACTTATTTTTAAATCTTGTTTTCCAAATTTTGAAGTGAAGTTTTTTTTAATTGATAGACATGATAGATGGATTATTTGCCCTGCTGGTTATTTTTCTAAAAAACGTACCTGGCTATCAGATATACAGCGGTGATTGCTGCAAGCCAAGTACGCACCCTAATGATTATGGATTGTGCTATGATAAAGACGTTGGAAAAGGCTGGACAAACTGTTCAAATGGGTATTATATCACGGGAGTTCATAGTAGGGGTGAAAATATCAACAAGTTTCGCTGTTGTCAAATGGCTTCAGGTAATGAAATCACAAGAGTCCAAATTCTAAGCCAGCTGCTGAATGAAAACTTGATCATATAAACTGGTTGTTATTTGTTTTATAGCTTGTTCATTTGCCTCTCGAACAACATATTGATTATCTTCTTGAAACACGTAAAATCACCAAAACGATTTTAGCGCAAGTGGCACGTACGATGTCTGATATACTAGGTTTGGCAAAAATTCACAGTTAATATATGTGAAGTGCCTGCTTTTTGTTTCGTTTCAGAAAATCAAGCACTCGGGCTGTTGCCATCTTGTAACGAACTGTTAAAAAAGAACAGGTATGTGAGTGACTACTCTATCTTTTGATATGCATGAAAAGATATATTACAAAATATCCACCAATTACGTCACATTTCGCAAGGGACAGAATTGCATGACTTCCTCTACCGTTAGCTGATTGTTCAATCTGGAGAATGCAACACATCTGATTGGCTATAATATAGATTAAGGTCAAGGCTCAAATCTGAACGAATGGGCTATGAGTCAGGCAGTTTTTAAAATTTTGTTCAATATTAATATGAAAAATTTTTAAAGAACGAGGAAATTATAATTCTTCTTCTAAAACGTTCACGCTTGTTCATTATTTCAATTTGGATTTCATTTAACAGGAAACATTTTCAAAAGGTTTACATTTATATTTAAAAGGTTTATTATTATGAATTTAACTATATTAATTATTTTAATAGTTTATTTTTTATTTTATTTGATATAAGCGAGATGTTTGTCCAAGTGTGCTCACGCAAAATCCTCAATTGTTTTCCATGTGTTATACTGCCTAGAGATTACCACTAACTGACTGACTTATAGCGGCAGAGCTCATTTGAGCTTAGTTTCATTTAAGTCATGAGAATCGTCAATATATCAACGTGACCGATGTGACAGAGTACGTACGTTGATCTACACTTAATATGATTAATTTGAAAACAGGCCACGAAAGAAAAGATAGATCCAGACTATATCACATCGTCGAGAATGACTTTGATACGACAGTTACGACCAAATGGAAACTAGTTTTAATCTCATTTGACTCGTAAAACTGGTATCCTCTAACTTTTCTAACATTCACTTGATCCGCTGCTATTTAGTTCCCTCAGCGATGGTGTTTACACACTGAGAAATACAAATGTTTCACCCGAAGAATACCAAGTTTACTGTCACATGACTGAAATACCTGGCCTTGGGTCAGGAGGCTGGACACTAGTGATGAAAATAGATGGACATAAGGTAAAGATATAACAAGATATCTTCAGTGAAGAATTTAGGCAAGCTGCACGCGAGAGCTGAGCAAAAGTTACTCGTGTTCCTATAATTATAGCGTAGCCCGGAGTTAGGATTTCCCTGAGTCTCATGCCTCACACAACCTTTTCTCGCAAATCAAACATAGTTGACGCCACTAATATAGTTCTAATAAATTAGTACACTATTTCAGAATGAGTTCAACTACAGGTCACGTTACTGGACCAACAAGAAAACCTACGCAGTTCAAGACGGACTTGAAGGATTGACTGAAAAACAAACAAAACTAGCTTCTTACTGGAACACACCGTTTGATAAAATATGCCTCGGAATGAAAGTCAATGGTGTCACAAAATGGATCATGATTAACCCGCACGACCAAGCCAGCTCACTGTTGCAGGTGATGATCAGAGCAGACAAGTCTTCTGAATTTACGGCTACGGGAAGGAGCAAATGGTCATCACTTATAAATGGATCACTTTTCTATGGAAACTGTTCCAAAGAAGGGTTTAGTATTGTGGATAACAGTGGTGGTACAAATCCTCAACAACTGAAGGCACGAATAGGGATAATGACATGTAGAAAAGAGTACCATGATAATAAATGCAAGTCGTGCATTGGTTTTGGTACGTCAGTACTTGTATGGAACGGTGAGATAAGAGAGACAACATGTGGAAATATCGCCTTTTGCGATGAACTTGACAACAAGAGCACTCCAGCATTTGGATACATATTTGTACAGTAACACTGTATCAATAATTTCTACGAACTAACCGTACGAACAATATATGTGTCTGTTTAAGTATATGTATATGTTTAAAGGTAGGTTACAGTCGCTAATGTAAACAAACGCTTTGTTTACATTTTGAGCTGCTATATTCGTAAAATTTGATTAGACTAACTGAATATCTGACACTTTTTGGGTTTGCTATGCTCCTAAAGGAATATAAACGAGCGTTTCAACTCAAAAAAGTTTTTAAACACGCAAAATTTGGACAATGTGGTCCACATTTGTTATGAGCAGATTGGATGCGCAGAAGCGACTGTAACCTATCTTTAAATATGTATATTACCTTGCCATTTTGAGCTACAATATATAATATACAATAAGTCACATTTATTTGACACACATTTGACGCAAATTGATCTATTATAGGATCATGCACGCAATTGGAATAGTGATCGATTGCATTGATTATTTCTTTGATTATTTAATGGACGGTGCACAATCAGAAAATAACTATGACATTATCATAGTTATTATTAACTTTGTTCAAGGAGGTTATATGTAAACACATTACACTCACATAGACTAGTGGACCTCCTAATCGGTTACATAATACAAAACTAATTGTTATATTAGCCATTAGCGTCCAATCACTAAGCGCAATCATTTTCGCGGGGTTTTTTTTACGGAAGCCACTTAGATGCAAAAGCCGACGGTTCTGTACCTGCAACTGTCATGTTATGTCATGTCTTGATGCACGTTTTATCAATTTTTATAATAAAACATACCAATTTTGTGGAGCGGAAGCTTGAGTGGAATTTTAAATGATAGAAAAGCGATAAAACTTGAAAATAATCATTTCTTGCACGTGAAACGTACTCAGTTTTGATCATTTTAAACAGAAAAAATTATAACGCCAAACGTCGCGTTTCAAACGCCAAACTTCGCGTTACAAACGTAAACAAACCCTTAAAAATGTTTGCGTTCAGTGATTAGACGCAAATTACTGTAAAAAGGACGTTATTAGTATAATTGTGACTGAATTATTTACAATTAAAAAACTGCGCGCATGATGATTTTCAGTTTCGCTAGTTACAAGAGGAGGGTTACCACAATATTTCCTATATAAACAATCTGGTACCCTGGGCTGGTATTACCCATCCCACCTTGGATGCGTGGTCCAGTTGTATTAATATCAGTGTATGCAATGAACCATAGGAAAGAACCATTGATGAAGTTGGTTCTTAAAGTTTACATTGTCGTAAACCCACGGAAATCCATTCTATGGATGAATTACTTTTTATCAAAGGAAAAGAGATGTTCATGCTTGTAAACGATTGTCTGACACTTAGTCCATTCATACTTGTTAAAAATTACGATTAAATTGCCATGGTGCATTCCATGCACAAAAGTTCGGATATCTCCGGCGTGGAGTTTCAGAAATCATAATATAATTTATAATAAAAGCCGGCGTACAATCACGAATCTTCGGCGTGAACTTTACACAGAATGCACTCTGGTTAAATTGAGTTTGGTAGAACGCAAGTTGCGTAATTCAGTCATTTTGTCTGCCATAAATGGTGTACTTAACGGCCTACTTGCACAGCGCGTGGAAACTAAATCAACATGCAATTAATCACAGCAAATGTTGAATATAAGGTTTGCTGTACAAACAAGAAGTGCAAGGACAGTTGACAAAAGTTATGAGCAACAATAGCAGCAAAAAGTTATAACAACTCTTCTTTCCACATGGAACACGCGACACGGAAGTAATGGGACAGCAAACAGACAGACTTTGCTTTCAAAAGATGCATTTTATATGAATACAACTCAGGTTTTCTTGTTTCCCACTTCTGGAAAGGCGGCCATTTTGACTTGAGCCCGCGGAGAAAAGCGGTAATCCACATGGGAAAAAAAACTCTGAAAATTATATTATTGAAATTAATTAATCGATTTCAGTCCATTTACTGAAATCCATGCCATCAAGACGACAAGCATGAAGAAAAGGCAGCAACATTTTATGAAAGATATTAACGGCCAGTGCAATAACTGACGTACGTATTACCTAACCAACTCAGGAGACCCTAGAACTTTCCCTGTGAGAGAGAAGCCACGATTTTCGGCACAGCGTTGACTTATTATTACCCTTTTTGCATTAGAACTGCGCATGCTAATCACGTTCAGAGGACGTTTCTTTCAATTGATGCAATAATAAATTTGTCGTTTCTTTTTATGAGAAACACGGAAACCCATTTTATGGATGGCAAAATCGTTGTTTTTCGAAATTATACTTTTTATCAAAAGAAAAGAGATGTTCTTGCTTGTAAGAAACTGTCTGACACTTAGTCCTAAAAAAATTCGATTAAATTGAATTTGGTAAAACGCAACTTGCGTAATTCAATAATTTTTGTCAGTCATTAACGGTGTATTTAGCTGCTTGCACAGCGCGTGGAAACTAAATTAACATGCAATTAACTTAAGCACAGTAAATGTTGAATAACAAGGTTTGCTGCACAAACAAGTTCAAGGGCATTCAATCGCATATTCCGGCCAAAGCTCAAGGACTAAGAGTCTAAAATCTATTCACTCCGTACCAGGTTCTCATGCCTGGTCACGACATCGTGTTTGGTCATGTTGTAGCCTCATTTACTCTCACCATTTTTCAAAGGATTAGTTTTTACTGACGTCTTGAAAGTATTCAATTTGATATCGGTACGGTGTATACATAAACGGGGTCCAATAAACAACATGGACAAGTCACCTGTTCCATTCCAGAAGAGACATTTAGTCGCAGGCTCTCATATTGATCATGCAAATTACTTGACGTTTGCCTCGATTTTTTGTTTTCGAAAATTCTTACAATGCCAAATGTTCCATACGACATAAATGGCATTAACATTAACAATTTACTATTTCTCCCCAACTTCTAAGACTGATAACTTGATATCTTATAAAACAATACAAATAGAAAAAATCTGCTAAACGTGGCGACATCATAGCAGAATGGAATTTATGGCCGAGGCCGATCAACTTGTACATTATATATATACTGTACATGCGTATTTCATATTAATAGCCAAAAACGCTAAACTACGTTGGAAACAAGTCTGTTTGCGGCAGGTTCTTTTATTAAACTGGTTCTTTTATCAACGAGTGTGCAAACTTGTTGAAAGGTGATTGTCAAAATTTGTTATCCACAGTTGCTTTGGACCATGAAGTTTGCGAATTTTGTGTACTTTTGTATTACGCACGGGAAAGCATTACCACTATGTGGAAATGTGGTAACGCTTTTTACCGCGTAATACAAAAGTATACAAAATTGTTAAAATTTACATTATTATATTTTCGACATTTTACAATATTTTACAACCAAACTTCACAATTTCACTAAATTTGGGAAGCTCTTTTCAACTGTGCTAAAATTGTTTCCGAATTTAAAAGTTTGTCTAATTGGGGAATGGTCTATTAAAATAAACCCGATTAACAGACTTGTTGCAACTTGATTATAAAATTTGCAAATTGGAACTAGTCACGCCACCTATTGATAACGGTTCTGCTCAGCGGGTTTACGCTGGGTAAAGACATCATAATAAAGTATATGTCGTTTTGGCTGTGTATAGTCAATTTGCAGATGCATCCATGAAGTTTTCTACTCCAAGCGATTCGCGTTCAGCGTCCGAATAACAAAAATATTTCTAGTTTAACATAAGAATACGTCGCCTGTATTTCATGTTAAAGAAAAAAACAATGAAGCTTTTGTCAACTCTGCGAAAGTTTTAATTTAGAACTTCAGGATAAGAGGCATCAACCCATAACAAATTAACAAACATGCACTTAGCGGTGCATTTCACACAAATGCATTTGTGGCCTAATAGCGCAGGTGAACACTTTACATGCAGAATTGCCAGATCATATTAAGTTAGAGAACCTCTGTAAACGGACGAAGTTCCAAGTCTTCGAAAGAACGGAATTGAAAACGTCGTCTAAGCCTAGCAGAATTCAATTTTCGTTGAACGATTCCTCAACTATTCGGCCTGTAAAGGCAACAGACGAACAAGCATCACCAACATGTTAACTCCTCGAAGGAGAAGTTCCAAAGAAATCCTACCTACGTTTTGTGGCGGTTTCGGTTCCATAATTTTGAGATTCAGTCTCCTGTACCTGATATATTTAAATCTTCATCAAGCGGAACAGATTGACTTTTGTTATGATGGGCCAAAAACAGGTAGGTTGTAAAAAAGTACAATTATGCTATGTAGGTAAAAGAAGCCAATCATAGTGGCCGTTGGTTTTGCCCGGGACATCACTGTCGGACAACAAGAGTCAAAGGGCGTTTTGATCCCCGCATAGCCATCCCACACCCTTCACTCGAAGGATAATTTTTACTCGAGTCATTTTCAAGGTCCTGAATAGAAGGGTCTTATTCCCATTTCACAGCCCAAATTTTGACAAAATGCCGGTGTCCAAATGCACAAATCCCATAGTCCTAGCGGCTGTCTTCTTCAAATCTTAATCTCATTCCCATTTTCGATTGTTTTTTTGCCCATGAATCCCGGTCTCAGCTAGTGCATGGAATCTTATCATCCCAGCAAAAAAATAGGCAATTCCCAGCTCCTATTTCACCTCCATTTCGACAGACCAATGGTTACGACCCAATGTGGGGTCAAATGACATATTAAACGAACATTGTGAGGTCTTTAAGGAGTCTTAGTTAAGACGCCTAGCCTGAAAGAGTTCAACAACCCCAACAAAGAGCCAACAAAGAGGAGAAATATATCACTTTTCGTTGGAGTCACTGTATTCTGTGCTAGAGTTTATAAACAATCGGCCAGAGTAACTTGACTCTATCTGAGTCACCAGACTAAAAACGGTCCTTATGTAGGAGTCATTTAACTCTTTTAACGGAGTCCAATCTATTCTTGCAGAGTATCAAAAAGACTTTAAATTGCATTTTAAGCATCTTTAACTCTTCGGATTGAAGAGTTCCGTCTGAGTAACGTGTCAGAATAACTCATTCGAAGAATCTATAAAATGTTAAAACCGCCCAAACAAAGGCCAAAACAACTCGATCCTTCAAAGGAGTCGAAAACGACCGGAACTTACAGTGTTCTGAACAGTGTTGTTTTGATTGCTCGCTGGTCGCTAGCTACATGCTTTTTCTGAACGTGGCAAAGTTTACAAAAAGGATCGATTTTTTCCTTTAGGGTATTTGAAACATTATAGGACATGATTAAGAATCTTCCTGCATGTAATGAATTTATGTTATGATTACAACTTAATTAAGTTTACTGCAGAAGAAGGATAAAATTACTTGTTTTTGTTTGTTAGCTATAAACTCGTCACCAGGCAAGCTGAAAAATTTGCCCGACAACGGTGGGAATCGAATCTTTTCGTCGTGGGAAACAACTTTTTGAATATCCTATTCTCACCGTAGCCAGGCGTATATTTTTCAGTTTGCTCCGCGTGCATGGATATAGACTCAAAGTAATAAACAAATTTAATGAGGAAACCCGACAGGGAAGCTTTGTTAAACGCTATGCAAAATACATATAATAAGCGCTTATAAGCGCTATTGTACTACGCTCTATATTTAGTACTAGTATGGATTAATTAAATGTGCTGAAAATAACATCTCCAAAGTACAAGTGCCCTCCGAAAGGAAGTGGCTCAAGAAAATTAAGGAACCGCCTCTTGAGGCCGCCATAAATTTTTAAGCTATACTTTGCCGCCGTTTTTGGCAGCCTTAATTGAGTGTGTTAACTATAATGACATTTGGCGTTTAAGTATGAATACAATTAAAATTTCATCTTTCAGCGAAATTTTGCTTTGAAATGATCTTAGGCGATTTTGTAATCATCAGTTTTACATTGCGCAGTAAGCGCATGTTTAAAAGCAATTATTTTATAATAATTTATAAGGCAAAGTAAAATGTAAATTTAAAGGGTAAACAAAGTCCAAGGACAAAGCAAAATACACATTCTACATTTTCAAATTTTAATCGTTTAAACTATCAACATTGAAACTGTTTGCCCAAATTCCTGTGCATGGATAACTAGCATATTAAACCAATGTACACTTATGTTATTTGTTTAACCATTGAATATCTCTTATATATAGGAATTAAGGACAATGATCCCAATTTTTTGAATCACATTTTTGTTCCTCCATACACTTTACGTGTCATGTTAGAAAATAAGGAGAAAGTCATTTCTATACAAATTATATTCCAAGAAAACATTTTTGAGAAGATGGAAAATACATATTTAAACCAAGGCAATGCACATCAATGGATTTTTATTCGTTTTAATCCATGTTTTTCCATATATTGCTCCGGCTCAGTTTCGAAGAAAATTCATCAACTGTTGCAAAAGTGTGACTGGGTTAAATGTATAATTAAAATATGCTCTGGTAAAATTTGAAGTCATATATAGGAGTCATAGGAGATAGGAACTAAATCAATAGATACAGAGCGCTCATGAAGATGAAGCTATATACTAAACCAGCTTAACTAATTTCTGAAGTAAAGTAAATTAAGTAAAACTGCATGTACTGATTTTACAGGCAAGTTTAGAATTAAACATTAACTTTGGTGAAAACTTTTTCAACAGATGTAAATGTTTATTGTTTTAAATGAAATTCAAATATTAAATAGATATATCAAACAAGCCGTTTCGCCGACGTGACCAAATTGTACGTATTAAAATGAACTTTGGGCTAAATGTACTTTTGTGCTAATATATGTGTAACAATTATTGCGAGTTTGTAAAGGACACAGTCTGCAGAAATAGACGATATAGCATTGTTGCTATAAACACACTCAGTGAAGGCACATATGACTTTGAATACACTTAATTTCAAATAAAAACTAACAACTGCATGGCAAAATCTAGTCTTTTGCCGCGGAAAAGTTTAAACATGTGTCAACGTGCTTGTTCTGCAAGTTCTGCTGGGTAACTTTGTTCAGAAATGGGTGGGTTGTGATAACAATTTCTTTAAATTAGGTATGCTCGTTAAGATGGAGCCATTTGAAGGAAAAGTAGCACTTATTGCATCTTTCTATCTTTTTCGCAATGTATATTCAAAGGCCACCGTTTGAACACTACACTCATCAATGCCACTCACGCTCGCACTGGTCTCGATTGTATCATACGATGCCTGTTTGAGAACAAGTCCTGCAGATCTGTGAACTTTCACAAACGAAAAGATGAGAGCAATTGCGAGTTTCTCCAAAATGTTTCTTCAGAAGAACCCGCGGACCTTTTACTCGCAGATGACCGTTATGATTACTACATACTAGTCACTCCCAACAGGGTAAGTATATATATAAGAAGCGTTTTGACCGCTGTCCATCGGATAGTAACTCCTTCAACTGCCGCAGAAAGGTATAGAAAGCAATGAGACCAGGGTTATTGAGCTAGAAAGTGATAAAACTGAGTAACTTGTTGCATGTGAAAATGCGTACAAAACATTAACGTAAGTTTTACAGTCAGCTTCGAAACATGTTTCACATGCAATGTATGAGAAAAGCACTATTCCGGTGGATGGCGTTTACCTGGCTTACAACTGCCTCAGAGGTTGTATTATAACACGAAGGTTTTGCTGAAATTACCCTCCCGCGTTAGTGATTTTATAAAGTCCCAAAATACTGACACTGAAAAGCAAAGTATATATAAACAAAATTTTATCTCAGTTATATGAATGCGTAAATAGTACGTATTATAGTTAAATCCTTTCTGTAAATTAATAATTAAAAATTCTACAACATTTTACTGAAGTATCATATTGTCTTCTTATTTTCAGACAGCTCCAGAGCAGGTTCCTTCAAGCACTCCGCCACAAAATAGCACAGCATCCCCATCAACTAGTAAGGCTTATAATTATGTACTATTTTAATTTTAAATCACATGACAACGCATGCTAAGGGCTTCGCATAAGGCCGTATAGGGTAAATACTAACTTTATACATTTATAGCTATCGAATTAAGAAATATATACCCTTTTTAACTGTACTTTTTCAGAGGCTGAACTATGTATTTTAATTATGAGAAACTGAGTAAAAACATGTGCTAAGGACTTGCGCACGACAGGCGCAGGCGCTGGGGTCAGCTTGGGGCCGATATCGACCCCGACTTTTAAATTCATATATCTTCACTTGTAATTGAGATTTTTCGATGAAAATACCACCATTAGATCCGCAGCATTAAGTTTGTCCACTTAGTGTATATTTACTTGCATTTTGAAAACATTTTTGTGGTATTTGAAGCAAATTCTTGTCTGGAAGTGAGAATTGCGTATGAATATATTATGTCTGTCTGAAATTTTATATGTCTCCAAGTTTTACGGCTCGTAATATCGCCTTCGCTTCTCGGCTATTTTTTATCTTTACACCACTGTATAGCCCTTTGAAAATACTATTTATTCACCAAGTTTTAGCTCAATACAGAGAAAAACAAGAAAGTTATAAGGAAAGTATAATTCTAAGCGGCCGCGTAATCCGACATTTTAGGAGATATTGGCCAATGAGTTCATCATGTTTATAAGGCATGTTATGTTTTGTTCAACGTCGTAAGCTTTGATTTTGAATTAATCTACATACTTAGGCGGCAAATATAGGCTCAATAAAAAGCCTATCGAATGAGAAATCGATTGGTACTATTTGTAGTTATTAGATGTAAATAATGGCGACTAAATGTGACTTTCAATTCGACCAGGGTGATGTAGCCAAGTGCAATAAAATGGCCGACCTGTCACTCGTGAGTTAAAAACTTAATTACTCATATCTGTCGAAGAAATTTATATACCATTTTGAACATCACTTTTCCAGAGCAAGATCCATCAAGCACTCCTCCACCAAACAACACAGAATCGCCATCAACTAGTAAGGCTTAGCTTATTGAATCACATGAAAACGTGTACTAAGGACTTGGCTACAGGCCGTATAGGGTAAAAACTTAAAAAACTTTACTATATAATAGCTGTCGAAGAAATTTATCCCCTTTTCAACTTCACTTTTCCAGATCCATCAAGCTCTCCTCCACCAAACAAAACAGGATCACTATCAACTAGTAAGGCTTAACTATCCAATTGAATTATGAATCACATGAAATCTGTGTAGGATTTCCACTGTTCCAATGGATATTATATCATTGGAGTTTATGCTAGGCGTAAAAATATCGACAAGTTTCGCTGTTGTCAAATGGCTTCAGGTAATGAAATCACAAGAGTCCAAATTCTAAGCCTGATTGCTGAATGAAAACTTGATCATATAAAGTGACTGTTATTTTGTTTTATGGCTTGAAAGGCAAATGTGCCTTTCGAGCAATATATCCATTGTCTACTTGAAGCAAGTAATAAAACCACCAAAAAGATTTTAGCCCAACTATGTCCGAAAGGATACAAAAAACAGAATTCAACGTTTTGAGCGGAGGATAGTGAAATAAACCATATGTTTTCGTGTGTTTGTGACTAATTAACTACCTACACTAGAAACATTAGTTCAAGTCTTCAAGACATACTTGGTTCGGCAAAAATTCGCAGTTAATATATGTAAAGTGCATGCTTTTTGTTTCGTTTCAGAAAATCAAGCACTCGGGCTGTTGCCATCTTGTGAAGAACTGTTAAAAAAGAACAGGTATGTGAATGACTAATCTATATTTATTTTTGCTATGAATTAAAAGATACATTACAAAATGTCTTTACCAATATGATCATTTCCCAACTGTTCTGCAGGAACAATGATCATACTAATCAGTATTTTAGGTGAAATTCTATATAATTTTTATCTAAAATGTCTAGCTAAACTTTGTAAAACGTACTTTTAATCTATTTCATTGCGTGAAAAAAAACTTTTAAAACTCCAGTACAAGTTCTAATAGACTTTTGCGTCACGGTGCGTTGTTGATGAGAAATCTCGGTTTGATTTTTTTGTCCACCAATTACGTCACATTTTGCACGGAACAGAATTGCATGACTTCCACAACCGTTAGTTTTTCTTGGCTTGCAAGGAACCTGATTGGTAAATCTGGAGGACCCAACATATTTGATTGGCTAAAATATAGATTAAGGTAGCGAGGCTCAAATCCGAACGAATGGGCTATGAGTCAAGCAATTTTTAAAATTTTGTTCAATATTAGTATGAAAAAATCGCATTAAAAATTTTTAAAGAACGAGGAAATTTTAATTCTTCTTCTAAAACGTTCACGTTCGTTCATTATTTTAATTTGGATTTCATTTAACAGGAAATATTTTCAAAAGGTTTACATTTATATTTAAAAGGTCTATTATTATGAATTTAACTACTGGGTGTCCCAAAAAAAACTATACACCGTTTGATTTCATGTAACGTAAAACCTATAAAAGCTATTTTAATAATATAAAAAGCATTCCATTCACAGGGGATTAACTTAGATTTTGATATATCACATTTCATCTTCCGTGCGATGTTGACAAAGACACAAGTGTTTGAAGTGGCGAGGAGTTTCAGAAATTAGCGAAAAATGATAAAAATTGCCGCATCAAGCTAAATTGCCGGACAGCAGTAATTACCAATTTACGTGGAATCTGTTTAATTTCAGTGATTTTATCCTTAAGTTTAGGTGATTTGCCTGAAAAATTAGTTTTAAAAATTGCATATAACAATTGATTTTTACGAATAAAACATGGTATTAGCGAGGTTTAGCAAACACGACGCGACGTCAAAGACGACGTGAGAATGGCGTCAAAATGGCGTTGCAATATCCTTAAATGGTCATATCACGCCATTTTGACGCCATTCTCACGTCGTCTTTGACGTCGCGTCGTGTTTGCTAAACCTCGCTAATAACTCACGTTGAGAGAACATTTCGGCACGTCGTTTCCGTTTGCGAATCTTAATTTGGATCAAGAAATAATCCAAAACTCTTCTGATGGCATGATTTCTATAGCACATTCGTGCTATCAGGTTCAAGGACGCGCTTTTCTTGATTAGTAAAACTTATAATAGTTAATCCTTTTATACATAAATGTATTCTTTCAGCTAAAATAACGATAATCAACAAATAAACTAAATTCAAATTTGATATGCTTTTTTATGCCAATTTTTCACCTTTTTAGAAATGCTAGATTAACATTGCAACGTCAATATCCCTGTCAATATAGCGCGGAAAGTAAAGTGTTATATATCAAAATCTAAGTTAATCTTTTGTGAATGGAATGCTTTTTATTTTAGTGAAATAGCTTTTATAGATTTTACGTTGCATGAAATAAAACAGTGTATAGTTTTTTTTGAGACACCCGGTATATTAATTATTTTAATGGTTTATATTTATTTTATTTGATATCAGGGTGATGTTTGTGCAAGTGTACTCGCGCAAAAACCTTAATTGTTTTCGTGTTATACTGCCTAGAGATTACCACTGACTGACTTACAACGGCAGAGCTCATTTAAGCCTGGTTTCATTTAAGTCATGAGAATCGTGTATATATCAAAGCGACGGATGTGATGGAGAATGTACGTTGATCTACACTTAATATGATTAATTTGAAAACAGGTCACGAAAGAAAAGATAGATCCAGGCATATCACATCGTCGAGAATGACTTTGACACGACAGTTAATAGGACCCAATGGAAACTAGTCCTAACCTCACTTGACTCGTAAAACTGGTATCCTCTAACTTTTCTAACATTCATTTGATCTGCTGCTATTTAGTTCCCTCAGCGATGGTGTTTACACACTGAGAAATACAAATGTTTCAGCCGAAGAATATGAAGTCTACTGTCACATGACTGAAATACCTGCCTGTGGCTCAGGAGGCTGGACACTAGTGATGAAAATAGATGGCCATAAGGTAAAAATATACCAAGATATTTTCAGTGAAAAATTAAGAGGGTACCAAAGGGCATTTTCGTGAGTCCTGATTGGCTAATATCTGATTGTTCAACGCCTGTGAGACGTCATTCTCAATAAAAATGCTCCGTGAAGTGAGAATAACAGTTTTCAGTCGCGTTAAACAGTGACTCGATGGTTTAAATAAGAGTAAAAATATCTTCGGTATCCTTTCGGAGGTCGTCGGAAGTTCTCGTCACTCAAACGTAAATATTGTACTCAGATACGTGAATGATGAAACTGCCTTTTTCCCCGCTGTGAAACGTGATCCGCACCCTCCTCTCTTTTACCACCCTCAATTCCTTTGCTTGAAGGTGTTGCCCTGTCAGAAATGTTCTGGTTTCCACGGTAGGTGGGGCATCCAAAATATTTGAAACTACATACAAGAACAGTGGCGGATCTAGCGTAAGTCAAAATAAATTACCACAGCTCATTCTAGGATATATTTACATTTTAAAATACCTTCAAAGCAACTTCATTGGTCAGATTTTATTCTTTTGAAATTCATAACCTATGACATTGTTATAAAGTTATTTTGAATTTAAAATTGAGCTGCTATAATTTATTTTGACCTACCCTGGATCCGCCACTATACAAGAAGGAAAAGTGTATTTACACTAAATATTTTCGCTATTATGCTTGTTAAGCTTTGTAGAAACATCACGTAAATTTATTATTGCAGAGCTTTCGATCCGTAAGCTTGGAGCTTCATCAGTGCTATAATAATAGTGCAATAATAAATGTGCTATAATAATAGTGCAATAATAAATTTACGTGGTGTTTCCACAAAGCTTAACAAGTATATTGTATTCACCATGCAAACGTACAAGAAACTTATTTCGCTATAATTTTTCCACATCAGGGATTCTTTAAGGTTAGGACCGGTATACTCATTTAAGACTTTGTACATTATTTAATTGGCCACTGTTTCTAGATGGTTCCGTTTTATCTGTGAAATAAGTCAATGAGTAGTTAAACCAAATAGTATACAGGCGTACTTCAAAATAAGTTTACTGTGCAAGGACATTTGGACTAACAAACTACTTAGTTTGTCACCCGATTCAGAACTCATCGACTTATTGGACTCATTCAAACATTAATAACCTTTACAGAATGAGTTCAACTATAGTTCACCTTACTGGACCAACAAGGAAACCTACGCAGTTGAAGACGGACTTGAAGGATTGACTGAAAAACAAACAAAACTGGCTTCTTACTGGAACACACCGTTTGATAAAATATGCCTCGGAATGAAAGTCAATGGTATCACAAAATGGATCATGATCGACCGCCAAGCAAGTTCGCTGCTCAATGTGATCGCAGACGGGAGTACTAAATACGCTAACGTTCGAAAGGAAAAATGGTTATCTCTTATAGATGGTTCATTTTTGGAAGAATATAGAGATAATAGTGCAGGGTTCAATGTAAACACTAACAGTCAAAGACTTCGCTATCTGAAACTACGGATCGGAATAACAGCAAGGAAAAATGACGACGATAAATGCTTCAAGAACAGGTGGTGCAGGTCGTGCATTGGTTTTGGGATCTCAGCACGTGGATGTGACGGTGAAATAAGAAATACAACATGTGGAAACATTGCCATTTGCTATTTGCATGAGAACCAGAACACTCCAGCTTTTGGCTACATATTTATCAAGTAGCACTGTAGCAAAAACTTCTACGAACTAACCGTACGTTTGTTAATTAACAATTTTTGGATGAAGGTGAGCGTGGTATCAAGATTTATCCAGACCGAGGTCAAAGTTATCTGCCGAAGCGAAGCCGAGGCAGATAACTTTGACCGAGGTCTGGATAAATCTTGATACCATGCGAAAGCCGAATTCAATAATTGTTTTATTGTACAATTTAGAAATAGTTGCGAATCTCGACGAAGACGCCATTACGGTCCCTGCAGAGTGCAGACAATTTTCAATGTCGTTGCAGGTGACGTAATATTGAGAATTTTCTGCAGGCTATCAACCAATCAAAATTGACATTGCATAAACATTGTATGATAATTACATTTATCATATTGTAATTGTAATTCAAATGCACTAAAATACATTAATTACGTATAGCAGTTATATGATGCACAGAAAGCGTAGGATCGTGCATGCACGCAATTAGTTTAGTGATAGTTTGCATTGACTATTTCTTAATTATGAATGGACGGTGTACAATCATATAATCAGAAAATAACTATGATGCTATCATAATAATTATAACTTTATTCAACTTTATTCAAGGAGGTTATATATAGGTGGGTTTCTCTCAATACTTTTACATGGACAACGCTTGGTGGTCAACTTCACACATGTTGCCACTTTGTGTATTGTGGAAGCGAGCAAATTTCATCAAACTGTACATACGTACAACCAAACATAACGTCAATACCTATATGAGTAATGCTTTAGTCAATGCGATAACTGTGCTTCATTTCCAGTTGACCACCAAGCGGTAAACGTGTCACGTGAATGAAACTTGTGGGCATCTCAATAGGTTACATTATACAAAACTGAATTTAGACTGAATTGTTAGCCATAAATAATGCAGGTATAATTGTAACTGATTTAATTATAATTGATAAAACTATGTAATGATTTACTTATTTCGCTTGTTACACCAGAACAATAACTACAATATTACCTATAGGTTTAGGTTTCTATCTTGGAAACAGATCATTGTCCCGTTAAAATATTGTTTTCTCATGAGCTCGTCAGCCGTCAGGCCTAGGTAAGCTTTTACAACAGAATTTATAAGAAACAGAAGTTATGAGCAACAATATATACTTGTAATACCTGATTAATTTAATTCTTCTTGCCACATGGAACACGCGACACTGAAGTAATGGGACAGCAAACAGATGGGCGGACTTTGCATTAAAAAGATGCATTTTAGATAAATACAACTCAGGTTTTCTCGTTTCCCACTTCTGGAAAGGCGGCCATTTTGACTTGAGCCCGCGCAGAAAAGCGGTAATCTACATGAAAAAATAAATTCTGAGAATTATATTACTGAAATTAATTAATCGAGTTCAGTCGATTTCCTGAAATCCATATCGACATCGATATATATTATAGCGACATTTTATGAAAGACATTAACGGCCAGTGTAATAACTGTGAGCACGTACGCATTACCTAACCAACCCAGAAACCCTAGAACTTTCCCTGTCGGAGAAAACCCACGATTTTCGGCATAGCATTGACTTATTATTACCCTTTTTGCATAAGAACTGCGTGCTAATCACATTCAGAGGACGTTTCTTTCAATTGATGCAATAATAGCTACAATAATAAATTTGTCGCTTTTTTACGAGAAACACGGAAACCCATTTTATGGATGGCAAAATCGTTGTATTTCGCAATTATACTTTTTATCAAAAGAAAAGAGATGTTCTTGCTTGTAAGCAATTGTCTGACACTTAATCCTTAAAAATTTCGATTAAATTGAATTTGGTAAAACGCAACTTGCGTAATTCAATCATTTTTTCAGCCATAAATGGTGTATTTAGCTGCTGGCACAGCGCGTCGAAACTAAATTAACATGCAATTAACTTAAGCACAGTAAATGAATAACAAGGTTTGCTGCACAAACAAGTTCAAGGGCATTCAATCGCATATCCCGCCCAAAGCTCAATAACTAAGAGTCTAAAATCTATTCACTCGGTACCAGGTTCTCATGCCTGGGCACGACATCGAGTTGGGTCACGTTGCAGAACTGGAACTAGTCATCCTGTGTTACAGTTAATTAAAAACCGATACCCGAGGGCTTTAACTTGTTTATATGCTCATGAGATCATATCCTTTTATTTTTCGGAGGTTTTCTCAGTATTTTTTCTACAGTGCGTTTCGTTAATTGTTTATCATAAATCTTTTATGAACTGGGGAACTATATATTGAATAGGTTTAATTTCAATGGCTTGCCTTTTATGAGACACTATGTATTGTTGTATTTGTAAAGGAAAATTAATTCTGTTGTTCTTGTCAAGCCAACGCTTCATGAATTCATGTAAAATAGGCGTTCATGCAAAGCTAGATCGCGTAAATCTTGTCCTAATAGTGTGCGGCCGGTCATGGACGACAATGATGAAGAACTTTATCTTTATCTGATAACTCAGAAATAGCAGAAAGTGATGTTGTATTAGGTGACGATGTTTATATTAAATTGAGGACAGATTTGATTGGCTTAGATTGACAAACGAATTATTATACAGTCTGTTCCTTTAGCAACTCGTTACGAAGACGAATGGGCGTTAAGGACTTCGAAGCTTGGCGTTCAAATAGAGTGACTATGGGCATGGCTTAAAGTGTATTCGCTGTTTTCCGATGACTTTACAGTACATGTCGCCGGCCCAGCTCAATGATTCGATATCACTTTTTGAAGTTAGAACTCACTGCATGGCTTGATTTGCTTTTCATAACGATATAGTCTATGTACTGGATACTTTCTTCATTTGAAGCTGTGTATAATACGTGGGCAATTAAGATTTGAAAGAGTTGAAGTGTACGTTGAGCGAGTTTTGTTGTAATAAGCTGATTTTGAACGTAAAGTTTTCTGAGGTTATTATTTTCCGTAATAACCCAGTAGCCGGCTATTATTTTCCGTAATCACCCAGTAACCGGTTATTATTTTCCGTGATAACCTTCAGTAGCCGGCTATTATTTTCCGTAATAACCCAGTAACCGGTGATTATTTTCCGTGATAACCTTCAACCCCGCATTTCCCCCGGAAAACTCAAATACCACCGCCTGCTTTTAGGATGAAGAAGGTTATTACGGGAAAATTAAAAACTGACGAAAAAAAGAATTATTTGGTCTGATGAGTCTATAATTCATGTTAAAGAAAAAAACAATGAAGCTTTTGTCAACTCTGCGAAAGTTTTAATTTAGAACTTCAGGATAAGAGGCATCAGCCCATAGCAAATTAACAAACAAACACTTAGCTGTGCATTTCACACAAACGCATTTGTGGCCATTAGCGCAGGTGAACACTTTACATGCAGATTGCCAGATCATATTAAGTTAGAGTACGCCTGTAAAGGGACGAAGTTCCAAGTCTTCCAAAGATCCGGAATTGAAAACGTCGTCTAAGCCTAGCAGAATTCAATTTTCGTTGAACGATTCCTCAACTATTCGGCCTGTAAAGGCAACAGACCAACAAGCATCACCAACATGCCAACTCCTCGAAGGAGCAGACCCAAAAAAATCCGATCTAAGTTTTGTGGCGGTTTCGCTTCCATAATTTTGAGATTCAGTCTCCTGTACCTGATATATTTAAATCTTCATCAAGCGGAACAGATTGACTTTTGTTATAATGGGCCAAAAACAGGTTGGTTGTGAAAAAGTACAATTATGCTATGTAGGTAAAAGAAGCCAATCATAGTGCCCGTTGGTTTTGCCCGGGACATCACTGTTGGACAACAAGAGTCAATAAGGGGCGTTTTGATCCTCGAATAGTCATTCCCCACCCTTTACTCAAAGGATAATTTTTACTCGAGTCATTTTCAAGGTCCTGAATGAAGGGGTCCTATTTCCACTTCCCAGCCCAAATTTTGACAAAATCTCAGAGTCTAAATGCACAAATCCCATAGTCCTAGTGGCTGTCTTGCTCAAATCTTGATTCCATTCCAATTTTCGATTGTTTTTTGGCCAATGAATCCCGGCCTCAGTTCATAGATTCCTATTATCCCAGCAAAAAGATAGGCAATTTTCAGCTCCCATTTTACCCCTTTAGAAACCTCCATTTCGTCAGAATGATGGTTACGATCCCAATGTGGGGTCAAATGACATATTAACAAATCTTGTAGAGTCTTTAAGGAGTCTTAGTTAAGACTCCTAGCCTGAAAGAGTTCAACAACTCGAACAAAGACCCAACAAGCAGAAATACATGTATGTATGTATGTATGTAAAACTTTATTTACTGACGCTAGCCTTGTCAACAAAATAGTTGGTTTCCACAAGGGGCGTCAAACAATTAAAAAAAGAATCAAGGAAGATATTTACAAAAGGACAGAAAAGGAAAGAAAGAAGAAAAAATAAATAGCATGCATATTTACAAAAAGTTGGTGTGATCCGGCTAAATATTAATAGTTACAATAAGGATTTATTCAATCTAACAGATTATTAGTTGATCTTACAAAGTCTTTGAACAAGCAAATTGATTGAGCTTCCTTAGCTTCAAGCGAGAGATTGTTCCAGAGTCTAGAACCACTATACTTGAAGCTTTTTTTAAGGAATTCACGTCTAGGCTTTGGTAGGTCTAAATCATTTTGAGAATTTCTGAGGGCGTAAGAAGTTTGTAAGGAATTCCTTCTCTTAAATAACTTTTTCAAATTCGGAGCACTATAGTCGTTCAAAATTTTATACATTAAAATGGCTTTGGTTATAATTCTTCTGGATTCTAAGTCTTCCCATTCAAGGGCTTGAAGTACGTCAGCAGACCTGATCTCATAGCTAGCGCCGGCAATAATTCTCGCTGCTCTATTTTGATACTTTTGTAATTTATCTTTTAATGTCTTGTTACAAGTATCCCAAAGGGGAGAGCAGTAATCAAAATAAGGTTGTATCAAAGCACTGTAAATTGGTTGTAACATCTGTGCTGGGACAAAGGGCTTAATGCGTTTTAACATTCCTATACCTGCACCGACCTTTTTACAAATTGCTTCAATATGTTCTTCCCAACTGAGTGTTTCATCAAGTGTAACACCCAGACAAGGGATTGAGTGTATTCTGGGAATCGGTTGGCCATTTAACATTACAGGGGTATCGTCGTTGATCTTATTAAGATTATGTTTTGATGCCACGTACATATACTTGGTTTTAGAAGAGTGATGCTGCAATTTGTTACTTATTAGCCAGTGATTAATGTTATTTAAATCATTATTCAAATTGGAGGTAAGTTCCTCAGAGTCCTTAGCAGATGCAAATATCTGAGTATCATCAGCATACAAGCATGGGGTTGTGTCATGAAGGCTGTCGGGGAGATCATTGATATAAAGTAAAAACAGTAAAGGTCCCAAAATAGATCCCTGGGGAACTCCACAGACTATTTTTTTAGATGTTGACATCGTGCCATTGACAAAACACGTCTGTTCCCTATTAGAAATGTAAGATGCAAACCATTTTAATTCAACATTTGAAACTCCAAATTGTTCTTCCATTTTGCGTAGTAAAATATTATGACTAATTGAATCAAATGCTTTCCGAATATCAAGAAAAACTACGGCACTCACATCGCCACAATCCATACTTGCATGCCAGGCATCACACATTTGTATTAGTGCTGACAGAGTTGAGTTCTTTGGCCGAAAGCCAAATTGATATTTAGACAGCAGAGAGTTTTCATTTAGAAAATTGTATAGTTGGTTGAACACAGAACGCTCAAAGATTTTACTTGTAATAGGTAAAATCGATATTGGACGGTAATTCTCGCATTTTTGTCTATCATCGGATTTAAAAATCGGTAATACCCAAGCCTTTTTCCATTCATCAACATAAATTCCAGTTTTAATAGAGAAGTTAAATATCCACGTTAAAGATGGGGTTATTATTTCAGCTGAAAGTTTAAGTACTCTAGCAGGAATGTTATCAACTCCTGTAGATTTTGATGAATTGAGTTTACTCAATTGGAGAAATACTTCATTTGGGTTAATTTCAGAGAACTTAAATTGGATATCTGGCCTATTAATGACATTATGAGATAAAACTGGGTCAGGGGTATTGTTCTCGATTTCATTGGCTAGTTTAGCTCCAATATTTACGAAGTAATCATTAAAGGACTCAGCTATCATCCTGTCGTCTGTAATAATAGTATTATCAATTTTCAGTTGGGCAATATTATTTGCTTTGTTATTTTTTCCTAGGAGCTCGTTTATTAACTTCCAGCTTTGCTTAGGATCTTTAGCCTGGGCACAATCATTAATTTTTTTGCAAAAAAAGTCCCGTTTTGCCTTATAGAGTTCTGCATTAACTTTATTACGTATTTCTTTATATCTTACCCAGTGCATATGAGATCTATTTTTTACAGCCCTCTTTTTATGAAATTCTCTCTCCCGCATTAACTTCTTAATATCAGACGTGACCCAAGGGTGAGAATTACTTCGAACCCTTATTCGCCTTAATGGGGCATGCATATCCAATACCTGTAGGAAATAAGACTGCCATACGCGATAACAAATATTTGGATCATCATGCAGGGTAACATTTTCCCACGGGACTTGTGACAGATCGTTAAGAAAGTCGGTTGCGTTAAAATTCTTAAAGTTTCGATCATACCTCACTTTTTGTCGGGGACTAGATGCACAATGTTTTCTAACAGCAAATATTAAACTATGGTCAGATAAGCCGAGATGAATAACTCCTGCTTTTGCAATGTTTTGTTTCTCATTCGAGATTAACAAATCGATCAGGGTTGCTGACGCTTGCGTTACCCTTGTGGGCTCATTAATTAACTGATCAAATTGATACAGAGATAATAGAAATTTTAGCCTGCGCGTGTATGCATCCGGCGGAGATTTACTTATATCACAGTTTAAATCCCCTAAAAGTATAAGTTCTTTGTTCTCTAAATCACATTTCCTAAGAAAAATTTCAAACTCATCGAAAACCTGAAGATTCGAGTTTGGGGGTCTATACCATGTACTTACAAGAAATGGCTTACTACATGGTCTGGTAATCTCCACACAAATGATCTCCAGAGAACCTGTTAGCAAGTCATTTCGTTCCGTACAGGGTATAGCCCCAAGGACATACAAAAGTACACCCCCTCCATGTCTATTGCGGTCTTTTCGAATTATGTGATATCCGGCAAGACTGACTTCATCCTCTGAGAATGAATCATCAATTTTGGTTTCGTTAATTGCTAAGATATCTAATGGGTTATTCTGCATTAATATTCTAAGCTCATCAATGTGCTTTGGAAGACTATTAATATTCAAGCATGCAATCCTCATACCTTTAGAGTGTTTTAAGTTATTTAAGATTAAGTTATCTTGCTTATTACTTATTTTGTCGCATCGAGGTCCTAAATCCGGATCACACCCCAATGAGAGATTCAGATCATCATAATCAGAATCGCAGCTTGTTATCGTGGTGTTCGAGAGGTCCCTGCCAGTAATGTCATCAGTAGTTGATTTGCTATTGTATGAAAATCCTCTGCCGAACTTCTGCGAGGTCTTTGTACACTCATATGTTGATCTCCTTTAAGGAATCTAATAAAGTTTGTGGCTAAAAACGCGGAACCTTTCGCGTTTAAATGTAGTCTACTGTTATTCAAACATGTGCTGTTGATGTTGCCATTGTCAATAAACGAGACGTTATGTTTTTTGGACAAATCCTCTATTATCCTGTTAAGTTGGTTAATGCCTTTACCTACGTCGATATCTTGTCTTGTCGTAATTCCCGACACTCCAATTTTTGAGCTTGGAAATTTGGATTTAGTTTTAAGAACAAGGCTTTCGATTTTCTTCGCACATACCTCAGCAGACTCAACTGATATGTCGTTTGTTCCAGCATGGATTATTACGTGGGAGGGCGTCGAATTGCTTTTGATTGTTCCAAGTTCCGCTTCGATCTCTCCAGACGTTCTCCCAGGATACGTGTATTTATTCACTTTTTTCTTTGTGAGTTTACGTGGGTTAATCTGCTTGATGATGGAATCCCCAATAAGAATAATTTCTGCTGATCTGTGATCTATAGCGTTACTATTTTTGTTAATCGGGTTTTCTGTTAACATAACAGTGTCCTTTGTGACAGGCGTAGTTCGGCTCTCATAATTCTTTCGGCTAATTAAGGTCTCTTCTTCCTCATCATCGGTGTCACTTAAAATAGAGAAACGATTCTGAGTTTGCACTTCAAAGTGATTGGTAGAGCGTACTGCTTTGCATGATTTGTTTTTTGACGCAGGGGAGTTACCGCTTCGTCTTTCATTCCATGGTCCGGTTTCTTGGCATTTATTCTCTTCATGTAAGATCTTTATAGCAGTAACTAAGCTGAGCTTCTCGTTGTCTAAGTCTTTTATCTTAGCATTCAAGTCCGATATTATCATTTTATAGCCATTAACTTGTTCAGCAAGCCTCTCGTTTACCTTTTTTAGTGAAGAGTTTTCGTTCTTTAAAAAATCGTTATGCTCTGTTAATTGTGATGCATCGCTGCAATCATAATTTACTTGTCGAGAGCTTGCTAAGTTTAGTTCATTAATTTGGTTTGCCAGCTTTTCAAACTTAGATTCCAGGCGATGTTCAAGACTCTGAATTAGCTCAAGAACAAATGCCGAATCATTCAGATTCTGGATATTAGAGCTCTTAGGGCTATGACTAAGCAGTGTACTCTCACATTCCGGCACATCGTCTTTTTCCATGACCTCATCAGCGTCAAATGGTTGTTGATTTGTTGCAGCATCAGATCCCGACACATATATAACTGCTCTTAACTGCGATTTTAGATCTTCGCTTCCCGCTCCGTTGATAGTTAAAGATTTGTTCTTCGTATACCATCTCACACATAGATCGTCAAGCTCCATCTTCTTACAATCACCGCCAGACGAAGTCCAAACAATTTGTTTATCAAGTACATTATTCATCATAGCTTCTAGATGCTCGAAGGAGCCACTCCATCTGAACTTTCCCTTGTCAGTAATTGTTAAATCTCGAGACAAATTCACAGAGTTGTCGGAGCTCACAGCTAGAGGTCTTTTCGTTGGAGTCATTGTATGCTGTGCTAGAGTTAATAAACTCTCAGCCAGAGCAACTTGACTCTATCTGAGTCACCAGACTAAAAAATGGCCCTTATGATGGAGTGAATTGACTTTTTTAACGGAGTCCAATCTACTATCAAAAAGACTTTAAATTGCATTTTAAGTATTTTTAACTCTTCGGAGTGAGGACGTCCGTCCGAATAACATGTCAGAATAGCTCATTCAAAAAGTCTAGAAAATGTCAAAACCGCCCAAACAAAGGTCAAAATTTAAAAACTCGATACTTTAAAGGAGTCGAAAACGACTGGAACTTCTGTTCTGAACAGTGCTGTTTTGATCACTCGCTGGTCGCTAGCTACATGCTTTTTCTAAACGTGGCAAAGTTTACAAAAAAGATCGATTTTTTCCCCAGGGTTTTGGAAACATTATAGGACATGATTAAGAATCTTCCTGCATGAAATCAATTTATGTTATGATTACAACTCAATACAGTTTACTGCAGAAGAAGATTAAAATTGCTTGTTTTTGTTTGTTACTCTGAGTTTATATTTACACCAGTGCATGGGTATAGACTCAGAAGGGAAAAGTAGCACTTATTGCATCTTTCTATCTTTTTCACAATGTATATTCAAAGGTCAACGTTTGAACACTACACTCATCAATGCGACTCACGCTCGCACTGGGCTCGAATGTATCATACAATGCTTGTTTGAGAACAAGTCCTGCAGATCTGTGAACTTTCACAAAGAGAAAAATGAAAGCAATTGCGAGTTTCTCCGAAATGTTTCTTCAGAAGAACCCGCGGACCTTTTATTCCCAGATGACCGTTATGACTACTTCATACTACTCACTCCGAACAGGGTAAGTGCGTCAGAAAGGTATAGAAAGCAATGAGACCAGGAATATTGAATAAGCAAGAGATAAACCAGTGACCAGGGGCAGGATCAAAGGTGTTTAGCTTAAACGGTAGATAAGTGAAATTTAAAAATCATTTTTACATAATAGAATAAAGATTTACTTTTATGACTGTATAATTGTTCTTCTCTGCAGGTCAAATGACTTTAGCTGGCTTTTTTATACAACATGCAAAATTGTTTTATATTTTTTACTTCTCTACCGTTTAAGCTAAACGCCTTTGATACAACCGGCCCCTGAACTTGAAAATGACAAAGTTAATTTAAGATGTGACAATTTAGGGAACCTGTTTAGAAGCTTTAAAAAGTCCATACTATCCGGTGGATAGCGCCATTAACCTTTAGTTTCATAAAAAAACCTTCAGATTCCAAAAAAAACTAAAAGAAAAGGCCGTAGCTAAGTACAATAAAACTAAAACTATATGATATATAATCGAGTTTATATATATTTCTTCATCTTCATACATATATAAATATAAATGTATTAATAGCTTTCTCGTGAATAATTGTACAGAATTAATCTCACAATTCTTTGTCCGTTGTGTCGGAATCATGCTGTCGGAATAAAACTTTGAAATATGTAACTTCCAATCTATGATGGCTTCATATCTTTCTTCAGCTGCACTTATATAACAATATATAATTTCCGATTCTTCTGCAAAGAATCACGACAGCATAATATATGATCACACTGTTAAGTGTTAACTTATTTTTAGACTGCCCTAGAGCAAGTTTCATCAAGCACTCCACCAAGATCGAAAGAAACGCCATCAAGTAATGTTTAAGAAAGCGTTAGCATATTTTTATAGAATCTTTCACGAACGATATAAGCAGAAATTTGATCGTCAAGGTTATCATCTTCTAGCCTTTCATCGCAAAGGTTATTAGTTTCCACTTCTAACTTTTCAACGAAAGGTTTTCTCGAAACATCTAATTCACTTCGCATGCATCGTTTCAGGTGATCAAAGATGCTGTATTTTTGAGGCCATGATTAATGATTGTTTGAAAAGCGATAATTTTCACATGTGAAATTGTCATAAATAATCTCACGCGTGTGACTATCAGTTTTATCAGTGCCCGAAATCTCTATAAAGCACTGTACTTTATATAATAAAGTGAATTAAACCATATATCTTTGTGTATTTTTGGCTGTACCACACTCACTCGAAACGTTACTTTGAGATATTCTAATTTGTTTTGCAAAAATTGAGAGTTTATAGGTGAATTGCTTTTTGTTTCGTTTCAGAAAATCAAGCACTCGGGCTGTTTTCATCTTGTAAAGAACTGTTTGAAAATAACAGGTATGTGAGTGACTACAATCAAAACATTGTTTGAAAACATCTATATTTATTTTGGCCATGCGTTTAAAAAGAATTATATACAGAACAGGTGCATGGGAAATGGTCATATTGATCAGTATATTTTGGTCGAAATGTAATGCAATCTTTTTCAAATTTAGCATTTTAACTTTTCGTCTTGATCTCCATTTACGGGTTTAATGTTGGACTCGATTCTGTTTCAAAAGAAATTAATTGTGCAGAAGACGTAAATATGTGCCCCCTTAATTTATAATTAACGAACAAGAAATGCAACCCCAACCTTTTCACTTCAGATTTAGAAAAATCTTAAAATCGACTGTCAAAAAACTGGGAGGACTCGTCCTCTCTCCCCAGTCCCTTCCCTTGCAACGCCACTGATCTGATATAATTAATTTGTTGGTCCGAGTGTTGTCACGCGGAAACCTAAATTGTTCTGCATGTGTTGTTACATTGTCCAGAGATTACCCAGTGGTGGATCTAGCGTAAGTCAAAATAAATTACCACAGCTCATTCTAGGATATATTTACATTTTAAGATACCTTCAAAGCAACTTCATTGGTTAGATTTTATTCTTTTGAAATTCATAACCTATGACATTGTTATAAAGTTATTTTGAATTTAAAATTGAGCTGCTATAATTTATTTTGACTTACCCTGGATCCGCCACTGAGATTACCACTAACTAGTCGACTTATAGCGGCAGAGCTCACCAACCTCACTTGACTTATAAAAATAGACTTGACTTTCTAACATTTACTTAGTTTGCTGCTATTTAGCTCTCTCAGCGATGGTGTTTACACACTGAGAAATACAAAGGTTTCAGCCGAAGAATATGAAGTCTACTGTCACATGACTGAAATATCAGAGTGTGGGCCAGAAGGATGGACACTGGTGATGAAAATAGATGGAAACAAGGTAAAGATATACCAGCTGGTATTTTCAGTGAAGAATTTAGGTCTGCTGCACACGAGAGCTATCAGCTCAGCAAAAGTTACTCGTGTTTCTATTTAGCGTAGCCCAGAGTTAGGATTTCCCTGAGTCTCATGCCCCATACAACCTTTTCTCACGAATCAAACATAGTTGACGCCACTAATAAAGTTTTAATAAATAAGTATACACTATTTCAGAATGAGTTCAACTACAGTTCACCTTACTGGACAAACAAGGAAACCTACGCAGTTCAAGACGGACTTGAAGGATTGACTGAAAAACAAACGAAACTGGCTTCTTACTGGAACACACCGTTTAGAAAAATATGCCTCGGAATGAAAGTCAATGGTGTCACAAAATGGATCATGATCGACTACCAAGCAAGTTCGCTGTTCAACGTGATCGCAAGCGAAACTCCTAATAAAGATACCAACGTTGGAAAGGACAAATGGCTATCTCTTATGGATAATTCGGTTTTATACAAAAACCGTATTCGAGAAGGGTTTAGTATTAAAAGAGAGTCTAACCGTTTTCAAGTACGAATAGGAATGAAAGCAAACAAAGAAAACAAAGCCTGCACGGGATGTGTTAACTCGTGCATAGGTTTTGGCATGACAATACGTGGTTGTGACGGTGAAATAAGAAAGACAACATGTGGAAACATTGTCATTTGCAGTGAAATTAACAACAAGAACACTGCAGCATTTGGATACATCCTTGTCCAGTAGCACAGTGGTAACAGTTTCCACGAACGAACACGAACAATAAATATGTTTGCTAAGTATATTTATCATTTCGTAGTTTAGAGTTATTATTATACATTAAGTACGAGTTATAAAGCACTGAGAATCAAATCATATAAAAATTCTATTTCAACAGAGTAGCCACGTCAGTTCAGGGCAATGAGAGTCCTGAATGCGATGTAAATTGATTAATCATAGGATCATGGACACAATTCGTTTGGTGATCACATAATGGACGGTGTACAATCACATAATCAGAAAATAACTACCATGACGTTATCATAATTATTATAGCTTTCAGCTGATCTGACCGTGAGTAAAAAGCCTGGAACTAGCTACCGAATAAAAATCCATTTTGCTGTTTTTAATCACTCATAGTTTGGCTCGAAAATTGGATTTCTGTTTGACAACTAGTTCCGGCACTTTTCCATGTTTTCAGATCACCTAGTTCAGTTAAGGGGTTAGGTATAAATACATTTGGACATCCCAATAGGCTACATGATACAAAAAACTTGAACCACGTGCACTTTTATCCACACTTATCCATTTTATTAAAAAGGATGTTATTGATACACATATAATTGTAATTGATTAAACCATAATTCATAAAACTATATGTGACGATTTATTTAATTAATTTAACTGCTCGGAAGCTAGTGAAGGATTGCCACAACTTTACGTAATCTAGTACCCTGGGGTCAGTTGTATCAAAGGTGCATGTTTAGCTTAATTAAGACGAAAGAATAAAACAAGCTTTAGCATTGAACAAATTAAGGGGCTAAATATTTTTAACCTGAGAAGAACTGACACATATAAAACTGAATATTTAAAAACTTATAAATTTGGCTACGTACATGATGTGAAAGTTTTAGGTTAGATGCTTTTTAAATTTGACTTATCCACCGATTAGGCTAAACGTCTTTGATGCCACCGCCCCCCTGTTATCGTATTATCTAACCTGTCCTTACCGAACTGGACGGGTTGCTTTTCTGCGTTTTCTGTTGTATAATCATCTCATTATGAACTGTCAGCTGCCCCTGAAGGAAATGAGTTGATGAAAGGAGCGACTGCAGACGAATCAGGAAAAAATGAAATACGCGTTGTCCACGTAACGCAAAATTCCCATCCGTCAAAATCGATGTGTTCGTCCCAAGTGTTTGCATTGGTTGCCCGGGCTTGATGACCGTACTTCTACTGCCAGTTGTCAACAGGCTTCGTGCAAGTTGATTGTCAAGACTTTTTATCCACAAGATTGCAGTAAGTTGTTTCAGGAAGCTTTGATAACATATGCGCATCAAGACAGTAAAATTTACAACTTCTATCGTGTCTAGTTTTCTGGATGTGCAGGGAAATTGAGAAACAACTTTACTCTTCATCACTTGAGAAAGCGACATCAGTCAAAGCTGCAGATTTGACTTTCTCTACAAGCGTTTTTTTCACATCGCCATTGGCAGGTGGTACTTCATTTTCGCCTTCGTTATTGTCATTACTTTTCGTTTCGGCATCCATCTTTTTTTCATCAGCTTCTTGTTTTTCTTCTTTCGCTTCTTCGGTTGTAGTCTCGTTTTCATTTTGCTGTTGATTTTCTTGTTTCTTCTTGGCTACAAGCTCCGACCAACGTTTCAGGTTCGCCCTATAGTGTATTGACATGTGAAGCTTGCATAAGGTGAGTTGGGGTTCCTGCCTCTAGCACAACACTGAGAAAGAACTGTTTGGAAAAAGTATTTATTCCCAGACTTGGTCAATAAGAGATGATCTTTACTGGATCCTTTAGAAGAACACAATAAATGTGACAGAGCTATCCAGTGTAAATTAAATTAATTTAGTTAATTTATGTTTCCTCCTTTAGTACCACTGGATCGATAAGAGATGATCCCTACCAGACCTCAAGGAAGAATAGTTTAGAACTGATAGAACTAGCCAGTATAAATAAAGTTAATTTAGTTTAGGTCTCCTCCTGTGTTAAAATTGGATCAATGTGAGATGATCCTAACTGGATATCCAGGAAGAACAGTTTAGAAATTATAGAGCTATTCAGTGTTAATCATGTTTCCTTTTGCGCTAAGTAAGAATGCATCTCCAGTTACCTGAAAAGGTTATGCAGTATACAAAAAGTTAGTTTAGTTCCGATTTTCTGTTATGGCAAGATTGATAACACCTCAGAAAAAAGTACTGATCATGAAATGATAGGGACAGAACTTTTAAAAAGTTTGCTATCTCTTAGCGATACCTGGCTCCCTCCAGTAAGGCGTTTGTATGCGGCAGTAAGTCCTTGAGCATTTCATAACACGGAAGGCAAATGCCAACGAGAAAACCAACCTTGAAAGATTAAAAAGGAAGAAATGAGGTGAGAAATCAAAAGAGCGAATAAACATTTCTACGCGGCCCAAACCAAAAGGTCGACGAATAATTAAAATTTGCTAATGAGAGTTAAAAATTAAGATGCATTATCCATCTCTACTTTGATGAAGACCAGTGCAAATACTCCACCTGATGAGCGGGTAGATCGTCTGCAGTATCTCTATCCATCATCGGAATGGGTCGACTACCTTGTCTTTTCACTTCATCTCCCTAAATAAACGAAGAAACAAACAATTCTGTTTGCATGAATAGGCTTTTTTCGAGGGTGTTTGAAAACATGTTTTTGTGAGCCACGATTTGTTGACATCTGTTCGTGCCGTCAAATGCTTGATTTTCATGCCGTGAAATGTGGTTTGTTATACGCCCGAGAGGTATGACTCTGAATAAAAATGCTCCGTGAAATGAGAACAATAGATGTCAGTCTCGCAAACTGCGAGTTGATTGTTTAAATAAGAGTACGAATATCTTCGGAGCCTTTTTGGAGGTCAATACGTATTGGAGGATCACATATTGCAAGAAAAAAGATCTCTATCTAAAACGTGATATAAATCTATAAACAAACTGTTTAGATGAAATGCTTGATTTTTAAAACACGTGAATTGTGAAACTGTTTTAACCTTGCTGTACGTGAAACGTGATCCCCACTAGCTAGACAATACATGCAACATGAGCGAATACTTTCCGTTTAGACGTTAAGTATTCGGTTTATTTACCTCGGCATAGAATTCTTGAAAGATAACTTTCACAGTTTCGTATTGTACCTTCCACGGCTTCGTACAGGCAGATAAATCACAGCCAGTCATGGCTATTGCTTGAACTAACTTTCTAAAAAAATAGAAATTCACACAGTGTAATGCCTGGAACAAACACAGAATAGCAAATGCCCGAAGCAGTACGTTTATGCAGTTTACAGCAGTTTACTAAAAATTAACCAGAACAATTATGGTTTCCAGGTGGAAACATTCATCCCATCCGTACCTTGTAACCCAGCAGTAAAACATTTAAAAAGTACGTATAAAACTGTATTCATTAAAAGAAGTGCATTTTATGCATGTTTTACTCAAGAAATTATGCTAAAACATAATTCGCCTCAGGCTCAGTGATTATGGTGAATATTTACCACGACTTTTCTCGACTTTGTCTCGGTAAATATTCACCAATAATCACCTCGCCTTCGGCGAATAATAGGATTGAACGATATATTTTGCTGCCCATATTGTTCACAGTTGTCAACAAAAATGAACAAACAATACTGTGCTGTTGTGTAATAAAAAGAGTTCATGACATATTAAAAAAGTCATCAACGTTTGAACCACTTACGTATGTTCAAATTCTTTCCAAGAAAATTGTTTGTTGTCTAAAAGTTGCTTTAACTTTCCCTTATTGCCAAAGAAGACAGCCAGGTCGGTTGCCAAAATGCAATATTTTATGTGTCCAAGAATGGATTTGTACTCAGACGATGAAAACCTTGAGAAGATGTTGTGACCTTCATGCTAGAAAATACAAAAGAAGACATGATGACTGAATGAGATAAAAAGCCTACAAAAGACTTGCTGGTAAGTCGCCAATAGCTAGTCAAAACCGAGCTTCGTCTAACCTGGAGAATGGTGATAGTTTGATTAAAATGATGATGCTCCAGCGGAGATGTAGTGTAAACCGATGCAAGAGCTGTCCCTTCTTTTTTCATCCACGAGTTGGAACGTCCTCGATGATCCAGATCGTGACAGAGACACGCAACGAACAAAGCTAAGGACTATAAACAATGTGACATGTGCAAGAATTACCATTGTGCCCTTGAGAAACGTCAGGAATCGAATTGTTCGAAAATGGATGGACGCTACACAGCCAAAAACGCCACAGTGTCTATGAAAGTTGTCAATTTTACCGGCTTGTCGCAACTTGTCAACAAGTCTCAACAAACTTGCGAATTTCTTCAAGTTGCAACATGTCTGTTCAAATCAGGCTTGCTACAATTTGTCATTTGCAGACTTGTTACAACTTGTTGAAACAACTTGCAGTAAGCCTGTGGATAACAAGTTTCAGCAATCAACTTGCAACAAGATTGTTGAGAACTTGCACGAGACTTATCTTCAACAATCTGTTGCTGTGGAACCCAATTAATCAAGATAAGTCCGGGTTAACATATTAATGACCTTAATATACATCTCATTAATGCACATCTTAAAGTATTTCAAGTAGAAAATGAATACCTCAGTTAGCATGAAGTTAGACGAAGCTTTCCGTAAGATCATGAACATACAGTGAGCTACTGAGAACGCGTGCGTCCAGTTATGGTAAGGCACCCGGCGATAATTTCTTCGAACTGTTAAGGTGAATTTGGTCAGCTCATCTACATCAAACCTGAAAAAGGTATTTATTATAATCAATACAGCCTGCATGTTTAATTGAAATCCAAGGCTATTACAACGCTGAACTTTGGTTCATATAATGACAACATATGTCTACGTTGTTCTTTTTTTAACAAATATTGGTTTTACGTTAACAAACAGACGTCGATATAACGTCCATTTTGTGGACGAAAATACGTCGATTGTACTTGTAATCTCAAATTTCTAAAGTGGGTTCAACGTTGAACTATAGATGAGACTTAGAGCGTGGTCACAGTGAAACGCCGAAACGCCGAAATACATCCCTTCGTTTCCATGTTTCGTCTTTTCATTTCGATACTTCCATTCATGACCTTGCTATTTCGTTTCCGCTGCGAAGTGAATTAAAAAGAACATACATTTTGAGTGAAAACAGTTCCTTGAACATCTGAATGACCATTTCGACCATCTCAATTTGCTCCACACTGAAGGCATCGAAACAAAACCTGGAAATGGTAAAAGTTGATTCCATAAACAACACAAATTCAAAGAAAACAATCTAAACCAAGCTACAATGCAGTTGTTTTTCTTGATTTTTAATGTACCTTGGTGTTATGTAATATCATGCAGTGTTATATACTAATTAGGTAAAAATGATGCTTGTGGAGTTTATATCAATATCAGGTGAGCTGAAAAATATCCCTGACTACAGTAAGAATTGAACATAGAACATTTAGAGTGCTAGCAGCCCAAAGTTCTTCCAAACTTCCGAACACTTGCCTGTCAATTGAAGGTAGTTCAGATGAACGAATTTTATTCAGCTCCCTCATTTCTTCATCTGTGCACATACTGTGATACGACAAAACTTCTAGAGCTACCTGAAAACGAAACAGATGTGACATCTTGGGCGAACCGTGTTGAAATCTTAGAATACAGATATCTACATGAGTTCAGAAACACCTCATATAGGGGTAGGTTGTACGCGGAAAGCGCTATCCACTGAATAGTGATTTTTCAAACTTTCTAAACATGTTCAGGGGTCAGTTGCTCAGAAGGTGGAGGCGAGAAAAAATATGACTTGTTGTATGGAGTGGATTTCTCAAAGTGTTGAGTAACCCTGGGATGAAACTGCTAGAGATAAAGTTTAACACAATCATCATCTCAATTCGTTTTCGACACCCATGTATTATGTTATGATTCTTTAGAGAGGGTCTCCCAGGAAAAGAGAACACTGTAAATTTCACGTTTGGAACAGAGGAACAAAGCAAAAAGTAACTAGCGAACACGAAATATAGGGCAACAATGGGACATGGTTGAATTTTGCAAGAAATCTAGCAAAGGCACAGAGCGAAATTTTTAAAAGGAACACGTGAACTCGTTCTCCACCTGGGAGACCCCCTTCACAACCCAGCAAAGTAGAACTTACCTTGTATTTTTGTTCAGACCTTCTTATTTTGTCGTAGAGCTGTAAAAGAAAGCAAAATGTACATGGAACGTACAAACCTTTTGTCACTACATGACTTAGTATTCTCCAAAACAGGTTATATACAACTTGGATATATTAACTTGTTAATAAATATAAATAACCAAAAAATTTTACCTGCAGTTAGGAATACACAAAATGTTCTATGTATGTTCTATGTACTATGTTCATTTACCTTGGCATGATGCAGAGCAAGTCCACAATAAGTAGCGAAAGTTTGAAATGATTGTTCATCTGAAGAAAAATGCATTTTATTAAGTGAAGCACTGTTCAGATAAAGAAAATGACAGTTAAGAAAACTCTCTCGATTCTTGTTCTCATTTAAACGGTTGACTCACAGAACTCACTGGCACGAGAATTTAGAAATACTTAATTTTGAAATCTCTCTCGCTTCTCAATTCTTTAACTATCGTTCAACTTTTGTTCATAGTCAAACAAGGACGTTAATTACCTGCAGCTGTAAATACCCCACTCTTTTTGTTCACCATCTGCACAACACCAATAATGCTTGAAATTAAAAGGAAAAGAAAATATAGTTTTTATAAACTGGAACAGGATAAAAATAATTTACTTAAAGAACCAATCAGTAAACATGTTTAGCCTCAAAATCTATCTGGATTTGTACGTACACTTCTTATGTAAATTGCGAAGCGTTAATGAAAATTTTATTGAGATTTAACCTTTTTAGGGTACATTTCATACGATCTAACCTATTCTGATATAGACCTAATTAAAAAACAAGATGGTGGATGAATAGTGTCATTTGTTCTTCAACATTTCAGAAACTAAGAATGCTACGAAATTTTTAGCCAAAAAAATATCTTGACATCTTCCTTTAATAAATTATATTTTTATTTTTATTTATGAAACTTAGTAATCACGTTTAGTAAAGCAAATTATAAGTCTATCAGAAATTTTGAAAACAAAGTAAATTAATGTCATGGGGAATTTAGTATAGTTGGATCGAAAACTGTATTTCTATCTGACAAATAGTAGTGCCAGTACTTCTTATGCGTTTTCATATCACCTGATTTATGCTACATACTTTCCTCTGATAAAAATTGGCATGCACAACAGAGTTTTCGTTGTGTAACCAGTTTGAATATCGATTTCCCTAAAGGATGAGACAATGATTGTAAAAACTGTCACAAGATGTTGGGGCTGCAATTGTTTAACGATCAATATAAATACGTCATTGTGTTTACCGATTAAAACGCTGATCGTTATAAGCTTCGGTAATATTGAGAGTTTCTCCCGAGGTTGCTACATAACCGGCAACTCCCTTTGACTTTGGAAATCTAAAGTGATAAAGAAATTCACATACTGTGCGGTGTAATGTACTGTGTTGTACTGAGTAACTGACTAACCAACAAACGAACGAACCAAACAAGCAAGCAACAACCCAACCAACCAACATACCAACCAACCAATTAGCTAACCAACTGGCCAACTAACTCCAACCAACCAACCAACTGGCCAACTAACTCCAACCAACCAACCAACCAACCAACCAACCAACCAACCAACCAACCAACCAACCAACCAACCAACCAACCAACCAACCAACCAACCAACCAACCAACCAACCAACCAACCAACCAACCAACCAACCAACCAACCAACCAACCAACCAACCAACCAACCAACCAACCAACCAACCAACCAACCAACCAACCAACCAACCAACCAACCAACCAACCAACCAACCAACCAACCAACCAACCAACCAACCAACCAACCAACCAACCAACCAACCAACCAACCAACCAACCAACCAACCAGCTAGCCGACCAAGTAGCCAACCAAACTGGCCAAGCAAGAACCCATCCAACCAGCTACCTAACCAACTAATCAACCAACCAACTAACCAACCAACCAACCAACTAAGAAACCAACCAACTATCCAACAACCCAATCGACTTACTAACTAACTAACTAACTAACTAACTAACTAACTAACTAACTAACTAACTAACTAACTAACTAACTAACTAACTAACTAACTAACTAACTAACTAACTAACTAACTAACTAACTAAGCAATCAACCAACCAACCAAATGACGACCACCAACCAACCAACCAACCAACCAACAACCAGCCACCCACCCAACCAACCAACTAGTCAAACAACAACCCAACCAACATGTAAATCAACCAACTAACGAACCAACGGACTAACCTTATTTCTTTCTTCAAATTTTCAGACATGGATTCCTCAAGAGATCCTCCCACATCAAATATACGAGCATAAAGTTCATCAGTTTTCGAGTCCACGAGAAACAGCGATGTGCGGTCAGCGTCCACCAGACTTTGCGCATAATTCTATAGCAGATAAACCAAAATATTTGAAACTAATTCCTACAATACAGACTGGAAAAAATTCTCATACCATAATTTTCATTATAACTGTATCCATGCTGACAATGTCTTGGAATATAGACCTAAAAATTAACAGCGTATTAAAAGTTAGCTATAGTTACTCAAAGACACTTATTCGGAGTATATTTTTTCTTTATTAAAGGTTTAATAGCATTAATATTTGTAGTCATGGAAATTTTAGCTCGCTAAATAAAAATAATAATACAATAATATAACGATAGGGTGTAAGAAAAAAAAACCATGCCTTGTCCACTAAAGAACTGCATTGGATTGAAATTGCCTCACATGATTGTTGAATGGTCAATAAAAGTAAGCAATTTCAGATCACATGATTTGAAATGGGTTAATTTGAGAAAGCGGTGAGGCGGTCTATTGTAACTGAATTAAAAAGAGCTGCCAAAGCGCAAATAATTGGTCGTGCATGCTATGCAAATATTTTCATGTTTATGTAGACCATGAAAACAGCTAATTCTAATTGTTACTCCATGCAACAATGAAAAAATAATGGTGATGATTTGAATTTATATATCATTAGACCAATTTCTGGCTGCTTTTCTACTGTTCACGTGAAATAATACCGATATATAACTTGAAAGTTGTAAACAAATTTGATCAGCAAAATCCAGCGAAATCTCTTACTTTGTTACGTTGAGAAGAAATTCGCTTAGCCTTTTGTGTTTTCGCATGGAATAAAACATCTAAAAAGATTAAAATTCGGCTGCATGTTGATGATGTTTCTGATACTAATAAAACAACAATTACGCAATGCGCAAAGTTCTTGTATAGAATAACGACAGTAGTAAGTGTCACAACTGTACCTCGGCGTAGTACAATGCAATACCTCCCCACACAAGGTAACTGTTTACAATCTATCGAAATAAGATGATATTCCATTAAAATTATATTTGTGTGTTAAATAGCAACCCGTTAGACTAAGACCCTTCTGCACAAAGATTTTAAAACCGATGTTAAAAATGATTCTTTCCGAATTTAAATCTGCTAAGGCTTGAATTAAATATTTGATATTTACTGAATTTATTTGAGTCGGTACTGGCTTTCCTTTTACGAATTTGGCTCTAGTTTTGACATTAGTATAGAAAAAGAATTCACGAAAATACAAAAACAACTGCACGTTAATTTCACCGCCCTCTTTAGTGAAAAAATACATTGTAAAGGGATAACCACGCTTTGTTGGCCTCAGAATTTATAAAGATTTAACATGTCAAATTTATTTCGTTCTTGTCAAAACAATTTAATTTTCTTTGAGAAAAACTGAGTTCGGCATGCTGCCATTTTGTTGATTTGATAATGGACGATTTCTTACCTCGTCGTCGTCATCACCGAATGCTTCATGTCCCACTCTTCTTGAAAGTTCAATCACTCCTAAGGCAAAGATTTTAGTCCAGTCAAATCTTCTTTTAAGAACTCTTACTTTTCATACACAATGTTTGACGCCCTTCTTCGTCAAGCATCCAAAAGTTGTTCTCGTGTTGCTTGAACATTCAAAGCACGAGCAAATATTGCTGTCAAATATTTTGAAACTACCATAAATCGCACTCTGAATGTTCATGCAAATGACAAACGTTTTTCGACATAGACTACAGTTTGTCAGAATCACTTGTCAATTTGTCTTACCAACAAGTGTGCCACTGCTTTCAATAATTGGCTGACAGATCACAGACTGCGCAGTGCTTTCTAGAAAACAAGAAAGACACGTACTAAAGACTGATTACTGTATGTATTTGATAATATCAGTGATTTTAGTCAAGTAGTTTCTGAATGTCTGCCTTGTATCCGCTGTAATCCCACTTGGTTCTCAGCAAAAATCTTTAAAGCTCAATTCATTATTTGCTTACCTTCCACTCCAGTACCCTTGGGAAACCTCGGGTCCTAATTAGAAACAAGATACGAATTAAACAAAGCTGCACTATACTACGCATGCTATGTTCTATAGATGCATGTTGTGCATTTAAACCCTGCTTTTCATATCACTGATGGTCGGCGACTCACTGTCAGTAATCATTAAAACGATTTTTTAACTATGGTTAAAGAACTAAGGTAGACCATGCAGTGACATAGAATACATACCCCGAGTATTTCATTTGTTCTAACTGAGGTCATTGTCTTGGCTACATAAGCTGCGATGGTCGTGCCTTCTTCGATCAAAATTTTGGCCGAAGTTCGACACCTTAATGCAAAATTTGCAAAATCATAAAAATCATTTCGTAGTGAAAGATCAAGATCATAACACCGGATAGAAGTTACCAAGTTACCGAGGTTGGCCATGGGGGAGCCCCTCGCTTTGAACTAGGGCTGAAAGGGGAGCTTGATCTCCCAGGTATAGATGTACGGCTTATGGATGTTTTTCAAATAGTTAAATAACAAAAGATATATTCATTTGGCCGCATTTGAGGCTATTACCTACCCTGGTAAATTTGGACTGTATAAAAACATCTCCTGTAACAAAAAATATGAATGGAAATCGTGAGATACTTCCACTGTTTAAAGATAATTCTACACTCTGCCCATTGACCCAAAGTCATAGTTAACAGAGTTACATTCCCTAATCAAGGAGCAACTCATTCCTTCGATATTTGTTGAAGGTACGAAATATTATCGGTTCTGAAGAATATGTCCAGAAAGATATGCAACCGATATACTGAGACAAAAAACTACAAGTTGTTGCAGGTTATTGTATGAAACGTGATGCAACAATGTTGTGTTACCTTCACAACATTGTTGCATGTTAGCTGTTTTCAACACTTATAATTTTTGGCGGCCCAGCGTTGAATGAATAAAGAAACGCAATTTTGGTACAAGAAAACTGAGAATACTGATAAAAAATGTGTTGTATTGTTTTAAAACGCTAGATAATGTAACTGAGCAGTCTTTTTACCTTATTATTATCTTCAAGAATGTACAATGAATATGAGTCCGCATGACAAGCTAAAGGAAATTGCAGAAAATTTTCGTTGAGTTCTATATTTCTCGTTTTACAAAGTTGTTTTGTAAGCTGATATATTTTTAGAATGCAGTAAAATTATCGTAGATTTTTCTGTTCTTATTTTAGCATAGTTGTAAAGATATTTGCAGTGTTTTTGGGTTGGTAGGTATATAATCTATACGTTTTGCGACGTTTACGACGTGGTTAAAGACTTGAAGATGTTGTGAAAGGATGTGATATGATGTGATATGATGTGATATGATGTGATATGATGTGATATGATGTGATATGATGTGATATGATGTGATATGATGCGATCTAATGTGATATGATGGGATCAGCGACCTACCTGATGCAATGCACTGTGCTAATTCAGCAACAACTTTCTCTTTGTTTGGTGATTGGTGGATCTCTCTGGTTAATTCTTGAAAAGTATTCTTCTTGTCACTATGAACACCAAACTAAAAGAAATGAAGTTTCAACTGTTCTGTCTGTTCCGTGCCCTAATTGTTACGAGGCCTATGAGATGAAAAGATGTATATTAATTCGATTCTAGCCCAATGATTTTTTATTGATCTGGCCACTAATTCTTACCACAATTTCTACACATTTCAGACAACAAGACCTGGCTAAATCTGTGCACAATTTTGCTACCTTGTTTTGACACTATTAGAACTTAAAGTTCTTCACAATTCCAACTAGTAATTCTGAACAGATCCTTTTTTACCTTCCATTTTGAAAGACTTAGCTGTCCTTGTCCTGCAAAATTAGCAGAGGTAAAAACATTAGCATTTCTCCTGAGCCAAATGCAGTATTTCTAAACCTTTCTACTAGTTTCATTTTCATACCAGATGATGTGGCTGTCTTGACGGGCTGAATAGCCTTCCGTTTCTCCTGTGTTGTTTTGCGTATCAACCATCGTTCCAATCTTTCTTGGTCCACATGTTTCATGACATAGTTCTCCAAAAACATTGGATTGTAATGTAGGAATGCCCTAATGTCGTCCGCATCAACTACAAAGATATAGGAAAATAGTCAGCTAGAGTACATAGCGTAGAAATGAAATGGCGTAGTACGCGTAAAAACACCCCAATTGTTACAAATCAGTTATAAAATTATGCTGACAGGCTGTGTTTAAATCGCATGTTCCGAGTTGTTAAAAAAAATTAGTACACCTGGTGACACTATGTAACAAGCAAGCTTGATGGAGCTATGCGCTACAAGAACTTCAGAAGATTTCTTCTTTTCTTCACTGATACAATTCCTAACGGGGGAAATTTACTCTAGAACTACTCATTCCCGACAATGTGATATAGCCTAGCGCTACCTTTTCTTTTGCAATTGTGGGCTGTATTCAAGTTAGTCATATTAAGTGTAGATAAGCGTACATACTCTATCACATCGGTCACTTCGATACATTTACGACATTCGCGATTAAATGGAACGTTTTTCCACCTATAAGGGGCTTGACGAAAATTAACAACGTGTGAGGTCGGGCCGGGTGAAACATAAAGAGAGACATAAATTTTTAATAACCTAAAAAGGATGGTCGAACCAAATGTAGCGCCTTTTCTTTAATATCTGTTTTAAACTTTACCCTTTACTTACAAATATATGAATTGGAACATTCATTTGAACGACCCGTCCTTTTAAAAGCAGGGCATTTTTTCTATATCTAGGGTCTTATTAAAACATTACGACAGACTCTCTCTATGTTTCCACACTTCCTTTCTCCCATTGTTAATTTCTGACAAGTACCTAACTTTCGGTCCCAAACCCGAGCGAGAGCTCATAAATTGTAAACGTTTTGCCATTCTTTGCACCTCCAGGGTACTCATGCACCTCTGAAGCCTGTCTCACCCCTCTTAATTGCAAAGCGAGTGACAATAACTTGTTCCTGAGTCAAAAATCAAAACGTATCTGCAGGTTTTATCATGCTTTATTAGAGAAAATTCGCAGTTTCCATCATGGCTAGACGATGAAAGGAATGCACTGGAAATGTCACTAAACCTGAAGCTTGCTGCACCCACGTGATGCGGCCTGATACGCTATTCTTTGAAACCCTGTAACTTCACTTTAAATATATTCCAGAACTTTGTATTTACATAGTTTAAACAAGAACAGCAATTTTTGTAAAACTAACGGCTTTTAAAACTTTTTAGGCGATAAACAGACTGAAAATCACAATTGAATGTCTTCGTAAAACTTTTTTAAGAATATCAGTGGCGATATTATGTTGCTCAGCACTCAAAAAGAGGCAAATATTTATCGTTTTTTTTTTCTTTTTTACATCCAAAAGAAGTTAGTACTCTCAAAATGAAATATCTCTTAAACAGGGGAAGATTTTGAAAACGGTGGGAATAATTAAAGATCTTCCGCGTGAACGTTGCAATAATTTGTGTCGTACAAAGAAAAAAAACTGCTGCGGCGTTCTGTAATTAATGAGAAATCTGAGTTGATGAATTTAGTAACTCCCACGGTAAAATTACATTGCGCCTCGTTTTTGTCTCAACGTGACGATTCGCATGCAGCTTAAAAAGAAAAAGATACTAAAAGATTTCTGCCTGTGCACATGAAATAGCAAACCCATTTCTCACGATTGAGGTATATTGCATATACTCAAATGCATCAAATCTTTCCATGGATTTGCATTTTAAATTGAACCCACACAGGACTGTCTGTTTATTGTCAAATTTGTCCATATATTTCATTATCGATACATGATTAAACAAAACAATCATGTTATTACTACCCACGCCCGTGCCACCGACCACATTAGTTCTAAGCTGTTCTTCCTAGATATTCGAGTGAAAAAGCCATTTTTTTATTTGTTTTAATGTTCCTCACAATAGCAGAACAAATAAGCGAAGAGCTTCCAATTCATAATTCTTACTTGTAGCTGACAGCTAGTTGAATTGCACGTGAAAGACACAGCTCAACATGTCGAAGGCTTTCTAAGAACGCATATCAGGCTACCGACTAATAATACTTGTGTTTCATCACAGAGCTCGCCTACAATGCAGAAGGCGAGGCTCTGCTTGGGAGGAAACGTGTCAGCGCATTAACCAGTTACCTCCAAAACACTGCAGTTGAGCCTGGTTCTCATACAATGTGTCCCAAAAAAGAGCTACCTTTTGAACTCAAGCGCTAGCGTTGCAGGTTCGAATTCGTTTGAGTTTATCTCCATTATGAGTCCATTCTGTGTTACTTTGGTCGAAGGAACTCGCAACGTAAGCATGAAAATTCTCTGTGTAGCAGAGAATTACGCATTCTTGGGCTCATTAGGAAGTTAAAACAGTCTAATTCGGCGCTAGCGCTTGAATTTAAAGGGTGGTAAATTTTCCCCTGGAAGGATTACCGACAGTGACTGACTCGCCGATCATCGACGACATATGAGAACCAAACTTGAGATTCAACAGTGCTCATCGATACAGCCAATTGTTTTAAAGATTTTTGAAGATAAAAAGCTGGAAGAATCATACACAGTAAGGCTCCGTGAATTAGACCCCAAATTTTTCCACGTAGGAATAAACATTATGTAAAGGGGACCCAGTAGGAGTTTACACCAAACAGATTCTTAAAAAAGTTGATTGGGACTTATTTCGCTGTATGTTGTTGAGAATTCATAAAGATTATGCAAAAAAAGAAAAAAAGAACTTTCTTGTCTGAAGAAGATTTAGGAACTTTGGCCTATATGAACGAATTCTATATATGCAAATTCTGTTTGGCTTGGCTTACTTTATTTCTACGGGATGTATTCGGCGTATTATGACTGTTTCTGATCTGCCACTGAAGGCGGCTATTTTTTTTTAGACCGTTGTTAGTAATCAACGCGGGGAAAAAGACAATAAAGAAGGTAAATGTCGTCCAATCATCCTTACTAGCAAAACCTGATCCAAGGTTTCCCAAGGGCGAGATTGGCAGACACCACATGGCTCGTGTCTGACTCTGGACCATATAGTTGCGATTGAAGATGGACATTCCTAAGAAGGAAACCCGAGTACCCGGAGATGGAAGACGCCTGGAATTTCACTGATCAATGCTGATCCGAGGAATAACATTTAGAAACCAATGGAAACCAGGATCAACCAAATTTATTGAAACAACTGTGCCTTTCACAGCTTCTCAACCAACCATCCTAACCTAACTCAGACAGTAAGTTCTGCTACGAAGTCTTGGCGCTTTGACCTGCATTTTTCGCCATTGCTCCTAGTTAAAGCTTAAATTTTATATCAGAAAACACTTGGTCAGAAAATTTTCATAAATACCTTGTTTTAAATCCATCAGCGTAGCTTAAGTTTGTCCTTTTTTTATATATAGATGGGCGATTTTGAGCTACAGATTGAACCAACTTTATGAAATGTCGATCATCATCAATGCAATCTCCGTGTATAGTTTGCCTTATTTGAGTTTGTCTGGTTCCTAGACCTAAGCTGTACAGCGCATAATGAGAAACGCAACGCCAGCTGCCTGGTATTTGCTGTCAATTAGACAACTTTGACATCTATATTATTCGCGATAACTTGCCAATATCTCTGCCGAATCAGCTGCTATTGAATCAGTATGTCATTAAACAACGCTGCACGTATGTTATTGAAAGTCATAACAACATGGCTAGATCGATTGTAATGTTCATCCTGCACAACCAAAAACGCCACAGACTTGTTGCAAGTAGTCAATTTAACCTGCAGCTTGTTGCAAATCAGGCTTGTTGCAAGTAGTAATTTGCAGACTTGCCACAACTTGTTGAAACAGCCTGCAGCAAGGCGCAAGCCTGTGGACAATCAACTTGCAACAAGTCTTTTAACAACTTGCAACAGACTTGTCGTCAACAAGCTGTCCCAAGTCTTGCAAACGCATCCTGACCTGATGTCAGCTTGTTGATAACAAGTCTGTTGCAAGATGTCAACAAACTTTGTTGTAACTTGTGCATTTTTGGCTGTTGTAGAATAAAACTTGATTTTAAAATGTTAATCAGTGCCTGGACTATATGCGTTGCGAAAAGTATTGCCTTCAACTGACAGAAGCCTGTTTCGCATTGGTGTCTTTAAATTGCAGAAGATTTCCGCCATCTGATAGATGTGATCGATCGATTTAGAAGTGAAAGGCTCAAGGTTGTTTGCTTTTAAATCATAGAAATAATAACTATACAGTACACACTAGGTCACGAATCATGTCTCCACGTTTTTGGTGAACGTGTCCTTCGAAATCCGCCATATTGGACTGATTTGCTTATCGTGCACCGAGTTCTTGATCACACAAAATTCCTTACTAGAATCCGCGATTTTGTGACAACTACTGAGAAAAGATATAGAACTACGCATTCTGTGGCTATTATTTCTATGCTTCAGATGAGATTTCATACTTTCTATGACCTCTAGATTCAAATCATTGACATTGCAATTAGATTTTTTTATTCGCACCAAACGATTTTGATTGAGAAGTTTGGATTAAAAATCATCCCATAACCAACGATTTCTGAGAAGTTTGGATTAAAAATTATCCCATAACCAACGATTTAAAACATAAATCACTCGAATAGGATAATTTTAAATTTATAAAGCTTGGTTCTCATATGTCGCCGACATCGGCGATGACCATTGTCGGTGAACACTCACGAGTAAAATCCTTGCTGGATTTTTTCCTTGAATAATTACTGACAATGAGTCCCCAACCATCGACGACATATGAAAACCAGGCGTAAAAGATCTTGGTTCCAGAAGCAAAGCGTTGACATCTTGCAACAGACTTTTTAGCAACAAGCCGATATCAGGATGTGTTTCATGGCTTCCGACAGCTTCTTGACGAGGGCCATTTCTTCTGCTCGTGTGGGCTCCTATTGCCAGCGGAGAGCAAATATTTCAATTCTGGTACGAGATTCACATCTCGCTCTTTTAATTGAATTTTGGTCAGAAGTTTGCTAAATTTCATGCTATTGTTAACCGACCAACAACGCAGTTCGCTAGGCATTACCTCAATTCTTCATAAGATGTCTGCTGGAAAATTTGAGCCCACGTACTAGAGTCAATTAAATGGGTCAAAGTTGGCTGTTGTCTTAAAGCGGCCTTAATTGATATGATTCAACTTTGCTCTCAGCTGCAGGCAGGGAAAGATTAACATATACACCCACTTATTAATTCACTCTTTGTGTATATTGAAATATCTCTCCCACACTTGGCAGGAGCTTAATTCTCAGCTGAAGCGGTTTGGGAGTGTTCTGAATTTCAACATCATCCGCGGCTCGGTTGACTGCCAATCGCTCGGAATGGCTGAGACTTATCATGAAATATTGACTGGCAATATATTATTGCTTGTATGATTCTATGAAAAGGGCTGATGTTTAAACATATGCAAAATGTGTGTTGCGAAAAAATAATGTATCAAATTCAAATAAGGTTATAATTCATTTTGGGGGAAAATATCTTTGGAAGATATTTTAGCGACTTTTGATGGACATTAAGGCGAATATATGCATTAAGCACTCTTTTGTATTTTGCAAACCAAAACTATCACGTTTATTTATATTTGTATGTAAGAAACAGCATATGCTAACGCTGTAATTCGGTAACATGCACAGCAACAAAGATCATATCAGTGCCACTACCAGAAACTACACAGGCAAAAATTCGACATTTCGAGCGAAATTAAGTCCTTTCTTGAGAATTATTCTACTAATTGTAGTCCCGTCGAAGAAAATTCACTCGAAACGTAAAAATCTTTTTACATCAAATCATTTCAATTATAGTGAGAAATTCTGTAGCTATGTTTTGTACGCTTTTCATAGCACTTCAGACACTGGCAACGTTATAATTCGGCAAGTCTAGATTATATAAATAAGAAACCTTATGCGTGATTTACCGTGTTCTCATTTGTTAAACATATCTATTTAACATGCTTAAAGGTATACATAAAAGCATGTGAACAAGACCCGTAAAACTGATGGCTTTAGGCGAGTCGATTATTGAAAAAAAATTTCACATGACCCTTGAGCTTTTTAAATAGCACTAATTGAAAAGACTAATATTTTTACCGCTCTACTGCTCTGCAACCTATATAAAAAAGTCCTAATACAATGAATATACGTTTTTTCGTCGTCACCTAAGTTTCTTTAAATTGTCTGCATTTAAATCGCTTGTTTACACACTGTCATATATACATGCAGCTACTACTTTTAAAAGTGAACCATATATTATTGCACTAAATCATACGAGGCAGCTTAGCAAACGTTTTAAGTTGTAAGGTTTTTTTGGCGGATGAACCGACGAATTCGAAAAGTTTGCAACTGATTTTCATCCGTTATGCCGTACTAAGTCAACATATCACTACGCACGGCTCATATTATCAGTCGATATTGGACGCGTTATGTAGATCTAAGACGAAGTGTTACGGTTCCAAATTTACTACGAGAGTGCATGCTAACGGTCGCTCATTTATAACGGCGAATTCATGAACGCCCCTCATAGCAGGAATGCGTTTTTATTCCGACCCGTAAGACGCTATGGCGGGGAAGCACCAGGTGAACACATGTACAAATACTCACAGTGTTTTGCCGCTTCTTTTGCGGTTGATTTATCCGCATTTGTGGATACAAGTGCCGGTCGAAACGGCCCATCGTTGAGGCCGATCGCTAAATCCTTATTAGATTTCTCGATGCTGCGCTTGTCGGCGTTTGAGTAGATGCTCGCTGTTGTTGCGTTCGAAGAGCTAGAGTGTTGCGAGCTTGATTTCGTCCCAAACGCCGAACGGCTCCCAGGTAACGGGGGTAGCTTACGATTGGACATCTGACGAGTTGGACTGGACATCTTCGCTGTACGTGTTACTCCCGAACTATAAAACCCAAATCGAGCCGAAACCTTTCTCAAAAGCTGCCGTGCTCATACCGGCTGCAAAAACTAAGACCGTTTCATATTCTATTTCTCTTCATTGAAGCTAAAAATTTAATTTCTGAAATGCTAATTCGACTGTCTTGCTCGCAGCCGAATAATCTAAGTGATTAACGCGAGAGCCAATGGGAAGGGATCGATCGCAGAATCTGTTGACACTTGCTAAGCGAATCATAATTAATGCACTTAAATTATTGCCTCAATCATCGGTAGGATCGAACAATATATTTGTCTGTGCTTTTAATTGGGCTTGTAAAACGCGAAGACTCTGCTGCTAAGTTCGCCGAGACTTGTGCCACACACAAGCCGAAGAATGAACAGTGTTTTTGCAACTGCTTCAAAGTAAACAGCGTTTCTCATGTACTTCAAAGTTTCAGACGTCGACCATAATTTGTTTCGTATGTTCGGCTGGCTATGGCGTATAAACTACACATTGTAATTTGCCATATAGGCTCAATAAATAAAGTCAACAATTTGTACATCTTGACTTTGAAATATATTGTAGCAGTCCTTGAGTCGAGCAGGTTAATGCCAGGTCTTGTCAGATCTGCCATTTCAAACGTTTCATGAACTTAATTTTGGCTAATGTTCAGTTCTTAAGCATTACTAAAATGCTCATCAGACAAAATAAACACTACCGAGCCAGCTAGATCGGACTCTAGGAGTCTAGGTGCTGCAACTGTTGATGAAAACAGTCTTAACAATATTTTGCCGCCCACCACATTGTTCAATGTTTACCTCGATATTGTTCAGCATTGATACAGCTGTTTCAGGCTCTACAATATATTGTTCAATATTGTTGAAAACTTTCAACAATACGAGCAAAAAATTAAACATTGTTCTTTTCTTCAAAAACGCGCTGAAGTAGTAGCCTGGAGACGAGAATGTGTCAACTCAGACTTTCTTCAACAGATTTTCAAGATCGGCACCTTTCTAGTGTTTTCCTCGACGCCGTTGGCACCATTTTGGAAATTTCAGTCATTCTGAAAAGGAGCGCGGAATAGTTTGGGAAAATGGTGCTAATTAAGACTGTTTATGACATTTATAATTCTTGCCGCCATTTTGGTTTCATCCAAAACTTTATGCATGGAGTTATCGTTACAGTATTTATAGAGTTCATTGGTTATTACTTTTGATCGCAACATTAAGCAAAAGCTATAGGCTGACGGATTGTCTATAATCAATTTTATTCTTATTTGAATAATAGTAGTCTATTATCGCAGCATCAGTGTGGATTTAGAGCATCTTACATCATTATTAGAGTCTATTAATGATTGGTGCATAAATATTGATAATGGTTTGCTCAACAGAGTTATCTTTGTTGACATAGAGAAAGCTTTCGAAGCCATTATTACAAAATTTCTTCAACAGCTCAGGTGTTATGGTGCGGATGACAATGCATTGATGTGGTTTAGCTCCTATTTAACTGATTGAAAACAAACTGAATGCTTTGCAAATAGAAAATTGTCTAAAAGTCATTTGATATCTTGTGGAGTTCCACAAGGCTCAATTATCGACCCACTGCTCTCTCTTATCTATACCAATGACTTGCCTAACTATTTGAGCGAGGGTTTATCAAGAATGTATCCTAATAGCCTTTACCAGCAGACAATTTAATAAAATATAAAAAACCATACTCCGAAGAACAACATCTTGTAAGCTCAAGATATAAGCAACTAGTTTGCGGTGATTTTTCGACTTTATTTCAAAGGTTTGACAATGACTTTGAAATAAAGTCGAAATGTCACCGCAAAACTGTTGTCTTGTTGTTAATAGCTTTATTTCAAAGTCATTGTCAAACCTTTGAAATAGGGTCGAAAAATAACCGCAAACTAGTTGCTCATATCTTGAGTTTACAAGATGTTGTTCTTCGGAGTATGTTTTTTCTGATGTATTCTGATGATACAAACATTACAAACATTAAGTACTAACATTCCCGATCTAGAAAAGCTAATGAATTCTGAATTAGCTAATCTAAAATTTGGCTAGAGGCAAACAGGTTAAGTCTAAATATCACTGAATTTGTGATCATTGGATCCCGAAAATGACTATCCACCATCGATAGTTACGATCTGAAAGTTAGGGTCGATGGGGATCAGATCCATAAAACCTCGAAAACTAAGTCATTGGGTTTGACAATTGATGAGAACTTAAGTTGGAAATATCATATTAATAATGTTACGAAACAAGTGGCTTCGCGTATTGGTGCTCTCAAGTGAATGATAGATTGTGTTACCAAAGAAACAGCAATTCAAGTTTATCAAGGTTTAGTGCAACCATATTTTTTGTATGGTGCCCCTGTTTGGGATGGCTTCGGTAAAACATTAAGTGAAGAATTACAAAAAACTGCAGAATAGGGCGGACTCAACTGGGATACATTGTCTACTATGCGTTTAAAGCAGAAAGCAAAGTAGCAAACCGCTCATTTATTTAATTTAAAGTGGAGCCTTTTTTGTTGAGCAGTTTACCGGAATCTCTGAGATTTATAAACAATTTCTCTCATTTAATGATGGGATCAAAACATTCTCTGAATAACAATCCATCCGACTCCCACACGGCAATCAGGTAGAACAATATATGCAAGTGTTTAATTTTATTGTTATATTTTTATATGATTTTGTAAATAACTAATACTGACGATTAATAGAGTTGCATGTATATATGTGTATAAGTATGTATATATGGATTATATTTGCGTTTGACTTCTGTAATTTTGGACACGGAATTCTTACCATGATTTAAACACCCGCTTAGCGTAAACTCGAGAGGACTGATGGTAACGGCATTGGGCACGTTCTAAAAAAAGTGAGAAGAAAATTGTTAGTGAAAACAGAAAACCACATTATCGCAAATGGACATGGCATTAATTAGGGCCACGTACTCATCAATTCAACGCGCCGCGCCTTATTTTTATCCACTTTACTGGCTGCTACCAGCTGGTTTATTTTTTCCAACTCATGCACATTCATGCCGACAAAATTTTGCAAAGAAAACAATATGTCCTAGTTTGCTCACATATGTTTCCATGTGCAAGCAAAGATTCGAACACAGATACAATACGTTAAGACCCATGTAATCCAACGTTTCTCATATGTTTCCCTGTCTTTACCTCCAATATTAATTCTGCTCGCGTGCATTGTAATTCAGAGACAATAGATAATATGGAAATTAGGCCTCTAGCTCGTTATCTATTGTTTGAATTGCATTCGACCCGACTAAAATCCAAAGTATAAACTATTGGCCTAAATGTCTAAGGGTCTCGACACGTTTTACTTGCTATAGTGTTTGGACAATAACTGCCAATCGATATGACTGCTTTATGTATTCATGAAAATAAGAAACTGTCAAGTGAAAAAAAAGAAAAACACAACTGTCAAGTGGAGTCGAGATCGTTATGGAAATTTGAATGTCATCAAGTCGTGCGTTGACAAACCACATGCTTGTCGGGCAACTCGAGACTTCTGCTGGTACTTCAGCACGTCAGTGAAGTAATTACTATCGAAACAAAAGAAGCAATGGCTTATTCGCTTAAGTGATGATTTTCCTGCATAATTTTAATCCAATGAAACGATTTTGAAAGCAAAATATTTGTTACGATGAGGAAAGTAAATCACATCTGTTACTGTCTGTGTGTAAATTTATTCATTTCGTGTGGCAATTTTCCAACTCAGGAGAGACAACGCGAAATAGCAGGAAAATTAAATTGTACAACAAAACATAAAAGATGCCTCATTATCTTTGAGGAAAAGCCTTGAAAGGTTGTTTAAACTATTTGTTTCATGTCTCATGGCGGGTGCTCTCTATCGTACTGCCCCTCGAAGCATTCCACGCATGCTTTGCGGTCTTGATTAGGAAAGGAAATGGTTAATTAGTAATTTTCCTATCAAAAAATAGGCTTGAGAGATATGGCTTTGCACATCTGTTCTACTGATTTCAAGATCGTTTTCAATGCGAGATGTGACTAAAATGGACCATGATGCTGGGTTCGTATTGTTTATATTCACTAGCAAACGCTGGGCTACCTGTAGAAAGTTTGTCAGTGACTACAGTAGGTCGAATAATTTCTAATGAAGAACATCCACATACCCAAGCTTTTCCATTTAAAAAAAATAACATAAGAACGGCCTAAAAAATGGTGATACTCATGGCCATTTAGATAGAAAGAAACTGAAGACTGCAAAATATTTCTTCTAATCATTAAGATATTGTTTGATATGCAAATGAATAAACTTATGACCTCACAACTGGTAAAATAGTTTGCAACATAACAATACTGCTACGAAGCCTGTTATTCCGATATTCGCTCGATCAGTATAGAATAGTATATTAGGACGCTCGGGCGGCGCAAGGGTTTAGTCAGCGGCGTCGACCCTCTCACTACTGAAACCAAGTCTGGTGTGTGTATTTCATGAGAATTGAGTTCCCGTAGTTGATCTCTCGTGTGCTCCGACGGGTTTTCTCCGGGTACTCCGATTTTCCTCCCTACCTGAAATGAACACATTCAAGGTAATATGCAAGAAAATATATGCGGGTAATTGTGAATACGCCGTTGGAAATGCTTCTTCAGATCACAAATTCCTCATAGTTGTTGTTTCATATGAAGATTTTTTTCTACTTTCGGATAAAGGCGTGTCATACCTAAGATAAACTCTTTCCTGTACCAAGCATGACGCAGCTTTCAAAGCCATGTGCTGGCTTGATTAGAAATATGCTCGCAGCTCTGCGGTCAGGGCAACCATCAAAACATTCAATTAAGAATCCAATTAACGCGTTGCCGTCGACTGGCCAATCAGCGACCGTCTCCGAGCGATCCGGGCAACTTTAAACCACGTGACTGACCGTGACCTTTATCACCTCTTTGTCCTTGGAACAATTCCTTTAATCCCGATGTTCGCAGCTGCCGTAAAACTCTGTGAAATCCCACTAGCTTGCCAAAAAACGGCTGTATGCGGCTCTGCTAAGATATTATATACGGTGACGCGGTGCCCATAAATAGATCGCAACTAATTTTAGCGTGAAAACATCCAAATTTAGGCAGAAAATTGTTGGTGCGATAAAGCGCTTTAGGCAAATCTGATAATTCAATATATGATGCCCGATTAACTATATTGGACTAAATTAAAATAAATGCAACAGCAAGGCGATTTGGAATTGGTTGCTAACGACATATTTTATTCTGATTTGGAATTCGTATTCTTTCACATCAAAGTGATTTTAGGCAACAATGATTTGGGTTAGATCGGTAAAAAGATTGAAAATCAATACCGGGAGTCTCAGAAAAAATGTCACGGTGACACAATAAGCAATAAAATCAGCTGTGTTTGAAATACAGTTGAAAGAGTTGATGAAACAAAAAGTTGGCAATGTTGTCTAGCTTCCCTGTAAATATCAGCTGCTTTCGTTTATATACGACAAAGAAGGGTTTTTAATTGTGCTGCAAAAATGCTTGAACCCCAAAATGAGCAAAATAAAATGCATTTGCACATTTATCTAAAACAGTGTTGTACACGAAAAGTGTCTGACAACGCAGAGGACTCTGGCAAAAATACCGTTTTGCGAATTCATTGTATGGAAGACATTCCATACAACTATTGACATTGGGCGTTGCTATTTTGTGACCCCCAAAACATTTGCCAGACATTTTATATATTGTAGAGATATAAAATTATTACAGAAAATCAAAATTCATTTCTATGGTACATTATCCATGAATCGATCTTCTCTATATTTTATGGGATAAATCATATAAAGGCAATAGTTAGGAAAATCATAGCAAAAATTAGCGATATTTCGAAATCTTGACCAGTAAGATTTATGCTTCTTCAAAGCTGAGTTAGCGCTGGTTACTTAAACTTAACCACTATTTTAGTTTCTTTATTTTCTCCTCATTTCAAAACTTAGAAACCAAAACTGCTATTGATCTTCACATGATTTGTGAAGAAATACTTCCTAAATTATAAATTAAACAAGTTGCTTGCATGGTGATTTTCTTGAAATTGAAAGTTTTTGATTATTTTTTATTTATTACCTTCCTCTCCTCTTGGGTGTGTATAGTTACCCTGCAACAGGCCTAATCGATACAGGATCCTAGGTACCTACGGTTTAAATTACTATAATTAGAGAATATACGCAAACGTCTTACTATTTACTGATGTCAATTAAAAGCCAGCCTTTTCTTCTCGATTATTTTAAGAACTTGACAAGACTCGAACCCTTTATTGTCTCCCAGCTTGGGGGACTGGATTGGTAATTGGTGACCACTTCGTGCACACAAGGTAAAAATTAATGCTATGCCATTACCTTCCGTCCCCTTACACTGGGAACCCAATTTCCACAGAGAAACTCTCAATTTTTGGAGAGAAAAGTTGGTTTCTAAAGTTTTATGAAATACAGGACGTAGTAGTGAGTTGAACATTAACCCAGGGTTACTACTGAACTAGCTTTTTTATTAGCCTTGTCACAAGGGCAGGGTCCCCACGACAGCGTGACTCAGTTACTGTGAAACCATATTGAGACACTCAACCAACTCTGTCAACTTTCCCTGTGGGAAGAAACCGGAGTACCTCAGATCCCTCGACTTTCGTGGGTGACTTTTGAGCTATACTTATTTCACACGAGAACTGGGTTTGCGAATTCTTACTGTGAGTCAACCGGTGAGCCCAGAGGTGAAAGGCAAGCGGCCTAACCTCTTCGACATTGAATCCCTGGTTTAGTTGCGTGTGCAAAGCTTAGTACGCATGCACTACATTTGGGTGAAAGGTGAACCAAGTGTTTCAGTTCAGAATCTGAGGCCAGAAACCAAAACTACTATTTTTTCAGGATGTTGATTTTCCCAGGCTAAACTAACGTAACGAGGTTCTGCGAAATAATGATAATGGCTAAATGATTGTATTGTGTCCCCATTCCCTCCTTCCCTCCCTCCCCTCCGCCTCCCTGATGTACGGCACTGCAAAATCCATATGGTGTACATGGAGCAGTGAACATGCCCATAAACCGCTTGGTTTAACTGTTTGTTTTTGAACGCTTCAATGAGCTCGTTTTCGATTTCTCTGCACGGACCTCTGACCGTTTGATCAAGCACAGGAATGTTTATACATGCAATAAATGGTTTAAAAACAGTGACTGTAGGGACTGTCGCAACTCAGAAGTCAATATACAATCAGTTTAAGGCTTATCTATCTACACGACACGATTGCCATGGACGATTGTCATTCTAGCGTATGGAAACGAGCGCTAATGCCAGATTTTTGCTCATGGCCAAATTTGAAATCTAACATTTTTACTCGTGTTTATTCCATCACATGTGCCATGGTAAGGATCGTATGTATGGCAAATCGTATCTTGCACTGATAGGCGACAATCCTCCCTTTTCCGCCCACATTTTAGAATATCGCAAAATGTCATTTAAATTTTTATATAAATACTGCCCATATAAAGTTCATTATATACTTTATGTTCGCATGCAAGGATGTTTTGATTTTCCAATCTAAACCTAATATTTTTCTTTGCATGCAGCCTTGACAAGGAATCAGTTATCAATGGCTAATTTTTCTGATGGCGAGCAGAACTGCACGATTCTGCAAATACTCTTTGATGTTTCTCAATGAATTTTTGTGTTATCTTTCGGATCAGGCCGAATTTTGCGTCACCGTGTCCAAGGTATTGTGAGAAGCGATTGTGGAACAGCTGCTGGGTTTTTTTCGCTTTCGAGATTTTGCCGTTTTTAACGTTTGCCTCGAAAGCAGAAGCCCAGTAAATTCTGCAGTAAATTGCCAACCTATAACCGAACCAATCCCGTTTTCGACCTGTAAATTGTTAAATTGTATGCAGGTCAATTTCCCTAGTCTTAGAGATTTCAGCAGTTGTGGATAATTGGGTTTTTTTTGTGCCTACACAGCATAGTTGAAAAATGGTTTTAAGTTAATAGGAAAGATATCTGTCAACGATAAGTATTTGTCAATTGAGCTCGTAGCATAGAATTTCCTTCAAAATGTCAGGTTACAAATCTCTCACAAACACTTGGTTGACACAAGTCTCAATCTACCGACAGCAAAACCGAGCGAAATTTTCCTGTTTTCATTTCTCTGCCATGTAAACTTGCTCAGGTTATGACAGGGCAAGCTTTCCGAAACCTTTGGCCTTCTTTGTTCCTCTCGTCTGATCCGCATTGTCCGGCATATAAATATACAAATGACAATCTTTTGAAATGCCTAGTTACACTTTCCGGAAGAGACAGTAGAATTTACTTAAGTAATAACTTTTTTGCCTTTGCTGGCCGGCGCTGCAGCTGGTTTCATAGTTACCCATCAACGACTCAGTGTTACTAATCAGGTTTTTCCATTATGATATCCGTGTACTGTATTTTGGCAACATTACAACGTCGAGCCCGTATCCTCAGTGACCGCACGTCGGGCGCATTCAAGCGTCAGATCAAAGCGTGCGTGAAATCGCTGCCCTGCATAATTGATCGTGCTTTTGTGCAGCGCGTGCTCTGATTGGCTGTCGTACATGCGGAGGTAATCTTCAGCGTGTGTTACGGATTGGGGTAGCCCAGCGAAGCATTTGTAGTTTACAGTCGCGAATGAATGAAAGCAACAAGTGGAATCTCGGGGCGGTTCAGCTGTGTTTATTAAGGAGAACGTCGTATTCGACACTGGCTGCAAGCGAAACTGGAGATTATTTTTAAAAGGACACAACCTGCAAGCTACCGGTTGCAAGACTGACAGCTCTTAAGATTCAGTTCACGATTTTACGCTTAGTTCATTCACTCGAACCTTTTCGCAAATGGGTATCAAAGAGAGCCTACGTATTGAGCCCAGATTTGAAGGATGTTTGCAACCGTGTACTCCGCTCAACACGAACTATCGTCCACTGAGAAATTTTCAAAGTTCACATTTGCAGGTAGGCAAATTATTGGGATCCGGTGGTTTTGGCATGGTATACGAAGCGAAATACAACGGGAAACGGTATGCACTCAAACAATGGCATAAGTCTACTAAAAATCTGCGAGCGACCGAGGAAAGCTTCGAGGCTGAGGCGTCCACGCTTCGTTTTCGTCACCCGAACATCGTGCGTGCCCTGTGCGTGCTGGAACTTGGGGGCTTTCATAGCTTGATCTTAGAGTACGGCGGCGATAAGAATTTACAGGAGGTCATCAATTGTCCGGACGAGTGCCTGAACAACTTGCGTCAGGTGAATTTCGCGTTGGATATCTCGCGAGGCCTAGCGTTCGCGCACAGACAGGGCATCGCACATTTGGACTTGAAACCGAGCAACGTTCTGGTGTCGAAGTACGACAAGTGCAAGCTTGCCGATTTCGGATGTTGTCAAAATGTCGGGGACAATGAGCGACCAGCGAGCCCGACCAAGTCCAGCTTAACAGGTACATTTGCATACAGGGCTCCGGAACTTTTGAAAGGGGAATGCCCGACGACGAAGGCGGACATATACTCGCTCGGGATTTGTCTGTGGCAAATGCTGACACGGGAAAGACCATACGGACACGAGAACCAACACGTTATCATATTTGCCGTAGTGGCTTACCAGCATAGACCTAGGATTCCTGACGAAAAACTTTTGGAAGGCAAGGAGAAATGTTACGTGGAACTTATGAAGTCCTGCTGGCAGGCGGACACACAACTGAGACCCTCTGCGAGGGACGTCGTGAAAATTTTGAAAAAATGGGAACGATATTGCGAACCTGTTTTGGATCTCGACGATTTCTGCATTCGATCCACTTTTTATGCAAATCATCCATCTACTTGATCGTTATCCACGTGTCGTCGTTATGGCAACGCACGAGAAGCATTATGAGGGTTGATTGTATTGTTCAGTCCATAAATAACAGCTGGTGGGCAACCATGGAGCATGGATCACAAATAAACGCGATATGTATGCCGGCTGCTTTGGACAGAACTATCATACATGCATACGGTATAATGCCTCGACTGATAGACAGTTATATAATATCTCACTACGGTAACATTTTGTAAACAACAATTTGAACGCAAGCTTTTAATGTGCACCCACGCCATAAAGCTATTAAGACCTCTTATCTAATTAATCCTATACTTAGAAACAAACCTGGGCCGGGCTCCGTTGTTGTGCCGCGATCTAGATTTTAGACCTAATTTAGCCTATAGCAGCTCTTGTATATTCGAGCATCTAGATCTTGCGAGCGAGATATAGAGGACTTTGAATATCTATAGCAGTAAAAAATTCTCTTGAAAGAGGTCGCACTAAATTGAATGGATCAATGTATAGGTTTATAATTTGAGCATGTCTTTTTGTGCTTTTGAAGAAAGATAATTTTGCTTGTACAGATTTTTTAAACTTAACTTTGAACTCAAATTGTTTTATCGAAGTTCCATAAGGCAATTTCTAGGGGTTTTTTTACTTAGCCTAATTTAAAGTTAATAAATTTTTGGCTCGGTTTCTCACTGCAATAGCCTTGGCTTTCAATAGACCAGGTTTTTGTGTCTGCTCCATTCGGGCTTATTTTTGTATACAAAAATACTTATTTACGTATACTTATTTATAGTGCGCTTAAACATGCAAAAAATTGTGAATTATTCAAAGCTCATTCACAGAAAAACACTTATCATCGCAACTTCGGCACTAGTGACCTAAAAATAATCCAATTTCGGCAACCAATATAATGTTATCGTCACTGTATATTTGTTGAACAAAAACAAAACCATATCTTATGTTTTTTTTTTATATTTTTATTCTATTTTGTTTTTTAAAATTACAGACGTTCCGGCAGCATTTTTCGTTAATGCACGTATTTTTTTTTATCTTAGAAGAGGTTTTTGTTTACGAAAGCACGTTTCTAAAACAAATATACAATGGCTTCCGTATGCAAAGCTATACAGCTTTAAAATAATGCAAGTGCATTTATCTTAAGATCTGCAATCTTCATTTGTGAAGCTGGCAGACAATTGACACTAGTTGCACGACGTGTGATAAATTTGCAATGCAAGTTATGTCCAAACTGAATTTAGAATGGCATTGTTGTTGGAATATCGACGTTGTCCAATACCTATAATTTGTATATGTATGTATATTTATGTAACTGCAAACTTTGTTAAATGGTATAAATAATAAATTTTTGTATAATTACGACCAAATTTGGAAATAAAACAATTTAAAATGATTTAAATAGTGTGACTGTATTTGCTTGTGATGAAGAAGTTAATTATTACTTTAAGCTCCAGAGATTGACAGGATTTGGCCGATTTGCACACCTTTAGTTCCAGTTTTTGGTCAGACAACAAATAAGTTTCGTTTATTTATAGCATTGAGAGAGATTTCTTATCGACAAAACGGACTGAAAGAAGATTAAATTGTTTTTCACGTTCAAACTGTCTGTTTTTCCCCTCTAAATTTAGACTGAAAATTTATGACTAATGAGCGTAATTTATACTTGTTAGTTATAATTAGTTACATTTTTTTATTTCCAGACCGACAAATATATTATTATATTTATTTTCCCGAAATACCTTGAAAGCCCACGTTGGAAGCACGCAGTAGCTATGTAAAGTTACTGTGTAATAGGACGTACTATATATGTCGGAGGGGAGAATTTTACCAAGACAGAGACTCAGAAGATGTGATATTTATATTACTAGTATTTATATTGGCATCACTGACAGTGCATTGACAGGCAGAAAGTCGAAAACCACAGCTAGAGTTGATGCAAGTTGGTTGTCATGTCAGTGTAGCTATCAAGCCTGCGTGCTTTATGGAGTTACACAGAGTCTGTGAAAATCAGACTTGAGACAACTTGTAATTCGTAGACTTGCACCAAGCTCGTAGATAACACGTTTTGAGTAATCGATGAAGTTGCAGCTAGCAGACTTGTTATTATCAGTCAAGCCGGAGCAAGCGAAGCGAACACATCCTCATATCGGCTTTAGGCTGCAAGGCACTTAACAAACCCGAGGGCGGTTGTTCGAAGCCCGCTTAGCTTAAACGGCGGATAAGTCAAGTTATGATTGCGCTCACGTTTTTTTTTTGTTTTTATTATAATATTTAAATAGGGAGCCCATATCTCCAAGGAGTTTTTCAATGGGGCCCTCATTGTGCGAACCACTGAATTTAGATATTAAACACCAAATATGTAGTTGTATACATAATAAACGTTCTTTTTACATAGAGTATTCATTAGTAGAATGCGAAACAATGTGAACAAACGGGTACATAGAAATACGTGCCCCCCTCCCCCCTCTCTCGCTTAGAAAAGTTTGCCGTACAGCCCAAAGTCAATGTAAAAAAGCGCACAACAGATCAGAAGTGGTTCTTCGGACAAGACACGATCGCTCTCAATAACAAGTAGTGCTTAGACACCCACGGTATATAGATAATTAGTCGTTTAGCAAAGTATTTATCTCCAATTTCTTCTTCATTTCTAATCAATGTTGATTTGAACAGTTTCCTTATGTTTCCTCTCGCGATTTCCACACATGTTTACGACATAAAGATAAGGAACGATTTATAGGAAGCATCGTTTCCGCAACACAATGCTGCCCATGCATGGCTTTGGTTCGCTGGTATGGCTTCCTTCCCCTCAACGAATGGGTATCGTCCAGGTAATAAAAGATCTCATCACTGGAAATCTTTGCGGGAACTTTACTGGAAGTTTGCTTAGATTTTACATGTATATTTCCATACTGTAAAAAACGTTTGGCAAATCCATACTATTGAATTCGGCTAATCCATAAATTGTTAAAGATGTCCTTTCTGCGCATCAGTTCTGCTCATAACAAAGGAGGAACGTATATATAAACACATGCTCAAATTTCTTTGAACTTTTCTGAAATGAAACTCTGAATTTTTATACTCATTTATGTTCTAACAGTCGGTTAGATATTCGGTCAGTATTTCAGATTTTCTAAGCGTGGAAGTTCAAAATATAAACAAAGCGTTTGTTTGGCATAAATTACAGCAATTTTGACTATTTTTTCCAGTCTTTATGGTTGTATTCTTCTAGAGCTACAAACATATTTACTTGTAATCGCAACAACTTTTGGGTATAATTAAGGGTTAATGTAGTAATTTAGGATCCTATAATTATGCGTCCCCGCATGTCAACAAACAAACCGACACGTGTGTCCTGTTGATCCACAGCTGGATACCGCGTCCCATTCTTCGGTAAATCCCCTCGCTATCTCTTGCCCTCGACATATTGCATGATCGTCTAAAAATAGCCATTACTAATTCATGTGACGTTTGATGGGGTCACTTATGGCGACGCTTTACTAAACCGTGATGCATTGTGGTCCTTCATACACGAGCTTGGAACTCTGCACTGGGATAAAACTGGAACGCTGAGCTCGGAGGAAAGATGATAAACTGTTGCCTTAAATTGTGGCCTTAAATTGTGGCCTTAATTTTTATGGCCTTAATCTACTCAGACGAAAAGCACAGACAAGCAAAAACATGTTCTTCTGCTATGTAACAAAACTGTTTTAATTAAGAAAAGTCTGACCCCCCCAAAAAAAACATCGTTTCAAAATATATTCATCAGCTGATTTTCCTCAACTGTATATGATACTTGTGTACTGCACAGTTCCAATCTTGGACAAAATTGTTGAAACACATGAGTGATCATATGTCATGTTCCTAGTGTTTGCAGTCTTTGTCCTCCTCCTCCTCCTCCCCTTCCTCCACCCCAATTCAATGTTGTGGGGGAGATACCTATGCTTCCAACATGCGGATTTCGAATTATGTCAAAATTGGACCGGGGAAGGTAGGGGGGAAGGGTTGAGAATGAAAATTGTGAATATTTTAATCATTTGAGAAGAGCACATGTGTCTTGACTTCAAAATTTCAATAAGTGTCTCCACAAATTTTGTCCAAGTGATGGAAGAGTGGCGCAACGAACAAGTTGCAACAAGTATGTTGGAGTCTTGCTTGTATTTTTTATCTTTTTGTTCACCTTGTTACGCATTCTACCAATTACTGCACAAATAAGCTGCACACAACCAGATACATGGGCTTCAAGCTTCTTGCTTTGCAGTCATCGAGTCAATATCAGGATACCGATTAGAATAATTTGCTCCGGCTTGATAATAAAAAGTCTACAGCAAGTTGTCAATAGGATTGACGCAAGTTGATGTTCAAGATTTTTATCCACAAGCTTGATGCAAGTAGCGTTTTAACAACTCGCAACAAGTCCCTGCAAATATAAAGTTGCACTAGTCGGGCCTTTTATTTTCATTTTCGGATTTTTTTTCATTTTTTGTTGGGCTTCAACATCTGAATATTGATTCTTACATGTTTCAGTATACCTCAAGTTTGCAAGATGTAAATTTTTGAAGCAACTGTTTTCCCTTGGTTTTTATTCGACAATACTACAGTATATCACTTTGAATCTCTCAGTAGATTGCGATTGGTTGGACACGGCTGGTAGTGTAATGAATAGCTTGTAAATTGTTTTAACATCACCTGCCTTGATCTGTCCTGTTAACAAGAGGATTACGAGCGTTGCCTCAGTGATGTGTATTCTAAGACAGGTGTTACTATGTGAAAATAAACACTAATAAATTGAAAAGGTTTTGTTGGGGGCATGTTTATTTGGCAAGAAGATATTACTGGGATTATTCAATTGCAAAAACTTCTTCGTTTGCGGCTGAACTATTAACAACGGCAAATGAATGACATCCGCGTCTCAGTAAAGATATCATCTCAAACTGTGTTTACGTGAGTGACAGGAAGGCGTCCCAGGTCCAGAGTCCTTTGCGGGCAGGAATATTCTAAGTTGGAGTTGTATCCGTTTTTTCAATGAGAAATATATATTTCTAGCGTTTATGTAATGTTAGCTTCTACATGAGCGCTTCTTGCAACCATTCACTTGCAAATTTTGCACAAAACTGAAGAAGAATGGTTGCAAGCACATAATAAGTCAATAACAAATCCGAAAATTTTGCTCTGAAGTTCGTATGATCATAATAAAATTGAGTTTCGAATATTGTTTTGCTGCTTTGAATTTTTGGTAACAAAACTGTGACAAAACTTCGACTAACATTGTATGTTGAAACTAATGTGATTAATATTGCTCGTATTTTGTAACTGAATGCATTTACAATGATTACTTTGAAAACTTTCAGCGCAGTTTTTGAACACAACACATTTTGGTAAAAATAGAGCGACAATGCCCTTTAATCACTGATTTTTAGCTAATTCCTTGAGCTAGTTTATTTAGTTATCATTACACCCATTTGCTAAATTCAAATTAGCACCTTCCCCCCCCCACCCCGAGGGGGGGCTTCACTGAATGTGTCATCCAGTTTATATATTTATATCAGTGGCGTAGACTCTGTTTAGGTCATTGAACTCTATATTAAACTGGAACGATGTCCGCCATCTTTGAAGCCAAATTAGACACAATTTTGTCAGGAATGTACCGAGATTGGCGAGATTTAATATTTTCACTTTAATATAAAAATTAATGCTAAGGTTTATGAACTTACAACTACTTGAAAAGTGGAAAATAGCTTGTGAAAATGTATTCTAGAATTGTTTACGACACTTGTATTCACGAGTCACGACACTTCAATTTCCGCCATCTTGACTTCACCCACATAATAGACTTTACAATAGACTTTATGGCGCGCGCTTTTACGCGCTGCTACTTGTCTTGCAACATTCAATGCAATTCTGTGACACCAACTTATTTAGTCTGAATTCATCGTAGCAAAAAAGATGGCGGATGTTGCTACCAGAATGCACTGTGGTCTGAAATCGTTTAAAAAGGCAAATTGGCGTCTTTTGAAGAACAGACAGAACACAATCGGTTATTTTTACCCTTGTGTTAAAATTTCAATCCATTAGCTTTGCTTCTTGTCATCTTTTCTCAGGTATTCTTACTTGATACCCGCAATCCATTCTGGTAAAATCGACATGCCGCCATCTTTTTAATTTGCTACGGTGAATTACATTGCAAGTTGCGAGACAATGCGCATTAAGTAACAACGCATTTAGAACTGAATGAGCTACCCAGAATAAATGAAATCAGTTTATTTCTTGTCTTCTTATGTGGATTGATCAGAGGTATGCAATACAAATTATAAATATAGGACATATAATCATCGGAACCAAAATAAAATAGATCCTGTGTAAGGGCATTGTATAATAAAATACCCACGTACATGGCTTCCACTTTAGATCCTGTTGACGTTGGTTTCCTGTTTTTCCGTTCTGCAGATATACTTGTAGCCAATACGCTTTTTTCACCACGCAATTTTTCTCTCCGCAATTTTTCATCACGCAATTTTCCACTACGCTTTCAAATTACCAGTGAATATGTTTCAATGAAATACACATATTTGGCCCGACAATTCTTTTTCCTAGTTCAACCTTTGCAAAAGGGCAACGAAGGCTAGAATGAAAAACATATAGTCAGTATACGATGAAATATGTCACGAAGCAGGCTGGAAGTTCATGCAATCAGTAACGAAATTATCCGGTCCAGTCCATCAAGGTTACTGTTCTTTCTTCGATAACTTTCGGTTTGCAAACGGCAAGAAAACCATGAGAATATTTTGCCAAATCTTGGAGCGTAACTCGTTCAACCTTGAATGCCTCGAAATCATCCAGTCTTTTAAGCCTCATTAAGCATGCAAACAAAGGATAAATTTCCTGTGAGGTTTACGAAGACAAAGCAGAAAGAATTTTCTTTAGAATTAATTCCCCTTGTTCTGTCGTAGTCTTAATCCTCGGTTACCACTGGCGAAATACGCAGAAGCACCATCACAAAGCCAAAGGAATAATTAACAATTCCTCACAGGTTTACGAAGAAAAAGCGGAAAAAATTCTTTTGAACTTGCTTTTGTTTGACATTGCCTATATTCTTATGCTTGCATGTGCTTATGATCTTGTTTTGTATTTGTTTTGTTTTTTTTGTTTTAGCTTTGCTTGTGCTTATCGTCGCTAGTGAGGATGCTTTAAATCTTATGCTTGTTATTATGTCGATGCTTACGAGCCCACTTATAAGTGCATTTCTTGTTTTGTCTTTTGCTTTGCCTTGTTCTTGTGTTTATCTCGATTTATCAACGACCACGATCTAGTTTATGAGTAATTTTGACCATAATCTTGAACCATTTTTGCACAAGTTGACGACAGTAACTGATTCACAATTTGCCAAGTTTTGTGTGCATTAAAAATTCTCATGCAGCAGACAATCTTATACATTAACTTTAATGATCTTATTTATTATAAATCTTAGACCCCGCTCAAATGCCGCATTTACATGGTCACTACATCGAGTTCGGTCATATTTACTCTCACCACTTTTTCTATGATAAGTTGTTATTAAATTCTGTAATATTATGATAAATTTTAAAGCTTCACTTGCCTTGAAACTATTCAATTTGACAGCGCGTGACCATGGCATGACCGGTAAGGTGTGAACGGAGCTTAAGTGTACTAAGCAAGACTGCAGTAGGTATATACAGGATGTACAGAAAAAAACGCGCACTACAGCACAGCTTTTAAATAGATCTATTGTTACAATCTCTGAACCCACAATGGTCCACGTCTTATCTTCGATCGGGAAAATGAGAGAAAGAAACCTGGCCCAAACGAACATGGCTAAACCATGCAATTATGCATATCTTGTTTTCATAATTTAAACATTAATAATACTCTCTTGAAGTATACATGGCTATTTGCCCTGTATAAACGCGTCATATCCTATCATAAAGTATCCTGTATTTTATGTCATGTTATCATGTAGTAATCGACAAATTTAGCTTGCATCACGATCAAATGATAGAAATAGTCAAATTAAATAATATAAATCCTAGTTAATTAAGTGTTATAACAAGACTCTTTGTTAAACTATTAGGCCCTTAATTGGCTTAAAAGGAACAAAGAAATTTTTGTAGTGAAATACTTAAAAATGGGATAAATTGAGAGCTCATCACAATTACAACATAAGTCATATCTATACTTATCAGCATTTTTTAATTTGTCCCAGAAATCCTGAATTAAAGTAACTTTATTTCTACCAGATAGCTCTATTTTTTCTAAACTATAGGACCATCTCGTACTGATCCGGTGTTACTACAGGAGGAAACTTGAGCTAAACTAACTTTATTTATACTGGATAGCTCCCCCAGTTCTAAACTGTTCTGCCTAGAGTAGAGGTCCAGTAAGGATCATCTCTTATTGATCCAGTGTTACTACAGCAGGAAACCTAAATTAAACTAACTTCATTTATACTGGATAGCTCTATCAGTTCCAAACTGTTTTTCCCAGAGGTCCAGTAAGGATCATCTCGTATTGATCCAGTCATACTACAGAAGGAAGCCTGAGCTAAACTAACTTTATTTATACTGGATAGCTCTAAACTGTTTTTCCTAATAGAGTCCCAGTCTACAGGAGTGTATTGCTTTAATATACAACTACGCTACTCCATCTTTTAACCGCGTCTTTTAATTAGATAAATTGTAAAATGTCAGTTCTTGCGACTTGCTATGCTGCCCTTGTTCATATTCATCATGGAAACATGCAAGCCGGAACTTATTAATTGAATGTTTACATGCAGAGCTTTCCATCCTTTGCGGTGACCATAATCCCTAGCTCAAAAAACAATGCACTCAATTGACGGTACTTGACACTTGACAAAACGTTGGCGTAAACAGTATCTGCTCAAAGCGCGATATAGTTCATTAATTGCAGTAATTTTTGCGCTGATTAACACTAAACAACACACATGCAGCTGTAAAACTTATGAATTTAATGTTTAATCAAACTTACTGTAATGCATGTCGAACGTCCAGTTTTACAGATAATACCGAAAGCAAACATCTGTGAAGTACCCGTGCTGACGTATTCAGAAGGGGGGCAGAGTCGGTTACACTCTACGTCAGTTCCTGTTCTGCTTTTGGTTTGCATAGTTTGCAAAAATGCACGCTTTTTGTGCAAAATTTGAATTCATATTATTTGTATTATAATTCGTTTTGATTATATATTGCAGTTGTAATTACCGTATTTTGACTATATTTTGTTTCCTTTTGTAGTTTCGAGTACGACAAGATTTCATTCATCACCTGTGGGCAAGACAGTTTAGACAATTTTCTCCTGTAATAACACTGGATCAGTAAGAGATGATCTCTGCTCGACATCTAGGAAGAACAGTTTAGAACTGATAGAGCTGTATCCAGCATAAAGTTTTCTTTAGGTTTTCTGCTGCAGTAACACTGGATCAGCAAGGGATGATCCTTACTTGACCTGTAGGGAAGAACAGTTCACGACTGACAAAGCTATCTAGTGTTACAATAAGTAAAATCAAGATCAGTTTTCCTCCTGTACTAATCCTGCATCAACAAGAGACGATCCTTTGTTGACCGACATCTGAGAAGAACAGTTTAGAACTGATAGAGCTATCCAGTATATAGTCAATATAAACGAAGTTAGTTTAGTTTAGGTTTCCTCCTGTAGTAACACTGGATCAATAAGACATGACCCATACTGGACCACTGGAAAGAACAGTTTAGAACTTATAGAGCTATCCAGTATAGATAAAGCTTGTTTAGTTTTACGTTCCCTGCTGTAATAACACTAGATCAGTAGGAGATGATCCTTACTTGATCTGTAGAGAGAACAGTTTAGAACTGATAGTTTAGTTTGTAGGTTTCTTCCTGCACTGTAGTAGTAACACTAGATCAATAAGAAATGATCTACGATCATCTGACTACGTCCAAAAATAGATAAGAAGTTAAAATAATTATACAGTTCCTTGATATGTTCACATAGAAACATCTTTTACATAACCCAGGTACGCTATGACAGAAACTCAGCAGTTACCTCTACGGCTCTGCATGTCAACAGACATCACCCATAATCCAAATTAATTAATGCTTATCATCGAAACACATGCCATGAATATTTGAACTGTTTGCAATAACTCTGTTTAAAATCAACATCACATTTCCTTGCATAGAAATGTTTACGATATTCAACATTTCAACCGACCATTTTAGTTTTGTTTATTTTTGATGGCCTGCTTATAAAATTTGAGTGAGTGAGTCACAAGTTTTCGTACACTTATCTCACAAATTTTTAAAATTGGAGCATCTCAAAGTAAAGTGACCACTTGTCCACTTAATTGCGCTAAAATCGTTAATCCGATGCATGTTATATGGTTCTATTATTTACCTCAAGAAGACAAGGGATATATTGTTCGAAAGGCAAATGGAGACAAGCCATAAAACAGAATAATAGTATTTTTTATGATCAAGTTTTCATTTAGCAATCAAGCTTCGGGGCTGGACACCCTGTATGCATGCCTCATATCACAGCCAAGTTCTTGCAATACGACTTCCGCATGGCAGATGATCTAGGCGGTGTAGTTGACAGATTACGGTTTCGTATAACCATTCAGGTTTCGCCCTTTTTTTGTAACTTCCTTGTTTGCTTTGTAGATGATTGTGATCTATATGTTAAAAATCTCATGTTCCTGTCCCATGTTGCGAGGTTATGACCTCGGTTTTATAGCATTATGGTTCGTTAAAAAAGTTACAGTATATCTGAGTTGAACTCAGAAGATACTATTCTATACCAACTTCTTAGGGATTTCCGCCATTCGTTTCTTGTCTATATTAGTCATTTCCTTAAATTTATCCATATTATTCTTGTCTGGGTTTTTGGTTGTGGGTTGCTCGAAGTACTGTATATACACTGTTAACCTGATTAAGTTATAGTTGTTATTCTGATTATTTTTTATCTGCTTAAGATCATTTCTAAACTCTAATCAATGAATCAAGTCAAATCAAATTAAATGTATTCATCACAAAATGATTTATTCATTATCTTCGGAACGCCGTCGCATTTTATTCAGTAGCGAGGTCAGCCCTACAATTTGGTCATGCTATGCATTATTATTCATTTCTTTAGAAATCGAAATTGATTCCTTGTATTGTCTGTAAACACTGAAAAATTTGCATTTGCATGACCAAATATCGGGCTGGCTTCGAAACTGGTTTTATTACTGCACTAATCTGACTCGTGTATCACTGCACAAATCTCTATCACTGTACCTTAGAATGCGCGCCTGATTCAAGGAACATTGAGAGAACGCGTGGGCGTAAAATTGGGCGTAATTGTTACTGCGAAAGTGGCCTTTCTGTGCTCAGCAGAGACTAATAATAAATTATGAATACAAGCTAACACGTGGGATTTATCAGGCACAATTTCCTCTTCTGTCTTCGAAAAACCTCAGCTGACCCTTGTTAAAGTTACAGGTCAAGTTAGGGGTGTTAGTCCTTCCCCCTTTATAATATTATAAAAGATAGCATATAAAATCTTACAAAATTTAAATGACTATTGGTAGCGAATGGGGAAAAATCTTACGAGCGCTGGCTCGTTTTCATACGCCAGAGTGAGGATCGTATACGACATATCGTATAGCGTACAGATAGGCCTTTTGGGTTTAAAAATTGGCCTTTAATATACTCACGGCATTCACGACTAAATGGCAACTAGGCTTTATACGTCGCATTCATTTGTGTCGAATGCAGGGGGGAGGGGGAGGCGAAAGATCGGCGGATTTTGTTAATAGAAAGGGTGAGTAGAGACGGTGAGACGCCAAAAACGATGGTGTAAGAGCGACTTAGAAATGTCGTTAGCATCTCCATAGAATAATGGACATTTTTTAGCCATTGTCAACGATATGGCCATGGCCATACGGCAGTACTCAATTCAGTCTCCTCGGATATCACAATTACTAGTTTCCACAAAGCTTGCCTTCTTTGAAAGTTTCGTAACAATATCAATGAAAAAAGGATATGAAACTCGAAGTACCAGAAAAGATAAAGACGTTATCTTTGCTCTCGTTACATAAGCAATACATATAATATACTTTTATTACATGATTATGGGTGTTTTACCGTGTAGTGAATTTATATTGATCTTTATATAAAGTATCACTTGTACTTACTAAGGAACCAGGCCTTATTTATAGAGTTTATTTATAGGTAGCCATTTGTAATTTTCCTTAGTGTTGAGTAAATTAATATAAGTGAGATGAGAACAAATGCACAACCTTTCTATGTTAGGCTTTACTCAACACTAAGAAAAATTACAAAATGGCTACCGACAAAAAAACTTTATAAATAAGGCCTGGTTCTTAAGTAAATACAAGTAATACTTCAACACTCGTATTTTGTAACGCGTGAAAACGCGGGATTTATATGTTCTCTGTTCGCTTGTTTCGACTTCTGACCATATAATAAAAAGCACATGACACGGTACCTTAATTGAAGATATGAATGAATATTATTTTCTCGTATTGAAAACAATTGTTCTCACCACTCGAAAATAATATTCATATCTTCGCGCCACCGTGTAATATTCCGGCTTTATTTATACGTCGTGCTCTACAACTTACGTCGGCATGCATTAGAAGCTGCGAGAACGGAGGCTGAGCAAATTGGCTAGAAACTTATTTACACTGTGATCCACGATATTACTTTTATTAGATATTTACGCCGTACGTATTCAAAATGAGCATTGATATTCATTAAAACTTACGAACATCAAAACAAAGTTGTGAGAAGATCTTTACGATATTGATATTTGATGTTAGTCACATGACTGAAAAAATATGGCGCTGTTCCATATTTAAGAGAGTGTTTTAGCTAGAAAATAAACGAACTAAGTGTCATAGTTGAAGGATTTTTCAAAGATTACGTGGAACGGTGGAAAAGAGGGATTCTGGATTTCTAAAATGGATAAGAATGGGAGGTATTAGGCGTTTGAAGGAGAACTGCTCGTAAATTATCATGATCAACGTCTATCAACAGTTTGAGAAAGTTTGCTTTGCCATGTATCTTCAAAACTAGCAATAGTGAATTCCTGGTAAGCAATAATAATTCCTCCACTGGTGTCGTGGAATAAACGTTTGGAACTGGATTGAGGCAAAAAAATGCTTGAGAGCACAACAGAAGTCTGTCCTTTTGATGGCCAGATGAAATCAACATGATAAAGCTTGGAAAATGCATGCATGGGTTAGATTATTGATATTCAATGATGGTATGTGACTGGCGAGGCTAAGGAGTCAACAAGAAAGTGGTAAAGTAAACGAGTTCTGCTGGTAACAGCGGAAATAGGGATCAGAGGTCTCTTTTGCACATTTAGGCACATATGAAGACATGTTGGTTGCTAATAATACGGATCTAAATGATCGTTTTACCACTTCTTTAGCAGGTACCTAAAACCTTTCATCAGAAGTTCCTTTTCCCATCATTCGGGTATTATTATGCTGATCTCGACTTGTCTGTCTTGTCTGTCTCGACCTGTTGTGCTTTCAAGCACTTTTCGCTTGATCCAGTTTCAAACGTTTCTTCCATGACAGTAGTTAAGGCATATTTTTAGAATCATTATTAATTGCTTACCAGGAATCCATCATTGCTAGTTTTGAAGATATATTTCAAAGCAAACTTTCTCAAAATGTTGATAGACGTTGATCATGATAATTTACGAACAGTTCTCCTTCAAACGCCTAATACCTCCCATTCTTATCCATTTTAGAAATCCAGAATCCCTCTTTTCCACCGTTCCACGTAATCTTTGAAAAATCCTTCGACTATGACACCAAGTTGTTTATTTTCTAGCTAGAACATTCTCTTGTTGTTACCTATGCTGTTTTTGGTTAAAGAACGTCGTTTCCACTTCCAGTTAAGTTAAAACGACGTCCTGTCATGTTATCATATTTTTAAAACTAATAGCGTGGTCCGCCTCAAATATGGAACAGCATCACATTTTTTCAGTCATGTGACTAACATCAAATATCAACATCGTAAAGATCTTCTCACAACTTTGTTTTGATGTTCGTAAGTTTTAATGAATAGCAATGCTCATTTTGAATACGTACGGCATAAATATCTTATAAAACTAATATCGTGAGTCGCAGTGTAGATGTTTTCAATTAGCAACAAATGAAACACGAGTTTTTGAACGGAAACGGATTAAGAAACTAATCGTGTGTTGCATGTGTATTTTTTATAAATTCTTTAAAAATTCTGTAAAAACCCAAGTCAGTAGAATAAATTTTCGTATTATTGAGCTCAATTTACTTTGACAAGTTTTCTTTGTCGACCGGCAAGTGTTTAATTACTTTGCCAATTTTTCCTGAGCATGCTTCAACAACTACACTTGTGATGGAAAAAAATTGGCGTACATGCAGACGAGCAAATAAAACTTGCCGCATAAAAACTTGCTCGTCTTTAAGGAGCCTTAGCTTTTCTCTTTTCATTTCTTCGACAAAAACTCGTTGTTTTTTCTTTAGACAAAGATTTTTTTTTGAAATGCGTGACATAAAACCAAAATACCTCACTGCTGTGTATTTTTAGTATGTTTTTGGGATGTGTGCTGCGAGAATTGGAGCGCAGTGAGCTGACTCACATCCTAGCCGGAAATCTGAAAATATCGGCATCAATGTAATAGGATGTGATTTGAAAACAAGAAACCAAGATTATGTCTGTCAGACACACACATTGCAATTTAGCATGCATGACAAATTACCATGCAGTTTCCGGCAAAATCTGAATCTGACGATATATGTATCGTAGTACATTAATTTGCCGAGCATTCGCATCAGACATTCGCATTTCTTATTATTTATGTACCTCATGCTGAACTGAACGTGCTCAAACTTTAATCATTGGAAAGCAAAACTTGCTTAATATATTTTAATTAATTATGGAAAATATACGATCTAGGAGCCGTAAATGAAAGCCTTAATATATGATTTCTAGCAGGTCCCTTTACATGGTCCACTTCTTGTAAATACCTTATCATCTTGTTTAATGTACTTTTTTATGGCAGGAAAATAAAATAAACTTAAATAGAATACATGACAGTCTGGAAATGCATGGTTTATCGGCCACAATTTAAAAGTGTGGTTTTTTATCATTAATTATAGCATCACGTAAAATCTAGCTTGTTTAAAATCTAGGATAACTTTAACAAAGCGGCAGAAGGTAATCGGAAAACTGCAGAAGAATTTTCTCGCAGTCCTACGCGTACGCTTATGTCGATGCTTATGTCATGCCACTTCACAGCATTTCTTCGTTTTGTCTTTTGCCTTATTAGCTCGTGCTGGTGCTAGTGTCGCTAGTGACGACCAGATTTAATAAGTCACGTTTGATTTTAGTCTAGACAGCTCCATCCTGTTCCAAGAAACATTGATTTGGCTACCTGCAATTATTAACTTCTAGCTTTTGCGTCTGTGTCTTACAAACAAAATCTTAGTTCCGTATCGTTCTAGTTTATTCAGCATATGCCCATAAAAAAATAAGTATTACATGCAAGATCGATGTGGGCTGGGGACCTACTACAAACAATAACTAAAGGCTTTTTGTTCGAGGCCTGTGTTTGGCTAAATAACTACCTTCTATCACATCCGAAGCCGGCATGTTTTTTTTAGATTTCTGCTTAGGATATTAATACGAGTGCACATACATCCCAAAAAACGTGCAACAACACTACAACACTTGTTAGCTGCGACTAAGGATCTCAGTTAGCTTCAGGCACTTGCAGGTAGTGCCGCTATCCAGGATCCCAACATTTGACAGGCATTGGCTATATTTTCCATATTTTACAATATTTCGCCATCAAACTTTGCAATCTTACTTATTTCTAGCTACTCTTTTTAGCTGTGATGAAAATATTTTGCCAGCATAAAAATTTAATCTATCATATGGAATTCTCTATTTGCGAATTTCCCACAATCGTATACAGTTGTAAATTGGTAACTTTGATAGTTTTACCTGTAAATAACACTAGAGAGGGCATCGAGGATAAAATTCATTAATCATAAAATTTATAGAAAATCCATTCATGAACGATATGTCTGAGACCAGCGAAATAAGTTCCTGTATGAATGCAATTAATGCAACTTTATACAATACAATATCTAAGTGTTATGAAACATGCATTTATTTCTGTTTTAATATTCATTGTGTCACTCAAATTCATGTAAATGTTAAATGTTTGTACAGCTAACGGAACAGGCGTCCAAATGTCTTATTGTTAGATTAATCAATGTACATTTCACAATCTCCTACGTCATTCAACCTAAATTATATCCACCTGTATTAGTGCCTAGTGTGATATCAGTCTTGGATAGGGATTGTGTGGAACTCCAACTTTCCCGTACCAACTCATTGTATTGTTAATTATTTGAAATAAAGACTTAAAAGTAAATTGTATTCACTCATTTGAGCATTCACTGATTAGAAGATCTCGCTTGGTTTCGAGGCCCTCGCGCAAAAGCTGAGTTGATCCCCAGAAGGCATCGTAACATAAGTATCGATCTCGCATTGGGATATAGTGCATGGTAATACAGAAATAGCGAAATACAAATAATGCATGCACATGGACTTAAGAGATTTTACATCTCCCAAGAGTAGAATTGCATTGTAAGTTGCAAGGAAAATTGCACCATGCGACAGGGCCTTTACGTAAATTAAATGTCATTTTTTGTCATACTTTGAAACCTATGCCTGTGCAGTAGCATATAGCGAATCAAATATACTAGTATGATTCTAATAAAGTAGTTTAAACCTCTTTTCAACCTGTAGTAAATGTTTCTCAGAATTTGAAAAGATAATTATTATGATGGCAGTACATAAATTTGTTTTACCATCACTTTAATGAATGTAACCATCAATAACTTTACTTTTATATTGATATGCATATATTGATACATATGATATGATGATGTTGTACCGGCTTGACTTAGTAACAATGTGTGGATAAAATGCCCTCAAGTGAATACGTCTCGGCCGGGAAAGTGAAAAATACTTTAACCGCGGTGAGAATCGAACTCACGACCTTGATGTTACTAGCGTCAAGTTCTACCATTTAGACCGCGTAGCTCGGATGTTAGAGCGTGACACAAGCAACATCAAGGTCGTGAGTTCGATTCTTATATATTGGATCAACTGGCTTCATTGTGACTTTTTGACAAGGTAACTATTAATAATAGCAGTTTATAAACCATATACTTTTAACTAAACCACCGCATTACTGTCATATATGGCTATCAATCACTTTGCAAGCTTCGATGTGTGCAAGTGTTTCGATCAGCTCGTATAAAACATTAAAAACAATACACTTGAAAAGGAAGGACTCGATGTCAATGACCTCATTTGAAAAGGTAGTACCATTTTTAGCTAACCGAAAATGTTCATTAGGCAGGAAGCTCCTTGTTTGGCACATCCTGTCTGTGTGGTTGCGATGCAGGAAATCTTGGCGTGGCACGACTTCATGCGAGGCGGACTTAATAATGAGCGAATGAAATCATCTACGCCCACGCTTGGAGCGCTATTCATAAAGCAGCGTGCGCTATTTCACTCACATAGAACAAGTGAACAACCGATAAATACAACATCAAGTTAGTAACAGTACGAGAGAAGAAGCACTTTGAATCGTAAGAGATGTCCTTTACAAGCGAGGTAAGCACAGCTTTTTATCGTCGTAAAAGTACATACTGAAATTAAAAGTAAAATTGTGGCGCATAGTTGTCGGTTCTCAAACGTGGCGGTCCAGTGCAGGTAGTATTCTACAATAAGCTGTCGTGGTTTGTGTCTGAACTACCTGAAAAAGATATTTCAAACGTGGTGGTCCAGTGTAGGTAGTATTCTTCAATAAGCTGTCGAAGTTTGTGTCTGAACTACCTGAAAAAGATATTTTAAACGTGGTGGTCCAGTGTGGATAATATTTTACAATAAGCTGTTTTGGTTTGCATGTGTCTGAACTACCTGAAAAAGATACCTCAAACGTGATGGTCCAGTGTAGGTAGTATGTTACAATTAGCTGTCGCGGTTTATGTCTGAACTACATGAAAAAGATATTTTAAACGTGGTGGTCCAATATAGTTGGTGTTAACAATGTAAATCCTTCTCAATTCGTATCTCAACGCCTGACAATTAGGGGCTGATTAGGTGATCTCACTTACCCGGGATTAAATGAAGCGTAAACTGATTTTGAGTTATTGAAATAAGTCATAATTTATGATATAAAAAATATTTTAATTCCTCGAGATTTTGTTTTGCCGAAATATGAAATGAATAAAATAGTGTTTGGCAAAAATTTTTGTAAAATGTACTGTATCTTTTTATAATAATCAATACTGAATTAGGCATTCTAACTTTGGTTGTTTCGTAATTCATAAAATGACTTTACCTCGAGATCATTTTACGTTTATTTTATCCCAAGTAAGCGGGATCATGTAATAGCCCCTCAGATATTCATTTGCTTATTTCGAAGCACAGATTACCCAAATCAGACCTTGAAATAATTAACAATTAATTACGCTTGATTTTATCCCAGGTAAGCGGGATCATGTAATCAGCCCCTCAGATATTCATTTGCTTATTTCGAAGCACAGATTACCTAAATCAGACCTTGAAATAATTAACAATTATAAATAAGCTAATTAAACGATGATTGTCCAGTACATATCTCATGATGCTCCTTGAAAGTTTTTTAATTCTAATTTACTATACTATAATTTACTATATTTATAATTTACTAAATTATAATTTACTATATTTTCATTCCATCACTGGCTATGTTTGCAAAAGTTTGAAATAAGTTTAATTAACTTCCAGCTTTTGAACATGACGATTTATCGATTTTTTTAGAAACAACTTATCTACACAATCGAGTCAGCTTCGGAGGAAAAATTCCTGTATCTCAATGATGAGACATTAGCTGCAACAGGAAAGCATGGGGCGATCGAGGACCGAAACGGTAAAAATTAGTTAAAAATTTAAAATATTTGAATGGCTGCATTCTTTTGCAAATGTGTGTCGGGTTTCTCGATAGCACAAAGTGAAAATACTTCCGGAATAAGCTCACAAGTCATTTCATAATTACACGTTTTTGACACTCAGAGATTTTACAAATTTTTATACAAACTTTTAAAATAACTGAGATATCAACGCCTATTACTTGTGTGTCTAAATAAAAGCGCTAACTATATACAGATAATCTAAACAAAAAATATTAGTTTACACGATAATTTTATTTAAAGGCGTATATGAACGACTCGGAGAAAATATACATTTGTATCTTTTTTTGACAATATGAGATGATAAGCACTTTAACAAGACTTATAGGCATTACTTTTGGAAACATTTCAGTACTTTGCCCTGTTGTTTCCAAAAAAACCCTGTCATTGTGAAGGGTTTTATTGAAGCTAATTCGTAGCGCATGGCCGTTTACCAGAACGAATAACAGAGTGCATTCGATTTAAATAATTTCAAGCGTCTTTTTAGTTCGGTAAAGAAAATGCAACTCCGTATTGTATTGGGATCGACTGCGTTTTCAATATTAATTGTCTATTGATATTCTTCCATCGGTAACAGATGAGAGGAATCGTAGGAATACAATACTATAGCATACTGGCATTACGTAATGTGATGGAATGGTTTTTGACAATCTAGTTGAAATTGTTGCACCACTCCCAACGCCCTAAACCCCACCCTAGACAATTACGATTTTATAACTATTTTCAGCAGATCCCTGCGTATCCATTACAGCATCCGTATCATTATCATACACAATTACCTCTAGTTATCGTTACTGCATGCAGTCGACTTTGACCATGGTGTGTTGCACTTGCAGCACTGTTGCTATTACATCAACGGCTGAGCTAAATCAAGCCAAAACTTTATCAAAGCTGTAGCAATTGAATTCTAAAACGAAGCCCAAGAGAGTTTAATATCGCGATTTTCGCAGGTCATTTTTCGGACAATTCCGGTGTGAAAGCCAATATAGTGAAAATTCTTTCCAATTATTTCCATAATTAAATTGGCCATTCACGATCGTTTGTGCGTGCTCACTCAAAAGGCGTGGATTCCTTTTTCAAGTGCAATTAACCTGTGGTGCAAACCTTAATGATGAAATCACTGATATTGTATATATGTCATAAATAATAAATTAACATGCATATGGAATTGGTTCTAATACATTTTTATATTTTCAGTATATTTCTACGTGGTAAATGTGCCAGACACTAGAGGTAATGGGCGATATCAATTAAAACCACTGGCTGAGCCTGAACTATATGTTGCTGTTGTGAATGGTCAGCTTGCTTTAAAGGTTAGTATTACATATTTCGGTTCATTTACATCAGCAAAGCAAACATAGACAAAGTTAGTAATATATATGGTGAAGATGGGTCAACAACTCTTTAGAACTGTCCAATAAAAATACAGTGCTAGTTATGTTAGTTCAGTTTAGGTTTACTCCTGTGGATCAATAAGACATTGATGATCCTCTAATGAGGGACACTCACGTTTACTATTTTTAACGCATTCTTGAAAGTTTAACACACGATTAGCATGCTGTAATACATGCACGCATGGACATGACAAATCTCACGGATCCAGAGGTTGTCGATTAGGTACGGGTCATGCATCAGTAGGCTATTTAGTAAATCGATAAATAAATAAATAAAGTTTATCTACGGTTATGTGGTAACATTGGGTCAATAAAGTAGAACACTCTAACGAGATATCAAAGTTTTTTAAAGCTATAAATAGAGAATAATACATGGGTGCGCGGGAATACCAGATTTATTTCGAGTATTGAACATGATATCTCACGAGTGAGCGCAGTGAACGAGTGGGAAATATCATGTTCAACACGAGAAATAAATCTGGTATTTCCAAGCGCCCATGTATTTTTCTGTTTATTATATAAACTACACGTTTTCCACCAATATAAAATGTCCAGAAGCTATGATTGGTGATTGTTTGAAAAGCGATAATTTTCAATTTTCACATGTGAAATTATCATAAATAATCTCATATATGAGATTATCAGTTTTATCAGTGCCCGAAACCCTTATAAAGCACTGTACTTTATATAATAAAAGCACAATATTCAAATTTTGTTTTCATTTTAGGCGGAAAACGAGTGCATGGAGTGGGAGAGGTCATTTTACTATACCACTACACATATATATTGGCAACGCTTCCACGTGAGGTCGGAGGATGGTAATAAGTATTTCGTGTTTTGCGAAAATGACGGAAAACTTGTCGCCACTCCGACAGAAAACCTCGAAGTAGCATCGTGGTTTTCATTGCTGCTCATAGATCCTTCTGTTAGAAGAATGCTGCTGGCTGAAGAGTAGCGCGGGCATTTTTATGCAGGACCAGATGATATAAATATTGTACAGGATTGTAATGTATATGTACAGAGTATCCTTTAATAAGTGTACTATGTAAAAAATTAACTAGTTGTCTCATAGATATCAGAAAAAGGAATGGATTGGCTGGCAACTCTATCTATATTTTATCTTCAGTTGAGCACATCGGAAGCAAACATTGCCCAACTTGTATGGTAATTACGCTCATGAACTCAATTTTGTTTATGCGCATAATTACCATAGCGAGTTGTGCAATGTTTGTTTCCGGTTTATTCAAAATAACTGAGCCGAAGATCGTGTATAGTATTGAATAGCGTTGCCAATCCATTTCCCTTTCTAATATCTATGGTTGTCTCGGATGCATTTTATTTCACCGATATTTTACCGGTGAAAAAACAAAAAAATGGTTATTTTAACAAATATATGGTAAAAAGAAAATGCATTTAAGACAAAACTAAAAAACTTTAAACTGGTTTAGTTTTAACAAAATATATCTTGAATCAGTTTAGGAATTTTAAAACGTTTTCGCTTTGTATATGACTTATTTGTAATTTGATTTTTATGATGACACTTAGAGTTACTTTAAATTCCAGTATAGCAGAAGTTAAATATTCACCTATGGGATTAGCAATGAAATATTGAATTAGACTAATTTGATTAAGGAAATTGAAAAGGAAATTTGAATTAGAAAATTGTATACAATTTATTTTTTCAAGATATCAATGCACAGATACACCCAATCTGAACGTGGTAACCCAGTAAGATCATTACCAGATTACTGCGTCCAATAAATTATTGGGATTATCACGGTTATAGGGTCAGTAATTTTATCAAGTTTCAACATTCGGATCGGCTCATAGATAAGCATACAAATTCAGGATGATAATATATTAAACTTTAAAGAGAAAATGAGTGGTTGATTTGAGGTTTAATTTCAATGGTATATGCATCCATGGAGTTCATCCATGCAACTATATATAATTATATACTATTGGAAAAAATTAGCCTTTCATTTTGAAATATTTCAAAAAGCGTCCTATAACTGCAAGCCATATTTCAAGGAAGACCAAGATAAACCTGATCTCTGTAAAAAAATTTGTGTGCGGATTTTTTTTTCACTTTAACTATTGCGAAAACGCTCAGTGTGCACAAACACAAAAAAATATGAACTATCCGCCATCTTGGAAAATTCTAAAGCATATCAACCGTGTTAACATGTGAAGTTAGCCTTAAAAACACTTAAAATAATTAATAAGTAATGTTAAAAAGTTGACCGAAATGCTTTAATTCATTTCAATGCATGTTTTAAAACAGCAAGTATAGATACACAAGTTTCCATTTCATACTGCTCGCTGCTTAACAATATCAAAATATTGCGTGTACCCATAGATATCTCATATACATTAAATAGCGCATCTGTATATCAAAAAGTGAAGCAAAAATTTCAGCGGTACCCCTCATAACAATAGGCGGCGGCCATATTGGTCGTTCCCACTCATCAAAAAAACGCTACAGAAAACGCTATGCTTTTCTGCATTTGTGTATCAAATACTTCTTAGCTGCATAAAAGAGGACTTATTGTCAACTTCGTCCCTTGTCCCATTTAACCTAAAGTCCAAATCTCAAAACAAACTAACCAATTAACAACCTGAACCTGATTAGTTTTTTATCAGAAGAAAACCGTGAACGATAAATGGTGCGCTGCTTGAGTGCAGAGTTGCAAAAAGAGCCCCCCCCCCCCTAAAAATGATCTTTGAGTCTCGAAGTAAATACACGTTTTTAACGGTTTACAGTCTTACGCATGTCTTAATCCAATGATTATGGTAAAACTAACCTCAAAAGTGCAGAAAAACATGTTTGAGCGTGCTAAAAATTGAAAAAATTCTGGGACGGGGGTGTCCCCGGACCCCCTAGCAGCACTTGTGTCTTCAGCGCTCGAAGAGCCCCCCTAACTTTTTGTATCTTCCTACGGCCTTGGCCAAGATGGTGGAAATTTACCCATATGCAGCGCACAAAAGTCGTAAGCAGTTTTAATATCATTTTCTCAGCTAATTCTGGTTTTTCCTTCATAAAGAAGCTGTAGAAATACAGGTTACCATGCAGTTCATACAAGCGTGGCATTAAGGCGTGTGTTTTAAGTTGTGCTAGTAACCTGAAAAATTGTCTTTATCTTCATCATGGATACTTTTGATCTGGATATTCTAGGTTCCACGTAGTATTATGGTAGTAGTCAATAAAATAACAAAAAGATTCACGAGCCAGTGTTATTTTTGTACAGAATAACGTATTGACTTATTGCTTACATGAATTTATCTCATAGTACATAATTTTAAGGGCCACCTAATTGCTATTTAATTATTTTTTTACAAATATTTCAGTACTTCTTTTTATAAAAGCATCCATATCATAAATTTGTTAATTATTAATAGCTTTATTAAACGAACGTCACTGAAAGGACTCTTAGGGAAGTGTCAACAAGTCAAATATAAACAAAAAATCATTTCTCTAAATCTAGAGAATCATTACACATCTCAGCCGACTCGTATTAATTATACCTGCTAAAGATTTTCATACAAGGATTCTAATATAAAGATTTGACTTATTACGTTTCTGGGCGTTTTTGAAGCTATTTAAAACACTCGCGTAAGATGTTTTATCAGGTGCAAATGTAACTAGATAAGTGTTACATGAAGTGTTGCAGAAAACAGTGTAGACCGCGGGCGCGGAAGAACAAAAGAGAACGTAGCAAAAACGTAAAAAAACAAGTAGGATATAGAATCGTTCTGATATCAAAAGTTATTTTTTTACAATTATTAAAGCGAACTAAATCACAAAAGCGTTGATTTCTTATTGTTAAAAGAACCATGCAACACAAAGCTATAAGCTTAATAAAACACTCCTGATCGTGTTTTGAATACTAGTAGATAGATAGACATATAATAATCCACTAATTTACAGTAAAAATACTGAATTGTTAGCATTTAAAACTAGATTCATATTAATCTTAATATGAATCTAGTTTTTCATATCTCTGAGGATCTTTGCATTTAGCCAAGTAAAACAAATAAGAGCCATCATTACAAGCATAAATTAGAAAACATACTGACGAACAACGGTAGAGATTTGTTTAATGAAACATGGCAGAAAATAACACAACGACCAACTAATATTGTTCATCAAGACAACTACTAACTATAAAAGAATTTCTAAAACTATTTGTGGAGAACTTTGGAACTCGAAAGTTTTCCTTCTGGCGAATTAAGATTGTAAAATTTAAAAGAGAGCTTCATCTAGGAACAAACTCATCAAGTCTATTGTTCGGGGTCATCAATCAGATTAAAAAGTTTCACACACGCCGCATGCCTTCTTGGGTGTAATGTTTCCAGACCACTTTCAAGCAAGGCTTCATTGTAATGTGTGCATGGATAAGTACATATAATTCGAAGAGCCCGCTTTTGTACTCGTTCTATTTCCTCACTGAGGTATTTAGGTGAGGAACAACGAAACACTGTCGATGAATATTCCAAAATAGGGCGGGTACAAGTTGTATAGAAGTTTACGATTCCCTTATCAGGTACTTTAGCAAGTTTCGATTGTGCCAAGAGGTATATCCGTTTGGAGCATTCAGAGATAATATCACTGACCTGTTTATTCCACTTCAGGTTAATGTGACTGTAAGAGCAAGTAACTTTGCTTTCCCTACAACTTCGAGAGACTTTCCATTTACTTGAATTGGAGGGAAAGTACTTTCGTGTTTTTTAAAGTCAATCCTCAGTTCTTACATTTTTTCAGTTGATGTAGCCGAAAATGATTCGACTCAGACCAATCCTGAATTTCTGTAAATGAATCTTCAGTCTGACTTGACCTCTTGACGCAAATTTCGGTACAGAATCCGATATTCTAAGATCGTGTACGAATTTGATTCCATCATTAATACTGGATATATTAAGGTCGTTGATCATCAAAGCAAAGAGCTAATAACGCCCAAGTTTTGTTTCCTGGGGAACACCAGCGCCCCCCCCCCCACCGAAAAACACTCTTCTCCTAATTTGACTCGTTGTTGCCTATTGCTAAAAAATTTGTTATCCATTTAATAGTAGCATGGATGATATCAAACGATTTTAATTTAGAAACAATGATAGTGGAGTGATCAACAAAGTTGAACTTAAAAGCTGTCAAACAAGTTTCACATTTGTAAAGTAGGTATTATGTGCAAACAGCAGTTCAAGAAAAAAAGCCTTTATTTCGTAAAATTATCATTACAAGTTATTAAATAAATATCTATTGCATAGAAATTGATTTTATAATTTACACTATTGTGTATTGGATACAACAATATCTGTAATAAAATCTTACTTTTTCGTATTTGATACAAATTACTGAAAATTTCATACAATGGTGAAATTATTGATTACAATCAACATGTCGATAAATAAGTATTTATAGGTTTAAATTAATTGATATAGAATAACTTATATATATATATATATAAATATTTAAAAATTCATAAACATTACAGTATTTGTCTACTGAAGGAAGTTCAACCAAGGCCTTTGCAATGTGGTAGCAATGTGCTTATACAAGTATTAAACTAGAATTTTTCAGGAGATTCATAATAAATTCAGCTTCCTATTCATTGTTTAAAAAGTTTCTGTCTCACGTTACACGCAATAATTTCTTCACTAGTCATTTTAGAATCGATTTCAAGTAAATTATTGTCGTCAGAAAGCTTATCTGTTTTTTGTCGCGAGCGAAAACACGGCGTCAAAACAATTATTTTTTTATGAGTTGGTTTAGGTCTGCATTACCAAAGAATAGTTAACCTCTTCAAGAAATTTGAAGATTTTATCTGTTCAGACTGTTGCCTCCCTGTTGTTAGGTACTTGGTTGAACTTAGGCAAAGAGATGCACAAAACTGTTGTTATTCCTCGGAAACACTTATTCTTTCAGTAACGATGATTTTCCCGTGAAACAAGTCTTCTTCAATCTCGATGAAGGCAGTATCAAATTCCGGTAAGTAATCCAGCGGATTTGATTGCGCAACTGCGTTGCTTGTTGTTGTACCTAGAACCGGACGGAGTTGAAACAAAGCTTTGTCCGAATCACGAGCCAGGACGACGTCGTCGTTGTTGTCGGTACTCATGAACAGCGGAACATTTACCGGAGAATACCGGTACAAGAACATCTTGTAGGACTGATCAGAGCGAAGCACAAAGTCATGGGAACTGTCGGTTGGAACTGTCGTGTTTGGAACGTCCTGAACAAAAATATCAATTATTATTGGTTTGGATGCAGGGTAGAAACAGTTATACCTGAACTGAAGTTAAATCTACAGCTACGTGATTTTCATATATTCGAGTTTTACAGAATCAACTTCTTTTGTAATCAATTCCACTTTTTGTGGTGTTAAAAAAGGCAGTTCAGTGTTATCCAATATTTACCTTTAAAACGATATTTGTTCCGGATACGCCAAGATATTTGTTTGGCTGAGTGACTGGTCGAAAACGATACAACAAATCGTTGCTATTTACGCTGATCACTCCTTCATCCACGTAGAATTGCGCTGTAAAAGGACAAAAATGCATAAATTTCACATGCGATCATATGAATTTTACATACGTTTTGGAATGAATAAACACTGTCACTAAAAATCAAACAGCCCCTTAGTTCTTTCTTTGAAATATACCAATCTGTTTATTATAAATCACTTAGTTAAGTTATGACCACAAGAACCCGGGCTTATATTGGCAACCACCGATAGTTAGCCTAATGGAGGTATTTTTATTGCCTGCGATCTTACTCCTAACAAGCCACCCGACGAGAAGCCGTTATTAATTTGAAAGTTGCCATATTCACGTCATTCGGAAGACGATACCCCTAACACATCTGTTATCAAATGTCATATAATCTCCCTTGCACATTGACCGACTTCTTTCAACATGTCAATTAACACTTGTAAATTTATGTTAATTTTGTACTCAAACAATCACACTTATTATGATTACTTTCAAGATATCTATATATAGCTAATTCAAAAAAGGTTGTCCTTCAAAAATCTAAAATCTAAATTACAAAATCCAAAATAGGAGACACAACATAAGTTCTACTAATAAAACAAGGTTAAAATAAATGACAAAAACAGAACTATCACGACTATATTATTATTCAAAACTTCGCTCTTCGTAAGCCATAACGTTAACCAGAAGTCATAAAGTGAGCCCATGATACATTTTGCTCTCGTATTTTGGATTTTGTAATTTAGATTTTAAATTTTTGACAGACAACCTTTTTTGAATTAGCTGTAAATAAAATTATAAAGGCCCTTAAATACCTGCGGGATCCATGTAGTTGGAAGCTTTCCCGTCAGCTTTGAGCACATTGCTTCGCAGGACGAGGTTCTTACCAGCGAAAGTTTCAATGTTGTATTCTTGCGTACCATTTGTCTGTTAAATTGAGCAAATATGTTATTCAAGTGTGTGCATAATTTCGACTCGAAATTGAAAGACACATTTAAACTACTTCGTAATCCATAAATAAGAATACTTACGCTGCTGAATGCCATTCTTTCCAAGATTCAAAGTTCTTCAACGACAACGGTTACAACTTCTTCTGTATGTCTTCTGTGTGTGTCTTTCGGTTTGCTATAGCTTTGACCAGACAAACGCTGTGCTTAAATACCCATGCTTCGATAATTTGAATGACCGTTTGTAGGAAGTCCTTGGTAATGGTCAGCGACTTTATTTCCGCCGCATGACGTAGAAACGTCAACGAGTCTACACCTATTGGCACCGTTGACGCATTCCGTTAAAAAAATGAGCCTTCACAAAGTATTATTTTCCGCGAGATAATTTTAGATATTGACCGATTTTACTGCATTGCACTATGCACGCGCAATTACAATTTAGGAGCAAAAGGCGTTGTATCGTTTAATTGTTAGCACGCAACGGTGCATCGCATATACACTGGGAAGAAAACTGAAAATGCAAAAATCCGTCACATGGAAACGTATATGGACTTTCATTGGCAGTAGAATGGATTTTTGATTTTTCATAATAATTGTATGCATGTTTCTAAGTCGTCACGAAAATATTTCGTGCGCTTATATTGGATAAGACTCCCTACCAAACCCAGTTGGCTCGAGAGGTCAATTGGCAGGGGCAGTCTATAGAAACTCACAGCTAAGCGTTCAAAACTTCACTCGAGACAACGAATTTTTCGTTGTCTCTGCAGCGTTAGATTAATACGAATGTGATCTTTCATGTTTATAGATGTTGGTAATTCTTGATATTCATTATATGTAAGCCATAGAAGTAAGTCTACTCATAGTATTTCATTCTGCTCGCTAATGTGTAGCTATAACATGCATGTTGTATGTAATCCATTTTAAATTTTAATTATTTCAATGTTCTTTCTGACGAAGAGCAATCATAAAGGATTTAAGGGCATTTTCATGGACTACGTCAATTGATATAGCTATTTCCCGACTCCCGTACCCAACGTGCTTCGATCAGATAGCAGAGGAACACTAACGCTTGCCAAGAAATAACGTAATCAGAAGGAAAGTACGAAAAGTAATGATGTCAGCATGCGCCATGCTTGCAGTTCCTCACGCACGTTGGTATGTTGTAGTAGATACTCTAAATTATATTACATGTCTGTATCATCAAAAACTTGCCGCAAAAACTTACCACGCGCACGCAGTCAGTCTGACCAATTAGAGGAATCTTCAGGTGGTCGGACCACCTGAAGATTTCTTTCTTTATTCAATGAAACAGACTGTAATTTTTGAGGTATTTTGTGATTATATATTTATAATTGCATGTGTAATAAATACCCATATCATGCAGCTGAAACATTTTTCAGTTTAAAAAAATAGTCGAAATAAATGCGGCATTCAGTTGTACAACGAATTAGGAAAGATAAGTGTACATATATAATATATAAACTTTATCTTTTCTGGTTCGTATTTGTGTTATGTTTTGTTTACAGTGTGTTTCGTATCCATGCATGTTTAAAACGAATTAATTACTTTTAGTTGCTGAATATCTAAACTATTAGATTCTTAAACCAAAGAAAACAAAGATATGTATTTTTGGGTTCATTATGAAACTGTAGCTACACAGGAATACTATAAGTGATACTTTCTTTGTGCTTAATTTTTAACTTTACTTATCTCTTACTATGCGTGACCTCTACCAACCCACGGCGTAGGAGGTCCTTTGGCTGTTGTGCAAAACACTCAATGGATATTAGCCATGTGTCTTCAATGATTTCCGTAGCTTTCGTTTATAGAAAAATTGTTCGTGTTGGCCACTTGTTTTTAATATCGTTGTAACGTATTCGATAATTTATATTACATCATGTTACCACCAGAAACACAAACGTTCGAAATTTTAATTTGAAAGTATTCGACTAACGGAGCTGTAAGATCTTTAAAAAATTGAAAATACATGAAGATCAATTAAGAGAAGGCTGGAAGGGGTCATAAATATTTCTTGTGTCACTTTCATATTTTGGCCGATCATTTTCAGGTTAAACTACGATGAAAATCGCTCCTTTACATAGGAAACAATACTGCCTTTTGCGACCACACATGACAGTATCGGTGTGATTAATTTTGCTATGTTTTGCCCCAAAAATGTTGGACGTCTCCGCTAATAGAGAGTTGTATGAGTTGTTCCCACGAGAGTTGCATCAATATTTATAATGTATCGTTCGTTGCCATATTATACAAGGTGGAAGATCACTTTTTTTCTTTCCTTTTTTGTAAATACTTTATATATTGTGAAATAGTACCGGTTTAAATATTGTAAATATATTGTAATTTGTAAGACATTTGGAACATATAACACGACCAGCAAAAGTAAATCTTAGAAGCGAGCTTCACAACTCAGAGAAATCAGTTGTGATAATCTAGGACGAAACCCGTGACTTCTTGAAGAAATGTAATGAAAGTCTTAGTTAATTAAGGGCTAGGCATGCATTCATGCTAAACGAGACGCTATTCCGAAGGAACACATCTTTGTTTCTAATGTTTGTATTTTTTCAATAATAATACCTTGTTTCATAGTTTCGTGGTCTTACAAGTAGACGAACCTTCGGCTGCATGCATTGGATCAATATGCAGTATATTTGAATAAATAAAAATTTTATATTAGGTATAAATTAAAAAGTATGACACGAACTGTTTTTATAAATGAACAATAGTCACCCTACCATAGAGATTATAAATAATATTAGAGGGGGCATCGAGGGTAAAATTTGGGAGCGCGACCATTGAGAGGCAAATTCAAGTCTCGGATGTTCACTCATTCACGATGTCCCAGGCAAAAATGTCATTTTAGACGACTTTTTCTGCTTTTTGAAATGTTTTTCCTCGTAAAAATATTGAAAATATCATTTCAAATTGTCTAAAATGATGAAATCAATTGAAAAAGTACTATTTTGCCCACAAAACCGGCAAAACGACCTCAACAACGATGAGGAAAAAAATTCATACACATTTCTGCTGTTGCTAAGGTGGTTGCTAAGGAAGCATTAGCTCAGCCAATAAGCGCCTGGCCCTGCATCCGGGACTTGAATTTGCCCCCCCCCCAAAAAACGCGTTCCCTTTTGTTTTCAGTGAAAAAGATTACGATGCCTCCTCTGGTGTTATTTATATCTCTATGCACCCTACCTCCTCCGCAGGCGTTTTACGGCTGACGGGCTGAAAAAGTTTGCGGGTCGTTTGATTCTCAAACTTCGCAACTGCAAATTACTCCCGCCCGCACCGAGTCACCCACACGGAAAGGCCTGCGGAGGAGGTAGAGAGTCAACACAATGTGTTGCCATGTTTTTTCGGAACAACATTTGTTCTTACTCGTGCTGAAACAAGCAGCTAGCCAACCATACGTGCACGGGCGAACACTGCACGTCCGGCTCGAATAGTTAATGCTATTGATTGCAAACTTTAAACCAATAAAGAACCCACCAAATCCTTTTGTACACATAGACTGGTTCAATAATAGAAAAGTTAACTGTCATAACCGTAGCTAAAACGTTATTATTAGAGACTTTAAGACACAACGGACAACGGACTACCAGAACATGTAAAATATAAAATTCAATATCTGAAGACAAAAAGTGTTACTATCGTAAACTTTACTCGCATGCTTTCATGCTGATTTCTTTTGTCAAAGTGTCGTTACTTAAGTCTTAAAAAGGTTGTTTAAAGCTAAAAATTATCAATTAAGTTGAACATTGCATAGTGTTGGTTTGCACGCCATTCGCTTTGAGGACACAAAATACTGGATTTTCAGTCGTAGTCCTGGCTGCGACGGTTAAAAGTGTGCTCAAGGCGACATGGAAATTCCTTAAGCATCAATGCTGTCAACATAAAAGTATAAATGCATAAACAGAAGCATACAAAAACACCATAATCTTGTGTTGTGAACGAACTTTTGGAAGGGAATTATTTGCATTTAGTCGTCCATAGTGTTCCGTAGTGTTTGAGCGTGCTCGTAGTCCGTTGTCAGTAACATAAATGGGTTATAACATAAGTATACTTATATTCATAAGTAGGTTAAATGTGTCTTTCATGTTCTGCCCGATAAGTTTCTTTTCAAATCCAATTCAAATTGTCAAAGTCCGGACCACGCTTTAACAAAATGAGCGAAACACGCCCACATTGAGGAACCGGCTGCTATACAGTGCCTCCCCTTCACTAGGTTGAGTATACTCTAAGCGTATTTATCGCGATTTTAAAAGAAGCATTATACAGTGAGATACTAAAAATACGCATGCCGTGTGATATTTTCCATATCTTCACTAGTGAAGATATCGATTACGTGATCGTTTCCCGCCCATAATCGTGCTGATTTGTGTCGCAAAAATTTATCGTCTTTGGCAAGAATCGACGTTGAATTAACCAAAGACAAGAAAACAACTAATATGAACTGGATATGCATGTCTTCCAATTGAAATACATGTTTTCTAGAGATTAGCGTACATGATTAACCAGGCTAGGTTAAATATTACGTCTGTACGCATGCAGGCTAGGTTATCCTTTCCCATGAAACACTTCTTACAGTTGTCTTTCCAAGTAAAAACATATATCAAAACATGTATAAACTCGAACATTGTCGTTCTTTAAAAGTGTCAAATCACATGCATACTTGTTTATATAAACCTAAGCCTGCATAACAGCTGGGCATTTTGTTGTCGCTGTCAAAAATAGCGCGGGCGCATTTCTTGAACTTAATTTTTTTTCTTCGAACAATGAAAACACATATTTTGAGAGAATTTTTTAAAGTCTCTTGTTGATTTCTTCATGGAAAATAAGACGTTTCTCAACAAAAAAAGTCACAGTGTTTGTATGCGACGATATAACAGCGTAATCGAGTGCAAACGTGCGAAGAAATGCTATTTGGAAATTGGCGACAAATGGATATTTTCCACTCATGGTCAGATTTTCAGAGACAGGGTTTAACTACATGGAAACAAGCAATTGTTCTCATTTTACTGTTGGTAGATACTTAGTAACTGTTTATTCCACAGGTATGCTCAGTAAGTTGTTTGTTCTACCTTATCAGGAATCATAAGTGTCTGAAAATACACAATTTGAAGAAAATGACGTATATTCCCCTTGTAGATTCGCAGAGTATAGCCGTTGCCTTTAATTAAAAATTGTGTTTTATGAAAGTTAAATCCTACTTTGTTCTATTAGAGCTTGAACCATTCATAGGAAAAATGCGCCAGATGTGGCAATCAACAAATGCATTTGCTGTAGTGCAGATGACATGTGATGACATGTTATGTTAATTGCTCCACTATTGGCTTATTATAAAGTAAAAATAGCTGCAAAATGATGTTGAAGAGAATCGAGTATTGCTGTTATGATATAGGAAGTGCTGTACTGATTTGTTCAAATTTAGAAGTCTCATGGTACTGTTTAACACAGGCATGTTTGCCTTGTGAAATCCTGTAATGACATGGCATATAAATGCAAATATCTCAAAGGTTTGACTATTGCCTTTCTCTGAAATATGCCCTAAAATTATCTTTTCATATCAAGTGTCCTGGTAAAGTTAGTGGGCATGCTGGGAAAAATGCGCATGATATGTTTTTTTTACCTAAATCATGTACATCCAGTAATCTCATAATATTGTGCTTCCTCTTTCTAGTCACATAATAGCTATATATTCACTCATTGTAAATGAAAATTTGATACAATGTTGCTTGCACCCTGATAAAGTAATGAAAGTCTTTTGTACCCCTTTAATTCTATATAAAAGTTGTAGACGTGTGTCAAATTTTGCACTTGGCTGTTAGCATGTTACTGCTAAGGCTTAAATTATGTTGCATTTATTGAAATGATATTACAAAACAGTCTAGATATGCTTTTTAATTGCAATTTTCATGAAATAATCCCAAAAGTTGTTATACTGGTATACTGCTGTACAATTGTGCAGTTTTTTATGTGCAGCATATGCATTAATTTGACAAATTAAATTACATTTATTTTTATTATATTTTATGCTTTATTTGTAATAACATTGCCTAAATCTTCCAAACCAACAATGTCAACAATGTCTTTCTAGCTTGTATACCTATGTTTTTAATCCGTATCTACTTGGACTGGACAAATTATGGGTAATATTCATTGACTGAATTTTCAAAAAGTACGAGCTTGCCTGTATTCATAGCATAAAAGCAAAATAATGAAGCAAAATAATAAGTTTTTACGTTAAAACCTTTGTGATGGATCAGTTAACGTTTTTTATTAAATATTAAAGTATTTTTGTTCGTTAAAGTGGTCGTTCTATGAGTATTGAACCAAGCAAATCCAGAAACCACTCTATTCATACGCCGCCATATTGAATTTCACTCCATCGCCCAGGGATTGCGCGCTAAATTTGGCGCATGCTCCGTACAAAATGCCCAGCTGTGAGCCTGCATAACTGTTATGATGTGTATGAGTACCAGTCGTCACATATGCATACTACCTTTTCTCGAAATACGAAATTATACAAATAAATTTGTCCGTTTTAGTTGGTAAATATGAAGCTTATGTGATGAATAAATGTCCATTGTGTGTGATGTCTGAGGTGCACACTGAGTATAGACCGTATGTCAATGGCGGCTAGCTCAGAGCCGAGTGTGGGCAGATTTGGCGGGTCAAGGTTTCAAGGAAGCCAGACAACCTTTATTTTACCAATTAGCCAGACATCCCGAAACGTGCAGTACTTGCGTAACGTAAACGTGACGTAAACTATATACAACTACCTTCAACATCCTCGGTACCTGCAACTTCAAGTATATAACCAGTATATACGTCATATTTTGAAGTGTTTATTACATGATCTACAACAAACTCACGACTACCGACATTCAAAACAAAGCAAAACTCTTCATAGAAGGTCAATATCATGAAATTGCTCTTTTGTTTGGGATTTTTTGTCATTCTGAGAACGTTAAACTCGTTAGCATATTGTCAAATCTTTCTAGCATCGTCAGCCAGCCAGCCATCACTTTGCCAAAAAATAGAACATTTGGAGAGAGAGACGGCTGGCAAGTTCTTTAATTACTGACCCAGTGAACTATATGTTGGACTGGAACAATAACATGGCCGCTTTATTTGAAGCCAAATCGACCAAAGTGCCAGTCCCTTTGCAATGTTTTTGCCTGCGCGGTTGACAGCATTCTGCCAGGAATTTATCGATACATGAAGTATAATGTTACGGTTTGTAAACTTGTACCTATAAGATCAAATAGCTTAGGATGTAAAAAAATGGCATCAAAACAATTTACTTCATTTATATTTCAAATTTCATGCACTTCTACATATGTTCGATGATTTTCAAGGCCTTAAATCTTTGTTTTTAAATTAAAAGACTTTTAATCACATTTGCGTTTTCTACAACCCACTGTCTAGTAATGATATATGGGCGTATTCATATCGCGAATTCCGTATGTCTAGAATCGTAAAAGCGTGACATATTAATTAGTTCCATACAGTGTATATTGCCTTACGCTATATATGATACATGCTAGCGCTATTTTACAGTTTGCATGTCTTTTTCTCTTGTAATGACAAATCAAGCGGGCTGATTTGTGTCACGAAAATAAAATTTATCGTCCTTGACGGCTGGCAAATCTTCTGTCAAAAATTTGGATAATCAGTTGACGGCTTGACGCTCTGTGCTTCCAAAAGTTTGAATATCACTCCCAAGACCCGTACGTTTAGATCCGTTTTGTATTTTTTATGAACTACATTTTAATTGCAACGAAATTTTATTTAATATTTACTTTTTTACTTCGTTACTTTTGTTATACTTTGGTGAAGTAAAAAAGTTTAAAGTTATTTTCGGAGCGAAGTTAGCGCCGTGAGCAGACTAGCGGAATGTGCCTGCAGGCTCAACTAGGTTATGGCTCAAAGCTGTTACCTTTACTAGTGCACCCGAATAAATGTTCTAATAAATACTGTTTTAGTAGTACTTTGGCACTTAAGTGCAGTTTTCCAAGACTTTTCTTTCACTAAAGTAAAATTTTCAGTCAATAATTTGACTTTTACTTAATGTGTACAAATTGAGGTACAGCTTTTTACTTTTCCTCAAGTAAAAATTTAACTTAAGTACTTTGCTGGACATTGCCGTCATCGATAAGGCTTAGCAATAAAGTTCCTTAGTGACTGATCCAGTGAACTCTATGTAAGACTGGAACAATAACATGGCCGTCACATTTGAAGCCAATTTGACAAAGTGCTAGTCCCTTTGCAATGTTTTTGTCAGCGCGGTTGACAGGGTACCGATATATCAGATATAATGTTATGGTTTGTAAACTTGTATATAAATTTATATTTCAAACCTACATATGAAAAAAATACACGACAATGGTAACTCCGAATAAAGACAACATTATGATTCAACGCTTTGACTTTATTAGTCATCATCAGAAATCATAATGTTGTCTTCATTCGGAGTTACCGTTGTTGTGTATTTTATGAAAATACTCAGTGCCAGTGGTTCCCGCAAAAATCTACATATATTCAATGACTTTTAAGGCCTTAAATCTTTGCTTTTAAATTAAAAGACTTTTAATCACATTTACGTTTTCTACAACTCGCTGTTTAGTAATGATACATGGGCAACTAAACGAATTACATATGTCCAGAATCGTAAAAACGTGACATACTAATATTAGTAATAAGTTTCATACTGTGTAGCTTGCTTTACGCTATATGTTAGCGCAACTTGACAGATATGAATTTTTCTCTTCTCATGAAAAGCCAAAAATACGTTTGTATACGTGATTGCTAATAAGTATCAATCGTGTTTGATATCGGAACTTCCTGATTACTATTATTTGATATAGTGATTAGTGGCCTACGACGTCAGTAGTTCGACGACAGGGACAAAATATTTGATAAGTGCTCTTTTGAGAAGATTGGCTTGGCATCAACCCATTCTAAATACACAAGCCATGTGTGGGAAAATACATAAACATATTTTGTATGTCAACTACGTTAATTTTTACCACTCTTTTGGAACTTGTATATTGCTAGAGGCTTTTTCGGTTTCTTAATTAAGCTATACGCCTATAGTGCCTGGATGATGTTTCAACAGAGGTTGATGGAGGATTGTGGCTAGCTAGTGTTATATTACCGTATATACAGTACTATGATACAGTATGGGCAAAAACCTACCCTATCTACAAATCTTGATATAATATTTTAAAACTAAAGAAGCGAGTAGAGCTTATTATTGCCAATGACAGGTATACAGATCAAAATGGAACACTGCTTATAAAATTCAAGTCATTTGATGTTTCTACCATCAAATATCAACAAATTTCAAACTGGTAATTCATGAATAGACAGATGCCTTGAGAAATCTTTTACAATTATTACTACAATAATATAATAGGTTAAAGGCGTGGGAGAAATTTTACTACAAAACGTGTTATTAACACCATTCCGAATTCTTCTCTGTTCTGGTATCTGCACGGTCCTAAAACTTTTAAAAAACTGTGTTTTTGGTCTTGAATTGCGTTCACATTTTAAAAAGACATAGGCTTTCAATTCTAAGAACAGGGGCTAAACCAAAGACTGTTTTTGTTTGTTAGCCTAGCTTTCACTTGAGCCCTACAATCCTCAAGATTCGCCCAACCTAAGGATTTTCGAGCTAAGGCAGACTGACAATGTTTCATGTTCCACTATTGCTTGCCGAAATACATAGAATTGAACGATATAAAAATAATTTTATTCCTAAAATGCGTTTAATTGCCAACACAGTGAGCAATCGTACCATTTACAGTCCATTTCAGCTGACTTTTCACTGCAATATTCCAAACTTCGTTCCGGTTTGTAAACAAAGACTGTGATTGGTCCCTGAACTCAAAGAAGCCAATCAAATGCTTAGTTTACAAACCGGCTTGCGAATTCTGAAATGAACTTTTGAACTTCGCAACGAAATTCGGAATATTACCGTGAATACCTGAAATCGACTGTAAGCTTGTATTTTTAATCATAAATGCATCAACAACTTCGCACTCAATGATGTGTGAAATTTTTTAGTGCCCTCCTCGTGTCGTCATAGATGCAAAGCTTCCTAGCAGAGAACGCAGATGATCGGAAGTTGGTGAAGAAATGACTTTCCGCATTTAATGAACAGGAACAGACGGTATGTTGTTCCCAAAACTGGTATGCAGCACTTCCTGGGATGCGTCACGACCCATAATGTATGATACGGATGAAGATGAAGCTAATAAAACTGACATTCCGTTGCTAATTTTCTAACACTTTTATTATTGCTTTTATTCGTTCATAACCTATCCCCAGCAATGCGTCATTTCCTGAAAGACAACCTTTCATTGCGACTTTGTGCGTACGGAACAGACACACAGCGTGGCCACGATCAATTTGTTTCAGAGGATGTGACAAGTAAACATGTTTCTATAATTCTTGTAAATGTTTGTTGTAAAAAATTGTCAAAAAATTGTTGTAAAAAATTGAAACATTATATAGTCAACAGTAGTTAACTCTACTCCCATGCAATGGAAATTACTTTATGAAAAGAAATGCCAGTTATGTCATGTATTTTTGACCATTTCCAATCGATTGAAGGATATAAATTAATGTTTGAATTCATCCTCGATTCACGGTTTAGCATAACATGATTTTCTTAGCGAATGTTTACAAGGGTGAGTCGACCACGACATCGTTCTTATCAACATAACTTTTTTTATTGTAAATTTAAATTTTTAAATGTTTTTTAGAACGGGAAATGCGTTGCAGAACGTAAGAAGTCTTGAAGGAAAAACTTTGCAAAAAAAGCACACACAAGTAAAAAGCGATCGACGCGGACGGACCTCGATCAATTTACAGCGCAGGGCAGCGCCTTTACGGACTGCGCTGCCGGCGATCGCTGAAAAAATTCCGTCACCCTATGTTATTAATTCTTACCGTTCACATGAATCCGGCTTGAGTATCTATCCAGATCGAACTCATTCCGTTTCGATTAAAACATATATATTTGTTTACATGAATCCGAATTGAGTTACAACTCATTCCGGAATAAAATATAGATTCATGATCATGTAAACTTGGCTCGACCATGACATTCATTACTACGGAAATAAAGGTTGTTTCCAAAATGAGAAGTTTCATCCATGTATTTAAATGTTAGAGGTACGAATATTGCCAAAAAAATACAATTGGCACACGAATTTGGAACAAGTTTTGAGTGTTGTTCGGGAATGAAACTTAATCTCGATTCAAGTGAACTATCCCTTAGTGATAGATCAGATTATAAATATTGGATTTGTAAATTCTGAACGCCCATTGGCTGAGAGCCATGTTGATATAGCTCTATATGTCAACACGAAAAATTCTTTTGAAGTAGTTTTATAAGTAGTTTTATATTTTTTTGTGCCGTATTATAAAAAACTCATTTTTTTTGTATTGACATACAGTTTCATACAGTTATGTCAACACTCGAAATTTTGTAAAACACTCGTGTTTCCAGACAATTCCTCGTTTTCCCAATTTCCACTCGTGTATGAACACGCGGGAAATATTTCATATTTCTCGAGATGTTGCCATTTTTTTAAGCTTGGTGACTTACTTTAATACATCAAAATCATCTCACCTTGTGCCCCCCCCCCCCTCCTGTTAAGCGAAATCATCAAAAAGGACCTTACTTTGTGGCACTGAATTTGATTCTTGCAAATTTGCCCTAGCCATTATCTTTTTAGAAGGTGGTAAAGGGTATTTTCGTAAGCCGTGATCGGCTAATAACTGCTCGTGTAAAATGCTTGATTTTGATAACGAGAAATGCGATTTGTTCTACGCCCGTAAGGCGTCATTCCCAAAAAATGCTCAAGTTCCTGAACTGTGAGTTGATTGTTCAAATAAGAGTAAAAATATCTTCGGAAACCTTTTAGAGGTCGATACACATTGGAGGATTATACAATTTGAAACAAATAAGATCTAGGCTATCTCAAGGAACACGATCTAATCGAATGAGACGCGAAGCTGTGTTTTCAAGACACATGAATTGTGAAAGTGCTTTTTTCTTCGCTGTAAAACGTGACTTCACCCACACTTTACCACTCTCTTCTTTACAATGTAAACATTTTCTTTCTCCCATAATATGCATGCACTTTATCTGTAAGCAGACCTAATTCACGCTAAAAGACTGAATATTCATTGCATAGAATGTAAATTTAAATATTTGTAAAATATTGGCAATCAGGGTTGCCAGATCACTGCATTTTTGAGGCCAAATCTTCAACAATGCTCTTTGTTTTTCTTTGTACTTGCCTTTTGTCTTCTTTGTTTACTTGACTACACTAATGACAATTTGACCTCAAAAATGCAGTGATCTGGCAACCCTGTTGGCAATACTCTGTTAACCATAATTTACATAATTATATATGTAAGAAAGTCAAGAGAATTAATTTTTCAGTGGAATTCACTTTCTTACAAACTATGTATTAAATTATGGTTTACAAACTATTGCCAATATTTTACAAATAAGTTACAAGTTATTTTGAATATACGTACCTATGTCAATCACTGATCTGAAACTACAACTGGATAAAGCTTCTGCCATGCATAAATGAAGCCAATGGCGGCCATATTGGACTGTCCACTATAAGTCTAGATTCGTACTATTGACGTAGTAGGAGGTTTTTACAAGTTTGGGATATCGGTGAGAATGGGTAAACATTGTGTGAATAAAAATTTTTCACAAATAATCTCTGCTTCCTTTGAAATTTACCAGTACATAACTAATAAAGATAGTCCAAGATGGCCGCAATAAGTTCATTATCAAGTCTTTTAAACCTTCTCGAAACCATTACAAAAGTTGCGGCAAGCTATATCTTCCCAGTTAAAATGGAAAATACTTTTGCTTGATAATTTGGCCAGTTTTTACACGTCGCGATTTGATTTGTAAAATTTTTTATAGATTTTAGTATGTCATCTCATTATAGATATTCTGGCTTCAAAATTGTATCACAAAATTGTATGCTTTATTCCGTTTGATTTAGATCAGTGATATCAATGTGCAAAGCACTTTTAAAATTTATTACAATTAAAAAAAACCCACATATTTAATCTATAATTAAAAAATCGGAGAAAAAATACAGCCAAATTTCGCAAACTTAAATCTCGACTTTGTCGCAAAATATCTGTAGTTTGAGAAATAATTTGTCAAATCCTCATCAGTGCTCTTCATCTGAATTCTAAATACAGAGAAGCGGTTCAAAAAGCTCGACTTCGCCTCGTATTTCAACCAGCTTTTTTGCGTTAAAAAATCATGGAAAGAGCACCAAAACTCGTGTTTGAAATATTACTTTCTCACAAATCTCAGTCTATTTTCAGATTAAATATACATTTAGTATATACTTACATACTATGGAAAATACATTTTACAGCAGTAATTACACTGTTGTAGGTCTCAATTAGATTGTGAACGTTTTATATATAATGAGCTAATATTGTTTGGTTTTATATAGTAGTATTGCAATGCTATTTAGGACAATTTAAAACTTTAGCGTCACAGACGAGCCTGTCATGGCGTTGTAGATATAACAGTCATGAAATGGAATATATTGATGTGTTATAAGCTTGATAACTTCGTGTGCTGCTGCACCACCCATGAATGAGGCGACGGGATGAAGTTCACAAGCTCCGTAACGACATCTAAAAATGACACCAGTGAGCGCCGACTATAGAGACATCAGGTATGACTTCTACTCCCGCTACCTAACATCTATCTTTTAAGATCGGTTGTACAAAAGGTGAATAGCGGTATCTTAACGGTTACTGATTTAACGGTTAGTTACTTTATATGGCCTTTATATCGTTCAGTAGCAAAAAAGGCTCATTTTCATGATGTGATAATGTACAGAGATATAGGAAGTGATTATGGACTATGAAGTAGATAGTTTGTTTAACACCTCATTGATTTGATACAATTATTAAAACAATTGTATTTGCATGATTGTACAGCTAACGACTAGGAACGCCATGTGTTATAACTCACCCCTCGAAAACCGTCGAAATTCAGCTCGGCAAAAAAATACCGACCTAAACTCGACCTAGATCGGCATGCCCCGGCATTTTTTTAATTCTGTTTCCGCTTCTTGGTTACATAATGTTCGCACTGCAGCTACGTTGACTTTGAAACAGTTTTCACAAAAATTTTACATGGCATGTTCCAAATCATATGTGAAAATTACATGATGAGATGTGAAAACTATGGCATGCTCCAAATCACATGTGAAATTCACATAGTGAGATGTGGAAATTATGGCACGCTCTAAATCGCATGTGTCATTCACATGATGAGATGTGAAAATTATGGCATGTTCCAAATCACACGTGACATTCACATGAATGGATGTGAAAATTATAACATGCTCCAAATCACATGTTAAATTTACATGATGAGATGTGAAAATTATGGCATGCTCCAAATCACATGTGACATTCACATGATGAGATGTGAAAATTGTGGCCTATTCCAAATCACATGTGAAATTCACATAGTGAGATGTGGAAATTATGGCACGTTCTAAATCACATGTGACATTCACATGATGAGATGTGAGAATTGTGTGACCACATGTGAAATTCATGTGACCACATGTAAAATTAATTCATGAGATGACATGTAAAATTCATGTAGTCACATGAAAAATTCATGTCTCATTCACATCTTAAAAATTGCGGGCCAATAACATTATACAATTAACTGGGCCCGTGAAGATAAACAATGCATTAAACACTCTTTAACAAAACTTACATTTCCTTGACATAATCTTCTTTTAATCCCATCTGAATACCCCAATCTTTAAACAAGTCTGCAACACAGGTCTTTAAAACAACGAATTAAAAGGATTACATGGATACAGTTACATACTTACTGCACGATGGGGTTAATCAATTTAAAACAATTGGAAAAAGCCGGCCTCATGCAAATGTAACAGTAAAATAGTAAACAACCTGTAATTTTTCACAATCACCTTCGACATCTTCATTCACCTCACCTGGTGAAAATTCAGTGATAAGCATAGAAATATTTTGTAAAGAAAGTTATTATGGGGCATCCACTATAAAGTCTGGTTCACGCTCGTCGTAAGAATCGGGAATATTCTCCTTCTCACGCATGTGAATGAATATGATCATATGATACGATAAACAATAACAGTAATCCTCCAATGAAAGTTGTCTTAAAAAATCGCAGCTAGTCAACGTGCATAAATTCTGTGATGTTTCTGGCCTTGTGGGAGAAAAACATAGTTTGGCCCACGTACCTGGATACCGGTCAAAACAGGAATAAAATTTATCTACTGCTCGAAAAAGAACATAAAAAACTACGTCACTATCAGGTTCATCCACTAAACCGTCTAAAAAGAAAAAGTGAAAAAAGCCTGTTAAAATAAATACTTGACAATCCTTATTGCACAGAAAACATGTAAAGAAAATATGAAAGCGTGGGCTGGTTAAATTCGGTGAATTATGCATATACATGTGATTACATAAATTTCACATGTGATAGCGCAAATTTTACATCTTATCACATAAATTTCACATGAGAATATCACATGATCATGTCATTATGACAGTGATTTTGGAACATGTCATGTGAGATTTTTGCAAAAACGTCAAAGGGAGAAGTCATAGTTCACACTCCAGATGCCTGTGGAGATCACCGATCTGAATTCAAGTTTTCACTCCAGGTTAATTTGAAGCTCACTGGTAATGGACTCAAGTTCTCATTCCAGGTGTGCATATGGAGCTCACTGGCCAGATCCAGTCAGATATCGCGGTCTCACCAACCTAAACATTGGGGAGAGGTTGTATACTCCTCTTCCAACGATCTGCATCGTATCACTCGCAGGAACGCAGAGTTTTTACCTGCAATGGAAACATAGCATTTTCAATCCGGTGACATGATGGAATAAGACCTTTAAGATTGACATTTCCTAGGGTCCGCCAGGGGGTTTTGAGTATATTGTAGTTTTCATAATCAGGTATTCGGTTTATTTACTTCCAGGTATTAATTAGTATTTTTTGAATTTTCAGGGTCCAATATTTCAAAACATTTCTGGTATTCCGTAGATTAACATTGGGAATATAGGATACCACGACAACCCCCCCCCCCCTCCCCCTCCTGGGCTGATCGACCATGATTTACGACAAACGACTAACCTTAGATACTTTGTTTGCGATAAACAGATCATTCACCGTGAAATATTTCATCTGTACGGTTTATCAAACGGCCGAAAAACGAGCACAGAGACATAATAATGTTTGACGAATTGACGTTTGACTTGTAGCGTTTGAATTTTGTGGTTTACAATTGGACGGCTAGAGTTGTTGACAGCTAGACAGCGGTTCAGCAGCAAACATCGAACGTCAACTTGAACGTCAAGCGATTGCGGCCCTAAACTACTGCTCACTGCGGAGAGATAGTGTTACTGTGATTTTTGCAGCACTTTAGTTTCTTTGAATTGTGTATTGCATGGTTGATAATTTAAGGTCTGTGATAATCAGTGAAGTTTGATGTGGAAAAACATCATAAATCGTAAATTTACTTACAAAACAATCGTATTTCATCATCCTCAATAAAATTAGTTTTCTGGGTAAAAAGAAAAGTAAGATGACTTCAAATACTACTTTTACCAACTTTAATTGAAGATAAAATTTAAGGACTTTTCCAGGACATTCAAGAAACTTTATAGTAAATTTAAGAATTCATCTTTTAATATTACCACAGCAATTTTTTACGTGCCAAAAATTACTGGGTCACATAAATTTATATATCATCAGCCTCGTACCTGGGCGCTCCAATGTTTTTATAAAGATCAACGGCAGTGTAGGCGTGTTGTTGACCTAGCACCCTTGCGCGCTTGTATTTTATCTACACTTATCTCTATAGCAACAATGGAGCGCTTGGGCGAGATTATAATGGGGTTTTTTTTGCCGTAGCCTAATGCTTACTTTTCCAATCGAAGCCAAAATTGTGTGTAATTTTTCCGATAGACTTTGTACATCTTCCAGCGCCTTTTGATGATAACTGAACGAGATAAAAGACTGAATCTCCAATAACAAAGTGAGCTAAGTGAAGGACAACGCAAAATTCTGGGAACAAACAAGAATCAGCGAATTACCAATTTTGCAATTGTATAAATCTTTTCGAATCCGAGGTCATGTCTGGAATAGAGCCACGCAGCGGAAGATCGCCTTTCAATAGAAAACAAAAAAAAACACAAATGATTTAATTGCACTATGTATCAGTAATTATATTATACGTATATTTATCAAATTAAGTGCTTTCTGTATATTGAACCTGAATAATGAACGAGAAAGTCAAGGATATTGGAAGACAAACTTGTCTATTTCATCTGCAACAAGTCTGTCAAAGTCAGGCTTGTCGTAACTTGTCATTTGCATACTTGTTACAACTTGTTAAAAAACAACTTGCAGCAAGCCTGTGGATGACAAGTTATGACCATCAACTCGCAACAAGTCTGTTGACAACTTGCAACAGACTTGCCGTCAACAAACTTGTCGCAAATACAACTACAATACTACCCTCTACATGTAAGCTAGTTATCACTTATTGACTAACCCGTTTCATTTACGAATGCTTTAAGTGCCTTGCACAAAATCCAAAATGGTGAACTCTACAAGAAAAAACAGGCAGCTGTTTCGTCGACACTCTCTGGGTTGTTTAGCTTGGTTTATGTAATGTAAAATGCAGAAACCAATAGTTCTGACAATTTTCAAAACTTACAGAAGGTGATAAAGCTTCACATTTAATGTCATTTATTATTTCTCGGACATTGCTAGGTATCTACAAAAGAAAGTTTATGTTCGTGGTTTCCATGAACGCTCTTAGTTTAACTTAGTTCGGATTAATTTAGTTTAGCTGGGTTTTGCATATTAGTAGTAGCTAGTAGGCGACCTACAGGCTATTGCATCAACATCGCTTGAGTCGGTTTTCTTCGATGTGCGTACAGAGGCCACTATAATGCCTCCGATAGCGACCTTGAATAAGTACGCAAATAAGACTTGTGAAGAAATCTCAAAAAATCTAGAGTTCAAATCTATCTCTTACTTGTAACATACGGCATCAGAGTTGGCATCACTTTTACGTGTTCATTCGAGAAGATGCGAACGTCTCACCTTTTACTGATATTACGTTTTTTTCTTTAATTATTTCACGACATTCAGTAGAGGTCCAGAGTTTAAACACAGGAGTCTTAAAGAAGTCAAGGTTTAAACCCGCGTCTCCAAACTTACACAGAACGCTCAAACATTTAACTCATGATAACAACATTTCTTACTCGTGTCGTGCTAAGTGAAGTATTCACAGCCTTCAGAGCTTCGTCAAAATTATCTTCCTCCTCCGGCACACCGTTTTCTTTAACTAATATTCCTGCAAAACGGATTGAAACTGAAACATAAGTTTTAAGGACAACATTAACTACAAGGCAGAAAAGAAATGCAGGCAAGACATTTAACTACCTAAAAGATACAAACAGGGGATCACACAGATCCGAGGACATTTTATAAAACCTAACACTATGGATTTACTCGATGTAAGAAGCAAAAAGGTTTTACATATATCTATAGTCTCATAAAAATATGTACATGTATGTTACTTTCACTCCTTTTATGAGTAATATATAAATACGCTAACTACAATGCTATAGCAATCACGTCCATACTGTGAAGCCATATTTAGTTGAGCTAGTTCACAGAAATAATAGATATAGAATGCGCGCTTTGTAACCTAGCCGGGACCCAAATTGAAAAAAAATTGCTCTTATAAATCCGTCAAATTGGATTTGTCCGAGGAGCGGTCTATGCGAAATACAATGGGGCGAGTTTAATTTTGCCCTTAAACTTTCTAGTCCCCAGGGCCATTTTCCTTACACGGCCTTATAAATCAGCCATTTTGAATTTTAATGTACGTCACTTGTTAACCTGAAAATAGACAGGAGCACGCATTCTATATCTAAATTTCCATGAGTTAAACTAGCGTGTAGAAATAAAAGTGAATGCATGTATGTGTAGGTATGTGTGTATTTTTAACGTTTATATTAAAAATCTGGATTTGATCTGCTTTATACAGCTAGCTAATCTGACCGTGAGTATGAGGCCTGGAACGAGCTACCAAATAGAAATCCATTCTGCCGTTGTTAATCACTTATATCTTTTGTTTTCCTTTGTGAAACTTGTTGAATCTCAATAACTGTTTTTAATAAAGAAAATTATAAGTCTACCAGAAATTTCCAAACAAAGTAAATTATATTTCATGAGAAATTTGATAATTTGGATCGAAAAATGGATTTCTATTTGACAACTAGTGCCAGTACTTTTCCGTGTTTGTAGTAATACCTTGACGTAACATTTCTTTAAAGACACATTTCTCTTTATAATTTTGTGGAGCTCTGCCCTCGTGCTATGTACAACAGCAAATAAGAAAATCGATGAAATACTTTTGGAACTAAAAACTTACATAAAAGTATAAATCGTATATATCGCTTGATTGAATGTTTTAACCGAAACATGCCAGCTCATCGCCATCTTGGATACGGAGCTCAGTGCTACAGAATACAGACCTACCTCGTGTTTCCATTTTTCGAGATATTTCAAAAGAAGAATGACGTATGGTGTGTGAGAATGATCCTTAAAAAATCGCAAATTGAAATTAACCATATGCTATTTCCGACAACTCTCTAACTCAGATACTCCTTTCTCCACTCTGTTCTACTCCTCTTCTCTTCTCTACTCCATTCCATTCAACTCCATCATCCCTTTTCTTTACTTTACTCCAAATGTGAATACTCTCTTCTACTCCATTCCACCACCTTCTCTCTACTCAACACTACTTCCTCTCCTATACCTTCCTCTACTTCTTCTTTTCTACTCCTCTTCTTTAATCCCCTCCACTCCACTTTCTTCTCTACCAATTTCTATACTTTATTCCACACTTCAATACCTTCCTCTACTCCATTTCCCCTACTCTACACTCCTTCATTTTCTTTTCCTTTCTCCACTTCACTCCTCTTTATTTCTCATCAGTTTCTTCTCTACCCTTTTCTTTACTTTACTCAACACTTCAGTACTCTCTTCTACTCAGTCACCTTCTCGCTACTCTACACACCTTCCTCTCCTTTACCTTGCTCCACCTCACTCTTCTACGTCTATTTATTCCCTTCCATTCCAGTTTCTTCTCTACCCTTTTGGGTACCCGTCATCTACATCTCCCTTCGACAGCATCATCTTTTACTTTACTCCTCAACTCTCTAATCCACGGTCCCTCCGTACCCTACTCTTCCTAACCCTCCTTCGTGTACTTGACTCGATCAAATTACTCGTCTTAACATTACAATCCAGAATTTTACCAGTTTAGACATCGAGTTCAAGTCCAGCGAAGCGGAGAATTTCTGCAGCTGCGGAAATGGTTTATCAAGACGCAGATCTTCAAACGCATTGTCGGGATGTGATTCTATAACTGTAATAGAAAATATTATGCTTTAGTTTACGAGTTTTTAGGCATTTTTCCAAGGGTGGAATATATCATGACTGTACCAGTCTTGTTGGAACAACCTTGTAACAAGTCTAGGAGTTCCAACAGGCTTGTTCCAAGTTGTTAACTATGCCACACTTATCTACATTATGAGGTAAGCACGAGAAAAAACGCTCGTGAAAGCCCTCTCATTTCTGCACACTTCAACTCTCATCCTTGTTTTTAGCAAGCCATGCGTTTACCTGTGTGCTCTTGCACGGCGAGTCTCATCATGCCAACCATGCCATAAGCTGAACACACTAACAGAGGTATCCCCGTCTCCCAAAGACAGGAAGATATTTTCAAACGTGCCCTACACAAAATACCAAAAGAATGTTTCAGCTTCGTACATTTCCATTTTAATCCGTGTTGATAAAGGGTGTACACGCAAAAACGTAAGTGAATTGACTTGATGTTGATTACAAAAAATTTCACACAGAAATTCATCCTCTTCTTCCTATTACATAGAAATGATCCTCTTTGGGTGTCTGCCAGCAGTCAGCATCCATGAACACCAACAACCTTTTTGGTATTTACTGCATCGATCGCTAGCTCAACTTCTTGTTCTGGTCGACCTCTCTCTATTGAATGCGTCAGCAACATTTTTGGTATTTACTGCGTCGATTGCTTGCTAAACTTCTTGTTCTGGCTGATGTCTCTCTATTGAACGCGTCAGCAACCTCTTTGATATTGACTACATACATCATTCGCTTGCTCAACTTCTTGTTCTGGTTGATCTCTCTCTACATCTAATTGATCATCAACATAGTTGCAAAAAAGCCACGGGTATGCGGGTATTACCCGTGAGGAAGGTTTGCAAAATGGGCAGTCAGTGAGGAAAGTTTCATGTCAACACACCACATAATGTGTCCACTAACATAAAATAAAAATTGGATTATCATCTATTCCAGAAACCATGTAAAAACAGTGATTCATCCTCAAGATTCATTCTGATTTTCAGTTTGAAAAGCCAACTTCATAACATTTTGAGGAAGGTTTGCAAACTTTGAAATTTCACCCGGAGGAAGGTTGAACGCTTTTTGCAACTCTGATCATCAAGCTCTTGATTTATCTCACAGTCCTGTAGTTTTATTGACTCAACCTCATTCATTCTTTCTGTTAGTAATCCTCCGCTCCTAGAACACCTTCGCATTGCGGTTCAGCGAACTGGAACATGATGATCCCCTTGGTCTGGGTAAGGTCAAACTATGCTTGCTTGTGTTTGATCTAACTGACCATCTCTGCAGCAAAATATTTAACTCTTTCTCCAATTTCAGGTGCAAATGACGTTTTAAAATCGCCAGACGTCACAACTCTTTTGCGATACTAGAGTATAACACCTTTTGGGACACATTATACTTTTAACGTTTGCATGTAAATACAAAAAGTTACTAAATATCGTGAAAAGATGCACTAAAGAACATTTATATTTTTGCCTGTACACCCTACATACTTATATCAACACGAGTGGAAATGGACAATTTGCATTTATAGACTAACACTTGCTCTAGGAAAGAAGAACAAAATCGTTTACGACAGCTAGAAATAGATTCCCAATTGCAAAGTTTATTCACTAATGACGAAATGTTGTAAAATACGGAGAATATGGTCTTCCGACGTTTGCAAATTTTGTATATATTTGTATTACGCGGGGAAAAAGTTACCAATTTCGCAGCAATTTCAGCTAATAAATGGTAACTTTTTCCGCGCGTAATAGAAATACATTAAAAATTTGGAAACTTCGCAATGCTATATTTTCCGTATTTTACAACATTTCGCCACCAAACACTGCAGTCGTACTCATTTTAAGATCCTCTTTCTAACTGTAGTAAAGATTTAATTCGTTCTCCCTGCCTAGTTCGACCTTTAGTCTATACTGCAAATATTGGAAAAACGAGAAATCATTTTTTTGCAGTTAACTTGCGTGTTTTTGGCTGCGAACAAAATTTTTGCCAACAATGTGGGAATGAAAGCATTGTTCAATTCTGCTTTCGTCAGCATTGTAAAAAGTTGCTCATTATTCGTTGCATTATTTAGTATAAATTGTAATTTCTGTATTGCGTTCCAAATATTACATTTATATTTGAATATTCACCTCTCTGAGAGTCCTGTTGCAATCACGACAGAAAATTCTTGAAAAAAGTCTGGATTATTCATTGCTAGATCTAGTGGATCCTATATATAAGAACACAGCATTAAATGTAACTCACATTTAGTTACTGTTTTAAAGCCAAATGTGATAATAAATAATCATATAATTATTACCATAAAGTGAAAAATATTTATGAGCTACCTTGCAGCATGGAAGACAATAGTTTTAAAAAGCTCCTTGGCTATAGATATTAAAAACAAAATGTTTGGCTCATGCAATGGACAAAATTTTCGTCACAATCGCACAATTCATGCATGACAGCTCAGGGTGGTTGTATTAGGTGAAAAATCTCGTCAATTTACAGATGAGTGTGTTTAATATAAGTGGAGCCACCTTAACAACACTCGCCTAAAGTCCACCGCTATTTCTGATAGCGAGGTTTAGATATGGAATCAGTGTATGACTATTACGATGTACACGTCAAATAATTTATTCTAGACTTTTTCAAATTTAATGCTTATTTCTGTATGCTTAAATGGACCGATTGCATTATGGGCAAAATTTTGAAAAAAGTTGAAATAGGAAAATTTATTACCACAGCATTGAAGAGCATCCTAAAATTAGTAAAATTGCAAAGTTTGGTTGCGAAACGTTGTAAAATGTGGAAAATGTAAGCCTGTGAAGATTGCAAATTTTGTATATTTTTGTATTACGCACGGAAAATTGATACCAACATCGAGAAAACGGTATCAATTTTCAGTGCGTAATACAAAAGTATACAAAATTCGCAAACTTTGCAGGGCTATATTTTCCTCATTTTACAACATTTCGAGACCAAACTTTGCAATTTTACGAATTTTAGGATGCTCTTGAATGCTGTGGTATTAAATTTTCCCTTTTCAACTTTTTTCAAAATTCTGTCCATAATGCAATCGGTCCATTGGGAAATTGACGTTGTTAATACACCATGCTTATTGGTTATTGAGCAATTTTGAGCAATTTTCAGAAAATATTTTCGCAACGACTTAACACTTGTCTTTGAGGACTAGTTTTGTCATTAATAAGTGAAGAGAATTATAAAGTCTACCTCCTCTGATTTCTTACCTCATCAATAAAATGCCCAGAGACGTCAGGGTTTAGCTCTTGCAAATGTTCAACAGCGCATCGAGCTCGACTTTTTCCAATGTAGTCTTTACTTAGAAAGAAGCTATAATAAATGAATGAAGCACCTCATGCTAGTTAGCAAGGGTTAGAGAAACACAATATCTATAATACATAACATTTCCAACAGATTTCCACATGTTTTTTCTTTGCTTACTTGTTTCCAACGTCTTTATGACAGACTTTGTGTTTGTCCACAATAGAAAAAGACCCAATCCCTTAACAATAATAACAAAATCAAGTTAATTATTATGTATCATGGTGTTAAGTACTCAGTGTATCATAGAACTAGACACAATTTTGAAATATAACATCTTCAAACCAGGCTGAGCTATCCAACCAATTGGGCTAGTATACCATGCGCCATAGGTTCTTGTCAACAAGTTGTAATAAATATTGCAACAGGTAGCAAGAAAACTGAGTAAGTAATATTTTGATTTTTTTACAAAATCATCATCAGACTAACTCCGATAGTCTGATGATGATGTTGTAATAAAATCGAAATATTACTAGCTCAGTTTTCTTGCTATATTTTGGGTTTCAAGATGCTAATCTTCGGATTATGTTTTGTATTATACCTTTTGAAATTGTCGGCTGGTATTGGTTTTAAGTTGCAATAAACTTTTCGATTTCATCAAGTTGCAACAAGTCTGCTAAATTCAGGCTTGTTGCAACTTTTCATATGCAGACTTGTTACAACTTGTTAGAACAACTTGCAGCAAGCCTGTGGATAACAAGTTTTGACAATCAACTTGCAACATGTCTGTTGACAACAAGCCATCACAAGCCATGCAAACTCATTTTGACATTGCATGTTGATAACAAGTTTGCTCGCAAGATGTCAACAGACATGTTGCACAAGCTGTGTGTTATTCCCCATGTACAGCAAACTCATAAAAATACCAGGTCATAGTAAACGTACCAGGCAGTACCAGATTTTTAAGAATCTCTGTTCCAAGAGCTGTTGCATTAATTAAACACACTTTGGCATTTTCAAGCTTTCTCTGACCGTGATCGCCCCATAGCCTAGAAAATATACATATGCACTATTTTGATACCATCAAATTTCTACCAGATGAGTATAATTACATAATTATGATATTGTGTAGCTACATAATGGATAAGTATACAAAGCCTGAAATAATTTTAATTTTCAAAGTTTGTTTGTTATTGTATTGTATCTTGTCCATATTGCAGAGTTTGCAAAGTGTGCAGGGAAGGCAATTCAATGAAAGGACCACTAATGCGCGAATAAAAAGGGCTCCCATGTCCACACAAAAAAATTATGCACTGCGAGAAAGCTAACCAAAGTGACGTTTTCTCATGACAAAATTTCTATGAGTATGAGTTCTACTAATAAATATATTCCAGGTATGTTGTGTCGGCTGACATATGTTGACGTTCGCATCCGCAGAACACGGTCATGTTGCATTTTGAATGTTTTTTATTCTACAAATACATTTTCCCGCAAAGTATTGCGCGGATAGTATGTATCTTATATATTTTGCGCGGACAAATACAAAAGTGCGCGGGAAGATCTTCTCCACGCACAGCAAACTTTGCAATCTGGAACCTTGCAAGTAAGTACACTTTTTCCACACTGTTTGATACTTGATGCCAAGGTTAAACATAACAGCTAATCCTGCATAGGTCATGCAATAACCAGTCAAATACTCGAATTGTCATTCAGGATGGAAATTCAATCCAGATTTAGGTTAATTTCCTCTAGCTTCCTGTGCACAAAAAAGATATTAAATGATGTCGTATATGCTCTTACTGTTAACACTTCAACCTGTGATGGCTGACCTGCCTCAGTGACCTCTGGACCTGTGACAGCTCAGGCTGCAGTGCTCTAATTATAAGCAGCTATTTTGTATCATAAAATACTTAGTTTAACTGTCGTGTGACAAACCCCCACACCACTACCTTGTCGAGCTTACCTCAATTGCCTATCATATTTCTTGTCTTTCTCAGTGGATCTGGTCATTTTCGCCGGTTTCTCGCAATGATTTTCAGCACTTTCACAACTCTTCCTCTTCATAATTCCACCATGTTTAAAAAACCTGTGCCGGCAATCTGCGTTGAAAACGTCAGTCAGCAGTTTTCGTGTCAGGACGTACTTCATTCCACGCTGCTGTTTTAGACCAAGCCACGCTTCGAGGCATGTACTATGCAACTTGTCTCGCAATTTTCGTGCGACATGCAAGTCGCAAGCGAAATTGAAAGGTTGAACATGCCTCGCAATCATAATAATCATAATGATAAAGTCACGCAACATTTTTGTTGCAAAAAGCATTGCATGAAGTAGAATCAGGCTCTACTTTTCCGCGCAACGATTGCCGCAACGCATTTTCTAGCTATTGCACAGTGTAACATCCCTCTTGCAACTTGTCTCGCAATATTGCTGTTGAAAAGCCAATGAAAGCCACATAGATTCCAGCCTCTACTGAGATTGCAAGACACGTTGCAAGAAACGCTACACAGTGTAACCAATCTCTGATCATACGAATCCAATCCAATCAAATAGTCTTCACAGAGAACTAAACCAAACTGTAACTGGTAATTCGTGTCACTGCACCACTCGTTCATGCTTGAGAATAGAACTATTGATTTTGACCAACGGCAACTTTTTACTTCATTTTGCGCAAAAACGTACGCGAACTCCTTCACGGCGTCTTCAGCGAGAATTAAATCAGACGAACTGGTTATAAATTCACACACCAACGCAAGCCTGTTACTGCACCACAAATTAATGCTCGACAATGTGATATAAAAGATTATTAATGGACTTTCACCAATTTTTTACCTTCATTTCAACCTTGCAAAAAATGGCTCGCAACGTTCATGATCTTTAGCGAGATTTGAACCAGACTAGTTTGAAATTCATACCAAGGTTTTTACCACTAGGCCACACGTTCATGCTTGAGAATGGTTTTAAATTATTGACTTTAACCAATTTTTAACTTTATTTCAAGCAAAAAATCCTGCAACAGTCTTCAGCAAAATTTGAACCAAACTAACATGGAAATTCACACTAAAGCCTTTACCACTGAACCACAAATTCATGCCTAAGAAAGTGATTTAAATTATGTTGACTTTAACATTTTTTCACTTCATTTTAAAATTACGCAAAATAGTGGGCAACTGACTTAAACTAGCGTCATTTGAACCAAACTGACAGGAAATTCACACACAGGCCTGCACCGCTAGACCACACGTTCATACTTGAGATCGTGATTTTAATTATATTGACTTTAACAATTTTTCACTTCATTTTAAGCAAAATAGATGGCAACAGACTTAAACTAGCGAGATTTGAACCAAACAAGCAGGAAATTCATACGCAGGCCTTCACCACTGACTGGACCACACGTTCATACCTGAGTAAGCGATTTAAATTATATTGACTTTAAATAATTTTCTTCTTCATTTTAGAACAAAAACCGAAGCGGTTTTCAGCGAGATTAGAACCAAACCAACTTGGAAATCATACCAAAGACATTATCAAAGGACAAAAAGCTCATGGGATGTAAATTACCGATATTTAGCAACACTTTTTTGACATAGACACTAGCATGATTTGAACAAGACACCATAGTAATTCATTCAAAAACCTGCATTACTGGATCACTCGTTAAAAAAACGGTGGATTTTAATTACTGACCGTGAATATTTTTTCCCTTATTTTAACCACAATTTTTGCAAAAAACTTTAAGAGAAATCCGAACAACTGGACATCTCGCTCATGTGTAACCAACAACCCCAGTCCTTAAAAACAACCATAGCCCTAACCCTAGCCCTAACCCTAGCCCTAACCCTAGCCCTAGCCCTAACCCTAGCCCTAGCCCTAACCCTAGCCCTAGCCCTAGCCCTAGCCCTAGCCCTAGCCCTAGCCCTAGCCCTAGCCCTAGCCCTAGCCCTAGCCCTAGCCCTAGCCCTAGCCCTAGCCCTAGCCCTAGCCCTAGCCCTAGCCCTAGCCCTAGCCCTAGCCCTAGCCCTAGCCCTAGCCCTAGCCCTAGCCCTAGCCCTAGCCCTAGCCCTAGCCCTAGCCCTAGCCCTAGCCCTAGCCCTAGCCCTAGCCCTAGCCCTAGCCCTAGCCCTAGCCCTAGCCCTAGCCCTAGCCCTAGCCCTAGCCCTAGCCCTAGCCCTAGCCCTAGCCCTAGCCCTAGCCCTAGCCCTAGCCCTAGCCCTAGCCCTAGCCCTAGCCCTAGCCCTAGCCCTAGCCCTAGCCCTAGCCCTAACCCTAACCCTAACCCTAACCCTAACCCTAACCCTAACCCTAACCCTAGCCTTACTGGGGAAAGTTACGAGGAGTGAAAAGTTTGTTTTTGAGCGAAAATATGCTTGAAAAATAAGAATTTTCTTCACAAGGCTTCAATTTTAAAGATTCGATCCTGGTTTTCTGGATAGTACTGACTGTTCTGCACTTTGTTACGGCAAAAATTGAGGGCTATCACTTTTTTGCTCTGGAAAATGACGAAAGTTTCAACGTGCCGAAGCAAACTACGAAGCAAACTACGCTCTTCAACTCAAGAATATATTGCTTTAAAACTTTTCAACACTTCCAAAACGTATCTTGTGCTAAAGTCCAGGTATCGTTGTCTATTTTGAGCTTTTAGTCTTTGCTGTTGCCCTTCTAATACGTGAGTAAATTGAGGTTTTCGAAGTGGTGTATTTGTATGGTTAATTCAAAAATACGTATAAAACTTACATTTTTCGTCAGATAGCATTAGTTTCAAAGCTTTAAACTTCGGTTACGGATAGTTCTTGGCAGCCTCTTCCATCTAACTGTTAAAACTCGAGAGGTATCAGTTGTTTAAAAATGATATTTCGTGACAAAGTTTTCGCCGAAACTGTTTTTCATTTTTAGCAGCCAAAAAATATTTTAAAACCTAACTGGACGTCCTAGAAAGTTGAGGTACATGAAATTTCAATCTATCTAGAAAATATTTAGCATCTAACTGGCTCTAAAACACGAAGTTAAAGGGTCGAAAAGAGCTTTTGAAAATAGGTCATATTCTCGCGGCGTGACGTGCATGGCGGCCTTCAATTTGGCTTCAAAGATGGCGGCCAAGTTATCGTTCCAGGTATTTATATACAGTTCACTGGTCCGTAGTGCATTGAAGCTACTATTGCTGCCAATAGAAAAGCGTTTTTTCCAAAAACAATAACAAAGTTGTCCAATAGTATTAGCCATTTTGCAGCATGTGACCACTTGTCGAAGTGGCAAAATTTAAGACTGCTGTCAGCGAGCGAACTGCGAATTTCAAAGTTAAAACTAGCTTTTGATCTTCGGATGAAGGCCAATAATAATTAAAGGAAGGAGAAATGCTGAATTGTCGACCACCACCAAAAGCAGAAGTTTTCCTGGTATGTATTTTGCATTAAAAGTTACTAGTTTACCGTAACGTTATTGCGAGACGTTTAAAAATTCTTGTTGATGTTGTTCCAAAGCCCGGCCGGACGAGTCACCTGATAAGTGGTTCGTTCTGTCTAGGAAAAAGCCGCTGTGTTGACTTTGCTTTGCAAATTCGTCTTGGATTGTTTCAATAAAGTACACAAGGTGTTTTAGGAACTACATTTTTAGCTAAAGAAATGTTGTAAATGCTAACCATTTACCGAATGGCCAATGCGGAAAGTTTGTCTCCTCATCTTCCACAGTTTTCTGAGCTTCACATCAAAACTACCGCAAAGCCATACAGGACCATTCATTATTTATGGCCGGGGGTGGGCTGGTAATATCTGTCATAAACCAAAAAGAAATGCCTTGACCCCTCTTATTTAAAAAGCAAAAAATCCATGACTCCCCTTGATGAAAATACAAATATATATTAAACTAGCCCTCCAATTCATATTTACATTCATATTTTATAATAAGTATTAGTGTGATGAACATATCACTGAACAAATTATTGAATAGCAGGTGACCCCCCCCCCCAACCTATTTCTATGACCCCCTCAAATTGCCTAAAATTTTGGATGCCCCCCCACATTCTTACCAGCCCAACCCGGCCATAAATAATGAATGGTCCCTACCCTCGTTGAATTTTCTGCTGCACAGGTTTCCACCAGTTCTTTGGTTGCCACTACGACAATAGAATACTTGCAGAACGTTTAGGCATTGTAGAATATTTTGAAAGACCCCATGTTCAAATCAATCAATTACATTCATTTTTACATCATTACAGTTTCATTGTCACTGATAACAGGTGCCAGGTGGTGCCCGCTCAGAGGGGAAACTCTACATTGGATCATGCATCCACAATATTCTTCTACCACATTGCTAGTTTCTAAAAAAAGTCTACCGCATTTAATACCCTGCTGCATTTAAACATTTACAAAGAAGCCTCCCGTGAAAGATCTTCCACTAAAGTGGCCTACTTTCCACTGAGGCCGAATGGAACTAAAATACTCATGGTGTTTTATGTCCCAATTTTTTTAAAATTAATTATTCTCTAATTTCATCTTCTTTTAATAATTAAAGACGGCTTTAGTTTTGAGGACAAATCTTCTTTATTAATTAAATATGGTAATAGGAAGTAAGTAAGAGAAGGTTTGACTTATATTGTGAATATGGCATTCAGGAAAAACGTGTGTAAGATAGGGGAACTGAAGGAAATTTGGGTTTTTACATTGTATTTTGAGTTTATATTCTATTATTAAGGAGTAGCTACTGGGGAGGGGTGACATAATTGTGGGATCTGGGAGCAGGAAGTGATTAAGATTGTAAAATATATTTTAATCTTCTTTAAATAAATTAAAGAATAAAGATTTTTGTTTTTAAAAAACCTTTAATCAAGCCCTGCCTAAATCAGAGTTTTCTAGTGGGCATTTACTCTACTTCAGTATTGATCAATGTAAGGTAATCCAGGCCAGTTATTTGGAATGCAGAGGATGGAATTTAGGATCCAAAAATGTCTCTATATCGTCCCTGGAATCTCTATATTATAGGTCTGGAATCCAGTATTCATAATGCAGAATCAAGATGTGGAATTCAAATCAATGGATTACCTTACATGAGTTTGAGTAGTAGTCTTAGCTGAACACTGGCCAAGGTGAATAACACAAACGAGCGTTAATTCTTGATATAATGGCATTAAAATCCAAAAACAGTAGTTGTTTTATGATGTAATTCAAAAATTAACAAGGGGTGTTAATTTAAAAACAACAATATTTTAATGCAAAAAAAAACAACACATTACACTCAACTTCTTACTACACTTTCATAAACTGCCTCAATTTTTTCTATAACTTTCTGTGTCAGCAACATTTGTTAAAACTTCATTCAACCATTCAATTACAGCTAACACTACTCATATATAATTTATTACATGTGCAAGAGTTTACATCATTTGTAATTTTCATAAAGCCATCAAGGGCTGGAATTTTATATGGATATTACAAACTTGCATTTTTTCATATGTGTATTGCTTTACTCTGCTATAATTGGTACCTAGAGTTGACCATCATCAAGTCTAGGTACCAATCATAAATAGAACACTACCAGTTTATTTCTTTTACTATTGTGGACAATTTGCAAGATAAAAGGTGATGTAATTGTTTTGAAGGAAATTTTATCAATGAAACAAGTTTTGAAAATTTGAATTTCATAAAATTCACAATATCAGGAAATACCACCACCTAAGGAATTCTTTATTTAGCAGTTGGCACAATTTTCCGATGCTAAATTGTGGCATGGCCAGGTGGAGTGTGCTACCAAAGGGGTCCATTTATACCACTCTTGTCTTGTTTTATTAGCTGAAATTTCTTGTCAGTTTTATCACTGAAATTTTAGTACATAAGTCTATAATAACAATACAATAATTGCCATACAATGTCCACTTTTAGCCAGTTCTTTGGTTTGGGTGGAGGGGCACCCCCTGCATGCTAGAAAGATGGGACTCAAAAACAAATAAAGCAGATGATAGGTTACAGCCATCTTTCCTGTACATCCATACATTACATTATCTCTTCACAAGTTCTAACATTAATATGACAAAGTTAGAAATTTATGCTAATGTGCTGTATTGTATACATATATTAATATATCTGCCTGGTTGAATTTCAAATTGGAGGACTTTAGTATTTTGTTAATTTGTGATGGGGGCAGTAAAGCAGTGAAAATTCACAATTCATTAATTTAAGGATGGTATCCATTCTGTTATGTGAACAAATGCTTTTTCTACATTTTTTACCTTACGATTTGTAGTAACTGAATATATCTAAGACTGTTTCGGTTTGCTATGCCTATAAATAAATAGAAACTAGAGTTTGAATTCGAGAAATGTTCAAAAGATTTTAAATTTGAGCAACTTTTATCTACCTGGGAATCTGCCTTTGTTATGAGTGGAACCAGGGGCGTAACTTGGCTCTGAGTACGGGGGGGGGGGGGGGTGTGTGGAGTCGTTTTGCCCTGCAAAAGGGCGTGGCCTACACCGAATGCCCTACCAAAGAGTGTAGCTAACAGATAAAATAATGACGCTTTTGACATACACGTTTACCATTGTTAGAGGATTTATTAAAGTAACCTTTAATCATCGTTGAAATTTCAATGACATACTGTAACAATAATCTCAATTTATATTACTTCTTATTTTAGCAGAGTTCGCTGAGTAAAAACAATTAAGGTATAGCGTTCATTTCTTGAACCGAATTTTGAGTTTTCGATTTTTTCTGGTTGCCCAACTTTTAAGAACAGCATCAAGATCAATTGTATCTGTCAAGTCCTTTTCCGTTGAGAGGACAATCAGGTCTTCTAGTCGTTCATCTTTCATCGTTGATCGCAAATAATTCTTGACTGTCTTCATTTTGCTGAATGACCTTTCGATGTCTGCCACACTTACTGGTGCAGTGAACAGAAGTTTGTAGCATCTGTAAACGTTAGGGAAAATTATTCTATTTTCAAAGGCAATCTTTCCTGCGCCGTCGACCGTCTTGCATGTTTCTTCAGTCTCAGTTACAAAGTTCACAAAAATCTCGAGTTCTGCAGCTAGTGATGAGGAATCTACGGTGACCGATGGAGGAAAAAGTCCAGCGACCAGTTCTACTTGTTCAAACATCGGTTGGGTCATCGGAGGCTGAAGGATAACAGCTAAAGGTTTGATCTTTTCTAAACAATCCCGTATGTTATCTCTATACTCTGTAATGAGAGAGTCAAGGACTTCAATCATACACTTTCGATAGCTGGCGTGAAGTGAAATAACCGCCGACGTCTCAGGGTTGTCATCTAAATGTCTGCTTATTCTTCTACCACTCTTTTTAGCAAACTCATCCGAAGGATTGGAACCCAACGTTTCCGCAAACTTAACACTGGCGTCTATTTGATCATTTAACTCTGATTCCGTGCTTCGAATTCTTTCCAAGGATGTAACAGTGTTATCAATCAGTGCAAGACCATCTAGGATATTAAGCTCTGGATTCTGCATCTGCACGGTCAGGATCTTGGTTTTTCTCATAATCAACCTCATGTACATCACTGCGAAAACAAACTCAAACTTAGCCATTTTCTTATGGAGAGAAGCTGCTTTGGTTCTTGCATTTCCGTCCTTGTCTTTCTCTGATACTTCCTTTAAGGCTTTTCTTACGGCTTCAAAAGAGCTCCATACAGCTTCAATCGATTCGCTCCTGTACACCCATCTGGTCTTTGAGAGATTTCGTAGTTTCAGAGCGTTTTCAACCTGCTTCATGTGATCTCGTAACACTGTATCTCGTTTGCAACTTCTGCTGAAAAACACATAGAGGTCTTCGAGCAACCTATACATTTCGGCAAACGTAGAGGCCTTTGAACAATGTTCATTGAATGTATTAGATTTAGAAAGACATAAAATTGAAAATAAATCATGCAACATATTAATTAAATTATCCATGTAAAGACGTGTTTTGAACAGTTAATTCTTAAGTATTGGCATTGTAATGTTTAAAATTGCGCTTGACATGTACCTGTGGCCTTGGCACGGAATATACGGAATGCTACGTCCAATCTTCTCCTGCAAACATTGTTGAGCACCATTGGAAACCCCGGACATGGATGCCGTGTAATCATAAGTCTGATACACCAATGCATCATGGCCACTAGGTATTCGTGCTTTAAGAGAGTCGAGAATCTCCTTCGCTTGGCCCTCGCCAGTTTTGTCTGTTGTCTCTTTCATCTCCAAAACTCTCTCGTTGGGCACGTTGTTTTCATCAACACAACGAACTGCCACAACGAGGCGGTCCGTATTTGAAGTATCTGGAGACGTGTCGGCCATGACCGAATACATTTCAGCTGAAACGACATCCTTTACAATGCGATTTTTAACATCTTCAGCTAAAAGGTTAATGAATTCATTTTGGGAACTGGGTGAAAGGTATTTTACTGCATAAGGCTTCATGTTATCGTCAGATAGCCATGATTGAAGTCGACTATTATGTCTTGCAACAAGATTTGTTATCTGCACAAAGTTTCCATCGTGCTTTCCATCGTGTCCTCTGAAAGCCAGCTGCTGTCTTGCTAATGTTCTAGCGATATCCAAAAGGATCTTTATTGCCTCTTGGTTTCGCAGATTGTTTTCTTCTTCAAGTATTCTCACTTCTCGTAACTGCTCCTCTAACATCACATCGATGTTTTTCATATTGTTGGCAAAATGGGCCAGATCATTCAGAGCAGCTTTGTGGGAATCGGAAGAGAAATGCTGTTGCAACTTCCCTTGTTTATTCTTCCCCACACTTCTCATCCTATCCCATGAACGAACTCCTGCTACCCAGGCATCTGATGCTTTCTTTCTTCCTGGTCCGCCAGGAAAGAGTGCAAACAAAGCAGGATGCATAATCTGCTTTTATGCTATACTCTAAATGTGGATATTCTCTAAACCACGATGATGAAAACATACGTTGTTTGTTTTGAGTGATGTTTGGGTTTTCAGGGTAGCGTTTAAGCTGTGGTTGGTATGGACCGTTTTGAATAATTTTTTTCTTTTGAGGATCAGTCAATAGTTTTGGACGATCAGCGGGGTCAAGCAAAAGCTGAAGGTTATCGGCATCTTCTTGCACAACACCAATTTGCGATTTTTCACGATAAAGAGCTTTAAGAGCATTCTCGCAGTTGTTTTCTAAATTTATTGCCATGGTTTTAATCTTCTTAGCAGACTCAAGGACATATGCTGTAATCTCTTCAGTAAAAACTATTTCTGAGGATGACGTTTCTAAGACTGTGTTTTTGCAGTGGTTGACACACTCGGCCAATACTTTCATTCCAGCTACACAAGTCTCCCATGGCGAGTAACATTTTACCCTCTCTTCTTGATCATCAGCAATTTCCTCTTCATCAACCTAGAAGGAACACAGCAATATATTTAATGAATGAAACCAACGAAAAATCTAATTTAACTCATTTAATATTTCAATTATAGCATTCACTAACCGTTTCTGTGTTTAAATCTGATTCGTCTCCATGCACACTGTTCTCGCTTTCATTTTCATCTCTTTCAATTGTTCCTAGGTATATACTGTCGAAGCATAAATCTACCTCTTTATCTTTCTGCAAAGCAAGATTTGAAATAGCTAATATTGCTGACATTTGAAAGTGATAATTTGGATAATTGTGTAAACGTTTCGTTAATTTTTACTCGTATATTACGGAATATAATATTTATACAAGCCTTTTGTGGTTCCTCGCTGTCACAACAAATATGCAGTGAATCGCCACATTGTTTGTCTAAAATCTGAGAACAATTACTAGCATCTAAGAACAATCTTTTGTGTATTGATATAAAATAACTTTTTTATGTTTATAACACAGACGATTTGGGTACCTTTCGTGATTCATCAGTATCATCGCAGTAACTTTGTATTAACTCGTCATTTTGTCTAGTTTCTGTTAAAACCTGGTTTGTATCATGAGGGATTTCATTCAAGTTTTCAGTTATAGATGCAGGTTGCACAATCGGAAAAAATAATGCTAAATGGCAGATATTTACATTTTATTTTGATGAGATGCAATAGAATTTACTGTTGTCTTTGAGGATTAAAATATTCTGGTTGCAACAAAGCAGAATGAAAAAGCAAAGCACACCATGTTATTGCAGTAAAACAGTCAGGTGTACTGTTTGTTTAACAAATTGTGAGAATCATTAAAACACTTACCGTAGCAAAATTAAGCGTTGTTTGTGATGCTTGTACCACATCCTGAGATTTTGCCCTACCATTATGCCTACTTGAATTGTGCTTCGAAAAATTATCAGCATTCATTTGTGCACCACAATCTTTACACATAACCTTTCGTCTATAAGTTCGACTACGCTGAAACTTTTTTTTTTGGTGGCGGGCCTTCGCCGTCTTCCTTGTTAACTAAACCTCCCTCTTAAAATGAATTTTAACTTATAATAATGCAATTATGCAAATATATGAATCAGATGTAAAAATTAACAAAGGTTCATTGTAAATTCGTATGTGGGCGCAAAGATTAATAAATGCAGTAATTATAAATCATATTCCATAAATATAACTTACCTTCCATTTAAATATGTTGCCTACGTGCCAATACCCGAAACAAAGCCAAACTTGAATAAAATATCGAATGTACTAAACTGTCTAAACACCTTTAAAATTACCATTAGCGCTCTTTCTGTTTTGAAACTTATTGCAAATTTTCTAACCAGCGGAACCTCTACTTATACCTTCGTTTACTTCATTTTACTGATCGTATAGTTGCAGTGTCTACTTTTAGCCCCAACATTGAAACGTTTCCTTTTAATTTCCATTTGTTATTGGATAAATTTGTCTCAAGGGATGGCAAATCTTGGTGAAAACTGTCCATGTAAAATATTGCCTTGCAAATTCGCAAACTGCCCTACAAGAACACTGTTTTTCAACATTTGGGGGGGTGTCACACCCCCCCCCCACACCCCCCCAACAGTTACGCCCCTGAGTGGAACACCATCTTTACTGTAAGAAAAAGACCTGGTAAAGTAACAAATACAGCTGAGATACAACAGTTTAGATACAAATGTTTTTTAGTGCTTGTGTATTTAGCAGCATTACAGATAGCAAAATAGTGCCATTTTTTTATTAAAAACTTTTTCACGTCTGGTGAAAAGTAATAAAAACCAACTGTTAACCTGACTAGCTAATGTAATTTATGTGGACTCTTTGGCGGAAGGTAAATTTTAAAATATACCATGCTCGTGCAGTGGAAATTCCGAATTTGCATCCCTGTATTATTTTAACTACCAAATGTAATCACAGCCTTGCACAGCTATGCACAGTCACTTTATGTCTTAGTGAATTTTGGGATGTTGAGAATCTTTTGTTACAAACATCACATTCATAAGGTTTCTCTCCTGTATGTCTTCTTTTATGGACAACCAAGTTATTTGCTTTTGTAAATCTCTTGTTACAAACATCACATTCATAAGGTTTCTCTCCTGTGTGTATTCTTTTATGTCTTACCAGAGTGCTTGTAATTGTAAATGGTTTGTTACAAACATCACATTCATAAGGTTTCTCTCTAGTGTGTGTTCTTTTATGGCTTACCAAGTTGCTTCCTTGTGTAAATCTTTTGTTACAAACATCACATTCATAAGGTTTCTCTCCTGTATGTCTTCTTTTATGGACTACCAAGTTATTTGCTTGTGCAAATCTCTTGTTACAAACATCCAGGGTTGGCAAATGTTCTTATATTAGTTTTTCTTACATGTTCTTATATTATATAAGAAAAATTTTTGCGGAGGCAAAAATGTTCTTATATTTTCTTATATTATTCTCATTAATTATTTTACTTCAAGGTTGTAAATCCCCACTATTTGTGAATCATCTTTAAAATAAGATATACAAATAATAGTTGTGTAAATACTGCAGTAATAACTATTTTTATGACTTTGACAGCCCATTGTTCCTAATGGAGTAATGCAACCAGCTTGTAGGTTTTTGATTTTGGATGGCAAAGTTTCTGAAAATGTTCTTATATTACAAAAAATGTTCTTATATTAATATAAGAAATAAGAAAATTACATTCTTGAAAAAATGTTCTTATATCCAACCCAGCAAACGTCACATTCATAAGGTTTCTCTCCTGTGTGTCTTCTTTTATGGCTTAGCAAACTAGATGCATGTGTAAATGTTTTGTTACAAACATCACATTCATAAGGTCTCTCTCTAGTGTGTGTTCTTTTATGTCTTACCAAGTTGCTTCCTTGTGTAAATCGTTTGTTACAAATATCACATTCATAGGGTTTCTCTCCTGTATGTATTCTTTTGTGTACTTCCAGGCTTTTCGTTGAAAAAATTTTGTCGCAAAACTCGCATTTTTTAGATCGCCTTTCAGATTTTGGTATGAAAAAAGTTGCTTTAACTTTATGGCAACGTAGTCGTAGAACCACTCTTGAGAGAAATTATATTTCCCCGGAGAGACTTACCTGAAGGGGAGATATGGTTCTCCGAGTTCCTTCGAAGACTGATACGAGCAATACTGGTGCAGTTCGCGGCGCGCGACGGCTTGGAACCCACGATATTATTTTATTAATTTAATTCAGCGCATGCGCCATGACGTCCTCCGATTGAGTGGCAAGCTGAGTATTGATTAACAGACTAGGGTGGGGTGGTATAGTTATCCAATACCACAGGACTGGGGACCAGTATTGCTCGTATCAGTCTTCGAAGGAGCTCGGAGAAACATATCTACCCTTCAGGTAAGTCCCTCCGGGGAAATATAATTTCTCCTTCTCCGACTGATACTCCCAATACTGGTGCAGACTTTGAAGCTTTCTGTTAATCAATTCAATCTGTCAAGGTTATATCTGTTATCTACCATTGACAAACCTTTATTTTGTTTCCTTTCATTTCTCTACCTTTTATTTATTCCTTTAAAACATTATGAACTTTAACATGTAACGAATGTTATTAGTGTCATCAGCACTGAATGTTTTTGTTCAAACAGAAGACAAAATACTCTTGGCAAAGCTATCTTGTGAAACTGGCTTATGGTAAAACTTCTCAAACGTAGTTTCAGAAGACCAATCAGCAGCAGCAAGAATGTCCTCGATGGGCACACCGTTGTCAGCAGCCGTTGACGTCGCTGCCGATCTGGTAGAATGACTGGTGTACTGTGAGTTAATACCTGCAGCTAATAAAACAGTACGTATCCAACGAGATACTGTCTGACTTGCGATTGCCCTGTGTGGTGTAGCATACGAGACTAGTAAGTTCTGGTCCTTGCGAATTAGAGCTGTTCTGATAGTGTAGTCCCTTAAGCTCTCCATTACACATTTCGGTTTTCCGGAAATGATGGCAAGAAAAGTTTCCTCGGTGGATGATTTGGACGGGAATTCTTGACATGTTGGAGTATAGTAAATTCCCAACTGTGTTCTTTCTTAGATATAAAATCCAAATGTAATGCTGCAAGCTCATGAGCTCTGGCTGAAGATGTAAGCGCTAACAAAATAGTTGTTTTTAATGTCAAATCCTTCAGTGACAGCTTTGCGTTTGATTCCAAACTGTTTAAGTATTGTAATAACGTTTTAACTGACCAGGTTGAACATACTTTTGGTGTTGGAGGGCGAAGTTCGAATATACCTTTCATGAATCGTGATAAAAGCGGAAGTGTTCCTAGCGGTTGACCTCCAACTGGATCATGTAATTGAGATATGCATGACTTGTAAACCCCGATCGTTCGGTATGACAGATTTCGTTGGTTGAACTGTTCAGAAAGGAACAGTAATACTTCCGTTATAGTGGCTGAAAATGGACAGGTATTCCTTGACAAACACCAGCTAGTCCATAACTTCCAGGGTCCTTCGTATCTTTTCTTTGTTCCATCTCGCCAGGAGGCCATGAGTATGTCGCACACCTGTGGTGGAAGGCCTTCTGCTTCACAGCGTCCCCGGAAAGCGGCCATACCGCGAGTTTCAGCGTTCGCCACAGTGGATGCCTGGCTTGCCGGTTGAATGGTAAATATATTGTGTGCTCCGACATTGGCAAAATCGCTGGGATGTCGATCAGCAACTGCAGCAGGAGTGGATACCATGTCTGTGCCGGCCAGTTTGGGGCAATGAGCAGACAAGTCGACTGGTCCTCCCGAATCTTCTTCAGGATGCGAGGTAGCATTACTATTGGGGGATGAATGAATGATGTCCATTTGTTCCATTGCAAGGTCATTGCATCCACACTCATCGCCTCTGGATCTGGGTGCCGTGACACATATTTTGGTAGCTGGTGATTCAGTCGAGATGCAAACAGATCGACTTGTGGAGTGTAAAATTTTCTTACTATACGTGTGAAAATTGACTTGTCCAGAGTCCATTCCGTGCGTTCGTTGAAGTGACGTGAGGCCCAGTCCGCATCGACATTCTGAGTTCCAGGAAGGTGTTGTGCTGTTATCCATATGTTGTTCTGATGGCAGACTGCCCATAGCTCGACCGCTAACTCCGCCAGCGTTGATGACTTGGTTCCTCCTCTCTTGTTGACGTAGGCAACAGCAGTAGAATTGTCCATCTGTAGATTAATGTGCTGTGGCTTCCGTGTTTGAGTGCGAAGAAAGGACTTGATGGCCAGTAGGGCAGCTTTTAACTCGAGAACGTTGATGTGGTTCCTGGATTCCTGGGGAGTCCAACGTCCCCCCGTCAATATTCCATTGCATTGCGCCCCCCATCCCTGTGTGGATGCATCCGTGTATATGACCATATCGAATGCTGGTAGGGTTAATGGAGTGTTGTTGAATTGAATTATTTGAGGTGAGATCCACCATCGGAGGTCGGTTAATGAGTCCTTTGATGAGGGAATCTTGGTCCTGCTCTGGTAACTTATCTTCTGGTGGCGCAGTATGCTTATGTGCTGTCGCTGTAGTGCACGGTAGTGCAATGGAGCCTGTGCCAGTCCCATTTGTGTGCAATGGATCATTCTGCCGAGAAGCGCTGACAACTCTGTCATCGACATAAAACGATCTTGGTATGCCTTCCTGCATTCTGCCTGAATGTTTTGGAGCTTCTCGCTCGGTACTGCTTGTAGCATGTCTGTGGAGTTGATCAGGGAACCCAGAAATTCGATGCGTTGTGTTGGAACTTGGGAGCATTTTTCCTGCTTGATAAGAAAGCCCAGTTGTTTTAGCACATTCACAATGCTGTGAAACACCGAGGCCAATCTGTCTGGACTCTGATCCAAAATGAGCACATCGTCCAGATATATTACAATTCGTATCCCCCGCGATCGCAGCAGTGAAATGACTGGTTTCAATAGTTTGGTGAATGTCCAGGGTGCACTGGATAGCCCGAATGGGAGGCACTGGAACTCGTATGTTGTTCCCTGAAAGATGAACCGTAGATAATGTTTGTAACTGTCGTGGATTGGCACTGAGAAATAAGCGTCCTGGAGGTGTAACTTCATCATGAAGTCGCCTGGTTGAATGAGCTTGCGCACCGTATCCAGACCTTCCATCTTGAACTTGCAAGGCTGTACATACCGATTCAAATTCTTTAAGTTGAAAATTGGTCTTTCTTTTGAGGCTTGTTTCACAACAAACAGTGATGATGTGAATTGGTTGGGTTGTTCCTGTACAATTTTGATAGCTCCTTTTAGTTGAAGCTGAGAAATGGCTTCTTTTATAGAACTGGTGTCGACTTTCGACTTTGCTTTTGTGTGTCTCTTTCTCCATTGTCTGGGTTGACAAACAAAGGGGATTTTGTATCCCCTCACAGTTTCTAGGATCCAAGGATCTGTTGTGATCATTGCCCAATTTAAATAAAAATGTTTGATTCGTCCTGCTACAAGATTGTCCGGTGGCTTTATTTTGTTTAGTTTTGGAAGCTGATAGTCAGCTTCCTTTGTGCTTTGAGTAACCCCCTCGTCGAGACCAACTGGATCTATTGTTTGGATTTTTGCCGAAGGAGTCATTTTTTTGTTGGCGGACGAAGGTTGAACGACGGTATGACTGGTTCCGAAAGGAGTTATTCGACTGAAACTTACCCCGTTGGCCAGGAAAAAATCTTTTCTGGGCCGATACTGGCTGTGCAACCATGGCATGGTCATGCTCCTCTCGTATCACATTGTGAAACTGCTCTGGAAAGAGATGCTTATCTGCTGGAATTTGATCTTTCAATGTACGCTTTCCCACATCAGTTAGGAACTCGGCAAACCGTCTTTGGCGCCAGCTGTTAAGACGACAGTGAGCGTTACCCAGTAGCACTATAGCATCTTCTATAAGTGCTTTGATATGGTCAGGATCAGGACCCGGTATCTCCTCACCATCATCATCGACTCCCCCAACCATCTCAAGTGACTGTAAAGCACATACTAGTGGTCGAACAGCAGATATGAAGGGGGCCTGCTTGTCGGCAAGACCATCATCAAAGGTAAATACATCCTTTGTTTTAGTAAAACCATGAACACGTTTAAATATCATCTTTCATCCCAGTTTGCATCACTGGGGAGACAAGGAATTCAGCTGTTCCTTTTATGTCTGGGTATTGCTCCATGACATTTGTCCATACCTCTTTGGAGAGTTGGTTTGTAAAGGCTGATTTGAGAAAGGATAACAATTCCTCAGAAATCGTAGCCTCTTGTACAGGGGCATAATACTTGTCGGCTCGGCTAGAGGTAGCTGATAAAAATTGTGTGTTATCATCCTGGACTTTTCCCTTTTTTGCAATTGGCTCCCCTTCATTGGTTTCGACATTTGGGGAATTGTTGAAATCTGGTGCACTGAGAGCATTACGTAAGAGGCCAGGTAGAGTCCTCTTTAATGTCTCAGCAACTTTCTGTTCAATCACAGAAGTTATATCATCTCTTGACAATGGGTTTTGTGGTACATCATCCAAGCTGGTACTGGGAATGATTGTACTTTCGGATTCCTGCGAGATGGGTACCTGCAGGGAATCGAAATGTGTGACATGTTTGCTTTGTATGCGTTATTTTCAGATTGTCAATGTCGTCGAGCGGGCACTCTAGACGACTTTTCACATGTCATGTTAATCTCCTATCTACCTGCGAGATGGGCACCTCCAGGGATTTTATGTATATATCATTTTTTTTTATTCGTGTATAAATATACACATTACGCCTCCGTGCTTTCTTGTCTTTCATTAATATGTATACGTTTATGCAAATTTCTCACTCTAAATGTTTAAGTTAATCAATGAAAACAGCGTGTACAGAAAGACTTACCTTTCCTAAGGACATTGTAACGGAGAACAACTTTCAGAAAACCCTGATGGATAGTATTTTTGGAGGATTTTCAGCAGACTTTGTGGGATTCACAACAAACCGAAGCTTGCCCACGAAAGAAAGAGGACGTCATGGCGCATGCGCTGAATTAAATTAATAAAATAATATCGTGGGTTCCAAGCCGTCGCGCGCCGCGAACTGCACCAGTATTGGGAGTATCAGTCGGAGAAGGAGTGAAGGAGAAAAAGTAGTACGGATTTCACTACTACTAATGCACCACCCGATTAGCACGTTTGACAACCGAAAATTTTGTCTCCGATTTCTCTGCTGCCAGCCGGTTTAAACTTTGCGCGCACGTTAGGGGACTGGTTCTAGTAGTAGTAGTAGTAGTGGTAGTAATAGTATAACTTTATTTATACACGCTGACCTCGTCAACTGCAGCATCCTCGTTCCCAGGCCTTATTAGCTGCGTGCGTGGCAATAAGGCCTGGGTACGAGGATGCAACTACAGCTGATTTCCACGAGGAGCGTATTCCAGAGCGTATTCCACAGTATGAGTAAGTATAGAAGCTGTTTGCCAAAAATATTAAATTTAAGTTTTAAGAGACATGGAGAATTTAGAAAGTAACCAAAAAATGCATTATTTACTGGTAATTTATTTACAGACAATGAAATAGTTTTTACGCACTGATATGACGAGCAGGAAGAAAGTGATTTGCATCCATAATTTCTTTTGGAATAGAATCCCAAAGGTGTGCTCCGTCGCACGTGAAACTATTTTTCATATTATTTGTGCGTGGTTTTGGTAAGCAAAGACCACTAAAAATGTCGCGAAGGTGATTATTTGTTTTCTCACTCTTACACGAAAATAGATTTGTGAGCGATTTAGCACACATTTTATTTAATAACTTATACTTAGTTTTTGCTTTGGCTTTTTTCCTTTCTGTGACTCCCAGCCCAAAGTACACAGAGCAGTCGCATACTCACGTCATTGCTTACATTCAAAATAATTCTAGGTGCTCTATTTTGCAGTTTTTGCAGTCGTTTTTATCGGGTTCACCAAAAACATTGCAGAGCAGTAGTCGAAGTACTGTACGGGCAACAATTGCGTTATGTATCAAAATAAGTGTTGATCAACAACTAGCGGTTTGATGCGACGAACAGCAGAGATTTCCGCTGTTACCTTTTTACAAATCTCATCATATTACCTTTCCGAGACAAATGCTGGTCAATTTTTACCCTGAGAGTTTTACACTCATAAACTTGTTTAATATGTGTATTTTCAATGAAAATATTTGGATATGAATTAGAAATATTTTTTATCATCGGTTTCGAGCCAATTAATATAAACTCAGTCTTACGCTCTTAGCCACATTGAGGCCAAGCTTTTTAGCTATTAACCATTTTCTAAGGCTCTCCAAATCAGTATTTACTGCAGCCTCGAGATCAGTGAAAGAATTTGCTGAAGCTGTCAGGTTTGTGTCGTCAGCAAACAAACTCGGTTTTTGCCCTAAGATCGAGCCTTGTGGCACACCGCAGTTGATCAGGCGCTCTGTTGAAAAAGAGTTTTTTATTTGGCACTTTTGTTTTCTGTTTGTGCGATAAGATTTGAGCAAAGTTAAAGCTTGTTCTTTTTATCCCATATATAAAGATCCAGTTTGCTCAATAGAATTTAGTGATCAACAGCACCAAAGGCTTTCTTCAAAACTTTAAGCATCTTTCTGTCTAGATTTATATGCCATTGGCAGGGTTCGTACGCCACCTGGAAATCCTGCAAAACCTTGGAATTTTATTTTAATCCTGGAAAACTCTTGAAAACCCTGTAATTCTGATTTTATCCCTGGAAAACAGAGAAACTGAACTGGGTATAGAATCATACCTGAACACTACCTTAGAAAGAAAAGATTGATTTACAATTTTTTGTAGTATATGCAGCCTTTCCCCCCGGGTATATCTCCTGAAGTTACGTTCAACCAGTTTCATGGAAAACTCCTTGAAAAAGAATAAAAAATGCCCTGGAAAACCATGGATCTTCAAAATCATGAAAGTGTACGAACCCTGCATAGGCGTTAGTGCATTCTAGCAATGCACCAGCTGTGGAGTGGAATATTCGAAATTCAAATTGAGTGTCACTGAAAAGGTCAAATTTTGTTAAATAATTACATATTGTTTATCATGTAATATTCGTTCCATAATTTTACTAATGGCCAGTAAGTCTGATATTGGCCTGTAGTTCCCAGGAATACGACGTGGGCCATTTTTATATGAAGGTATTACCCTAGCTATTTTCCATTCATCTGGAAAGGAAGATAGAGTAGTAGCCTGATTAAGAATAAGTTGCACTGAGTCTAGATCTGGCATAACTGGTGGCTGGTGCTGCTAATTTAATAATTTTGCAATTTCACGAAAGTCACACATATTGCAAAATAGCATACCATAAACAAATTCAAAATCATACAGGATTTAAATTCTTATGTTTATTCAAACTTGGCCGAGACCATTTTGTTTAAGTGAAACGGTGTTCCTATACAGAGTGAGTCGCTTCGAGTTACCGACCATCAGTATCAATTCTGTTGATGGAAAATGTGGATGCACAATAATTCGACACTGTAAATTGGAAACGGAACAACTAAAATCTACAGGCCTTATGATGAGTACCAACTAAAGCCACGTTTAAAGATCCAGGCAAATCAATCATATTTGCAAATTAGAGCGCGAAATAGTAATGTATTTTGGTTATTGGATATGAACCAAAATTATGTCGACTTTGCCTAGTTACAGTAAAGACTATACAAAGCATTAGGCAATAGCATATATAATAATTGTCCCTTGAAAACGAAATGAGAACAAATCATATTAATGTACAAATGAAAATAGGGGTAACCTGTATTTTCAACAATTTTAACAAAACGTTTACCCATGTTCATATCTATCACCACTTGAACGAACTAAAATGTTAAATGACAAAATGTTAATTCACAGCTGGAAGTAAATTAGTCTTTATGAGTAAGAAACACATAGGAACAGCTATACGCTACAAAGTTTTGTGCGAGAAAATAACGGCTAATTTTAGAGAAACTGGAAGACGTGAATTGACAATTAGAAAAAGATACAGCATTTATTGAAAGTTACCTATAACAGCAGCTACACTTATGAGAAATTACATGTTGAAACTTGAAAGCAATCACAATATGTCATGCATATCACTATAATTAATTAGATCATGCATATACAGTATAGATTAAGGTTTGGGTTATGTCCATATTCTATATGATCTTGTTTAGTTCTTTTTTCAGTCGTTATTAGGTCACAGTCATTCCTTAATGAGTTAATAGCCATAGGCTATTCTCGCACTAAAACAAATGCGACAGATCCAACAGGGCCAACGGCAACGTGCTTCGCGTTTGCTCACGTCATTCTTCGCCGTGTGCGCCTTGTACGATTTAGGATGAACCTCCAGGATAACTGTACAACTCTTCGTGATACGACTTTCGACTTCTTTTACCGTATCCAAAATGATTTTAGGATTTGTGAATTTCTTTGGCAGGCGTTTTGATAAAATGCTTTCCCAATACATCACTTTAGAGCAATCATCAGTGACCTTGTAGTGAATGCTTGTTTTTGTCGTTTTCTTGCCGTTTTCATCTGTTTCAGTCGAGACTTCGGTGGTTTTCACGAATCCATGTTTCTCCAGGTTAGCTTGCTTCAGGTATTCGAACATTTTATCCTCAGATAAATATCTGGTTCGGTCGAATACTCGAATCATCGGTTTCACCACAATGCACTAAAAAAGATTAAAATAAACGTTAGTTTTTAGTTTGACGACTTAAACGTGGATAGTAGTGGAATTTTTTTGTGCTAGTTTATAAATGTAACTCTTAATCTAACTGACTATGCACATTAAGTGCCAACACGAGAATGATATCCTTACAATATCCACTCACAAATCAAGTCCTGTCTTGCATGGTATCCCATGAAGGAGTTTTTAGTTAAGCAATACATAATGGCGAAACTTTTATACTTTTATATCTATATAGGACCAAACTGGATCCCGTCACGAAAAAGACTTCTAAAAATCAACATAAGGGTTGTACAGAACATGCAGTCCTTATATATTGGTACCATTAAACAACTGATATATGTACCTGATGGAGACAGACAAGCCACCAAAGCAACAACAACTGTAATACTAAACTTCATTGTCGGTTTTTGTTCAATCTTCTGACCAATCTTCTTTGACTTCGCAAGATTTCAAAACTAGAACTGATTTCAACTTGCAAAAACATTCTGTTTTTATGCGTTCAATACGGAAATTAGTTAGTGCATGGGATAGACAGACATAGAGCATTCCTTCAGCTCATTTTTTTAAAAAATGTTGTTAATTGGAACACACCATAAATTTATTCTAGTACAAACAATTGGTTTAGTGGCTTAGATAAGTTGCCGTTGTTGTTCTTCCCTTTTCTGTTAGCATCCGCAAATGCATAGGTAAAACCCGACAATATATAGTTGAAGCTTGAAACTGCCATTTTCAGTATAATCTCATATTCTAAAGTATCCTAAATATAATTACGTGCCATATACTCATAGCCTTGAGTGGAAATACGAGATGCTATGGATGCGTATAGATTTTTGTCATAATTGTTATCAAAACTATAGTAGTGGCAGGCAAACGGCATGATATATATTTGGTTAATTCGAACTACGTACGTTTCTTCTCTGGTTATGAAGCTTTACAATTTTGTTAATTCGTTTGCATTGTGTCGACTCAGCAGTCAACCCAAAAATGGCACCAAACAAGACACGGATGGCGATGCAATTTATTGGCAGAACTATCGGCGATTTTGTACCAGTTTAACACCTATACCATCATACTGGAGTCCAACATGAAAAAAAGTCCGGCAATGAAAAAAAGTAAAATAAAATGTTGCATATAAAAATAGTGTCTGAAGAAATTCCTTTCTGTATGCCATTCCGAGTTTTAAATTAGATAACACTAATTTCGAGCTGAAAAGGTAGTCGACTTGTTTCATTGCCATATGGTGAGACATGTAACCTAACCTGTAAACATTGTGTTACCAAGCAGTAAATTAATGTAGTAAAATACTCAAGTTAGTTCCCATAGGCAAGATAAACACTACATACGTCAGCAGGAAAGATGATGGGCATGTTTGATTTTGCAGGTACACAAAGGAAATTATAAATTGGTGTCTTTTGCACAAACATGTCAGTTATCTCTTCCGTTGGCGTCACAAATAATTAAGGATACTTGAACTTGTCAATGTTTGATAAAAACAAAATACAAGGTGGTCGGATTTATTTAGATAAGAAAAAAATTCCAGTGGTGCACAATCTTTGTACTTGCACGTGCACAGGTTTGAGGCATTACTGTCAATCATTTGTAAAGATATTTCGCGCGGTCAGGTAATAAAAGTGTTACGTCATAAAAATGTAGTATTGTAAAATTGTAGCAAAGTAAAAGTCAAACATTGAAGTTGAGTTCAAATACATAGAGATATTAAGTTTTACTACGGAAATCAACGAAATAAGTTAAGTTGTGAACATTTTTAAAATAATATTGACGGAGCATACGACCGACTGAGACAGTGCGACAACGCCTTAAATAAATAAAGAAAAGAGCTGGTGCGAGATATCAGAAATCAAAAACCCAGAACCTGATTGGCTGAGCCCACATCAGCCCACCATTCTGTTCACATGTACAAAAACTCCTACGACCGTTAGTATAAAAGATCGCCACAGCTGAATCTCGACAGTGAGTAGCTGCAGAGTAGCCAAAAGAGAGCGAAAACTCTACTCGAGAAGACAAGACAAGACTGACCAACAAACTCAGAAGAAGAAGACGACCTTTTGAACTGTAGAATTAACACCTGTAAAGATCTCCTACCTCGCGTAGTCAAAATAAAAAAGAATTCATAACAATTGATTCAAATTCATGAACAAGATCGCTTGTTTAAGAAAGAATTTTGGTAAATCGGAAGTTTCAATCATGTGCCTAAATGCATACAAGTGCTAAAATTGTTGGTAAAATTAGAGGGTAGGTGCACATGCATCTAAATTTCTCTCGTGTTGAGCACAAACTGAGTTCTAGATTTATGTAAATCGCTACTAAAAAGGATTTATTTGTCGAAATCTTTAATAGAATGTGTTTATTCCAGGATTCACTCAACCTATCAAGTAACCAGCGCCTAATTTTTCACAAACAAACCTCAACAGTCAGCATCTTTACAAATAAGCAAAATACTTTCGTCTCGATGATCAACACGAGAAGAAAACAAGACAAAACGATGCGCGCAAGTTGTTTTTTATCAAACTCCGCTCAGCAATTGTTATTCAGGAAAAGGACTGTGAAATGCTGACAACTAAAATTAGCACGTATACCAGTATCGGGAAGTGTCTGTCTGCATGAGTCCCGTCTTTGCAGTAACGGAACTGCGCAACACCACGCAATTCCTAGCTGAAATGGTAGTCGATTAAAATTTGATTCATTGTCATTGAAATAAAATCTACATGCCCAGTTATTAAGCAACGTTAACAAACATATAACATTTAAGGAACGTTAATGAAAATTTGTGGTAAAGCTAATCATTCAAGGATAGTGACATGACATGACCATGAGTCATGAGTAGTCGACATGAGTAGATACTAGCGAGGTTTAGCAACACGACGCGACGTCAAAGACGACGTGAGAATGGCGTCAAAATGGCGTTGCAACATTCTTAAATGGTCATATCACGCCGTTTTGACGCCATTCTCACGTCGTCTTTGACGTCGCGTCGTGTTTGCTAAACCTCGCTAGTTAGGCCCGTTTTGACTCGCCTGCTTTACGCAAATTTCTACCATTATTATTTTATATTTCTTGAAAAATATGCTTGTCTGGCCAGTGCGAATGTGTGACTTATAAAGCTGTGATGCAATTCGATGTCAAAGCACAAGTTTACAAATTAGTTTCGCAGCTTGCATGGACTGCATGGTATCAAAATATAAACATAAACATATTACATATATAAATACTGTAGATCTGAAACATATACAGTATCTAGGCGCTCGAACTGCCGCGCTTCTATTATTCCCATATATAAACGCTAATAATAGAGACTAGATCGTAAACTAAAATTTTTGTTCACCAAAACTACACGTAAACATTGGCACAAGGCATGAACATAAATATACTGCGATGATAAACACTCTTGACTCATGTTACAGAATTGCTAACTAAAATTTGTCAACATAGATCTTAGGACTTCTGCTCGTTCGTGCTTAATATTGTCCAATGTCCTATTATGCTGTGGTCAACAATGTCAACAGGGCGCTAAACGGCTGAAGCATTCATGTCCCCATTAGAATTTGGAACAAGAAACCACGACACAGGTTTAGAATGCCATGGACTGAAACACAATATTGCAGTTTTGCTCGCTACGGGAACTGACCTTACTGTAATATTTTTTTTTGCGCAAGTTTTTCAACCGCATTATTGGGGTTTGAATTATTCATAATACCTCGACAAAGAAAATAGAGAAAAAAGCAGGCAAAAGTTGTTTATTTTTTGTGGGAATTGTGACTGTCGCTCTCCCCTGCCTTAATTTCATCCTTAACCTTCATCTCCCCCGGCACAAAATGTGTGTTGTTCTGCCCTTATTGATATAAAACACGGACAACTTGATGCTAACCACGCCTTAATGCGCGTATTATGTAAATGTTCGCTTATGAATTGATGCCAGTCGTAAAGAAAATTATATAAATCTCAAATTTTAACGTTCCCGTCACTGCTCAAAAATCAAACATCGTTAACTAACTTATTTTATTTTTGAGGAGGTTTTCTAGTAGAATCTTTCGACTTTAAACAATTTAAGTCGAAATTCGTCGAGATTTTTCCACAAGTTTGATCTAATTATTTATTCAAGAACTTTATCTGAGATACAGCCTGCGGTACATCAAAGAAAACCGAGACAAAAATAAAATAATTACAAATAACGCACGAACTGAATGCACAATGAACGAGAAATTTTCTATTCTGCACGCGAATGCTCCGCTTTGTTTAATTGTCTTTTCGTACTTTTAGGACTTGCTTCATCATTATTTGATTAATTTTGTCTTCATTTTATTGCTTTGTGCAAAATTTGAAGACATTTGAATGATGCACGTTTTCCGTGCGTTATTGTCAATAGGAAGAAAGCACGGGAAGCGGAGGCTCGTGCAGTATACTGTATGTAGTACAACACGGGTGCCAGCCGAGATTATACCTGTAATATATTGTACTACTACACGGCTGCCAGCCAAGGCTTATGCAGTATTCTTGGGTTTCACGTGACGTCATAAATTTCACTGGGGGTCAACTCCAAATCGATACACTGTCATAGACTGTATAAAATTTTCACTGTATGTGTTGACCTTGTGTTTGGCAGCAAATGTGTGCAATTTCGTGAGATTTGCTTGCTCCAGTGCAGTACAATCCTCAATACATTTTGGGTTGACCCCCACTCAGAATTACTGAAAAAGGTTCCAGTGAAACCCAAGAATTACTGCACTACAACACTGCTGCCAGCCGAGCTTAGGTAGTGTACTGCAGTACAACACGACTTCCAGCTAACACTATACCTGTAATATATGTACTGTAGTACAACACGTCTGCCAGTACTCATAGGACGAAACTGTGTGGAAGAACTTGTGGGATGTGTTTTAGTTAACGCATATTAATGTGTAGCCTGCCAGCAGGCGTTCTTTTGTGTCTTTGCTTGTTGTTTTTTTATAAAGAAATAATTCAGCTTTACCAAGTGAAACAAGTAAAAAACACAAAGACCGCCTGCTAGCAGGCTAATTTATGTGACGATTACAGCTGCCAAATTATTAATACGTTATAGCTAATTTGAATTTGAAAGGGTTCAGTTTTGTAATACATACTGTATATGCAAACGACTTCTATTTAGGCAAATGAAAGCACAAAACAGTTCTATATAGGCAAACGAAAGCTGAAAAGAGTTTGATGCACGAAATAGTATTTCATTATTCATATTTCGTAGTAAGGGGCGCCACTGCCTCTAAGAACAATGCTAACCAAGCAAAAAAGGCCTCGTGGTTTTAAAACAGCAAATGAAGTGATATTTCAACATTTTGTTAAATTATTTTAAAATTTACAGAAATGTACATTTGCCCTGCAGATACCAGGAAACTCAAAAGTTACCCTCTGGGAATTAAAATAGCATACCGAGAAATACTCTATCTGTAGTATTTAGTATTTCTGAATTTAGTATAGTATTTCTGAATTTTGTAGTATTTCTGAATTAGCATTTCAAAATAATTTAAACTCAGTAAAATATCAGCCAATAGAAATGCTGATTTCTGATCATGTGATCCTATTTTGTATGCGGCAAGTTTTAATTTTGTAAAGTCGCACTCCAGCACGAGGCGAGCATTTCTTGTTGGCGTCCAGTTGGTTGAAGTAAAATGGATTTCCTGCCACATCCCGAACCGAATTTGAAGAAGAAATGTTCAAATTCAATCCCAGAGTAAAGCTCGATTACTTCATTAACTAAGTTTTCGTTTATATGAGAGGCAGGACGAGACATTCACCGGGACGTAAACAAACTCGGGACAATAGTAAAATATCGCAAAATAGCCTTTTTTCTTTGTCTGAATAGACGTTGCTCCAATTCTACGCTACTTCTAAGGTAACACAAATAAGATAATAGAATGAAAAGAAGTTTGTACGTGTAAATAACTGCAGCAACTGTCAGAATGAAAAATTTACTTTGTTCGGGTCAGGCGGGATGAAGCATTTACATGACAAAAATCTTCCCGCTTGAAGCCGAATCCCGGTTGCTGAAAGCGAGATCCCGCCTAGGCGGGACGGGACAAAAAACGTCCCGGTTTCATATAAACGGAACGCGATAAATGTTATTAGGAAACACATACATGCCGGGATCCCGAGTAACGTTGTGTACCGGCAAACGTCCCGTCCCGGCTCTCGTATAAACAGCCCCTAATAAGTTGTTCATATTTTTTTTAAATATTGTTATTCAGGCAAGAAAGGATACTTTGTAATTTAGTCAAAATTTGCCACGACAAGCCAAAGAAAAATTGGGACCATTTGGTTTGACTGGAATGTAGTCAGTAATATGGATGTTTTAATACAACCATTCGTACTCTATTCGTGCAGGAAAGCACGCTATTAAAATTACTGTAAGCTTTCACTCTCGAAGAATATTGTTTCATTCGGCGTTCACTCGTTTTTCCTGTCTCGACATAACATTTCCGGGGACCTTTGTTTGCAACTCTGAAATTCATGCCTCTATACACCGACTGATTAATTCACACAGAAATCTTAGTGTAGCAATAATGAACAGTAATGTTTCATCTCTGGGTTAAACTCCTAGACCGCTTTCCTTTGGAGGGATTTTTAAACTTGAGTCGCATATGATTCAATGAAAAACTGTTAACCGTACATTTTTATCGTCCAGGGGCCGGTTGTTTATTTATTCAACTCTCAAAAAACTCAAAATTGAAAACGAATTTTTCAAGCGCTTTTTTGTAAACTTCATTCTTTTTCATGCCTATCGATGTTTTATTTCCTCACATTTGCAACAAAGGATGCATCCAAATATCGAAACAAAAACAGTGGGCTAAAGTTTAAACCAGGGTTGACGCTAAACAAAGCTCTGAACAACATGTCCCGGAATGCTGATTAGCTGAAGCTAACGAAGGTAACCTGTATAGTTTAGCAACAATTGCCCATCTTTCCTATACCCAACTATGTATATACATATTACCGAACGAAATATACAATAATACATGTATTTACTGTGCAAGAGTTGAAAATATAGTTAAGCTGAGTTAAGTTTGTGACGATGTAGTAAAATTAAATTTCTCGAGTGGTGTGCTGCAACTGCATGTATTTGAAGTGAAAATATTGGCGTACTAAGCTCGGAGATGCATGGATTGTGATAATAGTTCATACAACTAGAAAGAGTAAAAGGTAGAAAAAGTTAAAACTTGTTATAATTTAACAGTAATTACGTTGTCACAAACACACACTCCCGCCCCCCAATCCTTAACTCCTCGCCCGAAGACAGTCTGACTGCAGGCTTACTTATAGGCGTATTTGTCTGGGGGGGGGCTCTTACTTATAGTGACTGCACCCAGAAATTTAAATTTAGGGGCTCTGGAATTAGATTTCCAGCATATTCTGAGATTGCCTATGAATACAAATCTGAAATCATTTATGAATAAAATAAACTTACTATGTATGAAAGTTGTCTTTTGTAACATCGAGGGTTACAGGGTTAGCTAGTATAGTTACAGCTATTAAGTTAAGCAAAATTTCCACTGGGGTTGATTCCCCCCCTTGAAAAATGTCTGTAGGGGCTCGAGCTCTTCGCCCCCCTCATACTCTACGCCTACAATGGGCTTGCTTGCCCTTGATCGAGTCTTTGTTACTAATGGTACATTAGTCTGCCAAATAACAGAACGGTGCACAATATACAAGACCATGACTCACTTTTGTACAAATGAGTCGGTTCTTCAGCTGGGTTTTTCCTAAACATACATTAAATTCATCATAAATTGAGTCGAGTATGCTTGAGAGAATTGTCCAAAATTCTCAATTCATGTTTCAAGAAAATTGTGTTTGGGCCAGTGTGCAGTAATTTTTGTCTTAGTACTTATCACTCGTGCATCGGCTAAAAAGTTAGCGATCGAGTCGATTCCTAATCTACTTCCTCAATTCGTACCCAAACATTCCAATCGTCCCGTTTTACCTGGGGCTGTCCCGGTTTACACTATATTGTCCCGCTGTTCCGTTTTATTTTGATTTGTCCCGGCTAAATGAGTAAGGGACGGCTTCCAAATTTTTTAATAATTATGCTCTTCACAGCTACCCCAAACAATTTTCAATTTTGTCGTTTATCGACCTGATTTTGATTCTTATGAAGTGCGTTTTGTAATATATTTTGCATTCTATCCTTTTATATTTTCCATTCTTTCCATTCTATCCTATGTATGAGTTACATGGAGCAACATGAGTGTAAGGACCCAAATAAGTACACTTCGTGTGTTGCCCAAGACCAAAGTACGAGATTTTGTCGGGGGAAAAGTGCCCGGTTTTGTAGGTTCAAAAAAAGGTTGGAATGTCTGGTATCCAGTGGCGTTAGGGGAGGGAGCAAAAGAGTCAATTTGCCCTGGGGTCCAGCCTTAACTCCGCTAACCCAAAAGCACGTTAGAAGTAAAAAGCGAGTACCTTTATGTTGGGAGGGGTGGGTAACTAAAAATTTTGTCCCTGGCCTCCAAATTGTCTGGGCGGATCCTGTTCGTTTCCAATCACTTTTTCAGTATTACAGCCTGTTTTAGGGTTAATTGCGGACTAGATACTAAATACCCAAAATACTAGGTAATATACACATTTCGTACTTGAATAGGATAACAAATACCCCTACATACAATGCAGACACGGTATGCCACAAATACAATAACCAGCTGGGTACTGGAATGCCCAAAACCCCTGGCGGGCCAGGAAAATGGGAATGGGAATGAAGTCACTAGGGCTATGGAATTATGTGGAATTGGACAATGGGATTGTATAAAATGTGGCCTGGGAAACGGGAAAGTCTAGAACAGCCCCCCCCCCCCCCTTTAGTTTCCTGGTCCTCCCTGCACTTGCATTAGGGGATTTGGGGATACTAGGGATTCTTACTGTAATGATGAGCCCGCTGTATTCTCAGAGAAGATCGCTAGAGTACTTCATTACATGCAAATCCTACAAAAATTGCAATCTACAATATGGCCGCCTAAATTTGTAAAAAAGTAAAATATGTTTGCTTCTCGACGTTCTCGTTTCTTCAGACGAAGTAAATGTCTTGAAAGTCGCAGAACAAGACCACTGGTTAATGATTCTTCCAATTCTGAGCATGGAAGTGATGGAACAGGCACTGTTACCACTGTAAGCATGAGAATTATGAATATTTGATCATGTTTTGACAATATTTCGACATAATTTAATCATATTTCGACATTTTGTGAGTCACTTCAATGCGGAGTTCTTACTGTGTTTGAATATGATTTATATTGAGGACTTGTCGAAGCTACCGGTACAATTATAGAAATACCTGGCCACAAAGGATTAGGGTTAGTGTTAGCCCGTCAGAGTAGAGTTAATGTTAGGCCAGATTGCAGAGTTTGCAAAGTGTGGGGGAAGACAATTCAAACGACCACTAATGCGCGAATGAAAAGGAAAAAAAAAATTAAGACACAAAAAAAAAAATTCGACACGAAAAAAAATTAAAAAAAAAAAATTTCGACACAAAAAAAATTATGCACTGCGAGAAAGCTAACCAAAGTGAAGTTTTTGCATGACAAAATTTCTATGAGTATGAGTCCTACTGATTAATGTATTCCAGGTATGTTCTGTCAGCTGACATATGTTGACGTTCGCATCCACAGCACACCGTCACGTTGCATTTTGAATGTTTTTTTATCCTAAAAATACATTTTCACTGGTCAGTGACTATCACTTCAGAGACAGCAAATCTTGACCAGTCAAAATGCAGGAAAATCTGGAAATTTATACTAATCTATAATAGACCTTTCCGGTAATTACGTCACAGCTAACACTGTTTTCAACATAGGACCACCTTAAATAGAGTGGATTTTAAGTTTATTTCTCACAGGCTATGGTCAGAGGCCCAGAACATCCTTTATCAACACATGCATAAAAAAGAATTTGGAATTTCGACTATTAAACATGGAAATAAGCTTAAACACAAAAACGAGGCGGAGGGTCATGGCTCCTCAGCCTCGGTTTTATGTTTAAGCTTATTTCCACATTTATTACCAAATTTTTTTTTATGCATGTGTTGACGAAGGATGTCCTGCACCCTGCCCATAGCCTGTGAAAAACAAACTTAAAATCCACTACATTTAAGGTGGTCTTAAGTTGAAAACATGTTAGCTGTGACGTAATTACCGGAAAGGTCTATTGCTTCTTAGGGACTGGTCATAAAGTATAGGGGGGTGGGCTATGAAATTTTAATTACTAAAAGGCTAATTTTGTGTGGCCCACCCCTGATTTTCCTACAAAATATACATGACTCATCCCCTATTTGGCACTAGAAAGCCGTAAATATTCCCCCAGTATATCCTTAAAATTTTCGTGACCCACCCCTATTTGTGACTTGAAAAATTCATGACCCACCCCTCAATTTCCATAGCTCCCCCCCCCCCATACTTTAAGACTAGTCCCTTAACTTAAAGTGTTTATGCAACAAAATTTCACCCCAAAGTTTTATGGCCTCAGTGTAAAGTTAACGTATTTGCTTCTTTCGTGAGAAATTTGGCTTTGAATAATATGCAAATATCATACTTATGACATCACAGTGCGTAATGAGTTTTTAGTGCTGTAGGAATTTCTCTTACTGTATCCGTGATAAATTTTCAAAAGTTGCGCTAAAATACAGCAAATCGGAATTTGTAAGTTATAATTTTGTAATTTTGTTGGACAAAATTAAATTGTTCGAAAAATCTATGTTCTTTTAAAATATATTATGCACTGTGATGTCATAAGTATGATATTTACATATTATTTAAAGCTAAATTTCTCACGAAAGAAGCCAGACAATGAACTTCAGTGAGTGAGTGTAAATGAAGTTACCAACCCATTTTACGTTATTTCTGCACAGACGTCAAAAAATGTTGGGGTGTGTTTTTGTGGGTTTGTTGCGTAAACACTTTAAAGCCTGTTATTGAAATTGACTTGATTGACCATTAGGGTTTTGTTTGCAAATCCATTTTTATTTAAGGAATAGTGGATTATGATGCATGAAGATAATCTTATTCACTTATACCAGAGACAAGTAGCTATGGCTCATTTGAATCATTAATTAATGGCCTATATGTGTTGCCAGACAGCATAAGTCCTTCAAATACGCACACAAAAAGTCATAATATGCTCATTTCAACCATTAAACCACTTTGTTGGATGCTTTTTCTCTGTTGGGCAAATTTTACTTTTGAAAACATGCCCTCTACTGGAACCACCTGGGGTGTCTTCATGTCCGTTTTCATGCATTTTCTTGACTATTTCACGTGCAATTGTTTTTGCCGTAGGTGTCACAGAAGGTTATTGTACTTTTGATCCAAGCCATTCTCTCAATGGTATGATTGTTTGTGGTGCATTAGTGTACTAAGCTTGGAGATGATAATGACAGTTCATGCATCTAGAAAAGGTTGTCCTAAATCTGCACATTAAACAAATTCATCATAGATCGGGTTGAGTATGCTTGACAGCACTGTCCAAGATTTTCAATTTGTTTTTCAAGAAAATTGTGTTTGGAGCTGTTTGTGTTTTGCTGTATATATTTGGAAGCTTGGCTTTGATAAAGATTCTTTCTCTTGTTGCTTTAGATATTGTAGGTAGTACGTTTTTAAAACTGATTCACCTCACACAATGCTAATGATTTTAAACCACCACAATCAGACCAAGGTTTCTTCTTTGAAGAATTTTCAAAATATATTGTTAGTATCATGGTATCACCTATTTTTGTCACAACATGGTGATTTTTGTTCTTGCAAACATTGATTCTATTTGTTGTGTACTTGACAAATATCACTAGCTGGAAATATTCCCTTTTTATAGTTAAGGAGATTTTTGTTGAATATAGAATGCCAAACACATTAATCATAGCAACAAATGATGATTTTGTAGAGTGCAGTGTATTCTTTCATCTATTGTAGGTCTTGCTATGGTGGTTCTGGGGCAAGTTTTGGTAACTTGATATACAATCTCAAAATCACTTGAAATTTGAAGCTGAGGCATCCATCTATGGGCCTGAGATCAAATGAGGCATGACAAGGTAAGGTGTAATAGATATCTGTGTTCTGTCACTAGGCATGCACCCTAGCCAGTGAGCTGGCCTTATTTCTGTGGAACTTATGCGGGCGCAAAAGAAAAATACAGTCAGCCGAAAAAGATATGATATACGAAATTAACACCTAATAAGTATGTTGTTGCTATTTAAAATGAACCATGCAATCACAATACAAGATAAAAATAAATTAAGATATTCTTAATTATAATAAAAACAAAATAACCATTGCAAGTAGATTGTCAATTTTATTTGTTTACATCTAACAGTCGAAGCTGTTAGAATTGGATAATTCAGCACGTTTTTGAAGAGAATCATGGAGAATTCCTCCTAAAAAGATTGTAAAAAGCATATTGCATATTCTGCTGCACATTTTTGCTTACAAACTCCTTGGGACAGAAACTATGGTGTACATGTTTATTTCTGCTAACCTCTTCTGCTACTCCACTTTGATACAATAGACTGTGATTACATTTTAAGACAGTTTTGTTTGCTAGTTATGTTTCATGGTTACAACTTTTCAAACTTACCAAAGATGCTCAAAAAAGTGGACTAAGACAAGTGTTGCACGTCTTTAACGACGACCTTGAACCTTGATCTTCAGGCGAAAGCCAAAGTTTTAAAATGTTCTCAAAGTTAAGGTTATGTGCACCACAGAGTACAATTTTTTCTTCCAAGTATTAGCCAAAGATTTTTTGACAAATTTTCGTCAGTTTTTCTACTGCAATAGTTTTTCCCTTTATTTTATCTTTCTGTCGGGTGTCGCGGTTAGATTTAGTAGATTCTAGTAGTTTTTTTAAACCTGACATTTTTTGGATAAAATTTTAATATTTTGGAAAAATGCTAATAAATGTAAAATGTTTTTCCCTATTATTTCAAGATTTTTTATTAAAATTTCATTTTTCTTTATATGTTTTATTAAGTTTTTCTTATGCTTAACAAACATCAAACTGATATATTCTCTGCCGAATAAATAGCTACCTTAAATAGTTACGTTTTGTCTAGACGGAATATGAAACATGCTATAGTGTAATACCATTACTATAGTATATGTTATTATTAGAAATACCATTACTGGTAGGCAACACCTATATCTGGAGTATAGTTAGTGTCTCAGTTAGTGCACATCTGTATTGCTCCTGGAATCGAACCTGGAAACCCAGTTAGGTGCCCATCCAGGGTCATTATTTTGTTGAATTGTTTTCCATAAAATAGCCCAACATATAACTCTTGATAAAGCCACCAAGCCTTGTACAAGATATTTTATTAGTTACGTTTAATATTAGTTTATTAGTTGCAGACGAAACGTACGCGAGTTCGGATAGGAGTACTCGCCTAAGATTGCTGTCCGTTTCAGAGATATCTTCTGATGTTAGCAACGTCGTACATCCCCCTTGCATCAACAGCAAAATATTTCTGCGCCAATACGTTGGAGTCATAGCGGCCCTTTCCTCGTCAAAGCACTGGTCAACACATCGATACAGGTGGACTATTCATGGTTCTCTAAAACTCCACTGCTCTCCTAGTTCTTCAGGCGTCCAGTAGCTGCGATACCACCTGTTCGTTCAAAGTAAAGCAAAAAAATCTTTACGAGCGTGGAAAAGAATGCCTACCATCACTGCAGTATTTCAACAACTAGTGAGATCAGAATATGATATCTCTGAAACGGACAGCATTCGTTTGGAACGATTTTCATGACCTCGGGCAACCATCTTCCTATCCGGACCTCTCGTCCGGTAAAATAATGGTAACGTTTTGTCTTTGAAGTGCTTATGGCATGATATTTTACCAACTATTTATTGACTGCATTACAAAGATGCCCTAAAATCAGGCCCGGATTAACCATATGGCAGAAGCAGCATATCCCATGGGCTCTGCGCTTGCTCTTTTCGGGGTTTTTTAAAACTGTTTTTGTACTTCAGCGCGGGGCCCAAAAAGTGTGGGGCCCAAAAAGTGTGGGGCCCAAAAAGCGCGGGGCCCAAAAAGCGCGGGGCCCAATGACGGGAAACAGCGTGGTCCAGAAGCCCGTGGTATGGCCTCCGATACGACTGACCAACTTGAAACTGGAATACTCGCAACTTGATGGCACGACATTTTGCATCGTTTTCACGCGTTTTTATCGTAGCTCAGTGAATATGACCATTCGTGGACAAAGTCCGAGCTAGGATCACTGGCATTGCCTCAAAGTTTGGTTTCCTGCGAAACCTGAAGGATCTTCCAGATGAAGAAGTGATCCAAAGTGCGAAGAGTCTCCACGAGGCATACCTAATGGATTGAGAAGCTTGTCTGTCAGACGAATTATTATAGTTTTCTGGTTTTCTCAACACAGAAGTTGCTAAAAAATCATTAGATGTAGCTGAGACAGAAGATCCTCTGGCAACGAGTCTGATCACGATGACGACATCCATTTAACTCTTTGACGACTAACGATGAGTATACTTGTCTGGGATTCCCCTTCCTCTGATCTGACGACGAGTATACTCGTTTTTCATCATGTGACCAAATATCTTGCACATTATTGGTTCTTTGTGGTTCTCCAATCACAATCTAGAGGTCTTCTATGTTGACATAAAGCATTGTTTGAAAAAATTGAAAGTATTTCGGGGGTGTTTTAGAGGATATTTTTCGCGATAGTGACAGTGAATTGGATGTAAGTCTTGAAGATGATGAAGGTAAGAATACTTTACGCTGTTTTTTGCTATATAAAATTCACAAAGCTGTTTTGTACAATATTTGCAAGTGATGTAAAATGGCCCTACTGTAGCTAGTGTCAAACTTCAGTTCATGTCAACAAATAAATATATTTTCACACACGGTAGATGTTCGTATTACTTGTACTGAACTTGTGTTTATGTTGATATATTTTCTTCGCACGCAACGTAGATTACTTGCCAAGCGACGAAGAACCGGAAGTTGATTCTGAAGTTCCAGTTCACAACCACTCAGCAGTTGATGACTCAGCAAACCAAGCATCAAACACCAATGGTAAAGCAGTTACATTATAGAAGTTATGTGAATTATATATATATATATATATATATATATATATATATATATATATATATATATATATATATATATAGATAGATAGATAGATAGATAAATGTAGTGATAAAAACTATCGTGAGGATAGAATTTAGCGCATACAAAATCGTACGGATAGAGTGCTCAATGCGTACGCAGAGCGGTATAACACAAGATGAGAAACACAAGTTACTTCATCGAAATTTTATTTACTACAGGACTGTTTCGTATGGCAAGTGTTGAACTTGCCACACTCATCAGGTAAATGATATAATATTACAACAGCGCAACGGAATATATGTACAAGGGATGCATAATTAAATGATTCGATCATGTTACATGTCCTGGTGAGAGTGTTATCGTAGTAGAAATTTCTTCCGGTGTCGGCATGTGGATATGAGTTCGTTACGTTTGTTGAGAGAGCATAGTTCGGGGTGGCATATGATGATAAATTTTTCGGACATACATAAGTTACAGCGTTTGGTTTTATTAGAGTATGGTTGTGATTTCTTAATGATTTTCCAGTTAATGGTATACGAGGTGTTGGAATCTTTTAATTTCCAGATGTGCTTGCTTAGTTCGGTTGCGTTTCTCTTGGTTTTGTTACGGAAGGAGCTGGTGTGGTTAAGGTAGCGGGTTTTGAAAGTGTTCTCAGTAAGGCCAACGTAGGTTTGAACTTCTTTCGTAGCTTTGTTTGTCACTGCGGCCTGGTAGATTACTGCCTTTGTCTGGCATTCTCCTTGCAGTGGGCAGGCATCTTTCGCGCGGCAATTGCAATTTCTTTCTGTGATGGTGTTCTTGTTGGCTTCTTTGCGCAGAATGGTTTTATTGTGCGACGAGATGATGCTCTGGACATTCGGCATACAACTATAGCTTAGTTTCAGTGTGTTCCGGTTGAATATTTTGTTTAGCGGGTGGTTTTTTGGAAATGATTCATCGATTGCTTTAAGGAACTTATGCCCGATGTCGGTTTTGACGTTTGAGGTGAAGGGAGGGTTGTACCAGGTAATATTACGGCTTCTGCGGCGGGTTTTTTGTGCGGGTTGTGGTTCGTAGTGTAAGTTGTAGCTGTAGCCGCTCTTTTTCAAAGCTTCTTGATATGGGCGAGTGCTTGCGTCGAACGATTGCTTGTCGGATGAAATTCTCGAAAGACGCTGGTTGATAGTTTCAGGGATTCTACGTAGAATGGACGGAGGAAACAGCTGGGCATTTTGTACGGAGCATGCGCCAAATTTAGCGCGCAATCCCTGGGGCGAGGGAGTGAAATTCAATATGGCGGCGTATGAACAGAGTGTTTTCTGGATTTGCCTGGCTTCAATACTCATAGAACGACCACTTTAATGAACAAAAATACTTTAATAACTGATGAAAAACGTTAACCGATCCATCACAAAGGTTTTAACTTAAAAATTTATTATTTTGCTTTATTATTTTGCTTTTATGCTATGAATACAGGCAAGCTCGTACTTTTTGAAAATTCAGTCAATGAATATTACCCATCATTTGTCCAGCCCAAGTAGATACGGATTAAAAACATAGGTATACAAGCTAGCAAGACATTGTTGACTGGTTTGGAAGATTTAAGCAATGTTATTACAAATAAAGCATAAAATATATTAAAAATAAATGTAATTTAATTTGTCAAATTAATGCATATGCTGCACATAAAAAACTGCACAATTGTACACCAGTATACCAGTATAACAACTTTTGGGATTATTTCATGAAAATTGCAATTAAAAAGCATATTTAGATTGTTTTGTAATATCATTTCAATAAATGTAATATAATTTAAGCCTTAGCAGTAACATGCTAACAGCCAAGTGCAAAATTTGACACATGACTACAACTTTTATATAGAATTAAAGGGGTACAAAAGACTTTCATTACTTTATCAGGGTGCAAGCAACATTGTATCAAATTTTCATTTACAATGAGTGAATATATAGCTATTATGTGACCAGAAAGAGGAAGCAAAATATTATGAGATTACTGGATGTGCATGATTTAGGTAAAAAAAAACATATCATGCGCATTTTTCCCAGCATGCCCACTAAGTTTACCAGGACACTTGATATGAAAAGATAATTTTAGGGCATATTTCAGAGAAAGGCAATAGTCAAACCTTTGAGATATTTGCATTTATATGCCATGTCACTACAAGATTTCACAAGGCAAACATGCCTGTGTTAAACAGTACCATGAGACTTCTAAATTTGAACAAATCAGTACAGCACTTCCTACATCATAACAGCAATACTCGATTCTCTTCAACATCATTTTGCACCTATTTTTACTTTATAATAAGCCAATAGTGGAGCAATTTAAATAACATGTCATCACATGTCATCTGCACTACAGCAAATGCATTTGTTGATTGCCACATCTGGCGCATTTTTCCTATGAATGGTTCAAGCTTTAATAGAACAAAGTAGGATTTAACTTTCATAAAACACAATTTTTAATTAAAGGCAACGGCTATACTCTGCGAATCTACAAGGGGAATATATATCATTTTCTTCAAATTGTGTATTTTCAGACACTTATGATTCCTGATAAGGTAGAACAAACAACTTACTGAGCATACGTGTGGAATAAACAGTTACTAAGCATCTACCAACAGTAAAATGAGAACACTTGCTTGTTTCCATGTAGTTAAACCATGCCTCTGAAATTCTGACCATGAGTGGAAAATATCCATTTTTCGCTAATTTCCAAATAGCATTTCTTCGCACGTTTGCACTCTATTACGCTGTTATATCGTTGCATACAAACACTGTGACTTATTTTGTTGAGAAAAGTCTTATTTTCCATGAAGAAATCAACAAGAGACTTTAAAAAATTATCTCAAAATACGTGTTTTCATTGTTCGAAGAAAAAAAGATTCAGTTCAAGAAATGCGCCCGCGCTATTTTAGACAGCGACAACAAAATGCCCAGCTGTTGACGGGAGGATGGTTGCTTTGCACGTTGACGTACTGAGGGACATTGCCTGGCTTCGTGTACGGTTTAAAGGTGCCGGACCTGAGGTCAAAAGTGATGTCCAGAAAGTTCACGCATTTTTTGTTTGCTTCAATAGTTAGCTTGAGCTTGTTGTCGTTGAATACCTTGCAGATTTCTTTTTTGATCTTTTCGATCTCTCTGGGTAAAGCATTAAACGCGCCAAGACCATCGTCGCGGTACAAGCCAATGTCGTTTCTGTATGCGGTTGGTAAATGCGAAAGTAGGTAGGATCCCACCAGTTCACACGTTTCCGCACCATCAAAACTGCCCATTGTCACATCGAAATTCGAGCTACTGTACCGTACACGAAGCCAGGCAATGTCCCTCAGTACGTCAACGTGCAAAGCAACCATCCTCCGTCCATTCTACGTAGAATCCCTTAAACTATCAACCAGCGTCTTTCGAGAATTTCATCCGACAAGCAATCGTTCGACGCAAGCACTCGCCCATATCAAGAAGCTTTGAAAAAGAGCGGCTACAGCTACAACTTACACCACGAACCACAACCCGCACAAAAAACCCACCGCAGAAGCCGTAATATTACCTGGTACAACCCTCCCTTCACCTCAAACGTCAAAACCGACATCGGGCATAAGTTCCTTAAAGCAATCGATGAATCATTTCCAAAAAACCACCCGCTAAACAAAATATTCAACCGGAACACACTGAAACTAAGCTATAGTTGTATGCCGAATGTCCAGAGCATCATCTTGTCGCACAATAAAACCATTCTGCGCAAAGAAGCCAACAAGAACACCATCACAGAAAGAAATTGCAATTGCCGCGCGAAAGATGCCTGCCCACTGCAAGGAGAATGCCAGACAAAGGCTGTAATCTACCAGGCCGCAGTGACAAACAAAGCTACGAAAGAAGTTCAAACCTACGTTGGCCTTACTGAGAACACTTTCAAAACCCGCTACCTTAACCACACCAGCTCCTTCCGTAACAAAACCAAGAGAAACGCAACCGAACTAAGCAAGCACATCTGGAAATTAAAAGATTCCAACACCTCGTATACCATTAACTGGAAAATCATTAAGAAATCACAACCATACTCTAATAAAACCAAACGCTGTAACTTATGTATGTCCGAAAAATTTATCATCATATGCCACCCCGAACTAAGCTCTCTCAACAAACGTAACTAACTCATATCCACATGCCGACACCGGAAGAAATTTCTACTACGATAACACTCTCACCAGGACATGTAACATGATCGAATCATTTAATTATGCATCCCTTGTACATATATTCCGTTGCGCTGTTGTAATATTATATCATTTACCTGATGAGTGTGGCAAGTTCAACACTTGCCATACGAAACAGTCCTGTAGTAAATAAAATTTCGATGAAGTAACTTGTGTTTCTCATCTTGTGTTATATATATATATATATATATATATATATATATATATATATATATATATATATATATATATATATATATATATATATATATATATATATATATATATAATGAAAAAAAGGAAAATATATATTATTCATGAATATAATTGTATTAATTATATGTATGCTTTTTACCAGCTATAGGGCAAGAGGTTGGAGAACCGAGCACTGCAGGAAGGCGAGGAAGGCAGAGTAATGCTGAAGCGGTAACTTCAGAAAGTAAGCAAGAATCTCATTGTTTCCATATTCAGGGGTGGATCCAGTAGCGTTTTTTTATGGGGGTGCCGGTGAGTCGAACAGCCAAGGTGGAAGCCCCCTAGGGCAAATTTTGAAAATTATAACCCCGAAAATACCATTTCCAGTTTGACTTGGAAAAAAGGAAAAACCTTTGAAATTATACCATATTTTATGAGCTAAGCATCTTGTGTCATTTACTCATTTTCATGTAAGTCTGGCCATTCGTACATTCATGAAAAGTTGAAAGGGCGACAAATGTTGATTTTCAATATAAAATAATGCAAGTTTAAAGTTTTGTTTAATGATAACTCTCGATGAGTAGCCTTATTCGAGTGTTTTTGATTGGTGTTTAACCGTCTTTTAATTTCTGTTTTCAATGTTGAATACTTATAATGATGGACGTTTACTGCAATTATAGTAATACTAATTTTTCCACCTCCCTTGCACCCCTGTTGACCAAGGCCAACAGGGGTGCGCACCCCTGTCCACCCCTCCCCTAAATCCACCCCTGTCCATATTGCATGTGTATTGCCTTTATGGAATAATTTCTGCATTAGTGAAATGCTGCTAAAATTTACACCCAAATGTTTACCTGCTGTTAGTAAGTAAAAGTATAAATATGTTTTAGAAACCAATGAGTTTCAGTGGAAAAAGCCGACTGGTGACTTCAAAATTAATGATTTTGATGTCTCTTTGTCTGGAGTCAATAGAGATAAGTTGCCAGAAGGTTGCTCTGTCATGGATTCTTTTACTGCCATTTTTGACCAAAAGTTCTTCACAAATATAAAGATTGAAACAAACCGATATGCTAGGCAGCAGATAAGTGAGGCTGCATATTCAAGCACATGGAAGACGGTCACAATTTCCACCTTGTACAAGTTTTTCGCAGTTATCTTGCATATGTGCATAGTAACGAAGCCGTCCATAGCTGATTATTTTTCTACCGATCCCATTCTATACTCATCATTTCCCAGTGTGGTTGGCATGGGAAGAGATAAATTCAAATCCATTCTTCAATATCTGCATCTGAATGACAACTCCACATACCTAGCGAAAGGAAATGATGGTTATGATCCCCTACATAAAATTAGACCAGTATTTGAACACTTACTGGCCAAGTTTGCTGAACTATATACTCCCAGGGCAAACATAACTGTTGATGAAGCGATATGCCCATTTCGAGGACGCATTGGATTCCGAGTATATATCAAAAACAAGCCCCACAAATATGGTATGAAGGTGGAATGTGCGTGTGAGTCACTGACAGGGATGGTATGCCACATGGAAATCTACACAGCCACAGGAGATAATACAGTGGATGCATTGGTGACCCGACTATTTGAACCATTCAAGGAAAAAAACCATCGTGTTTTCATGGATAGGCGATACTCGTCACCGACTCTTTTTAAAACCTTGCTGGAACGTGGGCTCTATCCAGTTGGGACAGTGCAAGCTAATCAGAAGCACTTACTAAAAGAATTCAAAAACGGTGTGAAAAAAGGGCAACGAATTGCAAGGGTTGCAAATAATATTTTGGCCACCAAGTGGAAAGATAAAAGGGATGTTTTTATACTGTCTACTTTAGACTCCGACATCATGGTTGATACAACCAATCGTCGAAGTGCTTACCATAATCATGAGGTAATGAAACCTCAGTCAGTTGTCACATATAATGGAAGTAAAGCTGGTGTAGATAAGCATGATCAGATGGCACCATATTATCCATTGGAACGAAAGAGCATCAAATGGTGGAAAAAGATGTTTTTCTGGTTATTCCAAATGGGATTGGTCAATGCATACAAATTAAGCAATCCTGTATATATGCCATACCTAAAATACCTGATGACCATTGCAAAAACTCTTCCCTCTTTGAAAAATGTTTCTGATAGTCCAGCAGCTGCAAATGAACCACGAAGACATCTGGAAGGTGATCACTTCCCACTTCGCATTCCACCAACTGATGGTAAAGCCAAGCCAACCCGTAGATGCTTCCATTGCTCTAGCAAGCCTGGAACTGATGGCAAGAAGCCAAGAAGGGAAACATCATGGTTGTGCCATGATTGCCAAGTCCCTCTTTGCATTGAATGTTTCAGGCCATACCATCGCCCGCATGCAAGAGTGTAAACTGTACCTCTGTAAGGTGTTTTTTTTTAATTTCTCATCTTTTTATATAAAATAAAATTAGTAATATATCAAAATATATTGATATCCATATTTTGCTTCAATATTGTTGTTTATACTTCACGTATAGATTATTTATCTTGAGTTTTTCAATTTTTATTGAAATAAGAAATTCTTAAAACTCTCAAAATTTCCCCATTTTTAGCAACCACACAAAGCATGCCAGTTCACAACCACCCCATCATATTTGGCATCATATTAGAGAGAAAAATCTAAGCTTTCCAATGATATAATACACAAAGGGTTGATTTAAAATAATCAAACCAAATTTGATATTGAAAATCATGAAAATCGGTCAGTCAGACAGAAAAAGCCAAAGGTTAAGGTGGCTCCCTACGGTTTTAGTTAAAAAGTGCATTGTAGGCGTGAAGACCGTCTCATTTCCACATCTTTCATTATAAAACTATGAAATTCAGTACAAGTGTTATTGAAGTCTTGCTGAAGATTTTAAAGTGGTGATTTTGCGCTAAAACATTGTTGCCATGGCAACAAATGGATAAGAACATGGCTTGCGTTTCGTCTTCTTTCCGCAATTTTCGAGATTTCCTTCGGTGAATTATTTTTTAATTGAACATGTTGTATGGTACTGGCGTAAGGGTTTCACTTACACACTTTAAAAAAATTCTATCAATAGGTTTTTTTATTATCCTACAAAATGTCAAAAATCGATATAAAAAAAAATCCCTTTGATAAAATTTTTCGAAAAAATCACATTTCAAGCACTTGGGCGATGGTAATTGATGGGCAAAATTTTAAAAAAATTAACCGAAGGAAACGGGAAAAATTCACAGTTTAATTTCATTATATTTTTTTGCTTTGACGTCATAAAATTTTTGAAACCAGTTTTTCACGCGTGGAGTGCGGCACATTTCGTGGACAACAACCAGAACAGCGAGAAATGCGTGTTTTTGATAATAGCCGTAGTATTTTTTCGTTTGAACGGTGCAACCTTATTTAAGAAGAGACTAAAAGACATTCATATTGCCAAAAAGTAAAAACAAGACATAATAAGGCATCAAATCAAACCACTGCTTCTTAAATTTATTCTTGTCATTAAAAACCGATGTACGAAAATATTCTCAAAACTCATGACTGTATGCACGATAGTTATAAGACTATGTTATTAAAACACGACAGACATCCGACCTTAATTAAACAAGAAAACTTACATAAGCTTCGGTAACATTTCAGAAGAGCCATGAAGTCGATAAAGACAATACAAAATGGTTCAGTCGGAGTCCATACACTTTCGTAAAATTTCGAGCAACAAAAATTACATTAGGGACCGTTCATTATTTATACCTCAGAGGGGACCGAAGAGAAATTAAAAAAAGTATATATAAAAAATTTACCCAACCACTCAGGGTGTTCAAAATTTTTTTACCCAACCTCTAATAGAAATCCAAGATTTTAAAGCTGCCTTTGTAAACTTAACTCGAACTGACTGTTTTATTTGTTTTTGTCATTGCGATTTTCATGTATATGTTATTAACTGCGTTCGTTTATTAGCTATTATTATTCATTGTAATATGTTCTCGTTTTCTCATTGGTCTTTTTTTTCACCCAACCTTTTAGATGTTTCAAAAATCAGTTACCCACCCAATTTCTCTTCGGTGCCCCCCTGAGGTATAAATAATGAACGGTCCCTTACCGGACATAAAAAAGCGCCTAAAAATCGTTTTAAAACTGATCTAAATCACCTAATACTTGAACTTGGAAACACAAACGATTGTAAGCAAGAACTGCCGTCTTTTTTGTGTGTAGAAACACAAAAATATCGGCGAAAACAATGCTTTCAACTTTGAATGAGAAAAATTTATAGCTGGCCACGGACATTCCACGCGTGATTAGTGCGGACAGCGTCTGATCTCTATAAATCCGGTTAGAACTGAACAAAACCATAGGGAGCCACCTTAAACGTGGATTCGCTGGAAATGCGAATGTACAGACTTCTTGTGTCAAACAACCTGGAAACTGTATTTCCAAACACGGTGATTGCAATCCGAATTTATTTTAAGTTTGATGATTTCGAACTGTTCTGGTAAAAGGTCGTTTACAAACTGAAATTAATCAAGAGTCTGCTCCGCGCATGCATGAAACAGGAGCGACTAAATAACCTCACTTTTCATAGCATCGAAAACAAACTTTTGCGGAAAATTGACATGTCATCGATTATTAACGATTTTGCTCATCAAAAATCGCGAAGCATGACGTGTGCAAAACATCACTGCAGAATAAGACTCGAATGACAATCTTTACATGAGCATATGCGGATATTGTTTATATGTTCTGTTTTACTATGTAAATAAGCTATTCTTGTTTAGTTGTTATAATTGTTATTATTATAAACTTCATAAAATATCAGTTTAAATATTTCAACAACATTTAAGTATCAGTTAAAATATTTCAAATTTCAACAAATGCAACAGCAGCAATACAAAATATATCGAATCTTTATTATATATTTGAGTGTTTAAAGAGCATTGGGGGAGGGACCCCGCGCTGATAATATGCCACGGGCCCCGCGCATGGCTAATCCGGGCCTGCCTAAAATGACGGCATGAGTTGCTTGGTCGAATTTCTTCCTTCTCGAGATATTCAACCAATTCGATATGCATCACATAATATGCATCGATGTACATATAAATAACTTTTAAAAAATGATCCTCAATTTGTAACGTGATTGAAACAAAGTAATCGTAGTTACCCATATGCCCAGTTTTAGTTATATCTTATTGTCATATTCTCCAAAATCAGCAATCTCAAAGATACTCGTTATGTTCAGTGATGTCATTAGTTGTGTAATTCGCGCATCAATTACCGTTGAATATTTCGAGAAGGAAGAGAGTCAGAGCAATGCTACCCAGGAGGTTCTATTATCATTTTAAGAGATCTTTGTAATGCAATTTACAAAAAGTTGGACTAAATTTCATGACATAGGCAATTTAACTAATAAACCTAACTAATGAAATTTCTTTAATGCCCGCTTGGTAGTTTCATTAAAAATTATGGGTGGTGTTCTTTTACGGAAAATTTTTTTTAACAAAATGGTGACCCTGGTGGGGACCTATTTAAAAGTAGGTTTTCAATTTTTGCAGTACTATAGATGTCCACTAACCGATGGTTCCAGGCGTGCCAATATTGTATCTGGTACGTTTAACTATTTAACAATTAGTCGCCTCAGGCTCGGTGATTACAAGCCTATATTCACTGAGCCGAAGGCGAAGTGAATATAGGCTTGTAATCACCGAGCCTGAGGCGACTAATTGTTTTAGTATAAATTTCCAGATGTCTACTAATAATAATCAACTAAACTTTACAAAAATTCACTTTTTATTCTGTACTGTATAAAAACGCAAAAATCAAAAAGCTATAGTCACTGGTCAGTGACTATCACTTCAGAGACAGTGAATCTTGACCAATCAGAATGCAGGAAAATCAATAGTCACCTGGAAATTTATACTAAAACTACATAGTCACTGTATACACTAACTATGCTACAATCATTTTCAAAAGTACTTGGGACATTAGCAATTTTTCATGAAAAATCAACGTTCACCGTTGATATATCTATAAAATCCATATTTCCCCTCCCCGCCTCCCCAATCAATGTTGGTTTCCTAACCTCAACACCCCAACGCATAATATGTTATGTTAGGTGAATCACAAAATTGAGAAGGGGGCGCGGGGGAATGAATTATTTGTAAAAAAAATGACAAATTGCTTCAAGTGTCCCAACACTTTTGAAAATGATTGTAGATGGTAGGTGTTACCTAAGTATACCTTAGTTTACACGGCCAAAAACGCTACAGGTTTGTTGCAAGTTGTCAATTTTACCGGCTTGTTGCAACTCGCTGACAAGTTGCAACAGACTTGTCAATTTCATCAAATCGCAACAAGCTTGTTGCAACTTGTCATTTGCAGACTATTTACAACTTGTTCAAACAACTTGCAGCAAGCCTGTGGATAAACGTTTTGAGAATCAACTTGCAACAAGCCTGTTGACAACTTGCAACGGACTTGTCGTCCACAAGCTGTCGCAAGCCACGTGAATGCTTCCTGATATCGGCTTGTTGCAACTTGCGTGTTTTTGGCTGTGTTGTAAGTAGGTCATAGTCAAATACAATAGCGAATATGTCTCATTTTCTCCTTATTTTTTAAAGTTGACTGGAGATGAGTGAGTTTGTTAGCTACTGAACCAGCGTGATGTTTCATGAAGAAAGATTGCCAATAAGATGAAACAGCATGATAAAACGAGACAAAGCCACGACGGATCCAAAAAGATAGAGTGAAAGCAAGTTTGTTGATTTTATTTCCATTTTCTTGTCAGTTCAGCTTACGTTTCAACGCCGGTAGTTGCAGTCAAAAACATGGGTGGCACAATACTATATTTCTACTTTGTTTAGTTATTTCACGCCTCCTGCGAAAAAATGCCCCTGGCGGGGACCTAATTAGAGTGGACCTAATTAGGTTTTCAGGTTCAATTCCTGGAGACATATAGATGTGCGCTAACTGATATACACTAACTATACTTAGTATATTAGCAGAAGGTAAGTATACTAAATATAAAACAATACTAGATACTTACAGTACTTTTATACTAATCCCACTAACCACCCCCGACCATATTACGGTTACCATTAGGTAACGCTATATGACATGCGTAGAAAGTAAGTCAAATCTACAAAAGTTAGTATACTAGAGTTACCCTTAGTTAACTAAAGTAAGTCTAATCTACCTTAGTAGTAGACTAGAGTTACGTTAGTTAGCTAAGGTAGAGGAGTAACGTTAACTCTACCTTAGTTAACTAACGTAACTCTAATCTACCACTAAGGTAGATTAGACTTACTTTAGTTAACTAAGGGTAACTCTAGTATACTAACTTTTGTAGATTTGACTTACTTTCTACGCATGTCATATAAAGTTACCTAATGGCAACCGTAATAACTAGACAACAGTGAGAAGTATAAGTTTGTGAAATTCTATGGGGTGGTAAGGGTGGCGGGGTGGTTAGTGGGGTTAGTTAGAACTGTAAGTGTCTAAGTACTTGTACTAGTACTTAGATAGTATCTAAGCACTTGTACTAGCACTTAGATAGTATCTAAGCACTTGCACTAGTACTTAGATAGTATCTAAGTACTTGTACTAGTACTTAGATAGTATCTAAGTACTTGTACTAGCACTTAGATAGTATCTAAGTACTTGTACTAGTACTTAGATACTATCTAAGTACTAGTACAAGTGCTTGTACTAGCACTTAGATAGTATCTAAGTACTAGTACAAGTACTTAGATACTATCTAAGTGCTAGTACAAGCACTTAGATACTATCTAAGTGCTAGTACAAGCACTTGCACTAGCACTTAGATAGTATCTAAGTACTAGTACAAGTACTTAGATACTATCTAAGTGCTAGTGCAAGTACTTAGATGCTTACAGTTCTAACTAATCCCACTAACCACCCCGCCACCCTTACCACCCCATAGAATTTTACAAACTTATACTTCTCACTATCGTCTAATTATTACGGTTACCATTAGGTAACTTTATATGACATGCGTAGAAAGTAAGTCAAATCTACAAAAGTTAGTATACTAGAGTTACCCTTAGTCAACTAAAGTAAGTCTAATCTACCTTAGTAGTAGACTAGAGTTAAGTTAGTTAACTAAGGTAGAGTTAACGGTACTCCTCTACCTTAGTTAACTAACGTAACTCTTGTCTACTACTAAGGTAGACTAGACTTACTTTAGTTAACTAAGGTAGCTCTAGTATACTAACTTTTGTAGACTAGAGTTACCTTCTACGCATGTCATATAAAGTTACCTAATGGTAACCGTAATAAGTAGACAACAGTGAGAACTATAAAGCTACGAAAACCGGTAGGGGTGGACATGGCCGGGCGTGGTTAGTGGGATTAGTTAGAACTGTAAGTACTAGTACTAGACACTCACAGTCATAACTAACCCCACTAACCACCCCACCATCTCATTAAGGTAACTCAGGACAGGCGTGCAAGGTAACTCTAGTTTTCCATAGTAAGCGTACTAGAGTTAACTGTCTATCTTCGTAGTAGACTAGAGTTGCGTAAGTTAACTAAGATAGAGTTAAACTCTACCTTAACTAACGTAACTCTATAGTCTACTACGAAGGTGGACTGGAGTTACTTCAGTTGACTAAGGTAACTCAGAGTATGCTAACTATTGTAGACTAGAGTTACCTTATACCTATGTGACATAGAGTTACCTAATGTTAACCGTAATGCTAACCGAGACAACACAGAGAACTATAAGTTTGTTAGATTCTATGGGATGGTAAGCGTGGCGATGTGGTTAGTGGGATTAGTTATAACTACTGTAAGTATCGATTACTAGTTTATATTTAGTAAACTTACCTCTACTAACTATACTACGTATAGCTAGTATCTCAGTTAGTGCAAATCTATATGGCTCCAGGAATTGAACCTGGAAACCTAATTAGACCACTCTAATTAGGTCCCCTCCAGGGTCATTTTTTTGTTAAAACATATAGCAATTATGGTTACAGGCGTGACATAACAAGTCGGTTAGTGCATATCTATTTTTCTCCAGGAATTGAACCTGGAAACCTAATTTCACAGGTCCCCGCCAGGGCCACTATTAAGCTCAACATAAAGCCATCAAGCCTTATAAAAGAAAGGTTTTGAGTCACGTTGTAGTATTTTACTAGTCAACCTTTTGGTACCTCGAAAAAGTGAAGGTTAACTAACACCTTCTGTTTTTTCGTCAGTAAAGTTGGGCCCTTCTCGTCAAAAATACCAGTATAAGTATACATTATTTATGTGACTAACTCTAAGAAGAAATATACTACGTTGTCTAGTGCTTAATCAGACTTAGTATTTGATTAAGAATTAGATTACCCTACATAAGTATAGCTAACCTTACCATATACATTATTTATATACTATTTACTGGACTAGAGGTCCGGATAAGATACTTGCCCAAATACGTAGACAGAATTCAGCAGCAACCTGGACTTGGGTAAAGATACGTTCATCTGCTACTTGTATGTCACATGGCATTAGAGATTGAAGATCTACACCCTGATTTGCCCACCCGCTGTCTTGTCGAGAGAGCCCATGAATACACAGCCAGAGACGCGCAAGTTGACATTATCAGTCCGATATCAGGATGCGCTCGCATCGCTTGCTCTGGCTTGATGACAAGTCTACACACGTAAAAACGCACAAGTTGCTACAGACCTGCAAACAAGTTGTAACAAGTCTGTTCACAAGTTGTTGACAAGATGTATCCCCACTGCTTGTTCCGAATTTGTTGGAACAAGTTCGGAACAAGCTGTTGACAAATTGTAACAAGCTTGTTGGGACTATCAGACCTGTTACAAGATTGTTCCAACAAGACTGATACAGCATGATATAACGATATTGTTACGGCCTTGTGTTATCAATCTTGTAACAAACTTTCTACAACAGGATTGCATCAGAGTTGTTTGTTAGTGTTACCTTGTAACAAGTCTGATATTTTCGTCAAGCTTACACACGTAAAAATCTCACAACTTGTAACAAGTCTGCAGACAAGCCGTCAACAAGATGTGTTCGCACTGCTTGTTCCAAAGTTGTCAACAAGTTGTTCCAAACTTGTTGACAACTTGTAACAAGCTTGACGAAAATATCAGACTTGTTACAAGGTTGTTCTAACAACTCTGATACAATCCTGTTGCAGCAAGTTTGTTACAAGATTGACAACACAAGGCTGTAACAATATTGTTATATCATGCTGTATCAGTCTTGTTGGAACAATCTTGTAACAGGTCTGATAGTCCCATCAAGCTTGTAACAATTTGTCAACAACTTGTTCCAAACTTGTTCCAACAAATTCGGAACAAGCAGTGCGAATACATCTTGTCAACAACTTGTGAACAGACTTGTTACAACTTGTTTGCAGGTCTGTAGCAACTTGTGCGTTTTTACGTGTGTAGTACACGTGTGTAGTTGTTGACAAATTGTAACAAGCTTGATGGGACTATCAGACCTGTTACAAGATTGTTCCAACAAGACTAATACAGCATGGTATAACAATATTGTTACAGCCTTGTGTTGTCAATCTTGTAACAAACTTGCTACAACAGGATTGTATCAGAGTTGTTAGAACAACCTTGTAACAAGTCTGATATTTTCGTCAAGCTTGTTACAAGTTGTCAACAAGTTTGGAACAACTTGTTGACAACTTTGGAACAAGCAGTGCGAACACATCTTGTTGACGGCTTGTCTGCAGACTTGTTACAAGTTGTGAGATTTTTACGTGTGTACAAGTTGTCAACAACTTTGGAACAACTTGTTGACAACTTGGTACAATCAGTGCGAACACATCTTGTTGACGGCTTGTCTGCAGACTTGTTACAAGTTGTGAGATTTTTACGTGTGTACTGCAAGTTGTCAAAATCCATGTCGAAATCAGGTTTGCACCAAGTTGTTCGAACAGACTTGTTCTCCACAAGCTGATGAAGTTGCTTGAACTCAAGTTGCAGTAAGTCTGATTTTAGCAACCTGCATCAGCATTGATGTGCTTAACAGGCTTGCTGGAGATTGTTCTATCAGGCTTGCCAGAACTTGTTACCCACAAGCTTGCTGTATGCAAGTTGTTGTAACAACTTGCAGCAAGTCTGCAAATGTCAAGTTGCAGCAAGTCTGCTATACCCAGGGCTTGATGCAACTTGATGAATTCAACAGGCTTGCTGAAACTTGCTGACAACTTACAGCCAGCCTGTGAAGTCCGCAACTTGCAGCAAGTCTGTGACCTTTCTGCCTGTGTAGTCCACGTGTATGACCATTGCTTTGACGAGGAAAGGACCGCTATGACACTAACGTACCCGCGCAGTAACATTTTGCACTTCTGCGCCGACACGTTGGGGTAGGAGAACCAAACTCGGGACCTGTATACAGGTCCCGAAATATCACAAATGATACAGGAATTCAAGGACATGAACAGCGTAGCCGAGTTTGGTTCTCCTACCCCAACGTATCGGCGCAGAAGTGCAAAATGTTACTGCGCGGGTACGTTAGTGTCATACTGTGATCAACTAGACTGTGGTCATACATCATAGATGATGCACTTTGATTGGGCTTTCGTTTCTATTACACATATTTTGTCTGTTCCCTTTTTACTCCGCCTGCCGTAGGCGAGGCGGAGTTTTAAATTCGCCCCGTTTCTAGGTTTTTTTTTTTTTTTTATTTTTTTTCGGTGTCAGAAGTCGGTGCAGCGCTCATGGGTGATACCGCTGGCACAAACCGCGTGAGCCGACCTAAACACGGCGTTTAAACTCAATTTCTAGCGAAATGTGTCAACAAAACACGCATTTAAACGTGCATGCTAGAACATCTAAACCGCAAGAAGGTTTTACGTGCAAAGATTCTCATGCAAAATGCTTTAAAACGACAAATTCCAGCGATGTGTCGCGGTGAAGTTTTGAGAGCGTGTTTCCGTCATTTTCTGGTTTATTCCTACTTTTAAGGAAATTTAGAAATTTCTACACAAGAATCAAACGCAAATTCTACTGAAATATCTACATACATACAAAATGAAGATCGGTGAAGGAACTTCGCAAAAATATTCATTTTTGTACTTTCGAACGGCGTTTTTCCTATGCTTTTGACTGAAAACACCACGAACGACACTTGCCAGAGCAATTTGCGTGGCGCGTGGAATGACGTGAGCACGGGGACACAAAAATTGAGGTGATTGAGTGCGAGTTCCCTATCTGTATATATCTGATCTGTGATCAGCTTCTTCTGAATCAGGAACAAGGAACTTGCTCGGAGCATGTCGGCACAAAGTAGTAGTTTCGGCGTTCCTCGGAATTCGTCGGTTTCCGACGCTGCTCGAAGATTTTCCGAATACTATTTTTTCAAAATTTTTCTCTAGCTCGAAGATTTTGCTCCTTGAAAGTCCTCTAAATTTTCATGCATCCTAACTTTGTTTTAAGGTAATATGCTTTATTTTCTATCATTATTTGTAGCAAAGTACTTAGATTGTGCATAGAGATCGATTTTTGAGAGATCAGACTGGAAATAAGTACAATTTTCGAGTATTGTAAGTTTGTGCTTTCCAAGCATGGCTATGGTCGCATGTAAGATTAAGGCTACCGTTTTCAGTTGAAGTTGGTTCGATAATAATACCATGAAATCCGCTATAGAAACTGAATGAGGTCTTGAATTGTTGAGATTGTCGAAGAAAGTATGCTGAGACAGTTCTATGTATAGAGTTGGTTCTGGTTCAAATTTATTGAAAAAAGGCAATTTAATTTTAATTTTGTGAATTTCGATTACAAAACATGCCTTGGACTGTCGACCAATTGATTTCGTCAGGCGATTACAGACTTGTGAGAGGAGGGGGGTAGCCTAATTACTAAAATGTAGTGAAAAAAGGACTTTCCATCTAATGGTGGGAGCAGGTTGGCGGGAACACTGGAGAATAAAGGTCCTGTCACAATGCAATTTTTCTTGCAACTTGAAATGCAATTCTACTATTGGGAGATGTAAAATTGGCAAATGCAAGTTTCCATCACAGTTTGCTGGGGTTTTTTAACGTACCAAACATTTGTCACAAATTTACTTAAGAGTAGATTTTCCCTGTAGCAAAAAAGATGGCAAATGTCGATTTTACCAGAGTGCATGGTAGTCTGAAATTGTTTAAAAAGGCAAATTAACGTCTTTTAAAGAACAGACAGAAGACAATAGGTTATTTTCACACTTGTGTTAAAATTTCAATCCAGTAGCTTTGTTTCTTGTCATCTTTTCCCACGTATTCTTTCTTGATACCTGCAATGCATTCTGGTAAAATCGACATGTCGCCATCTTTTTTGCTACGGTGAATGCAAGGAAAAGTGCACCGTGTGACAGGGCCTTAAGGGTAAGAGGTGGATAGAGAAGGAGACGGAGCAGTTACAAGTGCAAGAAAAATTGCACCGTGTGACAGGGCCTTGAGGGTGGGAGGTGGATAGGAGGAGACGGAGCAGGATGTGGGAGTCGTGCAAGGTCGGGAGGTTAAAAAAGAACAAGGAATGTTATGTTTTTAATGCCTTTTAGACTTTTCTTGAGGCAATTAAAATTCAAACTGTCAAATCCAAACACTGTACAGAATGGCCGACTTTACGTGGTCTTTGGTTTTTACACAACCACTTGCATTGTTATCTTTTGCAGTTTGTTTACCATTTCAGTTATCTATCTTCAATAGAATTCTTTGAAATTTGTTTGTAGATCGACAAAATGCTTAACCTCCTCTCAACAACTGGCAGATTATGAAAAATGAAATTGTTAAAGGTATTGGAATATTGCATGTACAATATTGAATATGGGACAATTTGGGACAGTATAATTTTGGACATGACGGTTTCATTCTCACCTAATTTGACGAGTATTTTGTGGGTACACATACCGTGGAATCTCATGTGCTCCAGAAGCATTTTAATCTTAGAAAAAGTCAAATAATGATGAACTGTGTTTTAAAAGAAAGTTAGAATCTTATTTGGTTCAAATCAATTGAATTATGGCCCAAGAGTTCATGAAAACACATACAAAAGGCTTTCTTAAAAAACTGAAATATCAAATCTAGCAATTTTATATGTTATGCCTCTAAACAACACAATTCTGTTTCTAAAAATTGGTACCCTACTAGACCTATATGCATGATTATATTAATTTGGACATATTTATTTTTACCCATTAAAATATAAATTTGTGTTTAATCATTCGTGTTTGTCATTATTTGACTTTGTAATGTTGGTTAAACATAAGGAGATTGAGGTGACTTTGCCAGAAACAAAAACATCCATTATTATACTAAAATTTCAATATATGTAGCAATTAAAACTAACCACAGGAAATATATTTCTACTTTTTAATTGAAATGTTTCTGTTATATGCACTATATCATATTTTTGATAAAAAATTACAACACCTATGTTATTTCCTGGTTTACTATCTCAATCATCTTTTGTTTAAGCTGGCTTTGAGTGTTCATTTGAAAGTTTGGAAAGTTCATTTGAAAATCACAATAGTTCTCAATGTTATATTGGACCCTTTAAAGTTAAAAAAATACTTTGTAATATTTTATACTACTGGTAATTTATCTTAGATACAGACTTTGTGATTTTGTACTAGAATGTTGACTTTCAAACTTTAAGATGAACTACTTATTAAGGACAAAATAAGCTAGCATATTGTCTTTTGTTTACAAAGTGGAACTTGTTTGGAATTGAGATGAACTGATGCAGTTGTTCTTTAACTTTATCAATTAATTACATATCTTAAATGAAAAAGAAAACCACAACTTGCCAAATAAATTCTGTGGGCTCTTTTTATTAGCAAAGAAAAGATGTGGCAGATGTAAGAATTTAAGAGTAAAAAAGTTTCCTTGGACTAAAAAAATTGACAGTATGCCAGATTTTCTAGATAAACAAGCAGTACAGATGTTGGCCAATAATAAGTATAAGTAACTACAATTTTTAATTTTAAAAGTTTTCTATTGATGCCTGGATACAGTAAATACTTTACCAGAGTTCTTCGTATTACATCGACTTGAAAAAGTTTTAAGTCACATGAAGCTTTTAGTTGATACTATGCAATTTCAAATTTTACAGACTTCTTAATTAACATGCCAAATTTACCTTGTTGAACATAAGGTCTTTCCTGAGAAAAAGTAAAACTGTCTGGCATTATATGGAGTAGAATAATTTAAATTAGTTTGAGACTTTGATTTGATAACAATTTTGATTTGTACTATTTACAATACAAGTGAGCGGGTTGTATCGGATATAGAAACCCAAGCTGAAGGCGAGATATCTGACATACACAGATGCGAATGTTGTAAATGGCTTGTGAAACTCGTCAATTTTATACATCAGATCTATAGCAAAGTGATTTTGAAAATACCGATTCTGTAAGATGAGAAAATGATTTCTTTTGTGTTTCCTGTATGATTTATTACTTTATAAGTTTCTTAATTAAAATTACAACATATTGCCTACTGGAACTTTTTATATTGTTTGGTTGTGGTGAATTTGTATTTTGGCAATTGAAATATTTCTGAATTTGTATGTGCATTTCCTTTGCTTCAGTTCAAGTTTACATTTCAAATATTCCACTTTGTAATACTTGCGTGGTAATAATAATATAAGAAAACAGGTTTACATGGCTCTTGAATATAGTCTTTTCAACAAGTAAGTAAAGATGAATTTATACTTCAAAGAGATATGTTCCTAACCTGACAATGGTACCTTCCAAAAAGACTAAATTTAAATTGATTCTTCGAATAAATTTTTTACTTTTCAATCCAAGATCAATCTAAGTTATGTATTTCTACTTTTATTTTGGTCTCTTTAACACTGAAACTATCAATTGTATATAAAGCAACTTCACTATCGAGTGACTTCATTAGTTGCTGGGCAAAGCCAAAGCATTGATTTTTCGGCTGTTTTCAATGAAAAATAGAATTTTGCCCAAAGTTATCTCAAATAAATTATCACAATTTGAACAAAAAGCTTCTGTTCTTGTGCCCACCAGAAAAATGAGATGTCTGAGACTTTCTTTGTATTTTTTTGCGAAAAATAGATCGCATGCACTGTTATGCAAAGAAAAGTGTAAGAGATTGGTTTCTGAAAAATGTCGTGCTACACACAATATTCTAAAAATGCTTGGTTTTTATTCTATGTATTTTTGAATTTTTTGTTAAAAAAAATAAAGGTAGCAATGTTTAGTGCATTTCACATTGTCAGGTTAGAAACGCAATAAGAAAAATGTGGCTCCGAACATTACAGCTTGGTCAATTTGGAATTTATAAAAAAATCGTTTCTTCGTTGTTTTTCGACGTTTTGAAGGGTTGTTTCGAGTACAAAAAAGTATTTTTAGGAAGAATTATGTGCCCACGTTACATGTCTCAAAGCCATCAAAATTCGTTGGTAATTCGTGCATGTATTTTTTCTGACTTATAAAAGCACAATTGATTAAAAATGATATTTTTCTTTTGACAAAAATACCTTTCTTCTGTGAGGCTGGCTGTATTTGAAAAAGCGTTGGTCAACGCTCCGCCAAAACTCGTGGGTTTTCTCCGGGTACTCCGGTTCTTCCCACTGGGAGAGTTGACAGGGTAGTTACATATGGTTATAAAAATGTGACTAACTTTTGAAAACCTTTCTACTTAGACTTGTTAAGCCTTCTCGTCATCTCTATCAGTTGCATGTTTTGAGCCACATGTTTTTCTTTGTAATTGTGAAACAACTCGTTATATGCTGGGTAAACCTTTGCAAAACTCTCAAAATTTATCACTTCAAGTTGTTTCATTGTTATAATATATTTTGAAGTATAAACATTTACTTGCGTTGAAAAGACCCAAGTTTTTTAGGACTTTGTTCATTCACTTGTGTTATTGTTCTCTCTGCCATGTTCTGTTTTCTTCTGTTGTTATTTTAATAAGTAAAATGTGTGGTAGTTAATCTCTTTTTATTGTTATTCAAATTGTATGTAATCTTTACAAATTTTTTTAATAAATTGTTTACAAAATTTACTTGTGACCCCTTTTTAATTAAAAATTCAATTCCCATGGGAATTGAGAAATTGAATAAAAAAAAATCCCCCTACCCCGGCCAGCTCCCCAAGTGCCACTTCCACCTAAGTAGAAGTACTTATACATGTAGTACAAGTACTTCTACTTATTCACGGTGGAAGTAGCACTCGGAGAACTGGCCGGGGTAGCCGGCAAAGAGAAGACCAACTTTGCAAGTGCTAATACAATTGCTAAGTTGATCTTCCCTAGAGAGCAGCCGCGCGTACCTAACAAATTAAAACAACAAACGTTAGTGACTTAAGTACTTAGCATGCAAATTTGATTCCCAAAGCCAAAATGTCAAGTGCCCCCCGCTGATCCTACCAACTGCCTACCTGCCTCAGTTCTAAGCTGTCTTCCTCAGTTCTAAGCTCCTGCATTCCATTCGTTACCTTCACTTTCCTCACCATCGCACAGTCACTCACAGCTGATAAACCCGCATGCACCACCACCACCCCGACTGCCACCCAATTTCGAAAATTAAAAGAGTTAAAATTTCGGTAAAGTATGCATTTTAAATGCAATTTATTTGGATATTTTAGATCAAACGTAAACAGAAAAAGCTCGTACATAAAAACAGGTGAGAATTCTATTTAAAATTTGCTTGCAAAATATAAAACTTAATTCGCATTTTTCTTAGTTAATAGTATAGATCAATTTAGTTGATGTTGAAACCTACTCTTAACTGTTTTGTTAGAAGTGACGACAGATTTTGGTTTTTAAGCATACTTTCAAAAATTTTAATTCCTTTAATAAACCTAACCCCATGCAACTTACACACGGCGCACACCCTCGCAGTCCATACATTTAGCTAATAAATTACGTTATAAACAAAAAAGCAAAATAAAAAGATAAATTACGTTATCTCTAGCTACTTAAACCCACTTAGACTGAGTTTTTGATTGAATTTTCAAACGTAAAACCTTAGCTGAATGGGCATGGGCTTTTCGTTGTGTTAACTGTTCCGGAGTAAATATAAACCTGGGGCCGGTTGTATCAAAGGCGTTTAGCTTAAACGGTGGATAAGTGAAATTTAAAAATCAGTTTTACACCTAGTACGGAACCGAAATTATGAGTTGAAATAGAATAAATATTTAGTTTTATATATAATTGTTCTTCTCAGGTCAAATAACTTCAGCTGGTTTGTTTATACAACATGGAAACGTGTTTCATATTTTTGACTTATCCACCGTTTAAGCTAAACGCCTTTGATACAACCGGCCCCTGATACTTACCAAAGTCCAAGGCTGGGTCAAATAAGCATGAGAATTAGGCAAAAATAAAAAGCAATTGAAACTCAACAGATTCACTAAAGTTGTTTTTTTTTTTTGGCAACTTATATCCTTAAGTGTAGATGACATGCAATTTTTAATGCCGTAATTCTCACACTTATTTAACCGAAACGCCTTCATTTGCATGGTACCTCGCAGCTGCTCTCAAACCACCTTCGTAATTTGCTTTAGTGTACACAAACAATGACTTCATTGTTCCTGCTTACCAAAACAAATCTGAAAGCACCAAGATACTTATCATATTAATAATCAAAGAGGATTCGCATTATGCAGTAATTACCATAAACAGACGCATCACCATTGAAACAAAGCATGCCGTATTCCCATGGGAATTTAAAATGCACAAAAAAATATAATGATCCTACTGATTTGCATGGATGTATGAACCAAATTAGCTAAGAAACAAAGAAATGATATATTCCCTTGGGAATTTAATGTAGCAAAAAGATGGCGGGTGTTGATTTTACCAGAATGCCTTGCGGTCTGAAATCGTTTAAAAACTTAAGGTAAATTAACCTCGTTTGAGGAACAGACAGATAGGTTATTTTGTCACTTGTGTTAAAATTCCGTCCATTAGCTTATCTTAAATATCATTTCACTGGTATTCTTGATTGATACCCGCATTAAATTCTGGTAAAATCGACATGCCACCATCTGTTTTGCTACGGTGAATTGGAATACAAGTCACATTTTCTCGCTTTTTAACCAGAGAACACATTCTTTAAAGGTAGAACGACGGAATTGATCGTTTGCAATCGACGCCATCTTTGTTGACGTTTGAAACACATGGCAACCACAAAGTATCTATTCATTATATCTGATCCTATCGAGCCATACATCTTTAAAGTATCATTCATAATACGCTAAAACTAACGATGAAATAGTAAATTGACACAAGTACTTCGCTGTAAACAGCTGAAGTAATCTGCAGAGTCAACCAAGATGGCGCCCAATCACACGAAATGACGTCATGTGCAAACCAAGAATAGTGACCAAATGCATCAACTATAATTTAGTGGCATTATTACGAAACTTATTTTTGTAAAACGTTCAATCCTACATGTTATTTTGTTTTGTTTTTAGAAATATCCAAATCCAAATGTTAGAGACGAAATTTCCAGGCGTTAAGGTATTGTTTCTTTAAAAAATATTGTCGACATTTACCATATTTTTACCTGTTTTTTGACTCGAAAATTGACTGCCAAACTCCTAGATATTCTATTTAATTATTTTGTTGAATGTATTTGATATCAATGTTATTTCAATCCAATTTTTTTCACTTAATTTGCTGTCTTTTCTTTTTCATTAACGAGAAATATCTATTAAATCCTCTTTGATCCCTCAATAATAAGTATCTTGTTTTCTACTAACTTGCACATTACCACTACTTTCTATTACAATGTCGTGTCTTCTTATTCTTGTGGATTGTTGTTTTGTGGGTCTTGCCGTCCAGGATCGTTCATTCTTTTCTCTTCTTGTGCGTTTTTTTCACATCCCATCACCCTTTGCAATAGTAGAAAGAATTAAGTCATGAGATGATAGTTACGAATAATTTATAAACTATAACATGATAAGTTTCTTGTACGTTTGCATGGTGAATATACTTATTAAGCTTTGTGGAAACACCACGTAAATTTATTATTGCAATAATAACATATTAAGCACTTATTGGATGAGGTTTTTGTGATATGCGAAATGATCAATGTCGAGGTAAGAGTTATCAGCCGAGCCGAAGGCGAGTCAGATAACTCTTACCAAGACATTGATAATTTTGCATATCACAAAAACCGAATCCGATAATTGCTTTATTATACATTGTAAGTCTTTTTCCTCGAGCAATTGACGAATTTCGCCTCCGGAAGAGCTTAAAAAGCAAGATGCCATAACATGAAACAGAAAATATCGAAAAAATGTTGTTGCCATGCCAACCATTGATGCCAACGAATACCGCATACTGTAATAATCTGCACCGTAGGCTCAACATGCAGATAACTCAGTTATCTGCTAGCAGATAACTGAGCCATAGAATAAGAATACATAGAAGGGCCACTCGCGTCGGAGCCTTTGGAGTTTTTGAAGCCGCGCATGTCGCATTACGCACGTTATTAGCATTTTCTCAGCCAGTCAATTGCATTTTCTGGCCAATAGGAATGCTGAACTGGCTGGTGGCAGCCAGTAAACTGCATAAACATAGTGTGACATGTTGCACTGCTGAGTGGCCCTTCTATGTATTCTTATTGTATGACTGAGTTATCTGCAGATTGTGTGATAGTCGCATTTATCTGCATACAACTGACCAATCACAACGCATAAAACAACTGCAATGTATAGTAATTAACACTTATTGACTGAGACCGAGGGAAACAGTATGTTTTGTGGACCAGAGACTGTCGATGTCGAGGGTCCACAAAACATACTGCTTTCCCGAGGTCTCAGTCAATAAGTATTTTATTATATACTGAGTGCCAAAAGAGAAGAAAAGTACCACAAATCAATCAAACATGTGTAAAAAGGATTACCTTTTACCTGACATGGCTACGTGAGGCTTTGTGGATTTGTTGTCTACCGGTGAATAAAAGTAATGTCCACCGCTTAGCTACGTTGCCAGGGAGACAATAGAATTTCTCCACTATCACGTGATACGTTCTTAACCAATAAGAAACAGGAATAAATGAACTTTGACACTCAGTATATTATAAAATAGTATTAATTAGGCCGGCCAAATATGAAATTTTTTTATTAAAATCTCGAGAATCATTAATAAATCGTGAGCAAAACACAAAAGAAAATCATAGCCGTGAAGGAGTCTTTATTTCTCACACGCACACAACTTGCAGCTACCCTAATTTATGAATTTAGATTAAAATATCTCGAGAATTAAACAACACGTAAGGAATGTGTAAATTCTTAAAGCTCTTTCGAACAATAAAAATTAATAACTCGCACTAATCTCTCTCAAAAGCTCTCTCAAATTTATTGCCGATATCTCTTTGAGAATTACTGTGCACGTGAAATGTAACTTATATCAAAACTAGCTTACTTCAAGCTGTTTGGGAATCAAGATTTTACGTGTCAACGAGATCAAATATGAATCTAAGATGGCAGACAGCGCATTAAATTTCTATCTTTACGACCAACTCCCCAACGAAAGGCTTTAATTCGCTCGAAAGTCGAATTTTGTTTTTTTTTATTGTTTCAGGTAGTGAAAGATCCTGTGTGCTTTTTACAGTACTACCGACACTAGCAACGTTAGTGCGAGATGTTAATTTTTATTGAAACAAAAGCTGAACTGCTAAAAAAATGGAAACGACAAGATAAAATAAAAAAACTTACTTTCACTCTATCTTTGGATCTTCTTGGCTTCGGTTGTTCTCGTTTCATCATGCTGTTTATGGTTTCATCTGGTTGGCGCACTCTCTTCATGGAGCATCAAGGCGGTCCAGTAGGTAACTAGCTCACTCGTGTCCAGTCAACCAACATAAAATAAGGAGAAAATTAATGTTACAAAATATTTTAGAATATAGGACACTAAGCTTTAATTGAATTGACTTTAACAAACCGTACATTGTGATAGTATTTGCATCTTAACATCTGATGGAGACGGCTTGTGATTTACTTCTTATGTCGATATGAATTCTTTCCCATCTTGTTGCATCATTAGTTGATGGTTGTTGTATTCACTTTTTACTTGGCATTCTTTGAAAAAAAAATTACGATGTTCAGAAAACTGTTTACAAGATAAGCAAAGAAAACTACGTTCACAAGCATTAGAGAGGACTAAGTAATTATAATAGGCGTGACAGGTCACAGAGGTTAGTCGACGAAGAAACTCATGGACAAATTCCCGGCATGATGATACCCCGATAGCAAGAAATACAGCAAGTGTAGAACGTGTACGTGTGAGCTTAAACTGTATGTATGCAACTCCAAGAAAAGCGCAACACAAAATGGCGGAATTTAAAGACATTTCTGGTGTCATTTCCAGTTCCCTAACTTTCGCGGACAAATATATTTATATATTTTTCTCAAATTTTTTTTGAAGTAAATCTAGATGGATTTTGTGAATAAACAAATTGAAAAAAGTATTGCCCACGTTAGGAAACTAGAACGGGCGCCCAAGAATGCCCACAATTTCTCCAATCTGGATTATATTTATTGATTGCGCAAATGACTGATAAAAAATAAGAGAGTAATAAAATACCAAATGGTTTCCTCTTCAAGATAGTGTCATACATGCGCGCGGCATTTCGGGATATTTGGGAAAACTCGTGTTGAAGTTGAACCTAAGGCAACATGCCAAGTACATGGATGACGCTATCCTGCTCAGGAAACTATTTAGTAATTGTCTTACAAAATGATGACAGTGAAACACAAGTCAACGCCACGGCATTTAAATTTCTCGTGTAGGATTGTTTGATCCTGCACAGTAATAGCCAAGTGGCGCAATCGTCAGAGCAAACGCCTATCACATGTGAGGTCGTGGGTTCAATCCTTACTTCAGACTCGTGACACCCATGTGAGGAGTTAGTCAGTCGTGGGTTTATTCCGGGTACTCCGGTTTGCGAATGTTGACTGGATGGTTAAAATTGTAAAATATCAGTAATCACCGGAACACGGGTACTTAACTAAACTGCTGACGATGAGGCGGAACTCATAATGAATTAATGAAAATGTGTTTCACTGTAGTTATCATATAATGTAATTGCCAAGCTGAATGAATAATTCTCCAGTAACTACGTCATATGAATAACTTACAATTATGAGAGTAGTGGGGGGGGGGGCAGCATAAAGATTGAAGTAGTGTCAAGGAAGGGGTACTACCCTGACGGGTACTAGGCGAAGAAGTAGAGTAAACAGGAGGAAGAAGATTAAATTGGAGTAAATAAGGGGGATTGGGGTAAAGAAGGGGAGAAGCAGGATAAAGAAACCAGTGGAAGGGGGTGCTATCCTGGAAGGAGTACCCGGGAAAGAAGAGGGTGAACAGGAGGAAAAGTAGATTGGAGAAAAGAAAGGGGAAATTAAACGGATCAGGAAATTCAGACTTGCAATTCAAATGAAAGGCAGCTCATTGGTCATGTAAACACTCGTTGAATCATGGTTCTCGCTTGCCTTTAGGTTGGAATCATCTTTGAATTTGAACTGAAAGTCTGAATTTGCATGTTTCTTGTATAGAGTGCAGTGTATCAGAACAGAAGAGGTTTTGAAGAAAAAGAAAGAAAGAATGAAAGTAAGTTAAAATTTGTAAAGAATAATGAAGAAACTATTGGTACAGCACTTGATACATGATGATAATCATCATTATAAACTCTCTATTAATCCGGGGGGGGGTATAATAAAGAATTTGCAATGATAGTAAGTATATTGTAATATTTGGGTTTTTACCACTAAATCCTCTTGAAAGTTCTTTTTGGCTGTGGCTTCTCTCATCACAGTTGTCTGTGCTTGTCTTGCAAAATCTCTGGAATATCTATAACGTGAAGGTCAATATTTAAGATTAGAAAAATAGAAACCGTAAAATAGAAAGAAATTTAAATCGTGGCGAATACTTTTTACGGTCTTGCTGGCATGACAAAAAGAGAGTATAGATTTATAAGATCATGTTGATTTATCCTTTATCTGAACTATATTTAACTTAGATTTTAAAATAGATTTCACCCTGGTAAGCAGACCGAATGGGTTTTCAAACAAGATAACATTTAATGACTAAAACGTGCACAGAATAGTTAGAGAATGCTTACATGTCGAATAAAAATCCAATACTTTTAATGTCCAACTACACAATAGCGATTTTCGTTGCATTTCTAGACTGGAGAAGAAGACGACGCCATTTTGATTTTGATTTCTCCCGACAACGGCAGATTTGTCTTCGCAATTTTTTTCCATTTCTTCGTCGTTTTAGCTCCAATTTGCTCGTTGTGTTTCTTTCGTACCTTCCTCGCCATTTCCGTACAATCAATGGACATTTATACTCAAGATTAAGACTGTATTGAGACTTTCAAAATGTTCGTCAGGAGACATAAAAATCGAAGCTTCTTCTTCGGGTTGCAGAAGCAAATGACGTCAGACGACCTTTGTCCGCCAGCAAATACCCGTATGTATAACATTCAATGATCTTTTTAGGAAGCTGAAAATCAGTTTTTATTGCGCGAACGAAATGTTTTTGCCATTATTTCTTACTCAGGTCTTTGTTCTACTACTTTACTTCCAGTTTAGTTAGGTAACTTGCCAAAAGAAACGCCTGTAAGGGACAATTTTGCATTTTTTTTTATTTCGATGCTGATGAAGAAGAGAAGACTCGTTAAAGCTTTCATTGGCAAATATCTTTCCCTCCGTGGCCGAGAGGTAAAGACAACTGTCTTGACTTCGATTTTGGGTGGATCGAGGACCGGTCCAGTTCAACTGAGTTTGGTAAGAATTTAATTCTGATCGGTGCTCGATCCACCCAAAACTGAATTCAAAACTGGGCGTGGAGTGCAGGAAAACACTAGGCAGTACCGCGAGGCCAAGGAGGCAAACGTTATTTTCCTAGTGTTGTTAACTAATATTTAAGCAAATTTCATTAACTTGACTGTTGGGGACAGACCTGTAGGGTTGGTGCATTGAAGACTTCTCGTCGTTATTTCCCTTCGTTCAAGAAGACAAGTTGTCTTCATCGAGAAATAACGACGAAAAGACTTCAAGACACCACTAAACCACTACACTTTAAAGCTACAGTGTAGTGGTTTAGCTAGCTAAACCACTACACTGTGCCAATAATATATGGCTGACTTCTTCCTAACGCTTACGGTACGACCATGGATGCGCAAAGATGCGCAAACACATTAAAGCCTTGAAAGCAAGTGTTTTCTTTTAGGAAAGAATCAAGGACGACAACGCTTACTAAATCAAAGCCGTCTAGTCATGTTTTAAGTACTTCAGCTATGTTTAACGATCTTTTACCAGATCTTTGCAAGAGGAAAAGTAAAATTTTGCATCATTATTATTAACTTTCCGTCAGTCGTTTCTTTCTTGATCGAGCATTATATGCCATTGTGTTCAGTGTCCTTGATATAGGAGCCATATACTTATGGCCTTGGGTTTAATTCCCAAACACTGAATGGCAGTGTTTTGCTCTTCCAATGAGATAACAAGATGGCACTGTAGAACGCGTGGTTTTATATAAGCTACGAGCGTCAAGATATCCTTGATAGGTAACTATTGATCCTACAATGGACACTTATGTTCACTGCCAATAGGAACGTTTCCAACTCACAGCTTGTACATAATGGATTTTATAGGTTGTGTCACAAGGAAACTGCAGTTCGGTCGTAAAATCAACTTGTTTTCAAGGTTGCCGGGTTTTAAACATTACTGACACTGTTAATGTTGTAGCTCGGAATTGTAAAACAACGGCGGCAATGCAGTTTTCTTGTGCCATAACCTGTAAAATGGGTGGTTTTATCATTTATATAAGCTACGACCGCCAAGCTTTATCCTTGATAGGAAACAATTGATCCCACCAACGACATTTGTATTCTCTACCGATAGGAACGTTTGAGACTTACAGCTTGTACATAACGCATTTTATCGGTGAGTCGTAAAAGAGTCGTAAAACCAACCTGTTACTGCTCAGCAAACTACCATTTCCCTCGATCAACGATAGTCGATGAAGCTTGGCGCTCGTAGGTTGTGTAAAACCAAGCATTTTACAGGTTATAGCCAGGTTAGCAGTATCTGCAATGTTTCAAAGCAACCACGAATAGAAACTGACAGCCAACGTTCTGAGTTAAGGTTTGTAGAATATACTACATGATAGTTACAGCATGACCAGGCATATAGTAAATAACGCATTGCCATCTTGTTCCAAAGTTATCTTATTACTTGAAAGAGCTGAAGACTGCCATGCAGTGTTTGGGAATCAAACCCAAGGCCATAAATACATGACTCCTATATCAAGGACACTGAACACAATGACATATAAAGCTCGATCAAGAAAGAAACGACCGACGGAAAGTCAATAGTATATGCAAACTTCGACTTTCCTTCTTGCAAAGGCCTGGTCATAAAAGATCGTTAAACATAGCTGAGCAACTTAAAACATGCCTACACAGTTTTGATTTAATAAGCGTTATCGTCTTTGACTCTTTCCCGAAAGAAGACATATTCTTTACAGGCTGTACAGTGTTTGCGCATCTATGCTTCATGCCTTCTTGAAAAGACCTCGCCATAAAAGATCGTTTAACTTAGCTGAACAACTCGAGCGCCAAGCTTCATCGACTATCGTTGATCGAGGGAAATGGTAGTTTGCTGAGCAGTAACAGGTTGGTTTTACGACTCACCGATAAAATGCGTTATGTACAAGCTATAAGTCTCAAACGTTCCTATCGGTAGAGAATACAAATGTCGTTGGTGGGATCAATTCTTTCCTATCAAGGATAAAGCTTGGCGGTCGTAGCTTATATGGTTATGGCACAAGAAAACTGCATTGCCGCCGTTTGTTTTACAATTCCGAGCTACAACATTAACAGTGTCAGTAATGTTTAAAACCCGGCAACCTTGAAAACAAGTTGATTTTACGACCGAACTGCAGTTTCCTTGTGACACAACCTATAAAAGCCATTATGTACAAGCTGTGAGTTGAAAACGTTCCTATTGGCAGTGAACATAAGTGCCATTTTAGGATCAATAGTTACCTATCAAGGATATCTTGACGCTCGTAGCTTATATAAAACCACGCGTTCTACAGTGCCATCTTGTTATCTCATTGGAAGAGCAAAACACTGCCATTCAGTGTTTGGGAATTAAACCCAAGGCCATAAGTATATGGCTCCTATATCAAGGACACTGAACACAATGGCATATAATGCTCGATCAAGAAAGAAACGACTGACGGAAAGTTAATAATAATGATGCAAAATTTTACTTTTCCTCTTGCAAAGATCTGGTAAAAGATCGTTAAACAGCTGAAGTACTTAAAACATGACTAGACGGCTTTGATTTAGTAAGCGTTGTCGTCCTTGATTCTTTCCTAAAAGAAAACACTTGCTTTCAAGGCTTTAATGTGTTTGCGCATCTTTGCGCATCCATGGTCGTACCGTAAGCGTTAGGAAGAAGTCAGCCATATATTATTGGCACAGTGTAGTGGTTTAGCTAGCTAAACCACTACACTGTAGCTTTAAAGTGTAGTGGTTTAGTGGTGTCTTGAAGTCTTTTCGTCGTTATTTCTCGATGAAGACAACTTGTCTTCTTGAACGAAGGGAAATAACGACGAGAAGTCTTCAATGCACCAACCCTACAGGTCTGTCCCCAACAGTCAAGTTAATGAAATTTGCTTAAATATTAGTTAACAACACTAGGAAAATAACGTTTGCCTCCTTGGCCTCGCGGTACTGCCTAGTGTTTTCCTGCACTCCACGCCCAGCTTTGACTTCAGTTTTGGGTGGATCGAGCACCGATCAGAATTAAATTCTTACCAAACTCAGTTGAACTGGACCGGTCCTCGATCCACCCAAAATCGAAGTCAAGACAGTTGTCTTTACCTCTCGGCCACGGAGGGAAAGATATTTGCCAATGAAAGCTCTAACGAGTCTTCTCTTCTTCATCAGCATCGAAATAAAAAAAAAATGCAAAATTGTCCCTTACAGGCGTTTCTTTTGGCAAGTTACCTAACTAAACTGGAAGTAAAGTAGTAGAACAAAGACCTGAGTAAGAAATAATGGCAAAAACATTTCGTTCGCGCAATAAAAACTGATTTTCAGCTTCCTAAAAAGATCATTGAATGTTATACATACGGGTATTTGCTGGCGGACAAAGGTCGTCTGACGTCATTTGCTTCTGCAACCCGAAGAAGAAGCTTCGATTTTTATGTCTCCTGACGAACATTTTGAAAGTCTCAATACAGTCTTAATCTTGAGTATAAATGTCCATTGGTTGTACGGAAATGGCGAGGAAGGTACGAAAGAAACACAACGAGCAAATTGGAGCTGAAACGACGAAGAAATGGAAAAAAATTGCGAAGACAAATCTGCCGTTGTCGGGAGAAATCAAAATCAAAATGGCGTCGTCTTCTTCTCCAGTCTAGAAATGCAACGAAAATCGCTATTGTGTAGTTGGACATTAAAAGTATTGGATTTTTATTCGACATGTAAGCATTCTCTAACTATTCTGTGCACGTTTTAGTCATTAAATGTTATCTTGTTTGAAAACCCATTCGGTCTGCTTACCAGGGTGAAATCTATTTTAAAATCTAAGTTAAATATAGTTCAGATAAAGGATAAATCAACATGATCTTATAAATCTATACTCTCTTTTTGTCATGCCAGCAAGACCGTAAAAAGTATTCGCCACGATTTAAATTTCTTTCTATTTTACGGTTTCTATTTTTCTAATCTTAAATATTGACCTTCACGTTATAGATATTCCAGAGATTTTGCAAGACAAGCACAGACAACTGTGATGAGAGAAGCCACAGCCAAAAAGAACTTTCAAGAGGATTTAGTGGTAAAAACCCAAATATTACAATATACTTACTATCATTGCAAATTCTCTATTATACCCCCCCCCCGGATTAATAGAGAGTTTATAATGATGATTATCATCATGTATCAAGTGCTGTACCAATAGTTTCTTCATTATTCTTTACAAATTTTAACTTACTTTTATTCTTTCTTTCTTTTTCTTCAAAACCTCTTCTGTTCTGATACACTGCACTCTATACAAGAAACATGCAAATTCAGACTTTCAGTTCAAATTCAAAGATGATTCCAACCTAAAGGCAAGCGAGAACCATGATTTAACGAGTGTTTACATGACCAATGAGCTGCCTTTCATTTGAATTGCAAGTCTGAATTTCCTGATCCGTTTAATTTCCCCTTTCTGTACTCCAATCTACTTTTCCTCCTGTTCACCCTCTTCTTTCCCGGGTACTCCTTCCAGGATAGCACCCCCTTCCACTGGTTTCTTTATCCTGCTTCTCCCCTTCTTTACCCCAATCCCCCTTATTTACTCCAACTTAATTTTCTTCCTCCTGTTTACTCTACTTCTTCGCCTAGTACCCGTCAGGGTAGTACCCCTTCCTTGACACTACTTCAATCTTTATGCTGCCCCCCCCCCCACTACTCTCATAATTGTAAATTATTCATATGACGTAGTTACTGGAGAATTATTCATTCAGCTTGGCAATTACATTATATGATAACTACAGTGAAACACATTTTCATTAATTCATTATGAGTTCCGCCTCATCGTCAGCAGTTTAGTTAAGTACCCGTGTTCCGGTGATTACTGATATTTTACAATTTTAACCATCCAGTCAACATTCGCAAACCGGAGTACCCGGGATAAACCCACGACTGACTAACTCCTCACATGGGTGTCACGAGTCTGAAGTAAGGATTGAACCCACGACCTCACATGTGATAGGCGTTTGCTCTGACGATTGCGCCACTTGGCTATTACTGTGCAGGATCAAACAATCCTACACGAGAAATTTAAATGCCGTGGCGTTGACTTGTGTTTCACTGTAATCATTTTGTAAGACAATTACTAAATAGTTTCCTGAGCAGGATAGCGTCATCCATGTACTTGGCATGTTGCCTTAGGTTCAACTTCAACACGAGTTTTCCCAAATATCCCGAAATGCCGCGCGCATGTATGACACTATCTTGAAGAGGAAACCATTTGGTATTTTATTACTCTCTTATTTTTTATCAGTCATTTGCGCAATCAATAAATATAATCCAGATTGGAGAAATTGTGGGCATTCTTGGGCGCCCGTTCTAGTTTCCTAACGTGGGCAATACTTTTTTCAATTTGTTTATTCACAAAATCCATCTAGATTTACTTCAAAAAAATTTGAGAAAAATATATAAATATATTTGTCCGCGAAAGTTAGGGAACTGGAAATGACACCAGAAATGTCTTTAAATTCCGCCATTTTGTGTTGCGCTTTTCTTGGAGTTGCATACATACAGTTTAAGCTCACACGTACACGTTCTACACTTGCTGTATTTCTTGCTATCGGGGTATCATCATGCCGGGAATTTGTCCATGAGTTTCTTCGTCGACTAACCTCTGTGACCTGTCACGCCTATTATAATTACTTAGTCCTCTCTAATGCTTGTGAACGTAGTTTTCTTTGCTTATCTTGTAAACAGTTTTCTGAACATCGTAATTTTTTTTTCAAAGAATGCCAAGTAAAAAGTGAATACAACAACCATCAACTAATGATGCAACAAGATGGGAAAGAATTCATATCGACATAAGAAGTAAATCACAAGCCGTCTCCATCAGATGTTAAGATGCAAATACTATCACAATGTACGGTTTGTTAAAGTCAATTCAATTAAAGCTTAGTGTCCTATATTCTAAAATATTTTGTAACATTAATTTTCTCCTTATTTTATGTTGGTTGACTGGACACGAGTGAGCTAGTTACCTACTGGACCGGCGTGATGTTCCGTGAAGAGAGTGCGCCAACCAGATGAAACCATAAACAGCATGATGAAACGAGAACAACCGAAGCCAAGAAGATCCAAAGATAGAGTGAAAGTAAGTTTTTTGATTTTATCTTGTCGTTTCTATTTTCTTTAGCAGTTCAGCTTTCGTTTCAATAAAAATTAACATCTCGCACTAACGTTGCTAGTGTTGGCAGTGCTGTAAAAAGCACACAGGATCTTTCACTACATTAAACAATAAAAAAACAAAATTCGACTTTCGAGCGAATTAAAGCCTTTCGTTGGGGAGTTGGTCGTAAAGATAGAAATTTAATGCGCTGTCTGCCATCTTAGATTCATATTTGATCTCGTTGACACGTAAAATCTTAATTCCCAAACAACTTGAAGTAAGCTAGTTTTGATAGAAGTTACATTTCACCTGCAAAGTAATAGTTGAAGAGATATTGGTAATAAATTTGAGAGAACTTTTGAGAGAGATTAGTCCGAGATATTAATTTTTATTGTTCGAAAGAGCTTTAAGAATTTACACATTCCTTACGTGTTGTTTAATTCTCGAGATATTTTGATTTAAAATCATAAATTAGGGTAGCTGCAAGTTGTGTGCGTGTGAGAAATAAAGACTCCTTCACGGCTATGATTTTCTTTTGTGTTTTGTTCACGATTTACTAATGATTCTCGAGATTTTAATAAAAAAATTTCATATCAACAGCTTACACAATAATTTGGCCGGCCTAATTAATAAACTATTTTATTATACATTGCAGTTGTTTTATGCGTTGTGATTGATCAGTTGTATGCAGATAAATGCGACTATCACACAATCTGCAGATAACTCAGTTATCTGCTAGCAGATAACTGAGTTATCTGGATGTTGAGCCTACGGTGCAGATTATTACAGTATGCGGTATTCGTTGGCATCAATGGTTGGCATGGCAACAACATTTTTTCGATATTTTCTGTTTCATGTTATGGCATCTTCCTTTTTAAGCTCTTCCGAGGGCGAAATGCGTCAATTGCTCGAGGAAAAAGACTTAAAATGTATAATAAAGCAATTATCGGATTCGGTTTTTGTGATATGCAAAATTATCAATCTCTCGGTAAGAGTTATCTGACTCGCCTTCGGCTCGGCTGATAACTCTTACCTCGACATTGATAATTCCGCATATCACAAAAACCTCATCCAATAATTGTTTAATATGTTATAGTTTATAAATTACTCGTAACTATCATCTCATGATTTAATTCTTTCTACTATTGCAAAGGGTGATGGGATGTGAAAAAACGCACAAGAAGAGAAAAGAATGAACGATCCTGGACGGCAAGACCCACAAAACAACAATCCACAAGAATAAGAAGACACGACATTGTAATAGAAAGTAGTGGTAATGTGCAAGTTAGTAGAAAACAAGATACTTATTATTGAGGGATCAAAGAGGATTTAATAGATATTTCTCGTTAATGAAAAAGAAAAGACAGCAAATTAAGTGAAAAAAATTGGATTGAAATAACATTGATATCAAATACATTCAACAAAATAATTAAATAGAATATCTAGGAGTTTGGCAGTCAATTTTCGAGTCAAAAAACAGGTAAAAATATGGTAAATGTCGACAATATTTTTTAAAGAAACAATACCTTAACGCCTGGAAATTTCGTCTCTAACATTTGGATTTGGATATTTCTAAAAACAAAACAAAATAACATGTAGGATTGAACGTTTTACAAAAATAAGTTTCGTAATAATGCCACTAAATTATAGTTGATGCATTTGGTCACTATTCTTGGTTTGCACATGACGTCATTTCGTGTGATTGGGCGCCATCTTGGTTGACTCTGCAGATTACTTCAGCTGTTTACAGCGAAGTACTTGTGTCAATTTACTATTTCATCGTTAGTTTTAGCGTATTATGAATGATACTTTAAAGATGTATGGCTCGATAGGATCAGATATAATGAATAGATACTTTGTGGTTGCCATGTGTTTCAAACGTCAACAAAGATGGCGTCGATTGCAAACGATCAATTCCGTCGTTCTACCTTTAAAGAATGTGTTCTCTGGTTAAAAAGCGAGAAAATGTGACTTGTATTCCAATTCACCGTAGCAAAACAGATGGTGGCATGTCGATTTTACCAGAATTTAATGCGGGTATCAATCAAGAATACCAGTGAAATGATATTTAAGATAAGCTAATGGACGGAATTTTAACACAAGTGACAAAATAACCTATCTGTCTGTTCCTCAAACGAGGTTAATTTACCTTAAGTTTTTAAACGATTTCAGACCGCAAGGCATTCTGGTAAAATCAACACCCGCCATCTTTTTGCTACATTAAATTCCCAAGGGAATATATCATTTCTTTGTTTCTTAGCTAATTTGGTTCATACATCCATGCAAATCAGTAGGATCATTATATTTTTTTGTGCATTTTAAATTCCCATGGGAATACGGCATGCTTTGTTTCAATGGTGATGCGTCTGTTTATGGTAATTACTGCATAATGCGAATCCTCTTTGATTATTAATATGATAAGTATCTTGGTGCTTTCAGATTTGTTTTGGTAAGCAGGAACAATGAAGTCATTGTTTGTGTACACTAAAGCAAATTACGAAGGTGGTTTGAGAGCAGCTGCGAGGTACCATGCAAATGAAGGCGTTTCGGTTAAATAAGTGTGAGAATTACGGCATTAAAAATTGCATGTCATCTACACTTAAGGATATAAGTTGCCAAAAAAAAAAAACAACTTTAGTGAATCTGTTGAGTTTCAATTGCTTTTTATTTTTGCCTAATTCTCATGCTTATTTGACCCAGCCTTGGACTTTGGTAAGTATCAGGGGCCGGTTGTATCAAAGGCGTTTAGCTTAAACGGTGGATAAGTCAAAAATATGAAACACGTTTCCATGTTGTATAAACAAACCAGCTGAAGTTATTTGACCTGAGAAGAACAATTATATATAAAACTAAATATTTATTCTATTTCAACTCATAATTTCGGTTCCGTACTAGGTGTAAAACTGATTTTTAAATTTCACTTATCCACCGTTTAAGCTAAACGCCTTTGATACAACCGGCCCCAGGTTTATATTTACTCCGGAACAGTTAACACAACGAAAAGCCCATGCCCATTCAGCTAAGGTTTTACGTTTGAAAATTCAATCAAAAACTCAGTCTAAGTGGGTTTAAGTAGCTAGAGATAACGTAATTTATCTTTTTATTTTGCTTTTTTGTTTATAACGTAATTTATTAGCTAAATGTATGGACTGCGAGGGTGTGCGCCGTGTGTAAGTTGCATGGGGTTAGGTTTATTAAAGGAATTAAAATTTTTGAAAGTATGCTTAAAAACCAAAATCTGTCGTCACTTCTAACAAAACAGTTAAGAGTAGGTTTCAACATCAACTAAATTGATCTATACTATTAACTAAGAAAAATGCGAATTAAGTTTTATATTTTGCAAGCAAATTTTAAATAGAATTCTCACCTGTTTTTATGTACGAGCTTTTTCTGTTTACGTTTGATCTAAAATATCCAAATAAATTGCATTTAAAATGCATACTTTACCGAAATTTTAACTCTTTTAATTTTCGAAATTGGGTGGCAGTCGGGGTGGTGGTGGTGCATGCGGGTTTATCAGCTGTGAGTGACTGTGCGATGGTGAGGAAAGTGAAGGTAACGAATGGAATGCAGGAGCTTAGAACTGAGGAAGACAGCTTAGAACTGAGGCAGGTAGGCAGTTGGTAGGATCAGCGGGGGGCACTTGACATTTTGGCTTTGGGAATCAAATTTGCATGCTAAGTACTTAAGTCACTAACGTTTGTTGTTTTAATTTGTTAGGTACGCGCGGCTGCTCTCTAGGGAAGATCAACTTAGCAATTGTATTAGCACTTGCAAAGTTGGTCTTCTCTTTGCCGGCTACCCCGGCCAGTTCTCCGAGTGCTACTTCCACCGTGAATAAGTAGAAGTACTTGTACTACATGTATAAGTACTTCTACTTAGGTGGAAGTGGCACTTGGGGAGCTGGCCGGGGTAGGGGGATTTTTTTTTATTCAATTTCTCAATTCCCATGGGAATTGAATTTTTAATTAAAAAGGGGTCACAAGTAAATTTTGTAAACAATTTATTAAAAAAATTTGTAAAGATTACATACAATTTGAATAACAATAAAAAGAGATTAACTACCACACATTTTACTTATTAAAATAACAACAGAAGAAAACAGAACATGGCAGAGAGAACAATAACACAAGTGAATGAACAAAGTCCTAAAAAACTTGGGTCTTTTCAACGCAAGTAAATGTTTATACTTCAAAATATATTATAACAATGAAACAACTTGAAGTGATAAATTTTGAGAGTTTTGCAAAGGTTTACCCAGCATATAACGAGTTGTTTCACAATTACAAAGAAAAACATGTGGCTCAAAACATGCAACTGATAGAGATGACGAGAAGGCTTAACAAGTCTAAGTAGAAAGGTTTTCAAAAGTTAGTCACATTTTTATAACCATATGTAACTACCCTGTCAACTCTCCCAGTGGGAAGAACCGGAGTACCCGGAGAAAACCCACGAGTTTTGGCGGAGCGTTGACCAACGCTTTTTCAAATACAGCCAGCCTCACAGAAGAAAGGTATTTTTGTCAAAAGAAAAATATCATTTTTAATCAATTGTGCTTTTATAAGTCAGAAAAAATACATGCACGAATTACCAACGAATTTTGATGGCTTTGAGACATGTAACGTGGGCACATAATTCTTCCTAAAAATACTTTTTTGTACTCGAAACAACCCTTCAAAACGTCGAAAAACAACGAAGAAACGATTTTTTTATAAATTCCAAATTGACCAAGCTGTAATGTTCGGAGCCACATTTTTCTTATTGCGTTTCTAACCTGACAATGTGAAATGCACTAAACATTGCTACCTTTATTTTTTTTAACAAAAAATTCAAAAATACATAGAATAAAAACCAAGCATTTTTAGAATATTGTGTGTAGCACGACATTTTTCAGAAACCAATCTCTTACACTTTTCTTTGCATAACAGTGCATGCGATCTATTTTTCGCAAAAAAATACAAAGAAAGTCTCAGACATCTCATTTTTCTGGTGGGCACAAGAACAGAAGCTTTTTGTTCAAATTGTGATAATTTATTTGAGATAACTTTGGGCAAAATTCTATTTTTCATTGAAAACAGCCGAAAAATCAATGCTTTGGCTTTGCCCAGCAACTAATGAAGTCACTCGATAGTGAAGTTGCTTTATATACAATTGATAGTTTCAGTGTTAAAGAGACCAAAATAAAAGTAGAAATACATAACTTAGATTGATCTTGGATTGAAAAGTAAAAAATTTATTCGAAGAATCAATTTAAATTTAGTCTTTTTGGAAGGTACCATTGTCAGGTTAGGAACATATCTCTTTGAAGTATAAATTCATCTTTACTTACTTGTTGAAAAGACTATATTCAAGAGCCATGTAAACCTGTTTTCTTATATTATTATTACCACGCAAGTATTACAAAGTGGAATATTTGAAATGTAAACTTGAACTGAAGCAAAGGAAATGCACATACAAATTCAGAAATATTTCAATTGCCAAAATACAAATTCACCACAACCAAACAATATAAAAAGTTCCAGTAGGCAATATGTTGTAATTTTAATTAAGAAACTTATAAAGTAATAAATCATACAGGAAACACAAAAGAAATCATTTTCTCATCTTACAGAATCGGTATTTTCAAAATCACTTTGCTATAGATCTGATGTATAAAATTGACGAGTTTCACAAGCCATTTACAACATTCGCATCTGTGTATGTCAGATATCTCGCCTTCAGCTTGGGTTTCTATATCCGATACAACCCGCTCACTTGTATTGTAAATAGTACAAATCAAAATTGTTATCAAATCAAAGTCTCAAACTAATTTAAATTATTCTACTCCATATAATGCCAGACAGTTTTACTTTTTCTCAGGAAAGACCTTATGTTCAACAAGGTAAATTTGGCATGTTAATTAAGAAGTCTGTAAAATTTGAAATTGCATAGTATCAACTAAAAGCTTCATGTGACTTAAAACTTTTTCAAGTCGATGTAATACGAAGAACTCTGGTAAAGTATTTACTGTATCCAGGCATCAATAGAAAACTTTTAAAATTAAAAATTGTAGTTACTTATACTTATTATTGGCCAACATCTGTACTGCTTGTTTATCTAGAAAATCTGGCATACTGTCAATTTTTTTAGTCCAAGGAAACTTTTTTACTCTTAAATTCTTACATCTGCCACATCTTTTCTTTGCTAATAAAAAGAGCCCACAGAATTTATTTGGCAAGTTGTGGTTTTCTTTTTCATTTAAGATATGTAATTAATTGATAAAGTTAAAGAACAACTGCATCAGTTCATCTCAATTCCAAACAAGTTCCACTTTGTAAACAAAAGACAATATGCTAGCTTATTTTGTCCTTAATAAGTAGTTCATCTTAAAGTTTGAAAGTCAACATTCTAGTACAAAATCACAAAGTCTGTATCTAAGATAAATTACCAGTAGTATAAAATATTACAAAGTATTTTTTTAACTTTAAAGGGTCCAATATAACATTGAGAACTATTGTGATTTTCAAATGAACTTTCCAAACTTTCAAATGAACACTCAAAGCCAGCTTAAACAAAAGATGATTGAGATAGTAAACCAGGAAATAACATAGGTGTTGTAATTTTTTATCAAAAATATGATATAGTGCATATAACAGAAACATTTCAATTAAAAAGTAGAAATATATTTCCTGTGGTTAGTTTTAATTGCTACATATATTGAAATTTTAGTATAATAATGGATGTTTTTGTTTCTGGCAAAGTCACCTCAATCTCCTTATGTTTAACCAACATTACAAAGTCAAATAATGACAAACACGAATGATTAAACACAAATTTATATTTTAATGGGTAAAAATAAATATGTCCAAATTAATATAATCATGCATATAGGTCTAGTAGGGTACCAATTTTTAGAAACAGAATTGTGTTGTTTAGAGGCATAACATATAAAATTGCTAGATTTGATATTTCAGTTTTTTAAGAAAGCCTTTTGTATGTGTTTTCATGAACTCTTGGGCCATAATTCAATTGATTTGAACCAAATAAGATTCTAACTTTCTTTTAAAACACAGTTCATCATTATTTGACTTTTTCTAAGATTAAAATGCTTCTGGAGCACATGAGATTCCACGGTATGTGTACCCACAAAATACTCGTCAAATTAGGTGAGAATGAAACCGTCATGTCCAAAATTATACTGTCCCAAATTGTCCCATATTCAATATTGTACATGCAATATTCCAATACCTTTAACAATTTCATTTTTCATAATCTGCCAGTTGTTGAGAGGAGGTTAAGCATTTTGTCGATCTACAAACAAATTTCAAAGAATTCTATTGAAGATAGATAACTGAAATGGTAAACAAACTGCAAAAGATAACAATGCAAGTGGTTGTGTAAAAACTAAAGACCACGTAAAGTCGGCCATTCTGTACAGTGTTTGGATTTGACAGTTTGAATTTTAATTGCCTCAAGAAAAGTCTAAAAGGCATTAAAAACATAACATTCCTTGTTCTTTTTTAACCTCCCGACCTTGCACGACTCCCACATCCTGCTCCGTCTCCTCCTATCCACCTCCCACCCTCAAGGCCCTGTCACACGGTGCAATTTTTCTTGCACTTGTAACTGCTCCGTCTCCTTCTCTATCCACCTCTTACCCTTAAGGCCCTGTCACACGGTGCACTTTTCCTTGCATTCACCGTAGCAAAAAAGATGGCGACATGTCGATTTTACCAGAATGCATTGCAGGTATCAAGAAAGAATACGTGGGAAAAGATGACAAGAAACAAAGCTACTGGATTGAAATTTTAACACAAGTGTGAAAATAACCTATTGTCTTCTGTCTGTTCTTTAAAAGACGTTAATTTGCCTTTTTAAACAATTTCAGACTACCATGCACTCTGGTAAAATCGACATTTGCCATCTTTTTTGCTACAGGGAAAATCTACTCTTAAGTAAATTTGTGACAAATGTTTGGTACGTTAAAAAACCCCAGCAAACTGTGATGGAAACTTGCATTTGCCAATTTTACATCTCCCAATAGTAGAATTGCATTTCAAGTTGCAAGAAAAATTGCATTGTGACAGGACCTTTATTCTCCAGTGTTCCCGCCAACCTGCTCCCACCATTAGATGGAAAGTCCTTTTTTCACTACATCTTAGTAATTAGGCTACCCCCCTCCTCTCACAAGTCTGTAATCGCCTGACGAAATCAATTGGTCGACAGTCCAAGGCATGTTTTGTAATCGAAATTCACAAAATTAAAATTAAATTGCCTTTTGGCGAGGCGGAGTTTTAAATTCGCCCGGTTTCTGTTTTTTTTTTTTCGGTGTCAGAAGTCGGTGCCGCCGCTAATGGGTGATACCGCTGGGCACAAGCCGCGTGAGCCGACCTAAACACGTCGTTTAAACTCAATTTCCAGCGGAATATGTCAACAAAACACGCATTTTAACATGTATGCTAGAACATCTAAACCGCAAGAAGGTTTTACGTGCAAAAATTCTCATGCAAAATGTTTTAAAACGACAAATTCCACCGCGAAACTTTACCGAGGAGCGATGAGAGCGTGCTTCCGTCATTTTCTGTTGTATTCCTACTTTTAAGGAAATTTAGAAATTTCTACACAAGAATCAAACGCAAATTCTACTGAAATATCTACATACAAAACACAATTTTTAACATGTAATAGTCAACAAAAAGGGACAGGAAGGTTCTTTATCAAAAAATTGCTCCAGAAATGTTTTAAAACGGCAAATAAAAGGTAAGAGACATTTTACATTCCAATTCCAGAAAAGATATGTTAGTCTAAAGTTCCCAACAAATTATATCGTGGAGACTTCAGACTTAATAGCTTAGTCTAATTTTTAATTTTTGTTGTTTTTATGAGCGATTTTAATACTTGTTTTGTTAGAACGTCACGTTGAATAGTTGACTCAGAGAAAGGATTTCAAATTGGATATCACAGAAAATACAGATCACAGAAATACTTTTAAGTCGATTACTTTAAAGATTGTTGCTATAATTATTAAAATAGCAAGAAAAAAACTCAAAAATGCAAAATAAAAAAAGAACAAAATTTAACTTAAATTTAGTAAAATTTCAACTGGCACTTTCTTAATTTGCCAAAACTTTATCAGACACCCTGCCTATATACCAATGTTTTAACTGACACCTGAAGCTTTCTGGAAGTAAATACTTTGTCAGCATGTCGAAAGTCTAACTGACAACTTGTGGGCATGTACAGGTCAAAGTCTAACCGACATCTTGTCAACAAGCCAAAAGCCTAACTGATATCTTTTCAACAAGTGAAAAGCCTTACCGACATCTTGTCAACAAGCCAAAAGCCTTACCGGCATCTTGTCAACAAGCCAAAAGCCTAACCAGCATCTTTTCAACAAGCCAAAAGCCTAACTGACATCTTGTCAACAAGCCAAAAACCTAACAGACATCTTGTCGACATCTTGTCAACATGCCAAAAATCTAACTAGGAGCATATCAACATGTCAAAAGTCCATTTCAAAGCTTGTCCACATATCAAAAGACTAACTCAGATCTTATCAACATGTCAAAAGTCTGCTCGAAAACTTGTCAACTAGTCAAAATCCTTACCAACATTTTATAAACATGCCAAATATTTACCTGACACCTTATCAACACATCAAATATCTAATTCAAAGCTGGTCAATATATCAAAAGGCTAGCCAACATTTTCCCAACAAATTATACCGTGGAGACTTCAGGCAGTGTGCTACAGAATAGATTTAATAAATTGATGGATTTAATAGACTGATGTATTGTATACACTTTTAGTAAAATTTTCTTTACTTGCAAAATAAAACAGCTATTTGTTGGTGGCATTATGGCAAAAGAATCTTGTTTAACATATGTACTATTAAAGTCTTTAATCTAAATTAAATTCTAAAAAATGCAATCCTACTAGGACTCTGGACAGAGTGCCTGGCAGGTCACTCAGACATTGATTTTTGGTTATCTTAGTGATTGCATAAGATGTGCTAGCAATGTCTTAAAATGCCTTGGAAGGTACCGTAATAATAATTGATTTAAAAAGGAATTAGTTGGACAGAACAGAAATAAGTGAATGTACCCCACCCCCAATGAACTCTCTAGTTACAGCCCTGCCTGGCCTTGTGCCCATTTTCGTTTGGCAGGCGGAGTGAACGCCTTAGCAGGCGTCTTGTTAAATCTATCCTCACTCCTAACAAAACAACTAAGTATGAATCTCAACATTAACTAAATTGGTCTATTATTATTATTAACTAATGAATGCCAATTTAGTTCTGTATGACTCGCAAGTAAATTTAGGTAGAATTCTTACCTGTTTTTATACACGACCTTTGATGTTTTAACATTTCAACTTTTGTTGTTTGAGTTTGCCCTAAAATATCCAAATAAATTATTCAAATCATTTTCGCGAAATTGGATGACAGTTGAGGTGGTGATAGTGCATGCGGGTTTATCAGCTGAATAGCCGAGGGAAGTGAGGGCAACGAATGGAGTGCAGGAGCGTAGGACGATGAAGACAGCTTAGAACCGAACCAGGTAAGCAGTTGGTGGAAGTAGCACTCGGACAGCACTGGCCGGGGTGGCGTGCAACCTTGTGCCCACGACCTTCGCTATGAATTCTCTACGCAGGTCGCAGCGAAGACGTAGGAGCATTCTTAGCGAAAGCCCTGGTACGAGGTTGGGTGGCTTAGCGAAAGGAAGACAAACTTTGCAAATGCTAATCAAGTTGATCTTTTCTAGAGAGCAGCCGCGCAAATTGAAACAAACGTTTCAATGACTTAAGTACGTTGCGTGTCAAAATTTGATTCCCAAGGCCAAAATGACAAGTGCCCCCCCCCCCAGTGATCCTTAGTACCGTAAACAAGTACTTACACATACATTGTGTATAAAAGAAACTGAACCCTTTCAAATTCAAATTAGCTATAACGTATTGTAGTAACTTGTATAATAAAAGATATATCTGCAAAATATTAAAAGGCGTAAATTAAATGTGTTTTAAATGGGGGTTTTTTCATGAGTACAAGAACGCAAGGTGTGTTCTTACCTATGACTATTACATCAAAGCAAGCTTTAACAAAGCTGTCAAATTACTACAACAATTTGTTACAGTTAATAGCGCACTTGGGGGGGCTGGCCAGAATAGGGGGATTTTTCAATTCAATTTCTTAATTTCGATGGAAATTAAATTTTCAATTTTATTATTATTATTATTATTATTATTAAAAATACACACATTAAGTAGCTTAGACAGCTAAATTGTTATGTGATTTACATGAAAAAGAGAGACGAAATCAATTATATGTATATAAGTACAATTACAGAGTTTTTGTAAAACTACAATCTATATTAAAAATAATTAATTAAAAGTGCCCCAGAATACCAAAGCCATAGTAGTTCAATAGTTAAAATATTTGAAATCCAAGAAAAAACCATTAATTATTGTCAAAAGCCATATTGTATTTGCGGATCGCATATACTAAGGGACTATTGTTAAAACGTTCTGTTTTGCATTTAAAATTATAAAATTTATTTTCATTAAGTCTCGTGTGTTTCTCCCGTACCAGGCCGACAATAGGTGGCAGAAGATCGTTTAGTTTGTGGGTTGGCTGTTTCATGTCTTTTATTAAATTTACACACATTATATCTCTTCTGTATTCTAGAGTGTGCAAACCACATTCAGTTAATGCCTGTTTGTAAGTCTTTCTTGGACATATTATTTTCATAGCGCGCCTTTGAATTCTCTCTATATCTTTAGACTGTTCCTGTGTCAGGCCACCATGCCAAATTTGAGCTCCAAATTCCACAATTGATCTGATAGCCGAGATATAAAATATCTTTAAGTCTTCTCGTGGAGCATTGTACCCTTTAAGAGTTTTTAAAAAATATAACCGCTTAGCTGCCTTCTTTACAACGTATTCCGTGTTTGATTTCCACTTGAGGTCATCATCTATCCATAAACCAAGTAATTTATAAGAGCTAACTCTTTCAAGGACACAGTCATTTATTTTCATTGCAGGAATAACTGTTCTATCTTTTCGAAAGTCAATGATCATTTCTTTACATTTTTTTGCGTTTAATACCATTTTCTCGTTTTCCGCAAAGGTTTTTACTGACTCAATTTTCTTGGGTATGTTCCCAATTTCCATTCCAGAAACGTGATAATGAACATCTAACGTCTCCCAACTCGTGGTATCGTCCATGAAGAGAATCGTATCACCATCCACAACAACATCCTCGTTTCCAACAACTTGTTCTATAACACTAGTATTGTAGACAATTCAGTAAAAAGAATTTGTAAAGATGTACAGGGCGAGTAAAAAAATACTGATGCCCTTTCAAATTCAAATTAGCAGCGAACTTCATTATGGTTTGTTCCCATGGGTCTACAGAGAACAGATCGTGCTCCTCTGTTCCGTTGTCAATTGCATGCACCACTTTTTCCAAATAATACCAATTATTGTAGTCTTGTTTCTGACAAATCTTGAACGGCTAGAATTATGCATTTTAACACAGATAATTAGATTTTGCTTTACATCAACGCGTCTGTCAAATCGCACGAAAGCAATGATGCTAGTTTGAATTTTAATAGCATCAGTTTTTTTTTACTCACCACGTTTTTTTCTCTGTAGACCCATGGGAATAAACCGTGATGAAATTCGCGGCTGATTTGAATTTGAAAGGGCATCAGTTTTTTTTTACTCACCCTGTATATGGCTCAAAAACATGCAACTGGTTAAGGTGGTCTAGGACAAAAAATATAATTTTTTTCAATATTTGTTTGTCTTGTAACTTGTGGAAAATATGAATCATACTGTAAATTTAGCTGACACAAAATTACGCAGCTACAACTTTAATGGCTACGTAATATATTGATGTTGGGCGTAAACCTCAAAAATAAACATCCGAAGCATTGGAGCGTTCATGGTTTACGTTCTTCGTAAAGAAAGCTGAATAGAACAACATAAAAGTGTTCTGATGCCGAGAAAAGAGCTTATATACAAAATATTTTAGGTTCAGGACACGGCTCTCTTACGGAAAGACACCACCTGAAAATTTCACACGAAACGATTAAGTACTAGCGTTGTAAGAATTTCCCGAAGTTCGAAAATGCGTGTTTGAGAAAAACAACTCTAAAGTTTTTGCAATCATTAGAATAAATTATACACAACAATGCAACACAATGCCATTGAAATCGAGAACAATGAAACCAACGAATCCCATCTTTTATACGCTCCGGGAAAAGTCAGGGTTTTACTCAGAGAGATGACAAGCATAGCGTGACTTCTTTGTTGTGGGTTTATTTTTGAATTTGAATACGCAGGCATGTTATTGAGGACACTATGTACAACTCATTTTTTGCTTTTTCAAAAAACCAAAAATTTGGAAAAAGTTTGTCCTAGACCACCTTAAGTAAAAATGATATAATCTCCTTAGCAAGGAAGTTTTTAATTTTGGCAGAACCCTTTTTGGCAAGCGAAGCAATGTAAGCCATCTTTGACAATGGAAAAACATCATTTTATTTCAGTTATGTTTTTTACAAGATAAACCCACAAATTACCAAATTACTTACTAATGGGCAATGCCCATAATGGGCTAAATTTTGATCCAGACAAATCTTTCACCACAACACTCGACTTCGTCTCGGTGAATATTCCTCGATAATCACCTCGCCTTCGCCGAATAATTGTAAAATATTCTAAGATATTAGTCATCAAGATTACGTCGTACTTGTGTGTGTTATTTATAAGCGATGTATCAAAATAAATAATTTCCACATAAAACACAGCGGGAAAGCTGCAAGCATTTGGTACAAATAGAAATATAACTACACGACCATAATACCCCTTTATGCTCTTGGCAATCCTCTTCAACTCTCTATTTCCCACTCTTCATCATCGAGTAATGTGTCATCTAGTCGAACATTTGATAGAGAATTATAGCGGTTACAACAAAGCGTGTTTTTCGAAGGAATACACGAACAGTCTTCCAAAAAGGAGTTTCTGCAAATAGAAAAGATTTCTCAAATTCTCTATTAGATGGCGACGGGTGAAACTTTCATTAGGTGAAAATCAACCTTCCTATCAATAGCGGCGCCATCTTGAATCGCAATGAATTGTGGTCTAGCCAAGTTAGAAAGACCATTTAAAGTATTGAACTCTACATAATTATACCTGGAACGATAATATGGTCGCCTTTTTGCAGTACTATTTAATATACGAGCAGAAGTCATACTGTTTTACTCCATTTGATTGATAACAATAAACTTTTAAATAAAATTATGACAAACCTTGTGGAAAATAATGCGTTTATTTCTTCCAAGGATCGGTTCTTGGTTTCCGGTACAAATTTATAAATGAAAATGACCGCAAGCATGCCAAGCACGCCATAAATAAAAAATGTCCACGAAATACCAACGGAATCTGTAAAAGACAGTGATAAAATTACAGTGCATCGATACTACAAGTGGGACCTCTTAGACATCACCACAGAAAAGAAAATCAACAGAAAGGCCACTCGAATCGGAACCTTTGAAGCTTGCCTCCACGCAAGTTGCATTACGCATGGTCATTACGCAGGTTCTGGCCAATAGAAACGCTGAACTGGCTGTTCAGCCATCATTCTGGCCAGGCAATTGCATAAAAATATAGAGGAGGACATGAAAAAAATATATAAGGGTTGAACTGCAAAGTGGCCTACCAATTGCTCGCTATATATTCAAAAAACATTCATGTGTAGAGCAGGTTTACTATATATTGAACAAAGTTCATATGTAAATAAGAGTAAAACTCAAGCAAGTAAGTAAGTTTAAGAAAGCAACGCGTAAGTAATACGTCAGTAAGTTTCAAGCCCATATATCAGCGACTTCAAACACTAAAATGAGTTCCTAAAATGAGTTGTTTCAAATTTATTTAAGTTCCTCTGACGGCAATTTAAATGAATTTGAAACAGATTTAAAACCAGCGCACTTTAATTTTCCATGCCAAAAGATGTCCGGAATGTAAAGCAAGTCGAATTCAACACGAAATAAGCACACTCTTTGTCAACATGAATTTTTGTAACTAAGGACATTCCTACGAAGCCTGTGTGGAAGCATGATGTGTAAAGACTGAGTATTTGATCTACATAACTTGCCGTTAACTTTTCGAACGCATTGCTTTCTTATATATTTAAAGGAGGGGGGGGGGGGGCTTGATGCATTTCAAACGAATCTCTGAGTCGGGCATATTCTGTACAGGGTTCTGATGGGAAGGGGGTGTCCTTTACCCATTTCCTAGCCCAAATGTTAACTGAATCCCATTGCCCGAATGTAGAATTCCCATAGCCCTTGCTTAATTGTTAATCCATTCCCATTTCTATTGTCCTTCCATCTCAGTACCAGAGCATGGAATCCCATTTTACCCCTTCGAGACCCTCGTTGCACAAGCTAAGGTAAGAATCGGATACAATATTTTCTGCTCACCTATAAGATCCAACATTGTTATTGAGACGATAAGGTTTGAACTCCAGTTAAGAACAGTGGTTGCAGCAAATGCACGTCCTTTGATGGGCGTTGGGAATATTTCACTCAACACTAACCAACTCACTACAATTGGAATGAAAAAAATAGACAATTCCCATGCACTAAACTATAACCTTAGCAAGAACAACGAAATCTCAACGCCGAAATGACAACGCTGAAGAAACCAACATGTGAGTTTGTTTACAACAAGGGCAAACTACATAAATTATTATGTTTTACTAAAACAGTCCATGTTCTGCCAACAAGTCCATGCATGCTTAAGTAATCAAGTCTAGCTCACATTTTACTGCATGAATCGCCGCACCAATACAGAAGAATGGTACATACAGGGTATCCTGAAAAAAGCGGAGTACTGCTGAATATTAAGCAGTGCTTGCATGCATTACGTGCATTAAGTGATAATATGTGGTGAATGCAAAGACCATTTAATTTCAATAAGAAAAACACTCGTTTTCTTTTCTGATATTTGGTGTAATCTGAACAAGGAGAATTATTTTCCTGTGGAACATTAAATGAGCATTACCCAATATTAAAACACCCACGTGGTACCAAATTATGTGCTTTTTACAGCATCGCAAAATGATCACTAGCTTGCCAAGTAGACAAGGGATATATTGCTCAAAAGGCAAATGCACAAGCCATAAAACAAACTAATAGTCACTTTAGATTATCAAGTTCTCATTTAGCATTTAGAAGTTGGACTGGCACACCTTGTAGGCACTTGTTAATACAAAGCACAATGCAGAACTGAGCTGGTCAATTTACTTGCTGAATATATCAGTAATATATTGGCAAACTTGCGTTTGTTTCCATAGTAACATACCTGGTCCATACCCTGCCGAATAACCTCCAGCGAAGGCCATCAGCGAGAATACTGTCACATATTTCACCACATTTGGCATCGCATCGCTAGAACTGTCAGTTTTGGGCTGATTCGTGGTTTTATTACCTTCTCTGATGTTACTTGACGTTGGTTTAGAAGAACAAACAAGTTTAACGTGATTACGGTTCAATGACGGCGACGGCACAGGTGAATTCCTGGGAACAACACTTTTAGGAATAAGGGACTTTTGTCCGGTTAAATACGTTCTTGTTTCGGTGATTCTCAAGACATCTGATTGTGTGTTGTATGTTGGGAGGGTGGTATACAATGGTCGGCCGGAAAGTTTCATACTTTTACCCAAGAGTTGCGAGCTTGGTTGACTGTTTACGACATATGTACAAGTTGTCATATTGACAGAATAGGAAGGAAGGAGACTGGTGTTTGTATAGTGGTTTGGATGATTTGGAACGTATTCACAGATTTCTTGATGGTATGAGCCAGGGAAACTTAATGTCACTGTATACAATAAGCATATGCTCGCTGTCATAATGACGGACCCGATCAGAAGGAAGCGACGACGACCTAGCAGAGGGAAAAGTAGTTGCGAATTTCAAGAACTTGTTGCAAGTTGTCGAATGTACTGGCTTGTTGCAACTTGTGAAGTCAATTTCATGGCGTTGCAACAGGTGTTGTTGCATCTTGTCATTTCCAGACTTGTTACAACTTGTTGAAATAATTTGTGGCAAGCCTGAATGTTGATAACAAGTTTTGACAATCAACTTGCCAAGAAAACTGTTGACAAATTGCAGCAGACTTTACGGCAACAAGCTGTCACACGCCATGCGAACGCATCCTGATATCGGCTTGTTGATAACAAGTCTGTGGCAAGATCTCAACCATCTATGATCTCAACAGACTCGTTACAACATGCTTTCGTTACAACAGACTCGTTACAACTTTCAGCAAGCTTGTGGATAATCAACTTGCAACAAGTCTGCTGACAATTTGCAAGCTTTGGCAATCAACTTGATAACTTGCAACAGACTTGTCAACAAGCTGTCGCAAGCCCTGCGAACGCATCCTGATATCGGTAACAACTTACGCGTTTTTTGTTGTGAAATATAGGGACGAACGTAATGCCACTTCCCTAGGAACTTAATACATCGTACAAACTGTGTTTTGCCGATAGTGGCAGATTACCCCAGGCCCTCTGACTTTCTCGCGCAAGAAATGTTGACAGGAGTTGTCTTGGGAGAAACCTGTCTGCTTGCTGGAAGATGTAACACTTCTTTTTTGGAGAATGGGGAGGGCGGGGGGGGGGGGGGGTAGTGAATTTAAATAATTAAAGCGGTGCTATCCTAAAATATCGTTTGTCTGGCAGTGTTGAACACAAACAAACATATTAAAATAAAGCAACGACATGTTTCCAGTTTTTCAAGAACTTGTTCCTTTCCGAGATATTCACTGCTTCAAAACGTGCAAATAGCTAGACTTGCCCCCAGTCTCGTAGGAATTATTTTCGAGCGTTGAATAGAAGGGAACAGTTGCCTGGAGGCAGAAATATAGTCATAACATACAGTCAAATGTTACAATCGGATCGCCGGGTATGGGGTGAGCAGCAATTCTAAAACTTGTCTTTCTTTTTCATGACAGGAAAATTATCCATACCAACCTGATTTATCAACCAACAATAAAGTAACAACAGTGGCCACAAACTAAAACGAAACAATGCAGAATATAAATGTCTCTAGTAAATGTATGTTGATTTTCGACTTGATAAAACTATACAACGAGTAGTACTTTAGAATTAGAAAACCCTATCAAAGAACGAGGCAAACAGGTGTAAATATACATAACAAGTCATTTTCCTAGCACGTAGTCGTATGTTACTCGTAAGCAGAGTTGCAAAAAGCGTTCAACATTTTAAAGGTTTGCAAACCTTCCTCAAAATGTTGTAAAGTTGGGCTTTCCAAACTGAAGATGAGAATGAATCTTGAGAATGAATCAATATTTTTCAGAAAGAAGGCATGATTTCTGGAGTAGATATCTATTAATTTTTGTTTATGTTAGTGTGTGGATATAAAACCTTCCTTACTGACTGCCCATTTTGCAAACCTTCCTCACGGGTGATACCCGCATACCCGTGGCTTTTTGCAACTCTGTTCGTATGTACTAGTATGGTGTTTATTCGTGATCCTACGAGTACAGTTAAAAGTCGATTTCAGGCATATTGTTTTCCTTGTTCCTCATTGTATAAATAGAGTTTTAATGATTCGAAGTAGTACTTGAGTAAGAGTTTTCTTAAAAAAGAAAAGTGTTAAAGTTATTTGCTACTATACAGTTGGTAATGTATCCCATGTATATCACCACGTATATCATGCATAATAGAGCTAGCCACATTTGAGAACTGACCTTTGTAAAACCAATTCCCACGGTCGCCAAAGTAGCTGCCGAATGAGAACGAAATCCGATGTTTTCAAAAATAGACGGAGCATAATACAACACACTGGGCTGACCTGTAAACTGAACGATCGATCATGATTATTACTCTCACAAAACGTCACACGATATCACATGGATTTCACATGTGATCACACGAGTCTTACACTCGATCACCTGAATTTAACATGTGATCAGATTTATGTGATCCATGTTAAATGTGAAATTTATGAGATCAGATGTAAACTCATGAGAACACAAGTAAAATTCACGAAATCAGATGTGAAATTCATGTAATCACATGTGAAATGTATGTAATCACACGTGAAATTTGTAATCACATGTGAAACATTGGCCCAATTTATACTGGAGACAGATCATCCGTCAAGACGGATCATCCGTCTAAGTATAAACACAAGACGAACTATCCAGACGAACTACGTAAAAAATAGTTCGTCTGATAATTCGTCTGCGTATAAACGCAGGCAAACGGACGGACAGACGTCTGGACAAACGAACTACGCAGATAGTTCGTCTTGACGGATGATTCGTCTGCTTGCCCGCGTTTATACACAGATGAATTATCAGACGAACTATCTTTTCTTTGTCCTAGTTCTCTAATATAAATCGGACCATTGACTTTTGTAACTATTTTTCTTGATAACGCTCCAAACTTGGAATTTGAAGGTCTTCTTTACCTGTTGAAAAAACACCACGCCAAGTCCGACCAGCATTCTGTCCCTCATGTTCTCGTTTCGGCCAAACAAGTAACAAACATTATGGTTCTTGAAAGCAAAGAGAAAAACATTATTTTATTTTTTAATTTTATTTTAGCAACTGTGTTGGGTGAAAAACCACCTAAGCGCGCTAAAGGCCGCCGTAACTCGTCACACGTGGCTGCTAGCCGAGACTATTGACTTCGATTTAAATGAGGAATTCACCTCGCGAGGAAAATATCTATCGATTTGGGTAATTTTTATTGCAAATAACGACGTCCGATAGCTTGGGTTGTTCACAAAAGAAATCTCTGCGACTTACATGTTCCAAGTTTAAGGCATCCTTCATTTTTGAAATCTCTTCTTCAGGCACGCTGCCATGATTTAACAGTCTCATCACACGCAATGCCTGGACATAGGGTAAAAATCGTGCAGATTATGAAGAGGTTTAAAAAAACCTTCGAAGTTAAAAAATTAAGAAAAGAACCTTTGAAGTAACTGAAAGATCTATCTGTTGTCAGATTTCTGAAATAGTGAAGCGTGGCGTGCGACAGCTTGTTGATGACAAGCCTGTTGCAAGTTGTCAACAGACTTGTTGCAACTTGATTGTCAAAACTTGTTATCCACAGGCTTGCTGCAAGTTGTTTCAACATGTTGTAACAAGTCTGCAGATGACAAGTTGCAACAAGTCTGATTTTAATACACACATTGCAGCTTGATGAAATTGATATGTTTGTTGAGAAGCTCCAACAAGCTGGTAAAATTGACAACTTGCAACAAGTCTATGGCGTTTTTGGCTGTGTACAATAGCCGTTATTTCGGAAAAAAGTAAATCCAAGATGGCAGAACCATTGATCTGTATAATACTGGATCACGCATTCAAGATTAAATTTTGAAGTCATCACCGCCATCTTGGTACTCCAGGTCCAGCGTTCTTTGCGGGTGTAAGAGTAAGCTTTTAAGCAGCGTTTTCAATTTCCGTAAATTTCCTTAAAATAAGGAAGTTTATTTATCTATTGAAAATGTTGATTGTCCGCCATCTTGGTACTCCTAATTCGTCATTTCTGCTGGCTTCACTTGATGTCACTGTATGCGTGATCCAGTATTATACAGATCAATGGGCAGAATTTGAATTTTTTCATCAAGTAAAAAAGAGGGCATTAGAAGAAACATTTTTTATATATGTATATATTAGAACTATCTCTACCTTAAAAAGGGGGACGTTAATGGGCATGTGGGTTGGGGGAGGGGTAAATGGGTTAATATGACGTTTAAAGTACCTTGGCATCTTTGCCTTGACAGACGAGCCATCTGGGGCTGGGTGGCAGAAAAACAATACCATAACCTTGAATTAACGCTGGAATTCCAGAAATACCAAACATGTAACGCCTGGAGAATCAAAAGAATGCTTTGTAGGAGTGACAGAATACAGTAAAACCCTCGCGCATAAAGGCCCTGTCACACGGTGCAATTTTTCTTGCAACTTGCAATGCAATTCTACCCTTGGGAGATGTAAAATTGGCAAATGCAAGTTTCCATCACAGTTTGCTAACATATTTTTTACATACCAAACATTTGTCACTAATTTACATCTCTTCAAAGTAGAATTGCGTTGCAAGTTGCAAGAAAAATTGCACCGAGTGACAGGGCCTTAAGAACCTAAAATTTTAAGATAGTTTAAGCAGGTTCTTATATAAATGATGATTATCGTGAAATTAGGCTGAACAGGTTTTTAAATAAGGTTCTTCTTTTCTAAAAAAAAGCGACTCATTTTAGGTTGCTGTAGATATAAGTAGTATTTTCAATGAAGAGATACAGTTTTTAATTGTTGATCGATGCGTTCGTAAAAACATGTTGTTTATTATTCTATGTCATATCCAGGATTCTGACCTCTGGTTCATTTTCATTACTGTGCGAAGTGTTTATTTTCTTTCATTTATAAACTTTTAACCTCAGCTATTAGTGATAAAAATAAAAGACGAGCCTATTTAAAATATTAGCCTAAAAAGATTCTTATATAAAAAGGGATCTAAAATAAGCAATTTTAGCCCAACGGGTTCTTAAAATGTAGGTTCTTATACGCGGAGTTTTACTGTGGTAATTAACCCACAGGGCCAGTCAACAGTACAAGCCCTCCCCCTATTGTTCAATGCAGTTCACTGGCAAAAATAATAGTGGAACAGCCAGTATTTTTGTTCTTGTATTAGCTTCGCCACAAAGGCAAGGTGACCACAACAACATGTGCATGGGCCCAATACTTCGGGCCAGTATTGCCTAACCCAGATTGTCAACGTTCCCTGCGGAAAAGTGAGTACCCGGAGAAAACCCGGGATTTTTGGCCGGGTCTTATTCTAACTTTGCCCGGCTAAAAGTCTCCGCATACATAAAACAAGATATTCCGAGTTGTACATAGGTACAGCACACAATTTGATTTTAGGCTGTACATTTCGTATTCATTTGATTTACCTTCTGACCTTCAGCAGAAACGCAATGGTATACTTTGCTATGCTTTTCTGCTGAAGATGAATCAAATCGGTTCGAAATTTACAGTTAAATTGTGTACTATCACTACTCACAGCTTATTCACGATATTTCTTGATTTATGCTATTTTAAACTCACCAGCCATTGTCAGTGTTGATAAATACGAAATTAATCAGATAGGCCAACAACAGACCAGAGACTATGCCAATCTCATTCACGCTGACCAACAGGCCTCGCCGTTTCTGTATGATAAAAAATCTCAATTTAAAATCTCACTCTCGATACTACGTCACCTTATTTCTTTGCCTCTTCACCTCGTCCCACTTCACTAGCTTACTAACTCCTCGTGTGACCACTCCACCACCTTACTACAGTATTACACCATACCCTTTTCACTTTGCCCTACCAACCTCACTGCACTTTTTCATCTTTCCTCACCTTTTTACACCCCCTTCACCTCCCTGCATCGCCTTCACCTCATTACAACCCTCCCCCTTTACCTCACCTCTACCCCATACCATTATAACTTCTTCACCTTATTTCACCTCAGTACACCCCTTCACCTCCCTTTACCTCACTGCACCCTCTTCACCTCAGTGCACCTCTTCCCCTTTACATTATCTCTACCCCACATCACTGTAGCTCCTTCGCTCTTCACCTCACTAGATCCCCTTTACCTCAAATAACTCACTGCCCCCACTTCATCTCACCTACACCCCCTCACCTCACCTCACCCCACCTTATACCTCCTCTGCCACTTATCACTGCAGTCCCTTCATCCTACTTCACATTACTACAACTCCTTCAACTCACGTTTTATCACTGCACCCACTTCACCTCACCTGCCACCGCCCCCACCTCAAGTCTACGCCACCTCATCTCCTTAATTACTTCACTTCACTTCACTGAACCCCATTCACCCCACTCCCATCGCCACACTTGAAACATGTTCCACAGCACACTTGTCTGCAGGCTTGGAACCTTGCAGTCACCAAGCCGACATCAGGATGCGCTCGCATCGCTTGATAATAACAAGTAAGCTGCAAGCTCTCAACAGGCTTCGTGCAAGTTGATTGCCATCACTTGTCATCAACAAGCTTGATGTGAGTTGAAGAAATTCTCCAAATATCAAGTTCCATCGAGTCTGGCTTGCACAGGCTTGATGCAACTTGGTGACAAACTTGTTTGTAAAGTCCACAACTTGCATCAACGTCTGTGGCGTCCCTGGAACTGGCGTCGGATATCTTTTCTCTCTCTCAAAGCACACAACTTTCCGTTCCGCTCTTCTCCCAAACTTTACAAACTTACAGGGGGAGCAATCTCCGCAATGTATATACATTCTGCGATGGCGGAAAGCGATGTTCCAAAACCAACGATAAGTCGACCAACAATCTGATATAAAAAAAAGATAAACCTCACATTATACTGTATATGAACACTCATAAGCTCTTCGTTTTTAAACTCATTAGCTTGAAAAGACATCAAGCCCCAGTTAGATGTAAACGCAGTCTTACTAAAAATACAAATGTATATTTTGTGCACCATTCCGAGCATTCCACAAATTATCGCCCATGATAGCAAAACATTGTTTTACGGTCAATTACAAATTTAAATTTGAAACTATAGTATAGACACTGTATGAGGTACATGTATACATAAAAGTCTTTGTCATCATTATACCTGCACTTTGTGATTTTTAAAATTGATCTATATTGTTTATGCTTAATACTTCAAATACATGCAGTCTGTGCTAGCTACCATAATATTTTTAACACACTTTGTTTCAACGTTTGAAAGAAAAAGGAAAATTCTTGAAAGGATAAATTTAGCACAAGTTTAATGATATGACCAAATATGGTGCGAAGATCATGCCAGAGTCAAATTTTATCACATGACTATCATACCAAAAAATTAAAACATATTTTCTGTAACCTGATCTGTCTGAGAGAAAAAGTAAATTCTTATTTTCCGAGTTATATTACAGAATGACTTCAATCGTAAATGGGATAATAAATTCGACAGTCGGCTTGCTGTGTAGCAAGCTTCGAGATTACGCCGCGGACAAACTGGACGAAGGAGACTTAAGCGATGAAAAATGTAAACAGATCGTGGTTCGAGAGCTTGACGATATCAAGTCCAAGATCGATGGCCTGTCGCGAAAAGACTTACTAGCCAGTCTCGGCTTTTTCAAAGAAGGGGTCACAAGATTGTACATCTCGCTTGAGGTATCTCTGGAACCTTGTGAAAAGGATGGCAGTGAAAACCCTGGCAGTAAGGACGAATCTACAGCCGAAGGTGAATATATGGGAGCGGAAGAGCTTACGGCGAAGTTAGCCGATCGTGATTTCTTAAAAAGCGCATTTGAACTCTCAGAAATGATCGAGAAGTTAACAATCGCGTCGGAAGATCGTTACAAATTGGCCAAAGAATCCTTCAAAGACGCGAGAAGGCTGGCCACGGAAGCTTTTAACAACGTGGGGCTGAGCGCAGAAGAAAGATTACTAGTTGGAAAAGTTCGCATCGCTAGCAGAATCCTCGAAGGTTTAGAAGACTTGGAAGCGGCCGTTCGAGACAGCTTGCTCTACCTGAAAGAGCTGCAGGATTTACCTGCAGTACAGGCGATGTTTTCCGTCGCGTTAAACGCTGGCAACGGCATAGCATCTCGCTTACGAGCTCGCTTTAATCAAACCGAAAGAGATGCAAATATCCAGTCGATACAGATGCTGAACAGCCTACTGTTGGATCTCGCTATCAAATTTACGACCACCAAGATGGGTCTTTTAAACTGGCCGATGATCAAAACTGAGCAAGCGTTTTACCATCCACTCTTAAACGACAACGAAGTTCGGAGAAAACTTCACGAGAATGCCACACAAGCTCCTTGGTATTGCAAGTCCGCTGAATTTATTTCGAATTCCTATCCATGCGCGCTAACAAGTAAAGGGGAAGTGTTGTCGTGCAACGGTAAAAGTATCAAAAACAGTTACACCCGCGAGTTGTTTTGTACCGTTCCGACGGAAAACGACGCATACAATTTGTGCAGAATGCTTGGGGTTGACGAAAAAGATAACGTTTACGCCACGGTGGAAGTACGGCCACGCAGCAAACAATCTGAGCTCAGTGCTTTAGCTTTTTATAAATTATATATCTTTGATAAGAATGGTCATTTAAAACAGGAGAGACGTCTAGAGGGTATCGATATACCATTCCGTACTTCGTCAATAACATTCAGCAAAGATGGCAGAACTTTTATCCACGCTGCCTACACCGAAGTGCTCTACATTTGCGACGGAAGAAAGGCAAACGCAGACCGCAAATTGATTCTTCCAGTCAAGGATCTTCCCTTCGGGATGCCGACCAAATTTTGCTGCACTGTCTCGAATAAAAATGAACTCATTTTGATTTTTACTCACGCCAAATCCGGAGACGTGAAACTTGCAATGTACACTGTGACGATGGACGATGAGCTCAAGGGTGCAAAATATCTGCCAGTCAAACTCGCATTCCCGCAACTCGCTAGGATTAAGAGTGTGGTTTTTAACCATGTCAGCGAGACAGTTGTTGTATGTGTCAAAATTAGCAAGTCACACATAGAGATCTATGGGTTTTCAGACGATGGGAAATTGCTCTACCAGTTTGAACGTTTGGCTGGGGCACACGATTATAAACAAATGTTATCCCATTCAAATGGACAAATTGCTTTAGTCGATGGTGATACGGTCATCATGCTCCAAATGTAACATTACGAACATTTCAATCTTATGAACAAATGAGCATGCTACAAGAAAACAGTACAATGTTGCTTGGACAGACATTCTTTGTGTTGGATAGTATTGAACCAAAGTGATTTTTAGCATTATCGATAAAAAATTAACCTTATTGACTGGGTGTTAACTTGCTGATTAAATACGAACCAAGTTAATAAAACGGATGGTTTGGAGTCTCGTTGAAAACGCAATATACACAATTTATAACTAAGAAATATAAAACATTTTTCCGTGTTGATATACAGTTATATCAACACGAGTGGAAATTGGAAACACGAGAAATTGTGTTGATATAACTGTATATCAACACAGAAAAATGTTTTATAATTTTTTCATTATACAGCAATATCAAAAGCCCGAAGGGTACGAAAAATTTCCGTGTTTACAAGTGGTGGGAAATTTTCCGCGTTTTCTTTGAGTTATCTCAACCAATCAGCGTTCAGGATTCACAAATGCTATATTATAATCTACACTGGGCTTGGTTTATGAAAAAACAACCGTGAAATTAGTAAAATTTCAATTGAAAATTTAGTTGCCAAATATTGAAACGTGAGAAAGATGTTTGCAGATTTTGTATCGATGTCCATAGTACAAACATACAGCTATTTCAATTATGGTTGTCTTTCCAAAAGCGTAAACTGTAAACCATGAGCGCGCAAGGGACGAAATTATTGTTTATTCAGCTCCTGATACTCAGGGAATTACTTTTGTAGCAAGTAAATTTCCTTCGTAAGTTTCCTATGTGCCCTCGATTCTGGAACAATTCCGTGTTTCGAGGTGAAAATAAGCACTGAATGTTCCGTCATCCCGGCGCAGTCTGACACAGTTCACATTTCACGCTTTTGGAAGAAGTGAACAACCTTTGTTGAATTAGTTGTACACAAAATTTGCAAAGCTATACCTTCCGGCAAAACACAAAATAATTGAAACTCCGTAAAGTGCCAACATTTTATTTTATTAGCCTAGGACCTGTATATGAGTTTGTATGCACTACATTTAGGACAGATAATCTCAACTGTTTTAGGGTAAGTTGACCATGACGGTCAACATTGTAACGCTGTCCGAATCCGGGACGAAACGTCCGAAACTGACAACACCCAAATATGGCGCTTTCGCCATAGTGTTATCTACCAAACCATAAAAGTTTTGGCTTATCTGAAGTGCTAATGTAGTTCAGAGATGGTGATTTTAGGAATGGTCATTGGGAGGCCCAGGACTAATATTTCACAAGAAAACGTCCTTACAACAATCATGGCGAAATATCAATTTACGGCTTAGAGCTTGAAATAAACAGCACTAAACATACAACGCAATATGCTTTCGATCTTCGCGAAAACTTTCTCCCCCCTGTCACGGCCAAAACACATTGTGCACGCGAGACTTGCACGAAACATTTTGACATACTTGTAAACAGAATTTGCAAGGGTGGTTAGATGCTGAGTTTTACAAAATTTAGTTATTTTCTTTGCGTATCCTTGATAAATGGTTTACTGATTTGAAATAATTACAGTCGAATTGGCTTGGATGGAAATATAGTGGGGCCAAATTGTTGACAACCGACAGTGGATTACACAAATGGCGACGAATTTAGACAAAGTCCAGGTTTTATCTTGTCCATGGTTAAACAGCAAGAATCTATTTGAAACGTAGTGAAAGCGTGATTAAAATATTTTCGATACGATTATGTCTGAGATGAGTTGCATAATTGGAAGGATTTCAATGAATATCGGTGATAAACATACGTCCATTTGCAAGAGGTAGGCACATTTTAAATTATTTTGGACCAAAATAGCAATAATATATTTAAAGAAATACCAATTATGTTTCGATAAAAACGATCGTGGAGAAAATGTAATAATGGTCCACCACTGCTGTTTATTTTAATCTCTACGCTCTAAATTAACGTTCATCATGACTGTTGTACGGAAATTTTTCTTGTGAAATGTTAGTCCCGTGCCTATCACACCTCCCAATGACCATCCCTAAAAGCACCATCTCTGAGCCATATTAGCACCTCAGATAAGCCAAAACTGTTATGGTTTGGTAGATAGCACTATGATGAAAGTGTCATATTTGGTGTTGTCAGTTTCGGACGTTTCCTCCCGGATTCAAGTTCGGGCAGCGCTACCATTTTGATCGCCATGGTCAACTTACCCTAAAACAGTTGAGATTATCTGTCGTATATGAAGTGCATACAAACTCATATGCAGGTCCTAGACTATATACGTTTCGGCATGTATTACACCACCAATTACCGCCCATGTTAGCAAAAGATTGTTTCGCGGTCAATTACAGATTGAAACTATAGACACTGTATGACGTACATGTATATATAAAGGTCTTGTCATCGATTATACGTGCACTTTTAGATTTGATCTATATTGTTTATGCTTACTATTTCAAATACATGCAGTGTGTGCTAGGTATGACAATATTTTTAACAAACTTTGTTCGAATGTTTTGAAAGAATAAATGGAAAATTTTTGAAAGGATAAATTTAGTACAAGTTTAATGATATGACCAAATATGGTGCGAAGTTTATGCCAGAGTCAAATTTCATCACGAGACTATCATACAAATAAATCAAAATATATTTTCTATAAACTGATCTGTCTGAGAGAAAGAGTAAATTCTTATTCTCCGAGTTATATTAAAGAATGACTTCAATCGTAAATGGGATAATAAATTCGACAGTCGGCCTGCTGTGTAGCAAGCTTCGAGATTACGCGGCGGACAAACTGGACGAAGGCGACTTAAGCGATGAAAAATGTAAACAGATCGTAGCTCGAGAGCTTGACGATATCAAGTCGAAAATCGATGGGCTGTCGCGAAAAGACTTGCTAGCTAGTCTCAGCTTTTTCAAAGAAGGGGTCACAAGATTGTACATCTCGCTTGAGGTATCTCAGGAACCTTGTGAAAAGCATGGCACTGAAAACGCTGGCAGTAAGGACGAATCTACAGCCGAAGGTGAAAATATGGAAGCGGAAGAGCTCCCGGCGAAGTTAGCCGATCGTGATTTCTTAAAAAACGCATTTGAACTCTCAGAAATGATCGAGAAGTTAACAATCGCGTCGGAAGATCGTTACAAATTGGCCAAAGAATCCTTCAGAGACGCGCGAAGGCTGGCCACGGAAGGTTTTAACAACGTGGGGCTGAGCGTAGCAGAAAGATTACTAGCTGGCAAACTTCGCATCGCTAGCAGAATCCTCGAAGGTTTAGAAGACTTGGAAGCGGCCGTTCGAGACAGCTTGCTCTACCTGAAAGAGCTGCAGGATTTACCCGCAGTACAGGCGATGATCTCCGTCGCGTTAAACGCTGGCAACGGCATAGCATCTCGCTTACGAGCTCGCTTTAATCAAACCGAAAGAGATGCAAATATCCAGTCGATACAGATGCTCAACAACCTACTGTTGGATCTCGCTATCAAATTTACGACCACCAAGATGGGTATTTTAAACTGGCCGATGCTCAAAACTGAGCAAGCGTTTTACCATCCACTCTTAAACGACCACGAAGTTCGGAGAAAAATTCGCAAGAATGCCACACAAGTTCCTTGGTATTGCAAGTCCGCTGAATCTATTTCCCATCCATGCGCGCTAACAAGTAAGGGGGAAGTGTTGTCGATCGACGAAAATAATAGTATTAGGAACAATTACACCAGTGAGTTGTTTTGTAGCATTCCCACGAAAGACCACGCATGCAAACCGTGCAGAATGCTTGGGGTTGACGAAAAAGATAACGTCTTTGCCATGGTGGAGGTGCTCAGTCGTTATTATAAATTATTTATCTTTGATAAGAATGGTCATTTACAACAGGAGAGATATCTCGAGAGTATCGATATAGCATTGCGTGATTCGTCAATAAGATTCAACAAAGATGGCAGGATTTTTATCCACGCTGCCTACACCGAAGTGTTCTACATTTGCGACGGAAGAAAGGCAAACGCAGACCGCAAATTGATTCTTCCAGTCAAGGATCTTCCCTTCGGGATGCCGGACGAATTTTGCTTCACTGTCTCGAATAAAAATGAACTCATTTTGATTTTTACTCACGGCAAATTCGGAGACAAGAAACTTGCAATGTACACTGTGACGATGGACGGTGAGCTCACGGGTGCAAACTATCTGCCGGTCAAACTCGCATACCAGGAATCGGCTAGGATAAAGAGTATGGTTTTTAACCATGTCAGCGAGACAGTTGTTGTATGTGTCCTGTCCGAAAAGCCCCTCAAATATTGTAATTTACACATAGAGATCTATGGGTTTTCAGACGATGGGAAATTGGTTTACCAGTTTGAACGTTTGGCTGGGGCACACGACCGTGGACAGATGCTATCCCATTCAAGTGGACAAATTGCTTTAGTCGATCTTGATTCGGTCATTATGCTCCAAATGTAACAATACGAACATTTCAATCTCATGAACAAATGAACATGCTACAAGAAAACAGTACAATGTTGCATGCACAGACATTCTTTGTGTTGGATAGTATTGAACCAAAGTGATTTTAGCATTATCGATAAAAAATTAACCTTCCTGACTGGGTTTTAAATTGCTCACTAAATAATAACCAAGTTAATAAAATGCATGGTTTGGAGTCTCGTTGAAAACGCAATATATACAATTTATAGTTAAGAAATATAAAACATTTTTCCGTGTTGATATACAGTTATATCAACACGAGTGAACATTGGATAAACGAGAAATTGTGTGGATCTAACTGTATATCAATACGGAAAAAATGTTTTATGATTTTTTTTATAATATAGCAATGTCAAAAGCCCGAAGGATACGAAAGTACGAAAGCTTTTCCGTGTTTACAAGTGGCGAAAAATTTTCCGTGTTTATATTGAGTTATGTAAACACGGCTCTTAACCAATCAGCGTTCAGGATTCACAAATTCTATATTATAATCTACGTTGGGCTTGGTTTATGTAAAAATATGGATCCTTTCTCATCTCATGTGTATTTTATCAACCAATAGTGCTGATTAGTTTGGCCAATTGTTCTCGTTATGTATGAACAGCCACGTCGAAAATTCAGCTATTTCAATTGCGATTATCGTATCGAAGCTAAAAACTTAAGCAACGATTTATCAAAATTATCGTCATGCTCGATGAATATCATGGCATTGCTTAGAAATCTGTATACAGCTTTGAATTTAAAAATCCTAAAGCGCGCCCTCAGTGTGCGTAAATTGTAAATGCTGTTCGCAATATGTTGAAACTGCAGAATGTTAATAATTCAGTTTTCTTTGCACAAAACATGGAATATAAAGTTGAAAAGTAGACACTGCACACAACTTACGGTTATGAACCATTGATCTGTATAATAATGGATCACGCATAGCTAAATTTTGCAGTTCATCTCCGCCATCTTGGTACTCCAGTGTTATCAACCGACATTGGAATACACAAATGACGCAGGATTTGAACAAAGTCCAGGTTTTATCTTGTCGATGGTTAAACAGTTAGAATCTATTTGAAACCTGGTTACAACGTGATCAAAATATTTTCGATACGATTATTTATGTCTGAGATGAGTTGCATAATTGGAAAAATCTCTACGAATATCGGTGATAAACAGGGAATATAAATAGCGGATTTGGCCAAATACGTCCATTTGCAAGAGGTAGGTACATTTCAAATTATTATTTCGGTTAATAAATCTTAACTATTTGCACGAAAATGGTGATAATATATTCAAAATAAATACCAATTATGTTTCGATAAAAAATTTTTTTGAGAAAATGTAATGATGGTTCACTACTGTTTATTTTAAGCTTGAAGCCCTAAATTAACGTTTCATCATGATTGTTGTAACGACATTTTTCTTGTGAAATCACTGAAATTTTAATCCTATGCCTATAACATCTCCCAATGAACATCCCTAAAAGCGCCATCTCTGAGCCATATTAGCACCCTAGATAAGCCAAAACTTTTATGGTTTGGTAGATAACACTATGGCAAAAGCGTCATATTTGGGTGTGGTCAGTTTCGGACGTTTCCTCCCGGATTGAAGTCGGGCAGCGCGGCCATTTTGATCGCCATGGTCAACTTACCTTAAAACAGTTGAGATTATCTGTCGTAAATGAAGTGCATACAAATTTATATGCAGGTCCTAGACTATATACGTTTCGGCATGTATTACACCACCAATGACCACCAATTATCTCCCATGTTAGCAAAAGATTGTTTTGCGGTCAATTACAAATTTTAAATTTGAAACCATAGACACTATATGACGTTCTTGTATATATAAAGGTCTTTGTCATCTATTATACGTGCACTTTTAAATTTGATCAATATTGTTTATGCTTACTATTTCAAATACATGCAGTCTGTGCTAGGTATAATAATATTTTCAACAAACTTTGTTCGAATGTTTTGAAGATTAAATAGAAAAATTTTTGAAAGGATTAATTTAGTACAACTTTTATGATATGTCACGAAGTTTGGTGCGAAGTTTATACCAGAGTCAAATTTCATCACAAGACTATCACACAAATAAACTAAAACATATTTTCTATAAACTGATCTGTCTGAGAGAAAGAGTAAATTCTTATTTTCCGAGTAATATTAAAGAATGACTTCAATCGTAAATGGAATAATAAATTCGACAGTCGGCTTGCTGTGTAGCAAGCTTCGAGATTACGCCGCGGACAAACTGGACGAAGGCGACTTAAGCGATGAAAAATGTAAACAGATCGTCGTCCGAGAGCTTGACGATATCAAGTCGAAGATCGATGGGCTGTCGCGAAAAGACTTGCTAGCCAGTCTCAGCTTTTTCAAAGAAGGGGTCACAAGGTTGTACATCTCGCTTGATGTATCTCTGGAACCTTGTGAAAAGCATAGCAGTGAAAACCCTGGCAGTAAGGACGAATCTACAGCCGAAGGTGAAAATATGGGAGCGGAAGAGCTCTCGGCGAAGTTAGCCGATCGTGATTTCTTAAAAAGCGCATTTGAACTCTCAGAAATGATCGAGAAGTTAACAATTGCGTCGGAAGATCGTTACAAATTGGCCAAAAAATCCTTCAGAGACGCGCGAAGGCTGGCCACGGAAGCTTTTAACAACGTGGGGCTGAGCGTAGCAGAAAGATTACTAGCTGGCAAAGTTCGAATCGCCAGCAGAATCCTGGAAGGTTTAGAAGACTTGGAGGTGGCCGTTTGAGACAGCTTGCTCTACCTGAAAGAGCTGCAGGATTTACCCGCAATACAGGCGATGTTCTCCGTCGCGTTAAACGCTGGCAAAGGCATAGCATCTCGCTTACGAGCTCGCTTTAATCAAACCGAAAGAGATGCAAATATCCAGTCGATACAGATGCTCAACAACCTACTGTTGGATCTCGCTATCAAATTTACGACCACGAAGATGGGTATTTTAAACTGGCCGACGATCAAAACTGAGCAAGCGATTTACCATCCACTCTTAAACGACAACGAAATTCAGAGAAACCTTAGCGACAATGCCACACAAGTTCCTTGGTATTGCCAGTCCGCTGAATCTGTTTCCCATCGATGCGCGCTAACAAGTAAAGGGGAAGTGTTGTCGGTCAATGGTAATAGTATTAGAAGAAATTACACCAGCGAGTTGTTTTGTAGCATTCCGACGGAAAACGACGCATACAATTGGTGCAGAATGCTTGGGGTTGACGAAAAAGATAACGTTTACGCCATGGTGGAAGTACGGCCACACGGCGAACAATCTGAGCTCAATGCTTTAGCTTTTTATAAATTATTTATCTTTGATAAGAATGGTCACTTAAAACAGAAGAAACGTCTTGAGAGTATCGATATACCATTGCGTAATTCGTCAATAAGATTCAACAAAGATGGCAGGATTTTTATCCACGTTGCCAACACCAAAGTGTTCTACATTTGCGACGGAAGAAAGGCAAACGCAGACCGCAAATTAATTCTTCCAGTCAAGGATCTTCCCTTCGGTATGCCGGCCGAATTTGACTACACTGTCTCGAATAAAAATGAACTCGTTTTGATTTTTACTGACGTCAAATCCGGAGACGTGAAACTTGCAATGTACACTATGACGATGGACGGTGAGCTCAAGGGTGCAAAACATCTGCCGGTCAAACTTGCATTCCCGGAAGCGGCTAGGATAAAGAGTGTGGTTTTTAATCATGTCAGTGAGACAGTTGTTGTATGTGTCCTGTCCGGAAACCCCCTCAAATATTGTAATTTACACATCTATGGGTTTTCGGACGCTGGGAAATTGCTCTACCAATTTGAACGTTTGGCTGGGGCACACGACCGTGGACAGATGCTATCCCATTCAAGTGGACAAATTGCTTTAGTCGATCTTGATTCGGTCATTATGCTCCAAATGTAACAATACGAACATTTCAATCTCATGAACAAATGAACATGCTACAAGAAAACAGTACAATGTTGCATGCACAGACATTCTTTGTGTTGGATAGTATTGAACCAAAGTGATTTTTAGCATTATCGATAAAAAATTAACTTTACTGACTGGGATTTAAATTGTTGATTAATCAAATAATAACTAAGTTAATAAATGCATGGTTTGGAGTCTCTCGTTGAAAGAGCAATATATACAATTTATAATTAAGAAATATAAAACATTTTTCCATGTTGATATACAGTTATATCAACAGGAGTAGAAATTGGAAAAACGACAAATTGTGTGGATATAACTGCATATCAACACGGAAAAATGTTTTATAATTTTTTTGTATCAGATTTTGTATCGATGTGCATAGTACAAATATATAAAAAATTTGCAAAGTTTTACCTTCCAAAACACAAAACAGTTGAAAAACTCCGTAAAGTGTCAACATTTTATTATATTAGCATAGGACCTGTATACGAGTTTGTATGCTCTTCATTTAGGGTAAAAAGTTGTATTTGGTGTAAAAATTTTGAGACTTTAGGTAAAGAAAAACAACTTAAACTTTGAAGGGAAATTTGCCGTATTTTGCAAAATTGCAGTTGTTTTCGTATTTTTTAAGAATTTCTGTTTCGTCTTTTTATCTCTGTTCTGTTTTGTGAATTTTTTATATTAAATATAACTTTTTAATAGCTTCAATTTGATACACGGCCGATGTTTGGCGTTAAGTATTTCAGAAAAACTAACTAGGCTTCACCCATTGACTGAACTTTTGTATTGAGTTAGCGTTCCAGTTGTATTACAGTTCACTGAGTAGAAGTTATCTTCAGCAGAATAGCTTTTATAATGAAGATGACTTGTAGTATACATGTCAAAAAGTAAAGAATAAAATGTTGACAATTCACGAGGAATCAATTATTTTGTGTTTTGTAAAAATGCTATTTGACAGTCGTAATTTTTATAGTTTCCAAACTTTACAACATTTTTCGCCACCAAACTTTGTAGTTTTGTTAATTTAGTTAAGTAGTTTAGTTCGCTGTGTTCTTTCTAGCTGTGGTGATTGATTTATTTATCATTACATAGATTAAAATTTACTTTGACATGCAAACTGTCAAACAATCCTGTTTTGTTCTTTATATAGAACTTTTAAACACTGTAGAAATTATGACGTCATATAAAATAGCCGGCAAAGCATTGTGGGTTAAGTTTTGATGAAATCATTATTCGTTGCATATTCGAATCATTAATTCGTTGTGAGCATAACGACTGCAAAAAGCGTGCAAGCAATTATTTACAAATTTTGCGAAATTAAGTCGAATTACCGCCCAGTTAGCAAACCTTCCTCGCGGGCAATGCCCGCAAGCCCGCAGCTTTTTTGGAGCTCTAGCATAAAAGAGTTTGCTTGTGTTGACGTCCGACATAATTGTTTTGTATTTTAATATAATTTACCAATGGATCTTTCTGAAGTCAGTGTGGAGCCCTTAACGACAACATTGAACGAGCACAATATCGCGATAATACACAACTATGGATTGGACGGAAGAAGCGGCTATTGGTCTCTTGAATTTAAGTTCGATTACAAACTAGAAAGAGGCATTGTCATACATCTAACCAACTTCAAGAAAGACTCCACAGGCAACACGTGGACACTGGAGATCCGAAAGTGTCTGTATCTGGGTATCAAGGAGATAAAACATTGCGTTTCGTTTGATATTGTGGATCAGCTCGTTGACATCAAGGAATTAGAGCGCCTTCAACAGTTCGCCTTAGGTGACGAGAAACTACGGGAGTATTTGAGTGATAACGTTATCCCGCTGATAACCAAGAAAATGAAATACACAAAATATAAGCCACAATTTCGCTTCTTCCTCAGTCACAAGTCACACGACAAGCCTATTATGCGAACATTTAAAAGCGGCTTGAAGTTCCTCGGATATTCGACGTGGATTGACGAAGACAATATGCCAATGGGCGCATTTCTGAAGGCGCGTTTGAAAATCTCGATTGAAGATTGCGATTGTTTCATCGCTTGGTTGAGCGTGGATTATTTTGAGAGCCCCTATTGCAAAGCAGAGCTTCTGTATGCAAAACAACTGGGAAAGATAATCCTGCCTTTTGGCGTTTTCGACGAAATCAAGAACCGCATCCGAGAAGACGAAGAGCTGAAATTCTTGGAAGAGCTGCTAATAAGCAATCCTAATGAGAGATCGTTCTTTGAAGTGTTACGGCGCATCGATGACACACTGTTTCAGTTTGAAGAGATGGCACTTCCGTCGAAATAAACGCTTTAACATTTGACATGTTTATATATTGAAAATATAAGCTTCTTTATAACAGTCTGATATCCGGATTTGTTTAGCTTGGTATAATAAGAAATAGCTTAATTAAACGTGTTAAACTTGGGCACCGACGATATTATCAATCATTCATACTTTTGTAGGGTCTAATAACGTACATTATTACATGGACAAGAGTGTTTTATAGAGAACTAAAACACTCGTAGAATCCATATGTCACTACATCCGGGATATTGTTCTTGCCACTCGAACATAAATCCGTATCTTCTCGCAACCGTGTAATATCCTCTATATATCAAGGATCTTTTTAGTTTCCGAGTAATTATTATAATTTACGAGAAATAGGTACTAATGTTTAACAAACCAAATTGACTTTAACTGGATGAAAAACAGTTTTTCGTAAATTGCGAGTAAACTTTGGAATAATTAACCTAGTATTAACTAACAGTAAATACACTGATCAACTGTCAAAACAACAAATTTTGAAGAATTAATGTCCGCAATATTCTAGCAACTGTAATTGTCCTATTTCCCGACATTCGATCTGTTAAAATGCGAGTATTTTATAAATAATAATTCTACCACATCATCTCTGCACCTCTTTATAAGTCAGCTTTCGTCCTAAATATTTTACAATCGCGTTTTCTCAAGTACCCTTCCTCCCCCTTCCCCCAACGAACCGGTCACGACCCCCAAATTTAATTGAATGCTATACTTACAAGCAATGCATATGACGGCGCAAAGGCCAACATAAACGCTCCAGCAAAGAAGACAAATGCATTAATGATTATTGTCTTTCTCCGACCAAAGTAGTCAATGATGTAGCCTATAATGAGAGAATTGAGAAGCATACTATTCGCTTTCACGGTTCGTATCCGTTTTTCTGGTCATTTTCACGGTAAAATATGGTGTTCATTGACAGCACGGAGACACCCAAAAAGGATCATTTCTATGTTTTAAGAGGAAAAGGATGAATTTCTGTGTGAAATATGAATTTCTGTATGTAATAGACATCAGCTCAATTCATTTGCATTTTTGCGGTGTATACCCTTTATGTAGAACTTAAGCATAAATTGTGATTGGAACCGTGTATCCTAGGAAACAGGAATTTACGCATTGTTATTGGTCACTCCTAGCAAACAGCGACCAATAACAATGCCTAAATTCTTGTTTCCTACGATACACGGTCCGGAACACGAATTATGCATAAGGTCTATAAGCTTTCACTATTACAGGCTCTCGTTATGTTATGCGCTGCGCAACGAATATATTTAATATCATACTCTCACTAAACTGGACACCTTAATTCTTAAACGTTTTTTTTTTCTAAATGCAAAATGCTAACAATCACTTTTTATCTTGACATAGTTATTATTACACAAACCTCAAGTGGAAATAACCGCGACATTTTAAGACAAAAAGCACTACCATTTTGGGAAGTTTTCTTCGCATCCGCTTACTACGGACACGAAATCACGCCCCCCCTCCCTCTCCCCCAGGGTGACCCCTCAAACGAGAGAGGACCGTACGCGCCCAAAAACGTTAAAAAGAAAAGAAATATCTCCCGACCTCCTGTTAACGAACCAAGTAAAGCGCCAAACAGCATGGAACTGACAACCATCTCTTGTTGTTGACAATCCAGTTGAAACTCTTCTTTTAACTGAAGCATTGCGCCGGATACGATACCTGGAGTGGAACAGCGGTCGGTTGTACGAAACGTGAATGGACCGATTGCATTATGGGCAAAATTTTGAAAAAAGTTGAAGTAGGAAAATTTATTACCAGAGCATTGCAGAGCATCCTAAAATTAGTAAAATTGCAAAGTTTGGTTGGGAAACGTTGTAAAATGTGGAAAATGTAAGCCTGTGAAGATTGCAAATTTTGTATATTTTTGTATTACGCACGGAAAATTGATACCAGCATTGAGAAAGCGGTATCAATTTTCCGTGCGTAATACAAAAGTATACAAAATTCGCAAACTTTGCAGGGCTATATTTTCCTCATTTTACAACATTTCGCGACCAAACTTTGCAGTTTTACTAATTTTAGGATTCTCTTCAATGCTGTGGTAATGAATTTTCCCACTTCAACTTTTTTCAAAATTCTGTCGACAATGCAATCGGTCCAGTATTGATGAGTGTACTACACTGGAGCAAGCAAATCGAATTTAAAAGTTTGTCTAATTGGGGAATGGTCCATTGATTTTTATGATTTCTTTGGTAGTTGAAAAATCACTATTCTACAGATAGCGTTATCCACCAGGAATATTGAACTCGTAAGCGATACAAATGGAATTTAACTTGAAAATGTTGAACTTTAAGGTGTTGTTACGTTGCGCAACTTGTCTTGCAACGACTTTATGTTATGAATTGGAGTCGCCTGATCAGAGATGTTACATTGTGCATTGTTTCTTGCGACTTGCCCGCAATCTCAGAGTTTTATTGGCTGCTCAACAGAAATATTGCGAGACAAGTTGCAAGAGGGATGTTACACTGTGCAATGGATAAAAAATTTATGCGTTGCAGCGTTTCGGCAATCATTGCGAAAAGTAGAACCTGATTCTACTTCGTGCAAAGCTTTTTGGAACAAAAACGTTGCGTGACTTTATGACTGCGAGACACCTTTCGCTTGCGACTTTTTAAGTTGCATTAGTGTAACAGTGATTTTTAGATGGGTTTTACCAGTCACTGAATATATTCAAAAAGTTTGAGAAAATCGCTACCGATGAATGGCTTCATTCACCTTTCGTACGTCCAAGCCCAGGGGGGGGGTAGTACGAAAGGTTGATAGCGCTATCCACCAACACCGCGGAAAAACGTCTGCGCATGCGCAAGTACTTGAAAATATTGTGGGGAATTTAAACCCCGTTTCCTGAAGCAAAATAATTCTTTTTAATTGCTGAAGATAAGTGAAACAAACAAAATAACATTAGGACGAGTAGTTTGGCTATTAATAAGCAGTTTTCTAAGGTTAAGAACACAAAATTTAATTTGAAAATTGACGTTTGAGTCCGAGAGGCGTGCGAGTACTTCTTGAAAAATTCTCGAACACCGGATTAAAACCCAAGAGTTTTGCAAACAGTGAAAGAGTTTTGCATTTGCATATGCTTAAGTTGTATAGCAGGTCATTACCTTTAAATACAGTTAACGCAAAATTTTTTCATTCTACGCAAAAAAAGTTATTGGCAAAAATGTGGATAAAATTATCCTATGGAAAATTTCCTTGTTCATTCGGTCGAGTAGCTTTCGTAAACAATAAATTTTTCATTACTCACCTTTGGCCTGCATCTAAAATAATATTATTTTCTAGGCATGTAAACTACAATTATTTCTTGTTTTTAAGTTCATACGTTCGTTGGTTAGCTAATAATTTTACTCCAAAGGCACATATGTGAGGTACTTCTTTTCACCGCCATATTGCAAAATAAACAAGCCGAAACACCCGATTCACCAAGCTAATCTCAGTAAAGTTGACGCATGCGCAGACGTTTTTCCGCGGTGTTCTATCCACCGGATAGTGATTTTTTCAACTGCTGCAGAAAGTCATAAAAAGCAGTGACACCAGGGATATCACACTCACAAGAAATGGAAGTGACTTCAGCTCAAAAATGCTGAACTTTAATATGGGTTTTACCAGTTACTAAACATGTTTAGAAAGTTTGAAAAAAATCACTATCCGGTGGCTAGCGGTATTCACCTTTCGTACAACCGACCCCAGACACAGGCGGCCCAGTTCAGTGTGTAGTTTCATATAGAGATCAGTAGCGAGCGGTAGCGTATTGTTTTACATATATAAGATACATATGTAAATATATAAAACATACAGCATAGATATATGTAAAACAATACGCTACCGCTCGCTACTGATCTCTATATGAAACTACACACTGAACTGGGCCGCCTGTGCCCCAGATGTATAAACCCAGATGTATAAACAAACAATAATCTGGGGTGGAAGACAACGTTAAGCTTGAGCCACCAAGGGTGACTGAAAGGGGGGATGAGGGAACTTAGCTCAGATAAAGGGGTACACCCTCGCAAACTAAACTACACATCAATTTTATCTTAAGATGTTTTTTCTAGCCCTACTGACATTTCGTTCTTGCTTGCCTTGGGTCGAAACTTGATCTGATGGAAATTGTCCATTCCTTGTTCAGATTTAGATTTAGCTTTAAGCTTCATCAAAATGGCTAGATTTCTGCAAAGCAATTCGACTAAATACCGTATACAACGAAGCTTCTTTATACCTAAATCATATCCAAACAATACTCCACCCAGAGAAGCCACAACAGCTGCCAGAACATATCGTGTCGATCCACTAATTCTTATACATCTAGACAAGTCAAAAAAAAGGTCGGCGAATTAAACGGATATTTTAAAGCATTTTTGTCCGCTACATGCAGTTTTTAGAAAAAGATTGAGTATTTAGAGGGATGCTTTTTGGTCCGGATTTTGGCACGGAAACTCGTGGTCGTGTGTGATGTTTTTAGCATGCTGATGGTTACAAATTATGACACCACCAAATCCTCAAATAACTGCACTTTTAGCAACAATACAGCAAATGTTTTAATGCAAAGCCAAACAAATTTTACTCAACGCCATTCTAATGTGAAATATCTAAGTATTCTCAGAGTAAATTCTAGCAAAAATTTCAAGAACTAAACGGTACAAATTCATCCCAAATTAAACTTAAATCAAATTACAAGTTTTGGGCCAAGGTATTTTTGTAAGGGACATGAACATTTACCTTAAACACTTTGTCATGCGCGTTTGTAAAACAATTAATTTGACCAATTAAATTTAGACTTCAATACTATTGGTTGGAATGTTTTACAGAAAAATATAACAAAATAAAGTAAAAGACATTGTTACACAGTTTTAAAACATCTTAATTTCCAACTACAAATAAAAAAAAAATTGTGACATATGCACATTAAGGGTTCGTGCTTAAAATGTATCAATTACATTCTGCACAGAAAAAATAAGTAATTATACCCTAGTGAATCTCTGGTTTCCACTGACAGCCTTTCTGTCATTTCCATCTCATGGTACAGTTGTTCATTTTGAGGGTTGGAATCATCCAAGAGATTGGCTAAAGAAAAGACATTAATTACTAGCTACATTACATTGCCTAACTATTGTCATGTCAGCACAGCAAAAGATTACTGACCTGTAATGCAACTTCCAGATTAAGGTACATTCAGATTGTAGTAAAAACTATTAAGCACCCCTTCGAAAGTAAGTGCTCCTGGTCACAAAAGTATGTGTTTTTTCAATACTAATGCTAGAGAATTCGAAAGTAATTAGTGGCCCCTTGAAAATTAGCACCCCGTGCCCAATATATACCACATATACTATAGCATGCATTTAAATTTGACCAATGTAAAAAATAACTGCTAGAAAGTAGGCATCCTTTAAAACTAAGCACCTCCTCGAACATATGCACATCTTGAGGCCAATGATTTTGAAAATAAGCAGAGTGCTTACTCTCGAGACTCTACAGTATTTCTACTTGCTGGGGACCTATTCGTTCACTAATTTAGAGGGCTGCAGTTTATACCATGCAAAACAATAAAGTGAATCAACCTCCTCATCTTACATGTAATGAACCTATTTCATATCATATCGTTGTCACGTAATCTGAAGTGGCTTACTTACAGTAGGAATAGCCTTAACTGAAATAGTTAAACTAGTTATTGTTCTTACTTGCATCAGTAATGTTCTTACTTGCATCTGCAACGTTCTTACTTGCATCAGTAATGTTCTTACTTGCATCTGCAATGTTCTTACTTGCATCTGTAATGTTCTTACTTGCATCTGTAATGTTCTTACTTGCATCTGCAATGTTCTTACTTGCATCAGTAATGTTCTTACTTGCATCTGCAATGTTCTTACTTGCATCTGTAATGTTCTTACTTGCATTTGTAATGTTCTCATTTGCATCTGTAATGTTCTAACTTGCATCTGTAATGTTCTTACTTGCATCTGTAATGTTCTTGCTTGCATCTGTAATGTTCTAACTTGCATCTGTAATGTTCTTGCTTGCATCTGTAATGTTCTTGCTTGCATCTGTAATGTTCTTGCTTGCATCTGTAATGTTCTTACTTGCATCTGTAATGTTCTAACTTGCATCTGTAATGTTCTTGCTTGCATCTGTAATGTTCTTGCTTGCATCTGTAATGTTCTCATTTGCATCTGTAATGTTCTAACTTGCATCTGTAATGTTCTTGCTTGCATCTGTAATGTTCTTACTTGCATATGTAACATTCTTACTTGCATCTGTAATGTTCTTACTTGCATCTGCAATGTTCTTACTTGCATCTGTAATGTTCTTACTTGCATATGTAATTTTCTTACTTGCATCTGTAATGTTCTTACTTGCATCTGTAATGTTCTCATTTGCATCTGTAATGTTCTAACTTGCATCTGTAATGTTCCTACTTGCATCTGTAATGTTCTTACTTGCATATGTAACCTTCTTACTTGCATCTGTAATGTTCTTACTTGCATATGTAATGTTCTTACTTGCATCTGTAATGTTCTTACTTGCATCTGTAATGTCCTTACTTGCATAAGTAATATCTAATTTGTATTCTCACTGAATTACTGCCATTTTAATATCACTTTCACTCATATAATAATTAATTACATTGGCACCTGTGTGCCACCATACTATAGCATCAGTGTAATTAATGAACAAACCTGATTCTGTCATCTCCAGAATCTTTGAGAACTTATAGATATTCTGTAGGAAAGTAAAAGAGGAATAGTTATGGGTTGTGCCTAACTTTAACCAGACAATAATCAACAATAATATCTAAGTACAATGTGAGTAATAATGTTTGGGCATTGTCCTCGAGATTAGCCCTTAGACATATATCTGCAGAGATAATTTTCTAATCAAAAGCGCTCAATCTGAAGATCTAATCTTTAATATCCAATCTAATCTTTAATATCCAATCTAATCTCTAATTTTGAAGATCTTTAATTTTGTCTTTATGCTGATATCTTTCAAATTTTCTTGATTTCCTGAATTTAAGAGACACTATCTTTAAGTTAGACTAACTTCCAAAAACCAACCTTTGCTTGAAACATCTAACAACCAATCGAAACTAATATGAAACACACCTTTTTTTATTCATCACAGGAGCCACAAAGTTTGGCAGCTGAGCAGGCCATATGCATGTATATATTTGGGTTCACAATTAATGAGACAGAATCCAAATATATCAACATGACCCCCTCTCAAATGTCAATCTTCTACAGTCCCTGAACCAATGACATATATGGTATTTGCACTCAGCAGTTTATTCAAGTCAAACAATCTGCCATACTAATTGTGTTATTTGTTTCCTATTAATAAAGCAGCAGTCAATGGACAATACATAAAAGCATAAACGCCTGCTCCCCTAAGATCAAGTTTATCACATCAATATACTTCCAAGGGATTAGCAACTGTAATATTTTTCTCTTTACTGGTGTTGCAAATCAAATGATACCTAATCAACACGTTAAATGATATCTAATCTGTACACACCCTCAGATCAGTCTGCTGTGCAGACTAGGCATTTGAGACTGAGATTGTCTGCTGAGGTGTGCGTTATGTATATGCTATGGGCATGAGACTTGGTGGGTAGAGCTGTACTCCCTTAGCCGCGGAGTCAGAAATAGCGGCTTACATAGACTAGTGTATTAACCAAACAAGCAGCAATGGGACCCAAATATCATTAAATTGCTAAATAACATATATAATATACATAACTGATTTGCAACACATTGTCATATGGTAGGACATGAATTTCAGTACTTGATAAGCACATTAAAACGATTGAAACTTGCTATAAAGCAAATCTACGACTATCACGTATGCTTATATAATTTACGGTTTAAGGCATATGGCTACATTATATTTGATAATTTCATCTACTATATTAAACTGCAAATAATTGATACATTTTACATTTGAGTATAAATCTTTACGATAAAACAGATCCTTATTTTTAAGAAATACAGATTGCTCTGAAGTTATCAGGACGTCAACTCACCGATAAAGTCTATAAAATACACATAATGAAATAGAAATGTGCTCTCTGATGTTCTTTATTTTTTGTTGATAATTAGGTTGATGTATACAATCCCCCCTGCCAAGAAATATTTACAAGCTACGCTACGGGGGGAGGGGAGGAGGGGTGTTTTTTGGGTTATAATGCACACTACGCTAGGGGGGGGGGGGGAGGGGGTGTTGCACTTGCAAGGAAGTTCCATTTGGAAGTGTCAAGTTGACTACAACGAAAAAGATGGCAGGATTTACATTTTACCAGAATGCATTGTGGCCATCAAGCAAGAACGACTGAATATAATATGCTAATATAAATAAACACCTAAGAACATCAAACTTTAACAACACAAATAAAATAACCTCCTCTCTTATGTTTATCCTTCAACAGACTTCAATTTGCTTTTTGAAACGATTTCCGACCGCAATGCATTCTGGTAAAATGTACATCCGCCATCTTTTTTGTTATGGTCAATTGGATTTCTGATGGAGGTGTCATTTTTGGGAAGGAAATAAGAACATTCTCTCCTAAGCACTGATTTGATCATATTTTATAAACTCTAGGAGGCATTTACAGGCAAAACACCTTTAAATAATTACAAAACTTTGGCGGATCTCTCTGGCCGGGACTTAACAATCTCACGATTTGTAGCGTGTCTGCAAACAAGTTAATGACAACTGTTACAAGTTCTCATCAACTTTGGAACAAGCTGTTAACAAACTTGACGGCTTTTAAATTGAATTATCAGACTTGTCACAAGCTGTTCCAACAAGTCTACTACAATCATGAAATAACAATTTTGTGTTTCGTGATTGTGCCAGACGACCTTGTAACAAGTCTGATAACGCCATTAAACTTGTTGTAAGTTGTTGACAGTTGCAAACTTGTTACGACAAACTAGGAACCAGCAGGGCGTACACAACTTGTTGACAAAATGCGATCAGACTCGTTCCAACTTGTTTGCGGACTTGTAACAACTTGCCATACTGCAGATGCAAAAATCGTGTAAAAATACGCACCAAGTACACACGTAAAAACCTCCCTACTTTTAATTAAGCAAGTCTGTAAGCAAATTTTGTTCTCCCCGCTTGTCCCAAGTTGTCAAGATGTCTGTTACAACTTGTTGCCAACTTGTAACAAGCTTGACGGAAATATCAAACTCGTTACAAGATTGTCCCAACAACTCTGATAGCAACACGATTATCACAGGGTTGACACAAAGCTGTAACAATATTGCTGGTCTGTGGCAAATGTTTAGAACTTTTGTGCTTCGTTGTGATTGGTCAATTTTACGAATTCTGAAATGGACAAAGAACATGAACGACAAAGTGAACGTGTAACACTTGTGTCTATTTATAACAATATTTTTCGACTCTACCACAATTAATACATGGTTTATTAAGCTTATCGGGAGAAAAGATCTTCAAAGTTACATCCATATCGATTTAAGCGAAATACGTTCGCTATTTAATGCATAAAATGTCGATATTGAAATAGCAATTTGTAATTCTTCGTGGCGCCACTGACATCAGTTGGCAACATGAAGTTGTGTATTACACTACTTTTTTTCATCTTAGACGTCGTTTTTATGTCTGAATTTCTATCCTATTCGGTGGATACCTTTTTGAAGACTATTGACTGTTAACTATATGAACTACAGTGGCTGGAGTTGAACAAAATAGGTACAAAACGAACAATGGGTGTATTTAACATTTGCCACAGACCGGATATTGTTACATCACGACTGTACCAGTCTTGTTGGAACAACCTTGTAACAAGTCTGCTAGTCCCATCAAGCTTGTGATAAGCAGTAAACAGCTTGTTCCAAACATGTTTCAACAGCCTGGAACAAGCAGTGCAAACACAACTTGTCAACATCTTGCATGTGAGCAAAGCTTCTAAACTGACAAACGTTTATTGGAGCATTAACCGGCTCCTGCGAACATGTCGTCACAAATCTGTTAAGAAACTATCAGCAGGTGTTCGCAGTGAATCTTCCGATGAGTCTGATCCTAGTTCGTTGAAATAATTTCAGAACAAGCTTTTGAAAATTTGCAAAAGGCTTGATAGGATTATCAGATGTGTAACAAGATTGTTGTAACTAGTCTGACACAGTTCATGATATAACAAGAATGTAACAAGGTAATATCGTAGCTTATTTTATTTTTGTCTCGGTTTTCTTTGATGTACCGCGGCTGTATCTCAGATACAGTTCTTGAATAAATAATTAGATCAAACTTGTGGAAAAATCTCGACGAATTTCGACTTAAATTGTTTAAAGTCGAAAGATTCTACTAGAAAACCTCCTCAAAAATAAAATAAGTTTGTTAAATACCTCGAAAGTCGGGATTTATGGCGTATACAGCCCTCGGACGCTGCGCGTCCTCGCGGGCTGTATACGCCATAAATCCCTCCTTCTCGGTATTTAACTCTAACATATCTGATAGTTATGATATGAAAAATGTAACAAGGTTTAGTTTGTAGCAAGTCTGATACAGTCATGCTATAACAAGAATGTAACTAGGGGATTGCATTAAACAAATCTGTTACAGTTATAGTATAACAAGAGTGTAACAAGCTAAAATTGTAGCAAGTCTGATACAGTCATGCTATAACAAGAATGTAACGAGAGGATTGCATTAAACAAATCTGTTACAGTTATAGTATAACAAGAGTGTAACAAGCTAAAATTGTAGCAAGTCTGATACAGTCATGATACAAACGTGATATAAATGCTGTCATGACACGACTGTATTGGACTACCTTAGCATATCATTGCAATCTCAAAAAAAATTGTTGCAATTTCTTGACAGCTGATTGAAAACTTGTGACAAGCAATGTTCACAAATAGTTTCATGCAGGGCAACAAGCCTGATAAGTTTTATATTTCAAAAACAACTGCCCTGCATGTAAAGTGACAACTACCGCAAAAGTGCCCCAATAATTTTCGATGGAAAAGAAAGCAGAGCTTATGCAAAATACGACAATATAAAACCATGAATATTAATAATTTCAAGTGCTGTGAGAGGAAGCCATGCTGACGTATGCCCTTGAGGTATAGCGTCTGTGCCTTTGTGGCCAAGTAATATAAATGTGTGACATTTAGCAATATCCCATTGGTTATTGAATATACGCAATTTGTAACATATATATCACGCTGGTTAATCAACAAAGCGGAAATATAATGTACAAAGTGTAAGTGATCTTGCAATGGAATATGAAACGCTGTGAAGAACAACGATTGAAAACGTCTTAGAATATTTCAACAGGTTTGTGAATAATGCCACCGGAAAGCTGATAAATTTACTATTTGCCCTCTCAGCGAGACATAGCACAACTTTATTTGCTTTTTAACCGTGGTACTTCGGAAAAACTTCGATGAGAATGATGATGAGATCAAAATTTAACGAAACTAAGACGTTTTTAAGGTGTATTCATTTTGTACAATTAGTTAGTTTACATATGTGCATGTCATGAATCATGTATTAAAATAGACGGCTTTCTTTTATGACAATAAACAGGGATAAGTTCAGACGAGTTTCGCAATTTTTTGTCAATGCGTGCCACAGAAATAGTTACAACTGTTCAATTTGACAATTTTTCTTCTTTAAGAGTAGAAAACCGATATATATATTGAATGATTACAATCCTACGTGTTCCTGTCATTATCATTTCGTCATTGATAATGTTGACAAATACAACCGATGGCCCTGCAGTTTCCTTATCAATTTCAAAACTGCGGTCGCTCTCGCAGACATATTTTTACATACCATAACGAGTTTTTGTTTTGCTGCTAAAAACGTGTTTGTCCTGTGTTCCGGGTAGAACTGGCGTTCATCCATACTTAGACAATTCGGTCTAAACTGAAGAGGCGAATTAATATCAATAATTACAGTACACGTACACATGTATAAATGAATGATGATAAAAAGTATCATCAATTCAAGACTTTGTTCCAGTACTAACATTTTTATTTTACCTTTTCTCAAACACCTAGACTGCGAGAGAGGCCGCGTGTTCAAAGCTGGCTTAGCGCTAATCCTAGGTCAATGTTTAAAATTTATGGTCTCTGTATTTCTACACGATCGTTTCTTTCAAAACTTCAGAAACCAGCACTACTACCGATCCCGAAAAGATTTCTGAAGAAACATTTCAAAACCTCTGAAAAAGATGCTGGGAAATTTCGTCTGAATCATATACGCTAACCCAGTCGGCTCCGTTAAGCTAACCGGCTTTTGAACAGCCTGCCCCTATTTTCCAACTGTTGGCCACAAAAACGACAACCGAATAATAACGACGACCGAATATAACAACAAAGTGGGTTCAAAACGAAAACTCCACAGTATATTCGACAATAACAACATTGAACCCGTGGTCACGTTTCTAGGAAGCACCCATCGCACAAATATATTAATGATCTAAAAAATGTTTTTTGGCCAGTAGCCTCTGGAGATATTTAGGCATTTCCAAAATTACATACAAATGCTACTTGCTAGTCTTTCCATATGATAGAAAATTATGAAAATGGGACAGAGGTTCCTTTTTGTATCTGAGCTTTCGATAAAGTCACTAAAACATTGGTCAAAGCTGAGAACATTAGATCGACGTGAGAAATACAAAAATACTGCTGCTATGGGAGAGACTTAGAGCATGTGTTTTATTTATAAATGCATTTCATTCTCCTGTAAAATGTCGCAGTAACTACATACGAGTCTCCATCGATGCTTACATGAAGTTTTCGCTATAGTGAGCGTGCAAAGGTGACGGAAAGAGTACAACACTCTTCCATCATAGACTACGCGCTCACTGACTTAGCAGCAAACTTCATGTGAGTTTAATATATAAGGAGGCTCTGCGAAGGAGCAGATAAGAGCATTGAGTACAGACTTTGCCGAGAAGTTGCTGCTATCGATTCGTCACTCAGTAAGTATCCTGAACAAAAGCACCTCCCTGGAAATATTCAATATGGTGGCACTTTGAGGTCGTTTCGTACAATCAAATTGAACAATAATTGGTTGTACACATACCAATGATTTGTTTTGTTACTTGAGCATTTCAGTTTTATTTGAGAATTCAAATCTTCACATTCTTATGTTTTCTTTGGGAATATCTTCCCGGAAACAGAGCGTGTCTGGTCACAGCGATGACGTGGATAGTCTCCTACGCATGTCTCGCGCACCACGTCAATTAATACTTAAAACCTTTATTTAGTCTAGCTAATCGTGTTTGTCTAAGGTTGTACGTCGTAATTGGGAAATATTTACCATAACCTAGTTACACCATCAACAGCTTATATTCTATGCACAAGCATTGGATATTAGCTGTTCTGCAATCTGATTGGTTTCTCTACTAGTAGGATATTATATTTAGCTCATATACAAACAACGCTAAATCGACGTTCTTCAATTTAATTGCAGCTTTCGCTATATTTTAGTGAGGACCAACTAGCATTGTGCCTGATTAAAATATATAGTCGCGAAAGCTAAGTAATATATTACTTATAATTAGTAGGCGGAGTACGGTCCCAATTAAATCCTCCACAGAAACACACAAAAATATCTAGGTTCTTTCGGGATTCAACGGGATTCAACGTGCAATTTTTTTAACTCGGGGGGGGGGTGCGAACTTAGTTACGCGCATGCAGTGACGTAATTACTTCGCCAAGTGTAAAAATATTGTTTTGGTTATTTGATATAACCAACTTTACAATTTTGGTTATTTGGATACAATCAACTTTACATTTTTGGTTATTTGATATAACCAAATTAGTTAGTTTGGTTATTTGATATAATAAAGAAAGTTGGTTATATCAAATAACCAATGAGTATTTTTGGTTGTTTGATAAATAATGAAAAAAGCATTAAAAAGTTGTAAAATAATAAATTTACACATGGCGCCCCATAGAATCCTGTTTTATGATTTCAAGTATAATGAAAGAACCTACATCTTAATTCGTGTACTTCTTACTGTCCAATATCGACACTGCCATAGTTAGTTCGAGATGTCACAACAGAAACAGGGTATTTTTTCGGTGGCAGCAGAACATATTAACTCCCATGTAGTCTTTCTTTATAAAGTACACCCGTTCTTAATACATATCATATACAACAACGCATCATTAAAACAAATAAATTCACTGAGTTGTGGTGCTACTCTGAGTTTATATCCACACCGGGCAAGCCGAAAAATATGCCTGATCACGGTGGGAATCCAACCTAGGACCTTTGGAATGCTAGCCGAATCATCTGCCAACCGAGCTATGCGGTCAGGTTGGTATATAAGAGCATGTGATATTTTAGAACTGAGTCCTCGTATATCAACGTAATTCTTCCATATACCCAAGGTAATCTTAGCGTTGATCTCGATTACATAAAAAAGTCATGTAATCACTTGAGACAACATTGACGTCGAAGCATCTAGAGTCAATTACGAAATACCACATACTCGAACCGTCCTGACCGAGCAGAAGTAGATCAGTAATGAACCTTTAATCTTTTAGACGAAATTTTGAAAAAATTCGGAACAGGCAAAAATATTACCCTATTATGAAAGAGCATCCTAAACTTAGTAAAGTTGTTAAGTTTGGTTGTGAAATGTTCTAAAATATGGAAAATATAGCCTTTGCCTTTGGAATTTGGCAAATTTTGTATACATTTGTACTACGGGTGGAAAATAATACCCAGTTGATACCCTAGGGTATTCATTTCTCACGGATAATACAAAACTGAAGAAAATTTGCCAACTTTGCAAGGCTATATTTTCTATAGTTTACAACATTCTACAACCAAACTTTTCAATTTTACCAAGTTTAGGATGCTCTTTCAAGCTGCGGTAATATTTTTTTCCTACTTCGATTTTTTTCAAAATTTCGTCTAAAAGGTCAAAGGTCCTTCGTAGGTTCGATTCCCACCGTACGTGGCCAGTCATATTATATTTAGCTTGCCCGGTGTGGTAACACCACAAACATCAGTGTTTCCATGACTATTTTCCAAGATTTTTTATACATATAAGTATCCATGAGACCATATACAGGCCCTCGACTGAACACAAGTGAATAATTGCACTAGCGTGTTTGAGAGATGTTAACAAGATCAGATACATTAAGAATGCCACTTACGATATTCGTACTTATACACCATTATTGGTCGCCCGTAGGAGGGGTGTTCGAGAATTTTTATTAAAGAGGTGTTCGAGAATTTTTATTAAAGATAACCAGTGCTTATAGAAGACTGTAAATAATCTGTTGTATCTCTGAACTGTCTAGTTTATGTCGAATCATTTATGGGATGGGGGGGGGGGGAATATTTTATCCTTAGAAAGTGCAGTACATATCAGTTTAACATGAATGTTTATTCTCAGCCCAAAATAGTTTTCCATGAGAAGTTCCCTTATGTAACACACGATGCAGTCAGTGTTATGTCACAATATGTCCAAATAAAGGACATAAAAAACCATTATTCCGTGTGGTCTAATACTCGATTAAGTGTAGAATATGAACTTCTTGATTCAATCTATCTTTAAAAAAAACAACCATTCCAAAAATACAAACAATCTATACAGTAATTTCGCTGAATCGAACCGACAGAAGGACTGTTTGTTTGTCTATATGCTACCATCGTGACAAAGGAATTGGCTGAAATTCTGTCTAAATATTATCAGGTATAGCTGTATCTGAGCTTGCGCCCGGCTGTCTTATTATGGTTGTTATTAACACTCAATGAAGAAGTCGTACGTTTCAAAAAGGCTGTTATTATCTCGCAACAAACTTGTTATCAACAATAACTGATATCAGGGTGCGTTCGCATGGCTTGCGACACTGACGGCTTGTTGACGACATGTCTGTTGCAGGTTGTCAACAGACTTGTTGCAAGTTGATTTTTAAAACTTGTTATCAACTGACTTGCTGTAAGTTGTTTCAACAAGTTGTGACAAGTCTGCTAAAGACAAGTTTCAAGTTGCAACAAATTTGTTGCAACTTGCTGACAACTGGCAACAGGCCAGTAAATTTGACAACATGCAACAAGTCTGGCATTTTGGGCAGTGAACACAGACGATAACGCCACACACTTGTTACAAGTTGTGGATTTTACCGGTTTGTTGCAAGTTGTCAACAGGTTGTAACAAACCTGTTGTAACAAGTCTGCCAAAATTGGGCTTGTTGCAATTTCTGTTATTTGCAGACTTGTCCCAGCTCGTTGAAACAACTTGCAGCAAGCCTGTGGATAACAAGTTTTGACAATCAACTTGCAACAAGTCTGTTGACAACTTGCAACAGACATGTCGTCAACAATCAAGCTGTTGCAAGGCTTCCGAGAACACATCCTGATATCGGCTTGTTGATCAAGTTGCTGAAAGTTGTCAACACACGTGTTACAAAGTGCGCGTTTTTTGCTGTGTCTTCCATGTATTTATATGTATCTAATTTCCCAATGGACCATCAATTGGTAGCCAAAGCTATAAAATATCTTTTTTTTATTTTTATTTATTTATTTAAAAACTTTGCCATTACAAACAAAACAAATTTACGATATTGACAGTACGTACACGGACATGGCTGGTTTACACAGCTCCGTAGGATAGATCCACGGGAGCCAATTACGATGAGCCCTAACACGCATTTAGATTACAGTAGTTATGATAAAAAGTTAAAAACAGCACGGTCTTTGCAGAAATAAGCATGATTTCTGTTTGCGCGACATTTCACACAGTTCGACTTTAGAGTTACGGCATTATCAGGGTCGTATACATCTACAAGTAGGCTGTTGTATTTTCTAATAAGGCTGCGTATAAAAACAGCAGCACTTTGAGACAGTATCTTTCGCCTGGTGTAAGGCAGTTCCATATTCTACTCGTACGGACGAAGTTCTATATACCAGTAAACTTATCAAAAACCAATCAAAAACCCAACAAATGGTTTTATAAACAAAACCCAAATTCAGCAATGGTTATATTTAGAACTTATTACATCCCATTTATTGTTTTCAGGGAGCGTTTTCTTTTTCCGGGATTAAGCTTCGTACCTAATTTTCCTGAATTGCCAACGTCTAGACTGCGTCCATAATCTAATAATGCAGCAGAAGTGCATACAGACCATGCTTAATTTCCATGTTGTATAATAGACATAGACATACTGAAGTACTTTACCTATTTCTGCACGCACACCTGTTTATTTCATATTCAGATGAGAGCATTAAACAACTTATTTCGATCCAGACGATATTTGTGAGAGAGAAAATATGTCCAAGTTGAAAAACAGAATGTTGGAAAGTTTCTTTGAATTTTAGGGCCAGGGTTAAGGAAACCAACTTTTGAATAGCTTGGACCGGTGGTAGTGTGTACAAAAAGTAGGTACTGGATAGCGCTATCCACCGAATAGTGGTTTTTTCAACTGCAGCAGAAAGGCATAAAAAACAATGACAGGCATATTGAACCTGAATCGCCAGTTCGACTCCTACCAAAGCGCGTATATATTAATAATGGTTGCATTTAGGCCTAAATTGAGATCCTTACATTCCCAACGATCCGAACTGACGTTGCCAGTGCAGTTAGTGAAGTCAGTCTTAAATGAACAGATTTAGAAGATATAGTTGGGGTTTTTTCAGACTGCCGTTCGAGCTGACCCTACGAAGGGTCTCCGGACAAAACGTAATTTGTGTTTCGTTTTATTTTGTGAATAGCTCAAAGGATGAGCTTAAAAGACGACATTATCAATTGGTGTATGCATTTTGTTACGTTTTTTATGATTATTTGCTGGCAAAGCATTTTGAATAACTGAATCCTCTGATAATAAAACTCCAAACTGTCTACAACGCCAATACGCGATGGAGTTCGTATCCGCAGTGATCTAATAATGAATACCAACTTCGGTTTATACTGACGTACAGCCCGTCACGAAAATGTCGCAAAATGGAAACGCGGTCATTAATAAAGAGCCCTAAAGCTAAATCCTCTAATCGCATATTTCCTCTGCTCTAAGCTCGAGAAGACATTCAAAAGTGGCTGCCACTTAACTCGACGCTGTTTTTCTTTTAGATTCGAACGATCCGCAGGGCTACCTCAGAATTTTCCTCACAGAAGAATACATTGCCATCGCGCGATTGTTTACCTGCTATTATTATGGTAATGTCAAAGGGTTAATATTTGAGTGGGAGGGCTGAAACCTGAGAAGGACTTCACGTATTTGCATGTAACTGACTCCAGTTTTATACATTCTTGAATTTAGTCGAAGCGCTGGAAACGCACGTCGAGTTTTGCGATGTCGGGTCCGTCTATACCGTGGAGCAACGTTGACTACGGACTCGAAGACTTTATCAAGAAAAGCCCGCCGCCACAAGTGGCGAAAATCAAGAAGGATGGCAGTAAATCGGCCGCGTTTAAGCATAACTATGAGCTGATACTTCACGACTCAAAAGCCCTTAAGAAGGTCGAGGCGTGCGTCGTTTCTGAAGGTAAAACATTTGTACTCCCGTACGATTGCCCGGCAAAGGTTTACCAACTGACGAAAGCAGAGGAGTACGGTACATTAAGCGAGCTACGAAAAGTTCTACCGACCTGTCGATTCTTTCTGGTGACGACGAAATCGAAAGATCAACAGTTGCAAGATATCCAACCCGGTGAGGTGTTGAGCATTATATTTAAGAAAACCATCAGCGGTTGTGATGTGTTCACGTGTGAAAGAAAAAAGCTGTCGGTGAAGATCGAGATTAAGGGGAATGCGCAAGGAGGTTTTGCGCCGATGGGTACGACGACGGAGCGAAAAATTAGCGACTTTGTACGCCATTATTCGACATTTCCTGTAGGCATCGGCCTCACTGAATCGACGTTAGCAAACAAGGCATTTGGTCCACTCAACGACCTCATAACGCAGTCAAAGAGTGGCTTAATTCGCCTTACAAGGCTTTTCACAGTCGATACTGTCATTGCTTCGAGTCTTGGGAAAAAGAAAACTGTGTACGCGATTCCGACAGAGCTTAGCTTGACAGTCACCGCTTCGAAAGCTGTCTTGCTTGAGGACGCTGAACACAAGGACTTTTGTAGAAAATTGCACGAGGAAGTGGACAAGTCATCCATTGATTCGCATTTGAGTTTAGTTGTTTCGTTTGGCAACATTGAAAAGGAGGTTGTGCAATGGGGATACGGAGACGAAAGCGTGTACGACGAAGTTGTGCCGCTAGCGGCCGGAAAGTCTAAGGACACCAAGGCAAATGGCGAGCTACCAAAGCGTGACGTAAACGTCAAAGACCAAGTGAGAAGGATTAGCAGCTCGGATACTGCCAAAGATGCGCCAAGTAAGGAGAAAGAAGCCAAGATTAAGGAAACGAAAGAAAAGGAAACAAAGGGAAAAAAAGACAAGGAAACGAAGGAAAAGACGAAAGATAAGGAAAAATCTAAAGATAAACAAAAGGTGAGAATTACAAAGGTTTGCTCAATTCAGCGGTTCAAATAATTTCAATGTATGTTTTCTCATAAGTTTCGTTTTTGGGGGTTCGGGGTTGTCTCTCACACGTCTGAGAGACATTTTATCAGGGTACTTGGGTACACAATGGTAAATCTCTATTCCATAGTTCGGATTACCAACGTTGTCAGTTTTGGTAGTGCAGTCAAAGCGTCACACAGGAACATAGGATCTTTCACTACATGAACTGCAAAGTTTGTCGTTTCGAAGAAAGACCCTTCGTCGGGAACTTGCTAGCGACGATGAAGAGGGTTTTGCTTGAAACTTCGAATTCTGTTTAGATAGTTTCAGGAAGTGCAATGTCCAATGTTTTTTTTGTGTACGTTTTAAGTTGCAACTTTGAGAAGACGCTTCTCACATTGCTCAGATTGTCTGAATTCTCAAAGGTTTTGTCTGTGGTAGAAGGTTAACCGGCCAAGAATCGCGGATATCGGACCGTTCGGGATTCGGGAAAAGCTAATTACATCATGTGGGAGTGTGTGATCACTAGGCAGAACAAGCAGCACGTCATATTGGGTAGTTAATTTATTAAACAGCCATAACATGGTTATACCTTAAGGCTGTCTGACAGCATCGTGGCAAAATGTTGGCTGACCTCTCGATATCGGAATGCGAAAAAAAACACATTATTGATACATAAATACACTAGTATAATGCCAAAACAGAAATGACCCGCCTGGTCCAAATATGCGTCTGCTTTCTAGGCTTGATGATTTAGGAATAATTGAATCATCAATCATCATAAATCGATATGTGATAGTTGTAGACAAGGTGTGGATTTATTTTGAATCATTGCCGAGTTTTAGTGTGAATTGATGATTTGCGAATGTAGTGATTATATTAAGCAGTTTTTACACTTAGGAATAGACTATTTTAATAGATATTTTTATATACTGTAGTTCCTTAGCCTTTTATTAATAAACCTCCACCTTGTAATAAATCAATTCTTGTATTAAATTAGTGTCGAAAAGCCTCCTTGAGGAACACAATAAACTTTGTATTGTACAAAGAACTTATGGATGTTTCTCTTACTATTAAGTCCAAACCGTTCGATGCACGGGTTTATTATTTTATTTTGTGTGAAACAACAGAGAGATTTCACTGGCCAAGGAATGCATACAGCTCTATATAGATGGAGGTAAATATGCTCTAACACCAAATACCATACATATGATTATCAAGATGTGATCAAATGGAATGTATAAAATTAATTTTTTTCAGTACTTTTTAAGCTATTTTAGTTTTTTATAGGCATGGCAACGACCACATTATATAAAGACCCGCGCATAATTAAGGCACTTAGTAGTTTATAATTGGTGTAATTTTTCCAAAACAAAGATTTTTATTCTGTCCAATATTACTTCACGTTGTTGTGCCTACGAGCGGTCATTCAAAGCCAATTCGACGAATTAATCTGCATTCCAGCATAGTATCGCGGGCTTTGTTATAATTGTTCTTACAAATTTAATCTCGTCGAAAAAAATTTAAGGAAATCTTTTGTCGAAGAGGAGAAATTTTGGAGACAGGAATCAGCCCGCTCAACCGTGCTAGCCCGTGTCATGTACTTAATGTAAAATGCCCCTTAAAATCAGGATGATCTTGCTATGTATTCACACAATTGTATTTTAAATGGATATTTACCGCTCAGGAATTTAACATAACTGTTGTCAGCCCAATGTTCACAGCGGGAGATTAAGTGTTTAAATGAAAGCGCAAACATAGCTTTTTTAGTAAAAAAAACACACGAAAATTCGATAATTTGTGTTTGTGTTTTCGCTTTCTCGTTGTTCTGCGATACGCTGTGACGCCTGAAATGGCTGAATTGCAAATAAAAAATCGATTGCGGCTTGAATGAATCTCAAAACTGCATCACAATTCTTGTTGAAGTCAAACATGCAGCCTCTATTGAATATATTCTGTGAAATAAACATTAGTGATCACCCTGAATTTCGACATGTGTACGATTTTGGAGTTCTATTCCCTAAATTCCTAAAAACATCAGGGAAAGTAAATCAAGTTCTTCCTTTTGCCAAAAAATCACTACTCACATGATCCAATGGAGTAATAAGTATTTAAACTGATGTAATAGTCTACCAATATCCTCGTTAAATACCGTGTGATCAATGCTATCATTTTTTGCACTTGCACCAGTAAACTTTAATTTTTTGAACACGCCCCTTGCGGAAATCAGCTTCGGTGAACGAATAACACCAAACAACCTACTTGGAGTAGCTGACACTTTTAAATTAAAAACAACGTGGGTTCAAATTCTTATACATCAAATTCTCCGCAACGAACAGCGTGGCGTCGCAGAAAGCTAGTTTCGAATTGTGACCGGATGTGATTAAGAGGCAGGGGTCTGGTGAGTGAAAAAAACATAGCATGGTTGGGCATTTTAAATACTGGACGGATACCATGTTTGGGTGCAACAACTATATAAATATCGCAAACAGTTTTAACGCCATTTTCCCAACCTACCCGCTTATTTTCACAAAGACTGTATCGAAATGGGGCTTCGGCGGTGTAGTGGTCAGACCACTCGCATTTCACCTCTAAGGTTTCGAGTTCGATCCCCAGTAAGGTAGACTCGAACCCAGTCCTTATGTAAAAAGAGTATATAGTCAACGCTCTGCCGAAAGTCGTGGGTTTTCTCCGGGTACTCTGGTTTCCTCCCACAGGGAATGTTGACAGGGTGGGATAGGTAATACAAGCCCACAGTAATTGGCTCACGCTGTTGTGGTGACCCTGCCCTTGTGGCGAAGTTAAAAGAAATAAAAAAAGATAATGAAAACCAAGTCATAAGTTCATACACTATAAAATTACTTCTTAAATCAAAGTGAAAACAAAACTTCTTAAAACAAAGGAACTTCTTGCTATTAGTGAGAAGCTCAATACATACGAACTAAGATACAAGTTTGGTGTACTTCCAAAAATGAATAATCCACGGTGGCAATGAGCTCGCAAGTTCTTGATGATCCGAGTCTAGATTTGTGAAGAACTAAACAAATTTTAAAGAAGATGTAAAGTCGTAGTTTTCCAAATCGTTAAAAAGTTTTCTTTTTCAAATGAAACAACTCTTTTGAAGTTCAAAACCAAGTTTCCCCAAAGATCTCGCTAATGATTGCCAGTTTAAACTGAGTATATTTCATAAATTCCTTCAGGATAAAAAAAATAAAGAACCAAAGGTAGAAAAAACGAAAGCACAAAAGTCAAAATCGAACGAGAAATCAAAAGCTGAGAGCAAAGCACCACCAAGTCCGCAGCAGGAAGACCCAGAAGAACCTGTCGAAGACGACTCAGGTTATCTTGTCCCGGCTGAGTTGTTGAGAACTCAGGAACTAGTTTCCCAAGAACAGAAAGGAGGGGAAGCAAAGGAGAGGAGCTCCATTGGTATCTCGTTAGGTAAGCATTATGGAAATTTCGTTACTCATGTATTACACGGGCTAGAAACGCACAAAAAACCACATGGAAACAAGTTGCAATAAGTCTGTTCCCAAGCTGATGACAAGTTGTGCTCGCGATGTTTCTTCCAGGTTTTAGGTTACAGCAAGCCCTCCTGCTCCCCAATCCTACGTTTATACAGCATCACTTTCCTAATTTATCTAAAATGGACCATAGATATTAGAAAGGGGAATGGATTGGCAACGCTATTCAATACTATACACGATCTTCGGTTCAGTTATTTTGAATAAACCGGAAACAAACATTGCACAACTCGCTATGGTAATTGTGCGCATAAACGAAATTGAGTTCATGAGCATAATTACCATACAAGTTGGGCAATGTTTGCTTCTGGTGTGCTCAACTGAAGATAAAATATAGATAACAAAAGAGTTGCCATTCCACCCCTTTTTCTAATATCTATGAATGGACTGAACTTTGCTTTTCTGGTTAACGCCAGGCGTCGAGTTGTCAGTTCAAAAGCCGGTTTTCTTAATTTTGGGTTGACGTAAAATTCAAAGGAAATTTCCCTTGCCGTATTCATAACCTTAAGAATATTTCTTCAGAAATCTTGTATGGAACAATAGTAGTTTTAGATCCTGAGGTTTTAAATGAAAATGGCAATATATTTTTTTATCGGATTATTGATAAAAACCTTTGAAGTAATTGTAATATCCGTTGTCAATTTTTTGGTAACATACTTAGTTTCTAAAATATTGAAAACAAATGACATTAGCCATCCGTCATCTTGTTTTATAATTATGTCTATTTTACTGACGTCACAACCTGGTAGACTGTACAAAATTTGCTGTGAATTAGTTAAATCTCAATGAGATTTTTTTCAACACTTCGCAATTTACGTAAGAAGTATACACATACAAATTCAGTTGGATTTGAACATTTAACATACTTGTTAATCGCTTCTTTAAGAGAAAAAAACAATTACCCAGGTAGTGACGTCATGTTGTTTTTCAATATCCAAGATGGCGGATGAGTAGTGTCTTTGTCTTTCTTTGTCCTTCAGTATTTTAGAAACTAAGCATATTATCAAAAAATTGACAACGCATGTTACGGTTACTTTAGAGGTTCTTATCAATAAGTCAATAAATAAATATATCGCTGTTTCGCTTTAAAGCAAACAGATGTGTAGAAATAGAGGAACTACAACAGTGGGTAAAATTTTCACATAGGTTAGCGCTGAACCATGCATGAAGCTTTGCACAATCGAGCCCTGGGGGCAGATCATAGAAATAATAGATATAGAATGCGTGCTTGGTAACCTAGCCGGTACCCAAATTGAAAAAAAAATTGCCCTTATAAATCCGCCATGTTGGATTTGTCCGAGGAGCGGTCTATGCGAATTACAGTGGGGCGAGTTTAATTTGCCCTTATAAATCGGCCATTTTGAATTTTAATGTGGCGTCATTTGTTTACCTGAAAATAGATAGGAGCGCGCATTCTATATCTTTTATTTCTATGGGGCAGATACCAAAACTACTATTGATCCAGACAGGATTTGTGTAAAAATGTTTCGAAACTTACAAACAAGCTGCTCTGAAAATTTCAGAGGCGGATCCAGGGTAAGTCAAAATAAATTATAGCAGCTCAATTTTAAATTCAAAATAACTTTATAACAATGTCATAGGTTATGAATTTCAAAAGAATAAAATCTAACCAATGAAGTTGCTTTGCAGGTATTTTAAAATGTAAATGTATCCTAGAATGAGCTGTGGTAATTTATTTTGACTTACGCTAGATCCGCCACTGTCTGAAATCACATTCAAAACGCTAATATAAGGTTTAACTAACCGACATTTGAACAACCGGTTCCTGGTGGACTTCCAGGGAGTTTAGTGAAGAACTGATAGACTTGTGTTGATCAAACACCCACGTAAAATCTAAGGTGATATCTTATTCTGGAAGGATATTGGTGTAAAGATAAGGCCGGCGGAAAGGGAGAGGAGTTTGTTTGACATGTTGTTGTCGTAAGAGGATACGAAAAATATTGTCTGTGTAAGTGACGGCAGAATTCGCATGCCAATATACAGCTTACATGACGTCAATATTGCATCGAGATAATGAAACAATAGAGAATTAATGTATTGGACGAAGGAACAAAATTGCCGATTGAAACAATAGCACTTATGCGGGTTTTCCCTGAGGTTATTGTCCTCACCACCAAGCCTCGTATTGACGCATACGTTCTCTTTACATGAAAGTGAGACTTGGTGGTGAGGACAATAGCTTTAGGGAAAACCCGCATAAGTGCTATTTGATTGGCTTGTAAACGTCATTGTACTTATGTCAAGTCTCGCTCTCAGATGCAAAGCCTCATTTCCCTCGCATTGCACTTCATCACGTATATCACACAAAGATATTGTCAGATTTGTACACCTTGGCCCGGTCGTACGAACGATGATGTCCCCCTTAAGATGCAAGGACGGCAACGCGACGACGACGGCTAGCAATACAATGAACTTAAAATTATTTAACCAAAGATATCAATTATGAGAGTCCCAGGGGAGATAAAGATGTAGTCTTTGCTCAAGCTACAACGCCAGAACACGCAGTTTTAAGCCGTGTCTACAACGTCGGCATTCCAAACCGCAAGAATGCTAGAGTATAAGCAAAACTACACTGGAACTTTTCTTAACAGTAAAACATCAATTTTATTATCTCAAACGCTATTTTGTAAAATCGATAACAAACGATATGCTTTTAAAATTGTACAACAATTTATTTGAGTCAGTTTGCATTTGCCGTCGTCGTCGTGTTCCCGTCCTACATCTTAAGGTCTCTGATAGCGCTATCCAACGGTTCGTGATTTTTTAACTGCCGTAGGAAGGCATAAAAAGCTATGACACCAGGGATATTGAACTCGCAAGAGACAAAAAGTGACTTTGATTCGAAAGTGCTGAACTTCAATATGGGTAAACAGTCACTGAATATGTTTAGAAAATTTGAAAGAAATCACTATCTGGTGGATATTACTATTCACCTCTCGTACAACCGACCCCTGGTATACAACTCAATGCGACTGACTTTGATATATTAATGTAAAGTCGATACAGAGCTGGATAACAACCTTTACACTAAATAGGCTACATTCAAGTTTTTTGCTAGAAGTTAATGTAAAATTTTAAGGATTGGCACTTACTAGAATATGTTCACAATGTAAAACAAGTATAAGTGTAGCTATTTTCAACTAAGTGCAAATCAAGTAAAGAGATTTATTTTGAAGTGATTCTGGGAGTATTGGAACGAAACATAGTTGATTGGCCAAAAGAAATTCAAACGAACCAATGAAAACTACAATGCTTGTCGTGACGAGGGCATACTTTTAACACGTTTATACGATTGTACCTGTGTTTAGTGGCCATTGATTATGAGGTCTGCGTCAAAAACTTGATATTAAAACCCTCAAGGCATTTGCAGATTATCACACCTAATACCTTAACTATATTATCGTTTAGTACTTCTAAAGATTAATATATCTAAACGGTTAAATCCCATTTATATATTTGTTAATGCAATGTCATGCTTATATTTAAAACGATGACAAGCATCTTGTCTGAGGTGGCTTGTCTGATACTTCAATTAATCGTCTTTAAGAAAATCTTGCCAAACATCACTTGGTATTATCACCAAACAGGGAGGGAGGTAGGATTAAACGTTGCGCTTTAGAATGCTTTGGGGCTTGGTTGTGCAACGGTGCAAATTCTTCATTGTAGTTCAGACATTATTTAACCGGTATCGAATCGTCGAAAGTCAGACTCTTCGGGCGTTTTTCAATTCGCAATTCAATTGCACTTTTGTAGAATTTTTACAAAATGCAACAGGATTATGCGCTTATAAAACAACTTTTCGGACGGTAGTTTGGCTTGTGATACAACGGTCTCTTTAAGTTTTGGCAAGGTAACAACACAGCCAGAAAAACACGAATTTCAGCATGTCTGCTGCAGGCTTGTTACCTTGCAGTCATCAAGCTGATACCAGGATGCGTTCACATCGCTTGCTCCGGCTTGATAACAAGTCTGCTGCAAGTTGTCAACAAGCTTGATGCAAATTGATTTTCAAGACTTTTTATTCACATGCTTAATGCAAGTTCTTTCAACAACTTGCAGCAAGTCTACAAATACCAAGCTGCATTAAGTCTGATTCTTTCACAAACTTTATGCAACTTGATAAAGCAAACAGGCTGATAACAATATGCAGCTTGATAACATACTTGTATCAAACTTCGGTCGTTTCTGCCTGTTTATGTAACAGATCAATATTATTTCAATGGTATGCGTTTTCGGTAACAGCGTTCAAAATGTTCAAGAAACGAAAGCGATGATAAATAAATAGGCAAGAAAAACTAGTTTGCTTAAGAATTTCAAATATTAATGCTATATGTACAGTACCTCATTAATAGTGCTGTATTTCTCGATCCGTTGATTCGTATCCAGATATTTCGGTAGTAGATCCTAGCTTTGTATCCATATATGTAGGTTGCACCGTTAACGCAAACTAGTACATGTAGCAATGTAATATAACACAACCAGTTGTTATACTTCACAATGCGAAGTCCTAATGAATAAAGAAAACAAGGTTGTATACGAGATGTGAATAGCGCTATCCACTGGATAGCGATTTTTGAACTGCCGCAGAAAGTCATAAAAAGCAATGACACCAGGAATATTGAACTCGCAAGGGATAAAAATTGACTTTAACTCGAAAATGCTGAACTTTAATATGGGTTTTACCCGTTACTTGGAAAGAAAATCACCATATCGGCTGGATTATAGCGCTATTCGCCTCTCGCACAACACACCCGTGTTTCATACTTCATACCCTTGAAAAAGGGGCTAAAGTGAAGTGGTCAGGGCACAGACTACACGGCCAAAAACGCACAAGTTATAGCAAGTCGGCTGCAAACGTGTAACCGTGCAGTAATCGAGACGATATCAGGATGCGTTCGCATCGATCGCTCCGGCTTGATGATAACAAGTCTGCTGCAAGTTGTCAAGAGACTTGATGCAAGTTGGGAACATGTACTGGTTTCACGCAAGTTTATTATCAAGTCGCATCAAGTCTATGAAAGTCAGTAAACAACTTCTGTCGAGCTTGTGGATAAAAAGTCTTGAGAATGAACTTGCATCACGCCTGTTGACAACTTGCAGCAGACTTGTTATCATCAAGCCGGAGCAAGCGATGCGAACACATCCTGATAACCGTTAGGTCCTGCTCAAACGGATGCAACATTGTTGGACCAACATCATCCAACACTTTTCAAATAGTGCTTTGTGCTATATCAATCTCAGTTATTTTAAGGTAAAAGTTCTCAACAACAATAGATTGCCTTGGAATGTCAAGCAATACGCTAAGGAAGCGCTTTATTAACGTGCTTCAACATTGTTGCGTGTTGTTGGTCCAACAATGTTGCATCCGTTTGAACAGGCCCTACGGGCCTCAGGACTGCAAGGTAACATTCCTACAGCAGACGTGCAGAAGTACGCGCGTTTCTATACCGTTACATCTTTTCTGCGAGTTTCCACTTATAAGCATACGTTCACTTCGCAGGTCGTTTTATGGATAAAGTCAAAGGTAAAAAGGACGGGAAGAAAGCTGAACGGCCCGTAAGCTGCGGTGACATATTGGATGAAGGTAGCGAGGAGCCACAGAAACGAAGTGCTACGATGCCAGCAACCAGTAATGTTAAGACGGCTGCAGATACGAAGAACAAATCGAAGACTTTGGATGCAGATCAAATGAGCAAAGATACCAGCACGGACAAAACAGACGGTAAGATGTAGCAGAGTTAATAAAATGCATGGTTTGGAGACTCAACGACATAGTAAACAAATACCGACAGGGCAGAACTTTGAAAAAAGGCGGGGAGGGGGGGGGGGGGAAGTGTGTGGAAACTGATAAATATGACAGCCGAGGAGTCTGAATTGGGTATTGCCGTATAGCCATATCGGTGTCAATGACTTGAAAATGGCTTCGATATCCATCTATGGAGGCCGCCCACGACATTTCCACGTCCTTCTTACATCGTCTTTGGCGTCGCATCGTCTTTCCTGAGCCCTACTATCAACAAAAGGAGAAAGCCGCCTCTCCCTTGCCACCCCCCCCCCCCCCCACTGATTACGTCTTCGCATGTCGACAATTACAAATAAATCATTATCACCATTAGCAACCAATATCATCAGCCTGAATAAAAAGTTATAATAACCAGTCATCATTATCATATCATCATCACCAATAAGCACTCATCGGATACCATGATCATCATCGATAATTTCGTATTGATTATCATAACCACTAGAGTAACCGGTTATAAACACGTAGAACCTCACAACTCACAGAATTCAATGAATTTCCAGGAGCACCAATAAGCCCGGCGAAAGATAAGGAGACGAAGAAAGGTTTGTTTGGCACGGCAGGAAGAAAAGCAGGCGCAAAAATACGACATAAACTTAAAAACAAGGAAGAAGATAGCTCGAAAAAGGCACCACAGACTTCGTCATCCTCACTGCCTCTATCACCTAACAATGATGAAATTGATGATCAAGGTAAGAAACCATCATTAAACCATACAGATAATGTGTTGAGAGAAAATACAACTCTATGAACCAGATTTCAGGATTGAGGTTTAAGCTAGGATGGCTATCGTGTTGAGTGTTAGCACTGGAGATTCAAAACCGGCAACAACGATAGATTGTTGTCTGTATTGGAGATAGATGTCTGTATTTACCAAATGTCTGTATTACAATTAAAGAAATGTCTGTGTTAGAGAGAGGTCGGTATTAGAGAGAGGTCGGTATTAGACAAATATCTGTATTAGAGAAATACCTTGTCATTTTCAGACATGTACGTAACACCAGTAGATGACCAGCTCACTAGGTCATGTACGACTTCAACGATCCTGGACCGAGAATTGCCCGAGATTCCTCCGGAAGACCTCCAAAAAACCAGCACGATGTCCGTGCCCGAAATACCCTACGATGATGACGACCTCTACGACGAAATCAACCCAGTCGCTCCTAAAAACTTCAAAATACCCAAAGATCTTTCCAAGCTTAGCACGAACGAAGTTTCCGACGTTCTGCGCTCGCTCAATATGGGCGAGCACGTGGCGAAATTCCGGAACCAGCAGATCGATGGGGAGATGTTCAAGTCGTTGGACGAACAAACTCTAGGAGCGTTGGGTGTGATAGACCCGGTACAGAAATTGAAGATAAAGAAACTTTTGAAAGGCTGGAGGCCTAAAAAATGAGGCGGCAATAATAACGATAGCAACTACTTTTATGACAATGGACGTTAGAGACACGTATAAAAAGATAATGCGGCTGCGATGACCGATTTTAAAATGGTTATTTTAACATAAATTTTTACAGTGCACATTTTTCCTATTTTGCAACATTTCGCCACCAAACTTTGCAGAAGATGTTCTTTTCAGCTGCGATAAACGATGTTGTTTACATTGCCTGGATCAAAATTTAGTCTATCATTGGAATCGCCTATTACTTAGAACCCATTCTCGTGTTGATACTCAATGTCATTTATCTGAAGCTCTCTATTTAATTAACCAGAAATCTTGGTCAAAATAGTCAGAACTGTGAACATGGCCTTGAACCCAGACTTTAAAGGGAATATTTTAACTTATGGCTAGTCAGTGACCATGACTCTCACAAGGAAGCTTAATTTAACATAAATAAAATGTGATTAGAGACAAACATCGCAGCAAAATGGGTTCGGTTGTACCAGAGCGCTATCCAATGGATAGTGATTTCCTCAAACTTTCCAAACATGTTCAGTAACTGATAAAATTATTTCAATATTCCTGGTGTTATTGCTATTTATACCTTTCATGCTCAAGACAGTTCACTATCCAGTGGATAGCGCTTTCCATCTTTTGTAGAACCGACCCCTGGACAATTAAGGATGGGAGGGTAGTAAATTATTTGAATAATGTAGGAATTTAGGTCAATTGTAATTTTTAGACAAAAAAACCCCAGGGATATAACAAGCAGTGCTGAATAACGCTTCCCAGACATTTTGTTGGGTGTGGGGTACTTATAACAACAAGTTATCAGTTGGAAATTATGATAATTTAATATTTATAACTATTGATAATGTGTAATGACAAGACTGTCAATTCTTCACAGCACCTTCTCTGTGTATTCTGGAATGGTACAGTCTTTAAACACAACTGGCTTGTATGTACATATATATTTCTGATGTCTTCAATCACATGGCTGTTATTCAATTTTAAATTTATGTAATAAATTACCCATACACCAGTTGCTCTATTGACCCAGTCAGCATCGTGCAGCTCTTTGAAGTGAAGGAGAAAAATCATAGTCCAGTTGTTCAAAGCTAGGTCAGGGCTAATCCTGGGGTTAAAGTTCAACGGACTGTTATAGTTTCCACATTTTCTACACCTCCATTTGTTTCAAAACCTCCGGGAGTAAGACTACCATTAATGCAGACAAGATTAGTGAAGAAATACTTCGAAACAAACTGCTGTAATTTTTTTTTTAATTCTACATTAACCCAGTACAGAGTTAAGCTGACCAGCCTTTGAAAAACTGGCCCTAAGCACCAAACAAAATAAGAATACTAAAATAGCACACAATGCCACTAAGCAGCCGATCCGAACATAACCCAGCAAGATTATCAGATAATCTTTTCCAATAAGTTATTGGGATTATCACAGTTAGGGTTATGGTTAAGTTTTGGGTCACGATTCATTTTAATTTTATTTGGTTACAACATCTGGATTGGTTGAATTGCATCTTGACATTTTCATGTTGGGAAAACTCTTCCATGGTACAAAGACTTGCTTAATATCGACATTACATTATCAGACAAATGAACAATTTTGGAATTGAGACAAGCATACTTCTCAGACACCCATCACATCTGTCTATGGCAGTAACCAATACTAACCATAAACTACAGACAAGTATATATTTTTACAACACATATGTAGGATAAATCTAAACAAATGTAGATTAAAAATGAGCAAATCTGCTTTAGTCATGAAGGAGAAACGTTTGTTTTACAGACGTTTTGACAAACAACCATGTGTCCACCACATCTTGTAAATATTCTTTATAAATTTCACTCAACGGCGCTATTTCAAAGCGATTTTAAAAGGTTCTGCTTACCTATTTAACCCTTGCCAATGCAGCTTGTCAACGAGCATCACTCTTCTTCGGAAATAACCCTGAAAGTTTTTAAATTTCTTTTCTACTTTTGTAAATTCTAAATCTCCCGCTTTATTCGACTCAAGAACCACACAACACAGCGAACCCTAGCTTTGTCTCAAGAATTGTTGTCAACCGGGATTTCCCTCCCGAAACCTCTGTATGTTCTGGACACCACAGAGCATACCATTAGAGCATACCATTGGAGCATACAGAGGTTCAACTTCTCATTAATTATGCGTACCCCTTGCTTAGCCGGTGCGCTAAAAAGAGGCATTCTGCCCCCTGAAAATAGTCATGATTGATATAAAAAATGGCCAGGGGGAGAAGGCCTCTTCTTAGCGCCTGGCTAAGCTATGAGAAGTTGAACCTCTGTATGCTCTGTGCCGACACAGTGTTGTGTGATGTTAAATCCTTCGGCAAAAACGCAACAGAACGACCTGTTGCAAGTTGTCAATTTTACCGCCTTATTATTTTGCAACCTGTCAACAAACTTGTCAATTACATTTTCACCAGGCTTGTTGCAATTTACAACTTGCACACTTGTTCAGTGTAACTTGTTGAAACAACTTGCAGCAAGCCTGTGGATAAGGATAACTGGATAACAAGTTTTGACAATCAACTTGCAACAAGTCCGTTGCCCGTTGGCAACTTTCAATTTCGACAGACTTGTCGGCTTTTTATAGCAGATTATTGCAAGATGTCAACAGACTTGTTGGAACTTGAGCGTTTTGGATGTAACCCATACTTTTCGATTTCAAACGTGTTACGATACAAATTTGCTGCCATGATATTCTTTGTTTTAAAATACATTTACAACTATTTACATATAAAATCAAGCTATAGTTTCTTGTCCAAATAATCAAACCATTATGTTTCATATTTGATCCACGTCTATTTTGTCTATATATTATGTTTTACCCATATATGCGATATTTTTGTTACTAAAGCAGCTTAGATTTGGTGGGACCACTCCATCCTGTTCTAAATGTTGCAACTCTTTAAAGCAGGGGGAATGCCCAAGCCCATCGAACTGGATCTGGTAAAAAATATACCAGATCTGATCACAATTGTTTTACTGACCTAAAATACCACATCACATTAAATTTCCTGATCGAGATATTTATTTTAAAGTGGATATGACACGAAAATTGTTATTGTATTATGTGGAAAACGGTATAAATGGTATGAATATGTTTGAGGTTAACCTATATATCATGTTACAGCCAAACCATCTGAGCCAAACCGGATGTTGTCTTCCCGGCTACATTGAACAGTGCGATGCAATGTTGCAATATTGACGAGCGAGTTGCTCGGAGCAAATTTCAGTCACTTGGACAAGTTGCCGGTCGACCGTTACGTTATTGAATAAACTGTGGTGAGAATTATTACGAAGTCAACCGCTGACCAGCGTATTTAATTCATCATGAAAACGATTATCATCGAGCGTAGTTGACCGTAACAAAAAAAATGGCGGATGTACATTTTACCAAAATGCATTACGGTTGGAAATCATTTCACAACGAAAATTGACAACTGTTAAAGGACAAACACAAGAGAAGAGGTTATTTTCTTTGTTTTGTTAAAGTTTTATGTCCTTAGGTGTTTTAAAAACCTTTACCAGCAGACAATTTAATGAAATATAAGAAAAAACACACTCCGACAAATAACATCGTCAAACCTTTGAAACAGAGTCGAAATATCACCGCAAAACTGTTGTCTTGTTGTTAATAGCTCATATCTTGAGTTTACAAGATGTTGTTCTTCGGAGTATGTTTTTTCTTATACTGCGTTTTTCTTGGCATCTTTTTTCAGTTGTTTTTGCTTGATTCCTGCAAAGCATTCTGGTAAAATGTGCATACTGCCATCTTTTTCGTTATGGTGAATGACTCTAATCTTTTTAATTTGGCGCAATCGCACATCAGAAGAATCGAATCCTATTATTAAACCAATCAGAAACGACAATTTCCCCTGCCGAAGTTAGTGCAATGCCGGAAGCGAACAGTACCCGGGATGGACAAGCTCGTGCAGAGGAAAAAGCACGTAGGAACCGGCCATCCGGTGAAAAAACTCGTGCACTGCAGCTGCTTTTCATACCAACAATAACATTGCCTCGTGCATCGACTGCTATACCGGACAAATGTTCGATGTTGCCTTGGAAACCGTGGATTTCCTTGGCTGATATTTTTCTCAGGTAACTTCCGTCGCGGCGAAATATCTGAATTCTCATGTTTACTTCGTCTGAAATGTAAATATTGTCTTCTTTGTCGATAGCGACAAAATTTGGACAGCTTATTTCGCCATCCCATTTACCAAGTTTGCCAAAAGTAAACTGGAATTCCCCCTCGCTGTTGAACACTTGCACCCTGTTGTTACCTGCATGGGAAAAGAAATCGAACAATTAGAAAAGAAAAAATACCTACACCGTGAATATTCCTTGTACCCTAAAGCACGGGGGGATTAACTCTCATCTGACAAGAGGCGTGCAGATTTTGTTAGGGGTGCATTGGTGCGCTACCAAGTACCTGACGGACTTTGTTCACCTCCTGCCACTGTTGTCGGCGCCCCCCCCCCTCTCAGAAAATCCACCCCTGCCCTAAAGCCTGTTTTCCACCAATTATAAATGTTTTAAAGAACAAGAAAATATAAAGTTTACAATAATAATATATTTCTATTCAGGAAAACTGCAATATAAAACTATAGAAATAATAATTCAGTAAAGATTTTGTGTCCACAAAATGGCGTATTTCGAAATAGCATATTAGTTATCACATTATTGTCAAATTGTTATGCATTATTGTTAGTGTTTATGGTGTTAAAAAGTGAATCATGCACATGAGCATGTTAATTATTTTCACATAAAAAATACGTGCATAATTTATTACACTACAAAATAAATTATGGTTACATATAAACCTGCGAAGAAAAGGTAAGTGTTTTGTGGTTTTTAATTTATCAAGAGGGTTCTTGAAGTAAAATTACAACAAAATGTAAAATTGCTGAACTGTCGAAGTTAATCTTTTCGTGCAATAATTCATTTATAGTATATTGTCTGAATGCGCAGTTGATTCTTCTGGAACCGATTCTTCTAAACTTGAACGTCCTTCGGCCATTTTGAAGTATACTCGTTTTCTCAAAGAGCTGCTAAAACACGACATTTCTTTCCTACCAAATTTAGACAACTTTTGCTTTTTGGCAACCTCTATGTTGACTGTAGCAAGCATGTCGATCAAGTCCATGATTTTTGCATACTTCTCAAAAACATGCGTCAACACAGTGATAAACCAAGACCCGCTTTTCCTATCTTTAACAGATTTGTACCGATTAACGGTTGAATAGGCAAGCAAAACATCAGCTGTTGAAGGAATAGTCTTAGGAATATTTGCGTCATCATATCCTTCTTCGTCATCACTTTCATCATCGTCATCACTTTCATCACCAAATTCATCGCCAACAGTTTCATCATGATCAGTTCCAACACCGTTCTCACGTCCATCGTCTTTATCACCATCAAGCTCGGCAACAATTCCCTCTCCTTTCAGGGGTCCTCTGCAATTCTGAGTGAAGAAAAGTTTAGGTTTGTTTATTAAGTAAGGAAATTTTCTACTGGCCTTAAATTGATCAACGATCTCTTCAACGGGAATAACCTGACCATCAGTTCCTAAAATCCCTCCTTCGTTTCCATGACTTGATATGAAACAAATAAATGCATCATAAGCCTCAAAATTTCCTTTAGAAATAGTTTTGAAAAGAGTTTCCATTTGTCGTTTCGTGAGGTTGTCGGTCTTTAGGCCATCCTTATTAAATTCTAGGTCGTTTATTTGACTTGGGTTTAGGTTTAGGCTGTCGATCTCATTGACAGTAAATCCAGCTTTCTCGCAAAATCTCTTTATATTTGCTCTGTCAGCACCTGCGCATTTACGGTGTGAATGGTGTCGGAACTTTTCGTTGACGACGACCAGTGCAAAGCCATTTTTAATTTCGTGCACATCAGTGGTTAGGTTTAGATTTTCCATTCCTGCTTGCAAATCATCCATGACTGCAGATTAAAGTAAAATACAAAATCAAATTGAAATAGGTTATTGCTAAATCAGTCAGTTTGTTGACTATTTCCTCAAACCAGACACATATAGTTGCTGGCGGGATACGCATATTTTTAACAACTGAATGCTTTTTGCATACGCACACAATAACTTCTCCATAGGCCATGATTGACTGATGACACGAAAACATATCGAAATCCGCATGTATCGTGGCAAATTTTTCTATCACTACAAACCATAGGACTACATAAAGTAGCTATACGCTACATACAGTTTGCGATACAACTCTTTATTTTAACGAGTGAGCTACGCATCATGCACTTCAGTGGCTTTAAACAGTCACAGCAATACCCTACCTCCATGTCGCAGTTAAAATGAATAAAATTAAACGCCCACATGCTGCTGATGAGGAATCTACTCGGAATTTTAGTTACATTTTGCGAAAATCACCATTCATTTACAGAGTTATACTTCCCAGGAAACATATATTAATTCTTTGAATTTCAATAATTACTGTTTCTTCCAGAATTCTATCAGAATACTTCTAAAAATATGCGGGGGAGGCGGGTGTACGTCGCTCAGTTAACGTTGAATGGTTTCATTTATTGAAATCTCAGTTTTTACATAAGCATCGTAGATATAGACATATATCAATATTTATTGTATACCATAAGTATACAGTAGACACTCATGTATATTACTATGTTGATCTCTTTGGTCATGATAATAAAAAGGCAATTACGGATTAAAATTATTTCGAAATTGTGGTTGCATCTAAACATCGCCAACGTTGCATTGAATATAATTTACAGCAAGTTGTAGGTCTGTGACTAGGTTGGTCAAGTATAACCTTTCCTACAATGGTCAACAAAAGTATGTTTCATACCTGACTCAGATGATCTGGTCGTGTTCTGTATAGTTTAAGCAAAACAACTCTCTTTCAATATCCAGCACACTGCATTTCGTGATCTCAGTACTCGTGACGCGGCAGCTGAATAATTTCACACGCACGATTTAACCGGTTGCTAAGTTATCGTTCCCAGGGTTTCTCGGCAATATTGTTATGGGGGGGGGGGGGGTGTGTTATAACCATGAGAGACCCGAAGTGACGAAGTATTAGGATTCTGGATTCCATTGCTCAGATTACGGATTTCAAAACAGAGTAAAGGCCGGATTACAAATTCCAGATTGCCTTACTTGGGTCGATCGTTAGCACACACATGACCTAATACGACGTGCTAAGCTAATTCATACGGTAATCATCTCTTCGCGCCAATGCTCCGTTGTAGGCAGATTCAACGAATATGTAGGGTAGACAATGTGCCCTATTTGGGAGGATTATGTGCTTTTCATCACAAAATAAACAATAATGAGGTTTCTTGGCATCTTGATCGTCTTAGTGATAACCGTTTTTATATGAAAGAAATCGACCACACCCTAGTAATCATCTTCAATGGTACCACAAGACAAACCAGGAAACATCATTTCTTAGTCATGTTTCCTGGAAGTGGACAAACTAGAAAACATTGATTCCTAGACATGATTGATGAAGGTGGGCAAACCAGGAAACATTTTTTCGTAGCCATGTTTCCTGAAGGTGGACATACCAGGAAACATTGTTTCCTAGCCATGTTTCACGACGGTGGTCATACCAGGAAACATTGTTTTCTAGCCATGTTTCCTGAACGTAGAAAAACCAGGAAATATTGTTTTCTAGCCATGTTTCCTTAAGGTGGACAAACCAAGAAACATTGTTTGTGAAATTATCTGAAGCAAAAGCTCGACCAGGTAAGTGAAAGTCATTACTATATCAGTGATCACATTATTATATTGTTATACATTATTGTTAGTGTTTGTGGTGTTATCTTCATCAATTAAGTTAAAAAGTGAATTATGCACCATGAGAAATACGTGCATAATTTATTACATTACAGTAATTTAAATGATGGTTACATATAAACCTACGAAGAAAAAGTAAGAGTTTTGTGGTTTTTAATTCATCAAGAGGATTCTTGAAGTAAAATTGCAGCAAAATGTAAAACTGGACTGTCGTAGTTAATCGTTTCGTACAATAATTCATTTATTGTATAGTTTCTGAATGCGCAGTTGATTCTTTTAGAATCGATCCTTCTAAACCTGGGGTATACTTGAAGTATACACGACTTCTCAAAGTACTGGTAAAACATGGCATTTGTTTCTCACCAATTTCAAACTTGTTTTGCTTCTCTGGCTCCTTTGACTTCTCTTTCTTCTTTCGCTCCTTTGTGGCAACCACTTTGTTGACTGTAGCAAGCATGTCGGTCAAATCCGTGTTTTTTGCATACTTCTCAAAAACCTGCGTCAACACAGTGATAAACCAAGACCCGCTTTTCTTATCTCTAACAGATTTGTACCCATTAACGGTTGAATACGCAATCAAAACATCCGCTGTTGTAGGAATAGTCATAGGAACATTCGCATTATCATATTCTTCTTCGTCGTCACTTTCATCATCGTAATCACTTTCATCATCAAATTCATCGCCAACACTTCCATCATCATCACTTCCACAACGGTCCTCAGGTCCATCGTCTTTACCACCATCATGCTCGACAACAACTCCCTTTCCTGTCCGAAGTCCTCTGCAATTCTGATTGAAGAAAAGTTTAGGTTTGTTTATTAAAGAGGGAAATTCTTCACTAGCCTTAAATTTTTTAACGATGCTTGTAACGGAAATAAGCTGACCATCAGTTCCTAAAATCCCTCCTTTATTTCCATGACTTGATATGAAACAAATAAATGCATCATAATCCTCGAAATTTCCTTTAGAAATGGTCTTGAAAAGGGTTTCCATTTGTTGTTTCGTGAGATTGTCTGTCTTTAGGCCATTCGTATCAAATTCTAGGTCGTCGATTTGACTTTGGTTTAGGTTTAGGCTGTCGATCTCATTAACAGTAAATCCAGCCTTCTCGCAAAATCTCTTTATATTTGCTCTGTCAGCACCTGCGCCTTTACGGTGTGAATGGTATCGGAACTTTTCGTTGACAATGACCAGTGCAAAGCCATTTTTAATTTCGTGCTCATCAGTGGTTAGGTTTAGATTTTCCATTCCTGCTTGCAAATCGTCCATGACTGCGGATTAAAGCAAAATACAAAATTAAATTGAAATAGATTATTGCTAAATCAGTCAGTTTGTTGGCTAGTTCATCAAACCAGACATACATAGTTGCTGGCGGGATACGCATATTTTTAACAACTCAATGCTTTTTGCATACGCACACAATAACTTCTCCACAGGCCATGATTGGCTAATGACAAAGCCGCATATCGAAATCCGCACGCATCCTCGCAATTTTTTCTATAGCTACAAACCTTAGGACTACATAAATTAGCTATGTGCCACATACAGTTTGCCATAGAACTCTCGTTATACTGAGCTACGCATCAGACACTTCAGTGGCTTTAAACAGTCACAGCAATACCCTACCTGGATGTCGCAATTAAATTGAATAAAATTAAACGCCCACATTGACATTTCACGACTAGGATTGCTGATGAGGAATTAACTCGGAATTTTAGTTACATTTTGCGAAAATCACCATTCATTGACAGATTTATACTTCCCAGGAAAAATATATTAATTCTTTGAATTTCAATAATTACTGTTTCTCCCAGAATTTTATCAGAGTACTTCTAAAAATATGCGGGGGAGGCGGGTGCACGTTGTTCAGTTAACGTTGAATGGTTTCATTTATTGAAATCTCATTCTTTACATAGGTACGTAGATATAGACATATGTAAATATTTGTTGTATACCATAAGTATACAGTAGACACTCATGTATATTACTATGTTAATCTCTTTGGTCATGATGATAAAAAGGCAATTACGGATTAAAATTATTTCGAAATGGTGGTTGCGTCTAAAAATTGCAAACTTTGCATTGAATATAATTTACAGCAAGATGTAGGTCTGTATGTTGGTCAAGGATAACCTTTCCTACAATGATCAACAAGAGTATGTTTCATACCTGGTCCAGATGATCTGGTCGTGTTCTGTACAGTTTAAGCAAAACAACTCTCTTTCAATATCCAGAACACTGCTTCTCGTGATCTCAGTACTCGTGACACTGCAGTTGAATAATTTCACACGCACGATTTAACCGGTTGCTACGTCATCGTTGTTCCCAGAGATTCTCAGGAATATCGTTAGGGAGTTACAACCATGAAAGACCTTACGTGAATTGTGAAAAAGTGACGAAGTATTAGGATTCTGGATTCCATTGCTCAGATTACGGATTTCAGAACAGAGAAAAGGCCGGATTACAATTAATCCTCGAAATTTCCTTTAGAAATGGTCTTGAAAAGGGTTTCCATTTGTTGTTTCGTGAGATTGTCTGTCTTTAGGCCATTCGTATCAAATTCTAGGTCGTCGATTTGACTTTGGTTTAGGTTTAGGCTGTCGATCTCATTAACAGTAAATCCAGCCTTCTCGCAAAATCTCTTTATATTTGCTCTGTCAGCACCTGCGCCTTTACGGTGTGAATGGTATCGGAACTTTTCGTTGACAATGACCAGTGCAAAGCCATTTTTAATTTCGTGCTCATCAGTGGTTAGGTTTAGATTTTCCATTCCTGCTTGCAAATCGTCCATGACTGCGGATTAAAGCAAAATACAAAATTAAATTGAAATAGATTATTGCTAAATCAGTCAGTTTGTTGGCTAGTTCATCAAACCAGACATACATAGTTGCTGGCGGGATACGCATATTTTTAACAACTCAATGCTTTTTGCATACGCACACAATAACTTCTCCACAGGCCATGATTGGCTAATGACAAAGCCGCATATCGAAATCCGCACGCATCCTCGCAATTTTTTCTATAGCTACAAACCTTAGGACTACATAAATTAGCTATGTGCCACATACAGTTTGCCATAGAACTCTCGTTATACTGAGCTACGCATCAGACACTTCAGTGGCTTTAAACAGTCACAGCAATACCCTACCTGGATGTCGCAATTAAATTGAATAAAATTAAACGCCCACATTGACATTTCACGACTAGGATTGCTGATGAGGAATTAACTCGGAATTTTAGTTACATTTTGCGAAAATCACCATTCATTGACAGATTTATACTTCCCAGGAAAAATATATTAATTCTTTGAATTTCAATAATTACTGTTTCTCCCAGAATTTTATCAGAGTACTTCTAAAAATATGCGGGGGAGGCGGGTGCACGTTGTTCAGTGAACGTTGAATGGTTTCATTTATTGAAATCTCATTCTTTACATAGGTACGTAGATATAGACATATGTAAATATTTGTTGTATACCATAAGTATACAGTAGACACTCATGTATATTACTATGTTAATCTCTTTGGTCATGATGATAAAAAGGCAATTACGGATTAAAATTATTTCGAAATGGTGGTTGCGTCTAAAAATTGCAAACTTTGCATTGAATATAATTTACAGCAAGATGTAGGTCTGTATGTTGGTCAAGGATAACCTTTCCTACAATGATCAACAAGAGTATGTTTCATACCTGGTCCAGATGATCTGGTCGTGTTCTGTACAGTTTAAGCAAAACAACTCTCTTTCAATATCCAGAACACTGCTTCTCGTGATCTCAGTACTCGTGACACTGCAGTTGAATAATTTCACACGCACGTTCTAACCGGTTGCTACGTCATCGTTGTTCCCAGAGATTCTCAGGAATATCGTTAGGGAGTTACAACCATGAAAGACCTTACGTGAATTGTGAAAAAGTGACGAAGTATTAGGATTCTGGATTCCATTGCTCAGATTACGGATTTCAGAACAGAGAAAAGGCCGGATTACAAATTCCAGATTGCCTTACTTGGGTCGATTGTTAGCACACACATGACGTAATACGACGTGCTAAGCTAATTCACACGGTATCATCTCTTCGCGGCATTGGCCCACTTGTACGCACATTTAACGAATGTGTATGGTAGAGAATGTCCGCTATTTGGAAAGATTTTCTACTTACGATGCTTTTTGTCATAAAAAATGAACAATTTTGAAGTTTCTTGGCATCTTGGTCGTCTTAGTGATAACCGTTTTTATGTGAAAGAAACCGACCACACCCAAGTAATCATCCTCAATGGTACCACAAGACAAACCAGGAAACATTTTTTCTAGCTATGTTTCCCTCAGGTGGACAAAACAGGAAACATTGTTTTCTAGCCATATTTCCTGAGGGTTGAAAAACTATGAAACATTGTTTCCTAGCCATGTTTCCTGATGGTGGACAAACCTGGAAACATTGTTTCTTAGCCATGTTTCCTGAAGGTGGACAAACCAAGAAACACTGTTTCCTAGCCATGTTTCCTGAAGGTGGACAAACCAGAAAACATTGTTTGTGAAATTAACTGGAGCACAAGCTCGACCTGGTAAGTGAAAGTCATTATTATATTAGTGATCACATTATTGTGATATTGTTACACATTATTGTTAGTGTTTGTGGTGTTATCTTCATAAATTACGTTAAAAAGTGAATTATGCACCATGAGCATGTTAATTATTTTCATATAAGAAATACGTGCATAATTTATTACATTACAGTAATCTAAGTGATGGCTACATATAAACCTACGAAGAAAAGTATAAGAGTTTTGTGGTTTTTGTGGGTAGCCACGTAAAATTCCGTATGTCGGTTTCATGTTCGCAAAATCACATTCCTGATTATATTGAGATCTTTAAGGAACCACGAACAATCAAAACGTCAGACTTTCAATGAGACTGAATTCTTCAGTTCTTTAATATGGCGTACGCCGGTGCTGTGGTATGTTTTACTTCCGAAAAATGGTATATATAACCACGGATGCAACCATCTAACTAGTATAAAGCGTAAAGCTTGTTTTGAAAACTTTAATCACTATATTTCAACGACTAATGGAAAATATTGGAAAACGTTGGTAAGTTTAAACTATATGTTTACTTCAAAATTAACATAATGGTAAACTTTGGCATACTTTGCCATACTTTTGCATACACTATACATAGAATGCAACGCGCACCTGCTTGCTAGCTTGTGCAACATTGGAGCAAAGTCTGCAAACATGCGAGTATGGTAAAGCAATATTCTAATGCCCATTTGCTATATTCCAATGAACAATTAGTCGTGATTATAAAATCATTAATAATTCATGAAGAAATCTGCACAAATCATCAGAAAATCTAGGCTAACCTGCCAACTGTGCTCAATATTGATAATGATAAATTTATTTACTGAGTCTGAGGGTCATCAACCAAACTGAACCCAGACCACCTGATTAGACTCTAGAAGTTTTCTACATTTCTGCACAAAATTCTCTGGTGAAAAGGATCTTTTATGCCCAAAATAGAACTTTTCAGTCTGGGTAGTTTGCACACACTCAACACAAATTTAACCTAATTAAGCCTAATTAAGGGTGAAAGACATTGTATGAAGCATAGAATAAGAATACATAGAAGGGCCACTCGCGTCGGAACCTTTGAAGTTTTTGAAGCCGCGCATGTCGCATTACGCACGTTATTAGCATTTTCTCAGCCAGTCAAGTGCATTTTCTGGCCAATAGGAATGCTGAACTGGCTAGTGGCAGCCAGTAAACTGCATAAACACAGGGTGACATGTTGCACTGCTGAGTGGCCCTTCTATTCATTTCTTATTCTATGGTATGAAGTGAACACAAATACCGTTAGAATAATTTTCAAATTGGCAACGTCAAAAAATGAATCATCTTGCTCCATAGATTCATCGACACACTGTGACACTGCATTACAGTATACATGATTCATTGTAAATGAAAATCACACACCACACAAATCAAGCGAACAATCGATTTGTACGCGAACATCTTGCTCCATCGTTTTGTAAATGTTTGATTTAGGATAGCTGTAGATCACAATAACACCCAAGAGGCCAAAGCCGGTCAAAAATACATATTTTGGACAACAAATGTCTCGAACTGACCAAGTGACCAATTCACAACCCATTTCACGAGCGAGATTTTCACGAGGAATTCAACAGAAATTATACAAATTGTGCTCAAAACTTCCGCAATAATTAGTTGTTTCCAAAAAATGTTGATTCGAAGCGATTCCAAGCAACGAGACGTTTTAAATCGCGAAAAACATGGATTTCCCTGTAGAGTCTTATAGTTTTTTGCCCGGTTCCCGCGCCATCTTGGATTTATCCTACAGGTCACGCCATAGATATAGTAGGTCTAGATTGCTGACTCATAGTATAGTTACTATTGCGTAGGCGTGACCTGGGGTCAGGATAAAACGCTGAAACTGAACGGCGGAAACGGAAACTGAAAACAGAAACTGAAATGGGGATAAAACGCTGAAATGGGGATAAAACGCTGAAATGGGGATAAAACGCTGAAATGGGGATAAAACGCTGAAATGACAAGTTCGAAAGAGTTTTGTGCTATTTAAAAAACGAGTTTGTTGTTCGCTCCAGATTAAGCAGAATTAAATTCGACTACATGCAATATTGGTCAAGCCAAAAATATTTGTAAAATTTACACTTTACTTTTTTATCCATTAAATAACTAGTTTTGCGGTTTTGATGATTTTGTCTTGCATAGCATGCTGTTAAATGTTTGTTGACCCTGTATCGGATAAAAGCAAATGTGGAAACGGATATAAAAGCACACGCGTTGACAGCGTTTTTGCTAAAACTTTCTTTGTACTAAACCGGAATTCCACCAGCAAAATCTTTGTGAAGACGTTCAAGTGCTGTGTTCTGATTTACGGATAAAGGACATGCTTTGATTTTTTTTGCTCGAACGACATCTGAAAAGAAACTCTTGACGGTCTATTTTCTTTTACGTGATAACTCCAGACTCCATGTCAACGAAAACAATAAGAAACATGCGTAAAAACTTAACCTTAAAAGGGACACGCACAAAACACGTGTAATGATTTTCGACGTGCGGAATTTCCTTGTAGTTTTACTTAGAAAGTATCAAAGTTGAATAATATTCCAAACTGTAACTCTGTTACTTTTTAGAACAAAAATACGGTACGGATATTGTTAAATTATTCCACATGTCTTCTTTATGCATATTTATTTTTTTCACATTTATTTGAATTCTATTGTAACGGTAGTTATGAAGCTTTGTGTTCGTCAATATCACGTGAATGCCACGCTCACAATGTCGTAAAGTTTTTAATGGATAAAAATGTAGAGCGTAAATTTTACAAATATTTTTGGCTTGAACAATATTGCATGTAGTCGAATTTAATTCGGCTTAATCTGGAGCGAACAACACACTCGTTTTCAAAAAGCACAAAACTATTTCGAACTCGCCACTTCAGCGTTTTATCCCCATTTCAGCGTTTTATCCCCATTTCAGCGTTTTATCCCCATTTCAGCGTTTTATCCCCCTTTCAGTTTCCGTTTTCAGTTTCCGTTTCCGCCAATCAGTTTCAGCGTTTTATCCCGACCCGCGTGACCTGTATGATAAATCCAAGATGGCGCGGGAACCGGGCAAAAAACTATAAGACTCTACAGGGAAATCCATGTTTTTCGCGATTTAAAACGTCTCGTTGCTTGGAATCGCTTCGAATCACCATTTTTTGGAAACAACTAATTATTGCAGAAGTTTTGAGCACAATTCCTCGTGAAAATCTCGCTCGTGAAATGTGTTGTGAATTGGTCACTTGGTCAGTTCGAGACATTTGTTGTCCAAAATATGTATTTTTGACCGGCTTTGGCCTCTTGGGTGTTATTGTGACCTACAGCTATCCTAAATGAAACATTTACAAAACGATGGAGCAAAATGTTCGCGTGCAAATCGATTATTCGCTTGATTAATTTGTGTGGTGTGTGATTTTCATTTACAATGAATCATGTATACTGTAATGCAGTGTCACAGTGTGTCGATGAATCTGTGGAGCAAGATGATAAATTTTTTGACGTTGCCAATTTGAAAATTATTCTACGGTATTTGTGTTCACTTCATACAATGTCTTTCACGCTTAATTAAGCTTAATTAGGTTAAATTTGTGTTGAGTGTGTGCAAACTACCCAGACTGATCAGGTGGTCTGGGTTCAGTTTGGTTGATGACTCTCAATAAATAAATTTATCATCATCAATTCATCATTATCAATATTGAGCACAGTTGGCAGGTTAGCCTAGATTTTCTGATGATTTGTGCAGATTTCTTCATGAATTATTAATGATTTTATAATCACGACTAATTGTTCATTGGAATATAGCAAATGGGCATTAGAATATTGCTTTACCATACTCGCATGTTTGCAGACTTTGCTCCAATGTTGCACAAGCTAGCAAGCAGGTGCATGTTGCATTCTATGTACAGTGTATGCAAAAGTATGCCAAAGTTTACCTTTATGTTAATTTTAAAGTAAACATATAGTTTAAATTCAAATAAAAAAATTTCGGTCATTAAACTATGGATTGTTCAGTTAATTCTACCCACATTTCACACACGATTCACACGAACGAAACTAGCAGCTGTAGCACCAGTTTTCGATTATATTTTGGTAATGCATATTAAATAATTCAGACAATATTTACTTGATAACCTATCCGTCTTTGAAGTTCGAAAACAGTACGTTGGCTTGAAGTCGTATCTATGTAGTAAATATTACTAACGTATCAGGTATCACACACCGCACAAATCAAGCGAACAATCGATTTGTACGCGAAGATCTTGCTCCATCGTTTTGTAAATGTTTAATTTAGGATAGCTGTAGGTTACAATAACACCCAAGAGGCCAAAGCCGGTCAAAAATACATATTTTGGACAACAAATGTCTCGAACTGACCAAGTGACCAATTCACAACACATTTCACGAGCGAGATTTTAACGAGGAATTCAGCAGAAATTACACAAATAGTGCTCAAAACTTCCGCAATAATTAGTTGTTTCCAAAAAATGTTGATTCGAAGCGATTCCAAGCAACGAGACGTTTTAAATCGCGAAAAACATGGATTTCCCTGTAGAGTCTTATAGTTTTTTGCCCGGTTCCCGCGCCATCTTGGATTTATCATACAGGTCACGCCTCCGATGGAGAGTCAGCAATCTAGACCTACTATGTCTATGGGTCACGCCTACGCAATAGTAGTTATACTATGAGTCAGCAATCTAGACCTATACTATATCTATGGGTTATGTATACCAAAAAATGGATGCTATACATATATCCGGTGTTGTAAAGAGTCATGTTGTATCATTTTATCGTTCAAGTTCTGGTTTTTATTATTTTATCGTTCAAGTTCTGGTTTTTAGTTGTTCATGGTATGTGTCATTTGGACTTTGGAGGCGGTAATCCGCATGTAAAATATTTGTGTGCAGTAGCAAATTTTTGTGATGAATATTATTTAGTTATTGGGCCATTCTGTATTTTTTTGTTCACTTGAGTACTCGCGGTGTCACTCCGCTGACTCGTGTGTTTAATATCCTCGAGCTTTTACAGTTAAATTTTCCAATATGGGCAACCCTCATATTAATCCCCCCAGATTACCAGGTATAATCACAATGTTGTTGCAAGGAAATCTCAATGTTAATCACAATTATTTGCTGATTGTTAAATTTTTCAGTACTGACAACCCTCATGTTGTTACAAGAAAATCTTAATGTTTGATTTTATCAGTCTAACAATGCAAATAGAAGTCCCTGATAGTTAAAAAACCACAATCATTTGCTGGCAACCCTCATAAATCATAATGAGTCCCCCTTGAGGGGGATATAATGAATTCCCCCCATATATAATCACAATGTCGCAAGAAAATCTTAAAGGTAGGTTACAGTCGCTTCTGCGCATGTGCCATAGGTTTGTTATGAGGAGCCTCCTCATAACAAGTTTCCAGTCCCATGGCATAAACAGAAACACGCGCGGCCGTCTGAATCGTTCTCTGTTGTATTGCAAGGAGCGATGGCGCATCAAGTCCTGGCATAAAAATTGTCGCTTTGAGAGTTTCAAGATCAAACAATTAATATTAGATTCTTGAAACGCGGTAAATCGCGTCGCCTAAAGGTTTAATTATTCGCGTTCGGTAGCTTTTGCTTCAGATTCTGTGGGTTTCGTTCGAGACTTCGAGTCGCACTACAGAATATTCACGTGTCACGACATGCTCACAGGCTCTGTCATGCAATGTGGTAAGAAATATATTGTATTACTTTTAAATAATAAGGAAATTTTAAGCTAGTTACGCTAGCTGAGTTCTACTAATAGTATGCAGGATGTATTTAGAAGTTGACAAGTATATTTAAAACATGAAACAGTGCGTAAGAGAGTGTAGAGAGGAACCTTACATGCAATCACAATTTTGGCGGAGAACTAATTTAATTTTATCAAAACAAAATCACGATACTGTATATCACTCAATGTTGTGGATATGATCTGTAACATAGCTAGAAATACATAGAGGATATTACACGGTGCATGGCGCGAAGATATTATTTACGAGTGTACAAGGTGTGAAATAAATTATACATTTTATATGCGCCATGTAGAATATGCAATTAAATTGTCGTATTCTCGATTCCAGGCTTATATACCATGATGAGGATACATTAACTGGCAGCGAATGTGTTGTTGGCGAAGACACAGACACAGTAATGAAATTGAAAGAACAATGATGAAAGCAAAAACTCATGTGAAAAATTCACAAACAATATTTATTTGATTTTACTATACAAAATTAGTTCACAAAATGGAATCAATAAGCATTTAGAACTGTAGCTTGTGTATGTGTATATAAACGTTCATAGCATGTATACAAGGTCTACGATGATATTAGACAAAGTGTTATATTTCAATGTAAGTAAAATAATAAAATTATCCAGGTGCAAATACATGAAAATGTTGCCAGGATTTTTTACATAATCGGGCGGTTCGCACACGCGTATTTTGTTCTGATTCAGCAGAAGAGAAAATGAGCGACAATTACTGTACGTCAAACATCAGGCTAAATTCTCGATCAAGCAACCAAAATCACATCTATGGCGTGCACCTAGACGAGAGCATTATATCGTGTTTATACGATATAATATCACGACGAGAGCACATATTGTGCATATATTGCATTATATTGAATCTGGGATTATAATATGTAGTAAAAAAACTGTATACAGTATAACAGTTTGAAATATATTTCAGGTTACTATGCTTGAAACACAAACTAACACTTCCAGAGACATCAACCGACAATTTTAGTACCGGATATTCAAACTCGCAATTTCCGCATCTCGCTTCGCGGCTTTGAATTCACTCATTACTTTGAATTTGTTTGGGAAACGGATTGTAAAAGGTACCACAGTATTGAGTCAATGGAATCGAGAATACGACAATTTAATTGCATATTGTACAGGGCGCATATAAGATGTAAAATTTATTTCACACCTTGTACAAGCGGTTGAAGCCTGCACTCAATATCTATGTATAACTATATGGTTATGGCCTTATGGGAGTTTCACGGTTCACCGTAAACTAAAACACTCGTATCTCCCATATTTTCACTAGTGAAGACATGAAAAAATATGTAACGCTTGAAAAACGCGTGCATTTTCCCCTGGGATTTACATGTTCTCTGTTCGCTTGTTCCAACCTGAACGTGTTGAAAAAAATATTGTTTTCACCACTCGCAAATAATATCTTCGGCTTCGCGCCATGCACCGTGTAATATCCTCTATGTATTTCTAGCTATGTTATAGATCATATCCACAATATACTCATTGAGTGATATACAGCATCGTGATTTTGTTTTGATAAAATTGGTTCTCTGCCAAAATTGTGATTCCTCTCTACACTCTCTTACGCACTGTTTCATGTTTTAAACATACTTGTCAACTTCTAAATACATCCTGAATATTATTAGTAGAACTCAGCTAGCGTAACTAGCTTAACATTTCCTTATTATGTAAAAGTAATACAATATATTTCTTACCACATTGCATGACAGAGCCTGTGAGCATGTCGTGACTCGTGAATATTCTGTAGTGCGACTCGAAGTCTCGAACGAAACCCACAGAATCTGAAGCAAAAGCTACCGAACGCGAATAATTAAAACCTTTAGGCGACGCGATTTGCCGCGTTTCCAGAACCCAATATTAATTGTTTGATCTTGAAACTCTCAAAGCAACAATTTTTATGCCAGGACTTGATGCGCCATCGCTCCTTGCAATACAACAGAGAATGATTCAGACGGCCGCGCGTGTTTTCATTTACGCCATGGGACTGGAAACTTGTTATGAAGAGGCTCCTCATAACAAACCAATCTCGTTCCCCGAGCCTGCGATCCCTTGGGAAGGAAACGGAGGCTCTGGGACAATCCGTGATCGGCATACAAAAAACTGTATGTCGTCCGTACTGCGCATGCGTTGGAAATAAATAGGTTCAATAAGCCGTAATTGCCACAATAGCCTTTTTCGAAAGTTTTTTGGAACAGTATTTTTACTGTTTTGTTTGTAATGTCAGTGAAAAATATTAATATATTTCATTCTGTGTTGGACGAAGCGTTAGAGCGCCTGGGTAAGAAGAATCTCAATTTGAAGGAGAGTCAATATGAAGCGGTAAAGGCTGTTGTTGTCGAACGGAAAGACACGATTTGTATCTTGCCTACTGGTTACGGAAAGTCACTTATATACCAGCTTCTTCCCTTCGTCTTTGACGCTTACTTGGGTTACGAAAATACGAGCTCAAGTATCATTGTAATTTCTCCACTAAACGATCAGATCACAAAGCTAAAAGCAACTCATGATGGCAGCATGACGTCGCAGTGGGATCGATATTTGAATAGATTATAGATAGTTCGTCCGAGCCAAATGTTCGCTCATCCTGAAGCATTGTTGGAGGATAAGAAAATTTTCCAGAACATTTTGAAATCCAAAGTATACCAAACTTCTGTGAAAGCTATCGTTGTTGATGAAGCTCATCTGGTTGAAGAATGGTGAGAATTTTGATACAATATTTCAAAGACATTATAATGTTGCCAGTGGATCTTGCATATGACTCAGAATATCATATAACATATATGGGCATTTACTGTCGTCGATACCGTTGATTTAAAGTAGGACCTGACATACTTACAGTAGTAAATAAAAATCAATAATCAACATTTATTACTTAATTGACACCAATTGAAATTGATCAATTTGTTTGATTACAACATTAAAGTATGTATTAAATCAAATTATGACATTGCCTGTTTCATTGCACATGCATATTAACAGAGGATTTATTTACCAATGAAAATTGATAATCAACTGATGAAAGACATGCAGCAACATGGTGTGTTTGTGGCTAATAAACCAGGCACGGATAAATTGTTTAATTTTTTATGTGTATTGGTAATTGTACTTTGAGGCACAGAGCCAAGATTTTTTTAATTACACCCAAAATTTAATAGAATATCTTCAAAAAGGTCTTGATGATAACTTCCATTTTTTGTTTACTGTAGGAAGGAATTCAGACCTTGGTATGAAAAAGTTGGTATGCTGACACTTATCTTTCCGAAAATTCCATTTTTAACTATGACAGTGACTGCCACTGTTTGATGATAACCATGCCTATGTAATTTTTGAAATTTTAAAGAGCATTAAAATTTAACTTATGTATTATAATCCTTTGTACCCTGTCTAATATGGTGTATGCATGTTCATGTGTCAGTGTTAAGTTAGTTAAGACCTTTAAAGAATCATGTCTTAAACTACATGTACTAATAAAAAAGTCTAATAATAAAAAAAAATGATAAAAAAGTCTATTTCTTACACGGGAGGATCCAAAAGTTGTAATTTATGTTTGGACGAAAAAAATACTATTTTGAAAGAAAAAAACAATTGCTTGCTTAATAAAAGATCGGAAATAGTTTTGGCCTGCCAACACAAAAGCAGATTTCAGGTAAACAACCTAAACAAAGAAAGGAATGCATGCTATTCAACTACCCATGCACCCACGTTTCCGCCTTGAGCATAAAAGAAGCTCACACATTTTCGAAATTTGTCTACCCCCTGAAGATTCCTCCTGGATGAAACAGAATGTAGTGGTAAGTTTTTGAGGTATTTTGCACGATTATACATTTCGCTCTGTCTATATGTCATTGAGCACTCTTTTGTATTTCGCAAACCAAAACTAGCACATACTTAGTCATATGTATATATAGTATATTTATTAGTATTGTACCCTTTTCTATTTGTTGGCAAAGCCAGCCTGACAATTTGTCATGCTCTGCAAATTTTAAATCATTCAAGAAATTGATTGTTCCAATGGGATATAAACACAGAAATATTTGCACAGCATGACCAAATTGTCAGGCTGGCTTCCCTGCTGTATATAATCTGTACATTGACTATAAGGAAATATAATTTTGCTTTTGCACTTTTCTGCTTTCACAAGTTCATTCACCTGGACTGTGATGTTTTTTGATGATACTAAGTCATACGAGTTATAATATATTGTGGAAGATGCTGGAAGTCCATCTCGTCCACATCTACCAGCTTCTTGAAAATATTCTTCAATGGTGTGAGGAACACCAATGTGAATGACTCTTCGGATGTTATTGATATCCACACCAATACCGAAAGCCAGTCACGAAAAGTAACCTTAACTTGGATTTACCACTCACAAGATCCTGTACAATCCGCTCCCGTTCATGCTCTGAGTAATTAGCATGAAACTGGGAAAATAATCTACTGATAGCAACATGACTAGTTCCAACTGGTTTATATTGTAAATGGCCCATCACATTACTCGCCAATAAAAAACATTCCCTAATGACTTTCAAAGTGCCATAAACTATTGTGAGAGAAAAATCCAAATGTGTTGCTTTCAACTCTTGAATAAGTGGGGATAAAATAGGTTCAAGTTTATCATCCCCTCTGTCAGGCCTTGGCAGTGCACTGAAGAAAATATTAGGGTGGTCAGGGCTTTCTTCAATTTGCACTGGATAAATTAATCCAAGGCTGGTTGCAATATCCTTCTTCGTCTTCAATGTGGCAGTCACTGTCATAGCTAAAAATGGAATTTTTGGAAAGATAAGTGTCAGCATACCAACTTTTTCATACCAAGGTCTGAATTCCTTCCTACAGTAAACAAAAAATGGAAGTTATCATCAAGACCTTTTTGAAGATATTCTATTAAATTTTGGGTGTAATTAAAAAAATCTTGGCTCTGTGCCTCAAAGTACAATTACCAATACACATAAAAAATTAAACAATTTATCCGTGCCTGGTTTATTAGCCACAAACACACCATGTTGCTGCATGTCTTTCATCAGTTGATTATCAATTTTCATTGGTAAATAAATCCTCTGTTAATATGCATGTGCAATGAAACAGGCAATGTCATAATTTGATTTAATACATACTTTAATGTTGTAATCAAACAAATTGATCAATTTCAATTGGTGTCAATTAAGTAATAAATATTGATTATTGATTTTTATTTACTACTGTAAGTATGTCAGGTCCTACTTTAAATCAACGGTATCGACGACAGTAAATGCCCATATATGTTATATGATATTCTGAGTCATATGCAAGATCCACTGGCAACATTATAATGTCTTTGAAATATTGTATCAAAATTCTCACCATTCTTCAACCAGATGAGCTTCATCAACAACGATAGCTTTCACAGAAGTTTGGTATACTTTGGATTTCAAAATGTTCTGGAAAATTTTCTTATCCTCCAACAATGCTTCAGGATGAGCGAACATTTGGCTCGGACGAACTATCTATAATCTATTCAAATATCGATCCCACTGCGACGTCATGCTGCCATCATGAGTTGCTTTTAGCTTTGTGATCTGATCGTTTAGTGGAGAAATTACAATGATACTTGAGCTCGTATTTTCGTAACCCAAGTAAGCGTCAAAGACGAAGGGAAGAAGCTGGTATATAAGTGACTTTCCGTAACCAGTAGGCAAGATACAAATCGTGTCTTTCCGTTCGACAACAACAGCCTTTACCGGTTCATATTGACTCTCCTTCAAATTGAGATTCTTCTTACCCAGGCGCTCTAACGCTTCGTCCAACACAGAATGAAATATATTAATATTTTTCACTGACATTACAAACAAAACAGTAAAAATACTGTTCCAAAAAACTTTCGAAAAAGGCTATTGTGGCAATTACAACACCGCGGAAAAACGTCTGCGCATGCGTCAATTTTACTGAGATTGGCTTTATAAATCGGGTGTTTCGAGCTTGTTTATTTCGCAATATGGCGGTGAAAAGAAGTACCTCACATATGTGCCTTTGGAGTAAAATTATTAGCTAACCAACGAACGTATGAACTTAAAAACAAGAAATAATTGTAGTTTACATGCCTAGAAAATAATATTATTTTAGATGCAGGCGAAAGGTGAGTAATGAAAAATTTATTGTTTACGAAAGCTACTCGACCGAATGAACAAGGAAATTTTCCATAGGGTAATTTTATCCACATTTTTGCCAATAACTTTTTTTGCGTAGAATGAAAAAATTTTGCGTTGACTGTATTTAAAGGTAATGACCTGCTATACAACTTAAGCATATGCAAATGCAAAACTCTTTCATAGTTTGCAAAACTCTTGTGTTTTAATCCGGTGTTCGAGAATTTTTCAAGAAGTACTCGCACGCCTCTCGGACTCAAACGTCAATTTTTAAATTAAATTTTGTGTTCTTAACCTTAGAAAACTACTTATTAATAGCCAAACTACTCGTCCTAATGTTGTTTTGTTTGTTTCACTTATCTTCAGCAATTAAAAGGAATGATTTTGCTTCAGGAAACGGGATTTAAATTCCCCACAATATTTTTAAGTACTTGCGCATGCGCAGACGTTTTTCCGCGGTGTTGGCAACACTGAGCTGTAATATTACTGGAGAACCTGCTCGTGGATGAAAAGTGAAGCCAAGAAAATGGCGGATTTTGGTCCTTGCCAGTGAACTCTAATACAACTGGAACGATAACTCCTATGTTTTCGTCCTATGATTGGATGAAGCCAAATTTGAAGCAAAAGGCGGGAACCGCGCTGGGAAAATGGCTTGTTCGAAAGGACTGGGGAAAGTTACGAGGAGTGGAAAGTTTGTTTTTGAGCGAAAATATGCTTGAAAAATGAGAATTTTCATCACAAGACTTCAATTTTAAAGATTCGACCCTGGTTTTCTGGATAGTCCTGACTGTTCTACACTTTGTTACGGCAAAAATTGAGGGCTATAACTTTTTTACTCTGGAAAATGACGAAAGTTTCAACGTGCCGAAGCAAACTACGAGGCAAACTACGCTCTTCAATTGGAAAATATATTGCTTTAAAACATGTCAACACTTCCAAAACGTCTCTTGTGCTAAAGTCCAGGTATCGTTGTCTATTTTGAGCTTTTAGTCTTTGCTGTAGCCCTTCTAATACGTGAGTAAATTGAGGTTTTCGAAGTGGTGTATTTGTATGGTTAATTCAAAAATATGTATAAAACTTACATTTTTCGTCAGATAGCATTAGTTTTAAAGCTTTAAACTTCGGTTACGGATAGTTCTTGGCAGCCTCTTCCATCTAACTGTTAAAACTCGAGAGGTAACATTTTTTTAAAAAAGATATTTCGTGACAAAGTTTTCGCCGGAACTGTTTTTCATTTTTAGCAGCCAAAAAATATTTTAAAACCTTACTGGACGTCCTAGAAAGTTGAGGTACATGAAATTTCAATCTATCTAGAAAATATTTAGCACCTAACTGGCTCTAAAACACGAAGTTAAAGGGTCGAAAAGAGCTTTTGAAAATAGGTCATATTTTCGCGGCGTGACGTACATGGCGGCCTTCAATTTGGCTTCAAAGATGGCGGCCAAGTTATCGTTCCAGTTGTATTAGAGTTCACTGGTCCTTGCTGATGTCATCTCCATGACAACTGGTCCACTATTCTCATGCGAATTACCACTGACCAGGCTCGTTTCTTGAGCCCGCTACTATTTTCAACCCCCCTGGTTTTGTCTATAATTTCTAGTTTTTGTTTCAACGAAGCTGGTTTAGCACTTTGGCGTTGTTCTTTTCAAAAATTTTATAAGTGATAAACCATTTCTGTAAAAAAACCCAAGTTATAGATCCATAAATCATTTACACGGCAAGAAGTTTGCGAGTAAAATTTAGGAGCAAGATTGTTTTCTGGCATCTTCAAGTTTTCATGTCATATTGAAGGTGCGTGTTTTGTCATGTTTTTAATATTTTCTTTTACATCTGAGACTATTATGACATTGGTACCATGGTATAGACACCTAGGTCTTATTCAAAAACCAGTCACAAGTTTTCTAAATGCCAATTTTGTACAGACACTATACTGAAACACAGGGTTTTGCCGGCTTTCTGTATAGTGTATATTAATTATACCAATGTCTGCATGCTTTTTCTCATCTAATATCTTTCAAGTCATCATTTTTTATGTGCAATTATTATTCATGGCTATTGAAATGCGGGACCCGAGTCTCACGAAATATGTGTAAGGCTTTTAATATGAGGAGTTGCTCAATTAATTAAAGCAACAGTAGTAACAAGCAGTGTATTTTGTGCATCAGTATGAACTATCACTTTTTTTACTGTATAAATTTGTATGTGTTTTAAATTATTTGGACCAGCTACTAGTATGACTGTGAAGACTTGTATCTTTGGGGTGTTTACTATTCTTAGATATACTTTGACTTGTTGCATCCAATCAAACTGGCACAGTTTATACATACAGATATTTTGTATTGAGTGAATATGTAAGAGTGTGTATGCAATTGCTGGTTTAATTTTTACTGGATGCTTTCAGAATCTCATTCTCATTTTCTTCTTATTTCATGATTCATAGTTAGGCCTAAAATACCTTTACTAAATTACCCTATGTATTGTGCTTTATCAATTCCCATTGGCCTTGCTAAAACCCTGCATGGCAATGTTGTGTGTTTCATGTACATGCATGCATGCATAATTACCTTTCCCTTGGAGTTTAAATTTCTTGTATGTTCTCTGTATTTTTTTAGATCCATGTTCCATTGATCATTACCAATTTGGTTGAAAAAGAAGTTGCAAACTACAGTTCATGAATTTTATTACACTTTCATATTTATATATTTTAAATATACATTATTCATATTCAAAAGCAATTATTAACTATTGCAAATTTCTACTAAAGCTTGAATGTATATATTTATATACATAACAAATAAAAAAATAAATAACATTTCTCCATTGTCTGTCAGATGTCTCTCTAATAACCTTCCACAAACATGATTTGTTAATATTATTTGCACTGAACCATGAGACATGCCACTTTGTTCATCCCCTGTCAATATCTCAATCTTATTCTTTCCTACCAAAAGCAATAAAAATATTCAATAATAAAGGCAAACATTTCGTGTACTATTAGCAGTAAACTGCATTGGGTATTTGCTGAAAAGCTCCATATTTCCTCAAAGAAATTATATTAGGAAATTGAAAATTATGGCCCTCCCCCCTTCAAGATAACTCATAGAAAAGTCTGGAAACTTGGTTTTAGATTTCCCTCACCCCAACTTTGCACACCCTTATAGTTACTTTTTTTTGGTTTAAAGATTTTGTATTACATATTCTGATAATTACAGACAGTCAGTTTGTAGGCAAACAACTTTACTAAAGGAAATTCATTGGTTTTAGCAGACTTTGGTGTACAATGTACAAAATTGTATGCATGCATGCTAAATTGTATGCATGCATCCTTATATATTTTGCTTGATCTTTATATACATCTAACTACAGCAGGATTTAACCATTAACTTGGAAGTGTAGGCCATCTTGCTTCAAGAATGGCAGATATTCCCTTATAAATAGGGCTGGCAGATATACATGAAACTTCTCTTCATCACAAAGCTGAGAATATATAGTAAGATTGTAGCCTCTGCATTTTAACCCAGTTTAACTCTGATATGTGGTCAATTTCTGGTTGTCTTGCCATTATTCACTTTGAAATCAATAATGATATTGGTGCAGACATTCACTTAGATAGAATGAGGGGAATTTGTATTATGACATCTTCAATTATAGCAAGAGACAGACTATTAAATGGGGTGCAGTTTACAGTTGTGTAAATACATGATTTACAGTGTGACAAGCAGGGATCATTATGTTTTGTTTGCTACCATGGACCATGTGTTGAAGTTAGCAAAAGAAAGCGATTTATAGCGACTTTGAATATTTCTTGTAGTACCGTGCAATTCCCTATACAAACTGCACTTCACCCAGTTCAACAGCTATTAACTTATAGTAAAACTGGTTTAAAGTATCTGCATAAAACTATGGAAAAACATTTTTAAAATAAGACATAGTAAAACTCGAGGTAAAACTTACATGTTTTGCGGCTTTATATTTACGATAAATTTCCGTCCAGTATCCAATACTTTGGCATTTTTGTAGAGATAAATTTTATAACACAGTGAGAAGAAACGTTTTCTCTTGTCTTTCTTCGACGGCATCCATGCACCAGACAAAATTGACCCATTTGTTGAACTGCAAATTTGAAATTTATACTTGTTTTCGGGAGGGGAAAGCGTCTATGAAATCATTAGGATCGCGGTTGGTCAGTGGTAATTCGCATGAGAATAGTGGACCAGTTGTCATGGAGATGGCATCAGCAAGGACCAAAATCCGCCATTTTCTTGGCTTCACTTGCTTGACTGAAGGAAGATAGGGGCAAGTTCTCCAGTAATATAGCTCAGTGGTTGGCAATTACGGCTTATTGAACCTATTTATTTCCAACGCATGCGCAGTACGGACGACATACAGTTTTTTGTATGCCGATCACGGATTGTCCCAGAGCCTCCGTTTCCTTCCCAAGGGATCGCAGGCTCGGGGAACGAGATTGATAACAAACCTATCGCACATGCGCAGAAGCGACTGTAACCTACCTTTAAAGTTTGGTTATATCAGTTTAACAAATTTATATGACGAACACCTCATATTGCTGGTTTTAATTCTTTTCAGTATCGACAACCTTCATATATAATGAATCCCCTCATATATAATCACAATGTTGTTGCAAGAAAATCTTAATGTTTGGTTATTATCAGTCTAACAATGCAAATATAGGTCCATGATAGTTGAATAATCACAATCGTTTGCTGGTTGTAAAATTTTTCAATGTCGACAACCTCTTATATAATGAATCTCTCCCCCCATATATATTCACAATGTTGTTGCAAGAAAATCTTAATGTTTGGCTATATCAGTTTATTTCATGAATATTATTTATATGATATTAGTTATTGGGTCATTCTGGATTTTTTAGCTTGAATACTCATCATGTGTTTAATTAATATCCTCAAGCTGTTACAGATCCCCCCCCCCCCATTTACTGGATGTTAAATTTTTCAATATCAGGAACCCCCTTATACAATCCCCCCCCCCCCCCCCATATATAATCACAATGTTCTTGCAAGAAAATCTTAATGTTTGCTTATCAGTCTAACAATGCACAAGAAAGTCCATGATAGTTACTAATAATCATAATGGAAACCAGAGAAAATGTTTTAATATTTTCAATCCCTATAAATAATGACCATGAGCATAAAATTCAATAACAATATTTCAACTTATAGAAAGTTCAATGTCGATGATTTTAAACTATCATATATAAAAAAACTATTAACTGTAATTGAGTAACAATATTTCAATAATATTTCAACTTTTGAAAGTCCAAATGTCAATGTTTTCAAGTTATATATCGTTTATCAAACAACTATTAATTGTACTTCAGTCTATCAGATAATAACCTCAATTATATGATCCGATTTGACATTAATTTTTAAAGATACATTTTCAAGACCCAAAAAAGCTGTAGTAATGTCATCGATTTTTGCATCATTTCTCAAGCCAGCATATTTCAACAACGTAGTTAATCGTTTCGTGCAATAATTCATTTATTGTATAGTTTCTGAATGCACATTTGATTCTTTTAGAATCGATCCTTCTAAACCTGGGGTAAGCTTGAAGTATACACGATTTCTCAAAGTACTGGTAAAACATGGCATTTGTTTCTCACCAATTTCAAACTTGTTTTGCTTCTCTGGCTCCTTTGACTTCTCTTTCTTCTTTCGCTCCTTTGTGGCAACCACTTTGTTGACTGTAGCAAGCATGGCGGTCAAATCCGTGTTTTCTGCATACTTCTCAAAAACCTGCGTCAACACAGTGATAAACCAAGACCCGCTTTTCTTATCTCTAACAGATTTGTACCCATTAACGGTTGAATACGCAACCAAAACATCAGCTGTTGTAGGAATAGTCATAGGAACATTCGCATTATCATATTCTTCTTCGTCGTCACTTTCATCATCATAATCACTTTCATCATCAAATTCATCGCCAACACTTCCATCATCATCACTTCCACAACGGTCCTCAGGTCCATCGTCTTTACCACCATCAAGCTCGGCAACAACTCCCTTTCCTTTCCGAAATCCTCTGCAATTCTGATTGAAGAAAAGTTTAGGTTTGTTTATTAAAGAAGGAAATTCTTCACTAGCCTTAAATTGATCAACGATCTTTTCAACGGGAATAACCTCGCCATCAGTTCCTAAAATCCCTCCTTTATTTCCATGACTTGATATGAAACAAATAAATGCATCATAAGCCTCAAAATTTCCTTTAGAAATAGTTTTGAAAAGAGTTTCCATTTGTCGTTTCGTGAGGTTGTCTGTCTTTAGGCCATCCTTATTAAATTCTAGGTCGTTCATTTGACTTGGGTTTAGGTTTAGGCTGTCTATCTCATTAACAGTAAATCCAGCCTTCTCGCAAAATCTCTTTATATTTGCTTTGTCAGCACTAGCGCCATTACAGTCCCGATAGTATCGGAACTTTTCGTTGATAATGACCAGTGCAAAGCCCTTTTTAATTTCGTGCTTATCAGTGGTTAGGTTTAGATTTTCCATTCCTGCTTGCAAATCGTCCATGACTGCGGATTAAAGCAAAATACAAAATCAAATTGAAATAGATTATTGCTAAATCAGTCAGTTTGTTGACTATTTCCTCAAACCAGACATATATAGTTGCTGGCGGGATACGCATATTTTTAACAACTGAATGCTTTTTGCATACACACACAATAACTTCTCCATAGGCCATGATTGACTAATGACACAAAAACATATCGAAATCCGCATGCATTTTTTCTATCGCTACAAACCATAGGACTATATAAATTAGCTATATGCCTCATACAGTTTGCGATACAACTCTCGTTATACTGAGCTACGCATCAGACACTTCAGTGGCTTTAAACAGTCACAACAATACCCTACCTGCATGTCGCAGTTAAAATGAATAAAATCGAACGCCCACAATGACATTTCACGACTAGATTGCTGATGAGGAATTTACTCGGAATTTTAGTTGCATTTTGCGAAAATCACCATCCGTTTACAGATTTATACTTTCATGGAAAGATATTTTAATTCTTTGAATTTATAAAATTTAGAATTACTGTTTCTCCTGGAATTCTATCAGAGTATTTCTAAAAATATGCGGGGGAGGCGGGTGCACGTCGTTCAGTTAACGTTGAATGGTTTCATTTGTTCAAATCTCAGTCTTTACAGGTATCGTAAATGTGGACATATATAAATATTTATTGTACACCATAAGTATAGACACTCATGTATATTGTATGTTGATCGCTTTGATCATGACAATAAAAAGGCAATTACAGAATGAAATTATTTCGAAATGGTGGTTGCGTCTAAAAATTGCCAACTTTGCATTGTATATAGTTTACAGCAAGATGTAGGTCTGTGACTAGGTTGATCAAGTATAACCTTTCCTACAATGATCAACAAAAGTATGTTTTCATACCTGGCTCAGATGATCTGGTCGTGTTCTGTACAGTTTAAGTAAAACAACTCTCTTTCAGTATCCAGCACACTGCTTCTCGTGATCTCAGTACTCGTGACGCTGCAGTTGAATAATTTCACACGCGCGATTTAACCGGTTGCTACGTCATCGTTCCTAGGATTCTCGGCAATATCGTTATGGAGGGGGGGGGGGGGGTTATAACCCCGAGACCTTACGTGAATTACAAAGTGACATCAACAATTACAAAGTATCAGGATTCTGGATTCCACTGCTCACATTACGGATTTCAAAACAGAGAAAAGGCCAAATTACAGATTCAAGATTGCCTTACTTGGGTCGATTGTTAGCACACACATGACGTAATACGACGTGCTAAGCTGGTTCATATGGTAATCATCTCTTCATATGGTGATCATCCCCATTTGTAGGCACATTCAACAACTATGTATGGTAGGGAATGTCCGGTATTCGGGAGGATTATCTACTTACGGTGCTTTTAATCATAAAATGAACAATAATGAGGTTTCTTGGCATCTTGATTGTCTGAGTGATAACCGTTTTTTTATGCAAGAAACTCACCGCACCCCAGTAATCATCTTCAAAAGTACCACAAGACAAACCAGGAAACATTATTTCTTGGTCATGTTTCCTGGAAGTGGGCAAACCAGAAAGCATATATTGTTTCCTAGCCATGATTGATGAAGGTGGACAAACTAAGAAACATTAGGGCCATTTATACGAGCGAAAATAAATCGAGAACGTCTGTATAAAAGTACAATTTCTTTGCGGCTAAAATAAGCCGCGGCTAATTTTAGCCCAGGGTTCGGACCTCGTCTTAAATTGGCCGCGGCCAATTTTAGGCTGGAAAACCTCGTAAAAACGCTTCGTTCGCGACCAAGGCAAGTCCAAAGTAAAATAGCAAGGCCTTTCGTGTAGCTTTTTTTCTAACGCGAGCCATTTTTTGTTTGTTGTCATGGTAATGGGTATTTAAAACTTCGGTGACCTCCTTATGGTCTATTTATACGAGTGTTTGGGGCTATTTTAATAAATTTAGTAAAACTGGCGTATAAAAGGCAGTGTTCTCGACTTATTTAAACCGCGGCTTATTTTCGCTCGTATAAATGGCCCCACTGTTTCCCAGCCATGTTTCTTAAAGGTGAACAAACCAGGAAACATTGTTTTCTAACCATGTTTCCTGAAGGTGTACAAACTATAAAACTTTGCTTCCCAACCATACTTTCTGTAGGTGGACAAACCAGGAAACATTGTTGACACTTACCTTGATCAACAACGATGATCCTATTCTCGCTATCAACAGCTACTCCCATAGGTCGCCAGAACTGGCCATTGCCTCGCCCTTCAGAACCAAACATAGCAACAAAAACTCCTTCACTTGTGAACAGTTGAACACGATTGTTCAAACAGTCGCACACAACAATTGAGCCGTCATGAAGTACTGAGACACCAGTGGGGCCGTTAAACTGACCAGGAGCGCAGCCGCGTGCACCGAAGTGAAAGAGGAAATCACCAAAATAGGTAAAAACCTGAATTAATAAAATAGAGATGGAATCAGCTCCGTATTTCGTCAGTTAATCCTTTACATACAAATGAGGTCGTGTCAGAGTACCATATAACCAACTATACAGAGCTTGTACCCAAAGAACGAAGCATTCTAGATTTCATAGTAGGCTCCCTGTAAGCTGTTTCAACAAGTTGTAACAAGTTTGCAAATGACAAGTTGCAACAAGCCTTATTTTGACAGAACTTGATCAAATTGACAAGTTCGTTACTGTAGGTTTCGAAACGCAAATTATTCAAAACACTGTAGGATGTTCTTGGACAATTTTTGACGTAAACAAGCAAGTTGTTATTTTTTTGCTGTTAACCAACAGTTCCTATCGAATGCCGAAATTTAGCTAGCAAAACACGTAAACAAGTAAATTTCCCACGACTAGAAGCACGTTTCATCCAGCCAAATGCGTAATGCGGTTGCTTAGCCTAGCCGCGCTACGTCCGTTGCGAAAACCATTGATTTTTCGATTATGTCAAATTCCGGTGCGTGTTTGCGCAAAAACAGCTAACTTAGTCCGTAAAATTCATTCTGCAACAAGTCATCGACGCGAACGCTTAAAAGAAGAAGCTGTATCTACGCTAAAGTCTAAAGTTAAATTGGTGCGTCTGCAAACCAAAGTAAGTCCATAGATAATATCTGTTCCTTGCTCTATTCTTTTTAGTGCATGTCTAAGCATTTGAATTGTTCATACTAAGTTATGCCTTTCGGCTAAAAGGCCAGCAATGTATGTGCGCGATTTCGTGTTTGACAAGTTAAATTTGTTTGGGTATGGTTTAGTGGTAGCTAAGTTGCGCAAGCTTAGTTAAGTTACGTTATATAAGCTAAAATGCCAAATTATGCTAAAATTCAATTCCTGTTTCGAATCCGCGTTGCTAAAATCAGTCTGGCTAACTATTGCATGTTGTTACTAATTAGATAGCGTTATAATCTAGTACGTGTTGATTGTTGTTTTAAAATTGTCACATATTCCTTTATATTTGTGCTATTATTGTATACTCGTACTATAGTTAGTTTATTCAATTGTTACATTCTAGTTCGAACCGATCTTGTACGATCTAGCACGATCTTGAACGATTTGAACAACTTGAATTCATCCAAACATTCATCTAATTGAACTGTTATCAACTCAACTACAAGTTTCGTCGAGTCTATGTATTGTTGATTTATATTAAATCTTGCCAGAAATTCTTCTATCGTGTTTGATTTATCTGCGCACCTGTCTACCTAGTAGTGTTTCGTTTGGGCTTTGTTGGTGTTACAGTTACAACTTGTTGACAAATAAAATTAACAACTTACGACAAGTTTATGGCATGTTGATAACAAGCCTGTTGCAAAATGTCAACAGACATGTTACAAGTTGAGGGTGTTTGTCTGTGTAGATACCTCCTCTTACCTGAACTCGGTTGTTGTTGAAGTCAGTCACAATCAGTCGGTCATCGCGCTTGTAATCAACAGCAATGTCGCAGGGATGTTGAAACTCTCCACCATCTGAAATAGATGAAACAAAAGTTACACTATGGACGAAAAATGTTACTTCGTTCACATCAGAATAACAATTGGTAAATGTATTTTTCTAGAGTATTACGTATAGCACTGTAAATAGTCTTTAAACGCTTGAATTTTGCTGAGCTTGTTTAATTAGCTCAGTGGTCTTCGCGTGGTGTTTTGTGCTTGGGGTTGCGGGCGCGAACACCAAGCTTTCCTCATTCTTTTTAACTCTTCTTGCAGTTCTCGGTGATGATGTTGACTGTTAGTTCTTGTTTCGGTCTTTATCAAGCCTTGTTTCCATTTGGTCGTAACTGTCGTAGCAAAGTATTCTCGACGATGTGACATAGTCTAGATCTACTTTTTCTTTTGTGAGCTGTATTCAAATTATAGTCACATTAAGTGCATTCTCAAGCTTAGTTTTCATTTGGTCATAACTGTCGTAGCAAAGTCATTTCGACGATGTGATATAGTCTAGATCTACCTTTTCTTTTGTGGGCTGCATTCAAATTAGTCATATTAAGTGTAGATCTACGTACGTACTCAATCACATCGGTCGCTTTGATATATTCACGATATTCACGACTAAATGGAAACTTGGCTTTAGTATGAAATATTGGAAAAAATGTAACGTTATGTGTGTTATTTTGAACCAACATCGCGAAAATGAAAGGCGCACGAGCTGACCAATGTTAAACCAGTACACGCGCTAAAAATTGATCAGGCTCAAGCAACGTTGCTCGCTGAACAAAGCCTGAACAATATTGTTATCAAGGTTTAACAACACTTGTCGAATTGATAATGTTGATGGGTATTGTTCGATCAATAGTTGTTCGATGTTGACAAAGAACAATAGTTGTTTAAATGTTGTTGGAACAAGAGCCGACAATAGTTGACGAAACAAGCTTATTGATGGTTGTCAACAACGATTGAACAATCGATGTTGACCGTGAACAACTGTGAACAATGGTTGTTGACAGGGTGCAGCACAACTTCGTGGCAAGTTGTTGACAACATTTGTACCACAAGTATCCCCAATCATCCCCTGTATCACATACCTATCCCTTTTCTTCCAATACTTCTATTCCTCAATATTTTATCATATCTATAATCACGTTGGACCGGCCGACCTTCATTCCAAATCTTGCTACTCTCTCGCGAGATCACCGAACCGAGTTGGAAATCTTTGCCATCGACGCCAAAATGTCCACGCCGTTTGACGATTAGATCTTTCACCTGGACCCACTTCTTTTTTTGCTTGTTTTCTTTATTCTTTGCATCGACTGTTGATCCAACAGTGCGAGCGTCGTCTGCGAAAACAAAACAACGGTTGATCTCAATTTAAACGGGGGCAAATCCCTTTTCAAGCGAGATTCAAAGCCCTGCAATTACAAGCTACAGTTTTTCTTGCAACTTGCAACGAAATTCTACTATCAAAAATGTTAATTAATGAAGAATGTTTGATGTGTGAAGAAGACATTGGCAAAATGTAATAGAGGAGCCTATTTGCAATTTTCCCCCTCTCAAAAGTAGAATTGCGTTGTAAGTTGGAAGAAAAATTGTAGCGTATGACAGTTCCTTGAGAGATGTATCATTATGATTTTATTGTATCTTGGTGTTACTTGTATGTACTCAGGTGAAAATGTTGTTTGTCGTGTTACTCTGAGTTTATATCTACACCGGGGAAGCTAAAAAATATGCCTGACTACGGCGGGAATCGAACCTACGACCTTTGGAATGCTAGCCCAATGCTCTGCCAATGGGCAAGGTCTGTTCGTGCATGTGATATTTCGGGTCTGAGTCTAGTTCCTTCAATATCAATTTAATCTAAAATGTGATCATGATTTTATGTGTCTTGATGTTATGTATTCGGGTGAAAATGGTCTTTGTGGTGTTACTCTGAGTTTATATTCTCACTGGGCAAGCTGAAAAATATGCCTGACCACGTTGGGAATCGAAACTGTATACAGCGGGAAGTGAAAACATTAGTTACTAAAGAAATTATAGTAAAACTAAACAAGCAACGGCAAAAAGTGATCCATTTGATGATCATACCACTATCCTCGTCAGATTCAAGGCCTTCGTGCACTTCCGGCAAGGTCAAACCGCTGGGCTGTTTCTCTCGGGTTTGACGTTCCGTCCACATATCCCATGATGCATTGCGAATTGCGGATTCGACTGCTGCGATAAAGGTAGTGCCAGTACTCTGATGAACAACGCGGCTTAGCTGTGATCGAACGAGACGATTTAGTGACAAGATCTCCGCATAAGTGCCGTATTGGAGAAGAACTTGCGTGAACTTCACTGCGTCTGTAATCTGCAGGGGGAAATACAGTACGAGGGTAAATTAATGTTGAATAATCGAAAAGTTAAGCAACGAAATATTTCGTGCACTTAAACTGGTTAAGACTCGCTACCAATCCCAGTTGGCTCGCCAGCTCAATTGGTAGAGTGGCAGTCTAGAAACCCGAAGACGCGAGTTCAAATCCCTCTCGAGACAACGAATTTTTCGTTGTTCTCTGCAGTGTCTGATTAATTTTAATCTATCAAAACCATGCTCACAACTTTCAAAAAAATGTCCTATTTACTTATGCTATAGCTCTATAAAGCTGTTCTCTGGGCTTTAATATTTTTAACAAAACTAATATGAATCTAGCAAACCATATCACTAATGCCCGGCAATGTGACAAATCGCAGGCGATTCTCATTCTGGTGTACGTAATCGAGTACACTCGTGCGAAGATGTTACCAGTGGCGGATCTAGCGTAAGTCAAAATAAATTACCACAGCTCATTCTAGGATATATTTACATTTTAAAATACCTTCAAAGCAACTTCATTGGTTAGATTTTATTCTTTTGAAATTCATAACCTATGACATTGTTATAAAGTTATTTTGAATGTAAAATTGAGCTGCTATAATTTATTTTGACTTACCCTGGATCCACCACTGGATGTTACATTTCAAATTTTGCCTGTAACTGATAAACATGCAGAAGGAATGGCGTTAGCAGTCGTTTCAATACGTTAGCATGACGATCGCATACACACCTAAAAATGCACATCTTGTAACAACTAGATGATCTGACCGTGTGTAAAAGGCCTAGAACTAGCTTCCAAATAGAAATCCATTTTGCTTTTGTTAATCACTAATATCTTTTGTTTTCCTTTGCGAAACTTGTTGAAACTTAGCAACTATCTTTAATAAAGAAAATTATAAGTCTGCCAGAAATTTGCAAACAAATTAAAGTATATTTCGTGAGAATTTTGATAATTTGGATCGAAAAATGGATTTCTAATTGACAACTAGTGCCAGTACTTTTCCGTGATTTCAGATCAACTGGAAGTCGGTCAACACGTTGTCTTCATACTGCTTGTCTCAAGTTGACAACAAGTTTAAAACAAGCTGTTGACAACTACCTAACAACACGATGCAACATCGACATAACAATGTTCTTACATTCTTGTGTTGTCAACCTTGTTACAGTCTGATGCTCCCACACGCTTATTACAAATTGTCTAACAGCTCGTTCCAAACTTGTTCCGACAACTTGGTACAAGCAGTGCGAAAAAAACGTGTCAGCAGTTAACACACTTGTTACAACTTGTTTGCAAGTCTGCATCAACTTGTGTGTGTTTTAAGCGTGTTGTACAATGTTGTACAACAGTTGTACCCAAGTTGTACATTGTGAGTCGGCCTCGAGATTGATTCTGAAACAACACTGGGAAGACATGGGCAAACCTTCTCCATTCGCCGTTCTTCCTTCTTCTGCGCATGCTTGATTAACTCAAACTGTCTGTTGTACCAGTTGAGAACTTCATGTAACAATTGTTCTTCGCGTTCCCGGACTTTCTCTTTATACTCGATGAAATAAGCCTTGATTCTATCGCACAGCTCGCCTTTACGATCGCGAAGTTCGTCCACAAGACTACAACAGCGTGAGGCGCATTTCTCGTGACTGCCAACCTAGTTTAAGGTGGAATAGAGACCTTAGGATAGGGATCACCAGTTGTCTGGAGGGAGTGATATCCTGCCCTCCACTATTTACCAATACTTAAAAAGTTTGTAAAGCGCAGCATGCTCAATTTTATAGAAAGACATTCACACGAGAAGAAAGCTTAGTATTTTAGCTTTTTTGGTACCAAATACTTGCTGTTTTGAGTAATTGTATACTATAAAAAAGGCCGATTTCAAAAAGGCGACTAATTCCGGAAAAATACTTTGAAAAGCTGAGAGAACAAGGTTTCGTGCGTGGACACACAAAAAGAATGTTCAGGACACAGTTTGACAAATTTATGATGCAGTTAGATAAAAACAGACGAGAATTGGACGGAGCAAAAAACTCGCCAAATTTTCCGTCTTTTGAGGTAAAATTTTAAGCTGTGGGACAGTAACGCGACGAACCGGCAAAAGGAAACAGATTCAAATAAATTATTGTATAAAAAGCTTGTCGTCTGTTATCGATGATACAGAGAAGTGCCACTTGAGGTTATAACAGTTAAAACTGATGTTTAATAGTTAGGAAAATCTTAATCTCAATTTATTATGTCGTTAAATACTCATTACATCATCAAAAGATTACCGATATAAGTATAATGTCAAAGCATCAAGCGCTAAACTTTCAAGAAAAGCTATACTTTAACAATTAGATTACGAGCTCGAGACTTCTAAGCGGTGATTGAGGGCGAAGCCCCAATCAACTATCAACGCATAGAAATTGAGAGCGAGTAATCTAATTATTTTAGTAGAATCTGGGATAAATAATCGATTTTTAAGTCATTTTGGTGGAAAAAAAGTAAAAAACTATCACAAATTGTCTTTGAATTGAAAAAAAAATACTCTAGAAAAATTATGATGGTGATTGGTTAGTGTTGTCAAAATCAGCCGCACTTATAAGTAATTAAGTAGACGTAATGCAGCCAGTATCAAGTCAAGTGCTGCAAAATTATAATTAATATAAGGAGTATTAATATTTGGATCCAGCGACGATGCAGTGTAATTGCGATGATCAGATAATATGTAATCGACCTAACCTTTGCTATCGCCTTTTCCATGACCGCTTCCAAATTCGGAACTTCTATCGAGCAGCCCTCGCCAAGACTAACGGCATTATGCCCTTCGTGTACTTCGCACCCTCGGCACATAGTCTCCTCGCACGACCGGCAGTATTGCTCTACCAAACTGTCCACATGCGACGGACAAAACACGGCCCGGTTTTCGCCGTGAACGATCAAATTCTCCTCGAATGTTTCTAACGGGATTAGGTGGTGTTCGCGCGTCAGTTTCGTGTTCTCGTGGCAGTAAATGCACGTCTCGCATAAGTACTCCATACACTCTTTACAATACTTCAAAGGTCGCTCCCCGACCGAGCAATTTCCACAAGTGATATTCCCTTCTCGAAACTCCTTAAGGAACGAAGCAGCCATACAGTTGACGAAGAAACTGTTTTGGCCGGCGGATTCTACGTTCGTTTTTTGCTCGCAGCATTTACATACAAAGCTTTCTTCGTCTTGTTTTTGTTTTTCAAGGCAGCCATGGCAAAATGTATGCAGACATTTGAGGATGCGAGGTTCTTTAAAGTGCTCGTTACATGTAGGACATTGAAGTGTACAAATTTCACTAGTTGAGTTCAGTTCGCCTCCCATCTCAACCGAGTTGCTGGCTTCGTCGATAAAGTTACAAAGGCGACACCCAATTCATATTGAATATATTCATCATTCTGTCGTGTTACTACATGGAACACCTGCAAATTAGCCTCGTTAAATATTTATCACACGTCCTTCTCGTGGTCTATATTTTCGCTTTCAAGAACGTCAACAAACGTTGCCGTTAATAAACCGCTAAAAAGTTCAATGCCATAACTGGTAAACAGGCATGTGAAAAACATAAAATATCGAAGTTTTGTCAAGTTGAAATGCTCATTGCGAAGCGAGCTATTGATTGACAAAAGGTTACAATATACGCTATATAGACTTGGCTATATCTTTTGTCTCGCTAAAAGCAATGCAAATATATTCTGTTTGACCGCATTATTATGTGTTTTTGACAGAAGTTAGTTCACATGGCTAATTTGCTTTAGTAATGCTAACTAGCTTTGGTAACTAGACCTGTTTGATCATTTTGAAGAATATTGCTAATAGACAATACTTGTGATAAAATAAAGTATGATCCAGGCAAATTAAAAAAAATCTTTTACTACAGCTAGAAATAGCATCTTTTATACGTATAAGACTTTGAGGAAACTTCAGTTGAGGCATTGTCATATTGAGGTTTTAGATCGAACACTTTCAAGAATACTAAAAATTTGTATACAGTAGCCTATTAATTGAGTAGACACATTAATTTTTCACATCGCTTAGTTGTTTTAAAAATCCGAATGCGACATTTTTGTTTCACATATCGCTGTTTGTACCTACACATGGAAACTTCTGTACATGTCAAAGACACCTTGATCGACGGGTTGTTAATTATTGCTACGCATGGCATGCGTGTGAATAAAAGCCTTGAAATGTTGAAATCGTTTTTGGATGTTTGTCAAAATTTATGTTCAGAATTTGGGAATGATGCTGAAAAGTTAGAAAATACCAACAACATGAAGAAATTCATAGAAAATTGCTCTGAATTTTGTGTCAACATCAATGAAATTGGCGATAATTACGAAAGTACCGAGAATAAAGACCGAGACAGACCAGACGAGATTTGACAGCGCGACGCGAATTTTCGATTTCAACGTCCTTTAACTTTAATCCTTTTCTATTGTCCTCCGATCTTCGGAAGGACTTCAGCAATTTAAGCTATTTGGTGCACATATCTAACCAAATTTCGTTTCGTTGATGGTTTTATTTGCTTTTAAAAATCGAAAAATCGCGGCCCGTTGGCAAATCGCGTCCGGTCTGAGTGAAATCCAACCTCGTACCCAGGGTCTCTACCTACGCCCGGCGCTTCTTTTCCGCAGCGCCGGGTGCAGGTAAAGAGCCTGGGTACGAGGCTGTGTGAAGGCATAAACCCGACAGGTCATTTTTTGCAAATTGATAGCATTCTCAAAAATGCTTGCTCAAGTTTTGATATCTCAATAACTATTCAATTAAAACCTTACTGTGATATATGAAAATTTAAGTTAGGTGTTCCCGAATAAGATGCAATTTAGTTGGCTGTAATAACTATATCCTACAGTTTTTCTGTTATATAAACCAAGTCCAAGAGCAGTTGTTTGGGACACCCGGCTGATAAAAAAATTCTATTAAAATTTTTATTAGAATTAATCATAGATTAGTGAATTGCGTTCGAAGTGAGTGTTCAATTGTTATGAGAATTGTTTTTCACCGGGGCGCTATAAATCGGAAAGCATATGCTTCACAATCCTTTACCGGCCGATAGTTTCAGCAAATATAAGACTAAAGTAATTCCGAATAAAGTGTGCATAATTAGACTTTACACAATTAAATACTGTATATTTCGAGTCATTTGACTCATCTTCAGCAGAAATTTTACAAGTATCTACTTAAAATTAAGTACTTGTAAAATTTCTGCTGAAGATGAGTCAAATGACTCGAAATATACAGTATTTAATTGTGTAAAGTCTAATTATGCACACTTTATTCGGAATTACTTTAGTCTTATATATGCTTCACAGCTGCGCGAAATTTACAGCAATTTAATCGCACCAATCACACAAAAGTTAAACACGTACACCGCCCAAATTATATATATATGAACTTGACTTGCCGTTGAAATATTCTGTAGAGTTTATGCAAGTAACAAGACCTAAAGTTGAAACAAACAATAATGTAATAATTTGCACATTTTGTAGTGGATAACATGACTTCTTTCGCAGTACTGTCGTCGCTGGTGCGATTTGTTTTGCTAAACGCGAGAACGAGGCAAATGCCACATCCAAAAATCTCAAAAGGCCACAGCATGCAGCCGTGACGTCACGACTAGGAAGCATTCTGATTCGTCGAACGCAATAAAATAGATGTACCTACCATTGCAACATACTTACCATACATATATAACACTTTCTATATAATACATTCAAATACAAACTTTATTAATTCATTGTACGTACATATTATTTTATTCTTGTGGCCAGAACGAGTACGAGCTTGGACTAAAATATTGATAATTTCATTATCCTGCGTATCTGATGTCGTCCGTTTGGAAACTGCATGCGATTACAAACGTGCATTTTATCATGCGATGTTACATCCCATGATTCTGGCAGAACAGCACTTCAAAACAAAGGCAGACATTAGTCGCGCAAAACCTCGAAATCTGTCAATATTACTGACGGGAATATATCAAGTTCTTAAGTCTCTGTAGGGGCAAACTAGGGGCTGGCATAGTTGAGAGCAGATATGGTTTGGAAACTCATTGAAATAAGAATTATCTATGTTGGTCAACCTTTATGCAAAAATATAGTCCTTTATCGTCACGTGTGTTTTTGTCAAATCCACAAGTAGCAATTTTTGAATTGACTCATTGCTCATATCGTATTGCCGCGGCATTGGTATTTAAAACTTTGGCATAGGTTAGTTAAGCGAGAATACAATCTTTCGATAAAAATCGTTTCTGCAAGCAAACACTAAAAATCCGTTTATTTTTTTAAAAAATGTTATAGCGATAACTTATAAAAATCTTCTTCTGAATGCCTTTATAAATCTTTAAAGACCTATCCCTGTCAATGAACTACTCGCTTTCATAAAGCTCAATTGCATATGGGGAAATATTTTCTCAATTTATTACTTTCAATTACTTTGAGCCTTTCACAATTTTCAGGTTTACCTGCTTTTTTCTGCTAACCTCAAAATTGTTCTGGGACTAACATGCAGTCTTGCGGTCCGCCATGTTATGCAGCTCAGATAGATATTGTGTATTGTAATTCTCGTGAGTTCCCAAACCATCTAATCTATCGACTACGCTCCTAGCTAGCCCATATAGTGCCCGTTGGACGGACTGCTAGTATGTACGTTAGTAACGGCCCTAAATTTTCATAGATTTTGGACGTCAATATCGACTACCGTATCTTTGAATGTATGTTTCTCTGGGACGAACGATTGAAATTCAAGAACTGTTTCATTCAAACTCACTGTGTCGAAGTTCAAAACAATTCCCGTACATGTCTGCCAATGTTTTAATATTCAATACGCCATAATGTGAAAATGCTGCATTAAATTTACGAAACCCTAACTGCCTAACGATTAATATATTACCCGTTCTAAATATCTACAACTATTCCTAAGTGTCCATAAAGATCCCCAGATGCCCCTACATACCAGGGATCTTCTGAGGTCTGAGCTTAAGCAGAACGTCAACAACACTAGGATCGGCTAGGGTGGTCTGGTCGCCACTAGACGAGTTACCTTGCGCCAGTTCACGCAACACACGGCGCATTATCTTACCCGAGCGAGTCTTAGGAAGGCCTGGTGCATACTGGATCACATCCGGCGTTGCTATCGGTCCAATCTTTTCACGAACTATGGGATAGATATGGGATATAAATAAACCTGTTTGCAACAAACAGAATAAATAGGCGATATAACAAAACCCAAACATACCTTTCATTTTGAGTTCTTTTACCAGCTCGTCGGTAAATTCAAATCCCTGCAGTAAACAATGAAAAATTTAAACATCGTCCAAGTTCTACGTATGAATTATCAATTATTGGACGAGGTTGAGCAAAAAATCGTGATTTGTCGGCGGCGAGAAGATCAATTAGTTTGTCGGTGGCGAGAAGATCACTTATTTACCGATGCTGAAGGCAGAGACAAATAATTGATCTGCAAGCCACCGACAAATCACGATATTTTGCAAGAACCGAGTTCAACAATTGTTTTACCATTCTCTTACAAACCTTCACACACTAGGAAAACTACTGTAAATTGCTACCCGCTAGCTATCGAGGAATTGATAGCGGTTAGAGGAACCAATCAAACGACAGGATTTGCAATAGATTCTAATATAACAATTAATAGTTAACAATATCTGACTGTACTAAAACAATGAGATTACTCGCTTTGGATTTTTATGCTACAGTTAAACCTGAAAAGTAATTTGCGAATAGTAGCTGATTTGACTAATTTGTGTGATAATTTTTAAATTAGTATCAGCTGAAGATTTAATAGGTGAATAATCAATAATAATTTGAATAATCCGTATGACAATTTAAAATTAGTATCAGCTGAAGATTTAATAGGTGAATAATTAATAATAATTTGAATAATCTGTGTGATAATTTAAAATTAGTATCAGCTGAAGATTTAATAGGTAAATAATTAATAATAATTTGAATAATCTGTGGGCTAATTTAAAATTAGTATCAGCTGAAGATTTAATAGGTAAATAATCAATAATAATTTGAATAATCTGTGGGATAATTTAAAATTAGTATCAGCTGAAGATTTAATATGTGAATAATTAATAATAATTTGAATAATCCGTGTGATAATTTAAAATTAGTATCAGCTGAAGATTTAACAGGTAAATAATTAATAATAATTTGAATAATCTGTGGATAATTTAAAATTAGTATCAGCTTTATTCATGCTGCTATAATACCATTCACCTTAAAGTGTTTATGCAATGAAATTTCATCCCAAAGTTTTATGACCTCAGTGTAAAGTTAACGTAAAATGGGTTGGTAACTTCTTTTACAGAAGTTCATCATTTTGCTTCCTTCGTGAGAAATTTGGCTTTGAATAATATACAAATATCATACTTATGACATCACAGTGCATAACGAGTTTTGAGTGCTGTAGGAATTTCTCTTACAGTATCCATGATAAATTTCCAAAAGTTGTACTAAAATACAGCAAATCGGAATTTGTAAGTTATAATTTTGGAATTTTCCTCGACAAAAATAAATTGTTCGAAAAATGTACGTTGTTTTAAAATACATTATGCACTGCGATGTCATAGTATGATATTTGCATATTATTCAAAGCTAAATTTCTCACGAAAGAAGCCAGACAATCAACTTCTGTAAAAGAAGTTACCAACCCATTTCACGTTATCTCTACACTGAGTTCAAAAAACGTCCGGGTGAAATTTCGTTGCATAAACACTTTCACATACATTACCTCCATCAACGTTGTATAACAAAATATCCCAACGCCTTTAATATTATGCTGATAACCAACCTGAATAAAGTCCATTAACGTTAACAATATTCTAACCTCCACTGGTTAAACAGCCAGCGAGAGCGCTTGCAGCGTCTTATAATTAACTAAGACGTTGTGGCGTATGCTGTAAAATTTACTTTTTGGGGGATTGTGGACTCTTTTAAAAGGCACAAGAAACGAAAATTATCTGAGAGAACCTTTAGAACTGTAAATAGAGATTACTGCATGGTTGGCAAGTGCGTACCATTTTTATGCACGAGTTGCGAATCTTTCACAACAAGTGCATAATAAAAATCGTACAAACGAGCCAACCATGCAGTAATTTGTTCATGCCAAACATATAAAGATTATTTTAACACTGGAAAACTGTCAAAGGCGAACATCAATATCGAAACAAAATATTGAACTCTCAAAGCAGAATCATACCATTTGTTCCTCTGTTGTTTGGCCTAAATAGTGAGTCAAAGCTGTTCTTCTTTTCGTTTCATGATTTTTATTGGGGGGGGGGAAACTCTTCTTCTTTTTGACATAAAAGCCAAATACCCTTTCGCCCCCTCCTCGACATGGCGGCCATGTTGTGAGCAAAATAACAATACGATTTTCTTCACTAGTGAGAAAAACCGTATAGCCAATCAAAATTCTGATACGATAATTTTTCACTAGTGAAAAAAATCGTACGACCAATGAAAACGCTTATTCGCTTCACCACAATGTCAATGAAAATACGATTTTTATTTCACCTGTTTACCTCGCGTAAATCTCTATATGTATGGCATAATACACGTTATTTTATACTTTTCTCTTGCAGTGCTTCGTTATGTATTTGCTGAGATATTTCAGTTTGATCTTTTTGTTTTGACCGCTAATTACGTCACACTTTGCAAGATGAGCTGTTTTTCAACACAAACCGACTTTGACAGCAGTGCATTGAAAAGCACAAAAAAACATAGGATCTTTTGCTACCTAAAACGACAACCACAATTCGACGATTCGAAGGTCACTCGAAATTAAATTTGGGCGACACTGAAATTTAAACATCGGTTGTGATATTTTTTGAATATCGGGGTATATCGATATGCCTTCAAAATCTTTTAAGAAAATCTGCGATTAACATCGAATGCAATTTACACCAAAAATTCAAGGCAAAATCAAAATAATCATGCACTTAAATCATCGTTATTTTGCACAGAAATCAAAATCATGCCATCAAGTTACAATTTTTTGACGAGTGCACACATTGTGTTTTTTTTTTCGTTTGTGAATTTTTACTGTTGTTCAGGGGTCGGTTGTACGAAAGCTGGGTAGTGCTATCCACCGGATAGTGGATTTTTTTCTACTGCCGCAAAAGGGCACAAAAAGCTGTGACGCTAAGAATATTTATCCCGCAAGAGATAGATGAGATAGATTGAAAAAGATGAGCTTTAATATAACTTTTACAAGTTACTGAAAATGTTTAGGAGGTTGCAAACAAATCACTATCTGGTGGAGAGCGCTATTCGCCTCTCGTACAACCGACCCCAGATGAAAAGATGAAGCAATGGTAGCCGGTATACGTTACGGCATAGCGTCGATAACAATATACCGGTTTGGGTATAACGTTAACACAAAAAACCTCTATATGCCGTGGAGAGCTAAGAATAGAGAGGTTTAGATTTGGCTTCCAATACCTCTACCGCCTCTAATCCCTTAATCTATCGTTCAGCCAATCAGATGTGCCGGACCTACCCGATTAACCAATCAATTTGTTTAAAAATCGGGAAAAGGTAGCGGTAGTTGCAGAGGAAGTAAAATCTGAACCTTATTAATAGCGGTATACCGACCAACTTTATTTCCAACATCGAATTCCGTTTGCTTATGTCGTTTGAGGCAGCGAGAGATTCTTTGTTTTTGTAATGGTTAAAAGTGATTGGTCATGCAAACATGGCCAGCTGCGAAAAGAATGAAGTAATATTTACCACAGCGGCTTCGCAGACAGCACCATGTTCCACCAGAGCACTCTCAATCTCCGCCGTACTCAGCAAATGACCTGAGACATTCATGCAATCATCTACACGACCAACTATCCAGTAATATCCATCTTCGTCACGCTTGCACTCTGTAAGACAATGAACGCTGGTTAATTTGCTGACAGTAGAATCACCAAGAACAGTTTTAATCTAACAGAGCTATATCCAGGATAAATGAAGTTAGTTTAGTTTAGGTTTCCTCCTGTAGCAACACTTGAAGAATATAAGAGATGATCCCCACTAGATTTCTGGGAAGCCCAGAACAATAAGAGATTATCCTTGCTGTACCTCTATGAAGAACAGTTTAGAACTGATAGAGCTATCCAGTATACATAAAGTTAATTTAGTTTAGGTTTCCTCCCATAGTAACACTAGATCAATAAGAGATGATCCTTACTGGACCTCTATGAAGAACAGTTTAGAACTGATAGAGCTATCCAGTATACATAAAGTTAATTTAGTTTAGGTTTCCTCCTATAGTAACACTACATCAATAAGAGATGATCCTTACTGGACCTCTATGAAGAACAGTTTAAAACTGATAGAGCTATCCAGTATACATAAAGTTAATTTAAATTAGGTTTCCTCCTATAGTAACACTGGATCAATAAGAGATGATCCTTACTGGACATTTAGGAAGAACAGCTTAGAAACTTAGAGTCATCCAGGACGTGTCAATAAAGTTTAGTAAACGTTCACCATATAGTAACACTATGCCAATAGCGACAACATATGATAGCCTTAATACAGCTCCACAGAGCAAAAAATTACCGTACCATCGCCAGTGTAATAATATCCGGGGAATTTCTTGAAGTAAACGCTCTCAAAACGAGCATGATTTCCATACACAGTTCTTAACATGCCTGGCCAGGGTTGTTTCAACACCTGAATGGAACCACAGAAACAAATAATTGTCAATATAGACGCAGTTAAAGTGTTTATCACAAGGAATTTGCACGAAATAGTTAGTACAACTTTTGAGATCATATCGCATAACGATTTTTCATTTCATTTGTTTAAAATCGTCTAACATGAGTTACTCGTATACAAGGAAGCATAATGATTAATCAGAGATTACGCACACACCAGTGCAATTTTTTTTCTGTCGTTTTCTGTCACAAGATAAGTAATTTAATATAGACACGATTATCAGTTGATGTCACAGGTTTTTGTATAGTCTAATACAGTTAAATATGTCGACAAGGTAGAAAGTGACAAGATATTATATTGTCATTTGAAGTAAACTTTGCAATAAAATCAAATCTTTTTGTACGTGACATAAGCAATTGAGTAATTTGAGAATTGCTATTGGTGGTAACGTAAAATTGCTATCGCTAACGTAATGATACGGTAAGGATACTGATAATATGCAAAAACATGGAAGTCAAATTCACTTTACTGTCATTCTGAAGTGAAATTGTATTTCGAGGCAAAGACAGAAGGCGTTTATAAAACACCTAATGGTTATACATACCAGCACTCCTTCGCAAGGCCCTTGTAACTCTTTTCCATCTTTGTCAACAATTGCTGGTACAATACCAAAGAAGGGGAAAGTCTAGAGAAAATAGCGGTATGTAAGATGCACTGAAATGTCGTCCCGGAAATCGATGATTTGTATAGTACTTTTGCACGCTGAAAAACTATACATGTTTAGTTCCGTGGAAACAACATGTAAGTCTACTATCACAAAGCTTTCGATTCGTAAGCTCGGATCTTCATCAGTGCTAATAATACGAGGTCCAATACCCTCCTCCGTTCCCCTGGCCACATGGGATGCATTGAACATCAATTTGATTACTAGACACTGCACTATGACTAGAGTACAGTACCTAGAATGGACAGTAGGGCAACTCAGCAGTGCAACACGGCGCCCTATCATTATGCAGTTTACCGTCTGCCACCAGCCAGTTCAGCGTTCTTATTGGCCAGAAAATGCAATAGATTGGCTGGCACAATGGTAATGAGATGCTTAATGCGATATGCGTGGACACACAAACTACAATAGAGTGGCCCTTCTGTCCATTACCCAGACTGCGACAAGAGCCCCAAATTATCGTCACTATCTGTTGCATCGTTTGCATGTACAGTATCTGAGTATCATGTTTGATATTTTCATTATCGCTCTATATCTCTTTGGACGTATGATCATGCATTCATCATGCAAAAATTACGCATGAATTTTGAATGGCGGGTGACACACATGACTAAGACTAAGTACTCGATATATAGTACACGAAAGGTAAGGGTTCTCTCACTACTTCACTTAATTGGTAAAGCCAAGTTAGTTTTTCTGAGTTTTCAGTTGAAATATATTACCGTATATTAAATAGAAGCTATTAAAAAGTTAATTATTTAGCTATCACGACTTTTGACAAAAAAGAAATGCCCTTAAATTTGAAAACAACTGCAATTTTATAAAATACTACAAATTTCCCTTCAACGTTTAAGGTGTTTTTCTTTTACCTAAAGTCCTTTAGATAGGTAAAAGTTTTAAATAGAAGTCTTAAAATCGTTATAAAAAAAACTTTGTAATAGCTTTCATTTGATATACGGTCCAATTTTTTCACGTCAAGCCCCTCCCCCCGACTTATCGTTGCAGTTTACTTATATCTCAAATAGCATAGCTTACCGCTGACCCGGGTTTCATAGGAGTCGCACCAGGAAGAGATGTGATCACATGACCACCCTACATGAAGTATAGAAACAACATTAATAAAACAAAATTTCATACACACAAAGATGAACAACTTGATCAATGTTGTTGCTAACTTGTTGCAAATTGTTCTCAGGAACTGCATCCTGTCAACAACTGTTGTAAACAACCATTGTTCACGATTGTTCACAGTAAACAACCAGTGTTTAACACTGAACAACATTGTTGTGACAACCATCAACAAACAAGTTTGTTTCATCAACTATTGTCTGTTTTCAAAATGGCGGCTGTTTTTCAAGATTCTTAAAATGAGAACGAATGAACAACCACACATTTGTACATTCTTAAATTCAGGTTAGGTTCAGGGTGAGGGTTAAGGTGAGGTTTTAGAAATGTTTTAAATGTTTGGCTGTTGATTCGTTCTCGTTTCAAGAATCCTGAAAAACAGCCGCCATCTTGAAAACCTACTTCTCGTCCATCCCCTTTTAGCCATAACCCTAGAACGATACCGCCCGTGTCTAAAACGTTTTCACGAGAGCCCAGCATCTTTCTTACCGTCTCAGTTTGCCAATACGTGTCAACGACAGGGCATTGTTTGTTGCCAACGACATCACGATACCAAAGCCATGCCTCCGGATTGATCGGTTCTCCCACTGTACCGAGGACTTTTAATGAATCGCGATTGTGCCTGAAAAACGTTTTTGTGAAAACACAATGTTAATTATTCCCATTTTATTACAAATTTGAGCTTACTTAGCTACACTGTTTTCGAAACTTATCTCTGATGATGGCCTGAGGCAAACAAGCCCAAAACTCAGATTTGATTAACATAGTGCTTCTACAAATTGTTTATAAATTAATAATATAAATTCACCATGCAAAGTCTCAAATTACATACAAGTTGCATCAATTCAGTAGTGATGCTCGGCATAACGATATACCGGTACTGAATAAATACCGGTATAACGAAATATCGGTACTGAATAGACCATTCCCCTTTTAGAAAAACTTTTGAATTAGGAACATTCATTAGCACAGCTGGAAAGAGTATCCTAAATTTAGTAAGATGGTGAAGTTTGGTCGCAAAACATTGTAAAATGTGGAAAATATAGCCCTGTGAAGTTTGCAAATTTTGTATACTTTTGTGCTATGCACGGAAAAGTGTAATAAGATCTCGAAATGTGATTACACTTTTCCCCACATAATAGAAAAGAATAGAAACTTCGCAAACTTCACAAGTCTCTATTTTCCATATTTTACAATGTTTTGCAACCAAACTTTACAATTCTATTAAATTTAGGATGCTTGTTTCAGCTGTGCTAATGAATATTCCTAATTCAAAAGTTTTTCTAAAAGGGGAATCGTCCATTAAATATCGGTGTATCCGTATGACTTTTTCAAAATATACTGATAGACAGAAATTTCCGATATACCGAAAAGTTTTGGTATAATATGGGCATATCATCGATTATGCTTCATCACAGTACAAAGGCAGGTTTTCAAGAGATTAAAATGGGCTGAATATGACTGGAATTCCTTTTAAAGAGCTTATAAATCATTGTAGGTTAGTTCTCTCTCGTGGACTGTATGTATTTTCACCTTTCAAAACGGACTCCTTCACATTCACATTGAGGAAATTTCCTCCCTAATCAACAATTAGACCACGAGCTTGAAATTTCTATGAGGTGATAGTTGAGCGAGTAATCTAATTGTTTTAGTAGAATATAAGATTAAACATGGTATATTCAACAAAAAAATTGAGTTTTTAACAATTTTTGAAAAGGAAATCTCCATAGGAAGATGATCGTTTCGCTACTCGCTATCTAATGATGAATATATAGCGAGTAGAGTAGCCAATCAAATTACAGCATTTGCAATACTATACTAGTATGATTCTACTAATAGTAATTAGATTTCCTCTCTAAGAGTTATTACATTTCCTCTCTTATAGTGTGTGATTTTTTCAGCACACAGATACCGGAAATTTCTCGTACCGAACATCGCTACAATCCAGGCAAAACTGACAACTTGCAACCAGTCTGTGGCGTTGTGTACGTTAATGGAGGCCAACCATTGAACAACCATGTCCTTCACTGTCTCCCTAAACACATGACAAGACTTACTGTTCTACGAGTTCCTTTCCAAATCTCATGAGTGATCTGATCGCCGTAGGAGCAGTGTAGAACTTGGACACTTTGTATTTCTCGCATATTGCCCACATCCTACCGGCGTCTGGGTATGTTGGCGTTCCTTCAAACTAACGAATAAAACAGTTTCTTATAAATACAGCATTATAGACAATTCCCATCATGGACCAAAATTTCACGATAGACTAAAGTTTCATGGAGGCAATACAAACAAAGTCTTTAACCCAGTTAAAAAGAGCATCTTAAAAATTAGTACAATTCTAAATGTTGCAGATAACGGAAAATATAGCCCTGCGAAGTTTGCATAAATTTGTATCATGCAAAGGAAACCACCCACTATGCGTCTCACCACAACACTACAGCATGTGCCAATGGACCTTTAACCTTTTAGACGAAATTTTGAAAAAATTCGAAACTCGCCAAAATATCACTACATCTTGAAAGATCGTCCTAAACTTGGTAAAATTGCAAAGTTTGGTTGTGAAATGTTCTAAAATATGGTAAATATAGCCTTGCGAATTTGGCAAATTTTGTGTACATTTGTATTATGGGTGGAAAAAATACCCAGTTGATACACTTCGGTATTTATTTCTCACGGATAATACAAAACTACAGAAAATTTGCCAACTTTGCAAGGCTATATTTTCCACAGTTTACAACATTTTACAACCAAACTTTGCAATTTTACTAAGTCTAAGATGCTCTTTCAAGCTGTGGTAATATTTTTTCCTATTTCGATTTTTTTCAAAATTTTGGGCCCGCATTGCCTGGATACGTTGATTTTAACGAGGGACGAAAACCGGAGTACCAGGAGATACAGCCCACGAAGCAAAGGAGAGATCTGCTACGGGAAGTCATGAAATATTAAACCACATTCGTTTTCCGAGGTGAGACGCACAACACGCTAACCGCTAATACCAACCCGCACTCTTCCACTTTTTCCATTTACCACAGATTGTCAAGTAATGAAAGCTGCACTCACCATGACACTAGTAGCACCGTTGGCCATTGGTCCGTAGGTTATGTAACTGTGACCAGTGATCCAACCAATATCAGCAGTGCACCAGTACACCTCGCCAGGGTGATAATCAAAGTCATACCTAAAACACAAACGAAAGAAGGATGATCCTAAAAAGTTGAATAAAATTATCCCTGCCAGCTTGTCAAAGGTACTCAAAAAGGACTTTTGGGTTAATTTTGAAGACTTTGTAAAAATCATTGAGGAAACTATATTGAGAAAACTAAGGAGTGCATATTTTACCGGCAAACAATTTTAAGAAATACAAGAAAGAACATGCTCCGAATAATAATGACAAATATATACAAAATTTACAAGGCTATATTTTCGGTATTTTACAACATTTCGCCACCAAACTTTGCAATTCTACTAATTTTAAAACGTTCTTTCTACCTGTGCCTAGTTCGACCATTATAGTCCATAATGCAAATTTTCCATTTGAATACGACCAACTTACTTAAATGTTGCAGCAGTGTACAACATGTATCCGGCAGTTGTATGAAGAACACCTTTGGGTTTTCCAGTTGATCCGCTGAAAAAGCAAGTTGGGAATGTTAATTACGAGATGGACAATATCATCCTCAGGCAACATTCAACGAGATCACTGGAAAGCTCTGGTAATAACAGAGACCAGCAAATACTGCAGCGCAATTTAATTTTGAAAAACATGACGCTAAGGGTTAATGTTTTAACGTAGCCGTATGGCAAAAAAACTGCCTAATACATCTAGCTGATCTGACCGCGAGTAAAAAGCCTGGTACTAGCAACCAAATAGAATGTTGTTAATCACTTATATCATTTGTTTTCCTTTGCAAAACTTGTTGAAACTTAGTAAGTATCTTTAATAAAGAAAACTATAAGTCTACCAGAAATTTGATAACAATTAAATTATATTCCATGAGAAATTTGATAATTTAATAATAATAATATTTAATCAGGAAATTCATATCACCCAAAGGTGTCTTTGGATCGAAAAATGGATTTCTATTCGACAACTAGTGCCAGTACTTTTCCGCGTTTTCAGAACAACTGGATGAGAACAAAACTGTACCAATGAGACGTCACTGATGAGATGAGCCTGAAGTTAGCTCGAGGTAAAACCATTAAAGTCACGATGACGTCAATTTAGTGTAGTTTCGCTCCCATGCATAGGAAAGTATTTTCGCTTCACGGACACATATTCAAACGTTGAATTGAACAGTTCCATTCGCATCATGTTTCATCAAAAATAAACTACAATTACAACTAAATTGTGTCCGAGTATGCACATTAAAACTAGCTACCTTGTATACAGCATGAACAAGGGGTCTTCTGCATTCATCCATTCTGGATCACACGTCCCATCCGCTGTCTTCATCTCCTCATGCCACCAAACATCCACATTGTTGTCCCATTTTATCTGGTAAATACAGTATACAGGGTGTATCAAAAAAGTATTCGAACCGCTTTGGAGGGCTCCATCGCGTTCATTATTTGATATACAGAAATCATTCTTTCGCAGTTGGAAAGACCTGGCTTTTAGTTTTTTCGATTGACACCATTTTTGTGAAATTTGAAGAAAAATTGAGCAAATACGAATCAAATGGAAATAACCGGTCGAAATCGTATATTTTCACCTTTGAACAAAAGAAAATGCCTTTTACCTGTCACGAGAAACTATTAACGTGGCTTATAAGATACATTAATTTTACTTACCAGAGCTAAAATTTGTAATTTTAATTCCCAAATGAAATTAAATTTCAATAGATTTTCACTAAATTCCCAACGATGAAAAAAAGTTCCGGCCGGCAAATTCTATCTGATTCGTATTTGCTCAATTTCTTATCAAATTTTACAATAATGGTGGCAATCAAAAGCTAAAGGACTGGTCTTTCAAACTGCGAAAGAATTATTTCTATATGTTAAACATTAAGCACTCTAGAGAACTCCAAAGCACGACTACCTTTTTTTATACACCCTGTATTGCAACAATTTTTAAGGCTGAGATAAAACGTATACACACGCCGATATCTCGCAAGTCTGTAAACAACCGGTCAAGAAGATATTTTTTTTGACTTGCTTGTCTCAAGTTGGCAACAGGCTAGAACAATTTGTTAGCAACTTTCAACAGACATGGCAGGAATCAGTTGTATTCTTATTTCGATAAGTTTCCAAACCAACTATTCTATATAGTACCTACGGTTCGACATGCACTGGCAATATTACAAAAATACTCGACTGCACCATTTTTTTTTGGAGAACGCAAGGAACAAACCTGGACATTGTAAGGTCGTTCTGGTGCAGGTCTGTATTTATCCCCGTTTGGCTCAGATGATCCTAAGTGTCTCACCACAACACACAGTGGCACTTCATGTCCCCTGTATAAATACAGTAAGAACAAAATATTTTTTGAGAGTTTTTAAATTTTTAAGAGTTGTTGATTTCTCTCGACAAATCACAAATTAAAGTACGCTTACATTTCTTGACTTTTGACCAAGGCTTCATCAGCAATTGACTTCAATTTCAGTAATTTAGTGCCACGATAAACACCATCTGTGAAAATTTTGTTAGGTTAAAAATGATAACATATGGTGAGGGGGGAATGCTGATAACTCAATACTACAGATAAAATGTAAAATTCTATGCAAAAGACATATATTCAATTCAAAGGTAAAAGTTCTTTCCATTTCAGAACCATCCTTGATAGCTTAATTGGTAGAGCAGCTGTCCAGAAACCTGAAGATGTGAGTTCAAATCCCACTCGAGACAACAAATCTGTTGTTCTATACCTTTCATATACTATTAACTGCCCTAGCAAAATTAGTTTGATCTGTTCAATCATATTAGACATATTAGACAAAGTTGCAGACATGAAACCCATGATACAGCCTGATGCGCTTTGCTTTAGAACCCTGCAACTTCACTTTAAATATATTTCAGGACTTTGTATTTACATATATTAAACAAGAACAGAAATGTCTATAGTACTATGGACTTTCAACACTTCTTTCAAAGGGTACTGACAGCCTGGATATTACAATTAAATACTTAAATGTTTCCTTAAAATTGGTAACAACATCATTGGCAATATTTTTCCACACTCAAAAAGAAGGCAGACATTCAGCATTGGTCTTCTTGGCTTTTCACACCCAGAAAATGGTTTAAAAGTCAATAGTTCCATAAACATCACTGTTCTTGTTTAAAATATGTAAATACAAACTCCTGAAATATATTAACTGTAAAGTAAAGAGTTCCAAAGTAAAGCATATCCTTCATCTATGGTAATCACTCATTTATATTTGACTGCTTTAGTCTATCTGGAGTATCACACTATTTTACCTTCAGATACATGCAATGAATGGCTTAGTGAAGCTTTCAATATTTATTGCATGTTATTTTGTGTTTCATATAAATCTAAACTACTTTGCTGGTTGTGTTGGTACAAGCAAAGCAAGATTAGACAGTATGACAGACTTGTTCTTTACAAATCACTCTGATCTGGGAGCCCCCTGATACAACATTACACCACCTTGCATTTTATCTTCAAAGTCAATTACCGCCTGCACTTCTTGCCAGCCAGGTTGCTTTTTAGAAGGTTAATAGCCAGGTTGCCTTCCATGCAATACTATTACTCACATGGCTCAATTTAACCTTATTCGAGAGATCAGAGCAAGGAATGCAAGAAATGTGGGCACACATGTCTGTGTGTAGAGAACGCTTAAATATAGAGTCGCTGAAATGCCTAATTTTTGCAAAATGCTTCATATCCAGACCTTACCTGCTGTAATCAACAAAGAGCATTTCGAGTCCACTAAACGTTCCCCAAGGGCATGTGAAGAAAATCCAGCAAACTATGAATTCAAATAAAAATTGCAATGAAATAAAATAAAGTTTATATATGAGGAAAGTCTACAAAACAGAAGGGTATTTTGTAATTCTGGTGAATGTTTTGCTCTCATACCACAATGGAATGGACAGCACCAATTCTTGCACATGCCAACATGGCAATCACCAGTTCAATGATCATGGGAAGATAAATAGCAACTCGGTCACCTTTTTTCACTCCTACATAGACAGATTGTTTATTTCATATTATAAACATTGCAGCCAAAAGGCTGAATCATGCTTATACTTTATTACTAAAACGTTATTCTAAAAGGCAATTAATAATTCATGAGCAAAACACAAAGGAAATTATAGTCATGAAAAAAAAACACATATGTAGATTTAAAAAAAAAAACTTTTGCCTCGGCTTATACAACATCTATATTGAAAATTCTTTCATAAACAAACCGACAACATGGGTATAAAATGGATTGCTTTTGAAGCCATTTAAAATACTTGCCATTCATACCTAATCAGACACAAAACGCTCGGATTATAAAGCTCTTCTGCTCATTTTTAAATAGCATATACTTCCAAAACTTTATATAATTTAATTAATCATGTGTGAAGCATCAATTTTTAAGCGTTTTGATTGAAATGCACTTCATAACATGTACCTTTTGACTTGAGAACATTAGCAAACTTACAAACTTCTACCAATAACTGACCATATGTTATCTCAATACAATCTCCTGGGTGATTGCCTTCCCTGAAACAGATCAATGACATCCCAGTCACTATTTTAAACAACCAAAAATTGGAAGGTTCGAGGGTGTTGTGCTGGTTAATGAGATGACAAGTAGGGATGCATGGACAGATTTTCATATTACATATGACAGATTGTACTAGGGTGGTGTCATATATATATTTTTTTTGGGGGGGGGTTAGCCAGCGGTTTTTTTCCTGCCCTCTTGATTCCCTCTCACACCCCATCATCCAGAATATATTTCAAGTAAAGCTTACTCTAGGCAGGTCTTTTTTTCTTTAGAAAGTTCCGAAAGTTCGTTGCATGCAAATGGGAACCACATAATACGGTCAAAGTTACAAGGAACGATCTATAGCTTGATAGTTAGATAGTAGACTAGCTATTATGCTACAAACTACATGGGGGCAGGTTAAAAATATTTTTGGAGCAGTGAACATTTTGTTGGCAGGGGTTATAACTAATATTAAAGGGAGTTGCATCCCTTTGCCCCCCCCCCCATAAAAAAATTGGTCTGTAAATTGAACAAAGTTGGGAAGTGGTCATTTTTTAAGCTTGCTTATAATTTAAAAGTTGCTTGTAGTTTCTTTGGTGAGGGTTTAAAGTTAGTTTGCAAAATGTAATATGCAGCGATACTTGTGCTTGACAAGTCTACAAGTGCAATATTTTTAAGCACAGCTTAAAATTTATGCAGTCGTAGCATTGCAATGGTCACCTTCTCTGAACTACCAGACATTTTGCAATTTTTCTAGTCTGCATGTTACAAAATATTCACAGGAATATTACCAAGGGCGGGGAGCAAAAGTGCAGGGGAAGGGTATACCTTGAACTTTTCATCCACGATAAAAATAGCTTTTTTGACAGGGGGCTAATTTGAGGGGCTTATTTAGTCAACCGTAAAGTCCATTATAAGAGTTTATCTCTGTGGACAGTCTCTGCCTGCTCAGAATCTTTGCAGATTGTCATTGACTGTGTAACTGTTTAAAATTTACTTGTAGCATGGCAATTTTCTAGAATATCGCAATTCACAACAAAAAAAGGTTTATGATGTTGCAATACTTTGTATTGTTGCATTTCCTCTCATACATAAATAGACATGGTAAATGTCAGTGCTTTGCACATGCTAAGGTCAAAATAGGACTCGTAATTGATGGCATATTTTGAATCTTATTCAGATCTAATTTATAACTGGAATGCATCTGCACAGCCTGCAGTTAAAACGGACTTTACTTCGTTCTATAATACCCGATACTTGCATCATCATGCATAACTGACCGCTATCGTAAATAAATAATCACTAAAACAGGACATGGACAGTCAAGTGTGTTTGCAAAGAGCCAGGCATGCATTGATGCATACTAACCAATAGAATGCAATAGTATCTTCGCCATTTTTTTCCTTTATAATCCTGTCCAGGACATTATAACAAATATTGGTTTGAGCTCCCTCCATCCACTTGATAAAAATGGGTCCACTTTCGACATTAAAGTTGTAGGACAGGAATGTGGTCGGCGGTTTGTGCCAGTGGAATTGCTCTGCAACCTCTCGCCAAAAACATTCGGGGTCCTCGATTGAGCGTTGGTACATTTGCCGATATTTCTCCATGGTCGAGACGTGAGCTTCGGCAGTAATCCTGCTGTCTGGCAAGACGATGCCGTGCAATTCTTTGTCGCTGTGTTCAAATAGAACATGGTCAGAAAGTTGGTGCCTTTGTGTGGAAACTGCCATGTTGGCAAACTTATCACGGTTTGAACCAACCTCGTACCCAGGGTTTGAACTTTGAAATAGAAAAAGTGTGAAAACTGGACCGGCTTCCCGCTCAGTGTTCCGCGCGTGTGACTCCCGTGATCGAACGTTCACTGTTCACCGTCGATCGATTATTTGCATCGATTCCGTCATGGATAGTCAAAGAGATAAATAGGAAACAGCACGAGGCAGTAAGATAGGAGTAGCAAGCAAGATGTAATTGGAATGTGGTAGAAGTGCTAGTGGGTGGGTGTGGCCCATGAAGGTTGGTGGGGTTAGCAGGATGGGTGGAAGATTGGGATGGGGTGGGGTAGAACATATAGTATTGTGAGTTTTAGGATAGAGGTGCAGGGAATTCAAAACGTGTTGAAATAAAGTCGCAGTAACCCAAGGTAATTAAATACAAGAAGTATCACGTCTGATTTTCTTAAAAACGTGCCTTTTTCCATCTTTGCTCAGACGTCAAATTATTCGAAACATTGTTTCGCTAAAACCTTTTGTTTGTCATTTTGTAGTGATGTAAGGGCATTTACACCGCAAAATTGAAGTTCAATTGAAGCGATATATCCAGAAATGCGTTATCATCTGACTATGTTGTGAATTAAAGTGAAATTTCAAATAGTTTTGCAGCGTAAGTGTTTTGGTCCCTCGATCGATAGATTCAGGGGTTTATTTTCCAGAAAACGTTTCAGTAAAATAAAATTTGTGTCGGAGAATGAGTCTTTCTATTGATATTTTGCAGTAGCATGAGATAATTGGCTCCATGTAACAGCATCTTAATAATAAGTTGTCGATGAAAGATGAGCAGTCCGGAAAAGACATGGAATTGAAACACTCTTGTGGTAAAATTAGGTACAAATTGACGATATTTTTCAGTGTACATGACAAGGGGGTTGTTTAGGGCCTGGAAGAGGGGGTATACCACACAAAAAATAATCAAAAACCCTATGAAACGCGAAGATTTCCATTCTTTATAAGACGTTCGCTGGGAAATTTGAGCCCACATGTTGAGAGGAAATTCACAAGAGCTGCAAAATATATTCTAACTTTAGCTGAGCGATTGTTTTGGAGGTTCTCTAATATATTATGTGCGCATCAATTTTTCTAGCCTGTGCACAGACCTAAATCAGAATGATTAAGGTCTGTGAATACTTGAAAGATTTCTTGTCCATGCATAAATTAAATGTGAAGTTTTGAAGAATTAATTTATGCAACATTATAATACTTTGAACATTTTCAATTTCCATTTTTTCCTGTAAAATAACTCTACGATAAATTGCACTAGAAGCAAACATTTGCAATGTAAACCTAGAATATAGTTAGCATTCTTCTCTCGGCCAGGACAAGTAATCCTTCAAGTCTTAACAGACCTTACTCTTTTAGAGTTAGGTCTGTGAATAGGCTAAAATTTTTCTTTATAAAATATTTTATATAAATGCATTTTTGGAACGTATATTTGCCGGGAAAAATTTCTGAAAATTTCTGCGACATTCGGTCGACAAATTCCGAGCTGGTTTCGCATACTAATTACGGCTTTAAAAACGCGGATGTGGATCCGGACGGATGCGAAAATGCGGACGGTAAAAACACGGATGGGGTTAAATGGAAGGTGAGAAAACGAGGATTGGGGATAAAGCGCGGATAGGGGATAAAATGCAGTTGAGGGAGGTTTAAATATATCTAGGAAAGCCAAGTATATCAGAGAAGTGCAAAGTATGTCTATGGAGTACCCAGTATAGCTATAGAAGTCTAAGTAGGCCTTGTCAGGAGGTGTATATGATAATAGTAAGCTATAATGATACACTACAATGGATGGGGTAAGCTCTAATGATACATTAGCTGTAATGACATATTACAATAGGATTTCATATACTGGCAATGGGATGCATCGCATTGAACGCATGAAATCCTTTTGTTTTCAGCCAAAGAATAGGCAACTCCAAGCTCCCATTTTATCCCACTAGACCCTACACTGTTCATGATTTTATTTTATTACAAAGCATGTTTCTGAGGTTATCTTAAGCTCTCTAAATGCTTCAAAAACGACCACCAATACCAAAAGTAGTATTCTTCATTTTCGCATATACCATACACGATATACTTATCCTAATTTCGCCATTGTTAATTTCAAAACTTGTTATGTCACATTTTGAGTCAATGCGTTATCCCTGTCATTATTTCACATAATATCTCAGTTTATTTTCAATTTTGGCTAATTCGCTGTCGCAAATTTAACCAACAATGAAAACAATGATTTCGTTTCTAGCCATTTCAGAATTTACCCTTGTAAAGTCTGTTCAGCTCATAACAAGGCGGGACTCGTAGATATGAACATGGCCAAAATTTGTCGACTTTCCAACATTTCCTGAATTGAAACTCAGCACTACGTCAACTTATGAGGATAGCAAACCAGAACGGCACTAGATATTGAATCAATCTTATTTTACCAATCTTGAAGTAAAAATGTACACAAAGGGGGATTCGTTTTTGTGGATTCGCCATTTTCTGTACTGTTTTTTATAATGCACAGCTCTAACTAGCTCTACGCTGTCCTTGCTATGTCATTTGAACTCTGTAAAAGGACGACACAAAACAGTGGTAGTAAAAATTATTTTTAATCATTTGCTGAAGAAAGTACGATTAAAACATCCTGAACAAGAACATTCCCATCATGCAACTAAAGCGTCAATCAACGCAGCAACAGTTCTTTTACAGTATCAAAAGTTATTTTACATGTGTCATTATTAAAAGTAGTTAAAAACCAACAGATAATATTTTGCAAACTAAATAACACAAATGTTTTAATTTAATGTGGTGAAGGTATTACCATTATATTCATCATCAACTTTCAAACATTTACATATTTAGTTTGGTCAATATTTTATGATTTCAATGCATGCAAGCCAAAGGGATGCATTTAATTTTAGTATGTGTTCGATTTGCGTTATTAGAAGTAGAACTTCGTTTAATTAATAACCCAAATATTACACATCTTTTTTTCACTTTTGCCAATTACCACTTCAAAAACCCTATCCCATAACTACTTTTAATATAAAATATTTCAGTACAAAACTTTACACATGAAATAATTTTGAGCCTTAACGGTGTCCTCGACAACTGGTTCTTTTCAACCATGATCGCTTATTGGTTGCGTTGGCTCAACGAAGCCATGTCATTGGCTGAATGTGAAACTACATTAACCAATGAAATGCAATCGTTCACCAAAACATCAGATGAAAAAAGACGCTTAAATGTCGTTTCAAAGGCATCCAATTTTGTCGCCGCATTTTGCCATACGGTCAACAAGCAATAAATCACCGTAGGACTCGAAGTCCTTTCTCTGTATATAAATCAGGTTGCAGCAACGGTCAATTTAAAGTTTGTCTCTCGTAAAACAAAATGGCGGCAACATTGTCCTTATGACACTCTATATGTTCCTTAAAGTTACGTATTGTCCCCCATTAACCAAGATTACCCTCCAGCAAGTTAAACTAAAACTAGATACTGATTGACTAATATTATGATTCAAATGTATTAATAAATTATACAAAGTCATCACCGCAGTTGGGTTCTGTATTGAAATGTTGTCTATGTTAGACACTTTGGAAACTTTACCGGTTATAAAATGTAACAAAATTTAGGAAACATAAAATTTGATTTGTCAATATTAACGTTAAACCCTCTTTTCACTGATGCTACAGAATGATCAATATAGGACATACCATTAGCAGTTATGAAAATTTGAATTTGAGGATTGAAGAATTTGCAATTAGCCCCTTTCGCAAATACCTTTCTGAATTTTACCCGAATTGTAAAAAGGAATTTGCCAAACTATCTAAAAACGCTTCTATATAAGTGTTTTAACGACATACTTTATGTATAAACTCTATAATATTTTGCAACAAAATACCGCCCAAGGCTCAGAGCATTATGGTATTCCGGAAAGGGCTAATTGTAAATAAACGTAATATTTCAAAAACCAAATATGATCGAAAATGTAACCCAATGTGCATGTCGGAAATGATTTGACTGCAAAATGTATTGAATAAGAGAATGGTAACCATTAATGACTTGAGTAATGATTTGTGGTTTTATAACTATGATTAGATCCAGTTTCTACAACAATTTTAGTTGCAATGCACCAAGTTACACAGAACTTTGTATTTTAGTCATAAAACAATCATGAAACACTCAGAGACTTATAACAGAAGCTGATAATCAAATATGATGTTTCCCCCAATTAAAGTTACCGGTATCGATATTGTATCGCGGAGAAACACTGTACTAGACTAACTACAATACACTTTGCAGTAAAATCACTTCCAAGTCGCAAAGCATTGTAATGTTTTCAACCTGGACATACCCAGTTTCTTCCAGGTGTCCCGGTTACTACCACACAAGAATTTTTTTAAAATAAACACAACCAGCATATGAAACGGTGAACTTGACAAAAAAGCTTTCTAACAAAAACACATTCAAAATATCCCCCACGCGACGGTGATGTTTACTGCGATCTAGGCTCAAAGACGAGAAAAGTTTCTCTTAAAAATGACGCCTCGCTACCAAGATGCCCGTAAAATTTGGCAAGTAAAACAGACAGCAAAATACTATATTACAATGCGCGTAGAGCCTGCCTCGAGGATTAATTAAATAAAATCAGTTCAAACCAGATCCTTCGTAGACAATTCGAAGTTCGGGTCTCGACTGATGTTATTTAACGTTTTTCATTTGACCAAAGATGAAATTTCAAATGATGATGAGTTGCAATTCACAAACGTCGATTGCATGAAATAAGTAGTGGAATAGTTTGGTAGATTTTTAAATGACACTTTTCTCGAGTAAGAAAAATCTTAACTTGAAGTTTGAGGCCACTGATGTGAAATCAAAACTGGATTGAGTACCTGCTGTGTATAATGAACGAAGGAGCCAGTACGAAAGGATCAACTTTTATACAGAGAAAACACCCGCCACAGTTTCAAGAAGTCTGTTAAATCAGGCTTGTTGCAAGGAGGACTTGCCAACAACTTGCAGCAAGTCTGTGGATAACAAGTTTTGAGAATCAACTTGCAACAAGTCAGTTGACAACTTGCAACAGACTTGTCGTCAGTAAGCTGCCACAAGCCATGCGAACGCATTCTGAAAACGCCTCGTTGATAACAAGTATGTTACAAGATGTCAACAGACTTGTTGCAACTTCGATGCTTGAAAAGCTTTACAAAATAGCGATGATGTAATGCTGTGAGAGGGGAAATTTCCTAAAAGTTTGATCCTTTGTAATGGCACGTGTTCACTGTCAGAAGACCGCTTACATGGGCAACTTTTGATGGATGTAAAAAAGTGAATTAGCAGTGGATGTCCTTGACGACTGATGCCAAAGGCAAGAACCGCAACAAATCAACTCGTTCACATCCGCAAAAAGAAAAAAAATCACACATGTAAACGGGCCTTCGTAAAAGCTTTATTCCTGCACAAAAAGCATCCAATCTTTTTTCAAGATCAGTGTCAAGGATCTTTTGAAGGCGCTACAATCGCACAAGCAATGATATACGAAAATTTCCATATACGTCCAAGATAATATACAAGCCTCAAGAATCACCCAGGATCACAGGGTATTTGCTAACAACTAAACTAACAAATCAATTTTCACCAACATCACCAGAACAGGAGCAAAGGAATTTGCCCCCAAATTTTAACGATATATATATATATATATATATATATATATATATATATATATATATATATATATATATATATATATATATATATATATTTGCTTGTGCCCAGAATCAAAAGCTAGTGCTCTCAAGAAACACATGGCTGAAGTTCATTTGAAATAGAGAAATGTGATTTGGATTAGATTTCAAGCGAATCCAACCAATTGCACATTTTTCCAATTTCAAACGCAAGTACTACAAACGGAGTCGAAAAGCCGTGCGGAAGAGAAAAAAAACATCCGGGGGGAGAGGGCAAATTCCTGAGGATGTTTGTGACAGTAAATTAATTCGTGCGCTACACGTGTATATCAAACTAGCTAATATATAATTACAGTTGAGATGACCTCCCGTTAATATAACACTCAACAACAGGCTAAGGGCCCGTATTTGACCTGTGAACTAGACAGATACCGTCCATATGAGCGTCACGACATTTTACTGCAGCCAATTGCTGAACAATATGGCGGCGTCTAAAATGCACGTTAACTCATACGGCTCGATATCTTCTAACAAAGATTACCTATCAATTTTTATTGCAACACTTTCACCCAATGACGTCACGTGACTTGGGCTCATTCCCCTCGACCGCTGACAACCTGCACACGAATCGCATATTCGCATAGACAACAGCGTGGTCGCTTAGCAAGGCAGACCCAGTGAGTGAGATGCCGCGTCGGGTTTTCAAGACTAGATTGTTTTTCTGAGATTGCAGATGCTATCATTGCCTACTTTCCATTTTCTCCGAGAATTTATATAATAGCAGTACTATATAACTCGCACGAAACTAAGCGAATGTGCTCTATAGCGAATGTGCTAAATCGAATACAACTAATTCAATCAAGGTTGACTTCGAAAATGGTCAAATGTGAAATATGAGCGACAAACGAATATGGGAATAATCAGTTTCACATGCAAATGTAGAAATATCATACAAAATACCACTGAGGTGATGATCTTAATTAAAACTATTTTTCGCCATCATTCTTTGGGCGCTCATAGTGCACATTTCAGTATTGTCGATGGCAACCTTGATTGAGTTAGCTGTATGCCACATATAGCTGGCAAGTCATACACACGAACAAATATTCAGTCACGACTGACAAATTTTCTTTGCCACTTAAAAAACTGGCGCATTAGCTTTTTCAGCAAATGTAGTTGAGACATAAAATCCGAGCAATTGTCCTCTGTGCATGAGCAAATGAATTGGTCGTACAAAATCGGCGCATAAAGTTTACCCGTGTAAAAGGGGCGTAACGCTCCCAGGTCGAGTTGGCCTGATTTCGCGGAAAAACATCTGAAATGCTGCGTGTATTTTAGCGCCAACTTCCAAAATTATGTCAAAACAACAAGATTGCGCCGGAAACAAGGTGATTGTTTGCATGATATACAAAAGGCGTTCTCGACTTGTGTGAGGGTCTGTCTCGCCAAGCGGGCACCGCGAACAGACAGTTTCTCGGAAGAAATCATAGAAATAAGTCCTTTGCATACGGAAGATTACACGAACGAACAGGTGAATGGATGACTAGCAAAGGAAAAAGTTGCACGAAAAGAATAATTGATGAAATTGTGTGATTGATTGGCAGCGATCGCAAGGCGGAACGAGATTTACCTGCTGAGACGTTTGCGTTTGTGGTGAACGCTGGCATGATAGCGACTTGGATCGCTGCGTTTTCGCACGATGATCTTCGCTTTATTACCGCTCATCACTAACCTCTTATTCACCAAGTCTTCGTCGCGCTCCTCGCCTGGCTCATCCGTTTTCTCTTCCACGTCGACATCGACCTCCTTCTCTTCCGCCTCGTCCGACGTTGTCACGGTAACCTGCTCACGTGATACCTCGGGTTGGGCGTAGTACTCTGTCGAGGTGATCATGGGCGTGACGCCATTCTGAACGAGCGCAGAGTGGTGCATAGCTTGACTGGGATAACCGTAGATGTATGTGGGCTCGGGCCGATAGACGTGCGGGACCACGCTGCGATTGCGCGCGATAACAGGCACACCGCACGTGACAGGCACGTGAACGATTCGGCCAGGCGCGTCAATCACGGAAACCTTCTCGACGCCTTCGCGAATGGATCCTTGATCTTTGGCGCTCGGGAAATCATTGGGAGCTTCTCCGAGGGAGCTTCGTCGGCAAGAGTAATCGAAGTCTCTTCTTGCGTCGCATTCCAATCCTTGGATGCGATCAAGAAGGTTCTTGAACTTGCCTTTCCAAAGCAGAACCTCTTTTTGCAGATCCGCAATGAGGTATTTCTCCTTCACGTGATTCTGAACCTGATCAAGCCATTTCTTCTCCATCCCGTCACGTTCATCCTCGACGTCACGTAGCTTCCTTTTCAGCTTGTCCATTTCAAATTCACGTTCACCGACCTGAGAAGAAACAGGAGTCTTCAGAAAAATGTAAATTTACAAGTATCGAGGATGTTTTTTCCCCGTCAAAAATCCATATTGGACAAAAATAATGCTGACAAAATTGTTTTAGTGGCAAGCTCTCTTAATGAGTATAAAAACGTGAAAACAACATACGTGCACAGCGTTGACGATTGGTAACCAATGAATAAATTGTTCAGTTGAATGTTTGTTATGTACTCAGCTTGCAAAATATCGAACATCATTTGCAAATTTACATCGCTAAATTGTACCACTTAACAGACAAATATCAAGGAACGGCTAAACATCGGTTAAAGTTTACCCACTGTCTTAATTTCTTTATCTCAATACACGTTCGTTTACTTGACAACTTGAAATAGCAAAACTACAATTGATTGAGACAAGAATTGTGTGAAAATATTTCTAAATTTAAGCTTTGGGGTCTCCTTGAAACCTTACGCTAAGCCAGGGTTGAGCTAACCCCCTTTCGAACAAAGACGTACACATGGCAACAACTTGAGTAAAATTTTGAGCGCGATTTCAACTTTTAAATGCGCGCGAACGAAAGAAACAAAACTGGGTTAGTCAACAATTATCATTTCTAGAACTTTATGGAGAACATTTTAGAACTGATCGACGTTCTTGATAATACCTTCTGCCGGCTATATTCTTGATACTGCGTGCCATTGAAATGCTTTGCCACAACGCCATTCAGAGTTCGTATTTCGTTAGTCTGCATATCAGCATTCTCACGTCGCTCCTGCTTGATCACCGTCTGGTTAGGAGAGGCGGGATACCGATCCACGTGACCGGGATCCACGGGCTGGGAAGGGTAATCCTCTATTCGGCCATTTTGTTCCACGTGATAGCCACCATTGACGACAGTATTCGGGCGTTGGTCGTAGTCTACCGAGGCTCGCCGCGATTGTTCGACCTCTTGGTCGTGATTCATAGCTGTAATCATAAAAAATGTCGAGTTTAATTACTATTTACAACACGAGTGACCGTGTTATATCGGATATACAAACTCAAGCAGAAGACGACGTTGTAAATAGCTTTTGGAACTCTCCAATTTTATGGACCTACAGGAAGTAGTTTTTGAAACACAACTTGTACTGATAAGACGAGAAAATCAAACTCAAAGCTTTTACAAATCAAGAGAATTCTGCATCTCTAAGACAGACTCTATCACTTTCTTTGGTGTTATATAGCTTCAGGAATTGTCGAGTTTTACAAAATGCTCATATAGTAAGGATCCCACAATCACTCTTTAAGGCAGCGCCATGACGTTAGTGAAACTAAACATTTCATATCAACGAGGGAAAATGGTGGTTTTTAAGACGAGAAATAAAAATAAAGATGGCGTACAGTCCATCGTTATGTAGAGAAATGTTTACATTTTAAACTTCAATATCTGACAGTTTTTTGGTTTAAGTTTCTTGTATGTTTGCATAGTGAATATCAAATTAAAATATAATTTTGTGGAAAAACCGCGTAAGTTTATTATCGCAAAGCTTTAAATCCGTACGCTCGGATCTTCATCAGAGCTAATAATAATATGACTAATTTAAATGACTTATTTCATGTACAAATGACCATCGCATAAAGTGGAATGAAGCGACCATTTAGCGATGGACAATCATAAGTTCTCTCGCAAAATGAGAGCATCAATTGAAATTCAGAAGCACAGTACGATAGATCAGAAAAGTAAGTCACTGGATAGTACGTGGCGCGCTCTCATTACTATATGGCAAATTGATTTCTCTTTCTTCTTTGCGCGCGCATGAATTAATTACAACTTTTTTGCTAGTTACATATCAACGTAGTTGATTTAACCATCCAATTAACATTCAAGTCATGCGAGCATACAAATCACGACATTTTACCTATTTAAGGGACGTGTGAATTTAAATTAGTCGCATTATTATTAGCACTGATGAAGATCCAAGCTTACGGATCGAAAGCTCTGCGATAATAAACTTACGTGGTGTTTCCACAAAATTATATTTTAATTTTTTTGGTTTGCTATGCTCATAAATTTAATGGAAACCATATTTTCAATTCAAAAGTTTTAAAGATGTGAAATTTCGGTAATCTTTATATCTGACAGTTTCCTTTTGTTGTAAGCAGAAGGTATAAGATTTTACACCATATTTACGTCCCCTCACATCTGTAATAATAATAGACTTGCTTAATTAAATTTCTTAGAGCAAGAAACAGCGTGTTTGGGGTTTATCCACCTGCTTTCCACAAACAAGTCTTCATAATATACATGCAGTTTTTAATTAACAATCTTTGTAGTCCCAGGGTAAAACAAAGAAAAAGTACATTATAATGTAAATCCTAATTTAGGTTTTTGATAATAAATAAAATATAATTAGGAAGGCTTTAATACGCGATAATGAATTAATTTTATTTGAACGACTTTTCGATGCCATCTTTACATCATTTTCAAGTTCATTTAAGTTCGCTACTACTAGTGTGTTCATATGGCGAGTTCGTGATTGCGTAAGCAAATAATCACATGAAAAACGCTTAAGGCGCGTGCAAATAAAACGCGGCAAAATTGAAGGCTTTTAAAAATTACACTTCAATTATCTAATTTCTAAAAGCCTTCTATTTTGTTGCGTTTTATTTGCACGCACCTCAGGCGTTTTTCATGTAATTACTTGCTTTTAGATGAAGTTGAAAATCATGTAAAGAGTCATAGAAATAATGACATAGAAGTTCAAATAAAATTTATTTATTATCGCTTTCATTTGTGACAAAATAAAATATGTAACCAATAAAATATTGGGATTGCTACGGTTAGGGTTTGGATCAGGGTTCACTTAATATTTTTTTCATTTTAAAATGTTTGATTTTAAAATTGTAATTGTTCAACGTTGTCATCAGTAATCTCATTGGATTACAACGTTAGGATCGGCTTAATGCGGAATTTTCAAACTATGGTTGGAATGTGGCAGTAGTATACTCCCTTAATTCAAAGGATTGAAAATTCAATCTAATGGATTGAATTTTCAATCTTTTTGGAATTGTTTTTAGGGATTATACGTTTTCTATTGAAAAGTAATCTAAATGAGTGACATATTTCAATCGATTGAAACACTGATCACTCAATCTATATTCAATCTATTAGATTAAAAAATTCTTCAAACTTTTGAAAAAAATCCCTCAAACCAATGTTTTTAAAAGGAAGTAGTCTAAAATCAGGACAAATGTCGTACACGTGGAAAATATATAAGTCATTCTTACCTTCAATTGTTGACAGTCTTTTGGCTGTGTTGATTTTAGCCTTTCGCTTGTCCAAGATCATTCGATACTTCTGCTTGGCTTCCTGTAAACTCACTTCTCCTCGTTCGACCTTACACATGATGTCGTAAGTGTACTCCTCGTTTCCACGATCCACGAACTGGAAGATACTTTGTTTCACTGGAAGACCTTTACTCATGTCTTTGAGGAGGCCAAGTCTAGGAAGATAATAGCGAACTTATATAAGACGTTGAACTATAATACAAATGTTGAGTAAATGAGTGAAGCCAAGCCGTTTTTCTGACTTTCGAGTTGATTGAATGAGTTGACTTTATTGAAAAAGAGTGCACAAACACATGAGAGCATCCGCGAAGACACTGATGACCAAAATTGAAATCGAGGTTTAAGAAATATAAGACATTCTGTTCAAAACGTTTTGTTTTAGTAACGTCATGTATGTGGAAGTTGTCAAAACGACAAAATCACAAAATTAAGCTTGTGGTGCCTTAAAAATGACTCAAAGAACCTTACTATATGAGCATTTTGTGAAATTCAACAATTCCTGAAGAAAACACAATAAAAAGGGAAGGAGCTGAAATACTTAACGCCAAAAAAAATTTGCCCCAGAGGTTTACGAAGACAAAAAATTCTTTCTGAATTGTCTTTTGAAAAATGTCGCTAGTGTGGACCAGGCATTGCACAAAAAGATATGCCTAAAAAAACGAAAACAACTACAACTTTATAAAATACGCCAAATTTCCCCTGAAAAGTGTTTTTCTTTTACCTAGAGTCTTCACATAAAATACAACTTTTTAATAGCTTTTATTAGGGGGGGGGGGTGAACGTGTTTGTGAACTAGAAAATTTTAAACTCTAGAAGTTACTAACATTGCGACGAATTTTGCCCTTTTATCGTTTTAGGCAATGAAAGAACCTGTACGTTCCGTATATTTTTGATTGCACAGTCGACGTTAGTTAGTACCAGTGAACTGTAATACAACTGGAACGCTAACTCAATACAAAAGTTCAATTAATGGCTGAAGCCAAGTTAATTTTCCTGAGTTTTGAGACGAAATACTTAAAGCCAAAGATCAGACCGTATATCAAATTGTAGCTATTCAAAAGTTACATTTAATATAAAAAATTCAAGACTTTATAGAAAAAAAATGCCTTAAAAATACGAAAACAACGGCAATTTTGCAAAATACGGCAAATTTCCCTTCAAAGTTTAAGGTGTTTGTCTTACACATAAAGCCTCAAATTTTTACACCAAATACAACTTTTTAATAGCTTTCATTTGATATACGACCCATTTTGTGACGTTTAGTATTTCAACTCAAAACTCAGAAAAACTGAATCAAATTGGTTTCAATTTTCCCCCCTGACTTATCGCTCCAGTTTACTTATAGTTCAATGGTTGGTACGGAAACTGACCTGTATTTCTCCATGATGGAGACAGCACGTTCCCAACAGCGATTGCTCATCTTCGCGACGGCATAATAATGACACAACAATTGGCTCATATCACGGTTACCATCCTTCAACCAACTTCGGAACTTCACGGCGTAATACTGTCGTAATTTCCTCATCTCTTCCCGGGGTGGTTCGTCAAAGCCTTCCCTTTTCCCGCCAAACTCGTACAGCTTTTGCCGCATTTCTTTGACCGTGGGCTCAAAATCTGGCGGCCACGGACTGTCGTTGATGATGTTCTTACCAGATGGAACATACACCTCATTTTTCACTTCAGTCTAAGAAAGTAAATAAAATTCGTCTTAGTAATGCAAAATTGAAGAAGCACTGCGGCTTTCGTTTTTACTTATTTACAGTATCTCACTGTATATTGAGCTGTGAATTAAGTACAACAAAACAAAATAGAACAGTCCAGTTAATGAAGTCCAGTAAGTTTTTCTGAGCTATATTATTAGATTGAGCTAAATGAGATTTATGATCATACGGAAGCTACATTTATTTTAAAATTTTAGAACTTCAGACAAAAAGAAATACTATAGAAAACCAGAAAACAAAAATTTGGTATGACGCCCGATCTTTGACGTCAGGCATTTAAAGAGGCAATGCTAGGCCATTGAACAGTTCCCACAATTCCAAATTTGGCACAAAACTAAACCGAATGGCTACAAGCACATATTAAGTCAAAAACAAATACAAAAACTTTGCTCTGAAATACGGATGGTCATGATTAACTGAGAATAGCCGTAAGTTGGATTATATTTTCATTTTGAGTTCTTCGGTGATAAACGAAAAATTTACGTTTTGTTACATTGTGACAAAACGTCGTCTAAACTCTAATATTAGATGTTACCAAAATACTGTTTTGGAAATAAAAAAAATTGTTAAGAGACCTTTAAAACATACACTGCAATAGAAATAATTTGATCAAAGCATATATACTAGCTGATGAAATCAACTTTTAATTCGTCGTAGTAAAAAGCACACTGATGTAAATCTCCGTGCGTCGGAAATCAATCAGATCAGATTGAGGATCTGCTTGAAGACTAAAGACAACACAGAGACAACAACTCTACAGTGTTGTATTGTAGAATTTTAGGAAAAATCTTGCTGTGCTGGTAGTGATATATAAGAAGGGCAGGTATAATGCTAAGATTAGAAATGATTGCTGTGTTACCAGGAGAGCTTATTATTCGCTTGCATGTACTTTAATGAAACAAAGCCTACTTTGTGGTGCACATCTTCAAAACACGCAACATAGATTATAAAAATTAAGCGCATTTAAAGACCGCGCAAAGCTCAAAGCATCATATTCAAAGGTAACGATTGTAATAAATTCATGTTTCTCGTAGCTGTCCGAAGCATGTTAGTGTAAACATTTCTAGCAAATTCTATAATAATAATCCTGGCAGTGGATTATTTCCCAAGCACTGGAATTCACCCTGATGACAATTGACACATATAAATAGCTCCCTAAATCAACAAAATCAAGTTTAACGACATAAATACCTTGAAGTAGAACATACTATTCAAATCGAAGTCCATTGTTACCGCATGCAATGAAGTCATAACATAGAAAGTTTACATGGAATGCACCCGCCATAGGAGGAAAGATAGCCGTGATAAAAGACTCTTTGATTTCGTTGTGGCCACAACTATATTCGCCCAGTTCCTGTACTTGCCGGAATATGATGACACGAAGACGAGCATTTGAAGAGGTCGTAGCGAAATTAACAAGCTCTACAATTGTATGTAACGACAATGTTGCATTCTATAGGTCTTATTAAACACAAGCGTTGACGTCAAACAGGTCCCTTTTCATTGCTTTTGTCCGTGCGGCAAACAGCAACCAGCAAGCACCGATATTTCGCGTTAATTTGACCTCCCTTTTTAAGAATATTGTTATGGTTTAAGAAATGATAGCTAGATTAAAACGTAAAATAATGACAGGAAATGACCTGAAATAACCGAAATTTAAGACTACATATTACAAAACATAATTTTAAAATTTACGAATGTTGAATTTCGTTTTATATTTTGTTTAGCCTGGACCTAAGACTATATAATATATATCAAACAGCTTAACAGTTACTGCAACATCGGAGTTTCACTATTTATAGAAAGGTCTATAGAGTGGAATTCACAGATCCACAACTGGAACTGTACATAAATAGATAGAACACTTGCTAAGCACTCGTGGTTGGAGCCACCATGCGGGGCAAACAACATAAAAGTATTGGTACTAAATTCGAGCCAAGGGAGTTATGTAACGGCTAACTTCACTGCATAAGGCAGCTTTTCCACTTGACATGTTGTACTAAATTTTATCAGCTACAACAAGCTTCACATACGAAGTTTTCATTTCCCGAGGGAAAAAAGCAGGATATATTTTGCATCTGAAGTGGAAACATCCGCATGACGTTGAGTTATTATTGTCTCTTGTTTATTTCCCATTTTGTTCATGATGAAAATATAGGAAACATTTATAATAGGTTCTTTCAAATATCTGAAAAGATATGAATAGAATTCATGGTTTTCCGATGTTTAAGTTAGTACACGTATACAAGAATGCGATAGGAACTTTATAATGTTATACGTTATGAAATAATCTCTGAAATTTGAGTCTATTTTTACGGTCTATTTGCTTATTAAAGTTGATTTCCACTGTTATGTTTTTCCAACGTGCGCGCGTGCACGGAAAAGCCTCAATCCTTCTAAATCCTCTCCAAGTAATAATTAATATAACGAATTCATATTAAAACATTGATAAAGCTGTATTCTGTCCTTCTATTCAATCAATTATTTCGTAGGACAAAATTAGAAGGATACATATAAACTTTTACGTGCGTACACGCATGTGGAAAAAACGCAACAGTGGAAAGCAGTCCTTAAGCTCTGACCCAGTTGGTGAGACGCAGGAGTTCGTTTTGGCTGTACTTGTCCTAACATACGCTTGGCGACAAATGTGTAAAAAATAGAATGTCTTTCAACCTTGGAATTTGGAGTCCACAATGAAGGCTGTCCCTCATCTTGTTTAGTTGAGTCACACAAATTTTTAAAAGTTTTTCCCACGCCTACAGAGCAGCAGAGGGCTGCCAAAAGGAATTATAAAACGCGATATTAGGCTACCACGATATTCTCAAAAGCAAAGCTAATTGAATCTGCACATGCATGCGGAATTTCCTCGCGAGTTTATGAAAGAGCGTAAAATTAAACTGGAATATCGCATTAAAGATTCTTGCTTTAAGCTCTCATTTAATCTATTTACGTTTTTCCGGAGTAAATATGCGTGTTAAGTACACAAATTCCGGCAGCTAAACAAAAGTTTCTTTTCTATTCCCAACAAATGCGAGCTTGTTGATCATTAATTATTTCCAAACCGTGTATTCAGAAAGGAAGCTTGATGTTGCCCATTTGAGATAAAGTATTTTGCCCTCTCAAGAGCGAATTATTCGATACAGATTATTACATTCAGTTAGTCCTCCAAAGCAGATGTCATTCTGCGATTGTTTCAGTCAAGCTTATCGACACTTTTAAGAGCCACGTGAGTGATGGAACCTAAACTTGCCATAATACTGCGATGATGTGTCTGAGATTTTTTGTAGTTCTTGTTTTCGGGTGATTTCACTCAAAGCCGAAGAGATTTTTACCTGGAGGTATTTCGTTGATGGACATAAAAAACCCCCTTAAATATCACGCGAATAATTTTTTAACGTCTATTAGCGACTGGTGAACCATCTGGATATAGAAAGAGACGAAGGGGGACGGGGGGGAGGGGGGTACCTCGTGCATACATGTTCGTATAGGAAGTCTGTGCAGTGACGAGTGAACAATTTGCAATCATTGAAAGGCAAATTTTTGATGAAAAACAAATTATAGTTTTGTCGTATAGTTTTGTCGTTGGGAACACTGCGTATAAACCGAACATTAAAACGCTTTTTCATCGAAATGAAAGTTGCGAATCGCATTGCCAGCCGAATTTCGCTGTTTCTATGTAAAACGTGCGTTCGCACTATCCCTTCTTCGATCACAGTAAGTAAGAAATTTTGCATGGATAAATTCTATGTTTTGAGGAATTGGCAAGAAATTTCGAGACAACTAGAACGACCGGCGAGCATGTAATTACTTCGTTTTCAAGTCTTGAAGTGACATTTCGACCGATTGTATATGTGTTACCTACTATAGAGCTATGGGTAGAAGGAAACTTACGCGACAGATGAGGAATATACTAGATATGTGACTTCGTGTCCTAATATAACCCTATAAATGTACACGTCTTGCCCACGCCATGACACTTACATTTGCAAATCTAACTTACTATCACGATCATCAAGATATACTGGCTCCTGTTCTTAAAATATGCTCACTGGAAAAAAATTGGAAATGCCTTCATATGTCTTCATGTGTTCTTTCTAATTATCCAATCTTGAGTGGCAAATATGGATTTTTCTATAGAGATTTGTTTGGCTTACATGCAAACGTTTTTAAAACCATTTAAATAGTAATTCAATGGTAAGGATTTTATTGGAATCCATGGATTTACCAGACTTAGTGTGGAATTTGTAAATATACAATTATTATGGAAAATTAAAATCCATGTCATACAATTTCCCAACTAGAGATTTGAAATTTTTTAAGCGTACTTATGTATGTGCAATAACTGTTGATAAATTTCTGTGGAAACAGTCTTTAATTTTCGAAACTTTTACTCATCAATCAACTGAATGCAAAATTAACTTTGACATAATTTGGAGAGAACGCCGCAGCTGTGCCCCAGCCATTACCACAAGTGGAGCCCCGGCTTGGCAACGGTTGAAATCTTCAAAACTGACAGACATTGAAAGAATGCATGGTAATCGATGTTTAGAAAATGTGGAGTATAACATGGTTGAAAATAAGGAGGTTACTATGGTTGAAAATAAGGAGGTTTAATATACAGCAAACCCACGATCAAGCTCTAATCTGTTCCCTAAAATCAATGTTCACGTAAGGCATGTGTCACAGTCACATGTATTCACTTGACCTCAGGCGCCCGGCTGGCTATCTCCATAGGCACCCAGAAAGATAGAGACTTAGATGCCATTATCAGCGGACAACATTTGACATCTGCGAGCTATTCGCGTAGTCAATCTTAGTGTGGCTGTACGAATATAGAAAATGGAGAGAAGTTACGAGAACTGCATTCCGCTTAAAGTTGTAAAAATTTCATGTACTATTGCATCAACTGTCACAGGTCTTTGAGCCTTCAAGATTGCGGGGGGACAGGCGTTAAAAAGCATGCACGTCAACATGCTAGTAATCCTAGCACTTTGAACATTTTAACCTTTTGAACATTTTAGCCTTAAATTCTTAATCTGCATGACCAGCTTGCCACGTTATTGTCGTTAATTCTACGATTTAGCTCTCCTGGTAGAGCAATCCTGCTCGTACTTTGAATAGAACTTTAATATAGCCTTTGGCTCCAAATATACTAGAATCGCTAGAATAGGTCATTAAAATTAAGAAATAATTTAGCTTTGCTGCAAGATTATCTAAACTTTAACTTGTAATGTTAATATCAGTGCATTTTATGAAATCTACGCAAATAACAGTATAAATACAGTATGTTCCACCGTAGTAAAAAAAAAGCATTTTGAAAATAACTTTAGCATATTACCAATTAAATCACTGACTTGAATTTTACCTAGTTTTCTGGTATGTTTTCTACAGACATTTATCAAATAAACTGTACGGATTTTCATGATGAAATGTTATAGACTCTAGTCAAGTCTTTTCAATCGATGTTTGTTTGTCATAGCACAAGTGCAACAACAGGGTGAAATCCTACTGCAATTCAATATCAGAATTCATCACAGAAGATGAGGAATGGTGTGACCTATTATTCAATTAAAGTTGTGTACATTGACGTACGAAGTTTATAGAAGTGCGAAGACGTTCTAATCCTGTTTATCAAATAGAAAATCAATATAAAAGCGAATTTGGCAACATCCGTTTGTAACAAACAAAGCAACAATGTATGAAAGTTTTGGAAAGTACACAAGCACAGTCATGCATTTCACAAATTTTATAAATCATAGCGAAGTGTCATATATGCATGGGAAGGCACGAAGGCTCACAGAGAAGAGTCGAAAGCCCAATTATTGAAAATATTTTAAAAGGAAGACAACAGTACAGAAATTTGTCGACCAATTTGCTAGAGCATACTAAATCAATAATAATATTAAAATGGAAAACGAGGAATGCAGAACAACTGAAATGTATTTTAATCTGCCTTAATTCAGTATACATTGGCGGACTAAATTCCAAGTTTCAACTTTCAATATGGTGTCCAAAAAGATTTTGTTTAGCCGTCTATCTAAGTCTGCAACCTTCGCATTTCTACAGAACGATGCTCGATTTATTATAAGTTAAGGTATTGTCAGTACAAATCTCAGAATTTCTCCTTCAATGTATTTTGCCAGCATATCGCTAGCGAGTGTTTTATGCGAATGTATTTTAATGTACTGATCTCGTGTAAATGCAAACGTAAGTTTTTAAGATACTAAGATACCAGAAAAGGCTGGGTAAAGGTAAGAAGTAGCCTTGACCACGATTGGGAATAACATACTGATCCTGTTGTCTCTAGCATAGCTATAATAAGAAAGTGCCCAACAAAAATATAATGCTCTGACAAAAAATACAGTTACTGGTTCCAAAGGATTAAATATTAATGTATAGTCAATATGTCTGCTACGTCCTGTCTATTATGAGTTTCAACCCATATACCTTCGAAGAGATATTCCAAATTTTGAATATACCCCTAGGTTGTTTAACATGCACAAGCACTGACGACGAATATTTCCCGTCCAGATACTTACGCGCTATACCTATATATATTTCTTCCCCGACATTTGCATCTACAATTTTATAATCATAAGTAAATTTTTCACATACCCAGAACGCACGGAATGATTGGGAACATAAAGAATTAACGGTATTATGTACGGGTCATGCATGATTTCGCTTTGTTACTCATAACCTATAATTTAAATACACGTACTACGTAAATCCTCACTCGAAATCGTAAATCCGGCTGGTTATTTTAAGTTTAGGCACTCGGCGAAGAAAGGGCTTTGTTATATTGAGCATTCGCAACGTTGCTGCAACTATAGCTTGTGGACACGGAGAAATTCAGCAGAGAATAATAGCTCTACTTACAAATACCAATTCTTCATTACAAGATAAGACTTGCGTTTTGTGCTTTTGCGGCAAAAAAAGATGCACACATTTTGTTGCCATGCATAAAAAGTGTTTTAAAAATGAAGAATGTACAATTCTCATCATCTGTGACAGCATGATATTGTATTAACAGTGACGACGAACGCATGATTGGGCATTCTTCGTGTCAACGTGGCGTTCGAATCGTTTTCAAAGAAATTATTCCTGTGTCACCTACACTTGCGATGACTATATATATGGTATTCGTCTTGTAATCTAGAAGAAACGCCTCAAGACATATCTTGGCCAGTCGAAAGACGACGTAAAAGTTACTGTTTAAAACGCTATTCGACCCGTAATCTCACGCGAAGGTTAGGTCCGAACGCACGTCAGTGGCCATCTAATAATGTTACAAACCCAAAGACATGGGACTCTTATTGGGAAAAATAGAGCTACATTGTTCCAAGTTTAACACACTTGTGTCGAACAAAATGCAGGCTTTTGTACCCAAAACTTGAAACACCGTAATATCCGAGCCAATATAATACAATAATGAAAAAAACCAACAACGTCAATTGATAAAAACAACACGCATACAATTAAAATAAGTTTATAGCATGATCGTGTAATGCACTGTTTTCAAAAAAAAATTATTCAAAAATGTGAACTGCAAACTGTAAATTCGTGTGAAGATTTAAATGCACTCAATACGCATTATACATTTCCCCAAGTATTACTTGACTTGAATGCCCGAGGGTACTGCACGACGCAGTAAACACGAACAAGATGTCCTCTCAGGCGAAAGCAAGTTCCCTTAAACACGTCTCGATTTATAAAATCATAGATACGAGAGCGGTAAATAAAGAAATACGCGTGACCACAAACCCACAGGGAACAAAGTTAAGCCATATTGTTTACCGAATCTGCCACCCACCGGGAGGCGAGAAGAGAAAACCATAAATAAATATATATATAAAAGAAATATATAGAGGGAACTATAAATAGAGGGCAAACTTACGTTTTTGTATCCACATCCGAGACCATACTCAATCTTATAGTACATAGCTAGCTCGCTTGATCGCCACATATAACAGTCGCGATTGTATTACGAGATGAAGTGAAAGAGCATTAGCCAAGTGCTTGGAACTGACATCCTCCGGCGTTTAGCAAATGGGTTATTAATAAGCATCACAGCAAAGATAATTGACGTTAAAAGACATTGACTTTACATGGAACACGGAATACACGAAGCGCATAAAATGCTGACATTTGGCATGTGTTTTTTCCCAACAATTATAGCGTCTCTCTCGTTTCCGCTATATACGCAGGTCGATAAATCAAATGTTGTAAAAAAAATTGCTGCGTGGCTCGTTGCCAAGACTCATGCACTTTGATACTCGTTGCTGATATGCAAATCTACGTTGCGTTGTCATGTGTTTGTTTTAACATAATTTACATGTTCAGCATGTTTATTCAAGAGGAACGCTTGAGAGATGTCACGAAACGCTTGAAAAGTGAAAGACATGAAAACCACAACATTGCGTTGGCGTACGGCAATATTTACGACTTGTTTTGCAGAAAAATTGCCAGGAAAAATATCTTGCAACACGACCCTTTTTCCTTAAAAAAAACTCCTACTTTTCTAGAAGGCACAAACTTAAATGATTTATAATTGTGGAAATCCATTTGGATTCTTCACCATCAACTCAAATAACAGTTAACAAACATTAACCCGCTGTTGCATGAAGCATGGTTTTAAATTTGCACTTCAGCATTGAGTATAATGAACATTTCTGGCTGGCAAGTTAAATAGTGTTTCAAATAATGATGTCGTGAAGGCGTTAATTTTGTTGTGAAGAATTAACGCTTAAGGCAATTTTAATAATGGCACAACCGAAATTATGTTATAATCGAACAATTGTCATTTGAAAACATCGACTCAAAAAAAAATATAAAGTAGAAATGTATTAAGCTAAAAGACTGACAATCGACAACAGTCGCGTGTCGTTTTAGAATTTGTCAAATGCGAGGTTATATTGTTTTACAAGCTGACGTGTTCAAAATGGAGAATGTAATTTTTATGACGGTGGCCAACAGCCGTTAGCAAGATAGAGAGGGATCTTGTTGCTAGGGAAGAAAGGGATCTTTTTGTAGAAGAAAAATGATGTTGTAACTAAATGTGTTAGCATTAAGCAAGACGCCTGTATGAGGTTATTCCGACTGAAAGAAAATCAGAACAAATCGAAGAAATAACTAAAACAAAAATAACGTTTACCCTTAGTAACATTTCTAAAGCAAGCTGCAACTCGGCTAGGATGGCTTTGACGGATTGAACTGAACAAGTCACTGTTCATGATTCAATCAAACAACATTTTTTTAATTTTAAAACCTGATCCTTACCAGCAAAACAACGACAAGCACAAGCCGAAAAAAAACAACAAAAAAACAAAACAAAGAAATGCGGTGAAGTCTGCGAGATAAACATCGACATGAACACAAGCATAAAAAGACTACGAGCATAAGCTAAGGTTGGACAAAAGCAAAGTCAAAAGAAAATTCTTTCCGCTTTTCTTCGTAAACCTCTGAAGAAAAAGCTATGTTTGTCATGTTGCTTATGCTTATTTCGCTAGTGAGGAACACGCTTTAACAGCAACAGTAACAATCGACAAAAGTAATTCACAAAATTTTGTACAAATTGTAATCAGATTAGGGCCTATTCCCGTGCCGCTCGTAGCTTGGCTTAAAATAGCCAACAAATCCACCAAGGGGTTTAGCCTACCTATAAGTCGCTTTATGAATCAGATGAAACAAAGTAATTAAGAGGGGATAATCGAATACAGTGTATAGCAACCGCTATTTTCGTATTGACAAAACGTAAACAAACGCGAGCACAACACACAATTTGAGACACATTACATGCAAGACCAATCCAGTTAAAGTCCCTGCTCAGAGGTCCTTGCCTAAAGGCACCTCGTCCCTAGCCTAGGATTTTGTGGGCATGTTCTTGTTAAATTCTTTTGAAATCGACCCTAACGGTCCAGTTACGACCCCAGGTGTTTGTGTTGGACTGACTATATTCAGCCTCTAATCCAATCTATTCAGCCTCTAATCCAACTATATTCAGCTCTAGCCTCCTCCGCAGACAACTCTTTGGCATAAATATTTAAAATTTTAAAGTTAAGAATTTAGGGATCACTGAGGATAAAAGAGGAACAATAGGGATTAAGGGGGATATTCACTCACTTCAAGAGTTGCCTGCGGAGGAGGCTAATTCAGCTCAATATTTCTTAATCGTTTCGAAATCAGTATAGTTGGGTTTGTCTTTCAGTGTCACCAACTGCCAAAGAGTTAACGCAATGTCTACCTATTGTGCAGAATACCAGATGGAGAAAAAGCGAGAAAAAAAGTGTTGAAAGACAAAAGGTAAAAAAACTGATGTCCTGATCAGTGATATGAAAAGTCTCGCATGTTTATGAAAGAAATGCGGTGGATAAGAAAGGGGAACAACTTAAGCCGTCAATCTAGCTGTATAATGGAGAGGGTTTTAAGCAAAAGTGTCGAAATACAACTGTAGGAATGGACTGAGGGTGCTTATCATATTTTTGAACATGATTTATGTCAATATGCATGCAGAATCGCATTAGGATCATATTTTCACACCATGTGACATTTGTAGAGCGCACTCAAGACTGTAATTAGAAGGACTTATTCTAAAGCTTCGATATCCACTGTCAATAAATGTCCATGTCTAATTTGATTATACAACTTTATGCACAACAAATATGAAAATTCTGTCTTCATGTTTACGCATTGCGACTCCCAAATACCATGTATGTTTTGGGATATCAGTTTGCCAGTTCCAATACAACCTGCTTTAGTTGTATGTCTGCATGCTGATTATTAATGAAAGTATAATGTTGTGGAAACACCACGTAAATTTACTATCGCAAAACTTAGTTGTATATATGTGACATATGATGTGAGCAGTTAAACTCGTTTTACACGATGAAATTTTCTTTGACAAATTTGTTGAAAAATTTCTAATTTACAAGGTCAAAAAGCACTTGATTTCGAAACAAACATAAGCGATAAAATTTTTATTGAACAACGTTTCGAAACAAATATTGAAATTTTTTACAGCTAAATTGTTTCAAATGACGTTTGCAATCAATTGCACAAGTTAATCAGTTCGAAGTCAAACACAAAAACAAACAATGATGATAATGACGTTATGATGTTCTTCGTTGTTCTTCAGTAAAAATTTTACCGCTTACGTTTGTCTCTAAATCTTTTCCAAAAAGTTTTTTTATAAAAAGCATTTGACACATGAGATTTCACAAAAAAATTGATCGTGTAAAAGCCTAGGCAGCCCAATAATTGATGGTAAGTATATTTTTGGCCCAATGAACATCTGTATTTATTGTTATTTATGTTTGTGTAATGATTACTACTCAGTCTACAACTGTGTTGATTGCGCGCGGTCAGCTTGCGATACGTCATGTTTACATCATATACATGTATATATATGTACATGAAAATATACGTACATGATGTACACAGCAAAAATGAACAACCTGTTCTGGCCTGATGAAAACAGCAATGAGCAATGTTTTGCTGCCCACATTGTTCAATGTTGTCAACAATATTGTTCAGTGTTGTTGAGCCTGAATTAGCCTGCAATCAGGCGTAACAGTGTTGAACAATATTGTTGACAACATTGAACAATGTGGGCAGCAAAACATTGTTCATTGCTGTTTTCATCAATCCAGAACAGGTTGTTCATTTTTTGCTGTGTAGCTGACCGCGCGTATTCAAACAGTTGTAGACTGGACAATAATATTACACAAACATAAATACCAAATAGTGAACAAAAATAAACTTATTATCAATTATTGGGCTATCTTAAGTACAGGAGGCTTTATCCTTACAAAGACAATAACAAAATTACTGCATGCTGTTGTGCTGTTGTTTTGGGCGTCGGCGTCCACGGTTTATAATATCATAATGCACTTTACTTAATTCCAATCAGACCACGAGGAAACTTTACATAACAATAAAAAGAAACGAAATCAATGTCAACATCATGATAATAATGCGAAAGGAAAAAACAGCACCCGTGATCTTTTTGACGTCATCTCTTGATAATTTACGAACAGCTTTAGAGATTTAAGCCGAGGAAAATATGTAATGAGGTCAAGTTAGTTGACATGATTATGCCAACGTGTAAACAAAAGTTAAAGAAAGCCAACTAAACTGCACGGGAAGATGTAATTGCACAAGTATCGCAGGTTCTTTTTAATGGCTCTGACGGGGGTGTCCCCAAAAGAGAAACGAATCAAAATGCTTTCTGTTCTGGGAGAACAATATGGCGCCGTGACATCATATGTCCACCACCTACTTGTGCCAATGCATGACAGTTTGAGCCTATACTGATCAAAAGCAACACTTTTAATACCCTGCACATGCAAAGCTTTCTATTTTAAATAAAATAAATACTTGTAAACTCATATGGAGCCTATGTTCTGTGCCTCTGTTCTTAAATTATGTACCGAAGCCCAACGAATTCTGTTGATACTTGCACTTAAATGGTAGACTAATCATTGGATACACACATCGACTAGGTATCCGCTTTGCTCAGACAGAAATGTACTTAATGATCTTCCAGATTATTTATCTATACTTAAGGAATTCTTTTGATTGAAAACAGCTTTAACATTTTTTATGCAGATGATTCTGGTATTAAATTTTTGAACTGATATTCTTTAAAACAATAACTATCATAACCAAATATCACTAATTACACTGTGTAACCATCACATAAATTAAATACTTCTAAACCATAACTAATCCTATATTGATTGCATTGGGTGTTACTTTATTTTTACTTGATATTTGTGTCAAGTAAAAAAATTCTATCTAATCTAAAAAATTCAGACCATCGCGGCCAGTAAATTAATATAATTCAATTACAGTTTCTCCTGCGATGAACCTCGTCGGATCTCTAAGTGAACCGTTTAGAACTGATAAAGCTATATTCAGTGTTTTATATAAAGTACTGGTTAATTTTTAACATCCATGTGGTATTCAAAGGTTTTACGCATAATAAACGTAGATGCAGATGTTTTTTATTGGATAAAATAATTGAAAAAATACTGAACTATAAGTGCGAACTTAAACCCACGACCCTCCAAGTTTAAGGCGGATGCTCTGAACACAGAGCAGTTGGAAACTCTATATGCTAAACAAGGTAGAAATCCATAACGGCATTAGGCAGTCACATCAAACTAAAAGAACGGACGTAAAATTGCGCAACCATCCATCCATCCCTAATGCCACGACAAAAATTTAGAAGTCATACATTTATACATAAAATTATCAATCATAGCAAATGAAGGCAGTCTATTAAACACTCCCGCCTTTACTACTTTGGATAATTAACAAGGAACAGCTTTTGCTACATCCTTTCTGGACGTTTCCCCTACAAGAGTTATCAAGCATCACTACCTGGATAAACTGGAGCATCCGGAAACATACAAGTTTTTACAGTATATTCTAGGAGAACCATTATCAGCACAAATGAAAGACACATGTATATGCGCTAACATATAGTTACCATTCACGCAACTTTTTTTCAAAACACGAGACTCAAGTGCGCACAAAAAAAAGGATACCAACATAAATGAAAATTACGCAAATCTTCCTCAAATCTATTCAAAACCTTTTGTTTGCAGACAAGGCATAAACAGGATGTTACTTTGTCATGCCAGATCATCATACGGTTAATATACAGTATATTCTGTAGTCTCTAGACCATCTTCACGATAACGAAAGGCACGTGCATGGCCCAATATGGTTCTTAATAATGTCGCCTTTTTTAAAAAGAAACCAATATCGCGCGAAAATCTGTATTCAAAGAATCTTTGGATTCAGCGATGCTGTGCAGACAACACAAACAGGATGCCATCCAAGATCAAGTGCAGCTTCCGGAGTAAATCATAAGTGGTGCTGCCATGTGCTGTGTTGAGACGTGTTATCATTTTCGACAATGCCTTTTTTCTCACCAGGCAAGTAAACTGTAAGATTATCTTATTAGATTTGAAATACGAGATAATATAAGACGAACAACTGCGAATAATAGAAACATGCATTCATCCATATATATCTGGACTGTTGGACATGGAGCAGTGTTATAAGAGCCGGCAATTTATCGAACAGGAAAAAATAAGGCCTTAACTCTCCACCATACGTACATCATATTTGTTTTGAATGGTAAATCATGTGAGTAAAATGAAATAATACCACCAATTATCTACAGCTAATTTAATTAAGGTAGATTTAATTAAGAGAAATAATATAGTTTTAAATAAGATCAAAACACCAGCGCACTGTCCTGCGGAATACAAGTTTTGTATTTAGTATGATATAACTTTAGTTTTTTATTACTTTTTCGTCCATAAATGGAATTGCAAAGTTAAAAAATCGAGTATTAAGGCTAAGAGTCGACTCGGAATCATATGGCTTTTTGTCTAGACTCATTTTGTTGATGTCAACCTTAATTAAATTAGCTGTATATTTCACTGCATAAAGTAGATGTAAAAAGATACACTACACAAAAGCAACAGATGCATCGTACGAAGCAAGTTGAAAACATCTTTTCCCCTAATATCCACGCTAATCTAAATTATTTCCTCATTCTGATATTCGACAGAGTTCGTCGCCATGGCTTCCAGAATTTTCCACCCGCTGACCTACGACCCTAGACTTCGTAAACGCTTGTCGTCGCTTAAATTAATGAATTTGTCATTTGAACTGCACTAAATGTACTTCCCGTTTTTATCAGGGTCTATCTTGTGGGATTAGATTGAGAGGCCTTAACTCCCCCGGCTAAATCAGGAGCAATGCGACAGAAAAGATATGTCTATATAAACATTATTACAATACTTTAAAACGTTGTTATCCCACCTCCAGTAATGTCAATGGGGGCCAACAACTCCTTTGTTATATGCTCTCAAAGTAGTATAAAACGTAAATGGTGCACAAAATACATTTATGTATATTTTAGGTCACATTGGGGGTAGGGGGCTGCCTAACAAATATATGCTGTAAATTATCCATCTTATTATTAGTATAATATGTTTGTCCTATGCTTTACTGCTGTATTCTCTATAAGTTAATGTATTTATATAGTTACGGGGAAGTTCTATAGATGTATATACAGTTACTGCTCAAAAGTTTGAATACACCTGCTGATCTGCTTAGTCAACTATGCCAATCCATTTCCCTGATTTTGAGGTTATATGCATGTTCTACTAGTACTATTTTAATTGCAAGTGTGCAAAGACCTTAGAAGATGCAAGTCAGAATTTTTAACAATGAAAGAATGACTAACCAAAAAAGCTATGGGTATCACTGTACCAATACATGAAACTACATTTCACACTTGAATTTAAACTTTTGAGCAGTAACTGTATGTACACTTTCTAAATAAGAAACCTTCTTGTGCATAGGAAATATGTTTGCCATCGGCCTTTCCCCCTGTGATTCAGCAAAATTCCATTAGCCATTGACTCATGGAAAATTAAAAGCACGAACGAGAAAACCACTTGAGTATCTAAGTCAGTGATTTTATCGCAAATTGGAATATTGACTATACAAAAGGCTTATCTCCTTTGTATACACAATGCCTGTGATAAGGCGTGGAAGTTAGACCTGGCGGCTGCCAAAAACCCTTAACCTGGCGAGTGCAGAGTGACCTGTGACCTACCAAGGGGGCGGGGGGGGGGGGGGTGCGTCCCTGTATTCTTGTAAAATGCTTAACTCATGGATATGATGTTACTTTGGTGGTCAATTGCAAATTCAGTGATTGAATAACATTAGACTAGCGTGACCCTTTGCACATTTCTATCATAACGGTTGGCAGTTGTACCCATAGCACAAACCATGGTAAGGAATCGCACCTGGTAACCTAATTGAGCTCTTAATTGCAAGCAAGAGTGATAATTTGAACACCGCTATTTCCCCATACCTCCTATTTTCAAAAGTGCTCAGGGAGCTATCCAGTGAAGGAGGTAGATAACGGCATATTTAGTATGGATTGATTACATATGGTATAGTTGAACTGGTGCGTGATTCAAATTTCTTGGTTCTTGGCCAAGGATTTGCGACTAGACGAACGATGCACATGACTGAAGCTGTCAATACAGATTAATTTGAAAGTGAATATCTTGCTTTAGCTATTGCCCTTTTGAATTTCAAACCAGTGTCCTCGAGACGGATTTATCAATGACCTATCATGCAACCAACACATTCCACTACCTCAAAAATATGAAAAATACTAGTAACATTACAATATATGCTTAAATATTCTTAGATTCTTTAGCTACTGCATATATTTGTTCTCGACGACAATTTCGGTGCCATAACAATATATATACGCTTCATTTTTACGGAAACTAAAAGTTTCTTTATTTCTTTATGTTGGCCTCTTTGATTTACTGAGATTAAACTTTGTTGTTGTACATAAATAACTGAACGCACAATATCGTAATCAGATTAAAACAACAGAGTTCTAACGATATTTTAACCGCAATATTTTTACCTATTAAGAGGGAAGTTAAGCTTCATAAGTAATGCATGTTTTGTTAAGTACACGCTTCAGGCGTCATAGTGGGGTTGCAAACACTCTGGATAGTTACGATCTCTAGTGCGGATCAGCGATCGTGTTCACAACGACTTGAGGTCAGCAAGTAAAGAAGATAAGTATAGAATAAAGATCAAGGCGGAAATGATGTATGCTGCTCATCCATGCGCCCTGAGCAAACTATCCGAGAAGTTGTTAAAAGCAATTTACCATTTCCCAACAAGTGCAAAAACATTTTAGTAACACAAGCTATGCTTCCATCATAATTACATTTCCTAGCTACAATCATAGACAAAACTGTTGAGACTTTTGAGAATATTCAGCTATTTATCTTCTCCTCCACCCCCAAATCAATCTTGCGTGACTAAAAAATTGTTTTTAGCAAAAGCGTCCACATGTGTTTGTGAATTATGAAGAACAACAGAGGGGGGGGGGGGAGTGTGTGAATGAACTTTTGAGGTACCTATAAAAGAGACAAAAGAACAGCAAGTGTGATTCGGAAGCTTTGTCTCGACAGGTTTTGTCTAAGATTGCAGCTTGCCTGCTCACATCTTTCCAGCATCAATTACACATTGCTTTCCCAGCTGCTTATGTGCATGCAAGCAAGCACGTTTCAGATTTGTGCGAACTCATGTTTTTCTGAAAATGTCTCCAAGTTTACCAGACATGGAAACATGGCAATTAGGAAACAATGTTTGCGCAACATTCCAATCATGTTTACTAGTTTGCCACATTGTGTCTCCTCAGGATTCGTTTTATATTTTTACGTTTATAATATCTGCGCTTGTTCAACGTGTTAAAGAAAAATCATGCATATTATCTGGAGACTATATTAAAGCGTCGTAAGTCTTACCCAGGATTATGTACAACTAAAAATCTATATTTCGGTTTTAGTCGACGATTGTCGAGCTATAAACAACAAGCTATTACCAAGCATGTCAACATACGCATGAAAGCATTAAAGTTTGCGATAGCAATTGGCTACTTTCACCACCAAATATCAATAATTATATTTTGATGTAGCTGGCATTAAAATTCTAATTACTGACGGACTGGGCTAAGCCTAAGGCTACAGTGAAGGGCTAAACTTTAAGGTTCGCAAGCGAATTCAGAGAAAACACCTTGTAAGAAACACACAGCTTTAAGAGCGTTGTGAACCTGATCACAATGTAATAGTCGAATCATCAATCAAACCCTACATCAAATTGACAACGGTAAATATGGGACATTCATTAGTGCTTCCCGGGGCACAGACGTGTATAATTCTAGCAAATTGGCGACAATTTAGAATAATCTATACGCTTATCCGAGTAAGGCATCGCCGGCCGTTATGTGTATAAGATAACCTGTGGTTGCCCATGCGACGGCAGATGTACTTATATAGTTGTGAGCACATCAGAATAACTAGAACAGATGTCTGATCCAACGCCCTGGGGCCTGAAGTATTAGAATCGCATTCTCAGCAATCACTTTTTTCCCTTAGGAACAATCTTTGAGTGTTAGATATCAGGATACTATTTTTATTGAATGTTTACGAAGCTCAAGTTTGTTTATGTTCGATAGACTCGTTTGATTTGAATAGCTCCCCGTCCCTGCTAACGAATCTGAAGAAGTGACGGAGTTAAAAATGTTCCTATTAGAAAGCTATGTACAATCGAAGCCCCTTAAATCTCGTTTTCTTCTTCCATTGCGGAAAGAAAATCACAACAAGAAAATCGGAAATCAATTTTTTGATCCGGCTCTATGCCACATCATCAAACTCGAGGAACATATACTCAAACCTTCATAGTTTTTTGGCCTAAAACTTTCTTTAAGAGTGTATGACATCCTCAAATCAATTGAACACAAAGAAAACTCACCAAAATTTTACAAAAGTTCCAGTAAAAATCCATCAGCGGGACGAAACACGCCGAGACACAACAGCAGAAATTTCTGATGCTATCAAAGAGCTGTCACGCGTAATTATATGTTGCACTCAGACTATGGGAAGAGCACAGAACCACGAACAAACAAGGATGAGAACGGTGACATGCCAATCATTTTGAAACTTTACAGGTACGAAACAAAGATATGCATGCGTAGCTAATTTCGCTACATGCACGCCAAACCAAGATCACCGATCAGACAGAGAAAAAAGCCCTAATCAAAAGTTGTCTGGTGCAGCAAATTGAAGGAAATGCAAATTAATCATCTCGTCTGCCGATAAGGAAAAAAATCCAGTCAGGTTCGAATTTTTATTAAAAATTCATGCCACTCATGAAGAATAGTACGAAGCAGTCACGATATGTCGCTATATCTAGCGGTACATCGCGAGTCCTTTATCCAATACTTCTTCAGTTCCCTGTTTAGAGGGGTCAATGTATCATACTTCTCAACCAATAGACCCTCTCTGCCCCTGACTAACTGATCCCCACCGCCCATGAGCATGAATGCATGGGAACCATTTTATTCATGCTAGACCATGTTGAGCACTTCCTAGGAAACTTCACCCTCAACGTGTAGAAACGATGTTAATTTTTTCAAAATAATGCTCTTAGTACTGTTTGAGATTAAATAAATATTAAATACTGCTCTACAAAATTTTTGCGTCGTGCACTCTTCTATCTACTGCAGCCACAAAGATATTTATAGATATACATTTATATATACGTAACCAACATAAGTGTGATTTCGCTTCTTATGGAGATTGCTCGACAGTGCAGAGTGGTTGATAATAACCAAACTTTTCTCATATATATCAATATATCTATGTGAGTTTAGATCATATATACAATGTAAGATTTGTCAATGTTTGTATATCTTGACAAATTTAAAGAATGAGATAATTACACCAACTTATTCTTTGTTTATTTTTTCGTTTCAATATTCACGATGGCAACTACTTGCCCGAAAACACACCGTGCGATCCAATCGCTGATCTATACTGAATTCATCGTCTTTGAATATATTGAACGTACACTTCATAATAATCTGATAGCCTATATAGAATCTAGAATAGTGTTTCTCTAACATTTTCTATAATGCCGACAGTCCTCCCTCGCCGGGGGTATTAATATCTAGATAGGAAGTTTAGCCAGACAGTTGTTTCAGCTGTCATATGCTTTGAATATCAGTCCAGTCGTGACGCACGAAACAGAGACGAAGTACAATCTGCTATAATGCTCGTCTGATAAGTGACAAATGTAGGCTAGCGGAATTAATTGCTTTCAGTGAACTATTCATGTAGCACGAAAGTCGGAGATTACAACACAACGAAGGAGTTAAAACGAGAGCTAGTGTTACAAGAGGGCATCAAAGACAAAGTATTTGGGGCTACAGAAAGGGAATGTTAAAAGATTTAACTCGCATGAATGTATAATGGTAGAAATGTACATAAGAACGCACACACGAAAAACTGTTCCAATCACTTTCATGAATGCACACATTAACCTGACAGTTAGCACGACTTTGAATGAGAGGGGGGTGGAGAACGTCTGATGCCTCTTAGGTAGTAGGTCAGATATATTGGAATGTGTCCAGGCGTCTAGGAAGGGGATCTCAAGTTTATACTACAGTTACAAGAGTCAAAAATTTTCTTTGACACATGAGTGTAGCCGTTATGAACAGCTCATACATTCCTCATGCAATGCAAGCCTATAAACAAGTGGCAGGGGCTCTGTATCAATTGTTACTCATGATCGATGGTCTCCGTGATGTTTCGAAATTTTCGAGGTTGATCAACCTGAAAATAATAGAGTGTGTAGGAAGTCTCTCGCTCCCACACGAAACCGTCAGGAGTAATTATCAAACACATACCGACAAAAAAAATACCATGTAAACGTAGCCAATTGACGTCAAAGGATGATTGCTGGTATGTCTTAGAAAGAATCTCCTCTGAAACTCACGTGGTTTGGTATTTAAAATTGTCTTACAAAAATTCGCCTAATGATACATAATAATAATAGACTAACTGCACTGACCCAAATTCTCGATGACGGATGGTACCAGAATAACCAAGATATATAAAGACTAGTATAAAACAATAAACATCCTTTCAAGCTGACTTGGATTAGTGTACTGATATTCAAAATTCTAAAGAATTCATTTAATTCCAGTAAAATTCTGTTCATCGACCTTCAACGCCAACGTAAAGTTCAAAATAGCTCAATGGGAGGCTAAATGAACTGCTTCGAATTAACATGGTCAATCGTAGTGCAGTTTTAAAAAAACAGTTTTTACGCTCGTTAGTTAGCAATAAGCTAACGCGAAATAATGTTTTTATTCATAGGAACAAACACGAAATATAAAAATAATAAGAATATATAATAATGATAGTTATAACATATATAACTGTAATTATAAGTGCACGAAAATTTATAGAGTCACGAATATGTTTTCGCTGGAGATCTGGATGTGACTGTTCGAGCCATTGTCATGTTATTGTCGTTTAGATTTTAATTCAAAGACAGTCTTGTGCATTGTACGGGTAATTGAAGTGAATTTTGATGCTACCTTTTTTCTCAGATTTCATAATGTTATAAGAAATATACAAGAACATTCACAAAATGAAAGTTTACTTTAATATTCTTATTAAGCTAGTGATACTTGTTTCTTTAAAAATGTTTCTGTAACAACAATCGAAATGTTTCTGCAATACTTTTAATTCTGACATGCAGCAAAGCTGTCGAACTGCATGCTCGGATCTTTATTGGTACAGGCAGGCATATAATAGTTGTAGACTCATGCCTTGCTAAATTTCATGCTATCATCAAGGACTCAACATCGAATTTCAACGAGACATGAATCAATAACCAATATCACAGCATAGCGAATGGACAGTAGAGCAACTCAGCAGAGCAACACGGCGCCCTATTATTATGCGGTTTACTGGCTGCCACCAGCCAGTTTGACATCCTTATTGGCAAGAAATTGGCAATTGACTGGCTGTCATAATGGTAATCGCATGCGCAATGATATGCGTGGCACTATATATCATTGCACTGACAAACATCCGGAATTGCAAATCAAAAGCTCCGCTATGTTTTAACAAATTCAAATTAATGATTATCATTGCTATAAACTTCGGAATTGCAGGGACTTGGAATACAAGAAAAACGCGACTAAACGACCAACTGAAATGAATTGATCAAATCAAATATCGTTAAATAACCGCACCTGACGTTCCCTGTTTCTTGAAAGCAATGAGGCATTGATTAAATAAGTTCATCTCACACAACCAACACAAGGCGATTTTTTCGACCAGAATGTTTCAATAGTGAAACTACTATCTTTTAATTCATTATATGTTTGTTCTCATTTTCTGACGCCCAATGACATGCAGTCACGAGCTGCACTTCCGACACTTTACACAAATAGGATCCGAGTAGATGATGTATTGACGCTCTTGTATGGTAGTAATAATATACTGGCTAGGGTTTTAGATATGGTGAAGAAAACCAAGTACACTTGGATCAAATTCACCCCAACGTATATACGGTGCACGGTATCTCGACTAAAACTGACTTCTCAACTAAAACTGACAAGTTGATTTAAGTATAATTTCCTGTCGCATGACTGGCTTGCTGAGTACTATTGTGATGTGTTAACAGTTAATATATTAGCAGGATTAATGCCATAATTATGAAAACTGACATCGCGATTTTTAGAAACAAAATAATATTATATTACTAATATTAGTAATTAGTAATATATATTACTAATAATTAATATAACTCTATTTTTTCGGAATCGTTCTACCGAGCTGTTACGTAAACATTGCATGATGAACTAGCATTTTATATTTGCATATAGCAAATGCCATTTCCAAATTCGTGTGTCTGAGGGGGCGAATTTATTTCCTTATAACCTCGTTGTTTGCATGAACATGTATTCCACACAAGGTTCGACGTGGGGATGATTTTGATAAAGCCTATGTATGTAAATTTAGTTCCCTCTTATGCTGAGAATTGTGCCACAATAAAAATTGGTATACGCAGACATAGAGTAAAGTGTGGCTGTTGGATAGTAGAAATCATGCAGTAATGGTTTTTATTAATTTTTTCTTGAACCATTATACAACAGTATTTATAACTTACAGATAAAATTCAACTGAAGTGACAATAGTGAGGATAAAAAAAAAGAAGATATAATGCGTGCACAAATAAATTCCTTGCGTGTTCAAATCGCGATAATTTCTTTCATAATTGTTTTGTTTTCGTGAAAGACAGCACGTAATTTGAGTTTCGATCTGGAAGCTTGGTTTGTTGTTGTTGGTGCAATTAATAATATAATATTAGTAGGGAGTACAATAAGCAGCTGTAAATTGGCATGATTGGTCGACAGGAGAATTATTACCGCAGAGATTTGTGTATGGTCTGAAAAAATGTGAAAAATAACAATCTCAACAAAGGCAAAAGCTTTCAGTTTTAAATACAAAATTGAAATTGACAAGCAAAAGCCGACCAGTTGAGTTGGTAGACTGGCGTGTATATGGCGACTGCAATATATTAAATCTTTTTTCAAAGGGATGCTTTTCAAGGAATCGTGTCATTTCTGTTTCTCCAAAAACACTTGTGGACCCAAAGCTTATCGCCAATGCCAAGAACATAAGCGTGTTGTCTCATGAAAAACAGGAACTGGCACACCTAAAAAATGCTCTTTCTTCACCCTACTACAAAAAACCTTAATTCTCCCATAAGCAAAACAGTTTTAAACTGTGCTTTTAAAATGATATGATTGCAACTGTATGACACCCTCCCAAGCGAGTGTTATTATTTCACATCTACGGAAAAACACTGTGTATTGTGCTAGCATGACTCAGGACACTTATGAAATTTTTGATATCATCGTGACGTCAATACAAGAAGCATAATTTGAGTAGCCTTTCGGAATCTAGGGATCTGCTTTCAAAGAATCAAAAAGACTTTTATCATTGCAACAGGAAACTTGGCTATTTTTGAAAGCAATTACTGCACAGCGGCTTCCTTTGAACATTTTTCAGAAAATTAAAAAAAAATTATTAGCAACATCAATAGATGGACACGTGCTGGTTCGAATATTTTTGGAATATATGCGCATTCCCACGCACACATGGGCAGCTTAGTAATGGAGTCATTGAATATCATTACCCTGCATGGGTTTATTTACTGTTAGTCCTTAATTAACTTATGTGCAATTTGGACATATTATTTCGTATTTTTCTGATCAGGGTTAGAGGACACATCAGTTCTTGAGAGCGCAAATGTATTTACCAAAACCCACAAAAGTAGTGAATAGAATATATATTATTAAAGTATAATCCAAATTTTCCGACAGTAAAGTGGGTAAATAGATGCATATTATATCAAGCATACTTTGCAAAAGAACTGAGGAGAAGTATTGATATATACATTACATTATAAAATAAAGTAAATAAAGTAGAATAAAATACCTTGAATGGAGAAACTTATCATAAATCATATGTACACTGGACAATACACACCACACAAAGCATTGCATCAAACTACTTGACTGTATTCGAAAATTTGCAATTAGAAATTTCAATAGATTTGCATCATTTGGATATACCAACACATATTTTGATAGGCATTTCATAAAACTTCAGCAGTCAACACTACAAAACTTCCTGATGCTTAACAACATGGCAAAGAGACAAATATTAATTAATAATAAATAAGGTAATACATACAAGAACCATAATAACAGCCACTTATCAAGTAGAACAAGCCAAGATACTCGGTCAACCACACACTTATTCAGCAAAGACAACAACACCAAATGATTGCGAGAAGAAATTTTCTCAAAATATTACTGGAACACTGTCTACGTCATATGTCGAAACATCCTTTGTCTCAAAATTATGCTAATGATTTCTAGAAAATACCATAAATGTTAATAATAATTGGCATCCTCTGCCAAGGTCAACCAAAACAAAAGGAAACAGTGTGACACAAGGCACACATACAGTTGTTACCAACAACTTTTGCAATTGCTATCACAACAGGAAAGATATCGATATTCCTATAATTTATTAACCTGTCACAAGGATACGTGTATAGGGTCTTACGGCATCGCTTCACTATTTCACGCTTCAAGTGGCAATGCAATTGACATCATTATAATTGTGCTCTGTCCAATCCCACACAAGTTTACTTGTCAGGGGGAGGTTTTGCCACATGAAGTCTCTTTCTCTTTGGATTAAAACCATACATGGCATTATAGACAGAGTATGGTGAGTTCATATTGCTTATGGCAAAATTAGGGTGCATTTCCCCCTTAAGGTTAAAAGTTTCCGAAGTATGGTAATCCCTTTTCTAGACAAAAAAAAAGAAACTAATAAAATAAATAAGCATTAATTATGTCAGCCACCTATTTTAATAAATATCAGAGAAAAATGAATGATACTACATAAATTTAATGCATGTGTAAATACTAAACAGCAAGATCCAACAATGTATTTTTATGAATTCACACTAATTTTTTGTATGCTGTACGCCATAAATAGGCAATATAGTTAATAATTCACTTACCTACCTAACGTACAATTAAACATCTTTTAGAATTTTGCCCTTAAGAGTAATTGCCGAAGGCAAATTAGGGTCACTCCCAAATAAGTGGTCATCCTTGCCGAATATTATTTTAATCGTCATGAAATTATTAATCCTTAGTTACCTACACATGTGTTTTGTTTGCTAATTTCACATATGCAATTAGTGTTTTCCTACTTACCAAGTAATGCTCGGTAATGAATGCACTATGTTTAACGAACATATTATATGCAATTGCTAAAGTGATTATATTTAACTGCAAACTGTTCACCTGCTGTACGCGTCATGATCTAATTTACTTGGGCGGAAGCAAACTGACTTTCCCCAACATAAAAAGCTAAGTACCGCCCATCATGTTTTTAGGCAGATTATCAGCTGTCTTTTTTTAACAGTATCTGCTTAAATTACATAATATCTACGGCAGCCGGCAAACAATGTTGATCATCAATTTTATCTCCGACCACAGTGTCTTGCATAAGCTCTCACAATGTCTGCCTTTGTAATCAGAGACTATATTAAATCTGAGAATTTTTATGTGGGTAAGATAAAGGTCCTTAAGATGATATCTCAAGCCTTTTATTTTTGTAAACATGAGAAACTACACACACTAAAGTGAGGTATAGTTCGATTAATCAGACTTACATACTTCTGCAAAGCCACATACTGTATGAAGTAATCGTTAAAATATCATGGCAAAATTTTAGGACTATTCTAACGGGTTCACCTCCTTCCCCAAGGTAGCTGTGTCTCGTGAGGAGATAACAGCTTGATCCAAGTCTCGTGACTACAGGGATGTGTGATAATACATCAAAGACACATAACCTATGAAAGGTGACATATAATCTACCTGGCCAGAACAAACATGTTACATGTGTGGAATTACTTATGCCTGCATGTAGAGTTTTCTGATATTGTCCCAAATATATAATGAGCATACTAAACGAAAAGAAATGTCTGAAAGCTATGCAGTATTCCTAGATTGCACTTACTGATACATTAACATTAAGAGGGTCGGTATGACATTTATATACATTTAGTAGGCAAATATTCACAATAACAATAACAATACACATTGAAAATATACACAAATCATTATTCACAATATTTATGCATGAATACTGGGTAGTCCATACACATAACTTCTGTTGACGTCAAGCCAATTGAGACCCAAGGTTAATTAGCTTCCTGTACCAATTCATTTCCATGAAATAATTGACATACAGATCAGAAATATTCTTAGAACCTTCTTAGCCAAGTGAATGATTCACTCACTCAATACAGCAAGATTTTTTACATGCTTCACGATGAACTGGTGTGCCTGCATAATTAAGCAGGGAAATAAGGTCGTTTATTATGGCTTGAAAATAGCTATCATTTTTACACACAGCTGCTGTGTAATAAAGTATGCTTATATATTTCCTCGAAAATGAAACATCTTAAAACATCCCTACTACTCTTTAACACTTTGTAGAATTACTGATGTAGTCTCGTCTACGATTCATGACTGATTCCACGAAACAGCGTTAAAATATTCAACACTTAACAAGATCCAAGTATCAGATAAGTAAAGCACACAAAAACCCTTAGCAGCTGTGGTCCGTCTAAACAGCGTGTAAAGATGGCACACTAGGCAAAAAACTGTCAATTAATTTCCAAGAAAGTGTGTCAAACATGGAAAGCAAACCCAGTCAAGAAGATAAAGAACACATTGACAGCTATAGGAAACATCAAAATTTTAAAGTGAAAAAATTTGAGTTTATTACTCATGTAAACTTGTGGGTGTTTGACAGGAATACACAGTTTGATGTACTTTGGATTACCTTCAATGCGATAAGAAGTGAGAAGATTACAAGACGATCAACGGTGAAGCTTTCACAAAGAAGAAACAATAAAAAATTATCGATACAAGTGATCATACATAAAAGCAACAGTTTGTGTAATTACATTGAGGAGCATGCTTACAGGCCATTACAGGGCACACATCCCCAAAACAATATGAGATATGCATCAAGCAGACATGAATTTTAATTACAAGATAGGAAGAAAATATAATGCATCAAAAAAATCCACATGATAACATAAGTTTAGAAAAAAAGCTGTTCCAGTATAGAAATCTTTTTCACAACATTGTCTGGCTTCACTAACACATTGCACAGACTGCAGTATCCTTAGTAATTTGTGAATTTCCTTAGCAAATGCAAACATTCTTGCAAAGCAAATATTTTGTTACCAGTAAGCTAACAACAAGAGGTTAACAGAATTTGCCAATACATGTTTTACATCATCTTTGCAGTGGAGACCTAGCCAAGCTTAATATAAATATTTTAGTGTTATTTAAATTTTTAATTACAAATGTGAAGTTGAAACAGACATGTAAAAAGACCATTAAAACGACAAATACAATTGCAGTGGGTTCCCGGCAAAGAAAAGCACTGAGTGTTTTGAACTGGAGAACATTGTAGGTTATAGAATGTATCAAACAAGACCAAAGATTAACCATTGCCCATACTCATATTATAACAAAAAAAGACTGCAAAGGCAGATGAATTCTTTCAACCTGTTTCAAAGGAATCACCCAAGCAAGTCAAATGGCAAATACACATTTCTTTAATTAAAGCATAAACAATGCACAGCCATATAAGGAGAAGTAACTTGATTTTGTCAAAAATAGCCTAAGAAAACCCAATTCACTCATCTGACTAGTACAAACTACCTGGTGTCTTATTACAAAATTCTGCGACATTGTGTTACTTAGCCGAAAGGGTCATTCAGTGTTATGAATTCCAAAACACAATTATCTTTCTTTAGGAGTAGCAGGTTACTTAATCAGAAACAGAAGAAGTTAGTTTGCATTCATAAAAACCAGGAAACTTCACACAACTTGTGTTTTACATAAACTTAAAAAGATGTTTCTTCAAGAATATACAAGGAACTAAACGATTAGTACCTACAGATATAGGCTAAGTGAGCGAACAAAGACTCAAGATCTTGCTTCTCGGATGGAGTTGCAACTTTAAATAGAGCATCTTAGAAACTTAAAAAAGAAAAATAATTTATCCTTGTGACAGCTGAATCAATATAGGATCTCAGTTACTTGCTAAGGAATGTGCGGAATGTTCTATCTAATAGGGAATCTGTCGGTCTTCTAAGTTTCCCTGAATGACACAGTCAAGTACAAATAACACTCTAAGACAAGAACTAACCAGAAATCCCTGGAATTTTTCTTCACATACTAATGTTCCACAAACAAAAACGTCCAATCAACATCATCCAAACGAACGAACTGTTTGCTCGAATTCGCGGAATCCTTGCGGTAACAGGAACTAGTAGAATTCTAAGAGCGAGAATACACCCCCTATATATGACCTTTCAAATATTAATTTTCAACTACAATATCCTACTGCACTTGGCGATAGGCTATTGAGCCGGATGTCGGTAAAGTTGTGGAATTACGCACTAAGGTTCATAGAATTGAAGCTCAAGAATCCGAAAATATTAAATTGCTGATAACTAAACGTAAAGATAACAATTACCTAAAGGCAATGTCCAATAAAGTCTAGGACCTGTTTTCTGGCAACAAGGAAAGGCAATTAATATTTAAGCACTATTTGCACCACCTCTTGCCTTTGAGGAAAGGGAAAAATTGGGGCACAAAATGCCTTAAGGTATTCACTAATATCTTTAAATATGATATGTGTAGTTATTAACAACAGCTTGTAGGTGTAATATAAATGGGGTCCTGCGAGTTTGTATTTAAAAAAATGTTTGCACGAAAAAAGCCAAGGTCTGGGGCAAATTTATGCCTGAATTGCTTACAACATACCACCTGTAAATGCTTCGCCATTTACACAGGTATTTTAGACAAAATTTTTAGTTAATTAGAGCACACAAAGCATTTTAAAAACTGCCGTTGCGGTTTCGATGCGAGAACTTTTAAAGATTGAATTGAACTGTTTTTATATTCAAAACATAGAAAGGATATCCCTTAGTGTTTTTTTCCTCCCCAATATTCACGCATTCTTACACGAAATGGCTAAATTTAAAGTACCATTTTATAAATGTTTAGTTACAGCTGCCTTGTAAAAGGTATTAACACATTCAAAATTTAAATAGCTAGGCTGTATTTAGAGAGTACGACACGATTAAGGCCATGAACATTAAGAACACAACAACGTTCGAGTGGCAAATGGAGTCACTCGTCCGTTTAAAACTATGCTTTGTCGAGAGGCCGCTTTTTCAAAAGTATACAATTTTGCACGAGATCTAAAATGCCGTGATATTTGAGATATAAGCCCAAATTTTCCACCAATATACAGCAGCACAGAATTACAACATGCACGCGCCGAGAGTGCACATCCCCGTTAAACGTTTGCCTTTTGTAAACGGCATCGAACAAAGCGCGTATATATATATATATAATCGGGTGACTCGGCCGTCATTTTTTAAGAGAAAACGGGTACAACAATTCCTGGAGAATTTATTTCGGTTTCCAAATTGTGTTCGAATCGACTCGCTCTGCCATTTGATTCCGCGTGGACTTCGAAGCATCATCAAATTCGGAAGCAAAAACGGGCACTTTGGAATAGGCAATTGTATGCAACATGAGATGCAAGCCTTGAATAAATACCTGTAAATATAAACACCATTAAACTCAAATCCTACCTTTATCGGGGTCGAATTTTCTCCTCCATAGACGTTAGTTGCAGCAACTCCAGAACTCTCCGGGGAATTGGAAGGCGAACTCGCAGCATTCTCGGATACAGAGCCAGAATAGGATAGCCTTCGCCCGTCGACTTTTGGAGCGATATGTACAAATGAAGCTGTAGTAGCGATGCGTGTTCCACTGGGTTGTTGAACAGCTAACATGCTTGGGCGTTCGTAGGCGAATGTGAAGTGCGATTCTCCGTCGTTTGCTACGCTGCTCGTGCCTTCGCTCTTGTCGGCAGAATGTTTCTGACTCCAAACGTTTTGTATGATAGGTTCGACGCCGGACTCGGCATTCGTGTTCGCGTATTGATACTCGTTACGCGGCGAAATTTCGCTCGCTTGCATATCCGTGGTTTCTCGTCGAAAGTGTCCGCAAAATCCTTCTCAATTGACCATTTACAGTGCGCGATTTACTGTGGCGATGTGTTCGTAGAACATCGACGATGTTACTTCACTCATTAGTAAAAATAAATAGGAACAAATGGCTTTTCTAAAAATCGTGCCTTCGCTGGCAGCGAAATCACCATATTTACACCGAGTCATAAATTCTCAGATTGGCCTCTTCGAATTCCTTGACCCCCAGAGGACTGGGGGAAGCCGTGCCAGCATGCATTGCGCGTTAAAAAATTCTAAACATTCCAGAACACGCAAATCGCCCCCTCTTCTTCCGGGGGGAGGGGGGGGGAGAGTGTGGTGGATATGCAATCTTTGAGCGATGTGTGGCTGAAAATAAAAATAGCCTGCCTTCCATGTCATATGGTAAACCTACGATGTTTTTCCTATCACTTTCGTGAGGGTTCACTAGGGGTAAAATGGGAGCTAAGTGGTGCATAATCTTTTGCTAGCAAAAATACATATCTCATCCCTGGAACCACTGGGATTCATCAGCAAAACAATTTGAATGGGATTAACTGGACAAAACAGTGCCTACGACGATATGGTTTGTGCACGAGGATGGGATGCAATCAATGGGATTAGTTTGGGCAACCCCCCCCCCGGCAATTGGGGTGCAGACGTTTTTTAGATTGTACTAAACAGTTATGTTTCCGCTAGTAAATTCAGCTTTGTAGAATTTATCGCTCCAATTCTAGTATTGAGACCGCTCTTAACATTAATATCTGGTTCCGAAGGCCTTTTTGTAATATTCTCTTATTTTGATGCATGTAAACGAGTGAAGTATTGAGTATAGTAAGCGGTTGAGTATACGCTTGTATTTTTGGGAACATAATTACACAAGTCTTCTATTATTTCACATCGCTCAGAAAAAATCAAACCGGGAAACTCCAGATGAAGCATATACTAGAAGCGGAGGACTGATTTGTCTAGCTAATTAATTAGATATGATCAAATTACGAAAAGCTAGGTTACCCAAACGTACCTTTGCATATACGTGAAGGTTCCCGGCTTACAAAGAGATCTGAATATTTTGCAAGTATTTGCGTGAACATTTCAGTTTAGTTAGCGGCAAAAAAATGGGGCGGAACTGGGGAATTGAACCATTGGTTTAATCCATTTCGGGTATAGGTTTTGGCAATTTTTCGACCTAGTTTGTAGTTATTCAAGGTCTCTTACTGCTCCAGTGATATGGATCCATCTGGAAAGCTCATTGACCCAGAGCATAGCCTCGTCGCCGTGGTTACAGGCTGTGTTTTGTCTCCAGTAACGTAATTGATAAATACGTTTTGCATAAGTTTATTTACAACCGCCAATAATCACAAGCCAAAACAAAAGGTAATTGGCGCCATTTAAAAAATGGGCCTACATGCAGCGGTAGGGCACTCAAAAGAATTGTGTGCACGCATGTTGCATTCGCATACGTCATTACCGTTTTCCCAGCCAGACAATTGCACTATCTGGCAAATAAGAAGTAAAACTGGCTTATCGCAGTGAGTAAACTGCATACAATTAGGGCGCCACGTTGCACTCGGCAGAGTGGCTCCTCTGTCTGTTCGCTAACTGCGGGTCTGTGGCCTGGTAGTATTGCAGATACAGTAAATTTTTTTATTGGGCAATGCCCAAGCGGAAGGGACTTGAAGTCCCATCCAAGGCACTTTCCCGTTTTCTAAAAATTATATAATCTATAATTTTAGCATGAGCTTTTTAGATGAGGTTTTTCTGTGGAGTTTTCATACATGATGTCTTGGTTGAATTACAAAATATTCTACCATCGGCATGTGCTTCCAACAAGGTCTCAGTCATATTCCAAGATGGGGTTGAATAGAATTTAGTGTAGAACGATGATCTTAAAATAGCATGTTGTTATTTAATTTTGCACATGTATTCATTATAGATGGTTTCGATAGTCCGAGTGCCTAATCAATACACAATATCTTATTATTATTCATTGAAAATATTTTAGGAGTTTTGATTGGTTAAGAGCTAAAGGTGAAAGCGTCATATCCGCTTGGTAGTTGCCCAAATTTGGGGTTGAAAATAAATATACGACATTATGACTCATTTCGTCGTATATTGGAAACAAATATACGACATTATGATTCATTTCGTCGTATATTGACTGACCTTGTAATCTGACAATTGTTTTAAGAATATTTTTTTCGTAGTCTGATTGGCTTATTAAAGTTTCCGAACAATTTCATGCTGTTCCATTATTGGCAGCTTGTGTTTTCTTAATTACAAAGCAAGCGTTTAAAGGGAGTTTAAAATATTTTCAAAAAATAATAAATCAATTATTGAATTCGGTTCTCACAGGATATGAGGAATTATAAGGCCTCGGTTTGTGTTATCTGCCTCACCCTTCGGCTTCGCCTCTGCCTTAATAATTCCTCATATCCTGCTCGACCTCATTCATAAACTGTTTAACATTTACTCTAGATAATCTTGATTCTTCTCGTGGTCTCATTTCAGTCTGCAATACTCGAATGCAGCTCAAATGTTAGCAGTGCTTGAAAAATATGCTTCATGTAAACTGTTACATCAGTTATATACACCAGGTTGTATACGTATCCTTTTCTGTTGATTGAAAGGTTCAGCAATGACAATGCGACGTCAAAGACGATGTAAGAGCGACGTGGAAATGTCGTGAACGCATCTATAAATGGACATTCAAGTCATTTTTACGGCAATGCCCAATTCAGAAAGAAATATGACTACACCTGTCGCTTGATAATATTTTCTTAAATTTTATCACAACTTTCACTTCAAAAATTTCTCTTTGGACTGTTTTACGTCCGCTGTAAGGCGGAGGGGCTGTGCATTTAGGCATCCTTACTTGAAGCTAAGAGCTAAGATGAGTCTCGAATTAGCCAATTCCCAACTGAGAGCCGCAAAGCTTAATTGCAGTACAACGCCTAATGGCAAGAATATTTAAAAGATTAAAATTGGAGCAACAAAATACAAACGATGCCTTATCATCTCCAAGGAAAAGCCTCAAAGGTTTGCTTGCACTATTCGCTCCATCTCGATATATCTCTCGTGACTGGTGCCCTCTATCGCACAGTCCCTCCAGACAACCCATGCACGCTTTGCGGTCTTGAATAAGAAATGACTAATTGCTCCACTCAAAAACTTTACACGAGCGCCTCTGGCGACGAAGCTAGTATTGCTCGATCTTTTAAATCTTTCCTGTGGGAGGAAACCGGGGTAACCAAAGTAAGCCTACAAAATTGAGCTCGTATTCCTAAAAAGCTGTGTGGTAAGTCCACAGCGCAGTCAGAATCCATAGATGTACCCCAAAAAGTTAGGGGTAAAACGAATTTGCCAGCAAGATCTATCTATGATGAGGGAAAACGGGTTAGTCAAGTCCTCGAGATTCATTCACGACGAAGAAAAGGATATGCACAACAGGTCAGTTACAGGTACCATGGTTTGTGTGTTACAGTTAGAATGCTTGAACAAGGACAACAGAGACGTCTTTGCCAGATCTCCAAGGTAATATTTACACCCCGTAAGAACGGATACAGCAATCCTTTGTCAATATTAAACGTTTAAATTTAGGAGGTTTTTTCTGTTTCTAGATTTCTATTATATCTATAAATTTCTATTATATCGAATAAATGTGGTTAGTAATCACTACTGATTAACAAAAAAAACTCGGGGTATCCAGGAGTTCGCAATATTAAAACATGAATTAGCAACGCGGGGCTAAAACAACAACAGGTCTAAACGAACCTCCAGAAAGATCTAGAATAGTGTAGGTCTTTGGGACATTAACAGGACCTCTAGACTAATACCTCACTATTTACCGACTTCAAGGAGAACAGTTTCGGACTGATAGACGCATTCTATCATTCTATCTATGAAATTATAATGATTATATGAATCGATAAGAGATGATCCTTACTGCGATATAGAATCTCTGAGGAAAACAGATTAGAACTGACAGAGCTATATAATTTTACCTAAGTACTGGATCAAGAAGAGATGATTTACATAACTGCGATAGGGTCACTAAAGAAAACAGATTAGAAGTGACAGGGCTATATAATTTTGGATCAATAAGAAATCATCCTTTTTTGGAACTGCAGATGATTAGTTTATGGAAAGAAAAAAGGTATCTAGTAGAGCAATAGTCAAACTTAAAAATTAAATAAAATCAAAAGCAGTCTGATGGGCTCTAGAAAAGCATTTCCGTCGGCTTTGTGCGATTAGCGAGTACTAATTGCCTAGGGATTATGGCTGTTAACAATGCATCATTGATAACCCCAGTTCCATTTGAACTTGTAATATCTGTTTTCAATTTGGCAATCGAGACAAGTTTGCTTGGATGATGAAAATGATTTTTAATCCTCCTACAATGTTTGTTGCAAACTGGTATATAGTAATTTAGAAGAGCTAAGTTGGAACAAAGGGCTAACTATAGCTCCTTTGAACCTTACAAAAGCAGAGAGAAGACACAACAAATTGTACTGCTGGTTACTGACAAACACGACTCTGGTAACATTCATGGTAGACAAAACCCCCTAAAAATTAAGCCAATTCCAAGTTAGTGTTCAGCAGCCTGACATCCATGCACTTACATAAAATGCTTGTTTTGGTAATTCGATGCCATTATTATTATGGTTACGATTTTTTTAATTATCATATACGTTCTTCAATCAACAGTCAAACTTATAAAAGGTATGCTTAGAGTATGTTTTGCGTTTAAAAATAATTTTACTTTGCTTTGAACATGGCACCACATTTTATAAAGCATCGTTGATAATCGTCGATTTTTGACTGTTGTGCGTGCGCGCATTCCGAGTAGCTATAAGCGACAATCCTGGTCAAAAATGTTGGGACGCTTGATGAATCATGGGGGTGGGAAGAGGAGGGTTTATAACGAAACTTTGCATTAAATCAAGTCTGTTTTATCTAAACAACGAAAACATGTCAGAAAGTTGCGATGTCCCAAGGACTTTTGGCCAGGATTGTGGTAAATTAACCCCAAAAAGGGTAATATATTGTAAAGAGTGCGCCGGAAATTTTTTTTCGAGCTTCCAGCGCATTTCATTACAAAAGAAAATACAGAAAATAAATTGCTTCTTAATGCGTTCACGCAATTCACACGCGAGCCATGCTCTAATGGCATCGTTAAGATATCTAATCAGCCTAATATCGAAAACAACATATTGGACAAACGCGCGCTTCGTCCCACATTCTAAACACGCTTGTAGAAACGGGTAGTTTAATTCAAAACGAGCTAGGTTGTACGTAGGCCATTGACGCAAATGACGGACACCCTGTCACGCAACGGTGACGTCTGGCCGTGCTTGCTACGCTCTTTAACACCGGATGGAACAGGTGAGGGGCGTAATTTGCATAAAGACACATTGAAAAAGAGTGCTTTTGTTCAGTTCAAGTAGCGTGAGATCTGTTAAAACTCACATATAATCGGAGATTTTTCCTGCCTAGGGCCCCAGAAGCATTTTCAAATGATCGACTTTGATATCGAATTCGCCGAAAACCCAAAAGAGCAAGGAAACGTTCAAAATGGGAAATAGAGAACTTTGCAAAGAGAAAGCAAAATAACATACATTGTGTATGCGAGCTAAAACAAATATTATTGATCTTTATTTTCTTTGCGAAAGAACTATTTTTCCTTTTCACTGCGCCCACGTGGCAACATAAAAAACACCCTATAAGACTTAAGAAGAAAACGGATGGAAATAGCGCATATATAGCCGCTTATAAAACACTTGGGTGTTCTAGAAAGCTCACTTGGATACAATTTGTGAAGCAGTCGCCTAGTAAATATTTTTTGTCGATTACGTCTTGATCGACTTTTTCGCCAAATAATAATAAGGGTAAGCATAATGACAGGGCACTGAAATTCTTATAATGGAAATTGGAAAGAATTTTAATCCATACCTTTTTTGGTATACGTTCGCAAATAGAGCAAAATTGCGCCTAGGAACTATACCCAAGAATCGAAACTGCAGGGATAAGATAAAGTCTATAATATACAGCCAGTACGGCGACGGTCCAATCCTAAAGTCTATAATACACAGCCAGTACGGCAACCGCCTATGGCGGTCCAATCCTAAAGTCTATAATATACAGCCAGTATACAGCGACCGCCTATGGCGGTCCAATCCTACGTTATGGCAAAGTTCCAGTTTCAAACCAAAGTTAATCCGTGCACATTAAAGGCGGCCACAAGAGAGAAATAAAAACGTACACATCAGGAGTTGCAAACAGGCTAGGAAAAGGCTTGGGAAAATTGTGCAATTATCAAGAAGGCATACCGTACACGACATGGGCACAACCGCATGAATTGAGTCAAATTACTACTCTAAAAATTAATTTCAACATGTTTTGTGTGGCAATTGCGCGTCATGGTAACTAAATGGCAGCCCATGCAATTACACAGGACACATTTTATATGAGTCATTAAAATTTTGCCCAGCTAATCAGGGATTTTTTTTACAAATTTAAGACTCAGCTTGTGTTAATTACTTTTCCTTTTTCTTCTTAATTGTACAATTTTTTAAAGAATGGAAGCTAGTTAGCTGAATGTTAAGAGCGTGCTCTAGAAGCTAAAATCGCTGCTAAATACTGTATTTCTTAGGAAGCTGTCATAAATTCCACCCAGGAGGGGACTAGAAGAAAACGTTAAAATTGAATTGAAAATTTCATAACCCGGCATTCCAACTTGCGCTATGATTCGTTGACCCTCTAAAATATGTACATTTGGTTTCATGACTCATAAGCACAAAAATATCTCTAACAGTACCTTTCGTTGTTTGTGTCGAAATATACTTCGATTGCAAAAAGCAGAAGACTTCTCATCGATGCTGCTGAATTTTATAAAAGTAACAGGTGCAGTCTAAAGGAAAGAATTGTGCATACGGGGATGAATCTCATCGGAGAACATCGAAGGGGGGTTGAAGTTAGATAGCATTCACTGCAAGGATGGTAGTCCAAGAATGTATTAAGTGCATGCAGTTTGAAAAATTTTCATGGCTTATTATTTTTGATACAAATTCTATAGCCGCACAAAATTTCCAGCAAATTGGCCCTGAATTATGTTGTATATTTGTATCGAGTGTGTGAATTTGAATCCAATTTCGTTATTTTTTAAAAAAATAACGTTGGAAATGCATTGCTAGATCTAGAAACATTTACAATTGAGATCTTTGTTGGATGATGTAGGTTCGACACAAGAAATATCGCCTCATGATAAATACTTCTAAACTGCGGAGGATTTTTTCTGATCAAAAATTTGTAATTTGAAAATTAGAAGACCCGCTGCAGATCCATAATAACAAAAAACAGTATATAGGCTTCGTGTTTCCTCTTCAAATCAAATTGTGCCATAGTGAAAGTGAGTATTCATCATCTCGAGACTCTCAAATATCTTTCTTTTAGTTATTGTATATAGTTACGTTTTATGGCCTTTTGTTAATAACATGACTGCTTTAGTTATTTACTAAAGTGATCAATGCATATAGGGTGTCATTTGTGGGCAAGCTTTGGAATCAATACGTTTCTTTTTCCTTTCCGAGCAGAACGATGTTCGATTATTATTTTTATGCTTAAATTTTATCAAGGTCATCAAGAATGATCTCTTGACTGGCATGGAGTGTTTCTGAAGAGTTTTCACATGTGCAGGTTTAAACGCTGTTCAATTTACCGAGTCGTGTTTACTTTTCATTCTGTTGGAGACAAATATAATTGTAAAAAACTAATATAGTCCTAGCAGCTGGCCAAATGATGTCTAGCGAAAGTACTTATGCTAAGCACACAGCAGTTATGGGAAGATTATCGTTATTTGGTACAAAATTAAAATGCTCTTCCATTAGTCAGTCAGAATTTTTTGTTTGCGATCATAAAAATATAATATATACTGTTTGAATAAACTGCTGCGTTTTACTTGGCTTGATAATTGTTGTTCTCGAAAAAGCGATCTACTTATGATGACGTCTTAAAATGAATATAGTGCCATCCACTCTACATATATAGCTTAATTGTTTATAAATGTGCATCATGACAATGCCATAAAGCGTAATGATGAACAGTATGCCACCGTAGCAATAAATAATAGCCCGGGGTAATCTGTTCAGGCTTAATGGCCACATTGTTCAATGTTGTGAACAATATTATTCAGCGTTGTTATACACCTGATTCCGGCTGTTCAGTGAGGCACGGGGAGGGAGAACACATTCATGTTTTCGTTTGCAGCTCAAGTTATTTTAACAATAGTTGTTTGTTTTACATCCCTATTTTAATACGGCCATCTGATTTCCTCATTGATCTGTATAATACTGGATCACGCATACAGTGACATCCATTGAAGTCAGAATTTGGAGTACCAAGATGGCGGACAATCAGCATTTTCAATAGATAAATGAACTTCCTTATGTTAAGGAAATTTACGGAAATTGAAAACGCTGCTTAAAAGCTTACTCTTACACCCGCAAAGAACACTGGACCTGGAGTACCAATATGGCGGCGGTGACTTCAAAATTTAATCTTGAATGCGTGATCCAGTATTATACAGATCAATGGATTTCCTTCAGTTTTCAAATTTGGGAAAATGCCCCGATTGGAATTCACTATGAATTGAATTGGTATCATAATCAATTTGAAACATACATGCTACTACCATAGCCTGAATAATATTCTGTGAGAATAAGGTTTTTGTTAAAACTTAAGGCTCTGTCACACGCTGCAATTTTTCTTGCAACTTGCAAGTAGAATTGCCTTGAAAGTTGCAAGAGAAATTGCACCCTAGTAATCATGCATGTTTAGTGAAGAAAATTGTGAAATTTGGACACAAAGTAAGTTACATTTTATGAGGAGTTTAAATTTTAAAACTTTTTCCTATTGTTACCACCAGTATTTTTTCGTGTTCTCAGATAACTCACTGTTTTATACTTTATAACTCTGCTGTATGTTTATGTAAATGTCCGTTTCTTTTGAAACTTCACGAAGCAAAACTAGCATTGATCGAGACAAGATTTCTTAATAAATTTTTCCAAGCTTGCAAATTAACAAGCTACCAGAAAATGTCTTTCGAATTTCACGTTGACCCAGGGTTTATAAGCTCGCTGACTTTCGAAAAACTAGCCCCCGGCACATATTCATTGTTTAGTTTTGTCATTAAAATACATGAATTAAAAGTGTTTAATTAGATAGGGTCGGCCAGGGGGTTTTGGGTACACGGTATGTTGCACTTTTTAAAATCGGCTCTTCGATATACTTAATAAGTTACGTTCGGGTATTGATTAGTATTTTTCGAATATTTAAGGTGTTAAACATTTCTTGCTTTTGTTTTGTTTTGGGTATTTTTGTAGACCCCCCTCCCCCACCGGCCGATCCTTATTATGTCAATGAAGGAAATTATTTTCTCTCTCTAATGAAGGAAACGATCTGATATATAATTATTTGTTAGCCTTGCAAGTGTCCTGGAATAGGAAACTTATTTTGAAGCCGTGAAGTATATTAACTCACTGCTGATTATTTTGCAATACTCTCGTTTAATTGGTTGATCAGGGCCACGTGGTATAGAGAGTCCCATTTGACAAGCGTACCGCTGCACTCTATATGGAGTGGGTTAGTAGTATATATACGTTTAATTTGTTCTATTTTATTCTTTATGTTTTCAATAAATCCTATCCGTCAAACGCTAAACAAACTGTAAAATAAATAACAATGTTTTTTATAAATGCATTGGTAAAAACATTTCCATCACGTGAAAGATGGAATGCTCCATTAATTAAACGAGGCGATAGACAATGAAGAGAGGAGGGCTGGAGCATTTCGGTAGCGTGGGTCTAGCAGGGCACTTTCTGGAAATTTGTCCTTTGGACATGAACAACGTTTTCTTTCATTGCTTTCATGCATTTTATTACCCGATTACAATTGTTTCCAAATTGTTCAGCAGTACACGCGTATAAACGCACAAGTTGCTACAGACCTGCAAACAAGTTGCAACAAGTCTGTTCACAAGTTGTTGACAAGATGTATTCGCACTGCTTGTTCCGAATTTGTTGGAACAAGTTTGGAACAAGCTGTTGACAAATTGTAACAAGCTTGATGGGACTATCAGACCCGTTACAAGATTGTTCCAACAAGACTGTTACAGCATGATATAACAATATTGTTACAGCCTTGTGTTGTCAATCTTGTAACAAACTTGCTACAACAGGATTGTATCAGAGTTGTTAGAACAACCTTGTAACAAGTCTGATATTTTCGTCAACCTTTTTACAACTTGTCAACAAGTTTGGAACAACTTGTTGACAACTTGGTACAAGCAGTGCGAACACATCTTATTGACGGCTTGACTGCAGACTTGCTCCAAGTTGTGCGTTTTTACGTGTGTAGGTCACATTGCCAAGACGCTTGTAACCGCAACAGGCGCGGATCTAGCATATTTGGGGGGGGGGGGGGGCTGAAGAAGAATTTTGAGAAAAGCGCGGCAAACAAACTATAGAGCACGTATATTAAAAACTGATGCCCTTTCAATTTCATTACACTGCCACGTTATAGATATATATGTAAAGTGGGAAGAAATTGGACAAGTTTTAGTAGAGACTAACACAGTGATGTAGGGAGAGGGGGAGGATGGCTAGCCACCCTATCCACTCCACCCCCTAGATCCGCGCCTGCGCAAACGTTTGAAAACGACGAAGTAAAAGTGCGGAAAGCGTCCACGCGCGTACATCGTTGCTGCGGTGATTGTCTCAATTTAATTCAATGGCGTGATTTAGGAAATAATGTCATGAGAACACGAAAAATCTGAAAGCAGATTACACGGTAAAAGCTGTATTCGTCGTGGTCGTAACCGGTTTTTCTTGTTTAGACGAAACAAAAATCTTTATTGGATTCTCTCCAATTACACTAATGTGTAGTCAAAACGGTTCTTTCTTTTGCTAAGTACATAAAAATCCTCAGGAAAAACGCAGAAAGTTGTCGCAAATGTCACAACGTGTGGACGGTCGAGAACGCAACAAATCCGAATAGTACCTATGTTGACGGTACCTCTGGTGTTACGCGTAAAGTTTTGTAACCGAAACTACTGTACAGGGCTTTTTTAACAGGGCCGCTATAAGCATGTTTCATACGCTGATAACGATTTTAGCATGCTTTTGGAACAAAGAACAGGGTGTGTTTTGGCCCAATGAAATCAGTACTCCTTCCAATTTTCCCAAGGTTTTGTGAAACCGTCACTGCCACTGGTGGATACAACATGCTTATGTATTTTCGGTCACATTGCTTCAATCAATTAATCAAATTAATTAAACTGAGGCCCCGAAATGTTTGCGGACACAAGCGAATCCGGATTGGTGTAGACGAGGCCTAATTGTCGAACCACAAATAGAGTCGAACTATCTGCATCGTAAAATAGTTGTCTTGTTGTTAAAAGCTCACATTTTGCGCTTACAAAATGTTATTCTTCAGAGAATTTTTTTCTTATATTCTATCAATTGTCCGCCTCTCTTTACCTCTTGGAATTTTAATTGAATTAGATGAGTTGTTTATACAAAAAAAAGGTAACAGCTTAATTGAATTATTGTAAAATTCCAAGACGCCCGCCTAGTGTTACAATCTTTGTTATGCTCAGAAAAAATGGGCAGAAGACACTATACGTCGCCTTCTTTAGCTTTTTGTTTGGCCACAACGTTACTTACGTTAGCTGAAGTCAGAGTCATCATTGCAAAATCTGGAGTTCGTGCAAGTGGAAAGAATGCAAGGTGCTTTACCATTTTTTTTGTGTCGATGAAATACTTGCCGAACGTGGGTGGCCTTCGTAGAAGATTCGACATCCATTTAATAGAGTTGCCGCTGATTGATTCACTAGCTTTTTTAAAATTTTTTTAACTTAATGATCGGATATTTCTTGCAATATTTCTTTAAAAAAATAGCACATTAGCTTTGCGGGATAACATTTTTGGCTTATTTACAGTTGAGGTTGTCCTTTCAAAAGCGTAAGCTGTAAACTATTAGCGCGCAAAGGATGATGGGTTATTGATTATTTTCACCTCTATGCTCTGAATAATTGCTTGAAACAGCATCGAGGACACATAGGAAACTTACGATGGCAAATTTACTAGTTACAAAGGTAATTCCTTGAGTATCAGGACCTAAATAAACAATAATCCATCATCCCTTGCGGGCTCATTGTTCACAGTTCAAGCTTCTAAAAGTAAATAGTTGTATATCATTGCAATATTTCCCTAAGGGTAGTTGGGGCGTTTCCGTGCTCTCCTCTTGGATATAATTGCCGTACGTCAAAAGGTCGTATTACACTCAAAATAAGACTCATGATGTCGTTTCGGAGCCTTTTCACTTTAAAATCTTTAAAAATCTCCCATTTAACGGAATCCTGCTTAAACCTCGTTCCTGGAGAAAAGCTGGAAAAAGTCAGTATCCGCTTTCGTTTTGGCTGTTGTGAAAACGCTCGGAAACTACACCTTGCGTACAGAGCCTAAGCCTCCATGTAAAGTTATACAATTGCATAACCATTTTCTAATCGAGACGGCAAAGCATGCATGAGTTGTTTGGAGGGATAGTGCAATAGAGAGCACCAGTCATGAGACCCGAAAACGAATAAAGCAAACAACATTAGAGGATTTTAGTAGAGATGATGAGACACCTCCTATATTTAATTTTTGCTCTTTAACTTTTAGAGTTTCCTACCACTACGCTTGGCAATTCACAGATGTTCTGCGGCTCTGGGATAGAAAATAGAGACCTTTAGTTTGGCGTTTACGGCAAACGGCAAACCTGAGGCACGTCCTTTGAGACTAGAGAGATAAAACTAGTGACCGTGAAATGTTTTACCTATACGAACTATTAATAAGAATAAATACACCGCACATAGATAGATCGTTCGATCACAGACACTTGCTGACTGACGTCAATTATTTTCCTACTTACTTGGCTTCACGTTTGAATTGCGGCGTTTCATGTTTGAATTCTACAATTGAACTGCTAGACATGCTTATAGCGGCTCACTACAAACGTGAAACGTCAACTCGAACGTCAAGCGATTGAGGCCTTAAACTGTTTTCCGTCAGTGATAACTTTCGGTGGTCATACAAGCATGGCCGTAAGAACCACGGGGGCAGGGGGAGCTCGAGCCCCCCTAACTTCAAAGGCAGGGGGGCTGAGCCCCCCTAAAAAAGATCTTTCAGTCCCGAAGTTAATACATATTTTTAACGGTTTACAGTGTTACACATGTATTAATCCAATGATTATGGTAAAACTAACCTCAAAAGGGCAGAAAAGCATGTTTGAGCGTGTTAAAAATAGAAAAAAATTTCTGGGGGGCGTGTCCCCGGACCCCCTAGAAGCACTTGTGTCTTCATCGCTCGAAGAGCCCCCCTAACTTTTTTCATCTTCCTACGGCCTTGCATACAAGTACATCGTAGATCAGTATTTTCGATTTATTGAATACATCGTTTAGTTTGAGCACTTCACGGTTCATGATTTCGTTTTTATAATGGCGAACACGCTTGAGGTTTGCCGTTTGCCGTAAACGCCAAACTAAAGGTTTCTATTGGCCAATAGCTACTCAACAGTTGCTACGCACCTTGTGGACAGGGCAACAGGTCGCACGCGTGCTGTATTCAAGATCTTATGCATGATATTTCAATAATTTCAAAAATATGAGCACTTTAGCGAGATGTTACACATCTGCTCTAGGCATTGATTATCACTGGTTACCGATAATTTTTTTTTTGTTTAAAATATGAGAATGCCTCGTTGTTTAGTAAATAGATAGATAGGTAGATCGACAAATAGGCACACCTTCATTTGGCCACCTTCGTCAACGAACATTTAAAAATCGACAGCATGGATATTGTATAAATCTTTCTGGAAGTGGAATGAGGCCCCTTATTCCACGTACCTAAGCCGGTTACACTCTTAACTAGGTGATATTTTAGTCGGTTAGGCGTTTTGTGCCTACGTAACTTATCAAAGTAAACACCAGTTACAAATCTGTGTCAGACGTTTAAAGTGGATAAACGTTATCGGGTAAAGCTGTGCTGAAGTTTTGCACCTAAAAATGGCGCCGCCCAAGAGTGCAGTATTGTGTGAGGGTAAGAGAATGAATGAGAGAAAATGGGATTAAGATAGAGGGACATTAGATACAATGTGGCCTGAATTTCGATTTCCATAATAATTGTATATTTCTAAATTATGGGAATGTGTGAAAATCCATGGATTCTAGCAAAATCAATACCATTAAACACGGCAAATCCATATATCACCGAAGACATTGCCTTGCTATGCATGGATTGTAATTTTTAATGGTTTTTAAGCGGAGCAAGCTGTGGTTTATAAGAGTTTAATGTTAAATTATTAAAAACATATAATATAATTATGCAGGCAACGATTACCAGTATTTTATGAAATATCAAAGAAGCCAATAATCATGCAGTATCACAGTATGCATTTATCTCGAAGTACCTTATTAGTTGAAAAGCTTGACATGATTTGAGAATTGGCAATCGTTTTCCAAATACAAGGAAGCAACTCTCTTTAATATTTTTAGGTAGTAACTTTCAGGTACGTGAGTGGCTGGGCAAACATGAAAGTTTTTCATACAGTTGGTCCTTGGGTACTAAAAAAAAAATGACACACAAAGGATTAGCTAAATTTAATAGAATGGAGTTTGCCAGAATGCATGGATTTACCAGATATTTTCCATAAATCAAAATCTATTCCAATCCCAATGAAGTTGCACACAACCTCCTTATTTTGAATTTTTCATTTTTGTTTCATTGATAAACTGTGTTCCGCCGCTGAAATGTGTCCCAAACGTCTTTAGGAGTTGTTACACGCTACAATTTTTATTCCAACTTGCAAAAACATTTCTGAATTAAGCCGATGTTGTGTCTAGTAGTCCAATGGTAGTCTGAAGCAGCTAGAATTAGTATGCTCCGGTTGGAAAATGTTTCATGGCATTTCTGTTGTAATTCACCTCTTAAAGACGATTTAATTGTTACGAGGTCAGAAAGCAGAGTGTGAACTACTAGGCTTGGTTTTTAGAACTACATTTTAAATAACATCAAGTTAAGTCAGAATTACATTGTTGAAGTTGCAAGAAAAATTTCATCGTGTAACAGCATCTGCAACGGATGCAAATTGTAAACAAACCTATTAAGAGAGATCTTTGATTAATTTAGTCTGCTATCGTATCACCGATGACGTATCTCACTTTTAAGTAGCTTTGTGCCTAGGGCCTGATTACATTTGCAGCTTTTCCTTTGAGTTTGCGTGTGATTTCGTCCTTCTGAGGCCGAATGTATAAAAAGTGATTAAAAAGCTATTAGTGGAAACGGTTAGTGGATACGTCAACCAATCAGAACCACGTATTTTGTACTTAATCACTATTCAACTACAAAACAGTGATTAAAAATTGATTAAGAGTTTTATGGTTTATACAACCGGCCCCCGATGTGAATGACAGGAAGAAAGGAAATGATGATGACGAGTTATCTCAATCTCCGGTTTTATATTTTTCAAAGGCCTACTCATTCACACACACAATTCTACTCACATAATTGGACTCGTGGGCTTGAACAGTCGTAAATTATCTACTGTTTCACACCATCAGAATATGTGCTCTCAGAATATATTTACATAGAGTTTTTCTGAAAGTGGGAGGGAATAGGAACAATGAGCAGGACAAACCTACCTCAGTGGTGGTCTTTTTTAATGCAAACTGATTTCTTTTAAATTGAGAATGGACTCAACAAGACTACTTGTGCAAACATTTATGGAAAATTGGAATGTTTTTTCATGCTTCTCTGAGATGGGAATTGGTTAGAATTTCATTTATTCGTTTTTTATTTATAATTTATGTAAATTTGCTCCAACTTACGATCCTGGACAATACTCTTGAGACAGTTACGTCTAATATACCGAGGACATTTCTTATTCATGACACAGACTTCATCACCCTCTCTCCCCCGTTTCAATGTTGGGAAGAAACGTTTAGCAATTCACCACAACATCATCTCAACATTGACTGGGGGCGGAGAGGGGATTTGAAGGCACGAGCGTAGCTTTGCTCAGAGTTAACAATGGAAGAGAAACTCATTTTCTACAGACTAGAGCACAGCCTAGACGAGTTATGTCCAAGATTGTAAATTAGATAACTACAACAGCCATAGCCAACTACTGAAGTGAAGCTACAAGCATGTGGGTGATCTTTCATCTCGTTCTCAGGATCTCAAGGTCATCTTGGAGATAATCTATAGTGGACGTAACCACTAGCATCGAGGAAAAGAAATCCTTACTGACCAACAGAAATCTCTAGAGCCTTAGTATCCGTCTCTGCGAAAAGATCGAAGAGTTGCAATGGAGGGCAACTTTGTGGATTTGGGGAGAGGGGCATAGCGAAGTGGCTTACGTTGATAGAACCAAAAGTTGTCCCGTCAGTATGAATGGAAAGAATTACTTAATAGTTAATATTCTTCTTTCCATGCAAGAAAGCGAAGAATAACTTAATAGGCTTAGAAAACTTAGATATTTTGCAGTATGTTAAAACTGCGCAAAGCCGCAAACGTGTAGGCACCGCATGCCTTTTACGAACAGTCTCATCTAGGACTAGCACCTTTCAAAACTCGTACTTAGTTAGGACGAACTGTTTATGTAAATCCCCTCCTTCCTCTAGCTACAACTCTCTTTCCAGCCTCTAAAGTTATCTACGCAAGTGTTATTTTAAGTCAACAGCTACTACTATTACTCCTATCTCTCATTCCCACTTCCCAGCCAAAATTTTGAGCAAATCCCACTGGCCAAACCCTATAGTTGTAGTGGCTGTATTCCTCAAATCTTATCCCATTCCCATTTTCTTTATTTTTTGGCCAATGCATTCCAGTGCATGAAATCTCCCTTTCGCAGCACAACACAAGCAATCCTCCCAGCTCCAATTTTACCCCTTTAGGACCCTCTTCATAGATTGATTATGACTAGCTGACACATACACAAATTCGGGATTGACTACCTCACGGGCGTTCTTTGAGGGTGACGTCAATATTTTTGGCATGCGGTTGTTGATGCAAATTCGTTATTTCTTCGTAAATAATCGTAAGGCTATTCTCACTCACTGGGACTGTATCTACTTCACCAAATTTAGCAAAAGCGCGAGCCCGAAGGGCGAGTAATGATTGTCGCGCTACGCGCTCCCTCTTTAGCTAAATTTGGTGAAGTAGATAAAGTCCCAGTGAGTGAGATAGTCTTACGATTATTTACGAAGAAATAACGAATTTGTATGAGCAACCGCATGCCAAAAATATTGACGTCACCCACAAAGAACGCCCGTGAGGTAGTCAATCCCCACAAATTCGGCTGACAATGTTTTTTCCGTTGCCATCCAATTCCCAACTTTACATTATTCACATGGTTGGATACCATTGTTCTCGGTTGCGGAAGAGTACATTAGGACAAACGTAACCAGGCATACGAGTGATGAATACGAGTTATTCACTCATGTCAATACTTTGTGAATTGCATGGGTATAAACAAACGTTAGCAAAATTTGTCTATTTCTGGGATAGCGCAATCGTCCAATCTTCTGTGACTTGTCATCCACTAGGCAGCTACCTTCCAATTCCGTGTTCGATTTATATTGCGTATATCAGTTCTGTTGTTGTTTTGCTCTTTTTTTAAGCTGGTCAGCACCATGCATGGAACTGGTCTTCTAGCATCTTAGCACAGTTGCCTATGTTATTTTCTATAATTTTATGCAAAATGGACAAACAGTATTCGCAAAAAAGGAAAGACTAACTTTTAAATTCAGTACTTTATGAGAGCAGCGTGGACAAATGAATGACCAGGGCAAATATTGCACGAGATGCCTGTATGTTAGAAAATTTAGTGTGCTACTCGTCAACTTAAGTTCATCTATCTTACACAAGGTCAAGTACTTAAAGGGAAATGGCAACAAAATTTTCTATTGTCTCATTTGAAAGAGACTCTAAAACAATATATAGAAGTGCATTACAGAATTTTTATATCTGCCTTATTTCGTAAAATATTTTCGTTTGAAATATTAAGTTGTCCGCCATCTTGGATATTTGTGGATATGCACGATACGTCACAACTGGGATCATGCGATATTTTTTTCTTACCACACAATGGTTAATATGCTCTCATAACTGCATGTACGGCAAGTATTTCTGATTTCAGCACGGACTGAGAAGATTTCAAACAATATTTGATTGTTGGTAGGTATTTAGAAGTAGCTTCGACTGTCTTATCCCTGTTGTGACGTCACCAAAACATTGTTAATGAGGTTGAAAATTAATCCAAGATGGCGGACAGTTCGTTGATTTAGATGAGAATATCTCCTGAAGTAAAACAGATATAAAAATTTTGTAATAGACTTCTATATATTGTTTTAGAGTCTCTTTCATATGGGACAATAAAACTTTTTGTTGTCGTTTCCTTTAAATATCGTTTTAATCACTTAATAAGAACTTTGAAAAAATGTGGAGGCAATAGTTAAAAACTGATTTGGAGGGAAAAAATCAATTCATGCTGGAAATGAGCTGGCCAATTATGCCAAAAGGCTGACTATCAACTTGTTATTTGAAGCGCGACGTCGTTCCTAGAGCCTTTTTGAGTTTGGTGTTGTGCATATACAGTATGTCTAAAATGTATTATTTCATAGTTATATTATTAATTTGTGGAAACACCATGTTGGTAAATTATTAAAAAAAGACGATTCAATAAAAGACGATTTATCAACATGGCGGTTCCACAAAATTAATAATATAACTATACTAAATCACCGTGCAAAGCTTCAAAGTTACATATATGTATTATTCAATTTGTATGTACTATTTACAACATGAGCGGCCGTGTTGTATCAGCATATACAAACTCGAGCCGAAGGTGAGAGTTTTATATCTGATACAGCACGGACGCGAGTTTTGTAAATAGCTTGTGAAACTCTCCAAATTTTATAGATTAATTTGCGAAGTAATTTTGAAAATACATCTTATAAAAGACGAGAAAATCAAAGTTAAAGTTTATGAATTATTAATGAGTTTCACAAGATAATTTATACATCAAATTAAATTATTCACGTAAATTTAATATTGCAAAGCTTTCGATCCGTAAGCTCGGATCTTCATCAGTGCTAATAACAATGCACTGATGAAGATCTGAGCTTTATATCATGGATGTGTCAAAAAAGCATGAAAATGAATAAAAAATTAAAATAAATCATTTTGCAGGTCCTAAAAAAAGACTGTCCCGTTTTTTATCGAGATCAGCATATACATCGCCATTTTGAATTTATAATCACCTTCAACAAATTTCCCAGCATGCCAAGCGTTGTCTTCTCATCGTCACTTCCGGTGTGTGATCGGACGCCAAAGAAGCCGGAATTTGGCCATTTTCTCTTAAAATTTTACAACTTTTCACTCGAAATCACAGCAAAATGACGACGAGAACGGAGAGAGAAAAGAACAAAAAACAACATGACAAACACGTCAGTATCTTGATGGAGTTGCTGCGCGAAGATCAGAACAAATACTGCGCCGATTGCCGGGCAAAAGGTCTGTGGTGTGTGCGTGTCAAATTTTGGCTTGAAAATATCAATATTTCTGGGTATCAATTTAATACTTTTATTCTTTAAGGGCCGAGATGGGCTTCGTGGAATCTTGGTATATTTGTGTGTATCACTTGCGCTGGAATACATAGGAATTTAGGGGTACATATCTCGAGAGTAAAATCGGTAAATTTGGACGCATGGACCTCGGAACAAGTCAAAGTAAGGAAGTAATATAAAATTTCATGAAAATCGCGCAAGAAATTAAATAATTGTGTCGTTTGGTTGCCTGTATTTTAGATGTTTTATAGCTTTAATAAGAGCCTGTCGTACTTTTTATGATTTATGGGGTATCAATAATTGCAATATGAATATACTTTCGTGAATTTTTGTTTTCAAAAGGTTGGGTTTGAAAAAACCGGTCAAATTTATATTTATTTTAATCGCCAATAACCATATGAACAACAATCAATGAGACTATAAAACCCTATTGGAAAAAGATTTTTAAGACTACCATTTGGCAAATGTTTATTATTATTTTACATATTTCACAACAAGGTATTGTGTGTCTAGTCCCAAGTCAGCCCATACTGAATTAATAACCTTGAATAAATGGGCTTTGAACGGTGTGTTGCAATTTGGAGCATGCTAGACACGCTGTCCATATCCGATTAGTATGTGGCAATATTCAAAGAAGAACTTTGGTCATATTTCACCAAAATGTGTTATGCTTATGCATATAAAATAGCCTTGTTTAATTTTTTCAACAAATTGACTGATAACTTGCACATGACAGCTTATGTAATTGGACATCTGGGAATTTTACACTTTACTTTACCTCAGTAATTACAAAAAAAACCTCGCCATCAAAACATATAAAAGAATGAGAAATAATCACACCATTGCATACTAACGTTATTTGGTTACGGTATAGTGTAAAGTACCTGGACATCTTTTATTCAAAGTAAACTTTCATCCAATTGGGTTTCACGTGACGTCATAAATTTCACTGAGGGTCAACTCCAAATTGATACGCTGTCATCAGACTGAAAATTTTCACTGTATGTGTTGACCTTGTGTTTGGCAGCAAATGTGTGCAATTTCGTGAGATTTGCTTGCTCCAGTGCAGTACAATCATCAATACATTTTGGGTTGACCCCACTCAGAATTACCGAAAAAGGTTCCAGTGAAACCCAAGATTTGTAATCTCCTTTGTTAATACGTGGAAGCTGGGTGTCGTCAGCTTGATAAGTAAGGGGGGGGGGGCGTATTCATGTTCTGCCCAATTAATTTCTTTTAAAATTAATTCCATTTCAAAACAAATTAATTGGGCAGAACATGAATGTATGAATATGTCCCCCTTGCCTATCGAGCTGGCAACCGCACTGCTACAATGCAAAATCTGTTTGTGAATGTTTGTTCCATTAAGTTTGTCAGCCAGATCAAGCTACATTATTTCTGTCACTTGTTCTGATGGCAAGAAGTCAAAATGTCAGGTTACACCAAGGCCAGATATTTGAAAAATGAATGTTTTTACATATTGTTTAGTCTAATTTTTAACACTTAAATTTCCAAGCCATGTAATTGCCTGAAGGGGCTCCATAATGGTTTTACGCCAACATCTGCCAGAGGGCTTTTCTTACAATTTGTATGCTGATGTAACTTCCTTAATTTTTGTGTTAAAAATGTGAGAGAAATTCTCAAAGTACAGTGCTCAGAGAATAACTGAGCTCTACTCACAAAGTTAGGTTTTTTGTTGGTATTAAGCAATGCAGATTTACTGTCTTTAATCTTAGTTCCTTTCCTGACCAAAAAGCCTGATTCATACTGCTGGCAATTTTCTCATTTTACTGTAGATATTACCCAGTTAATTTGACGGTAAACAACTCAAGATAAACCTTGTATGTTACAAATTACAATCATTTATTTGTCTATTCCTGGAGAAGAAATGCTTGCAATTAAAGTGTGAACCTGACACTCGAGATACACCATGGGGTCAGGGACTGTTTTCCTTTCACCAAACTTCACAAACATTCATCATTTTTGCTTACATTATTGAGAAGGCAATGGTTGCCAACAATGTTAAGTTCAGAAAAATGTAACATCAAATTTGGTATATGAAAATACAGTAGCACTGACCGATCCCAACACAGCTGTCCAATTATAAACAATTATTGGATGAGGTTTTCGAGATATGCAGCATTGTCAATGTTGAGGTAGAAGTTATCACTTACGCTGAAGGCAAGGCTGAAGCTCTTGCCGAGACATTAATAATTTTGCATATCATAAAAGCCCAGACCAATAATTGTTGTATTATACATTTCAAGCCGTAGTCATCTGCATTGTAGGCTCAACATGCAGATAACTGACCTGCCAGTCAATATCTAATTGAGTTCTCTGCAAGCAAATGACTGAGTTGTCTTCAGGTTGAATGATAGTTGATCCGCATGCAATTGATCAGTCACAACACATAAAACAATTGCAATGTATAATATTGTTTACTATACCCATAAGTTAGATGAGGCAGTTAAAGTACTGACCTTGCTTAAGTGCCATCATGAGGGGATTTGAATTTTGGGGAGGAAGTTGTGGAGGGTGTTTGACCAGGAGTGAGATATTTTATGGTGCAATTTAGAATGTCCAAGAGTGGGGAAACAAGAGAGCTGCTGACTATTATGAGTTCCACTTGCCAGTTGGTTTCCGACGTCCTCAAGGAGACTCAAGCCTTGAGCAATTCATTAGAAACAAATATGAGAAGAAATTATACATAAACAAAAGTGGACCACCTGCCCGTTCAACTATTAACTCGCCTGAAAAGGTATGTTTGGTAAAATATTATCAGAATTGTAGGATTGAAGGTTTTAGTCATGCACATAAATATTTTTTACTTCTGTTTTTTTGGGGGTTGCACAGGGTTGAAGTTAGCAACCTGTCATCCACAAATTTAAATTCTGTTTTTGTGAGCTACTGTAATTATTCATTTTGCGAATTGATGTTTTGCAAAGTAATTTACATGGTTAATTTTCACAATCTCTTTTGTACATGTTTTATTGCAATTTTGTATTAAAGGCAATTTTCAAATTGATTTTCCCACTCTAATTCAAGCCATGGCACATATTTAGAATGGTTTGTTGGTTATGCAATGTATATGACAGTGCAGTTATTCTCATAGTATTTTTTACTGCCTATAATATTGAAATATATACAAATTGAAAAAAATGGCAAGTGAAATTTATTGATAAGTTTGATGTCAGTTTATTTCATTTGATTATCATAACTTGTAAGAAACAATGACTGCTGAGAAATTTTGAATTTTTAGCTCTGTAGCTCATACCTGAAATGCTCTGTAGAAATCTAGATCATTTTTGCTGTCTAAATATGTTAGAACAGTATGTCTGCACTTAAATCCAAGATTGCTACAGTCAAATATACCAGTTTAGTATAGGGCAATAAAACTAAAAATAAAACCCTATCATGAAAACATTCATTTCTACAACATACAAGACCTTGTCATTTTTGGCAGGTAAAAAATAAAATGACAGGCTAAATGGTACTTGACTTGCAAAAAAATTGGTTTGGCAGGTTATATTTGTCTATTTCAAGCCCCGTTTACACATGTTTATTACATCGTATACACCATGGTAATGTCTTAAAAAGATTAAAAGACAAACAGAAATGTGATGTTTCAAGCAGAAACCCTTCTTAAGAAAGCTAGTGACTTGAAGTGACTTCAAGGAACTATATGCTTCAAAGTACATGACAAATATGAATTGTTACAAATGTTATGACAAAATATGAAAGTACATGGCAAATTTTAATATATATAGGTCAGCCAAGAAAAAAAAAAGGCACCTGGTAATGAGAATAAGAAGGTATAAAGTTACATTTGTAATGGTCAGTACCACTGTGCGTGCAAGTAAAACCATCTGGACTATACAGTACTTGGTACAACCTAGTATTTAACCAACAATATTAATTGTGTTGATAAATTGACCAACAGTTTTCAATAAATGTACCAACCAGTATCATTTATTTCTGAAACAAACACTGTTTATGACACACCCCAGTGTAGTATGGCCCTAACCTGGGCTTTTGCCTAGTGAGATGGACCCCACGCCCTAAGCTTTTTCGTAATGGGATTGTTGACTACCACCGACAACTTAGCTCAGTATGGCTCTGATCAGAGTTTTTACTTGAGTATGGTTGGGAACCCCCATACCCCAAGCTTGATATGGCCCAGAAGTGGGCTTTTCCATTGGTAACCAGTGGTAACGAGTTCAACTGAAATTTCAATATTTTATTGATAAACTAAATGCGCTATTGTAAATGTGTAAGGTTTTTTCACAATGTAGGTATCCAGACCAGAACCATCCAAACCAGTTCAAAATACAGTGAAAGCCATTAGTCAACCAGTCAGCAATGCACCATCAGCCACAGCCGACCTACTGTCATTATCTGAACCAGTAGCCCCACCACCATCCCAGCTACCACCACAACCCCAGCAAAACAATACCTTGCTAAGCATGTCTGCAACAACCACCAAACAGGATAATACAGCTGATGTAAGTTTTAATCAATACAAAAATGATTCAGAGATGTTTGCAGATACAGATTAACTTTTGATCTAGCAAAGAACGAAATTCATAAATGGCTAGAAATAAAAAAATCAAGATCAAGCTGGTTGTACGAAAGGTGGACAGCACTATCTACTGGATGGTGATTTTTCAACTGTTGCAGAAAGGGATGGAACATAATGAAACCAGGGACATAGGATTCAGAAGAAATAAAAAGTGAAGCTATTCACATTTAAAAACAAAACAATAGACACTTCGAAAATGGTAACAATTTTTATTCTTAATGTTTTGGCTTTACATTCATGTCATCTTCAGAAGAATAGTTGGCTTTTTAAAATACGTGTGGCATTCTTCAGAAGATGACATAAATGTAAAGTCGAAAGGTTAAGAATGAAACCATTTTCGGAGTGTCTATTGTTTTGTGTTTTATTAAATACTCTATGGCAAACAAAACTTTTTACATTTAAACATTATTCACATTTTACACAACCAACCCTTGGTGAAAAGTAAATTTTATTTAGATAAAAAAAAGGTCACAACTAGTCAACTAGCTTGATCTGCTGGCAAGTGGTGAACAAAGTAATTACATATAGATCACTATTTCGATGTAAATAAAACATATAGATCTACATGTACAAAGGCTGGGCTCTTCACGAGAGACTGGTTCTTAAAAAAATACATTGAAACTGATGGTACATTGTTGGATCATTTTTATAGCTTCTTAATTTCGGCGGATCTTTTCAAGCCCCAGCTAACAATGTTCAACAACCACAAGCATCTCAGGGATTTGCATTTGATTTAGCTCAGGTAAGTACAGAAACATATTTTTCGATGGTTGTTGGCGTTGCCGCGGTCTTTGCCAACGAGAATGTTTACCACCCTAGATGCACGCAAATTACGCTTGTTCTTGTCGGCCAACACGATTTATTATAAACTGTATAGTTAACAAATATAGAGCATTTTCCGTGTTGATATACAGTTATATCAACGCGAGTGGAATTGGGAAAACGAGAAATTGTATGGAAACACGACGCCCAAAGGGCGGAGTGTTTTCATACAATTTCGAATTTTCCCGACTTCCACGAGTGTTGATATAATTATATATCAGCACGGAAAAAATGTTTTATATTTGTTTTATAATATAGCAATGTCAAAAGCCCGAAGAGTACGAGAAATTTCCGTGTTTACAAGTGGCGGGAAATTTCCGTGTTTACATTGTGTTATGTAAACACGGCTCTTAACCAATTAGCGTTCAGGATTCACAAATGCTATATTATAATGTATATTTCGAAACAGATTTGATTCATCTTCAGCAGTGTTAGTAAGATACCATGTCGGCTATCTCCTTACCTTAGTGGTCAGAGCATTGCAGCGGCATTGCAAAGGCAAAATTCCTGCCAGAGGAACTATAGTTGAGGGTGGATTTTTCCCAATTGCTCTTCCCGGCTTGAATTTCAACATGTTTATACATTACGATTCGAGATTACGACACACCTACACTTAGGTGAAAACTGACTTTTAAATAAGATATGGTAACAATGATCTGAATTTTGTCTGTTTTAGAATATGTCTACAGCGGCTCCTGTGGTCAATGCAGCGTTAACGTCCAACGGTACTGTGAATTCCTCGAATCAGACGAGTCTTGAAGAAGATTTATTCAAAGATGATCTCAGTAGTGGAGGACAGTCGAAAAAAGGTTGGCGTGATTATCGATCCTGCGTTAGACTTAGCACGTTATTTCGTAAAGGAATATGGAAAAATCTTCTCTCGGAAAAAAATTGTTGAACCGTTCTACCAAAGTGTACATAACATAAAATTTTGTCCAGTATTTTCTTGGTTGCATTGCAAGGATCACTTGAAATCCTCATACAACTTTATGACTGTGTTTTTGGTCAAATAACGCCACGTAAATGCATAATGACTTTTGAAAAAGATCAAGCTATTGCACAGAAATAAGGAGGCCTAGTAATTAAACATATCTTAGGTTCACAAAAATGCAATTTTAGTTACTTTTGTTCTGTGCTACAAAATAAGCAATCTTAAAGATACTCATTACGCAGTGTGATGTTACACGTTGTTTTATTGCATATTAAAATTATTTTTACATAGACAAGGAAAACAGTTCCAATGACAGTTCTTAGGTGTTCTTTGCGATGCAATAAAGAAAATGGCAGAAAAATTCCATGTCGTAGGCACCAAGAATTAGAAAATGCACATCTGTATAGACGGCTTTCTAGAGACTATGTTTGATTGTCTAAACTGTTGCAACATTTCTGTATTTTTAACTCTAACTCCTACATAATTAATAGACTCTATAATGGCGTTGTACCAGCCGTCACAGAAGCAGGCGAACCCTCAAATGTTTAATGTACCTGGTGGAGTATATCTACAGCAGCAGCAGCAGCAGCAACAACAACAGATGAATGTGATGGCCATGAACAGACCACAAGGAATGGCGCCTCAATATAACACACAGCAACCCATGTTTGCACCTTCACAACAACAACAAATGTACCAGGTATGGTATCTAAGTTTTTCTTAAAATATTTGATTAAAGAAGTAACCGGCCAAAAGCGCTAAAGACTTGTTGTCAATTTTACCATCATGATGCAACTTGTCAATTTCATCAAGTTGGAAGTAAGTCTGGTTCACACTTGTCGTAAGAATACGGGATTTTCTCTTTCTTACGTATGTCAATGAATATGTGAACAACTGAAGTATACGACAAATATTAGATTTCTTTTGCAATGGCATAGAATTCAATAAACCTGTTAAAACGACGTCAGTTGTAACTATCATTTGAGGGTTGTTACAACTTGTAGCAAGCCTGTGGATAACAAGTTTTGACAATCGACTTGCAACAAGTCTATTGAAAATTAGTTACAACAATGGACCATTCCCCAGTTAGACAAACTTTCAAATTGGAAAACGATTTTAGCGCAGTTGGAAAGAACATCCTAAATTTACTGAAACTGTAAAGTTTGGTTGTAAAAGTATTGTAAAATGTCGAAAATATAGTTATGTAAAGATTGCGAATTTTGTATACTTTTGTGTTACGCGGGAAAAAGCGTTACCACATTTCCACATAATGGTAACGCTTTTCCGTGTGTAATACAAAAGTATACAAAATTCGCAAACTTTACAGGACTTTATTTTCCACATTTTACAATATTTTGCTACCAAACTTCACAATTTCACTAAATTTAGGAAGCTCTTTCCAACTGTGCTAAAATTGTTTTCCAATTTAAAACTTTGTCTAATTGGGGAATGGTCCAATGGCAAAGTATTCGGGAATGTGCGCTTGAAAGTGGTGGTCTTTCTGAAGGAAATATCCTTCATTCTGTAAGCGAGCTTAAGAGTTGCTGATAAAAGTCAAGAAATGAGCCCTGCCCAACACTTTTACAAAAGAAATATTAAAAGGACTTATTCACTCAATCTTCTCGTACCAGGTTAATCAAGTACAACAGCAAATGGCAATGCTTGGCTTCCGACAGCAGCAGCCTTCTACTCAGGCACCCCCCAACAACCGGGCTATGCCCAACGTTCAGGCGAGCGCAGGCTACAACTTTAATCAAGGCATGCCAGGTATGATGCAGTATAATAACGGTCCAGTTCCGTACGGTAACACTCCCATGGTAAACGGTGGTTGGATGCCGCGACCCCCTGGAAATTTACCCCAACAACAGCCAACACCACAGTACGTTACTACAGGTCCTGCAGCACCGAGATTCAATATGTATCAAGGTCAGGGGGCTATGCAATCTGGACACACGTTAAGCAATAATCTGTGGAAGTGAATAGAATTATATTGTGATGCAGTTTCTTGAAATGAAAATTGTGAACCTATTTAGTTTCAAAGTGAAGTAATTTTTTTTTGTGAAAATGGATCAAGTTGGTTGACATGTAAATACACAAAATGCGATGTGGTGCGATAGACGTTTTCTCTCAAAACATCGTTCATTGTGAACTTGGATAGTGAAAGAAGCGGATAAGAAATTCGAAACGCCTGTGATGTTTTCAGCATGCGTAAATTTAAACCTGATTTCAAATTATAACATCGCCAAATCCTTAAATAACTGCAGTTTTAGCAGTAATATAGCCGAACATTTTAAATAAATTTGACTATGCCATTTTACTAAAAGAATTCAAGAATTAAACAGTTAAAATGTATCGCAATTTTTGGAACGCCATTGTCGCAGTTACCTGATTTAAAAATTCAAATACTTTCCTCGTGAAATTAATTTGATTTACCTTAAATACTTTGTCTTGGCCAATACTTAAGCATGTTTATATACAATAAGACCAATTTCCCATTTGAAAGCAGAAAATATAGCGAAATAAAGAAAATGTCGAAAATCGTGAGCATACTCGACTCATCGCGATTCGCAAATAGGTTTAAACAATGACGTCAGCCAGTCAGTGTCCTATCCATTTCCTTAACTATTCATGCTGTACAAAACGGAATCTGCTTTCTCAAACGGAATTATTTGGATTACGAACTGCTTTCGACCAGACTTATTAGCACAGCTATGTGTCTAGTTGCCCGACCATCCTAAAACGGGAAAAATTGCCAAGTTGAAAACATCACTTCGCCACCAATTTCGACTCAAATATGGCAGGGTTGTTCGAGTGTAATACAAATATATATATCTTCTGTGCTGTACTACATTTTGCAACCAAACTTGCCAAGCCTAAGGTTCTCTTTCTAACCGTGCTGATAGAGTGGTAGATTTCGTTCTTGCATGTTTACTGAGAACTTAGCCTGTAACGGGAACTGTCCATTGTTGTAAAAAGTCTGAAAACAATTTGTTGCTCTTGCTACAAAGTTGATAAAAATGATTCAAATATACTAATTTCTTATTTAACTTATTGAATACTTGTTATGTGCAGAAAATTTTAGGCATGATTGCAAGTCTGTTGCCAACTTTGTTGCAAGATGGGCACGTGTTATTCCAGACTTTTCACAACAACCGTAATACACACAGCTAATTAAATAAAGGTCCTCGCAAAAGCGTAAACTATGAGCACGCAAAGGATGACGGGTTATTGCTTATTTTCACTTTTAAAGGGAAATGGCAACAAAAATTTTTATCAGCTTATTTGAAAGATACTCTAAAACAATATATACAAGTCTATTACAGAATTTTTATATCTGCCATATTTGGTGAGATATTTTGACTTGAAATCTTTAGTTGTCCGCCATCTTGGATATTTGTAGATATGCATGATACGTCACAACTGGGGTCACGCAATTTTTTTTTCTTACGACACAATGATTAATCTTCTCCAATAACCACATACATGGTAAGTGTTTCGAATTTCAGCACCAACTGAAAAGATTTTAAACAATATTTGATTGTTGGTAGATATTTAGGAGAAGCTTTGAATGCCTTATCCCTGTTGTGACGTCACCAAAACATTGTTAATGAGGTTAAAAGTTAATCCAAGATGGCGGACAGTTCGATTATTCAGGTGACAATATCTCCTAAAGTAAAACAGATATAGAAATTTTGTAAAAGACGTTTATAGATTACTTTTAGAGTATCTTTCAAATGAGACAATAAAAATTTTTGTTGCCATTTCCCTTTAAACTCGGAATGGACCCGATTGCATTATGGACAAAATTTTGAAAAAAGTTCAAGTGGGAAAATTTATTACTACAGCATATAAGAGCATCCTAAAATTAGTACAATTGCAAAGTTTGGTTGCGAAACGTTGTAAAATGTGGAAAATGTAAGCCTGTGAAGATTGCAAATTTTTTATATTTTTGTATTACGCACGGAAAATTGATACCAACATCGAGAAAACGGTATCAATTTTCCGTGCGTAATACAAAAGTATACAAAATTCGCAAACTTTGCAGGGCTATATTTTCCTCATTTTACAACATTTCGCGACCAAACTTTGCAATTTTACTAATTTTAGGATGCTCTTCAATGCTGTGGTAACAAATTTTCCCACTTCAACTTTTTTCAAAATTCTTTCCGTAATGCAATCGGACCATTATTTCTTTGAAACAGCATCGGGGACACATGGGAAACCTATGACAGCAAATTTTCTTGCTTAGAAGGTAATTCCTAAATTAACAGCACAAAATTAACAATAATTTATCGTCTCTTGCGCGCTCATAGTTTACAGTTTACGCTTTAGCTTCATACGAACATGCAACGCGAGCTCATCTGTACAAACTAAAATTTGTTGACCTAGTGTGAATATTAGCAAAGTCAACTGTAGGTTACGACCTGTTCTTTAGTATCTTTCATTTTATTTACACAAACCAGCCTAAATTAAGACAGTAGGACATCCCAAAACTTTAGTTTTTAAAAGAACGAAGCGTAATATTAATGTGGAAGGGAGGTTGTTAACTACAGTTAATCAAATTTTGGTTACAAAAATGCACGATTGGCCAGTTGTTCATAGTTAGCTTTTTAAGCCAAGTATAGGGCTTTTTTTCAACAACTTTACAAATCTTATCTGGATCAATAATAGTTTTGCTTTCTGAAGTTTTAAAAGAAACGGACATGCATAAATACAGCAACTTAAACAGTGGGGGTAAACTTTGAGCCTACATGGTTAGTGCTAACCTAGCATTGAACAATCTACCCTTGTCAAATTGGAGGAAGATAACTCGTTTGAAGATTGTGTGAAAAAAACTTTAATAGGAGTTTTTTCCCATTAAAAATATTTAACTAAGTTGACTTAGAACAACTGGCTAATGCTTATAATTTCGTATTGTTCTCGTAAATTTTGGCAAGCGATATTTCGCTGTCCAAAGCAGTTTAGTAATAAGCCAATATGTAATATATCAATTATAAAATATTAAATGTTCAAAAAAGTAAATTTGATTTTCGCTTGTTTATATTTCGTCCATAAAGCTTTCTACATCACAATATGTTTTTATTTTGTCTATCAATTAACGAAGCTTATTACCCCTTTTTCAATTTGCAATCCGCAAAACAACGAAAAATTTGTTTTCCATAAATAATTGAGTTGACCGAAATGACAGTCAGATGGCAGCTACTGATGACTCATTTTATGACTCATTTGGTGTTACTGTTAAGTCAAAATACAGGTTAAAAATTCAATATTATGCAACATTTCATCTTCCACTTAGTACCTCAGTTCTTTTCTTCCAACCAATTTTTGCTTTGGGTACTTTTGTTATATTATACAGTAACTGATGTATGAAGAAATTTCATTGACCTAATACGTTTAGGTCGTGAATATTATCTGAACGAATGAGATATATCCAAGTCAACAAGTTGTTGATCTTCACCTGGGTCTGTGTGTGTGTGTGTGGGAAGGGGGGGGGGGTCGTCGCTGATATGTATAATAAATTTACAAACAAAAAGATAAAATATATACTAATAACTGAACATTATCTAACGGCCAGGCAAGTCGCAAGGTACAATTTTCAACGAAAGCCATGCACGAGCCAGGGACTGTTTTTGGCACATTCGCTCGAGAGACAGCCCCCCCCCCCCCCCCCCCCGCCAGCATGCGGAATTATAACGTTTTAACCCTTGTGCAGGCAGGCAGCCATATGACTGCCATATGGGTAATTACGTTTCCCCGTGACTTGGGAAAGGGTTCTTTGTCCTCAAATTGTTGTAAAAGCTTATTGGGACTGTTTTGGCTATGCTTTAATTTCAATAAAATACATGATTAATAAATCATGTATTTTATTACAGTTAAAGCATAGTCAAAACAGTCCCAATAAGCTTTTACAACAATATTATGTCATATCATCAAACGAACCAACTAAAGTTAGAATGCTTTCAGTATTGTCAATAAACAAGATATATTTCACAAAAATTAATGCCCGACACCATTTTGTTTATTTCGGCAAGACAAAAATCTCAACATCTTTAATTTCATGACTGTCATAAACTATGATTTCAATATCTCAAAATCATTTTAGGCGCATTTAATCCCGGGTAAGCAGGCCGAATATAATCTGAATGAAAAGATATGGGAATAAGTGGGATCCGGCATCGTAAAAAACATTTGCTCAGTAACAAGGTTGAGGAACATTGTGAATTTCGTTTAAGAACATTCATCATGCATTAAATCATGGTTATGAACAATAATCTTCAATTGGAACTATAAGTATATCAGTTTGACAGTACTTATTTTATAGCACTTTTTATAGCAGTTTTATTAAATATTTTCAATTTATGCAAAGTAAAACATATATACCTTACATTCAACACGCTTTGAGGAACATTTGGAATGAGAAAACTCGGGATTTGACTTTGGAACTGTCTAAAAATTGTACCTAATAAATCTAAAAACCTAATAGATCAAAACCACTCTCGTTAGCTCGAACCCCCGCTTGCTCGAACAGTTTTTCGTTCCCACGTTCGCAGGAGTCTGGGTGCTTTAATTGCTCGTGCAATGGATGGGTCTGGGCTGCTTTGATGTGAAAATTATCCAAAAAAATCGCATTTGTTCTTCCCTATCTGAACTGTACCAATATAACTTCAAAAACGATGAATTATTAAAGCTGTACGGAATTGCACGGTTTGTACAGAGAATTTTTTCAAGCATTTAATAATTTTTCTATTGTTACATATGTAAACACGCAGGACTATTCCCATTCTTTGCACAACTTTGCAACAATAAGTTCCAATTATGAGCACAAAAATAGTTTAATATCGCTTTTATTGGAAAATTTATCTGAAATGTAAACATATACTACCGCAAGACGATTGCTCCTGCGGAGAAAATCATCGTCGCGCTGCGCCGCCATATTAATTTTTTATTCGAATTTTTAATTTCTTCTCCAAATAAATTTGTTTGAATTCAAACTTGACATTTCTACTTTTGTATGATCTTGGTGCCTCGAAGACTAACCTCTGTGTATTTTTCAGGGTATAAACACATAAGTGATTTGCAAAAGCATGCCTATTTTCATTTAAAATTGTCTTTAAATTACAAATCTAAACGATCGAGTGCGTGTCATTAGTCATATACGTATTTTGGCATTATCGAAATATTAAGAAAAATACTTCTGATAACATCAGCAATTATCCTCGACACATGCTTGTTGCTTTGTCATAGGGATTTTTGACAGCGAAGTGAGCGATATTGCACCAAATTCAAGCTTCAAGTGTTAGGAACAAGCTCGAAGTTTGTATAATCTTGTCGAAATTCATGTGTCAATATTGATATTACAAATGAATTTAGTCTTCCACAATTAGATATGTAGGGAAATTATTTGTGTCGCAATATTCATACATGTTTTTTTACGTTGGTGTTAATTGGACATTAAACCGGGGGGGATAGGGCTGATTTGAGGACAAGCTAATCTAAGCTATCTCACAGCTACGTAGATAGCTTGTGGCAGATTCAAACAAAACAGGAAGAAAAAACTATACATAGCATCAATCAAAGTGATGATTTTTTTTCAAGAAATTGCACAAACTGAGTATTGCCATGAATCTGCCTCGACTTAAAAAGCTTTATGTCTGCGAAAACAACGATTTTTGAGATGCCATATTTCCCCCTCAATTTTTCACTTGCTTAAGTATATTGTCCCTGCGTTACATGAAAACTTTCTATAGTGACGGCAACTTTCCAACTTATACAGTACAAAGTAACAGCGGGATCTTTACCTGGTAAGCGGGTTAGCATTTCAGAACAAATGGCGAAAACTCAGCACCAATCAGTAATGCTATTTTAATTAAATGTGAATTACTAAATGAGTTGAAATGGGTTACTGGTTTCTTTACGGCAGAATTTAACTCTATTTTGAGGGGACATGATATCTTTAAGCAAGTGAAAATTTGAGGGGGAAATACGGCATCTCAAAAATCGTTGTTTTCGCAGATATAAAACTTTTTAAGTCGAGGCAGATTTATGGCAATACTCAGTTGGTGTAATTTCTTGAAAAAAATCATCACTTTGATTGATGCTATGTATAGCGAAATGTGCTCATATGGTTGAATCATTCTCCCCGTGTACCGAGATCTCGGCAACTGCGAAAACTTTTCATCTCATCTGAACGCAATATAACCGATTATCTCGCTTTTTAACTTGTCTAAGTGTTTTCTCGCCAACCGGGAAAAAATTTTTGCCCATATGAACAGTCTTTGTATGCTTTTACAGCATGCATGCCAATTTAGATAAGATCGTGACTTTTAATACTCAAAGTAGTTAAAAAAATATGCTGATTTGTTCCAGTCACGTCTGACTCATAGTCACGCAAACGTTAACACCAAAATTTCGCCCCTTCCCCCCGGTGTTAGATATCTATATTAGCCTAAACACGTTAATTGGGGAAAGCATTGAATATTCATACATAGCAAACTCAAAGAATGAAACCCGCAGGGCTTCTGTGACAAGGAAATGCTGACTGATCACGAAAGAAAACTAGCAACATTAATATCGACGGATCTATGTCACATTAAAGGTACACTGTTATTCTGTTACGCTATTTCTTTGTCCCCACAATCTCGCTTTCTTGTAATTGCGACTGTAATCTATACATAGTGAGCTTATCAACCTCGACAAGGCTTAATTTCGCATGAAACTAGCGAGGGGTAGCTTGTTTTCGTCTGGTTGTAAATATGATCGAAGTTTTGTTTGCCGCGTAGCGACGCTAAAAGTAAAAGCACGTATTAAACTACGGCTAAGCGAGATCTTGCCGAAAAAACTGTCATACTTTAAATACTTCACGTATATATACGTTTGGTTAACCCCACATCTTATAAACAGTCATAGATCTGCGGGGATTATGGATTTGTGTTATTTTAAGTACAACGTACAATAATACCACGTGAAACATATGCGTGTACAGGCAGAGCAATAACGGATTATGACGCGCTACGATGCTAAAAGCGTACATGTCAAAAGCATTCATTGAAGTTATGCTTCATAAAAACTATTTTCACGCTTGACTTACAAGCCAGGGAAACTGAACGCCGAACGTGGCACGTCTATATGTATAATTATCATCTTAGAATTGTTAGGGTCGATAACTGCAACGTAATTGATGTTTTTGTAGCCGAAGCTAGCTGCATGAAACCCAGTGGTACTGCGGAGTTGTGATAAGAAAATGTGTGTAAGCGCCTGCCGTCGGAACCTCGCCGAAAAATGGACTTTAGTGGCAAAGTAATGTCGTTACCGGTCGAAATGTCACCTCTTTTTGGCGGTACATATCTTATGTAAGTAAAATTGTGAACATTTCGTGCGCGCGAGAGCGTTTCAATCGAACAGAGAACGTAGTTTGTTAAACAGCGTTCGAACAGTAGCTCGGAATGCGTTGTAATATGTTTTGCAAATAAATTAGTGTGCCGCTAAGGTTGTTCTGAGCATAATATGGGGTCAAACAATCAACGGAGGATTAAGGTAGGGAAAAGCCGTAAATAGTAATATAATATACAAGATGTGAAAATTAGTTTTTATGTTAATTTTCGAGAATGTAATATTGATGTGTTTAAAGTTTAACTAACGAACTTATGTTTGCCTTGTGCTTTTTGTTTTTGTTTTCCATTCTCCGAAGCAAAACTCGTAATGTACACTGTTAATTTCCGCTCGGTTTTTCAATTTTCTCAAGCCACGTTCTAGAACTGAACAACGGCGGACGCTGGGAGGTAATTATTCGGCGACGTAGGCCCTAATGCATATAGACAAGAAGGACAAGTACTGCGAATGCACGCTAATAGTGTTCAACTAACTTTGCCGCCGTGGCGAGCAGGTGATATTTCTCATTTGCTGCAGGTCGCACGTCTAAATGTTAATTCAGATGAGATTGCTACCGGAAGCTTGATTAGTTCTAAACTGTTTTTCTCAGAGCTTTAAATGAGAGAGAGACTCTGGCTTATGCACGATTTGGGCTTTTTCACACAGGAAAATTGACAAGCGTTGAAATCGGACGTTCCTTTGCCTGAAAAAATGTGATGACTCCATTTTGTTCGGGAAATTCTCTGGGTCGGCGTTAACTTTGAACAGTCACTGCTCTTATTTTTGTATTTACCATTGTGTAAGCAAGATTTCTGAAGAAATATTTCGAAGTTTATAAACAAGCTGTTGGAAAAAGCTGAACGGCTTTTGAACAATCGCCCCCTGATCAACAGAATATTCTTACTACTGCATGAAATGTCATTTCATTTCGTCATTTTCGCTAAATTAGTACAAATTGCCATTGGAGAATATTGATGCAGATATATCTATTTATTTTATTCATTTATTTACACAATTCGCCCCGAACAAAGAAAGGCCAAGTTTGACAACATGAAAAATACAAAGCCAGGGACTGCGCACATGGAAGAACTCTATTTACGGGACCCAACAATTACAGAACACGCACAAAACACACACTACAACAGCACAAAATCACCATCATCATTATTATATACAAAATACATGTCAACAAAAATCACCAGTGTACTACCACTCAGCAACATGAACAAGTTGAGAAACTCAGCAATTAGGACTGTCTAAGAAGTTCTTGGATCATCTGGACTAAATATGTCTCGTGACCGTGTGGTAAACTGTCCATCATATTGTCGCTTGAATAATACAACTCGTTTTACTCAACAGAAGTGGGCGATAGACGAAGACAAATTTCTGGGAAAAGTACGATTAATGAGACACGACCTCAACCATGTCACTGCTTATTACATGAAAATAATGTCTGCCAATTGAGCAATGTCCGTCTGTCTAAAATAAATTATTTTAAGGCTGTAAATGGGGACCCGTCAGAAATGCCAAATGCAGTCACTCTATGACATCCTTAAGTGGGGTATTTTAGTTTCAAAAAAATTTTAAAACACTGCGACAAAATGCGCCTAATGGAAGTAACGGGAGGTGAAAACGACAACAAGAGAGCGACTGTGGTCTAATTTTCAAGTGCGTATCTTTCGTGGTGGATTTCTTCACCGGTTAGCTCAACTTATATTGTTTTTAAATTCATAATTTTTAAATTCACCAGCGCTATTTTGAGGGCATCTGCGAGGTAGATTCTAGCTAACTCGTCGGTATATTTTTAAGTCATTATCGAAATACGTTGGAAGTGTGTTTATTAATGAAGATGGCGATGGGGGTCCTATATCTATTTCCAGCCTAGTCCATTGTCCAAGTGCACAAATCCTACCGCTCCATTGTCTGTCTCAGGGCTTATTCTAAGGAATTTTCAGGAGCTTATTAAGAATTATGCTTTCTTGTGGGGCGTAGGCCTAATATAGGCGTTACATAGGTATAAGTCAAATAACCTGTGCTTTTGTTGCGCTCTTCCTCACAATATGTAAAACATGGAACATTTTGAGCTGTGATCTTCGTCACAGAGATATTGGTTTGCATATCTTCAAATCAAAACTTAAGATATATTACGAATACACATTATCCAGCGTATACAATTGTTGTCAAATATTTATCCTATTCTCATTTTCTTTTGAGTCTCAGCCCCAGAGCATTTTCCTCAGCAAAAAATTGGCAAAACCCAGTTACCATTTTACCATTCAAGACTCTTTTGATTGTTGCCTCATTAGAGCCAAGAAAGTTTGAAATATTTCGATAGAGGTGCTGTGAAAGTTATAGATCTAGGGCCAAAGATCAACATGATAATTAACAGGCTGAAAAATTGATGAGCTGAACTCCAGTTGTGAGTTAAGCTATTTTATTGTATAAGTAAGTCAATAGTTTCAACCGAGCCGGGATCATTAGGGTCTTCGCTAGAGCCAAGTCAATGTCTTCACTAGATTCAAGTCAATGTCTTCACTAGAGTCAAGTCAATGTCTTCACTAGATTCAAGTCAATGTCTTCACTAGATTCAAGTCAATGTCTTCACTAGAGTCAAGTCAATGTCTTCACTAGAGTCAAGTCAATGTCTCCACAAAAGTAAAATCAATGAACACTAGGGTCGAGTAAAGTCGAGTCAATGGCTCCAATCAAGCCATTTCAACATCTCAACTTCCAATACCTCACTATAACGGCTATTGAGTTAATAATTTAAATAAAATCGAAAACCCAACATACCTTTAGCCGGTTGTTCCAGACATCTCAGAAACCTGGATTACTTCTCATTATTTTGTCGTTCTTATTGCCGACATAGTAACTTCATTTATTTGAAGGATGGAACTTAGACTTGATAAAAATCTCATCATATCCTCACCACAGTATGGGCTATGGGCTTAAGCTCATCGATCACTGCTTGTCTATTAATGAAACAAAATTAATTATTACATCGAGGATTAATTGTTGTTGAATGGAATAGTAAAATCATTAATTATAACACATCTACCATACTGCATGCTCGATCATATTCGAAAATCAGTTGATTGGCCAAACTTCAATTTAGACTTTGCCCGGAGTTCCCCTGAACTTCGCTGGGCAGATAACCGAAGGACTGAATTATTAAACCTCTTGGGAGAATACTTTTTCATCGACAAACTATTTGATATAAATTAGGCTAGTTTTGTTAGGTTTCCTCCTATGGTATCGTAAGACCATTATTAGATCGTCTTTACTGAACCTCGGAAAAGAACAGTTCAGAACTGACCAATTCCTAAATACAGTTAAGGCATGATGCTTACCAGACCTCTAGTAAAAACAGTTTAAAACTGAGAGAGCTACCCAATATAAAAAAGTTAGTTTAGTTTAGATTTCCTTCTGTAAAAACAATGAATCAAGAAGAGATGATCCTTACTGGACATCTAGGAAGAACTGTTTAGAACTGATAAAGCTATCCAGACCAGTATAAATAAAGTTAGTTTAGTTTAGGCCTTCCCACTAGTAACACTGGATCAATAAGAGATGATCTTTACTGGATCTCTAGGAAGAAAATTTTATAACTGATACAGCCAGTATAAATAAAATTTAGTTTAGTTTATGTTCTCTTTAGAGTATTAACACTGGATTAATAAGATATCTATTGGATCTCTGGCAGGATCAGTTTAGCGGCAACAGGGCCATCCAGTATGAGCAATCGTAGTTTAGTGACTGAATAAGAGGGATGTCATGTACCTCGCTGAAATTCAGTGAAAACAGTCTAGGGCAAATATCGCTCTCAGGTAGCTATAAACTCGACATGAAAAGTACGATATAATAGAAAATGTCTATTCGAGACTAGATTTGGAAATAAGCAAGAAGAACAAATTCTTCGGCGCAACCAACTGAGATTCTTAAAATTAGTGAAATCGCTTGGACTGGTTGCGAAATGTAAGTAGTATAAAATACGAAAAAATAGCCTTCCGAAGTTTGAAAATTTTACATATATTTGTTTCTTATCACTTTTCAACCAAATTCGGTTCAAATGTGGCAACCTCGTACCCAGGGCATTACCTTCACCCCTTGTCCGTGTGTAAAATACAAACGCTACAAAATTTATAAACTACAAAAGGCTATATTTACCTACAACATTTTGCAGCCAAATTTTGAAATTTTACTGATTTGAAGATGCTTTTTCTAGCTTTCCTTGCAAATTTATTTGATCGTGTATAATTAAAACTGTCCATTGTTACATCTATCTTCAAGGAGCGAATTCTAATTAGGATACGATTCTAATTAGAAAAAATGTCTCATTGTTGCCTATGTCGGTGCTGTTATATGACGTCATGGCGTGAGAACAAGTCGAAAACAACGCTGCACTAAATAGTTTCAAATTGATTGAGCTATTATCCACTAGCCAAAATAAAGGTTTATGACTTTGTAGCTCTTCGCTTGATGTTGCATAATTCTTAAGGGTAAATACGTTTAAATCTCGAGTGAAAATCAATCATATCAAAATACAAGCGGCGGTTCATCAATTCTAGGTCCTCTAATGAATGAGGTTCCCTTCTTTGTGAATTCTAATGGAATTTTTTTCCCCCCGCAGGTGACAATGTTCAAAAAGATAAAGTTATTCCGCACGTCGTCTACGCAACGTCGCGAAGAGGAGTCCATTCTGAAGCGTCGTAGAATGATTCAGCATGCATTACTGTCGAGCTACAGGCTTGTACCCGGCGTGGCTGGAGGAAAAGGATGCATATCGTTCGAATGTTTTTCCAAGCCGAGGTTTTTCTTATGTCATCGAGATCATAACCTCATTATTGAACGCTACAAAGATTCTGAGGAATACAGTACGTATATATTACTTACGGCAACCGCCCACCATAAACAGCGTGTTGACATCTTGCAACAGGTTTGCTATCATCAAGCCGATACGAGGATGCGTTCGCATGGCTTGCGACAGCTTGTCGATGACAAGTCTGTTACAAGTTGTCAACAAACTTCTGTTGCAAGTTGATTGTCAAAACCAGTCATCCACAGACTTGCTGTATAAAAGTAGTTTCAACAAATTGCAACAAGTATGATTTTAAGTTCTTTATGTGTTTGCATGGTGATTATCAATGAAGGAAAAATTTTGTGGTAACACCATGTTAAGTTATTATGGTAAAGCTCTTGATCCGTAAGCTCCGATCTTAATCATTACTCAATGATATTTTTGTTCACTAAATTTCATTTCGAATCAAATGCATATGTTAAAGTTAGACGTCTAATTTAACAGGTGAATATTTCACGAGGACAAAACAAGACGTCAAAAAACTGAGAACGCCTTAATATTAATGAAGGTTATTCACTTAAGCAGTTAGGTATTTTTAGTTGTCTTCAGGTTAAACATGCGCAATTCTAGGTTGTCTTATTTGAATTACGTGGAGAACTACTTTACATTTTTTGTCGTGATATTTTGATCTAAATAATCATAAATTAGCAATATCTTGCTAGCCTCATAATAATGTAATTTGAGATGATCGATCATTTAAAATTTATATGAATTAACAAGCTTTCTTTAATTTTGATGCTTAAAAAAGCATCGCGAATTCTTTTTTCACGATTCAATTTGACCGCATATCATTTGCGTTCAAGCTTGAATCATGAAAAAAATTCGCCTTGTTTCCGTTTCAAACATAACGTTCCAAAAATTTTTACGCACGTTGGGCCAATGAAATTGAACCGTTTAAAAAAAGAAAAACATTTGTGTGGATGCCAGAGTATGCCTTATTTTTTTATTATTATCCAATTCACAATGGTGCACAAGTAATTATTTATTTTTTGTAGCTGAGTTTTAGGGATTTCAGTCAAATTAAACATCGCATATTACGTGACGATGTATAACCATGTGTTTCAAACATTTCAATTTCATTAGACAAACGGACTTAGTAATATTTGAAACGTTATCTGAATTTGAAACGTAAACAAAGGCGAATCTTTTTCCATGATTCAAGCTTGAACGCAGTACGAAGTGCCTTAAGATCATAACTGTTTTACGCTTAATCAATTTTTAACACCATGTATTTTCTCATTTTTCTCAGAAAGCGAAGCAACGTTCGTTATCCTGGAGAACATGTGGTTTCAGGATTTCTTTGCGTTCGAGTGTTTCACCAACCCAGGCTGGTTCATCAGGCGGAATTCCTCGGGCTTGAGTTTACAACGTTATGACGGTAGCAGGGAATTCAAAGAGAGCGCAAGCTTTAAATTGTCAAGAAAGAAATGCTTGTGTGAGTTTTTACATGTTAACGTAGCTTGGCGTTAGGATGGCAAAAAAATCCATCATTTATTAAGTAAATGCCGCTACCGTCGGAGGAATATACCACGCGGAAAAATATTGCGATGAAAGTCACAGTCTTATGCTCTTATTATCTGTTAATAAATCTATCTTTACAGCACTGGAGATATTTGTATGGTTCGCATTTGCTTGCAAAGAGCTTTTGGAACATTCTAAAGAAAAAAGCCAACCTGTCCAAGTTAAAGCTTGCTTTGCATACATTCTAGAGGTGGAGCCGTGAAAGCTAGTTCACCTCCCTAAAATTTATGGCACCACCCCAGTAAAAAATAAGAAAACCGGTCTGTGACGAAAGTTTTTATTACAGTGAAAATATGTCAATCAATTTTCTGAGCATTTTATTTCATTATTCCTATACATGTAGCGTAATGAATTTTGAATGATGAATTCTACTCGGATTTTTTCCCCCTTTAGAGCTTTCCTTGTTCTATATTAGTTATTCAAATGATCTATTATTTGTGATTGGTATTCGTGATGTCCATTTTCGATCCAAACTACTGAAACTCTCGGGTCTTCGACGGAGATATTTTGGATAGGGAGGGAAAAGTATTTTTGGTTTTTAGCGAGTTATTGCTGTTCCAAAATGGGAAAAGGTCCCAGAATGGCGCTAATTTCCTGGGCAACAGTCTGAAAATACGATTTTAAATGCTCATAATTCAACAAAAACTTCAAAAAGCAAAGTAACTATACTATATAATGTGTTACATATAGTATTTCATCACCTTTCTGATGACAACAGTAGTTATTTTTCCAGAAATGAATATGAATTTCACTTTTTTTTTATAATATAGATTATTTAAGAGAAAAAAGAGTTAGCAGGAGCCCACAAGAAATTTGTACTTTTCTACCTTTGCCTCCCTGACTATTTCTTTCGTCGGCTGATTTTAGTTAAAGAACTTACTAAAATTGTGTTTCGAACATGTCTGCTTGAGAAGATTGGAGAGTATTGCGATAAATATGTTCTAAATTTAACCTACAGCTTGTAACGAAGTCCCGATAGCGAAGGGTGTAAGAGTCTGGGTTCGAATGAACAATATGTGTTTTACAAGAGGCGTGGTTACAAAAGACGGTCCTGAACTTCATGTAGTGACGACGAAAGGGAAGCTGATACGATGTCCTCGTAATAAGCCAGAATTCTTAGCCGTGGATAAAATTCCAAATGCACACGACATCACGCCTGGATGTCGCGTGGCAGCTCAATGGCATGACCGTATCGAGCCGCTGTACCTCGGGACTGTGCAGGGAAGACTGGGACATAATAAGTATCTAATGTTGTTTGATGACGACGACGAGGGTTATTGTGATTTGAAAAATATTAGAGTATTATTATGGACAGCATCCGAATCGGGTATGGACTATAATCTAAAATTAATCAACATCAACTATATAATCTAAAATTATACACTCAGGAATAATTAATGAGGGTCACACTCAATTAAATTTTCCAGATTACATCACATGCATACGGCTGTAATCCCGATACAAACTGAAGTGAATCTGTTACAAACATTTGTAACAGAAAAATATAAATATAACTATGAATCTTTGTACCTGATTCACATACAACCCATCCTTAAGAAATAGAATTCATTTCACAAGTTGTTTGCAATGCTCGCGTCCGTTTTCTATTCAACGTACAATCGTTCATCTTCGACTCTTGATTGTATATCCAATACAGCACGGCCTCTCACATTGTAAACATTACAGACTGCTTAAGGCCCTGTCGCACGGTGCAATGTTTCTTGCAATTTGCAACGCAATTCTACTCTTAAGAGATGTAAATTTGTGACAAATGTTTCGTATGTTAAAAATACATTAGAAAACTGTGATGGAAATTTGTATTTGCCAATTTTACATCTCCCAAGAGTAGAATTGCAAGTTGCGAGAAAAATTGCACCGTGAGACAAAACCTTTTCTCAAACATTACTTACCAAGATGCACATTGACATGGTATATAAATATTTGTAAAATATTGGTAATAGTTTGTAAACCATAATTTAGTACATAGTATGTAAGAAAGTGAATTCCACCGGAAAAATTCATTCTCTTGACTTCTTACATCCTATGTAAATTATGGTTCACAAACTATTGCCAATATTTCACAAATAATTTACAAATTATTTTGAATTTACACACTATGTCGATAGACATTTAGTGCGTAAATGTGATTAAGTCTTTTTACATACTATTCACAGTACATTCAAATAAACAAGGTCTTTTTCTAGCGCCGATATATTCACCAACTGTCATTCTGAGACAACGAAATAACCTTTACTATCACGAATACGTTCAAATTTTATTAATTTTGTCAAATAGTGCATGTTTACCTTCAGAATGTTTCGTAGTGCAAGGTTCGCTACGTTTCTGTTTTCTTAGCATTTTGTCTACAAAACAACAGAATAAATTAGTCGGAGAATAAGTAATGATCTTCCCAGTTAATAATTGAAGAAACTGGACCAGTAAGAATTCGGCTGCAATTGCAATTTACCTATTAAAGTCACACGTGCTTCTTGTTTCCTAATTCCTGCAATTGTGGAAAACCATGCTTCTGTTAGACAAACTTTTGAATTGGTTAAATATATTAACACAGCTAAAACGAGCATCCTAGATTTCATAAAATTGTTAAGTTTGGTTGCGAAATATATAGAATGTGAAAAATATAATCCAGTGAACTTTGCAAATTTTGCACACTTTTGTATTACGCGAGGAAAAATGCATTTTTGCGCGTAATACAAAAGAATACAAAATTCGCAAACTTTACGAGACAGTATATATATTTTAATTTAGTTTTTATTTCTATTTATTGGTTCCACATTTTATTACATTTTGCAACCATACTGCACAATTTTACTAAATTCAGGATGCTCGTTCCAAGTGTACTGATAAATTTTCCGAATTCAAAAGTCAAGATTCTTTTCCCAGGCCATAATTTGTCTCGACTATATTATTGCAGAGGAGATTGTGGCCCCAGCATGGTCATCACTGGAGGATATTCCGCGACTAAGTTCAGGCATGTTATTACACAGCCACAGCCACCACAATAACAACAACAACAGCAGCAGCAGCAGCAAGACAGAGAAGAACACGCCGAAGAAAGCGATGAAGCGCTATAGGAAGATTAGCGTGAGCGACCAACATCTGGAACTACGGAATAACACAGAAATTGTGCCGAACTTTCTGCAACTCTCGTTGGCATACGGCCACCGCGAAGGCAGCAGTTCAAATCGCAGTGACGTGGACGGATCTGGCTTCACGCAGATTGGTGTCCGGCTCGGCTCGAGGAGAATGAGCCTGGGAACTGTACTGGAGCGACGAGAGCGAAAGAATGGCTCCGCTGGAACCTTTAGGGATCAGAGATGATAATACAAAAGTGTTTGGGATGGGATGTTTGGGATGGGATGTTTGGGATGGGATGTTTGGGATGGGATGGTTCGTGGATGGGATGCTTGGGATGGTATGTTGCTTCCAGTACAGATGGTAGAAGGCTTGTTTGCCTTCGCAATTTTTGCAACGATCTTCAGAGAATTTTCCTAAGAGGTTAGCCTGATATATTTATGAGCAATGTGATATATTTATAAGCAATATGACCAAAAAGGTACAAAACCATACACAAAGTAACGTTTTAACAATACTTTTGAAGCATAGAATAGCGTAATAACACCCCCTCTCCCAGTGCATGCTTATTGTTAAAACATTGCAAAGGAATATTTGGTGCACAAAACTGTAATTAATAGAAGAGAAGGCTTGAAAACTCATGATAATTACGATACAAGTCATTATATCTGTTTTTCTTCTGGTCTATGCAGAAATAAGCTTCTTGGCCATCACGTGTGTATTGTATTCCCGCTTAACTAACCGATAGCAACGTCTTAGGATAGTTAGCCATCCGCGACATGAACTATTGAGCAATTCGAGAATTGCTATTGGTGGATTCGGCAAAATACAATACACACGCTACTATATACTTTTGCGTAAGGTTGATCAACATAGATATTGAGTTGCACTCTCATTCTAACCAGTTCTGATGTTTTTCGAACCAATCTCTCAAGGAATGCCGTAAGTGGATTCTTTTCTATCACCAATTGCGCATTTTGCTTCCAAAGAATCGTTCCTAAGAACAAAAAGTTTGGAACAATGGTAATAAGGAACTTCAGAACAACGAAATTTTGAATTCGAAAACCTGATTTTAGTGATTCCCTGAAATTGGCAATAACTTATTGCTCTTCTCATGAGAGATCGCCTTAGAAATCGTGGCAAAAATTGAAAGGGTTAATGGGTCTTAAAGGCAGTGACAATAACTAACAAAGCTTGTGACAGCTTTTTGATATCTTGACTACAGATTATGATAAACGGCATGCAGGAACTGGAGTGACATTTGCAACGATCTTAAATGAAGTGCATTTGAATCGAATCTTTTATTGCATGATGAGCAACTTTTAATACTGTAATACAAGTTCTTTTTATACTTTTTTATTACAGAGTGAGTTCTTTGTTGAGATCTATTTCAGTTTGATTTTTTGTTTGTACCACTACAGTGACGTCTTACTTTGCGTAACGAGATGTTGATGATTACCAGTTATCTATGTCCAATGAACAAAATTCTTGAAATATTGATATGATATATAGATCAAGGACAAACACAATCATATACCAGTGGGTCACCACTTACCTATACGAACAGCTGCTGTGATTGGTCAAGATGATCAATGATCAAGACAATAAAAAACAATAAAAATATAGAAACTGAATTTCTAAACGAATCATGAAATCACTATTGTCTTGGAAAGCCAATCCCCAAACCCGTTCATATTAGGTAGGTTTTACTCCATTCAGTTGCCCGCTTTTTGAAGATCATTATGCAAATTGTGTGATAATACGTGGGCGAAACAAAAAAATCATTACTGAAATATCTCATCAACAAAGCGTTGGTTCGCACAGTATAAAAGCACTTGTAAGCCTTGTTTAAGCGAAGCCAACATGCTGGCCGAAGATGTTCAACATTGTTGGATGCAATGATGTTGGAAGACGATCGATGATGTGAAATGATGATGTTGAATGATTTTCGATAATGTTGAAAGATGTTGGATGGTGTTGCATGCTCTTGGATGGTGTTGGATGACGTTGGATGGTGTTACATGATGTTGGGAGATGTTGCCGAATGCTGTTGGAAGATATTGGAATATAATGGAATATACTGGATGATGTTGAATGATGTTACACGATGTTGGAAGATGTTAGATGATGTTGGACGGTGTTGGATGACGTTGGATGGTGTTACATGATGTTGAGAGATGTTGAATGGTGTTGGAAGATAATGGTTGATGATGTTAGATGATGTTGGACGGTGTTGAATGATGTTGGCTTCAATTTAAACTTGGTTACTGAAATAAAGTGCGCCCAACATGTTGCATCCAACAATGTTAGACGATGTTGGCCAACAAATTGGCCTCATTCAAACAAGGTTCTACAGTCTCAAACGCTCTCTTAGCTTTCACTACGCAATGCAATAAAAGTTTTCGTTTTGTAGGCACTTAAAAAATATATATTTACTAGCGTAACAAACAAGAATATTAATAGAAAGACTGCAAATATTTGTATATATATACATATAAATGAAACGTTATTTTAATGAATGTTACGAAATATATTTATGAGGAAAACTTTGTGTTCTTTTAAGAGAAAGCTCCTACAAGCCATTTGCGCTGCTTAATAATGCACAATATGTCTTGTGATTGTTGTTGTTATTGTTATTGTTATTTGTTGCCAAGTAACTATTTAACAAAAACAACTTGTATTGACTAAGCGATTGAACCTCAAAAGAACCGGCTGCCAATCTAATATTGATCTACCTCAAAACCTATTGAACCGGATAAACAATTTGATTCAGTTTTTCTGAGTTTTGAATTGAAACCCTCAACATCAAACACTGGGCAGTATATCAAATGAAAAGCTATTTGAAATTTGTATTTGGTGTAAAAAATGGAGACTTTAGGTGAACCTTGAACTTTCAAGGGAAATTTGCCGTGTTCTACAAAAATGCAGTTGTTTTTGTAGTCATTCAGGCATTTCTTTTTAGTCTAAAGTCTTGAATCTTCATATGAAATATATCTTTGGCGTTAAATATTTGAATTTTCAACTCAAAACTCAGAAAAACTATAGCTTAATGGCTTCACCTATAAACTGAACTATTGTTTAGAGGTAGCGTCCAGATGTATTATAGTTCAACCTTTTTAACTAATGCTTAATGATTGTCTGCCTTTGGATGAATTGTTTACAAGAGATCCTAGATAAGAGACGAGATAAGTTTGAGGTATTGAAATAGGTCACGATTTATGATTCATTAGAACCGCATGATTTTCCGGTGGTGATTGATTTTACTATAATTGTCAACAAAAGGTAGTTTAGGTGGCAAGAATTAACAATTAGATTACGATAGCTCAAGATTTCTACGAGGTGATACAGTTGATCCAAAGCTTGAATCAACTACCCGGCCAAATATGAGTTTTAGCATGTTGTTGAAAATAGGATACAACAAAGCTGTTGACGACCAGGAACAACGTTGCCGTAAGAATGATGCTAAATTCAATGAAAAATAATGATATTCTTTTGAATTCATACAACCAAGATACAAGGGAAGAATACCTCACTCTAATTGTTCCAGTAGAATCAGTAGAATAAGTGAAAGAATTAAAAGATAATGGAATCGGAATTGATGGAATTCGCAAACCACATATCGTGTTTTTGTGTTTCTGCCTACTTAATTCTATATATAATTGTCTATGGTATCATGTTTTTTCTAATTTATTAGTTGCTTGTAATGTTTTGTTTCTGATTGTCTTCTTTTTGTTTATATAATTGTACATAACTGTCCGCCTTGATTAGCTTCAGCTATTTGCGGACAGTGAAATTTGTTGTAAATATTTAATGTTATATTTAATAAACTGTATAGATCAAACAAGAACTATTCGATTTTGACACTGCCTATCAACTGGAGTAACGAATCAATAATAAGCTAGTATCATTCTACTAATATATAGTTTCATGCAGCATTACGGATTTTGTGGCCAACCCAACATAGTTTACTACACAAAAGCTTTCGTCCCAGCACACGAGAGTTTTACAAAGCCGTTTTTCACGAGGCAACGAATTTTGCTTTGCAACCCAGTTTCTATTTATAACCAGTTTCCAACCCCCTTCCAAAAAACCAACAGTGCTAATTATAGAGCACACGTTTAGCTCTTGTGGAAATCAAACAGTGTTTCATCAATAGAACTGTTAACACTTTCATCAATAAGGAATTTATGTCAAATAAATTTACCTGAAACAGGTTTAACATACACGTCATCAAGTGTTTTTTTTAACCACAGAATTGCTCAAATATGTAAAAAAAAATGCTCATGAAGTTGAGATATGGTTTCATCGAAATGCAAAGATATATACAGTGTATTATGATTTAATTCCTTATTTCTATAGTATTGGGTTTAAAAGAAATGTGTATTTCCATCTGTTTGCCTCTGCAAAACCCATGTACTTTCTTTGGCATGTCATGCAGCAGTGATCGTTTACAAAACATAAAAAACTAATTAGTCAACTTATATTCGTGGGAGTGCAACTAGTGTAGGGAGTCCGTAGTCGTGGAGACATTTCCGTAGTTTGGGTTCAAGTGGAAACAGTACGTGCATTTACAAATCACCCTAATCATAGTTAATAGAGTAGATGGTTTGGAAACTCATCAGAACAACAATATAACTCAATTATCTATGTTGGTCAACGTTTATTCAAAAGTATGGTTCTTCATCGTCACGTGTGTATTGTGTTTTCGCCAAATCCACCAATAGGAATTCTTAAATTACCCTATTGTTCAAGTAGCGGATGGCTAAATTTGCTAAAACGTAGCTATTAGTTAGTTAGGTGAAAATACAATATGTACGTGACGACGAATGACTTCATTCCTGCATAAACCAGAACAAAAACATAGATAATGACTTATATTGTAGTTCTAATGAGTTTCCAAACCATCTAGCTCTATTAACTATGCCCTAATTTTGGCCGATCCTAACGTTGTAACCCAGTAACATTATGTATCCAATAAATTTTTGGGATTGTTACAGTTAGGGGTTGTAACCAGTAATTTCATTGGTTTACAATGTTTGGATCGCCGGAGATTTTCTTTTTTATGTGTGAAAACGAGCGGTTATTCCAAGGCAATGTCAACTTGCAGAACTGCACACTAAAATATTTTCGTTTCTGGGACCAAAGCCAATGATAATATTTTCTGTACGTACACATCATCGATAAATGCTAAACAAATACATTATAAACTAGAAATTTCTGATAGAAAGTGAAGTGCTGCGAAACGTACAAATACATTTATTAAAAATATAAACATTTTATATAGTTTATATGTAACAAAAGTTATCATAACAAATGTTGAAACCAAAAGACAGAAACAATTTTTAGTCAGATTACTTAGTAGTAAAGTTGACCGCTGATCATGAACGACTAACAGCGATAGAGTACATGTAGGCAAATCAATATGATTCCTAAAAACTCTGACTGATGTTATTTTTTTGTTATTTACATTTTTAGAATATTTTCACAACGTGCAACACGAAGGAGAGTATTCTAGCCCCGCCAGTGATGTCGTCCCCCCCCCCCGTGCAATGTTCTCAAAGTATTGTCAAAACGTTATTTCACTTTGCTCGTATGTATTGCTTGTATATTTAACGGGGAGTCAATGCCTCTCGAACCACAGGGATATACAAGATGGAAAGATTTTAAGAGTATTAAGGACCCAAGTTGGCTAGAAGATCTCATATAGGCTACGTGCACATCGTTTCCGATGCGTTTTCGCTCCCGACTTGTTTACATTTAAGAAATATAAAACATTTTTCCGTGTTGATATACAGTTATGTCAACACGAGAGGAAATTGGAAAAACGAGAAATTCTGTGGAAACACGACGCCCGAAGAGCGGGGTGTTTTCACACTATTTCGAGTGTTTTCACACAATTTCAGTCAATTGACATCGCAATATAGCAATGTCAAAAGCCCGATTAAGGATACGATAAATTTCCGTGTTTACAAGTGGCGGGAAATTTGCCGTGTTTACATTGAGTTATGTAAACACGGCTCTTAACCAATCAGCGTTCAGGATTCACTAATACTATATTATAAAACTTAATAAAAACCAGCATAAACCTCGTATGAGGACAAAAACTAAACTTCCCTTACAGTCCCTATCGTTTTCATTTTGACTTACGTAAAAACGCTCGGAAGAGACCTCGTGTGGACATACTAGTCTTAATCTCGACCACGAACGTAAACACAACGCGTTAAAATTTATACTTGCTGTTTGTGCTAAAATGCAATTGGCTGTAAGGGGTCGTAAATCTTCGTCTAAGGTTTTTCGACCGTAAGCATTCTCTCGACTGGTGAACAAGTAGCGGCTGTCGCGAGAATTTCAAAACCCCCAATCACAAAAACGTAGGTGACCAAATTAATAAAGTATTCGCAAAAATGAAACTATTTGAAAAATTTATGAAACTTTTTGCCAAATTGATGAAGCTACTTTAAAAATTTATGAAAGTATTTGCCAAAATCATTGTAAATTTTTGTTCATGAACAATTTGCCAAATTGTTGATAGTTTAGTGATTTTCGCAACAAGAGATGATCCTCACTGGACCTCTAGGCCAGAATCGGTTAGAACTGATACTGATAAAGCTATCCATGCAACAAATAAAAACATAAAGTTAATAAGGTTTACCAGAAATTACGGGAACCACTGAGTATTTTGTTAAAATACAATACAACGGAAATTCCAAAATTGACAACATGATAAACTTTTATTTCGGCGTTTCGAAACGTAGAAACATTGAATTAAGTTTAGGTGCGCTGTGGTACTGTCTCTTACTAGAACCAAACCTCTACTGAAAAAAGGCAGAGGCATCCAGAAAGAACAGAAACATGGAAGATTGCAGGACCCCTATTGATACCAGTGTCTCTACACTAAAAGGGTTGCCGTATTGAAATTCCATTCTCTTATGTTCCTAATTTCAGAACCATCCACAGAGATATGATAAACTAGATTAATATGAATCTATGTTCCTAAATAAAGTTAGTTCCCACTGCCGGTAGTGCAACACTGGATGGGTACAAGATTATCATAGCTAGACCTCTAACAAATCCACCTTGTAGAAATATTACTGCCAATAAAACTATTCTATAGACAATAATTTTTTCTTGTTAAACTGCATGTTGAATAGCAAAGCGCTGTGACGTCAAATTAAATCTTCTCCCAGTCCCGTAATTATTTGTTCTAGTTCAGACAGAAATCCCAAATGAAGAAAAGTACAAAGACCTGAATAGCCAAATGATTATATTTTTGTCAAAGAAACTTTGATGCTGGATTTACATTATTGTTAGTGATACTTGGTAACTAACATGATTTGAACAATGCTCTCACTACGCATGCAGAAAATTGCCGGTTTCAAGACAAAACAATTTTCGCGCTACGAATATCGATATTTGCCGCCGACCAAATAGTATACAAAACAACCCATTCTGAACACCTAAAAAACTTCGATCATTTGCGAGAATTGCTTTATCTGTAGAATGTGCTTTATCTGTAGAATGTCCTTTTCTATCTGACATGTGCTAAGCAGAAATGAGCGCTTCTGATTGGCCAGCGAACATTAGCTATGGATTCGTCAATCGAAGTACGGACAATACACGCTCGTTGGTTGCAGGCGATCGAATTTATAATTATGTATAAATAAATAAGAAGTTGAATGAGTTAGGACAAAGTTTCTCCCGCGGCGAGAGTGAAAAAGTTTACGAAACAAAGGTTGTAATACGCATTATCTAAAGCATTCGTGTTGAATGCCGAGACTCAGCGGGCGGGATTTTCCCTGGAGCGAAGATTCCCTAAATATTAACTAGACTCCACCGATCAGTCACGCATGTCAAAAGGCCAAACATATCGACGAAGTTTGAGTGTTTCTCTAATTTCAAGCAGTACTCCAACAAGACTTGGGCCAAGTTGTCGGCACGACAATTTCGAAGTATCCACACAACTTTGGTAGTTATTTGAGCCCCACCGATGTCGTTCGCTTGAGAAGGCGCACACTCGTAAGTATACGTATATGTCTGGGTCTTGTTTAGGTTGAACTTAGTTGAATGCCTTACTGGCCTTCTGGTTTAGGCCCAAATGATCCTAATCTCTCCTCGGTGCGATTGCACTTTGTATTGAGAAAAGTTCACTCGCTTTTGAACCGTCGTCGTTCAGATTAAACCCACAGTTGGCAAAGTTTTGCATACTTTAATATATTCTAATCTTCGATGCTTACTTATGCGAAAGTAATATTTGAGAAGCTGCCAGCCAACATACTGTGCAACATTAAATTCACTTTAAAATCGACAAAAAACATCAGTTCAGGGTCACGATGCTCATAGAACACACTCTGGAGCAGAGTTTCACAACTTCTTCGAAAGTTGTGAGGAAATTACGGCGAAATCTGGCTGACACCGCGAACACATGAAAATATAATAAAGATAGTTATTTATTGTTCAAATCTACACAAAGAATAGATCATTGTTGGACGTGAAGTAAACGACAAACTTTACAAATAACAATCGGCGTAACTTTGTTGTGGATCTGAGCGGCCTCTTCACAACTGTATGCCATTCAATCCGCAAAACGTAGATCGCCGGACCTTTTGGGCAAAGGTGACTCGTCCGCTAGCTTGCTGTTTGGATTTTTTCAAAACTTTTCTAATTAAAATTCAAAAAGCTATTTTGAATAGATTTGAAGAGATGTGATGAATCAATTAATTTCGCTTCGAGTCTGTCATAACTTTTTAAAACGTGTTTGCGAGTACCTTATGTGCAGGGCAAGGAGGCCGCGACAAGTTTTGTGAGAAAAACTATGAAATCGCGATGTTCGAGGTTAATTTATCGTCGTTTTAATATAGGCACATAGTCGGGGCGTATTGAATTACCTCTGCTTAGAAGAAGTTTGGAAAATCGTTATCGGTTTGCGGCTGATCAGATTTCTAAGCGCATACTCCGTTCTAACATGAAGCGACGCTACGATTTGGACAGCTTGGCCTGCTACGAGGTGAGTCTTGTCTAGGAAAGGGCAATTTTACGAGCGGCCTGGAGTCGTACTGATTGTAATCGTATCCGTTTTACTGGGTCCTCGCTGTAATAGCTTGACCTCATAGTGAGTTGGGAATTGTTTTCATATATGTGTTGCACAAGAAGAGTTGAAGAAAACTTTTGCATTTTGGACGGAGGAAACTCCTCGAATTTAACCGCAAAAACACTTAGGATATTCCAAAGTATTTAAAGAAAGAATTTCTAAAGTTTCATCGCGAGCCGAGTTCGCCAACAGGGTAATTTTCTCAACATACGAGCGAATTCTTAGCGACAAAGCCCCTAGGCTATTTGCATATGACCCCAGCTGAAAACTGATATCTCTCCGAACTATTATTATAAACTCACAGACTCGCACAAGAACGACCTTAAAACTTTCCCATTTTGAAGGTCGAGTTTTGCTCGATATTGTAGAGAACAACAGTAAACTTTGCGCGCCAAACGACGCAACCAACACAACCGAAAACTTTATTATGCACGTATAATTCACAAGTTGTTTGCTTTCTATAGATGTACTTGTCATCTTCAGTGTTGCATATTAAAATATTATTTACAACAAAAACTTCGAGCCGAAATTTATTAGGAAATGTAATCCACGCGCTTTGAATATACGAGTGAAACAAATAGGGAAAGTTGGAGAGAGTAGCCGACGTAATTATTTTCTCGTGTGCAAGTTTAAGCGAAACTTTCTACAAAGTTTTCCTCGACTGCTATCGGAAGTTACTTGTTGCTGTCGCATCTTTTCCGACTTGTTAAATATTGAGCATATAAAGAATAAAATTCGTTTATATTCGCTTACGTGTCGAATCGCGGTTTCAATATTTTTCGCTGCACAGTTGTTGTCGCGCTACATAGTCGATAAAGTTTCCCCCTAGTACGTTCAACTTAATGTCCCAATGTTTTATTAATTTAGAGATATAATCTTTTGACCTACAAATGACTTGAAACGACAAACAAAAAAGAATGAGAAGTTGGTGTTAATGACTTTCCTAGTGCTGAAATAAAAAACCAGAATGGAGTTTCACGTTTTCCGCAAGCTTACTGGGATAAGAGGCGCATTGTGTGTGTGCCACCTAAAAGTTTGTTATCGCGGGCAATATTTACCCATATCGTGCCATATGGGAGGCATTTGGTAGGACTATTATTTCATATTTAACAGCAGGCATTGACAAACATAGGAAATGAATTTCGCTTGCTCGTCGAAAGAATAAGTTTCAGGCAGCTGTGTTGTGTTTTGAACAGGCAAAAAGTGTATATTATACGGTTCTTGTATAATAGTGACGGTAATAAACTTTTATAGGGAAAATAATGAACTAAAATGCTCGTTTGTTGCTAACCCGTTTTCATTGAATACACAAAAGGTAATCATAAATAGTCAAGACTTGTTGAATATTGCTATATAAGAGCACTCTGTGACATGCAAACTTCTAAATTTAAAAAAGGTTATTTTTTATACAGAACTAAATAGCATTAAGAGTTACATAATTAAGTGATATTTGAAGTCATAGTATCATAGTATTATGGTGTGTTTATTACTTAAACTTATTTCTGGGCATAATTTGGGTTGTGCAATGTTAGTAGGGCAACAAATGCCAAGATTTAATTTTGAAATAAACTAACTGCAAACACATATTTCAAAGTGTTTTGCTAAACTCATGGCTACTGTTTAAAGTTTGAACAATATGTCAAAGCAATAGTTCAAGTAACCATGTTTGTTCAATTAAGATTAACAAATGCTATTGCCTGATAGTAATAGGAATGCACAGACCATAAATGGTAAGAAATGAACTAACATATACCAGAAAAAGTTCACAGAGGTTAAGCATGTCACAGTTGAGCAAAGCGTTATGAAGCCTTGTCTTTCCAAGAGTGTCAATGCCTATAAGACCATTTCACAAAGAACAAAGTTGGGCGGCATGGCGATTCAGTGTTTCACATGGTATTGGTGTTTCGAGGAATGCGATGAGAAGCTTAAACAATCAAGCAGCTTAGGGCTCTACTGATCTGTTATCTAATCCTGTCACATAGTGGTAATAGTTTTATTTGCCGGGAAAAAAAATCACCTATCACACTACATGACAACATAATGCTCTTAGTGGGGGAACGAGGGGGTGCCATTACTTTGTTACAGAAGGGGGGGGGTCAGGTGGAGAGTGGGTTGAGCCCCTTTCAGGTGCAAAGCACACAAAAACATCTTAGGATCATACTCAAATAGAAACAGCACAAACTGAATTTCATGTCTCGAGTAAAAGGACCTTTGTTTAGAAGGAAGTAGTTAACTGCCTTAGCTTGAAACATCAAATTCTGCTTATATCATTCTAGGTATTGAAAGATTCTTTTTTTGTGTATTTGTGCTTTTGATTGCACTGCCTACACTAGCAACGTTTGTGTGAGATATTATACAGTGTAACAATGGTTAGACCTGCTAGTGTTTCAGCCATATCAAAAAAGTTTGTATTTGTCTTATGCCTGGGAAATTTGAGAAGAGAAAATATTTTTGGGAAACCCAGCCAGATGTTAGCATTTTCAATTAAAAACAGCGGGTGGATTGTAGGTGTAAAAAATTCCACTCTTTTGTGGCATGAAGTTCATGTCAAATTTTGATTACAATGAAGAAAATGAGATTTCAGAGATTCTAGATTTCAACATTTTATGCAATTGGAGACCTTTAGAATTTCTTGGGGAATCCTTTCAAACCCACCTGGCCAGAATGTAAAATACTCAAAACAAATTTTTCCCAGAAAAGCACCTACTTATATAGTTTCTAGTGACTTCAAATACTCCATTCTAGAAAGTCCCAAGACTCTACGCTTCACCTTGACTGTTCCTAGAAGATAAACATGAAATATTTACCAGTGTCAGCATTGACACAGCCACTGATCTCATGAGATAATTGACAGTTCTACGTATCGCTTGATGTCCTGCCTGAACCAATCAGATCTTGTGCAACATTTTAAACTGCCATTCGATGCCAAAGGTTTATGTATAAAGCACTTCGATATGGATCAGTTATTGTTTTAATTTCCAAGAATTTTTGCCTATCAAGGGGTCAGAGAGCTGCCGATATTTAGTAGGTAAAACACTGAAAGACAATGAATAGAGAGATAATGACTAAAAACTCTTTAATGTTGATAATCGTGTGATTATATATTCGCCTGCCTACACTGAAATAGGCTGGCTTCTTGGTTCCGCTTGTCACAGAACAAATTCTCAACCCACTTTATTCATTAAATGAAGTAGTTAAGCTGTACTGGTTTGGCATCGGCCCTGTAGTACTACCATCTGATAATGTATAAATTACATATGTTTACATGTGACAATCCAGAAAAACAGATCAATGGCCATGTAACGAGAGCGGAAATAGACATTACATCAGGGTCAGCAGGAAAAAATGGGGTCGGTCTAAAACCGGAACTACAGGTGTCACTATATTTTTTGTTTTAGTAATGAATTGCGGCACTTGAGCAAGTCACTCTCACAGACTGGTCTCGCCTTGACAAGTAAAAGTGTCTGGTGTGGGCCAGAGTAGAATACTAATGCCACATACAGTCATTTGCGACACAACTGAAAGTTAACGAGAGTTAACGAGATGTTGACTTTACCCACTGCCCACCTAGTTACAACCTCCCTCGTTAAGCTGAGTAACGACACATCATAATATATAATTTGCTCATTAGCAGGGTGGATGATCACTTTTGATATTAACGGAAGAGAGTTGTAAGCATCAAGGAACAACATTAAGTGACAGCGTAATCATTCCCTCATTACTTTATACGACTCTAGGCCAGCATGGACATAACCAGGACAGAAAAATCTTTCATTCCTTTCGAAACCAATCGATTCTGAGAGGATTTCCAGACTTAGATTCTAATGTAAACAAATGAATAGTTGTACCCACAAGAACTTTTAAGTGTCTGAGCCAAGCTTTTTGACAAGTGTGTATTTCCGGTCGATGTATTTATTGTAGTTTGGGTCTTGAAATATGGAATTTTTGCAGAATGAAATTTGCAAGAGTTCCCGACAACATGAAAGAGCATCTGAATATGTGATCACACATCAATCAATTATATTGGTAAAGCAGAATTGATTAACCTATTGTACAATCTTTCCAAAAAAAATTTTAAGATTCCTCTAAAAAGTTGACATGTCAGACAATATAGGCAAAAAAATAGCTTAACAGAAGAAATTTATTTCTGTAATTTTGTATTGTTAACATGCTGAGCTCAATATGCCCTTAAGGCATGTACATGTCCTTGTATGGATGGCTGGCTCGGCATGCATGAATTTCTTCAAAGAGGCTTTGTCCTGTAAAAACAGACTTCTTATACACAATATATATATATATTTGGCAACCTTCTCAAAATCCTATTTCTCGGATTTCAAAAATCTGCCTGGCAGTTAATCGGATGAAGCTATTTGCCATCACCTTGTTTGCTGTTTTTGTAAACTTAGTAACTTTAGAGGCACTTGAGAAGTTTTGACTGATTATCAGTTGACCTTATAGGGCCCTTGATGTGCTGATTTTAATTGTCTGGTGTAATATTTCAATTGCATAATATATCAAGTCATTAAATAAGTATTCACATTAGAAGATTTCTGATCAACTTGTGGATTTCCATAGTAACAATATCAATTTCGATACCATCCTACATCAAGTCTTATCTAAAATTCTCCTGCAACTTTTAGTGCAGACCTAAGCATAAATCCTATCGAATCCGCCTCCCCCTGCACGTTTATTTATGACACTACAAAATGGGGGGGGGGGACATCAAATGCTTTCACACTGATGAATTAAACAAAAGAATTTGGTAAACAGTAGGAGCATACAAAGATTGGGGCAAAGTTATTTAGGTAAATTTGGCTTCTTTGTGACATAATTGAACTCTAATGGTAAGCATTAAAAAAGGAATCGAGCTTAAAACACAATTTTTACTGTCGAGCATAATTTTGTTGTTGTGCCCTCTTCATAAACGGCCCATTTCGCTGTTTGACTTATGCAGGTACAAAAACTATTATTTATAATCAAAATAAGTCTATCATTCTCACCATAGATGTATTAATAAGTATAAAATAGTAGCAAGACAAACGGTGTATTTGTTTGTTTAAACGGAACAAACGCCGAATGGCGGAGAAAGAAATTATACAAGGTTGGAATCTCTGAAAAGAACTTGTTAAAATGCATGAAAACTTACGTTATTTCCACCTTGTTTATGGCAGTCGCTTGACTTCTTTATTAGCCGAATATCACGGCGTATTTCGAAGTTACATTCTGAAGAATAAATGCATTTAAAACGGCAGAAATCTTGTCGCTTTGCTGCAATTTGCAAAATTTCCCACTCATTTTGCACGCCATTTTGACTTTAAAAGGGCTAAATTCGAATAGCCAATCAGGGTGCAGGATTTTCCCGCCCTTAAAACATCCCAAAATTAGCATTTCCGGCGTTCCTCCGGGAGTTGTGAAGGGGTAAAACAGAGAGGTAAAACGGAAGCAGGGAATTGCCTGTATTTTTGCTGGGACTGGGATTCATTGACCGAAAATGGGATTTTAACTAAGATGTGAGCAAGACACCCACTAGGACTATGAGATTTGTAACAGTAGGATTTATTCAATTTAGGCTTGGAAATGGAAATAGGACCATTGTTCAGGACCCTGTTTTCAGGAGTGTTGCGCAAAATATAACGACGATATGACCTTTAAAGCATTAACGCATTGTTTTAAACGAGTTCTTAATTAAGTTTGTACATCAAGGATTAAATTATAGTTGATCTGAAAGTGTTCGATTTCTTAATGTCCTATCTTAATTTTAGTTTTGATGAATTTTTACAATTCTGCGGCGATCAAAGCCATGGTAATTCGATAATACATGTACACGTGCAAAAATTGATCAGGTTGATGCAACGTTTGCTGAACGAAGCCTGAACATTATTGTTCTCAAGTTTCAACAACACTTGTGGAATTGACAATGTTGATGAGCATTGTTCGATCAATAGTTGTTCGATGTAGACAAAGAACAATAGTTGTTACAATGTTGTTGGAACAAGAGTCGACAATAGTCGATGAAACAAGCGGCTTAACTTGTTCATGGTTGTCACAGCAATGTTGTTCAGGGTTGAACAATGCATGGTTGTTCACCGTGAGCAACTGCGGTAAACTGCAGCTTGTTCACAACAGTTGTTGACCGGGTCAGTACAACATTGTAGAAAGTTGCTGAGAGCAACTTGCAGCAAGATGTTGACAACATTGACCAAATTGCTCATTTTTGTGCATGTGACGAGTGTTGTTTCGTTTAGTTTAGGTTCTTTCGTTTTCTTGAATAAATCTGAATTTTTTTCGCGTTTTCTACTTCTTTTGTGTGTTTTGCTTATACAAAAACAACTTATTTGGCTTAAGTCTTCCCCTCCTTTGGAATATGACTGTTTAGTAGTGTTCAAAAAATCTCGCAAACTACTCAATCATCGAAAATGGTTCTAGGAGGAACTACAAACAAAGACGCCGAGATTGTTGTTGCGAATTTCGAACGGCCAGATCAAGCATCCTGTGGAGTCCTACTCGGAAGACGATGGTTCTGACGAGGACAACACGAGAATGGAGAAACAGTGTGAAATTTGTGGCGAAATAGTGGAACACGAACAGTTCAAACTGGACGGGAATAGATACTATTGCAGCTACGAATGTTTGGAGGTGGACGCCAAAGAATCCAGTGAAAGCGGAGAAAATGAAGTGTTTTATTGCAAGGTTAGCAACCTTGCCAACTGTAATTTTGTACAAATCCCAAGTAAGCTCCCTAATATCCCGAGATTTCCTTGAAAATCCCGAAATTCGTACTTTCATTCTCATGTTCCCAGACTCTGCGCAATTTAGGCCTTAGGCCTCTTATTGTGTGTTTTTGGCCTCTCGCTTTTGCTTTTAAGATGCTTCAAAAACGAAATTTTGCTAAATATGCAGGTCAATAGGGTTTAAATACGGGTACATGAACTGTCTATTTTAACAAAATCGTTTGTTAACCGGCCAATTTCACCAATAACATGATTACTAAATTTACAACTTGGAGTTCTGAAAAATCAAAAAAAATCCAGAGATTGAGTTTTTAAAATAAAAATTCCAAAAATATCCCAACTGATTTAAAAAATCCCGATAAAATCCCAGACTTGGCAACACTGAAGATGAGCTGAGTGAACTCAAGAGCGCATGGCGACTGAGCACTGATCTTAATTTTGTGGAGTGAGGACATCATTTGTTAGCGGAAATCGATTTTTTCAACTGCCGCAGAAAGGCATAAAAAGCAATGACATCGAAGATATTACCTTAACTTGCAAGGGATAAATATGGGTTTTGCTATTTACCGGGCTTGTTTAGAAAGTTTGATTGTCGATGGATAGCGCTAATCACATTTCGTACAACAGAATCAAAGGAATTGACTAGAAGCGTGAGCTAAAGCGCCATTGACATCCTAGATACGGCCTGATATGCTTTACTTTGGAACTCTGTAAATTCGCTTTAAATATATTCCAAGACTTTGTATTTACATATTTTAAACAAGAGCAGCAATGTCTGTGGAACTTATCGGCTCTCAAAACATACTTAACGTGTAAAAAAAGTAAAACCAACGCTGAATGTTTGCCTTCTGATGTTGTTAAAAAAGTGTTACGAAAACATTCCACTGCGATTTGACCTCCCGAAAAAAGATCGAAATGTCGACAGTTCCATGGACATTGCTGTTCTTGTTTGAAATATGTAAATGCAAGTCCTGGAATATATTTAAAGTGAATTTACAGGTTTCCAAAGTAAAGCGTACCAGGCCTTATCCCACCAATGTAGCGTCCTTTGCGCCGCATTCCCTGGATTGTCTGTAGTATACGGTGCAACCGATAATATATATTATTTATGTTTCTTTGTTTCCGCACAGGATGATAAGGACTACGTTATGGGTGAAGATAGAAGAGAGAATGTAATCAAAAGATCAGGTTTGAAACTTGACTGACTGCTTGAAGGAGTTTTAATATCGTTTGTATTGCAACAATCACTATGTGTTTTGTTCTTCTTTTTTACAGCGTCAGCACAGGAACTAATGGGGTAAGCATGATTTTTGACTAGTTAGAATATTTTTTGGGGACGTGGGGTACAGTTATTCCACTAGAGAGCAAGTACGGGGTGGGTTTTTTTTTGGGGGGGGTGTGAAGGGTGGGGGTGTAGAGCTGTCTAGTACACTTGAGGCACACCTTCTAGCTCTCTTATACAGCGACAGTGACAACGCCCAGATTTGATGCTAGTTGTGGACTTTAGCGACCTGATGCAAGCTTTTCATCAAGTTGAATCAAGCTTGGTTTTATCAAGTTGTATCGAGCCTCGAAGTTGTTCATACAATTTGATATTTGCTGACTTGCTGCAACTTGTTAAAATAATTTGCATTAAGCTTGTGGGTAAAAGTTCCTCGGTTTATAATCTTTCAAGACTTCCAGCAAGTATGTTGAAACTTGCAGAAGACCTATTATCAGCAAGCTTGTTACTGCCACTTGCGCGGCTTTGGCTGTGTGAACGTTGCGGCATTTCAACAAATTCTTCAATGCTAAGTATGCAGCAACGCCCTCTGTGTATAACTGAAGCAGACTTAAGGCCGTGTCACACGGTGCAATTTTTCTTGCAGCTTGCAATGCAATTCTACTCTTAAGAGATGTGAATTTGTGACAAATGTTTGGTATGTTAAAAATATATTAGCAAACTGTCATGGAAACTTGTATTTGGCAATTTTGCATCTCCCAAGAGTCGAATTGCATTGCAAGTTGCGAGAAAAATTGCACCGTGTGACAGGGCATTTACAGTGGAATAGACCGATTTCAGACGTGTTTATATTATAATATATTAATCTCTTTCCGTTAATTTCCAATACTCTTTTCTTTTTCAGTTGTTCCACGCCAGGCTGTGATGGAAAAGGTCATATTAACGGCAAATTTACGACACACAGAAGGTGAGTTATTTTGGTGCTTCTTAAAGGGTACAAGTATATAATTATTTTGACGGAGTCACATTGCATAATCTGTCACATTCATTAGTACTAGTATTAGTATTAGTATTATATTATTTAGCGGCGTATTAAAAATCACTTAATATACACTTGAACTCCGTTCCCTCTCATCTTAATCAGAATTTTCGTTATTTAATCAGTGTCCTTTTTACGTTTCAATTGTTACAATTTTATAGCATCCATGGCTGCCCAAACGCTTCAAACGATGGCGCACAAAAAGGTAAAACGGCAAAGTTCTGTTGTGTGTCATTCAGGTGCATGTGTCTGTCACCAAGTCGTGTTCCCAGTTCTTGTCCCAAGTTGTCAACGTACAAGTTTGGAACAACTTGCAATAAGCTTAACTTGATGAGAACAACACGATTCTTCTAACCACTCTGATAAAGACCAGTTGTGGAAGGTTACTTAGACATCGATCGCAAGGCCGTAAAAACATTGTTATATCCCCTTGTAGCAAGTCTGATAGTCCGTCAAGCTTGTTACAAGTTGTTAAAAGCCTGTTCCAAACCTGTCATAAACCTGTTGATACAAGCAGTGGAACGCAACTTGTCAACAAGTCTTACTTGTACTAGAGACTTGTTACAATTTGTTTTCAGGTTGTTACAAATTGTGTATTTTTACGCGTGTAACTAAAGATTGCACAGAAGATAGTCGTGCATGCAGTTACTATTTAACCAGGCTACCTATACGGTTCAATTAACCAGAGTTAGCCAGAAATGCGGTTAAATCAACCGAGAAATGAAACTGTGTTAATGTTAGGTTAAACGGGACATTATTGCCAAGGATTCTTAGACTGTAGTGCAAAATTGACTCTTGTTAACCGATAATAATTTTTGTTTTAGTGCAACTAAACTTGGAGGATCAAGAAGACAAGTAAGTAATCCAAATGGAATGCCGCTTGTTATTTTAGGTATAGAAATTTGCACGGTCGTTGTCTCTGGGCCCTTGCCATCGATTTGAAAGTGGTCTGGAATGTGACGCAAGAGATGACTGGCTGGGAGACTATTACCGGCAAAATATTCATTCATCACTTGGTAACTATTTAGTATGAGACGAAGTAATTTTATAATCCTTAATAATTTCTATTATTTAGGTCGTTCCGGCATTTCTTTTCCCGGTGCCCCACCAAAGGTTGCGACGGGACTGGTCACAAGTCTGGCTTGTATGCCACGCATAGGAGGTGAGTGTGTAGTCAAGCTGGACAATTTTAAGTCACGCGGGCTATCAGTACCTGCATGGATAGTTAAAGAAATGGATAGGTAACGCTATTCTAATATGAAACATCTACTAAATATTCGCTGTCAATTTTAGCAGATATTTCAAGAACTAATTGTTCAAAATTGCATCCCAAATTTCAGTCAAATCAACGATGGTTTTTGGGACGCCATTTTATTTCGGCCATCTTGGATTTCAAGGATATTCATGTTACGTCACGCGTGGGATCACGCTACATTTAATTCTTCACGAGCAGTGATCAGAACGAAGCAGAAACTCGTTTTTACTGGCTATTTAACATCACACAAGTCATTACTTACCTACTTTGAAATTTTGAACAAGCACGAGTTTTGTGCCCGAGGTTTTCTAAAACAAAATTTATCAATGTTTGAATGGACCATTCCCCTTTTAGACAAACTTTTGAATTAGGAGTATTTATCAGCACAGCTGGAAAGAGAATTTCAAATTTAGTAAAATGATGAAGTCTGGTTGCAAAATATTGTAAAATGTGGAAGATATAGCCCTGTCAAGTTTGCAAATATTTTGTATACTTTTGTATTATGCACGGAAAAGTGTAATCGCATTTCGAAATGTGATTACACTTTTCCACGCATAATACAAAAGTATATGAAATATACAAAGTTCACAGGGCTATATTTTCCACATTTTACAATAATGTTTTGCAGCCAAACTTCTCAATTTTACTAAATTTAGGGTACTCTTTTCAGCTGTGCTAATAAATATATCTGATTCAAAAGTTTGTCGAAACGGCCTAGGAATCGTCCATTACAACAGTAATTTCTATGTCTTATTGTCTCTCAGTATCGTTTTGCTTCAGATGTCATGCACTACTATACAGAGGCGTGCATGTGTTTATTTGTATATTCCCATTCTGTCCGACGAATTTCTTTGAAATCGATTCGATTTCAACCCGATTTCAACCAAATCAAAGGTACCACATCTTAACTAAAACAAATTCTCCATCTACATTTTTTCTGTAGTCTTTATGGATGCCCCCGAAGATCAGCCAAGAAAGGTAATTTTTCATAACGTTTTTTGATGGGGTGGTTGCAGAATTCTTAAATTTACCATACGTCTCGCTTTGCATTCCTGGCTCACAGGATTATAATTCTTTTATCCTTAAAACTATCGTACAACACTATTTACTGAACATTACTTCTTTATTTGTTAGGTTACAATTTTGTGATTGAAGGTGGAAGCTCGTTGAAGTAGGTTCCTTGTTAAAATTGCGCTGCAGGAAGCAACAGGAATAGGCTGGGGCACAATTTAGTTTCTTATAAGCACTAGCTCTCATTTGACACTGACAACTGCTTCTTTTCACAGATGCCCAGTTCCTGGTTGCGATAGCTCAGGTCACAGAACTGGTCTTTACACTTCTCACAGAAGGTTAGATTTTTCAGCAGTTTCGTGTTCTTACCAAATACACACGCATAAATACAATCCCAAAATGATCAGGCCTCGTGATTGGACTTTTGAAACGACAGTCATCATTGTTTACGACTCGTTCTTCAGAAAACCAACTTCATAGTTTATTATCTTTCATTGTTATAACCAACCGCTCACAAAGCTGTCAACAAGTTGTTGTCGCACTGTTCTCACAAGTTGTCAACGGGTTGGGAAAACTTTTTGGCCAACTTGTGACAAGCTTGACTGCAGTATCAGACTTGTTACTGGGTTGTCCTAACAACTCTGATACAGAGTGTAAAAGATTGTCAAAACGTTGACAACACAAGGCTGGAACAATGTTGTCATATGATCACTGTATCAGAACAACTTTGTAACGTGTGAGGAGGTTTGATAAATAAAAAGCCCATTGGTTTCTCATCAAACCTTCTCGTTGCATAAACAAACCTAATCCATATGTAGTTTCTTATCCGTCATTTAATTTATTTGTCTTTCCATTGTATTTTCTTTGTATTTAATTTCTTTGCATGTGCGACAAACTTATTAAATTCAAATTCAAATAACAAGTTTGATAATAGTCCCTTAACAGCTTTTTTTTTGTATAAACATATTTATTGAATACGGCATTTGCCCCAAAAGCACAAAAAATTTCTCATCATGGGGGCTCATGCCAAAAAATACATGATTAAAAAAGACACATAAATTAAAGAACATACCATTAAAGCGACACACAAATAAATGTTAACAGCTTGTTCCAAACTTGTCCAAACAACGTGTTTACTGGTTTGTTACAACTTGCGTGTTTTTACGTGTGCAGTAAGGAAGTGGTGTACTTAAAAATGGTCAAAATTTTGTGTCTATAACCGAAAGTTGCAAAAAAGTCTGTTTGGTGACTTCATGTTCCTTGTAGTTAAATGTTTTTTTTTTCTTTCAGAGCGTCTGGTTGTCCTTTAGCAGCAGCAAGAAGACAGTATGAACGACAACAGCTGTCACCAACTACGAGAACAAAACGAGGTATACGCTAAATATATAACAGGGGTCGGTTCTACGAAAGGTTAACAGCGCTGTCCACCGGATAATAATGTTTAAACATGTCCAGTAACGGGTAAAATTTATATTAAAGTTCAGCACTTTCGAGTTGAAGTCACTTATCTCCTTTTTCCCTGGTGTCATTGCATTTTTAGTTGAAAAGTCACTATTTCTTGGACAGCGCTATCCACTTTTCGTGTACCTGGCCCCAAATTTCTAATCATTTTTATTCGTTGCAAGATGTCAACAGACTTGTTGAAGCGATTTTTGCTGTGTGACACACAGGCATGCGGGTGATAAAAAGAATTATTAAGAAGAATTAGCCAAATTACGCTATTACAGATATTCGTATCTATCGCTCACATAAACGAATTCTAATAAAGAAAACGTGTTATTTCAGGTCGTCGCCCTTCTATACTAAAAATGGGTCAAGGTTTACTGCAAGACAGCCCGACATCTCCTGACTCGGGAATCTCTTCCGGTTCCAGTTTCGAAGACGTCCACTCGGCCAAGAAAGATCTAAACACCGGCTCACCCAAGGAGAACGTTCACTTCACATTTCCCCGACCGGCAGAAAATCCCTCAGCGATTCCGTACCCCTCAGCAGTGGTACGGCCAAGCGGCACGGTCAGTACTTCATCCAACGTTATACTTGCAAGTACTGCTTCCATGGGATCGAACCCTGCCGTGTGGAATGTTGCGTATACAAGCCAGGCCGCCCCCACCAGCATCGCGACAAGTGTGGTGCAAAACGCACACATTAATCAAGATTCCAGGGGGGGCAAGTCAGACGAGGACGAAAAAGATCTGATGTGTTCAGATGAAGAGTTCTCTGATGAATCCAGCGGCTCCGAGGAATTGAATGAAGGTATGCGCATGCGCTAATCTGTGCCCTGAAACAATAACTTGGCCGCCATCTTTGAAGCCAAATTCAAGGCCGCCATTGTAAACAGGAGCAGCGAAAGTTTTAAACGTTGTTTTGAACCGTAGAATAACGCCCTTTTAATCCTGTCGTAAGTCAGATATCTTGTAGGGTTAAGTTGGCGCTATTCCAGAGTTCGAAATAGCGTTTGAAAACGGGTGACTTTTTGGCTCCTGAATCTGTGACATCTAGAAATCCATTCTCTAACTATTTTTTGTCACTTACTTGTGAAGTCCAGAAATTTGCAAACAAAGTAAAATATATTTCAGTTGGTATTTATTTGTTTTCATCGAAACGTGGATCTCTACTTTTGAGATTACCTGGAATTTGATTTTATTTGGTTGTGATTTTATCGTACCCTGTTAAGAAATTCAGTGGATTACAAACAAAAATCATTTTAACGAACGAATTGATTTGATTCACAAAGTATGAATGATTGGAATCTTATGAAATATGAAAAAAACCAAGAATTTTTGTAGAAAAACATTTGACTCAGGAATTTTGCATCGGAAAATTCTAGGGTTTTAAGAATTTGTGAGAAATTATTTGGGAAACTGATTAAGTATGAATCACGGACTTCTGGGAAATTCTTGCTATGCTCTTAGAATCTTGACGTTCTTATTAAACAGCCTTCGCACTCTACTGACGAATGACAGCATGTTTTTTCCATGCTTTTCTTTTCAAACATAACCAGACCATTAATACGCTACTGTTTGTTACATTTTAGATGAACAGCACCAAATGAGGTGAGTTGATGCACGAATTGTGCTGTCTGTTTCAGCATGTATCATATAACAGCGAAAAACATGCAAGTTACATCGAGTTTGTTGACATCTTGCAACAAACTTGTTATCAGCAAGCCGGTATCAGGATGCGTTCACATGGCTTGCGACAGCTTATGACGACTAGTCTGGTGCAAGTTGTTAACAGACTTGTTGTAAGTTGATTGTCAAAACTTGTTATCCATCCACAGGCTTGCTGCAAGTTGTTTCAACAAGTTGTGACAAGTGTGCAAATGCCAAGTTGCAACGAGCCTGATTTCGACAGGTTGCAACAAGCCCATAAAATTTGACAACTTGCAACAAGTCTGTGGCGTTTTTGGCTGTGTACACACCTAAAAATCTCACAACTTGTAGCAAGTGTGTCATACAAGCTGTCAACAAGTTGTGTTCGCTCTGCTTTTTCCAAGTGTCACCAAGTTTGGAACAACTTGTTGATAACTTGTAACATCCTTGCTGATTTTGTCAGACTTGTCACCAGCTTGAATTAAGAAATCTGTTACAATCACCGTATAACAATATTGTTACAACCTTGTTTCGTCAACCTTGTGACATTCTTATTATATCGTAACTGTACCGGATTTGCTCCAACAACCTTGTAACAAGTCTGATAATGCCCTCACGCTTGTTACAAGTTGTTAACAGCTTGTTCCAAACTTGTTTCAACAAACACGGAACAAGCAGTGCGAACACAAAGTAACACAACTTTGTTGACAACTTGCGAGCAGCCTTGTTACAACTTGTTTGCAGACTTGCAAAAACTTGTGCGTTTTTACGCGTGTACTGAAAGATAACAACTTAATCTTTGTAGCTTGCCAATACCAACGAGACAAGAAGGGTACTTGCAAGAAATTAAGGAGCCGGTTGATCCTCCACGACAAAGCGAGCGCAATAAAGTGATTGGATTGTCGCCAAACAGGTAACTGTATCCTCGGATTAGTTGTTAAAGTAATGTTAGCTATAGGCTTAATTCAGACACTGAAAGCTTGATTCTAAGGCGTTGTTTCTGTGCTCGCTTCGTGTGTACACTAATTTTACTCTCAGTCTTAATTTAGTGACATTATTGTGTTTTAGAAATCTTCATCGTGAATTTCTTTTGTATATAAAGAATTGCAAAACGCATAGCTGTCTACAAAAGTAATCATATTTTTTTATCATACTATTTATTCCAGTGTGCCCAGTTCTTCAGCTGATATTATGCCACGACTATCTGGTAAGTACTTCTAACGTACAGACCATTTACCCTGTGCAACACTGTTTTATAATAATAAACAGAAAATACATCTCATCACTAAGTTCCTTGCATGTTTCCGTGGTGAATATCAAAAAATATAATCATAAATTATAATTTAGTAATTTTGAAATATAATTTTGTGGAAACACAACGTTATTGTTATTATTAGCAGCGATGAAGATCCGAGCTTACGGATCGAAAGCTTTGCGATAATAAACTTACGTGGTGTTTCCACAAAATTATATTTTAACATCCCATCACTGTTCTCATTTTGGTGCATTTTTGTTCCCAGACACAGGACAGTTTATTCCATAAGGGCTACGTTTTTAAACGATAACACACTCCCCCTAAGCATCATGTTTTCAAAAATAAATAATCATTATGAAACGAATAATATGATCCTGAAAAAAACCCCACAATTGTGTGGTATGCAGTGTGCATTCCAATTTATTCGTTAGTTTAACCTGGTCCTTTCTAGCGTCATAAGCATAAGCCACATAGCAAAGGAGAGCTTTTCGTCAAATGTTTACGAAGACAAAGCACTGAAAGCAGAAAGAATTTTCTTTTGAATTTGCTTCCGTTCTACCATAGCTTATGCTCCTAGTCTTATGCTTGTGCTTATGTCGCGCACTCACAGCATTTCGTAGTCTTTTGTTCTAGCTTGTGCACGCTTATGTCGCTAGTGAGGACTAGGCCTTCAGCTAAGGGGGTTACTAAAATGCTAAATCGCGCCGAATTTATGATCATAATTCCTATGACATTGTTGGTGTTTATATATGTACTAACTTATGTTATTGTTCGTTTTTTCTAGAACATTCCGAAATAAGGTGAGCCTTTTCCAGCGATTTCTAAACTTAAAACTAATTGTCATGTTATAGAAATAAAAGAATTATTATAGTCTGGTATTAATATTTCGTTTTGTCTTTCAGATGTCCCACTGTGGGGTGTGATGGTACTGGTCATGTGACAGGGCGTTTTGCTTCTCATCGTAGGTGAGTATGGTGTAGTTATTTATGTATACAGAACTCCTCAGTTTGCGTGTAAATTAAACTGTCTGAGATCGCGTGGTCTGAAACGGCTAACTTTTATTGGCTATTCGACAACCATGTGATCTATTTAAGATTTCACTTTACGTGCAATTTAACGACAATTTATCTTTCATTATAGTCTATCAGGCTGCCCGCTAGCACCTAAAACTGTACCAGTGAAGACTGAATCAGGTAAAGTTAGCTTAACTCCTGGTCTGTGGCAAATGTTTAGAACTTTTGTGCTTCGCTGTGATTGGTCAATTTTACGAATTCTGAAATCGACAAAGAAACATGAACGACAAAGTGAACGTGTAACACTTGTGTCTATTTATAACAATATTTTTCGACTCTAACACAATTAATACATGGTTTATTAAGCTTGCCGGGGGAAAAGATCTTCAAAGTTACACCCATATCGATTTAAGCGAAATACGTACGTTATTTAATGCATAAAATGTCGATATTGAAGCAGCAATTTGTAATTCTGCGTGGCGCCACTGACATCAGTTGGCAACATGAAGTTGTGTATTACACTACTTTTTTCATCTTAGACGGCGTTTTTATGTCTACATTTCTATCCTATTCGGTGGATACCTTTTTGAAGACTATTGACTGTTAACTATATGGACTACAATGGCTAGAGTTGAACAAAATAGGTACAAAACGAACAACGGGTGTATTAAACATTTGCCACAGACCGGTAACTCTTTGGATCTGGAAACAGGGCCCGTGGATCGTATTGGAGAGTGGGGTGGAAGGGGGGGTATTCTTAACACTACACACACAATACATTTGTGCGGGCACTTGTGACGAACAATAACTTTCCAATTACTGCCTTCATTACTTCTGCCCGCCAACTGTGTGGGGGTATACCCCTTGTCTTCTTGCTGCACCAACAAGTCTTAGCAAGTTTTTTGTTATATATGCAAACGTAATATTCCTTTCTCCTAATACTTATTTCTTAGAGATATTCTTAATTTTTTTCTCTAGAAAGCAACAATCCAGAAAAAGCATTGTGAGTATTGGTTAAATGATTTGTCAGCCTAGTTCACAAATGTTACCGGCATCGGCGAGCACCATTGTCGGTGAACACTCGTGAGTAAAATGCTTTGTGAATTTTCCTCTTGAATGATTGCCGACAATGAATCGCCGATCATCCGCGATACATGAGAACGAGGCTTACAGAGCTTTATTTACAGCAGGCCTAGTCAAACGAGTTCACGAGATGTAAAAATTGAGAAATGATGAATCTCATAGTTCACTGGACACAGCTTAAACAGTTGCAGTTACGTGCTAAAAAAATGGACTAGTTACTAGTTAAAGTTACATTAAAAAGCGACCAGTTACCGCTACAAAGTGACTTTCATTCTATATACAATTTCTTTTTTCAATTTTTAAACTTTCTCGAAAAAAAAGCAATAAGCTGACAAATACTACAAAAATTATCACAAATCAAACATTACCGTATACAGCTACAGTGTAAAATGAGCACGAAGTAACTGTCACTTATTGTTACAGTCGCTTGAAAAGGTATTACTCTTATAATTTCGTTACTTGTAACAAAGTTACTTGCAGCACTAACCCCATTGTGGACTGCTTTGAACTCTTCGAAGTAATTCCTATTTATCGAGTGGAATTACTGAATTATAGTTGGGAATGCTGAATTCGCTCATCGATAATATTTGTTCATTTCAAATATAATTTAAGGTTACATAGACTGTTCCTCAACCTCGTTACTAAACGGAGTTTTAATCAAATTTTTGTTACATAGATGCCCGACACCAGGCTGCGACGGGTCAGGGCACGTGACAGGACAATTTCAGTCGCACAGAAGGTAAACGACCGAGTTACTATCTGCTGAACTACATCTCAACATCGATGTCACCCTGGGTTAGCAATAATCCCAGTGCTCTGCAGAAGTTCAAAATTGACCTTTTAGTATTTGTACAGTTTATCAGGATGTCCGCGTGTCTCGGTTGAGACGAAGAAAGAGTTGATGCGTCGTGAAGTGGAAATAAAGCTAGCATGCAGTGACAGCGCTCCTGAAGTTGGTCCCAAACCGATCAAAATCCAAGCAGGACAACGTAAGTCCACCTACTATGTGTATACATGAAGTATAGTAAATAAATATATATTAAGTTCCTTGCATGTTTGCATGGTAATTATCACTCAAACAAATATGTAACTTTACGTGGTGTTTCCACAAAATTATATTTTAAATAGAATAGTTTTATCATCAGCCCCGTAGAGACGAGCAAGTTTTCCTTGACAAGTTTTATTTGCTCGTGTGTACGTGAAAAAATTGACAATTTTTCCTTGACAAGGCGTCTTGTTTAAAAGCTTGTCGTACCAGCTTTTAAAGAAGGAAACTTGACAAGGGAATTGTTTGTTTACGAGTTGTTTGTTTATGCGGCCTCGTAATAGTTGTCAAGAAAAATGTTGTCAAATTTCGCGTACACAGGAGCAAATAAAGCCTGTCAAGGAAAAATTGTCAAGGAAAACTTGTTCGTCGTACAGACGCGCAAGTGAACTCGACAAGAAACTTGTCAAGGAAAACTTGCTCGTCTGTGCGGGGCTTAAATTACGTCATGTTTTGGCAGGCAAAATTGCGTTTTGCATTGGTCTTGTATTGTTCTGCATCGCTCATCCTTGTTTGCCTGCTAAAACATGACGTAAAACGTACACAAATAGTTTATCCGTCTATAGCTGACGAGTTTTTCTCAACTATTACCAGCTTGAACTTCGACATGTCTATGATTTCCACTCGAATTAAGACAAATTTATTAAGCCCCATACAGACGAGCAAGTTTTCCTAGACAAGTTTTTCTTGACAAGTTTTATTTGCTCGTGTGTACGCGAAAAAATTGGCAATTTTTCCTTGACAAAGAGCCTGGTTTAAAAGCTAGTTAAAAGCTACCAGCTTTTCGACAAGGAAACTTGCTCGTGTGTACGTGCAACAAGGAACACTTGACACGGGAATTTTTGTTTACGTACTTAATTTGTGCGGCCTCGCAAAAGCTGTCAGGAAAAAAATATCAAATCTCGCGTACACAGCAACAAATAAATCCTGTCAAGGAAAACTTGTTCGTCGTACAGACGCGTATAGTGAACTCGTTAAGAAACTTGTCAAGGAAAACTTGCTCGTCTGTACGGGGCTTAAATTCATCTACATTTTCAGACGTCGACAAGGTCCGGGAAATCGACAATCTGGACAAAGAAATTCGCATACTCCAGGCGACGAACGACCAGTGTACGAAGGAAAACTTTGAGCTGCGAAAGAGCATCTCGGAGATGGAAAGTCAGCTGAAATCAAGCCACGACGAAGTGAACGAAGCCCAGACGAACAACGGAATCGCACGCACGAAACTTGTCATACTACAAACTAAGTTCATTGCCAGTCTATCCAGCGTCATGCATCGCATCTCTGGCGGAGGTAACCTTAATTACAACACGTTTGAGAGCTGTGTCGATATCTTAGGCGACGTTTTTTCCCAGCCCGGCAAGAACGCCTTGCTCATACGTCAAGTGAAAGAGGCGTTGGGCGATTTTAATATTTAAATATGTTTTAGTCGGTTTTTAACACTTCTTGGAATGGTTGGGACAAGTTGGACTTCGAGTAAATTTCTCTCCAAGGACATCGGTTGAATTTGTTCGCAATGTTTGTCTCAGACTTGTCGACAAGTTTCGAACAAGCAACCTTGTGACATACTTTGTTGGTGTTATGAGAGTTGTAACAAGTCTGATACAATCATGATATGAACAGCCAAAAAATGCGCACGTTTGTAACAAGTGTGTGGGCATCTCGCAACAGACTCGTTATGAACAAGCCGATATCAGGATGGGTTCCTAAAATGGCTTGCGACAGCTTGTTGACGGACTGCAAGTTGTCAACAGACTTGTTGCAAGTTGATAGTCAAAACTTGTTATCCACTGACATAGTAAAAACAAGTTGTTTTAACAAGCTGTAACAACTCTGCAAATGACAAGTTGAACGAGCTTGATTTTGACAGACTTGTTGCAACTTGATGAAACTGACAAGTTTGTTGCAACTTGTTGACAAGTTACAACAAGCCGGTAAAATTGAAAATTAGAGGCGTTTCTGGCATTTTTCTGCCGTCGATCAATAACTAATTGTTCACTGCACAACCATTCCAAGAAGTTAAAAATTTTATTTTAGTTTTAGCGACACTCGTAGTATTTTAACCTCGGAGTTACAAACATTGTTCCTAATCGTCTGTATCGAGAACGATGTTTAAAACGAAGCGAACGTTTTAGCATATTGTACAGAAGCACATCTCTTTTACAGACCAGCAAGTTTTCTCACGACAAGTTTGGTTGTTCCGTATCTGGACAACTTTTCCGTGTTTTTTTTTTCACACGGGTGAAAACACACAAGTTGTAACAAGTGTGTTCACAAGCTTTTGACAAGTTCGCACCTGCTTGTTCCAAGTTGTTGTCATTAATATTGTTACAACAATATTGTTACAGTCTTGTGTGTTGTCAACATAATGTGAACTTTGTTGACAATCTTGTTGCAACAGGTCTGTATCAGTGTTGTTAAGACTTGGTCCAGACTTGTTGATAACACAAGTTGGTTTACAGAGTTGCTGCAAGTTGCGAGCCTTTAGAGAATGTCAGCTTCAGCGAAGTCTGACAAGGACCTCAAAACAAACTTTGGTGGCCAAAGAACTTGTCTTGGAAAACTTGCTCGTTCGTAAACTACCAATTAAGCATACACAACACTAATCATAGAAGTGAATACTTCAAATGTCTTTGCAGCCGGCTAAAAGTAGTTCGCAACTAAACAAAAGCAAAACGAAATAATGCATTTTTTCTTGCTCTTAATTCTTAAAGCCTACTGGCTTTCACTTCCAGTAAGAATCCGGGATTCTGTGCTTTGAACAAGTGCCTCAAAGAACAAAAGCTAATACTGCTGACTTTTCAGAGCTAATATTTATCAATTATTGAACGAGGTTGAGCAAAATATCGTGAATAAAGTGTTTTTAGCTCGGTTGCAAAGAGAATATATTCGTATGAACTACGGTTGTTGCCAAAAAAGTTGAACAGGAGAGAAGGTTTTCGAAATGGGAGTAATTTTCAAGGCTTTTAAATTTGAAGAACAATCTTAAGACTTCATTTTCACAATAAATTAAAACGAGGGCAAATTTTAAACCATCTTTAGAAACCCCCTCTTGTTCAACTGCATAGTTATTACCAGTTAACTACGGTACATTTATAGAGACGATCTTTAGTTGGTCGATTTTGAATGTTTGATGATCCTAACAAACGCACACCTAACGTTCCATTTGTCTGCAGTTCAGTGAACAATTTTGGCCATTACGTCACACATGCTTGGCCCGAGGTCTCCGCTCGGGTTTTGCGACAATGGTCCTCTCGTTTCATAGAAATCCCCAAACTTCCCCTAAATCATGAACTAAAATTGGAAAGAACATAGCGAAATTGGTAAGATTACATAGCTTGGTTGCGAAATGCTTTAAAGTGTAGGAAATATAACCTTAAAGTTTTTTTTATGTATAACAATTTTCGCGCGCAAAACAATTGCATACAAAATCTGAAAACTTTGCCAGGCTATATTGCACATTTTACATTTCGCCACCAAATTTTGCAATTCTACAAATTTCATCACGTTTTTACAGGAGTTCCCTTATTAGCCTACATTTCTAATTAGTTCACAATGCAAATGATCCATTGTTACAATCTTCACGACCAATCAACAAGATCATCTTATCCCGTAACATATAAGCAACACAGTTTAGAATAGAAAGACATTATCAATCACATATATATGTATAGTTACCCGTAATATAGATTATCAAACTTTACATTAGTTCGAGAACTTGATATTTTAACAAGCATTATACAAAGCGTAAAGACGTTGTCTTCGAAACCATTAGAAAGAATCGAACTATTTATGATGGTCAACATGCGACCATATTACACGAAAAATGCTCGCCGCATATTGTTACAACTTGCACATACCGTAGACAATCAATCAAAGGATGGACTGGAAACGCGAGCTAAAGGGTCAAAGACACAGTCCGTGATATGGCCTGATACGCTTTACTTTGGAACCCTGTAACTTCACTTTAAAAAATATTCCAGAACTTCGTACTTATATATTTCAAACAAACCAGAACAGCAATGTCTATGCGATTATTGGAATTAAACCTGGGGAGAGGTAAACATGCTGAAAATCACAATCGAATATTTTCGTAAAGCGTTTTCAACAACGTCAATGGCGATATCTCTCGGCACTCAAAGAGATGCCAAACACATTCAGCGTTAGTTTAGCTTTTTTACACCTGAAAGAAAGACTTCTCTTACTACTTCTAAAAGTAGATAGTTCCATAGACATTGCTTTTCTTGTTTAAAATATGTAAATACAAAGTCTTGAAATATATTTAAAGTGAAGTTGCAGGGTTCCAAAGTAAAGCGTATCAGGCCGGATCTCGGGCATCGCGTTAAGGCGGATTTCCATTCAGTGCAAAATGTCGCGCGATCGATTTTTAGCGAGCGCTTTCTTTTGAAATGTGTGAAGTCAAGCACAGCTAATGAGATTCGTTCCGCTTGACTGTTTGTAATTCAAAAGAAAGCGCTCGCTAAAAGTCCATCGCGCGACATTTTGCACGGAATGGAAATCCGCCTTTAGCAACATTGGCGCATTAGCTCGTGCTCCAGTTTCTAGTATGTATATACACTAAAGTACCCGTAACAAATCGCGTAGGGAAAAATCCCAGTGTGTTGAGTAATTTTGTCAATTGCGCAAAACCCCTAAAAATATAACATGAGATTTTCTCCCTGCGCCACTTGTCACGAAAACAGTCGAGTATTTAACTTGTCAAGAAGCACGAGCGTGCAATGTACTACTTCCACTACCTTGTAAATAACACAATATATACATATAAATAATGAATATGGCAATAAAACGGTTCGCTTTTATTGAAAGTAGAAAAAAATTACAGATTTTTAAGGCTTCCACAATCAAGGTAATTTTCACCGTAACTACGACAGGGAAGGGTGAACATCAATAGCATGACGTATTTTACAATCTTAAAAATCTTTCTTTGTTCGAATTACTTTCCTGAAGGCTCACACAGACTGGACGCGACTTGCCAACGCGACGGGATTTTTCGATTTTTAAAAGCAAATAAAACCATCAACGGAAAGACATTTGGTTAGATATGTGCACCAAATAGCTTAAATCGCAGATGTCCTTCCGAAGGTTGGAGAAAAATAAAAAAGGATTAAAGTTAAAGGACGTTGAAAATCGAAAATTTGCGTCGCACTGTCAAATCGCGTCCGGTCTGTCTCGGCCTTAAGAAAACACAGTTATAAAATAGGTGGTTTGTAACTTTATTAGAATAAGAATAGAACTCGTTATCTGTGTTGGTCAACCTTTATGCAAAAATATTGTCCTTCTTCATCGTCACGCGGAGATTCTTTGCAAACGCACAGAGAGAACCAGAGAGATTCTTTGCCATTTGTTAGATAACACGGCGGGGGGGGGGGGGGTCTTGCTTTCGAGGGGTGCGTGTTTTTGTATGTCAGAAGTATTCTCGAAGATATGAAAAACTAGACTACTCATATTAAAGTTTATCAAAACATTACAGTCAAATCAGTTGCTCTGTTCCCCTCAATGTTGCAACATTGCCGTCAATATTGTAATGTTCATGCCGCGCTAATTGCTCCAAGCAAGTTGCACCGGAACTTGCGATTATATACTTAAAACGTTAAAGTCATAAAGCAAATACTTCTTATGGGTTTTGTATATCTGCATCTCTCAAATTTACAATATATTTAATTGCTTAGCAGTATTTTTATCACAGAAAATATGCAATGGAAATATTCAAATCAACAAATTTGCTTGAAATTGACACCGTTGCAACTTCCGGAGCAACTTGCTTGGAGCAATTACCGCATGAACATTGCAATATTGACGGCAATGTTGCAGTATAGCGGGGAACAGAACATCTGACTTGACTGTAAATGATCAGAAAAACCAAGCAGGTTACAAAAGACTGCTACACAACGAGGATTGGAAATACTATCATAAAATCATTTCACACAACGTAAAAAGTTAATAAAATATGGTGACCGTAAAAAATAAATAGAATTGAAATGAATTTTCACACCAATTGTCTTACAGTGATAAAAACACTAGAACTATGGGAATTGGCGCATTTTACAGCAAATTCGAGATTTTTCCAGATTGCATTAATACTCGGATGGGATCGATTGGGTGGATGATGCAGTCAACTCTATATATCAGCTTTGAACAACCGTCTCCTGGACGTCAATTTGTTCGTGCGAGCATATAGTTAAAGTACCATGGAACGAGATTTTGTAAAGTATTTTCATGATTGCATCGGAAAGATGACTTAAATTTACAATATAACTTTCTTTGTAAAATTTTTGTAACTGCGTTCTTTGTCGAGGTATTCGACTTTATTGGATATGCAAATAATACAACTTGTGACATCACACTGCATAATGAGTGTCTATGAGATTGCTTATTTTATATTGTATAAGAATAGGAAATAACTGAAACTCCACTTATATGTGGATAAGCTAGAACTAATCACATTTATGTGCAATAGTTAGACTACTTCTAAATAAATAAATGAATTCATTCAAAACTCATTATGCAGTGTGATGTTACACGTTGTATTTTTTTGCATATCCAATAAAGCTAAATATCTCGACAAGAAATGGAGTGACAAAAATTCTACAAAAGAAGTTGCATTGAGGTTTTAAGTGATATTTGCAATGCAACCTAGAAAATACTGTGCAAATTTTTAAAAAAGATTGTTTGGAAACTCATTAGAATAAGAATACAACTCGTTTTCTTTGTTGGTCAATTGTGTTTTTTGCCAAATTCACCAATAGCAATTCTTGAATTAGTTAAGCGAGAATACAATATGCACGTGACGACGAAGAACCTTATTTCTACATCAACCAGAACAAAAACATAGATAATGACTTGTATTGTAATTCTCATGAGTTTCCAAACAATCATTTCTGCTATGATACTAGGTTCACAGGAACAAATTCACCGAGTGTTAACACGAGATGTTTTAAAGTTGTTTAAATTAAAAATATATTTAAAAAATAGTACTAAGATTGTTGTGAAGTACCTTCTTGTTTTGACGGGACATCGTCTTTAGTAATTTGGTACATGGTTGCAAAATAATGAGTATTGTTCGCTTTCTCCCTCAGAGCAGCGTTCTCTGCTTTCAACGTTTCAATCATTTCATACAACTTGAAAATAAGTCACAAGAGTCAAGATAAGCAGGGCTACATAAAATCTTTTATTTTCTGGGACCACAAAGTCATTGAAAATATTTTCTGCAAGTAAACGGCTAAAAAGGCACATTCTTAAAAAATCTTATCATCGCTAAACAAGATGTACAAGAAAGTCGAATGTAAAATACACCAGCTCTACTCCCAGAGTGGCCTTATTAAAAAGTGACCTTTTTCTTTAATCATAGCTGTAGCTTATCTGACGACCTATCCCCAAAAATTTCCCATCATTCAATTACTCCCTACTCTACCATTTAATGGCAAGTGGAGTGCATGTATTGAGAAATTTTCTCATTTTCTTTCTTTCTGTTACTTTATTCTTGAAGACTTTACAGTTTTATCCTGCTTTCAGTTTTCTGCCAACCTCAAAAATTTTCTGGGACCAATAGTCCTGGTCCTGCACTCCCACGGCCCGCGCCATATTATATATGAAGCTCTGAAGGTAAGCGACATTTTTACGCAGCTAATTCGGTGAAGAGAGCACTTATTCTCTGTCAGTTCATGTTTGAATCACTTCTTTATAAATTTAAAGATCTTTGTTTCCAATTCAACAGAAATTAAGGACATATAGCGAAACCATGACACACATATTTCCTTCGAAATCCCAGCATTAATACACAAGCACTTATATAGAAAAGAGCTAATATACACCGTAATGGCTAAATTCTCGATAATATCAGTGGATTTTTCTTTCAAGAGTTTGAATTATATATCACAAGGGACAAGCCTCAGGGCCACACCCCTGCTACTCTAAAATTCCAAATAACCCAACAAACCTTCATATTTTCATTTAGTGTTTCTTCTAACGCTTTTCGACGTTCCTCTGCTAAGAGTTCCCAATATCTCTCAGGTGCTCGCTCTAAAAGAAAGAAAGAACATAACAGCTAAAGTAAGACTTTTTAATAGCATGCAAGCTGTCATGATTAGCGAACTGAACAACTGGAAAACGATATCTCGAACGTAGCATACACTAGTGTATGCAGTATTCCACAATAAGCTGTCGTAGTAGGTGCATGGATTACAGTTATCTGAAAAAGATATCTCAAACGTGGTAGTCTAGTGTTGGTAGTATTCTATACACTAAGCCGTCGTGGTTTGTCTGAACTACCTAAAAAAAGATATCTCAAACGTGGTGGTCTAGTGTAGGTAGTATTTTACAATAAGCAGTCGTGGTTTGTGTCTGAACTACCTGAAAAATATATCCCGTACGTAGTGTTTAGTGTAGGTAGTATTCTACAATAAACTGTCGTGGTTTGTGTCTGAACTACCCGAAAAAGATATCTCAAACGTAGTGCTCCAGTGTAGGTAGCATTCTACAATAAGCTGTCGTGGTTTGTGTCTGAACTACCTGAAAAAGATATCTCAAACGTGGTGGTCTAGTGTAGGTAGTATTCTACAATAAGCTGTCGTGGTTTGTGTCTGAACTACCTGAAAAAGATATCTCAAACGTGGTGGTCTAGTGTAGGTAGTATTCTACAATAAGCTGTCGTGGTTTGTGTCTGAACTACCTGAAAAATATATCCCGTACGTAGTGTTTAGTGTAGGTAGTATTCTACAATAAACTGTCGTTGTTTGTGTCTGAACTACCCGAAAAAGATATCTCAAACGTAGTGCTCCAGTGTAGGTAGCATTCTACAATAAGCTGTCGTGGTTTGTGTCTGAACTACCTGAAAAAGATATCTCAAACGTGGTGGTCTAGTGTAGGTAGTATTCTACAATAAGCTGTCGTGGTTTGTGTCTGAACTACCTGAAAAAGATATCTCAAACGTGGTGGTCTAGTGTAGGTAGTATTCTACAATAAGCTGTCGTGGTTTGTGTCTGAACTACCTGAAAAAGATATCTCAAATGTGGTGGTCTAGTGTAGGTAGTATTCTACAATAAGCTGTCGTGGTTTGTGTCTGAACTGCCTGAAAAAGATATCTCAAATGTGGTGGTCCAGTGTAGGTAGTATTCTGCAATAAGCTGTCGTGGTTTGTGTCTGAACTGCCTGAAAAAGATATCTTAAACGGAATGAAAATCACAATTGAATATTTTCGTAAAGATTTTTTAACAACACAGTAGCGACAGCTACTTCTTGGTACCGTTAGGTAAACATTATAGTTAAAGAGTGATATAAAATCAGAAATTCTTACCTTGTACCATCAAGGCATAAGCCTCATCTGCAGATGTAGGTACTTCAGACTTTTCTGCAACAGACGTTGTAGTGCTTTCAACCTCCGAAGAACTGGACTGCGTTTCATCCGAAGACTTGGTAAGGTAATGTCTCAGTTTCTTTTCGGCAGAGGACAAAGCACTTTCCTGTTTTTTACTCTGAAAAAAATTTAGTCAATGTATGTATTTCTCACTATTTCTTCTCAAGTGACAATGATTTGGAAACACTTTTGTTAGTGTGCCTGTTGGTAAACCATCAACCTAACTCTGTCATTCTTTTGATTGCATTGATGTTATATTATATATATTGCATTGATGTTTCACTAAAAAATTCCAAGTGAAGCTTCAAACAGACTATAAGCAGACTTAGTTTTTTAAGGTTTCTGGTCTAGCATTAGAAATTTAGATATAATCAAGCATTAGAAATTAATGTTCTTGCAAACAGGTACAGTATTTTGCAATTTTATTCAATGATTCGTTTTATGTTGATAAATGGAAAATACACATAATGTTCAGTGCAAGTATTTTCAACAATTGATATTACACAATTTGGGAAATTCATAGAGTATTGCCAATGCCGATAAGGTAATAATCAGCCCGATACTGATCATCGGACAATCACTATTCTACAATTAACACTGTATGTATCATGCTTGTGATTGGCAATTTAAGTATTAGTTTTTGAATTTGATACTTCTGTTTGCTAATGCAAGTTACTCATATAACATATTTATGGTAGATCCCATTGCTGCCCAATCCCACCCTACCTTTGGTTTAGATTTCCGACTACTTTTCCCACCCAGCAGCAGTTTCTGGCCATCAGCAGATGGTTGAAGGACTTGGAGAGACTTGCGTTTATCTCGTCCTTCCAGCAAGGACACACTAGACGAGGATGAGTCGTCAGATTTCACCTGATGGAAACATAAAAATTTAATTTCCGAAAATAAAACAAATCAAGAACTTACTCAACTCCTCAATACTGACAGGTATAGTGATCAGCATTAACCAGAAACCGACATCTCCTTCCTACGCCATATCATGCATTACCAGAGATGGGTTTTTTTTTGGGGGGGGGTTAAGGGGGAAGCACCCCACCCATCAAATTTTTTGCACTCACCCCCCTGCAAAAATCAGTATATCATATTTTTATTTCAATGATCTATATATGCATAAATCTATACATCTACATCTACAAATACTTTGTAAGCCAAATCAACCATTTTATTGTCATCAATTGAGACAAGTAGATTGCTAATTCAACTCTAGATCACATCTGTTTATCACAATAACCTTCTGACAAGAATAAACATTAAACCATCTTCAAATCCTACCCAAATTTTAAAATGGCCATCAAAGAGATGGTCAGACCTCTCTATAGGACCTTGGTCCAATTGTCTAAAAGTATGAAAGCATAATCCTTGGTTAAATCCAAAACAATTTTCCTGCAGCTTGTTTACAAGCTTGGAAATAAGCCTTGAGAAATCTTGCCTGAATCAGTGGTAGCTTTTGGTTTCTGAAGTTTTTAAATAGACAGACAGATAGAAATACATGAAAACAGTGAGCTAAAGTTTAATCCAGAGTTATCGCTAACCTAGCTTTCAACAACCGACCCCTAGAGTAAAAGCCTTGAAGATTTTTATTGGAAACATATACTTCGATATCATTATACAACATAACATCCCCAACGTATTTAGAAGCCGCTTCAAGCAGCAGTAGTTCTTTACTTAAGCGACAACTATCCTATACCCATAGAAAAGTACGAAATTTAAAAAATAAGTTTTTAAGATCTGACTGCACATGGTATTTTACTTCGAGAGATAATGTCGACAACGCAAAGTAGAATTATTCGGAATTCTTACTACCGAACTTCGGCTTAAACCAATTCTTGTGTATCAGACAAGTAAAAACTGAATCCATCGTGCTAAAGAAAAATATCGCAAAAATATGTGAGCACGATTATAGAGTTCAACCACAAAACTTCGCAGTTTGTAGAATATCTCTTTAAACTCGGCAAAGTCACAAACTCACTATTAGTGTTTTACTTCTCATCAGTTTCCACAAAGAAAAGTCAAATGGAATTTCAGCACCAGATTTTATCAAACAGAATATTGCATTATGCAGTTGAGGTTTGTTTCTTCCGCATGGAAATATGCATTTTATATACCTTCGACTCTCTCAACACCGACTTTGACTTGCTGTTCTCGTCCGATTTCCCAACGTTTTTCGCAGTGGTCTTTGGAGAAAAAATGAGCTTCGTTGCCTTGGGTTGGTCTCTCATGTTTCCAGCGACTGTAGAGCGTGAAAGAGATATCTTTTCTTCGACTTTCGGCCTGCCCAGTTGTTGCTCGAAATGCGAGCCTTTGTTTTCGGCCATCTTTTTAAACCCTCCCGCGTGAAACCGCCAACGTAATCGGAACAACGTCGGTATACGAAGCAGTATCGGAAAGTTACGCCGACCACCAAATTAGGAATGACACGGTTTTAGTGGTTTTATAGACTTATAATGTTTTCGAGACTTGTTTGATAAAATCTCCTTCCGAACATCTCTACGTTTTGCGGTTTCTTCAAGTTCGCTTTGAAAATTGTTCACGAGAAAAAAAGGAATACAGTAAGATTCGTTTGGTTTTAAAGTTTAAACGCTTTTTCTACAAAATATTCCTGACCAGTTGCAGGGAAATTTCCTTGCACGTGGAAACATTGTAAAACTAGCGCGCCAATTTGGCAACGACATTTATTGTTCATTTCTTCTTTACTTTCTTGTGCTAGGTTGAGCGATTTATTTTATCAAAACAGCGAAAACATGTCAGAATCTGAAGGTAGATCAACAAAGTGCGAGAAACCTTCTGAATGTGATGTTTGTAACAAAAGATTTACAACAAGACAAAACTTGATAGTACACAAAAGAACACACACAGGAGAGAAACCTTATGAATGTGATGTTTGTAAACAAAGATTTACAGATGGAAGCAACTTGGTAAGACATAAAAGAATACACACAGGAGAGAAACCTTATGAATGTGATCTTTGTAAGAGAAGATTTAGATGTGGAAGCCACTTAGTGACACATAGAAGAACACACACAGGAGAGAAACCTTATGAATGTGATTTTTGTAACAAAAGATTTACAATTGCAAGCACCCTGGCAAGACATAAAAGAATACACACAGGAGAGAAACCTCATGAATGTGATGGTTGTAACAAAAGATTTACATTTGCAAGCACCCTGGCAAGACATAAAAGAACACACACAGGAGAGAAACCTTATGAATGCGATGTTTGTAACAAGATTTATAACACCAAGTCGCTTGGTAGAACACAAAAGAATACACACTGTAGAGAGACCTTATGAATGTGATGTTTGAAAGAAAAGATTTAGACAAGCAAGCGCTTTTGTGCGACATAAAAGGACACACACACAAGAGAGAACCCATATAAATGTGATGGTATTAATGGAATGAATGGTATTACCCAAAACCACACTTAATTACATTACTTTTATCATTGTGTTAATAGATATGGTTCCCCAGGGGTTAATAAGGGCAGGTCTTCAATATGTTAATTTAAAGCCACCATTTATAATGTAACCATTAAGTACAGTGGAATTGTTAATAAACTACAGCTGTTTTTCTGCTGAAATTCAACATATGTGAAAACATTGATCAATGTTAGGTACACTGAATGTGTTTTTAGACACTTCTGTTGGTTGGATTAAAAATACTTAATTTGATGGCTTTCTCCCCCCCCCCCTGAAAATTTTTAGTAGCAATATTGATTAGTTTCAGGGGGTGTCTTTAGCGCACTGGTTAATTAAGCAGGTGGTATGCATAATTAATGAGAAGTTGGACCTCTGTATGCTCTGTGTTTTGACCCTGGACTGGAGCCAATATTATAAATAAATCGTTTAGCTTCACCTTTCCATGTGTAACACGCTGGGCTATATTTTATCATGCCAAAGGACCAAGAAGCGCATGTTAATTTCTTCACAACAGTTCTTGATTATGGAAATTGTGAACAAAAAGTATATAATAAATAAGAGTTAAGTATTTCGACTCAAAACGCAAAAAAATTAACTTGGCATCACCCGTTAATTAACTGAACTTTTGTATTGAGTTAGCGTTCCAGTTGTATTACAGTTCAATGAATTTGCAATTGTCTTGCGAAACTATGTTGTGAAAATGACTATCTTCAAATTCTAGCGCGTTCTATGGTTTCTGGTGGCGAAAGAACCTCCCTTTGTTTACAAATGGTAAACAGTAGGTGCAGTCAGTTATTGTATAAATAGAAAGAATATAGTCAGTGCGGTATTTCCGACACCAGCGACGCAATAACGTCATCCTTTGTACGTTTCGGAACGTTTCGGGCATTATATTTCCGACAGTTCTAGATAGAGCAATGTCGCAAAGCAAATTTATCCTTTTGTTAGACAATTGCGGCCTAATAATTTAATACATGTAACTGAATGAAAGTGATCTACTTCAATCGCCCCGTAATAAATTTTTAATAACAATGACTTTAACATGACAAAATGTTGGATTGGGTCGACCAGAGAGTTTAAAACTATGCCTACGAAACCCTTATTCTGAAACTCGCATACAAAATGGTCGACATTCTATCAAATTTGAAATATATCAGACCTGTTCTTTCAAAACCAGATAATGTCAATAAGGTGCAAGCGATGGGCACCTAATAAATTACTCCACCGAAGGAGAAATTTCTTGTCTGTTCACATCTTTGTTACTTCTGTTTTGTACCATATTATTGATAAATGTTTTCTCAAAATTTATGATTTTTATATTTTGCCCGCTTCAAAATTCTACGGTTCCTTGGCTCAAAAGCTAAAAGACTCAAACGATAATATAGACACTTTGTTTTGAAAGTTCTTAATGAGTTTTTGTTCAACTATTACGAGGGAGGTCGACGAGAAATCATTTAGAAAGGAATTCCGCTTTTCAAATTTTGACAATTGCTTTATTAATGGCGCCAAAATAGACCGAAGCTCGAGAGAAATGGGAGGGACACGAGGACGGCTTCTGATTGGGCGAGACGGTAATTAGAAGCGCACGTGACTAGCTTGGCGACGCTATCGCGCTACGCTTCGTAGAAGAATCTAGTAGAACTCGAATGTTGACTTGTTCGGTGAAACTTACTAGGTTTTTAAAAATTCTGGACAGAATATGGAGCGAGAAGAGTTGGAAAGCGAACCTGGGGATGTTAGTAAAACTCGAAAACCGAGCAGGAACAAGTTGGCTTGCAGTATAGCTTGTTTAGACGGAGCAAACTTTAATATAAACATCGAGGTTGGTACTAAGTTGCTTTCCAGTTTATTCGTGTTCGTTGATGCAATCTTTTTAGGTTACTCACAAGTATTACACCAGATTAAATCACGTATGCTTTGTACTTTAAGTTTGATATCGTTTACCCAGTTTGCGTGGAACAGATGGTGTTGAAGGATTGTGATCTATAATCTATGTATAGCCTTGTCGTCTCCCATACTATGTAAATATATATTTGTTTGGTTTAGCTTTCCTGAACCCTGCCGCGCTTAAAATAATATCATTTTAACACTCCTTCCCGCTTTTGTTTTTGCCTCGTTCGCTAAAAGCGAGGGCTTGTAAGTTTTAACCCCAAAGTCGCTTGCAAAGACGGTCTGTGGCCTAGAAACTGTTTATATATGAACATGCATTACTTTTTGACGTTGTCGTCCTGTAAACTGACATTTTTCAAGTGCAGTAGGGCCAATTGAAAAATATTGTCATGCTGCTTGTATATAATCATAGCGTAAATATCCAGGATACCGACTTGGCTCGCAAATTTCAACTTTCCGTTTCTGGTAGTGATTCTATCGTCGCCTCAGTCGCTCTTAATTTGATTTCTGTAATTGCTCCTCGTTGTGGGCTTCTAGTAATTTATTTGCCCCCGTTCTTTTGTGTAGAAAAACGCTCCGGGTAAATTGCTGATCGAAAAAATTTGCCAACATTTGAACGTCGAAGAGAAGGAGTACTTTGGACTTCTGTATGTCGATCTGAAAACCGGCTTAAAGGTATGGGCGTGAGTGGCATAGTTGAGGCCAAACTTGTTTTGAATATTTAAAGAGCTCAGGAAGAAATACTAGACATTGTTTTGTCGCATTCACGATCAACAATGTCAACAAATGTTGCATTTTGCAAGCGATATTGAATTGTCTTGATTTAATTGCAAGATTTCCTGAATTCTCATGGAATGTTTTGTCCTGTTCGAATTATGCACCCTAATAACTTCATATAAAAGTAAGTTTCATTTATAATTTACGAGGTTAAAGATTAACCTGAAGGTTTTTACTTGTGTAGCGTTGGTTGGAAACGCAGAAACCCATCAAGAAACAGCTGCACGGTTAGTATAAGAATGTACAGTTATTGTGGAATCTCAAGTGTCATACTTGTATATATGTAATAGACACCTCAGTTATTTCCTTAGTGTTGAAAAGGTCTTGACTTCATATCATGGCAGATCAATTAGTCTTTCCAATCATTGCTAATTTTGCAAGCTGTTGTGAATTTTAAGTCTCTCCTGGACTATGTTAACTAGTTTTTACTTTTGTAACATTCCCATTTTGCAGCAATAGTCGCTAATGCATTTTATTTCACATCACTTTTTCTCATGCCACCCCTTGTGAGGGCAGCTAACAGGTTCCAGTCCATTAAGTTGCAATGTATACCACGTAAAATATCTTTATAAATTACAGATTATTTTGTTCCCTGGTGCATATAATTGCCAGTAAAATTGTTTAGTTGCTCTATTTTCAGCATTTATGCTGAAACATTAACCATTCAATGTTGTTGACTTTGTATTATTTAGGCACAAAATTTTGATGTTACCCCTTGCCTTGACACTTTAACTGTCATGACATTTGCCATTTGGAGGGTCACTTTAGGGGACCATTTTGTGCAAGGCAAATCATAAAAACACTCACATCCAAATTTGTATATGTTACTTTCGGCAGCCTTTTACTTTCGGTTTCAGGTGACTTTCAACTTGTCTCTCTTATTTTAGTTTGAACTTAAATGCTGTTGTTTGTAAGTGCTCAACTTTAACAATAAATTTCCTCTGCAAAACTTGCAACTTGCCCGCTATGTAATACAGAACATAGTTCAGAACCTAGTTTTGAAGTTTGTGGACTTTGTTTACATGGTTGTTACATTGTGTAGGTACAAAATATGTGTTCATTACATAGGGACATGCTGTTGTCATGAATAGTTAAAGAAATGGATAAGAAACTCTCGGTTGTGTGTCATGTTTTCAGCATGCTGATGGCATTTAAACCTGGTTGCAAATTATGACATTACCAAATTCTCAAATCACTGCACTTTTAGCAATAACACAGCTGAACATTTTTTAATCAAAAAAGAAATAAATTTGACTATACCATTCCATAATGAAATATATAAGTATTCGTAGTCAATTTTGGCAATGATTTCAAAAACTAAACAGTTAAAACTGGCTTTCTAATGTCTGTTCAATCAACGTGATTTTTTTGGGATACTATTTTCACACCTACCAAAGTGAAAAATTCAAAACAAAGATGTGAAACGTTCACCTCAAATAGTTTGTCTTGGCACTGGCCTTTTTGTAAAACAATAAGACCAATTTAGGCTTCAATATTACTGTTTGAAATCGAATAGTATAGCAAAAAAAGAAAATGCATTACAACATTCGCAATCACTTGTGACATCATGATTCGCAACTTGGTTTCAACACTGACACCAGTTAGTGTCCTATCCATTTCTTTAACTATTCATGCGGTTACTAAGGATGTAACATAAACTTTTGCGATGAGCAAATATGTTGCTTAATCCTTGTTTTTTTTGTTATTTTTTTATTAAAATTAATTTTGATTATTTACATGCTATTGTTACATAGTTACATTAATGCTTTATTTATGCTTATACCGTGAACCAAGCCCAGGGCTTATATTAGTTTGTGAGCCTGTTTTGATGGGCTTATACACGGGGGAGCTTATATACAGGGGGAGCTTATATACGGACGAAATTTGGTGTTGCCGTGAACGAAAAGAAATATAAACCATAGTGTATAAACAACGTAAAAATACAGTCAGTAACACATAATAACAAGCATTGATACATTACGGTAATGGTTATGGGCTTATATACGGGAGAGCTTATATTCGGGGGGGCTTATATTCGGAATGGCCTAAGGGTTAGTGAAATGATGGGCTTATACTTGGGGGGGCTTATATTCGGGGGGGGGGGCTTATAATCAGAGGTTTATGGTATACCGGTACAGCATGTGCTTTTCAATGATGTAAGAACATGCTAAAAATGCAAACTACAAGCTCAACGGCAAGTGGCTGTAAATTCGTTTCGAAGTTGCATATTTACATCATTTCACTGAGAGTAAAGCATGCAATAAAGAACCATGTAACATTCATCTATAAGATAGGGAATAATTCAAATTAGCAGCTAGGTTTTTGAGATTTGCAAAATGTAAATTCTGCTTTTGTGAACACAAAATCATCTATTTTGCAAATGATGCTGTGCAAAAGCTGGTTTTCACCATGACAATCTGTTTCTTACAAATATCACAGTGCATTCTACTAGAATGTATAGGTATATATACATTTATTTTCAAAAATGTAATTCAATGCCAAAAGGATGGGTGACATCAAGTAAACAAATCAACAATTTTTCTTTGGAAAATTTTGTTTTTTGCATACAGTGTTCCCTCTTCAAAAATGGAGGTTTGTTTTAAAAAAATTTCAACTGGATTTTTCCACTCTAATTCTGAACTTAGATAATCCCTTATCAATTTGTCAAATCTTTGCAGACAGACATAAAGACTGACTGACTGACTGACTTGTCCCACTTCCTTATTAAGATATCCAAAAAAAAGTTATCTGCTATTCTGATAAACTTTAGTAGTATTACAATATATTTAATAGATGAGATGACCTATCACAGGTTATGAACAGTTACTAATGGAATTTTCTAACTCAAAACTATCGCCTCGTTGAATGGAACAATCAATCTTTCACCTCATGAAAATATTCTTACCATTTCACTCATAAACATTCATTATTTTTATAATATAGCAATGATAAAAATTCGTTATCACAATTCATGAGGTGTGAATTTACCCAGTTTAGCTGTAATTAATTTTTTTGGAAAAGTTACCATGTAAATGACATATACTATCTGGTGAATATCATTTATTCTTTAAAATTGGCATTTTTTGCCCAGCAGATAAAAACCACAGTGATATTGATTGAGCCACTGATCCATACTGATAGGAATACTAATGTGATCTGCAGATAAGCATTGCCAGTATGCACACAAGACAAAACTGATTTGAATTAGGAATATTCCTTAAAACAGCTAAAAAGAGCATGCTAAATGTAGTGTGAAGTTTGGTTGCAAAACATTGTAAAATGTCGAAAACATAGACCTGCAAAGTTTGCAAACTGTATATACTTTTGTATTATCCGCGGAAAAGTGCAATCAGATTTCGAAATGCGATTACACTTTCCACGCATAATACAAAAGTATACAAAATTTGCAAACTTCACAGGGCAATATTTTGCAACCAAACTTCAGCAGTTTTTTTAGTTTAGGATGCTCTTTCCAGCTGTGCTAATGAATGTTCCTGATTGTTTGTCTAAAAGGGGAGCATTTGACATTGTGCCTCGTCCATGCCCCATTGGATATTGTGTCCAGTATTACTTTAACAGCTAGTAAATTCTGGATAATGTTGACATAGCTGGCTCAAGTTTGATGGTAAACAGTCTGTTGCAAGTTGCCAATGGGTTGATGCAAGTTGATTGTCAAAACCAATTTTATCCATAACTTGCATAAGCTTGATGGAACTTTCTTGGACACACCAAAACAAATTCTCAAACATCAAGTTGTATTTTTGCAGGCTTGATGCAACTTGATGACAAACTTGCATTAATTAAGCCGGCAAAATTCACAACTTGCTTGAAGTCTGTGGCATTTCTGGTTGTTTGGTAGTGCCTATCGGTTAGCCAATAGCACATTCAGAGATAGTCGTGTTTGTTTAAATAGACCTCGCCCCAAGTCGCTTGAACGATCAGGAAACAATGTTTTTAAGTCGAGGTTATTAATAGCTTTGAATTTCAAAGACAAAAGAATAACGTTTGTGGTTATAACTTTGTGATTATCCAACTATCTAAGCAAATTTGTGATCTGTTACCTAGCTCTATTTTTCTTTTTTCTCGTTCAAATAATTATTGGACTTCAAAAGCGGTCGCTAAAAGCTGATAAATAATATATAATGTACCTCGTGAATATGGCAGCTCTCTGCTTTTTCAAGTATAATAAATATTCCGTCCTTCCGGACAAATAACAGGAACCAACATGATATAACCGTAATCTTTGATTAAGTAAACACAAAATGGCGGTTTGTATTAGTTTGAAATGGTCTATGTCATCTATCTTGGGATTAGCGTGTCTGCATGCCACGACCTCTGACAACATTAGAATATTTGCATGATTATGGCTTATAAGCTCATATTTTTCCATAAGTCTATATTTGGCCATTTTTAATATGAATCCGTCCAGTTTTATTTGTTTAATTTATCATGGCTCTAAAGTCTAAATTTTATTCATAGAGGGGACAGTTTTCCTCGTGGACCATTTTAGAACGAAATCTATTAGCACAGCCAGCATCCTAAACTCAGTAAAATTGCAAAGTTTGGTTGTGAAATGTTCTAAAATACGAAAAATATAGCCTTGCAAAATCTGGCAAATTTTGTATGCGTTTGTATTACGGCTGGAAAACAACACCCAGTTGATACCCTTAGGTACCCATTTCTCACGGATAATACAAAACTACAGGGGCCGGTTGTACGAAAGGTGGATAAAGTTATCCACCGGATATAGCGACTTTTTCAAACGTCCTAAAGTTGTTGATTAAATTACTGGAATGGTGAAATCTAGTGTTTAGCATTTCAAAGTTAAAGAGGAAACTTATAATTTGGCTAAAGTATATTTAGTTTTATTTAAAAGCATTTTTAAGACAGGATAAAAAAATCACCATCCAGTGGATAGCACTATTTATCTTTCGTACAACCTACCCCAGAAAATTTGCCAACTTCGCAAGGCTATATTTTCAATAGTTCACAACATTTTACAACCAAACTTTGCAATTTTACTAAGTTTAGGGCGCTCTTTCAACCTGTGGCAATATTTTTTTCCTATTTCGATTTTTTTCAAAATTTCATCTAAAAAGTTAAGGTCCAATGAACTTACGACTTTTGAAATGCTAGGCCAATGCTCTACTAACCGAGCTACTCGGTTGGTTCGAGTATGTAATATTTCAAAACTGAGTCTACATTTTCATGATTGCACCTGTATGGACTCAGCTCGCAAATATCAAACAGTCAAAGAAATGTCTTCGATTCCCGCCCTGGTCAGGTATATTTTTCAGGGCATAAACTCGTAAGCATTTGGTCAAAGATCGGTTAGTGAGTAAGACCTTCTCGAGCTGACTGGAACCCAGTCCACACGTGAAAAAGTATATAAATCGACGCTCTGCCAAAAATCGTGGGTTTTCTCCGGGTATTCCGGTTTCCTCCCACGGTCATGGCTAAAGGGGATGAACGACAACGAATCAACAACCAAACATTTATCTCATTCCTAAAGCTCACCCTAACCCTTACCCTGAACCTAACCACAATTTAGGAATGGTATGATTGTCTGGTTGTTGATTTGTTTTCGTTTTAAAATTTTAAAAATCATCCGCCATCTTGAAAACCTACCTCTCGTCCATCCCCTTTAGCATAACCTTCCTCCCACAGGGAAAGTTAACTGGGTGGGATTGGTTACACGGACCCACAGTAATTGGCTCACTCTGTTGTGGTGACCCTGCCCTCGTGGTGAAGCTTAATAAAGAACATAATATTGAAAAGAAATATTTTAATATGTTGCTTATACGCTTCGCCGCATTTCTTCCGAAATCATATCTCGATCTCTACAAGATAGTTTTGTTTTCTCAAGTTTCACCAGAAACGGATGTGTAGCTATGCTAAAACAGTTGGTTAAACTTTAACCTAGGATTAGCACTAACACAACTCAGAATAACTGGCTCCTGAACGATAACTGTACCCGAAATCATGAGTTTCAAGTGCTGCCAGTTGCTTTGTATTAGAGATGTTCAGATTTCACTTCCGCTACCACTACCACTACCTTAATCAATCTTTCAGCCAATCAGGTGAGCTTGGTCTACCCAACTGACCAATCAGATTGCTTAAAAATCGGGATAAGGTAGCAGCACTGGTAGTGGAAGTCAAATCTGAACCTCTCTATTGTATTTGGGTGCGGTTAACTTTATCTTGCCAGGAATATACCGAGATTTAATGTTTTCTCTTTGATTTAAGAATAATGTCAAGTATTGTAACTTGTTAGGTTCCGAGTCGAATTTCGAGTTTGCCGTGAAGTTTTTTGAGCCCAACCCAGAACAGTTGAAGAATGACTACACAAGGTACAGTAATAACACAGTATATAGGGCCACTTGATCATATGACATGCCCTCTATTTTTGTGCAGTCTACTAGCCAGATTATTGGCGAAACAGTCAGTTCGGCGTTTCTATCGGCTAGAAAAGGTAATTGACCCGCCAGAACCTTCATAATGAACGTGCATGGGTACACAAACGTCAAAGGTTTCGACTCCACTGATTTAAGTTGACGAATTGACTAATAACTGTAATAGTCATACACTGATACACAGCCTGTACTCAGCCTTTACACAGCATTCTTCCATATCAAAACCTCGCTATCAAAAATAACGGTGAACTAATGGTGGACTATACTTTAGTGTTGTCTAACTGGCTCCACTTATTGCAGATGCATTTTAATTCTGAGAGAGTCTAAACAGAGATTTTATTAACCCAAAACGTTGCCAGATTATTTCAGTTTTCCGTTCAAAACCATTCTGCTGCCAAAGGGAAAAATCTCAAGCTAGTCAAATTTTTTGTCAGATAAATTTGTCCCCATCTAAAAAAGGTCAGGACTTGCTGTCTTGCATTCTTTTACTGACTGTCCGTTGAATATTTCATTACAGGTATCTTATGGCACTTCAGATTCGGGAAGAAATTGCTACAGGAGGGTAAGACCATCAGGCATTGTTAAGTTATAAAGTACTGAATGAATTCTTCCTGCCTAGCTGTTGTGTCCGAGCCCTTTTAAGAACGAAGAAACGTAATACACCCATAACCTGCCCACGCGTAAGTCTGCCCACGCCTGCCCATTTCTAATAGGCAATCTAACTTTATACCACAAATTCGTGTCTGATTATTGTCAGCGCTGCTTGGATCTGCAACAGCAGTATGGAATGAAGTATTTACCAGTGTAGCTTGCAGGCCGCTGCCCGAAGTTATTGCTTTTCGTGCGACCCAGGATTAATAAAAACGAGATTGAACAATGTTTTGCTGCCCTTTGTTCTAAAACGTATTGCCTGAAAATTCTACTTAAGAAAAAGAAAAGTATTGAAAAATATACTTAAGTGAAATTTCGTACCACTGAAATAGAATTTAATAGAACATTTATTTGGGCGGTAGTAAACCGAAGGTCGCAGCCCTGATCCATGGCCTGGCTGAGCCAAGCTCATTCTTGCTACTCTTGTCATCGCTGACTTTGCTTTAACAACATCTTTAAACTTTTTTACTTCGTATTTCGTAATAGTTTATAAATAAATAAATTTCTTCGTTACAAGTATAAAATACTGATTTTTGTTACCTGAGTAAACTAACGAAAGTAAATTTATACTTCGCTACTGACTAACACTTGGCTCGACTATGCTGAACAATATTGTTGACAACAGCGAACAATATGAGCGTCAAAACATTGTTCAATGCTGTTTTCATCATCATTGCCGTGCATGTAGCGTCGATATGTATTAAAGCTAGATAGCGCATCTGTTGTTGGTTTTGAAGCCGGAAGTACGTCATATTTTTAGACTTGCGGCCATGTTGGATGGCCCCACTTAAGCTGCAAAGCTATAGATTTCTATTACAGGATGTATAGTTTTCATTTTAAAATAAAAAAAAATACGTTTTAACACAAAAGCTTTCATAGAAATCAGTTTTCTAACAGAAATTACATGGATTCGCTCCTTGATTGGGTTCATTCAACATTACCTCCAATCTCAAAATATGACGTGTTTCCGGCTTTAATTTTATTTGGGTTTTGTATTACGATGTAATATTCAGTCTTAATTCATATCAATAGCCTTTAGCCGCTTTTTACCTAATGGTTCATCAAGAAAACCCGGCCCTGATTGTGACTGCCCAACTTCCTAAAGCGTGTTCCCTAATTACTTTCTTGTGTATAGTAATTATTGATTTAATTTTTTTTACCATAAATTGCATTTTGACTTCATTGTACTCTTCTGTTATAGTTTACCATGTTCATTTTCCGCGCAAGCTTTGCTGGGATCCTATGTAATTCAATGTAAGTTTTCTTAAATTTGTCTCAAATGTCATACAATGGTCATGTTAAAAAATGTGTGACAATCGTAGCAAATGCTGCAGAAAAGATCTCTGTACTTGCAAATTAACTCGTAAAGTAGGTTTAAGAATAAATAAGCGTTGTTTATAAGCCGAAAAAAGTATAGTTAAACGGTAATCTGCATCGTACATATTGAGTGATCTTGAGTGTAGCGCTTATGAATCATTGCTTTTGTTCAAACCTTAGCGGAATTTGGTGATTATGATCCGCTACAGCATGGACAAGACTATTTGGATGGATTAGTGTTTGCACCTGAACAGGTCAGTCGCGTTAATTGTTTTACAAAGATAGTTGTAAATCCTGAATTGATTAGCATAATTTTTGCTTGTTTTACAGTCAGTGGAACTCGTCTTGAAGATTAAAGAACTTCACAAAACGCATAAGTAAGTACGAAAATGCCGTGTTGGATGGGGGGAGTGCAGTTTCAATCTGAGGGGGGGGCTAAGCACATCCCTTCTGTTTGTAATAAACGATACATTTTTAAGGGCTCTACTATTGCAACTATCCGTGTGGCGTGTTTCATAAATGGTCAAACCTAACTTAACTGTTTAGAAATTAAAAATCTTTGAATCATGTTCTATATATTCCAACAATGAGTATATTAACGTTCCATATTGTCGCACACATACAATGTGTCCCGAAAAAGGGCTACCTTTTGAAGTTTAGTGTCACCGCCGCACATTTGAGTTTGACTGTTTTAATTTCCTAAAGAGCCCATTTTGTGTTATTTTGGCAGAACAAATTCAATTAATTTGTAACGCAAGCATAAAATATCTATGTATAGCAGAGAATTACGCATTCTTGTGCTCATTAGGGATTTAAAACATTCAAATTCGAAGGTTCGGGTCTGGGGTTTGACTGCAAAGGGTAGCCTTTTTTGGGACACATATGCAGTATGATGCCACCACTGTCTATGTATGTGTTATTGTTTTTACGATGTTGTAGTTGAAAGCCCCCACAAATAAAAACACGTATTAAACAAAACGATGTCATAATTTTAGGCAGTGACTAATTTTATGTTTTGTTGTTTGTTGGGCTTGTTAGGGGTCTGACTCCAATGGAAGCCGATTTACAGTATTTGGAATATGCAAGGAAATTGACATTGTATGGCGTCGACCTTCACGAAGCAAGGGTAATGTCGGTCATGCTGCATCTATCTCGTGAATATCACAGCTACACGAAAATTTTGTTTTACACAAGAGAGCTATTTGCTGCGCTCGATGCTGAATAATCTGTTTCATGTTTATAGGACGCAGAAGGTGCTGAAATTCATGTCGGGGTTTCATTTGCTGGTATTGCAATTTACAAGGAACAAATCCGTACAAATAAATTTTCCTGGTACGATTTATATGATTTTCTTTTATCGCTTCTGCAGCTTTCATACAGTAGTTTGCTAATGTGTTTCCACAATCTCACGTGAACTTTTCAGTTTACCTAAGTATGGCTCTAATACAGTGCAAAAAATTTGGATCCAATTGAACTTGTCATGTATGCGACCTGGGGTTGTAAAGTTGATATTTTGTCGCTGTGAACATGCCAAACCAAACCAATCATCTAACTTCCTGGGCCAGTTGTACGAAATGTGCATGGCGGTTACCATCGGAGAGTGATTTTCCAACTGCCGCAGAAAGACATAAAAAGCAATGACACCGTCAATATTGTACTCACAAGAGATAAAACGTGGCTTTACCTCTAAATTACAGATCAGGGGCCGGTTGTTCGAAGCCCGTTTAGCGTAAACGGTGGATAAGTCAAAATTAAATAACACTTTTACATCACTCGTTAAACAGTTAACTCAAATATTTTGCAGTAAATATGTAGTTGTAAGCATAATCATTCTGTTAAGGTTCAAAACTTTTAGTTTGGTTTTTCAATGAATCTATAAACTCGGTTTCTATTTTGAGCTTAAACACCGTTTAAGCTAAACGGGCTTCGAACAACCGGCCCCAGGGGCCGGTTGTATCAAAGGCGTTTAGCTTAAACGGTGGATAAGTCAAAACTATAGAGAAAGTTTGCATGTTGTACGAAACAAACCAGCTAAAGTTATTTGACCTGAGAAGAACAATTATATATAAAACTAAATATTTATTCTATTAAACTGGCAATTTCGGGTCCGTACTAGATGTAAAATTAATTTTTAAATTTCACTTATCCACCGTTCAAGCTAAACAAACGCCTTTAATACAACCGTCCTCAGTACCTCTAACTTTAATATGGGTTTTACCAGTAGCTGAACATGTTTAGAAAGTTTGAGAAAATCACTATCAGGAGGATAGCACTATTCACTTTTGTGTAAACCGTCCGCTGACCAAGGGCTTTCACTTGTAATGTTGAAGTTCTGTTGTTTGTATTCTTTACATAATGAAATATCCCGTGGTTTTGTGTTCGTTATCTAATGTAGTGGGTCATATGTGACAGGAGGGGGGGGGGATAGGTTTGAATTTCATCCCAACATTGTGTAACATCGTACAAAAATGTTTGAGGGGGAGAAATTATGTTCTGCTGTTAGTTGAGCTTTTATGAACAGTTCCTGACACTCGCCTTTCTCCATTTTAGGCCGACTATTGAAGAAGTGAAATACAAAGGAAAAAGTTTCTTTGTCAAAATCAAGCCGGGAGAGGTAGGACTTTATATATCTTCTAGGAACCTTCTCGATCCAGTGAAATCTCCCCAAACAACAGCCGAGGTCAGTTGTACGAAAGCTGGACAGTGCTATCCACCGGATAGTGGATTGCCGCAAAAGGGTATAAAAAGCAGTGACACTAAGAATATTGACCTCACAAGAGATAGAAAGTGACTTGAAAATGATGAACTTTAGTATAACTTTTACAAGCTACCAGTGGCTAAGCCAGCCCGACATTTGGTCATGCAAATGCAAATTTTTCAGTGTTTAAAGACCGTATGAAGAATCAATTTCTAAAGAAATGAATAATGATAATGATTTGAATTTCCATAGCATCACCAAATTGTCGGGCTAGCCTCGCTACAGCAAGCTACTGGATAATTTTAGAAAGTTGCAAAAAAATCACTATCCGGTGGATAGCGCTAAATATTCATGCTGATCTTACATTGTGTGTTAGATTTCAGTGTCAAGCATGCGATGTGCGCGATCACTGATACTGGAAGAGAAGGCATAGACAATATGAGTTCAAAATTTGCTTAATTTTTTCAGTACCAAGCATTCATGAGTACGGTTGTATTCAAAACTCCGAATGATCGAGCGACGAAGGAACTTTACAAGTCTGTTGTTGAGCATCACACTTTTTACAGGTGCGTTATTGTCTCGGGTAAACAGCTTGGCTAAATCCATGTTATTTACATTAAAGCGTAGTTTGCCTGCTTCGACTGCGAGCGTCTTCCATACATTGCAGTCGTGTTAACGAGATTTGGAAAGGTTTCACTGTGGTTTGATAAAAACGTGTGAACTACGTTTATTTAAAGAGATGTTGAGACGTTTCGACCAGTAACTTAAGTCTTCTTCAGTTAAAAACTAGTCAAAACTGAATAACATATACAAGATCTGAAGTTAATTAGTGTTTTGTAAACATCTCGATATGGGCGGTCTCCAGCGTTTTGATCCTTAGCAGTTTTAGCTATGTACTTTCAGAGGCGTTCTGTCCAAAGCTTGGACATATTAAGGGCGCAAAAAGCAACATTTCAAAACAACAACATTTCAAAACAACAACTTCTTTAGTATTTGATGCTTGAGCATGATGGCTGTAGTAGACGAAATGTTTCTTGGTAAAAATTAGAGATAAAATTATTTTTTATCTCTGGCCTAAAAAATTCGAAATGTGCCAAACCTCGGTGTGTTACTGGTGAAGGGTGTGATCACAGCACTTTTCCATGCCCCATCTCGCCGTGCCCCACCTTCACATTCCCCACTTCCTCAATCCCCATTCCTCATGCCCCACCTCCTCATGCCCCCCACCTACTCTCAAAAGCTGGACATATTCTCATAATGATTCATCTTTCCCTACAGGTTACGAGAGCCAGACTCTCCTAAAGGCGGCACCTTACCTCGCCTGCACTCAAGATTCCGCTACAGTGATCGAACCCTGTATCAACTGCGTCAAGGAGCTTACCACAGTTTACCACGCCCAAGCACTCTCACAAGAAGATGGTCTGACAGATACAGTGAACGAAAGAGACCTGTTGCTAAGAGTGAAGACGTCTTTGAGGTTGAACCTAAAGTACGAAGAGACGAGGTATGTTGTGTAATTCATTTGTACTAAAACTATGGGATCTAGTACGATATTGCGAGGGGCCGGGTGCTCTATCAGTTCTAATGACTATACACAGCAAAAAAATGAGCAACCTGTTCTGGCCTGATGAAAACAGCATTGAACAATGTTGTGCTGTCCACATTGTTCCATGTTGTCAACAGTACTAAACAAGTTGTTGACCTTGAACTAGCCTGCAATCAAGTTGACAACCTTGAGCAATGTGGGCAGCAAAACATTGTTCAATGCTGTTTTCATCAGGCCAGAACAGGTTGCTCATTTTTGCTGTGTAGGTCAAGTACATGTGTGTTAGTCTTTGTTCTATGCGTCAACCGCCCTTGCTGTGTTTCAAATTACTGCATTTCAAAAAACTCAAATTAATGTAGTGTATAATTCGCATTTCATTATGTGTGTAAAATTTTTTCCTTAATTGTGCGCAGCCTCTTCGCCCAATCTGGCCAGGTCTGGGTGGGAGGGAGATACGAAGCCTTGTCATATGCTTCATGTTAGATTGTTGTTTACTTCATGTTAGGTGCCAGTGACGTCTGCCGAACCAGAAGGTACAATGAATAAAGAAGAGCGACAGAGATATCGTCAAAAGTTGGCCGAGAAATATGGCGTGAAAAGTGGAGACGACAAAGGTTAATACGATAAATACACGTAGAATTTACATACAGGGGCTACTACTACTTGGTAAGACAATAGCAACGGGGCACCCCCTGCCCCGTCGAGAGCTCCTTCCTTATCAGGAGCCCCCCCCCCTGAAATGTTCATAACACGGGACCAGAGTAATTACCCAAAGTTAAATAAGCTAACATAGTTTAGAGCTATGAACAATGTTAACAATAACATTGTTTTTTGTTGATCTGCTATCATGAACGTTCAATGATGCTTGTCGTATTACGCGTGTTCATTATACAGTTCCTGGTCAGCCAACTGCCTTTTTTGGCCAATAAAAACGCCTAATAAGCTGTTCTGCCATTTTTTTGGCTTGTCGATTGCATAAAAATAGAAGGACATGTTGCACTGCTCAGTAGCCCCACTGTCTATTCGCTATACTGTGGTTGTATCGAACAGATTTAAAAGTTTCAAAACTCACTCCAATATCCACTTCTGTGCCGTACATCGTGTCCAGTGTCCAACCTTTGGGATAATTTTTCAGAGCCCCCTATGGATGTGGTATTTACTTTCGGAGCCTGCGGTCGCAATGCCGACGAGGTATTTGAGAAGGAAAAGGACATGGTCAGCGGTTTCTTGGAGACCATCAAAGTGGCAGACACTTACTATGGGGTAGTCGAGTACGGCGAAAAAAAAGCGAACATCATGGCGCGGCTTGGCGACTTCAGAAACAAAGAGAGATTGAACCAGTACATCGCCACTATCCCTCGAAGCGGCGAGGGTCGTGCCATAGACAAGGGCTTGGAGAAGGCCAGGGAGCTCTTGTTGGAAAGCGGGCGAAGTGATGCGAGGAAAGCGTTGGTAATTTTTGCCAATGGCAAGTCGAGCGCTCGCCTGGCTGAGCTCACGAAGGAAGCAAAGCCGTTGCATGATGCTGGAGTGAAGATTATTGCTGTGGGGATTGGTGACGATATTGATGATGAAGAGTTGAATTCCATCACGACCAATAAGATCTTGGCGCAGCCGTACGACGAAGCTGCACCTCTGGGTCATCTGTTGGCGCATGAAGTTAGTGAAGGTAGGAAATAGCTTTTACCATGGTAGAAAAATTTCAGAAATTGCGACCTAAATAAGAAGAATAAATTTTATGAGCACATGTTGAAAAAACATTCAAAAATTACTAAAATTGCGAAGTTTGGTGGGGAAATGTTGTAAAATAATTTTGTTCCAAGTTTTTGGAATACGCTGTTAGCTTGTTACAAGCTTGATGGGACTTGTTACAAGGTTGTTCCAACAAGACTGGTGCAGTCGTGATACAACAATATTGTTACAGCTTTGTGATTTCAACGTTGTGACAATCTTGTTTCAACAGGTTTGTATGAGAGTGGTTAGAACAACCTTGTAACAAGTTTGATGTTCCGGACAAGTTTGTTACAAGTTGTCAAACTTGTTGACATCTTGGAACAAGCAGGGCGGATACAACTTGTCGGTAGACGGTCGGTTGCATCTTTAATAGTAGGTAGCGTCATTGATTTCGTTCCGAAGCCTAAGTGTCTGATAAAGCTAATAGATTTTGCGTTTTAAAATTTTAATTAATGCAATACCTGATCCAAACCCGAAATCTAAGCCTTACCAAAATCGTTTAAAAGTGAAACAATGTAAGAAAAAAAAGTTTGACTAACTTTAAAAATAGTACAAATAAACCACAAGTGGGATTCGAACCCCTGCCTGTTCTGTTAGAAATCGCACGCCTAGACGACTGAGCTGACAACTAGCTTGCACAAAAATATCAAAACAATTTCTATTTATAATTAAACTTCATCTAATCGAGACGAGAGCAGTCTGGGAACGAAGTCAATGATGCTACCACCGTCTACGGTTTCTAAATAAACACGTCGACGGCTTGTTGACAGACTTGCTGTAATTTATGAGATAATCTATGTATGTATAATTTATGTGTGTGTAAAAGTCTTCCATCTTGTTAATACAGCTCCGTCGAAAGAACTCGTGGATGTGACATTTGTGATGGGGGCCTCGGGTCTTGAAGGCGATGCATCGTTCGAGAAGCAGAAAGAAATCATTCATTCCTTCGTGGACTCCCTCAAGAGCAACGACACGCAAATGGCGGTGGTGAATTATGCGGAGGACGACTCGACCATCGAAGTGAAGCTTGGCGAGTTCAAAGACAAAGAGGATTTCAAGTCTAGCGTGGATAAACAAAAGAGACGGGGCGAGGGAAAAGCTTTGGATAAAGCTCTCATTGAGACGGATAAGGTAATTGACCATTTCATAAGGTAATTGAGCCGCAAAGCAATGCATGGGTTGTGTGGAGGGACAGTACGATAGAGAGCACCAGTCATGAGAGATGGCACGAATAGTACAAACAACCTTTGAGGCTTTTTCTTTGAGATAACGAAGCATCTTTTATCATCCGTATTGTTGCACGAACATTATTAGGTCTATTTTTTCTTATTGTCTTGGCCTGGTCTAGTTAGAGGCGTTCTCGTGTGGTCACTGGATCGGTTAGAACTGCCGGAAAAGGCCTAGCGAAATTCACCGACTTTGTCTTGTTTTGTAACTAGATCTCCGCGTCAAATCATGAACCCTCGCCTGAACGTCCCAGTACTGTACATTTACTTCATTTCACTGTAAATAGGTAGAACACAATGTTACTGGAAAAGCAAAAACATTGTCAAGAAGATCAGATTTGTGAATTGTTCTAGGCCTTTTCGCTTCCTGCTGTCTACATCAAATCTGTCAACCTGCAAACCTTGTCAAAATACCACCCAAGACGGAACTAACTAAAGCGGAAGAAAAAAGCCGAAAATCTTGGTTAGTTCCAACAATACGTCTTTAAACAACCAATTGTGTTTCACTCCAGGTTCTGAAGCAGACTGGTCGGCCTGGCGTCAGAAAGGCCGTGGTCGTGTTCGCCAATGGAAAGACTGGTGCCGAGATTGCAGATCTGGCCAAGGAAGCACGTGCTTTGCATGATGATGACGTCAAAATTCTAGCCGTCGCTTTGGGCGATGACGTCAGTCATGAAGAACTAAGAGCGCTTGCTAATGTTTGTGTGTATGCGACGCCGAGGGACCAGGATAGTGAAGTCACCGCTCAGAATATTGCCAGGCTGCTTGATATGCTGTCGGGTAAGATGCATGCCATTGAACTATAAGTAAACGGGAACGATAAGTTGGGGGGGGGGGGGGGATTGAAGCCAATTAGTTTCTGAGTTTTGAGTTTGAATACTTAAATTGGGCCCTATATCAAATGGAAGCTATTAAAAATGTATTTGTATTTGGTGTAAAAAGTTTAAGGCTTTTGGTGAAAAAAGTAAAACAATTAAAACTTTAAAGGGAAATTTGTCGTATTTTTAAGGCATTTGCAAGTCTATATTGTCGTCTTGAATTTTCTATTTCTTCATTCCCGACATAGTCAACTGACACTCAACAATTATGCTGCGTGTGACGTAATTACTGGACAAAACAAAAAATTGAGACTGAAATATCTCATCAACAAAGCACTGTAACACAAAAGTACAAAAGAGCTTGTGTAATTATTAAAGTTTTAAAGGTTTTGTCTCATAGTGCAATAAAATTTTCGCACTTTAAGCAAGCAGTAAAACGCGCTGTAAAATATGTGGTTCTCAATGTATTTTTTTGCAATACGGAATAACAATAGATATTAGTCCCAAGGGATATTTCCAGCAGTATTAAAAGAACAACAATGACGTAGAACGCCATTCGAGGCGTTCTCTCAAGCCAACAACACTAATTCTCTTGCTTTAAACTATGTAGATCAATTACTTGCTGTAATGTGTATTTGCTATATCTGATGCCACGGCAATAAAGAGATGCCCACTTCCTGCGTACTTCTGTCTTGTGTATGAAGTTTAGCTTGAAAATAATTTATAAATGTCGCTAAGTAAGGATATAAAAGCTGTTTCAAAAAGAGATTTCCTGCTAATGTTAAGTTGTCATTGACGTTTTCAGAGGCCGCGGAAGATGCTTTGGACATAGCATTTGCATTTGGTGCGTCCGGCTCGGAAGCTGATGCCGTGTTTAAGAAGGAGAAAGAGATGATCAATATTTTTATTGATTCGCTGAAAGTTCATGATGCGCAGTATGGCGTGATTGAGTACAGCTCTGATGCAAGAGTACATGCTACGTTTGGACAGTTCAGTCGGAAAGAACGACTCAAAGCCCAGGTAAATATGACGAGAAGTAATTAAGAATATTGTGGTCGTTAAACAACATACACGCGCAAAAGCAAGCTGTTCTCAACAGCTTTCTACAATGTTGTATACTGTATCCCATGTCAACAACCTTTGTCAGCAACTGTTGTTCATTGTAGTTCACGGTCAACAAGCATTGTTCAAACTATGACAACCATCAACAAGTTTGTTTCATCAACTATTGTCGGCTCTTGTTCCAACAACATTGTAACAACTATTGTTCTTTGTCAACATTGAACAACATTGCTATGACAACAATCAACAAGTTTGTTTCATCAACTATTGTCGGCTCTGTTCCAACAACATTGTAATAACTATTGTTCTTTGTCAACGTCGAACAACTATTGATCGAACAATACTCATCAACATTGTCAATTCAAACAAGTGTTGTTGAATCTTGGTAACAATATTGTTTAGGCGTTGCAGTTCAGTGGACGACGTTGCTTCAACCCGATAAATTTTTAAAAGAGAAAAGACTTGTCCGTGTTTGCTCAGCAAATTAATAGTTGGGCAAAGGCCACAGACTTGTCAACCAGTTGTAACAAACTTGTCAATTTCATCAAGTTGTAACAAGTGTGTTAAAATCAGGTTTGTTGCAACTTGTCATTTGCAGACTTGTTACAACTTGTTGAAACAACTTGCAGGAGGTCTGTGGATAACACGTTTTTGCAATTACTTTGCAACAAGTCTGTTAACAACTTGCAACAGTCTTGTCGTCAACAAAGACTTATAAACGTATTCCGACTCTGCCAGTCAGAACTTCGACCTTTAAAGTGCAACTAACACCTTATATGACTTTTTGTATGTGATATGTTTGGATCATTCTAAGAAAAAATGTAATACATCTTTATAGTCAAAATCTTCATCGTCGTCAACTTTTCACTGATGAAGTTTCCGGTTATGATGTCATCAGGTGAATTGCAAATAAGTTTTCCTTTGTTTTTTTGCTCCAAAAATTCACCTTGTGACATCATATCCACAATCTTTATCAGTGAAAAGTTGATGAAGATGAGGATTTTGACCATAAAGATATATTCCATTTCTTCTTAGAATGATCCAAACATATCACATACAAAAAATCATATAAGGTGTTAGTTCCACTTTAAAATGTTTATTCATTTCAGGTATCTGCAATTGAAAGACGTGGCGAAGGTGTTGGCATCGACAAAGCATTGACAAGTGCGTATGACTTGCTCATGAAAAATGGCCGTCGAGGTGCGAGGAAGGTGCTCATCGTCTTCACAAGCGGCAAAGCAAATGCTGGAATGTACGAGCTGCGCGCATGCGCCAAGGCACTGCAGGATGTCGGGGTAAAGATCGTTGCCGTTGCTGTTGGCAACAACGTTGATGAAAATCAACTGAAAGAGGTCTCCAGTGATGAACATGTTATATACTCTCAAATTGGCGGAGACAGTGCAGCCGTTATACAGCTCATCTCGGACGATGTCGTGAGTGCCGGTACGTAGCGTGTGTAGAGGGCAACAACAAGGGGTGAATCCCAGCATGATCTGGTAGGAGGGTGGGGGGGGGGGGCTAACCGCGGGATGCGCTGTAAGCTCTAATGACTATACGGTCAATCTTCTTATTGCGGACACCGTGGAACCGCAAGTGTCCGTAAAATTGAGAGTGTCCAAAGTTTCCCTATGGACCTTTAACCTTTTAGACGAAATTTTGAAAGAATTCGAAACAGGCAAAAATATTACCAAATCGTTAAAGAGCGTCCTAAACGTAGTAAATTGCAAAGTTTGGTTTTGAAATGTTCCAAAATATGGAAAATATAGCCTTGCGAATTTGGCAAATTTTGTATACATTTGTACTACGGGTGGAAAATAATACCCAGTTGATACCCTTAAGTATTCATCTCACACGGATAATACAAAACTACAGAAAATTTGCCAACTCTGCAAGGCTATATTTTCTATAGTTTACAAATTTTTACAACCAAACTTTCGTCTAAAAGGTTAAAGGCCCGTTTCCGTTTCAAGGTCTAAAATGTCGAATTTATTCCAGTGTGATATGTACTGTTGCGAACAAACAAGAATTATCTATTATTATGTTGCATTTGGAGAAAAATTCCTCCAAGGTCTCCGTTGTAACGACAATGGAACAATAAAGATGTCTGTTAGGGACCGCGTAAAGTGTCCGCAATGTCGTAATAGCAAGAGCTTTGCAATGCAATTTCTAATAGTTTTGGCCGGGGGGGGGGGGGGGTAAATGTCGATAATTAGATTTTTGAGGTCTTTATCTAATTCTGTTCGTGTAATTCTCTGTTTTATATCTCCTCTGATACCGTAGACGATTGAGGTTTTTGTGTAACTTGTCTCCCCGTAGAACTGACTGGCGAAGCGATCGACATCATGTTCGCTCTCGGTTCAGCTGGTCAAGAAGCCGAAATGGTGTTTGAAAAAGAGAAAGAAATGCTCTATGCTTTTGTAAACTCCGTCGACACGGCCAACGTGCGCTACGCTCTCATTGAATACGCCGAAAACGCGACCCTCCAGGCGGACTTCAACGAACACAAGGAGAAATACGATTTTAAAGAGTTTGTCGACTCGGTTAAGCGAATTGGAGAAGGCCTGGGGATGGATAAAGCTTTGCAAAGAGCGGCCGCGGTGTTTGAGAACAGCGGTCGTGTTAACGCGAAGCGTGTTCTAATCGTGTTCACGAACGCGCAGTCTAAAGCGCGCACGCAAGATCTTCAGAAATACTCGCGCGAGCTGCAGGAGACTGGGGTCAAGGTCGTCGTGGTTGCTATTGGCACCGACGTCAGCGAGGAAGAGCTGAATAATATACATGCGGAGCCAGTCGTTAGGACGCAACCTCAGGATGACGTCAACGTTCTTGTGAAGAGTGTAGCTTCTGATGTTTTGGCGACTGAACCCGAGATGACGCCAGGTAAGGGTATCGATGATGGCTTTTTTCAATAGGCTGGTTTCACACAATACGTTCGCACAGAGATCTAGTAAGGATCATCACTTATTGATCCAGTGTCATTACAGGATAAAACGTAAACTAAACTAACTTTATTTATGCAGGATAGCTCTATCATTTCTAAGCTGTCCTTCTTAGAGGTCCAGTAAGGATCATCTCTTATTGATCCAGTGTTACTACCGGAGGAAACCTAATCTAAACTAACTTTATATTTACAGGATAGCTCTATCAGTTCTAAACTTTTCTTCCTAGAGATCCAGTAAAGATCATCTCTTATTGATCCAGTGTTATTTCAGGTTGAAACCTAAACTAAACTAACTTTATTTATATTGGATAGCTCTATGATTTCTGAACTGTTCTTCCTAGAGATCCAGTAAGGATCTTCTCTTATTGATCCTGTGTTACTGCAAGAGGAAACCTAAACTAAACTAATTTTATTTATTTCCCGGATTTCTCTTGTCATTTTTGGACTGCCGTCTTTATGCATGCTGACGCCAACCATAATCAAACCCGAATTCTCGTTATTTCTAAAGCAGTTCCTGTTGCTGGTCCGAAACTCAAGCTAGATGTCGTGTTTGCCGTGGGTGCCGCAGGGCGAGATGCCAACGAGGTCTTTGACAAGGAGAAAGAAATAGTGAACTCGTTTATCGACAATCTCAAAGACAACGACGCTCAGTTTGCCGTCATAGAGTTTGGAAACAAGGCGTCGGTGAAGTTCAAACTCGGCGACGAAAATGACCCGGGGAAATTGAAAGCATCCGTGTCCGCGATACAGAGAACTGGTGACGGGAAATGCCTTGATAAGGCTCTGGAACAAGCTGTGCAGGTAACTCAAGCTTTTCTTGCTTGTTTACACTGGCGAGCTTCGTATATATCTGGAGTGGGAACTTCGTCCACACTTGGCCTTTACAAAAAGGAAGCCATAATTATTGATGAATCCCTTACAGTTTAATACAACTAACCTTTTACTTGCGAAATTCGTTTTGAGGTTAAAAAGTTCGTTTCAGGATTCAATGTAACAACTATTGTTCTTTGTCAACATCGAACAACTATTGATCCAACAATACTCATCAACATTGTCAATTGGACAAGTGTTGTTGAACCGTGAGAACAATAGTGTTCAGGCTTTGTTCAGCAAACAACATTGCATGAACCTGATCAATTTTAGCACCTGCAGTGTACGAATATGAAATACCATATGAATACAGGCCGGAACAGGTTGTTCGTTTTTGCCTGTGTAATCCAATCGTATATTTTTCCACAGATATTTCAAAATGAGGCAAGACCTGCATCGAACCGAGTACTTATTGTGCTCACGAACGCCAAGTCAAATGCTAGAGTCCAGGACTTGAAGAAACACGCTCAAAGTTTGACCGACGCTGGGGTCAAAGTGCAGGTGGTTGCCGTCGGTAACGACGTGAATGAAGATGAGTTACTTCAAGTAACAAGCAATGAATTGCCTCTGTTGAGAGTTCAACCTTATGAAGACCCAAGGGCCGTCATTAGCAAATCTGCCTGGATTGTTGGAGGTAAGCGTTTATTTCTTCAGGATAAAATATTCGGTTATTCACCCACATTACCGAAAACGCGATAGTTAAAGCAAGTCTGCTGCAGGCTTGTTACTTTGCGGTGATCAAGACGATATTGGGATGTGTTCGCATTGCTTGCTCCGGCTTGACGATAACAAGTCTGCTGCAAGTTGTCAACAGGCTTTTTGCAAGTTGATTGTCAGGACTTTTATCCACAAGGGTGGTGCAATTAGTTGTTTCAAGCAAGTCTGCAAATATTTACGTTTACAAAACTCTCGAGCCATTTTCGGGTCAAGTGTGGTAGTCTGGTCCGCGCCTAAATACAAAATATTTTGTACAAAAGTTTAAACTTCGCAAGACTTGTATTATCTACGACATTTCACCACGAAACTTTGCAATTTTACTAATTTTAACATGTTCTTTCTAGACAACCCAAAACGCCACGGACTTGTTGCAAGTTGTCAATTTTACCGGTTCGTTGCAACTTGTTAACTAGTTCCGACTTGTCATTTTCATCAAGTTGCAACAAGTCTGTTCAAATCAGTTATTTTTTGAAGACTTATTACAACTTGTGGAAACAACCTGCAGCAAACAGTGTGACCAAATCTGGTATATTTTTGTACCAGATCCAGTTGGTTGGGCTTGTACATTCCCCCTGTTTTAAAGATTTGCTGCATTAAGAACAGGAGGGGGTGTTCCCAGCAAATCTAAGCAGCTTTGGTAAAAAATTGCACATATGGGGTAATAATTCCGTGTTCTCATATAAATCTTAATCCAAGCCCTAACCCAATAATCCTAACCAGCGTTTTATTTATCATGTTTTAACTTTGATGGATTGAAGACTTGATTAGAATTATTGCCACACAGGTCACACTGACAGCAAGCCTGTGAATAACAAGTTTTGACAATCAGCAAGTCTTTTGAAAACGTCCAACAGACTTGACATCAACATCGAATCTAGCTATCGGCTTGTTGATAACAAGTCTGTTGCAAGATGTCAGTAATTACATGCTTGTCGACGACATTGTTCAGCATTGTTTCACCTGTTTGCAGTCTGGTTCAGGCTGAACAATATTGTTGACAACCAGAAACAATGTTGGCCCAACGATATTGATGCATCACAATTTGCAGCAGACTTGTCATGAACAAGCTGTCGCAAGTGATGCGACATGTTGGGCAACTGCCAGCTAAAACCCTATTTTATTATTTTTCCCAGAAAAACAAGACGAATTCCTCGATATTGTGTTTGCATTTGGATCATTCGGTGAAACAGCTGAGGAGATTTTCGAGAAAGAAAAACAACTGATCAGCTCCTTTATCGATTCCATTCAAAAACGTGATACCCACTATGGCGTCGTCGAGATTGGACCACGTGCGAAAGTGTGCGCCATGATTGGACAATACCGCGATCACGTGCGTTTGAAACGTCACGTGAACTTGGTGCGACGAAGCGGCGATGCCACTGGCCTTGATCATGCCTTGGAAATTGCCGCCGGCATGTTTGAAAACCAAGCCCGCGCTAACTCCAGGCGCGTTCTCGTCGTGTTTACGAATGGCAAATCTGGAGCTCAGGTAATGAAGTTCCCGCATGAAATATTTTAGGCAGAATATGAATGGATCTTTAACCTTTTAGGCGAAATTTTAAAAAAATTCGAAACAGGCAAAAATATTACCTCATCTTGAAAGAGAATACAAAACATAGTGAAATTGCAAAGTTTGGTTGTGAAATGTTCTAAAATATGGAAAATATAGCCTTGCGAATTTGGCAAATTTTGTATACATTTGTATTACGGGTGGAAAATAATGCCCAGTCGATACCCTTGGGTATTCATTTCTCACGGATAATACAAAACTACAGGAAATTTGCCAACTACGCAAGGCTATGTTTTCTATAGTTTACAACATTTTACAATCAAACTTTGCAATTTTATTAAGTCTAGGATGCTCTTTCAGGTAATATTATTTCCTATTTTGACTTTTTTCAAAATTTTGTCTAGAAGGTTAAAGGTCCATTCTCATTTAACGGACTTTTCATATCAACGGAGTTGTTGCAAGTTCTCAATTTTGCCGGCTTGTTGCAATTTTGTCAACAAACTTGTCCAACAAGTCTTGTCAAAGTTGTGTTGCAACAACTCCGTTGAGGTCAGGGTTGTTGCAACTTGTCATTTGCAGACTTGTTACAACTTGTTAAAACAACTTGCAGCAAGCCTGTGGATAACAAGTTTTGACAAGCAATTTAAAATACAGCAGACTTGTTGACAGCTTGCAGAGCTGCATAAAATATTTTATTTTCAGGGACCACATTGAAATCCTTTTTTTCTGTCAACCTTTAAAAGCTTTTGGGACGAATGGTCCTGTGGTCCGTCATATTATGCAGCTTAGTGCAACAGAATAGTCGTCGGAAGCGCTCGCTTCAGGAAAAGTTCAAACGATGCAAAATTCTTCGTGTCTGTTTATGTATGGTCATGGCTAAAGGGGATGAACGAGAGGTAGGTTTTCAAGATGGCGGCTGTTTTTCAAGATTCTTAAAACGAGAAAGAATCAACAACCAGACATTTATAGCATTCCTAAATTGTGGTTAGGTTTAGGGTTAGGGTTAGGGTTAGGGTTAGGGTTAGGGTTAGGGTTAGGGTTAGGGTTAGGGTTAGGAATGCTATCAAGTACTGGTTGTTGATTCGTTCTCGTTTCAAGAATCTTGAAAAACAGCCGCCATCTTGAAAACCTACCTCTCGTGCATCCCCTTTAGCCATAACCGTTTATGTATACATGACAGCATCTTACTGGATCTTTACGAGTGTTTTTTTTGTGTAGCTTGTGACATTCAGTCAGCTACTGTAACAAAAAATCAAAACACAGTTGAGGATCAAATTCTCGAGATAAATCATTTATCATCATGTCTTTTCAGGCCCCCGAGTTGCAACAAAACTCTGAACGGTTGACGAAGTCTAACGTTGATATCATCATGGTTGCCATTGGAGACGATGTCGATGACGACGAATGTCAATATGTCACGTGTGGTAGCCATCCGATTATCAACATCGCACCAGAACAGAATCCAAGAGCTGTCGTCTATTCCATTGTTGGTGAATTAGAGGAAGGTTAGTTCTTTCCAAGTAATAGATGTGTTTGCTGTTGTACTTGTGTTTGTTGTTGTTAAATCAATTAAACTTTTTTTGTCTAATACTTCATGTTTTCATATTTTGCTTGCTTTATTGCTCTGATTCATGCTACTTTTAAGTGCTCGAATTGCATTCACGATTCAACCCCCTTCCGAGAGAAAGATACGGTTACCATACTTGTCTACTTAAGTGAATATCAATAATACAGCTCTTTTTTGGCTCAACCAAATTGGGAAATTGCAGGCTAAAGCAATTAATAGGAAAACCGCTTTTTATGCGGTATTTTTACTGTGTATAGCTAATACTCTGTAAACACAACCAGTATAGCGATGGTAACACAATTATTATACCTGGATTCCTGTTAGCTGACTAATTTGATTGTCTCGCTTTTCAGCGAAATCAACGGAACCAATGGATGTCGTATTTGTCCTCGGCGCTGCCGGCGAAGGCGCTGATACTGTCTACAACAAAAACAAACAAATCATTACCAAGTTCATCGAGGCCAACAAAGTGCCATTCACAATGTACAGCTTGGTTGACTACGGTCCTAAAGCCATCGTTCGCTCGAAGTTTGGCGACACGAAACACTATGCCGAACTTTCTGATCAAGTGGAGAAGCTTGAACGGCCAGGCGAAGGAAAAGCTTTGGACAAGGTTTGTTTTCAATTCAATTCAATTCAATTCAATTCAAAAACATTTATTTAAACACGATATGAAAAATAGCAGCAAATTGCTGATGTGGTCGTGTGTTTACCAGTATAGTAAAATCTATTTACATAAGCTGTGTTAATATATGTAGTTTATATATAAATTAAATATCGTAAGAATGATAATAGTAAGAATATATATTTGTATAAGAATATGACTAAAAAAATTTAGAAATAGATATAGTTCAGATCATTATTATTTGTGTAGGAGGTAAAATCCATTACCTCAAGATCTTGTTGCCGTATCAACATTTTAAATTTATCATGTCGTTCCTCGTTTTTAAGATCGGTCGGTAGTTTGTTCCACAATACTGCTCCCCTAAATGTTACTGACTTATGCAGGAAGTTGGTTTCTGGTCTTGGAATAACCAACTTTTCTGATCCTCTTAAATTATTATCTTTCTTTGTAATTATATTCTGACAGAGTTGGTCTGGTGCCTCACCGTAACAACATTTGTGAACGGTGCTTAATACTCTTTGCTTATACGTACTGCTCAGTGTTTTCCAGCCAGTTTTATGCATCACTTCTTGGCTTGGTATGTCCCAATTCAACCTGTAAATTATACGTGCGGCTCTTGTATGCAACCTTTCTAAAGCTTTGAAATGTGTCTTACTACAGTTTCCCCAAACAGAGATGCAGTATGTTATGGATGGAAAGATTACTTTCCAGTAAAAATCTTCCAGCATATGTTTTGGAAGGAAACCCATTGATTTTAACAAATTTAGTTTCCTAACGAATGCCAGTTTGACATTTTCTATGTGTCCATTCCATTTCAGCTTATTATCCAAAGTCATTCCTAGAGATTTTGCCTTCTTTACCCACTTCACTAAACTACCATTTAACTGTACTGGTGGTAGAGGACCTACGAAAGTTCCACGTTTAATGAGCATGGCTTCTGTTTTGGCTGGATGGACCGTCATTCCGTTTTTATAACACCATTCACTCACAAGGCCTAATGTCTCATTTAGTTTGAGGATCACTTGGTCAACTGTTTCACCTATACTAGTCAAGGTCGTATCATCAGCGTACATTTCTAATTCTTCATTATCATGCCGTGCACAGTCCGGAAGATCATCACAAAAGAGTGCGAATAATAGGGGCCCTAGGACTGATCCTTGTGGCACCCCGTAATCAACACTCTCTCTTTCAGAATCACACAGTCCTATTTTAGTAAATTGGCGTCGGTCACAGAGGTAGTTCCGGATCCACAACAACAAATTTCCAGAGATGCCTACCCGCTGTAACTTTAACAGTAGTTGGTGATGAGGGACAGAGTCAAAAGCCTTCTTAAAGTCGATGAAGACAACTCCCACCACTCTGTTGCTGTCGACTGCTTTCCTCCATGTCTCTGTCCTATGTAACAACAGTGCTTCCGTTGAACTATTTTTCCTGTATGCCCACTGGTTTGGATTTCGTAAACCAGGATTGATATCAATATGGTTAACTAAGATTTTGTGTACTTCCTTCTCCATTAATTTGCTTGGAGTGCACAGCATGGATAATGGTCTATAATTATCTCTGTCTGTCTTGTCATCTTTTTTATATGCTGCTGCTATTCTTGCCACCTTCCACAAACTAGGTAGGGTAGCAGTCCTTGCACTTGTTTGGAAAATATCTGTCAATGATGGTGCAATTTCTTCGGCAGCTGCTTTCAGCAAAATCGGTGGCAAGTCATCTGGGCCAGTCGCTTTGTGTGTATTGAGCCTTAACAAATTTTCTTTTACATTCTCTTCCTGGATTTCAATTTCCATAACGGTTGGGGATATTCGATCGATGAGCTGTACTGTTGGCACGTAATGGCTGTTCAGGAGTCCTGCTAATTTTTCTCCTGTAGTTGCGAAATGCTTATTCAATATATTTGCTATCTCTCTATCGTTTGTGACCAATACGCCGGTATCTGATTTAATCGCACGAATAGTCTTCGTGTTTGATTCTTTCCCACTGGCTTGATTTAAAATTTTCCAATACTTCCGTGTGTTTATTTTTTGACAATTTGCAAGCTCCGCAAAGTAGGTTGATTTAGCTCTCCTTAATTCTGCTGTCACCTCATTCCTCAACTTCCGATATTCTTTCCACAGTCCTTCGTTATTTCTTTCTTTCTTTGCTTTCTGCAGTGCCTTGTATCTCCTGTTCATTTTGTGTCTTAATACACCGCTCATCCATGGCAATGTTTGTCGTCGAAGCTTAACTTTTCTTTTTGGCGCATGTTGTTCACATATATCTTTAAATATATCTGTCCATACTGAACATTTGTCTTCGACATCTTCGAACATTTCACAAGTAGACCATGGAGCAGTTTTTAGATCCAACTTGAATTTTTCTGTCTCCATTTTCTTGTAGTTTCTTATAGCTACTATCCTGGGAGGCACCTTTCTTGGCTTAAAATCCATAAAGAAGGATACTAGATTATGATCGGATATTCCAGTGTCTGCTGTTTTAATATTTTCCACCAAATCGGCTTTATTTGTAATTATCAAGTCGATCATTGTTTCTGTGGTAGACGTTACCCTTGTGAAATCTTTGTTTATGACGGAACAGTCAAATTGAACAAGCGCAGACATAAGTTTTTTTTGTAGTCTCAGCTCATGTTCGTGTGCTGTTTTGCTGAAATTAACATTAAAATCCCCTACCAAAACTAAGTTCTTGTATTTGTACCAAGCTTTTTCTATAGGTATTACTATATCTTCAAAGAAAGCCGTATCATCCGGGGGTCTATAGAATGAACCTATTGTCACCGAGCTTGATTTGGTTACTATTCTTAGCCATATAGCTTCTATTTTCTCATGATCCAAATGTTTTAAGTGTACTGCAGTCAGAGTTTCCAATACAAAGACCACCACTCCACCCCCCCTTCTGCCATCGGGACGATCTCGTCGAATGGTTCGATATCCATCAACTTTTAGTTGTCTGTTACCTATTTTCTTGCTAAGATGTGTCTCGCAGACAGCTAGTATATCAAATTGGTTTGTTTCAAGCATTATCTTCACTTCATCCATCTTATTCTTCAAACTACAAATATTTATTTGCCCGATGTTCAACTTGTTCAGATTGAATTGGTCTCCGGTTTAGATCTGTATGAGCTGTCCAAGAGTTGTGGCTCTTTCGTGCACAGACGGTCTTGCCATTTAGCCAATGATAACCAGGGTCTGGCATATACTCCGTCAGGCCAGAAAGATGTCTCTTTCACAACATCGAAATCTTTAGCGGCGACATTTATACGAACGGACATAGTTCCTTTCCTTTTGCTTTGCATCAAGCGAACGAATGTTGGATTTATGTTCCTTTTCGTCATATACTCTCTGATCTTTTCTGAACTAACGCCTTCTCTTACGCCTCCAAGGAATACACGTTTTATCCTTTGTCTTTCAACACCAACAAATTGAACGTCATTCACGTTGTTTGTCTCGTTGTTCTCATGGATTGTGTTTCGTCCTGTTGCTTTATTCCCTGATTCATTAGGTGCGTTAAGTTGTCCGCCACCTTGCGTGATCTCTGCTTGCTCTCTATCTTTTTGCACGAGGCTTTTCTTGACTGTAGTAGTCTTTAAGGCCTCCTCTTTCTGAGTGTCCGATTTTCTATTATTTTCTACTGGATCTGCCCCTTTTCCGTGCTTTGACGGGTTTGCATCTATGATCTGGGGTTCCGCCACTTGGTTCTTTGAGGATTTCCGTTCACTTGAATTGCTTTCACCATGTCTTTGGTGTTGCTTTCTCTTGCTACGGTCGAGATCCCTACTTGTATTACTAACTTTTTTCTCCATAGTTTCTACTTTGCCCTTTAGAGAAGTTAGCTCTTCAGCGTTTCCCTTTATCTCCTCTTTAAACCGGTCGTGAATGGCTTTTGACTGTCCTTTGAGGCTTGATATCTCGGTTTCCAGCGTTTGGATTTTTGAATTTCTAGCTTCCAACACAGAATTAAGTTCATTAACTTTATTTTCAGATCTTTTCACTGATTCAGCGCATTCTTCCCTAAATTCAAGGAGTTCTGCCCTCATGTTTTTAACTAAGACTAAAATGTCTTTGCAGGACATCTCCTCATCCGAAGGTTTGGTTTTGGTGGCTGGATGTGAATTGGAATTGGAATTCACCTGGCAAAACGTATCTGTTAGACCTTGCGCAAAGTCTCTCAACTTCCAACATTTCCTCGCTTCACCAGGTGTTGACAAACCATCCACTTGACTTGGGATAACTTGACTGAGTGGTTCCTCCACACCTGCTTCAGCGTCACTACTCCAGTGAATTGTGTTTACCACACCTAATTCACTGACAACTGATAGATTGGATAATCCATTTTCGTTTTCGAACATGCCCTTTAACTCCATTGTAACGACCCCGGTATTAAAATACTCGTATATTTCACAAATATCGTTTGCCAAACGTTCTTCCAAGGTCGAGAACTTACTGCATCCTTTCGGTTTCCGTCTAGTATAAGGGTCACCTTTTGGGAAAGTCTCAAATTGTTTCCCTTTCTCGAGCAATTTTAATCTAAATTGCGTCAAGCTGTCAATATCTCCCTTCCTAATTAACTCTGCCACGATGTCATTTCTGGGTTGCTTTGAAATTTTCTTAATCAGAGCTTCAATTTTATCCGACATTTTAGAACTGCTTTATAGTTCAAAATTGCAGTCCTACTGAAGCATTCCTGGAGAACCAGTCCGCATGAGAATCGAACAGTACTGTAAGAACTCGAATTGACGTTAATTTTGGAGTTATCCTCTTGAAGTGTACTAAAAATTTGCTTAGAACAGTTCAAATTTCTAGAGCTTAAAAAAAAAAAAAAAAAAAAAAAAAAAAAAAAAAGTGCCTGTGTGTCATGACATTTTAACCGACTGCAGTTCTGTGGTACAAATCTTGATTTGGCACTTATATCGGGTTTTGACAAAGGTTGTGATGGGGCATACACATCTAATAACTACCACACCCAATGCTTATCACGATAGCAGTATATAGAAACGTGGTTTCCAGTGTCAGCACTGTGTTTTTGTTGATTACAGTGAAAAGATCGCTTAAAACGAGAACATCACTTCTCTCATACAATTTTTCTCCATTCCTTCTCGACTTATTCAACTTTTTTCGATGTGCAAACTACACAACGTATGAAATCACAGTGCATAATGAGTATCTTAAAGATGGCCGATATTGTGGCATATGACAATGAGGAATAACTAAAACTGTGCTATACTTGCGTAAACTACGATTAATCGCTTGGTCTCTGTATTCTTGTACAGAATATGTTGATCACGTTGCAAATTAACGATGAGTTTTAAAAAGTAATGAAGAAGTACCTGCCCCCTCCCAGACTGGGATGGCTGCTGTAAAAATAAATAACTTGTTGTATAGGCTCGTTGCAAGTTGTGAATTTTACCCGCTTGTTGCAAATCGTCAACAAGTTGCAACAAACTTGTCAATTCCTTCAAGTTGTTACATGCCATCTGTTGCAAGTTGTCAACAGACTTGTTGCAAGTTGATTGTCAACAATCGTCGTCAACAAGCTGTCTCAATCCTGATATGCGCCAGTTGATAATCTGTCGCAAGATGTTGGCGGCCTTGATGCAAGTTGCGCATTTTGGCTGTACAAGTGTAAATAATATTTTAAAATTTTTGTTTTAGGCTGTGGAGCAGTCCGTGAACTTGCTGGAAAGCCATGGTCGACATGACGCCAAGAAACGTGTGATAGTATTCAGCAATGGCAACAGTGGCGCGAATCCCAACCACCTGAAGAAATGCGCGACCTTATTGGACGATTCGAATGTGAAAGTCGTTACGGTTGCTGTTGGTGATGACGTGAACATGGAGGAATTACGTCATATTAACCCGGATGAAGAGGCGGTTGTTAAGGTGGACATCAACGAGGAACCGGAGTCGGCGGTCTTTGCTGTTGCACGTCAAGTACAAGGTATAAAATCTTACATTGCCTGTTTGCCTTCGTCCGACCACATCTAAATCCCGCCGCACGAGGGCTATTAGCTGAGCAAAAATTACTCCGTGCCTGTTAGCCATAGAAATAATAGGTACAGAATGCATGCTTGGTGAAAAAGATTGCCCTTATAAATCCGTCATATTGGATTTGTCCGAGGAGCGGTCTAAGCGAAATACAATGGGGCGAGTTTAATTTTGCCTTACACATTCCAGGGCCATTTTCCTTTATAAAGATAAATCGGCCATTTTGAATTTTAATGTGCGTCACTTGTTTACCTGGAAATTGATAGGAGCACCCATTCTATGCCCTTAGCTCAGCCGATACCTGAATGAGTTTTATGCCTTGCAGAACCGTGTAAACCCAAGTTCGACATCATCTTTGCGTTCGGAGCGATGGGTAACTCCGCTGACATGATTTACCTCAAGGAAAAGGACATGATCGGCTCATTTATCGACTCGTTCGAGTTCGGAGACTATCGGTACGGCGTCGTAGAATACGGCACTAAAGCTTCCGTGAAGGCGAAGTTTGAAGACATACATGGCAAAGAGAATTTGAAAGAATTTGTCAACTCTATTCACAGAAGTGGAGAAGGTATTGGCCTGTAGTAGAAAAAATGTGAACAACCTGTTTCATGAAATCAGCTTTGAACTATGTTTTGCAGCAAAAATTGTTCGATATTTCGCCGCAATCAGGTGTAACAATGCCGAAGAATTTGCTGACAACATTGAGCAATGTCGGTAGCAAGAAATTCAATGGCAGGCTGTTGATTTTTTTTGCTGTGTACTCCACACGGGCAGCAATTATAAGTTGCTCGAGATTGTTGAAAACAGGCTTCTGAAATTTTTGGGACAACATTGTTCCAGGTTGTCGACGTTATTGTTCAGTCTCAATGAGGCGTAGCGATGGCGAACAATATTTGTTAACAACATTGAGCAACGTAATCTCCACAACACTGTTGCATCTTACATTCAACAGTTTATATTTTTGGTCGTGTTTTGTTTTGTACTATTATTTGTACATGCGTGTTTTGGCGGATACAAAGACACTCGTATTTTGCATACTTTACTTTTGAAATACAAAAAAATAGTAGAAATAGTAAATGTATTATTGCAATGAGTTTACGTGGTTTTTGTTTGCAATAATACGTGGTGTTTCCAACTAAACTTATGTTATCAAAAATATAAAATAAGCTATAAAATAATTTACAGAATAAATACAGAATATTACATGGTGCGCGGAAATACCAGATTCGATTTCGAGTGTTGAAGTTCTGTTTAGTGTATAAACTGAATTCTTTTCTCGCAATATAAAATATCAGTTTAAGCTATGATATGATTGACGATTTTTTTAAAAGCAATAATTTTTACACGTGAAATTTCATAAATAATCCTCGTATGCGATAATCAGTTTTATCAGTGCCCGGAATATCTGTAAAGCGCTTCATATATAATGGATGTTTTTCCTTATCAAGGCAAGGCACTTGACAAGGCTTTGGAACAATCATGTGAACTGTTTAAAAAACACGGCCGACATTCTGCGAGAAAGGTTCTTATCGTATTCACGAACGGCAAGTCGAGTGGCCGCGCGAATGAGTTGAAGAAACACGCACAAATTCTGACCGACATGAATACCAAGTTGATCGTGGTCGCCGTTGGTGATGACGTGAGCGTCGAGGAGCTACTTGATGTAACATCAAATGAAGAATCGATTGTAAGAATCCAACCAGAGGATGATCATCAGGAGTTGTTTGCAAGTATTGTCAGCATTAATATTGAAGGTAATTTGTCTGCTTTTGTTTTCATAGTTATCTATCTAGCTGATCTGACCGTGAGTGACCTGACCGTGAGTGAAGGGCCTGGAACTAGCTACCAAATAGAAATCCATTTTGCTGTTGTTAATCACTTATATCTTTTATTTTCCTTTGTGAAACTTGTTGAAACTTAGTAACTGTCTTAAATAGAGAAAGCTTTTAGTCTGCCTGTATATTTTCATATATTTTCTAAATATTCATGTATATCAGTATATGTAATGGATCAAGTAATGTTTAACCTTGTATATTAGGACTCGGTTTACCTGTTGGGCAATTTTATTTATTGGTCAATAACGGGAAGTTGTGAACCTTTTGTCAGAGAAATTTCCCAACTTGAGGAAATGAACTGGTCCATTTTTTGGAACGCTTTATTGCCGCAACTGTAAAATCGCTTTTTATCTCTCTCTAGTTCAATATCTCTGTCGTCATTGCTTCAACATCTTTCTTTTATTGGTCATCCTGAGCATTTGTTTCTTATTTACAACAATAAAAATTGCGTTTCCCATATATTTTATTTATGACTGTTTACAGTCAATTTCAGATTGCTTTTCCGCGAGCGGTTGCGAACCTTGTTGCGAACTTCGCGAATTCGTTGGAACGTTCGTAATGAATTTGCAAGCAGGTTTGTAAATAAAACCTATGATTGGCTACTGTATAAAACCAGCCAATCACATGCTCAGTTCACAAGCATGCTTATGAGTTCATTATGAACTTTGCAACGAATTTGTGAAGTTCCCAACAAAGTCGATGAAAAGCCATCTGAAATTGACCAACCTGAATTAATAGCCACAATCCGTTGTGATATGCTTAAAGTGCCCATGACACCAAAATTTTTATTACATGATGTGAAAGAGTATTTAAAACTGTAATGCAAGTTCTTTTAAACTTTTACGCTGCAACGTTTTGTTGATGAGATATTTCAGTTTGAATTTTTTGTTTTGTCGGCTAATTTACGTCACCCTTTGCATAATGAGTTGCTGTTGAATACCACTTATCTATGTCTTCAATGAGCAAAATTCTCGTAATATTGAAAGGATATCTAGATTAAGGACAAATATAAGCATTCCATTAATCTTGCACGTCGTCTCTTTGTAGGAAAACAACGTTATAATCTACTTTCTGATGCCTCATTATGCAAAGTGTGACGTAATTAGCCGACGGAACAAAATATTCAAACTGAAATATCTCATCAACAAAACGTTGCAGCGCAAAAATACAAAAGAACTTGTAATACAGTTTTAAATACTCTTTCTCATTATACAATAAAAATTTTCGTGTCATGGACCCTTTAAAATACAAGGCTGACGATTTACCGTGGTTTGTAAGGTAAAGCTTTATGCTATAAGTTATACGGTGTTTTAAACTGAACTGATGTTAAACATTGTTTTGCAGAACGTCCAATCACTGATGTCGACGTTGTGTTCGCGCTTGGAGCATCTGGTCATCATGGCGACGAAATGTTTGAAAAAGAGAAGGAATTTGTGACCGGTTTTATCGATTCCTCCAAACATGGCGACATGAAATACGCAATGATTCAATATGCCGATCCATTAGCCGTGCACTTCAGGTTTGTCGCGGGGGGGGCATTATTTCTTAAGGGATTGGCGGTTTCCTTGCAGAAGACAGGGGGGGGGGAAAGGGCCGATACCAATACCATGTTATGCAATCTTTTCATGATTTCATTGTCCAATCCACTCTGTTTTAGATTCAAAGATATGGACGATAAAGAGAAAGTCAAAGATAAAATATGGTCTGTACGACGAGATGGCGACGGCACCTCGATGGCCGAAGGTCTACGAAAAGCAAACGAACTATTTACGAACGAAAGCCGAGCAAATTCGCACAAGGTGTTGATCGTGATGATGAACGGACCACTTGGTGGCCGCGCTGGAGAACTGAGGACTGGGGCCAAGACTCTTCAGAAGAGTGGAGTCAAGGTTATCACGGTTGCTATTGGCGACGAGGTTGATCACGATGAACTACGCCAGTTGTCATGTGATGAAGACAATGTCATTCACGTGATGGAAAATGAAGATGTCGGCTCCGTAGCATATGTGATCACGCATCAAGCTGTCAAAGGTGAGAAATATTAACATGTATAATGTCGGATTTGAAGTCCTGAGAATTCGATGTAAAGGTGGTTTAAAATAATGACAGGTATTTTAGACAGTACTAAGAACTGGTAGTGTTGCCTTGTGTTCGTGACTCTTACTGGACATCTAGGAAGAACAGTTTAGAAGAGATAGAGCTATACAGTATAAATAAAGCTAGTTTAGTTTAGGTTTCCTCCTGTACTAACGTTGTAACACTTTGTAAAGCTAGCCAGTATAAATAAAATTAGTTTAGTTTAGGTTTTCTCCTGTAGTAACACTGGATCAATAAGAGATGATCCTTACTGGACCTCTAGGAAGAACAGTTTAGAACTGATAGAGTTATCCAGTATAAATAAAGTTAGGTTAGTTTAGGTTTCCTCCTGCAGTAACACTGGATCAATAAGAGATGATCCTTACTAGACCTTTAGAAAGAACAGTTTCAAACTGATAGAGCTATTCAGTATAAATGAAGTTAGTTTAGTTTAGGTTTCCTCCTGTAGTAACACTTGATAAACAAGAGATGATCCTTACTAGACCTTTAGAAAGAACAGTTTCAAACTGATAGAGCTATTCAGTATAAATGAAGTTAGTTTAGTTTAGGTTTCCTCCTGTAGTAACACTTGATAAACAAGAGATGATCCTTACTAGACCTTTAGAAAGAACAGTTTCAAACTGATAGAGCTATTCAGTATAAATGAAATTAGTTTAGTTTAGGTTTCCTCCTGTAGTAACACTTGATAAACAAGAGATGATCCTTACTAGACCTTTAGAAAGAACAGTTTCAAACTGATAGAGCTATTCAGTATAAATGAAGTTAGTTTAGTTTAGGTTTCCTCCTGTAGTAACACTTGATAAACAAGAGATGATCCTTCCTGGACCTCTATAGGAAGAACAGTTTAGAACTGATAGGGCTACCCAGTGTGAATAAAATTAGTGTAGTTTGGTTTCCTCCTGTAGTAACACTAGATCAATAAGAGATGATCTTTGCTGCACCTCTAAGAAGAAAACTTTACCAAACAGGACAGTTATATTTTAAAAGGAGATACAGATAATTTTAAACTACTTTGCCGTGATAGCTGCAACCGGATAAACGTTTTCTTGCTTGTAGGTACGCCAGTTCACGATGAAGTTATCAAAGAAGAGAAGTTCTCGAGACTAGTATTCTTGGAACCAAGAATAAAGTTCGTAATAAAACCAAGCATGGCTGCCATCGAGCGTCGTAGGGTAGAAGAAGACGCTGAAAAGAAAAGACAGGAAGAGGAATTAAGGAGACAAGAAGAGGAAAGATTGAGACTGGAGGAAGAGAAAAGACTCGAGGAAGAACGATTGAGGCAGGAGGAATTCATCAGACTCAAAGAGTTGCAAGAGGAGGAGGAACGGTTGGAACGAGAGCGATTGGAATTAGAACAATTAGAAAGAGAATCATTGGAATTGGAACGAAAGCAAAAAGAAGAAGAGGAAGAAAGAAGGAGAAAAGAAATCGAAGCGATGGAAGAACAAAAGAAGAGAGACCAAGAGGTCGTAAGATCATTCTACAAATTGTTGTTAGTTCACATAGCTTGTATGTTGGCATGTCTGTTGTTGCAAGTTGTCAACTGTCTTGTTACAAGTTGATTGTCAAAACTTGTCATCAACAGGCTTGCTACAAGTTGTTTTAATAAGTTGTGACAAGTCTGCAAACGACAAGTTGTAACAAGCCTGATTTGTACAGATTTGTTGCAACTTGATGAATTGGCAAGTCCATAGAAGCTTGTTGACAAGTTGCAAGAAGTCTGTGAAATTGACAACTTGTAACAAGTCTGTAGCGTTTTTAACTGTATAATCGAGTCCTACATTTTCTTTCATAAATTTCTTAGCTGCATTTGTATGTGTTTTGGTTTAGAGATCGACTTGTAGCAAGTGTATTTCTTTCATTGCGCGCTAATTTTCGGTGCATGGTCCGACAAGTTTTAACGAGTTTGTTTGCCTGTATTTCAGCTTGAGGAGGAGCTTGTTATGATGCCGTTTGCAGTGGCGACGCCTGAGATCGAAGACGTAAAGAAAGCGCACCGTAAGACTCTTGATTTGGAAGATACCTTCGCTGAAAAGGCGAGCTTCTTGCGTGTGAGTGAAGACGCTAACCCGCCGCCAAGTAATAACGAAGAGACGAACTTCACGACTGAAACTGTCACCGTGCAGGAAACGACAAGGCAAGGCTCAACTAAACGGATGCGATTTATTTTTCTCATTTGGAAGAAATTTTGAAATTATGCAGAAAATTACTTGACACCTCTTCCGAGAGTTATTTTGTTTTCGAGATATTTTGCTTCAAATTTAGCTTTTGACAAGATAGGACCCATATTTTTGTATAAATCTACCCAACATAGAAAGTGGGCTGTACTGTGTTTCCTTTTCTTAAGGCTCCAAACCATGAATTTTATATTAACTGTGTTTATATATGAAGTCAAGATTCAAAAACCCCGTTTACGCTAGGTTGCGGATCAGTCGCTAATCCGGGATGTTTAGACTGAGAAGCATGAATCCGATACAAAATCATCACAGATCAATCTGGTTCCCCGAGCCTGTGATCCCTTGGGAAGGAAACGGGGGCTCTGGGATAATCCGTGATCGAGAAAAATTGTATGTCGACCGTACTGCGCATGCGTTGGAAATAAATAGATTCAATAAGCCGCAATAGCCTTTTTCTAAAGTTTTTTGGAGCAGTATTTGTACTATTTTGTTTTGTAATGTCAGTGGAAAATATTAGTTTATTTCATTCTGTGTTCGACGAAGCGTTAGAGCGACTGGGTAAGAAGAATCTCAAATTGAAGGAGTGTCAATACGAAGCGGTGAAGGCTGTTGTTGTCGACCAGAAAGACACGATTGGCATCTTGCCTACTGGTTATGTAAAGTCACTTATATATACCAGCTTCTTCCTTATTGCGATTTATTGAACCTATTTATTTCCAACGCATGCGCAGTACGGTCTACATAAAGTTTTTTGTATGTCGGTCGCGGATTATCCAGAGCCTCCGTTTCCTTCCCAAGGGATCGCAGGCTCGGGGAACGAGATTGATCACAGATAGATTATGAATCCGGAACTTTTGAACTTGTGGGGACTTTGTATCAGAAAAAAATCGGTATCCAAAAAACTTCTCGAGCAGACTCTTTCCGGAAAGAATTCGAGTGAATTTTTTGCCATTAACTTCAACAGCCAAACTAGGCGAAAAAAATTACAAAATGCGATTGGTAGCATCACGGTTGTGCTTCATGTACATGTATGGCAATAGCTGTGCGAGGCTCTACAGTCTTAACACCTCGCTAATCCGTAGACCTGAAAGACAAGGAATCAGGATACTTTCACGAATCCGGAAACTTTTGCTCCAGTGTACGTACGGGGTCATAGTAACAATCTATTTTAATGACTATTTCAGTACGGTATACGTGAACCCAAGTACTCTTCAAGATGATGTTCGATACAACAGAGACAATACACCAGAAATCCGATACTCTCTCAAAACGTAAGAAATATTGTTTCATGTAATTGTTTTACTTGTTGCATTGTTTTTCGTTGTCGGACAAGCTTGTATGCCATTCATACCATCCACATCACACACCATACCACGCCATGCCACACCATACCACACCATACCATACAATGCAATACCACGCCATACAATACCATACCATACCTTACCATACCATACCACACCATACCACACCATACCATACCATACCACACCACACCACACCACACCACACCAAACCTTACCATGCAATACACTACAAATACAATACCACACGATACCATACCATACCATACCACACCACACCAAAGCTTACCATGCTATACAATACAAATACAATACCATACTATACCTAAATAAACTCAATATTTATGTACTCGAGCTTAAAAAACAACAATCGATTGAAACTAAAATATTTCGGCTTTATTTTAAAAGCCGAAATATTACTGTAGCCGAAATATTACAGTTTCAATCGTTTCTTGTTTTTGAGTATTGAGTTTGTCAGATGTACTTCTTCGGAATATGTTTTATTTTTCTTCTGAACGTCCTCCAAGCAGGCAGCAACTTACTAAACACCAGTTTTTCTCTTAAATTCTAGTGATTTAAACTTAGACTTCGAGCAGGGCGAACGAGGTTTTGTACGCGATCAAATCCGAAGTCAAGAAACCGAAATCAAACGTCGTTCAACCCACGATCCAAGCTTGCAAACCTCTCTGGACAAAATGTTGAAATCGACCGTCGTCACCACGGTGGAGTCGAGCCCTGACAATGATGTCTTTCCCCCTCCCCCTCTAGAAGAACCATCCACACCCCCTCCTGAAATTCCCAATGTCGAAACTAGAACTGTTATATATGAACCGAATTCGCCAAGCGAGGTTGCAACTTACCAGATGACAGGTGAATGATCGTAATGCGAATGGACCATTCCCCAATTAGACAAACTTTTAAATTCGAAAACGATTTCAGCTTCCTAAATTTAGTGAAATTGTGAAGTGTGGCTCTAAAATATTGTAAGATGTCGAAAATATAGTAATGTAAAGTTTGAGAATTTTGTATACTTTTGTATTACGCGGGAATAAGCGTTACCACATTTCCACATAGTGGTAACGCTTTTCCTTTCGTAGTACAAAAGTATACAAAATTCTCAAACTTTACAGGACTATATTTTTCACATTTTACAATATTTTGCAACCAAACTTGACAATTGTATGAAATTTAGGATGCTCTTTTCAGCTGTGCTAAATGATTTCCCGAATTCAAAAATTTGTCTAATAGGGAAATAATCCATTCTAGGCAACATAACCTTTGTTAGATTGTTGGGGTGTTTAGATTTAGGGTTAGCATTGGAGATTGTATAAAAATTTCATACAAATTTGACATGGTAATTCTGGACACGCTCGCGTTCCAATCTGCGTAGAGATAAGAACAGAGTTTCCGAAGGCCATCACTGTGAGGAGAGGAGTTAAGATTGATTGTATATATTACACGATCTTTTTAATAGATAGGTTAAAGGGAAATGGTGGCAAAAAATTTTATTGTCTCATTTGAAAGAGACTTTAAAATAATGTATAGAAGTATATTACAAAATTTTTATATCTGTTTTACTTCGGGAGATATTGTCACCTGAATCGATTATTACAGTCCGCCATCTTGGATTAATTTTTAACCTCATTTACAATGGTTTTGGTGACGTCACAACTGGGATAAGCCATTCAAAGCTTCTCCTAAATACCTACCACCAATAAAATATTTGTGAAACTTTCTCAGTCCGTGCTAAAATCCGAAACACTTACACTTACACTTAATGCGTGTGGTTATTGAAGAAGATTAATCATTGAGTCGTAAGAGATAAAAATTGCTTGACCCCACTAGTGACGTATCATGCATATCTACAATATCCAAGATGGCGGACAACTAAAGATTTCAAGTCAAAATATCTCGCCAAATATGGTGGACATAAAAATTCTGTAATAGACTTCTGTATATATTGTTTTGGAGTCTCTTTCAAATAAGACGATAAAAATTTTTGTTGCCATTTCCCTTTGAAGATTAAATTGGTAAAAGATAGATTAAGTCAGCGGCACACAGCCAGAAACACCACAGGCTTGATGCAAGTTTGTCGTCAAAATGCATCAAGCTCGTGAAATGGACAATTTGCATAATAGACTAAAGGTCGAGCTAATCAGGAAGAAGGAAATCTTTTACTACAGTTAGAAAAAGCATCTTCAAATTAGTGGAATTGCAATTTGCAAAGTTTGGTGGCGAAATGTTGTAAAATACCGAAAATATAGCCCTGCGAAGTTTGCAAATTTTGTATATTTTTGTATTACGCGCGGAAAAAGTTACCATTTTTGAGCAAAAATTGCCGTGAAAATGGTAACTTTTTCCGTGCGTAATACAAGTATATAAAAAATTTGCAAACTTCGCAGGGCTATATTTTCCATATTTTACAACATATCGCCACTAAACTCTGCAATTCTGCTAATGTTAGGATCGTCTTTCTAGCTGTAGTAAAATATTTGAATGTTAGTCTATTATGCAAATTGTTCATTCACACTTGATGCGACTTGATATTTGCAGACTTGCTGCAACTTTTTTAAACAATCTTCATCAAGCGTGTGAACTGCGTGGCTATGTTATTTGCATACCCCGTACTACAGTCATCCCTTTCCCCTGAATAAAAAATATTACTGGGAGCAAAAAGGCGCATTCTTAATTCCCACCTGACTGCATGATTTCTCCAACCAACACAGGTGATCCCGTGGTTGTCACGAGAAGACTGAAGATTGACACGACCCCAGTCTCCCAGACAACGAAGACTACTCACGTGGTACGTCATACGTCGACACCTGCTCAAGTTGTCACCAAGACTATCACAATTGAAGGTGATGGTGAACCGCTGACCGCTGAAGAACTGGCTGAAATTATGAACATGTCTGGCAGTGAAACAACGGTTAGTAACTGTTATCAAGTCTTGATTGGCCAACCTTTTGTTCGGCTGAGACAGAAATGTGTTCGTGACCAAATCCCTGGAGTATTTTGGGGTGTGGTACGAGTTTTACCTCAAGTTTCTTCAGAGGAATCCTCGAGTCGTGTTGGTGCTTCCAAACTAAAACACTATGCTTCAAACTGAAATATAAATGGTTAAAATTTTCATTGAATTGAGAATATTTCATGAAACGTCAACCCATATCGAAGACAACTCGGAGGGGATGCTTCAACCTCAAATTTAGCTATTTTAGGATTTCCTGGAATTGGAGGTTGGATCTTCTCCCCCCCCCCCCCTATTTTCTCCGCTGAATATTCTGAAATCTATACTTCTATGAATCGATTATAGACAACAACCAGCAGCAGCTTTCAACGCGTGGAAAAAGTTCAGAAAGTTGAACAAGTGGTGACCAGTAAACAATTCGTGCAATCTGGACAGTCTTTCATCGTCGAGACAGGAGATCCTGATGCCGATGCTGTAAGTTACGTTATTCGCAAACATTCTTGCAGCAATAGACAAATTTGGCTAACGTTTGTTTATACCCAATTCACATTTTAAGATCACTCACATGCCTAGTTACTATTATATTAGCTTGCGGCAGCGTAACGGAGAACAACAGTAACTACGCATCATGGACATAAGTGAATAACTCGTATTCATCACTCGTATGCCTGGTTACTTTTGTCCTAATGTACTCTTCCGCAAACGAGAGCAATGGTATCCAACCATGTGAATAATCCAAAGTTGGGAATTGGATGGCAACGGGAAAAAAATATTGTTGGCCAAATTCGTCTATGCCATGCGAATCCATCCTGATATCGTTCTAGGCGCGTTTTTGGTTGTGTATATTCAGTTCATATAATTGCTTGTCAATTGTAAAGTTGTCAAAATCGTTTCTTGTCAAGGGGAAACTTTACTTGACCCAAATCATTCTCGTGAACCGGGCCATCCGCTCTCTTGGAAACATCTGTGACAATGTGTGCTTGATTCTCACCTTATATTTGTTTAAAATTGTTCAGGCGATCATGAAAGCGTTAGAAGACGCAAGAAAACAAGATCCGAACGTGAAGGTCGCGGAGGTGACAATTACGAAACAAGAGACGGAAGGTGATGAATGACGAGGTATGTTCATGTTGTGTGGACTAGACTAAGGTTGTATGGTCGAGTCGGAACATTTGAAGTTCCACTAGCCGCGCATGGCGCATTACCCTTGTTCATTATGCAGGTCCTGGCCTGCATGGACTTGCCACAAGTCGCTGGCTTATGTACGCGGGAAGGATTAGGGGAGTGAGGGACTTGTGCCACTGGCAAGCGCGCCAAATTCACCGGAGCAAACATGCTCCGGTGAAGTCGCTCTCAGCTGGTAATTATTCTTTATTCCTAACGCCATTTTGTAAAGAATATCACATGTAATTGAAGATTAAAGAAGTCTTGAATTATGTAATCGACAATTTCCAGCTCAAAGCGGCAAGATTAGTTAACGTCCGCATAATTTAATCGGTTTTCGCGCCAGAATCCTTAATAAGATTTAAAACCTTGCAAGTGACACAAATCGCTCCCTTATTTCTCAAGAACAATTTTTTGCTGCGTGCAATAAACGAGCGCCCGGTGCCAAGTCTAGTTCTGGCCAGTCAATTGCCTCTCCTGGCCAATAGAAACGCTGTTCCGCCATTATTCTGGCCAGTCAATTGAATAAAAATAGGGGGACATGTTGAATTGCTGAGTGGTCCTACTGTTTATTCCTTACGCTGTGCTGTAACACCCCTGCTTGTAGTGAAAATCGTGAAACAACGTTATTGGTGTCGAACTTAGGCATGACTGTTCGTATTGCTTACCCGATTTTATTTATATTTGTGATGAAAATAAAACAAGTTGCAGAACATAAAACATACTTCTTGTTTATACCGACAATTCCCCCAGCCGTCGCAGTTGTCAGTTTCGCATATGTTTGGGTAATAATTACGTGTTCTCAGTATGCGAAATTAAATTTTAATCCAAGCCCTAAATCTAACCAAATCTTCAGTCCATCAAAGTTAAAACATGACAAATGAAACGCTGGTTAGGATTAGGGTTTGGGCTTGGATTAAGATTTATATGAGAACACGGAATTATTACCTATCTTTGGTCCTCACTCTTGTGTCGTACAACGCGAAGACAAGCTGAATTTTATGCTATTTTGTTTGAAGAAGTTCAATCTTCATTTTTTGGTTACGTAAAATTCTACTTCAAGTACAGTCACATTTTAAGGCTAATAAGCTGCCGCTTGAGTCATTTGGCCAGGCAAAAATGGGTTCTGTCTTAGCTTGAGGAATCTTGACCGGCCGTCATGCAGCCGTTATTTCCTTAATCATTATAATGCTTGTGCAACAGTGTTTCCTAGTCTATACCCCAGGCTAAATTTTAATCACGGCAGTTACGACCAAATGAAAGAAGGCACAGTAGAAGGGGAGATTTTTAAAGACGTTGTTTACAAGTTTGTGGTAGACGTACAATTTTCTTCACCAAACAGGTTAAGTAAAGGTTTCAGCAAGTTTCATGTTATAAATCAGATAAACATCGTCTCAAATGTGGAGGTTTTATACAAAATTCGCAAACTTAGCAGGGCTATATTTTCCGCTATGAAGAACATATTGCCATCAAACTTTGCAATTTTATTAATTTTTGAATCCTTGTTAAGCTGTGATGCAAGATTACAATCGTATTGTCTGGAAAAAAATTAATGGGTATTGTCTATTAAAAAAGGTGTACACGTTTATCTACTTGCAGATGTTGCTTGAAGTCATGGGGCTTACAGTGGATATATATAATTTGCTGTGGGACATTGTTTTAATTACATATACAAGTAGTCTAGAATTGTTTTTATTTCATAACGTAATTGTCATTCGATAAAGTATCTTAGGTATTTATCTTTTCTTTGTATTAAAATGAAAAGCTCCAGCTGAGAGATAGTAATTAAACCGTAGTTGAAACATGGCTGTTTTGTCGTGTTTATCTCTGTCTTGGGAAGTTTGATGCTTTTATCGTGCTTCAAAAAGTATTGTTATTGGGGGGGGGGGGGGGGTTAGCTCGAAAAATGGTATTAATAAGACCCAGTTTTATAATTAATCGTAGCTTCTCAAAAAAAGTGTCTGCAAAGACACAGAATTTTCTTCTCGTGTTTTGTAGGCATGCGTTTTGGCTCGCTGGACCCGCTGTATTTTTAGATACATTGAGGTATATAGCAGGATAAAGAACATCCAGAAAAGGCGAATTGTTCACTCCTTTGATCCCATGCTGTGTTTTGCAGACGCTGTTTACGAAGTTTAAAACTCTTTTACAAAAAAAAACGTTGTTTCGAAACAGCTGCCCTTTTATACGGCGCCAAGTATGGCGTCAGATAACCGCCAATATTCATGTTGTTATAAATTCAACATGTTTCCGCAAGTGCACACTAAGCAACGTGGTAGACGAGCAGACCTGCATATGTTATTGATATACGAGAGAGACAAATAAAATTTTTGTTGGAATTGGGTTTTAAAGTTAGTGATATAAGCATCATGATTGGTGTTAAAAAAAGAACCTTAGCATCACATAGTGTAGCAGTTTAAAGCTACCATGTTAGTTATTGGAGACCAGAAGTTTGAACAATATAAGTTAAATTTTCTAGGAACACCGCATAAACTAATTATTAGTGCAAATTGGCTAATGTTAGAGAGGTTCAGATTTGACTCCACTACCACTACTGCTACCTTATCCCGATTTTTAAGCAATCTGATTGGTCAGTTGGGTAGACTAAGCTCATCTGATTGGCTGACAGATGGACTAAGGTAGCGGTAGTGGAAGTCAAATCTGAACTTCTCTAATTAGAGCATTCAGATCATGACATATCAACAATTTCATTTATGTATGCCTCTTTTGCATAATCTCTGGCCCTGTTCATATGGTCTTGGGTACAAAGGACACCCTACCCAACACAACTTCCTACATGTGCATTGTGCAAGGTTGTAAATTAACAATTGTCCATCCTGCTAGGGTTACCCAACCTTAATCCCACTACTAGGCCTTTTCTTAAATTAGGGAAGGGAAAAGGCCCTGGCATCGGCTGGTCACATGACACCCAGAATATCTGGGTGTAAGAATATGTTAATTTCTGTGGTCTCTGTGAGTGTTTACATAAATAATAAATCAGAGAAGTAATTTTTAACATTCTATGCAATACAGCTAGCTTTAAGGTAAATAACTTCCTATAAAAGCAACCTTCTACGGACTGTAGCTGGCTCTACATCTTCGGCTGTACATATGACACTACAATGCCCAATCAAATAAAGTAATATGTTAAACCTGGTAGAGTAAGTGCTTACTAGGCATAATACAGTTAAAACTTGTTTAGAAGATTGCTGTGTGTGAGCTGATAACATGCATAAATTGTCCCTATATACCTTCATCAAATTCCAATAGTGAAGCATACAGATATTCTGCGTGTATGACTTTATATGAAGAGTGTTAAGAGTCAGCCGAATAAGTGATTTAAAGCTACATAAACTAAGCAAAGGTTTAAATGATTTAAATCTCTCTTCAGTTGTATTTTATGAATAAATTATACTCTTAAATGATTTAATTGACAGTTTGAATGAGCCAATGGGATTACAAAATAGACCAGCCGATGCCAGGGCCTTTTCCCTTCCCTAATTTAAGAAAAGGCCATGGGATCCAGGTTGTGGGTTACCCTCTCACATAAACAGAGTGGCCATACTGCCAGGTGACGCTACTGGTCTAGGTTAGTTTAGTTTAGTTCTCATGAATATTTCGTTAATTGGTCTAGCCCGTATACAAAAATTATTGACATGTCATGATCTGAATGCTCTCATGATTAGCTATATGATGCTAAAGTTCTTTTTCTTGCACCAGTCATACTGCTCACATCGCTAACTTTAAAACCTGGTTCCTAAATTCATATCATATGCTGTGATATGCAGGCCTGCTCGTCTACCACGTTGCTTAGTGTGCACTTGTTTTAAGCTGTACCGTTCCTTGAACACAGTCTGGACTCTGGATCACCAAGGCCTTCTATAAATCTCGGTATTATGTCTTCAACAGCGACTATATTTTCATTTATATTTTTATTCGCAGTCGCCATGTTGTGATCCTTGTGCAATGTGCATGCCGGGGGGGGGGGGGGGGAAGGCCCTGGAATTCGATAATTAATTATATTGGCGGATATTTTGATATTGGCGGATATTTTGATATTGGCGGATATTTTGCGGGTTGCAGTAAATTCATGTAGTTTTCGTTTTCATCATGCATGTTTTGAAACTTCAACGTTTGATTAACGTACATGCTGAATTTGATATGTTCAATTTATAAAAGTATCTGAATTCGGAAACATGTTGAAATTGAAGCAATGCTAAATTTAAACGCTATGCTGAATTTGATAATGTCCAATTTTGAAAGTTACCTAAACACGGAAACATGTTGAATTTATAACAACATGAATATTGGCGGTTATCTGACGCCATAGCCAAGAGCGGTTATGAAACTCTTAAATATTAAAAAGCTGTCACCGCTGCCATTGATAAACACAACCAGACGTTCTGCAAAGCTTGGAAAGGTTTGCACTTTTGCATGTTGCTTTTTGTTGTCTGCGAAAACAAAGTATGCGAGTGATTGTGTTTTTGTACTGGTTCGTATTTTTTTGTTCAAAAAACTACTCATCGTGTGCCCAAGCAAATGCGAATGCATTCAGGTTTTTTACGAGCGAAATCGATCTGCCCGGACCTTCAATGTCGTTCAGCGAATCGTTGAATCAAGGCATTTTTGAATTTGAGTTCAAGACTTTCGTTGATCGAGCTTTGATGCTTTATCAAGACGACCAAGGGGAGAAGGATTACATAAGGTTTGTGAATGTTCTATTTCTTTTATTTTGCTAAATAAATGTTTTGCCTAGAATTTTAGTTGGTGTGACTCGTGTTATCAACGGAGAGATATCGAGGTCTTGAACGATGCAGCTTCCATGTTTATAGCTACGTATCAAAATTCTTCTATTCTCTCAACTTTTTCGTAGTTGGAATAGAATTGCTGCAGCACATTGCATCAAAATCTTACCTCAACGCATGCATGTTAATAAAAAAATTACAGTTATAAGGGTTAGTAATTGCGGGAACCACTGAGTATTTGCGGGAACCACTGAGTATTTTTACAAAATTCACAATATCATTCCTGATGATGACTAAATAAAGTCGAAACGTTGAATCATAATGTTGTCCTTATTCGGAGTTACCGTTGTGTATTTTAAGATTAGTAACCATAGCACTAAATGTGTACAAAATTTTGTCCAGTATTTTTTTGATTAAGTTCCTTGTGTGTTTGCATGGTGAATATCAGTTTAGAGTATAATTTTGTGGAAACCAGTGCTAATAATAATGAATTATTATTAGCACCGATTATTAGCACCGATGAAGTCCGTGCTTACGAATCTAAAGCTCTGCGATAGTAAACTTACGTGGTGTTTCCACAAAATTATATTCCAATTTTCTCGATTATATTGCAAGTATCACTTGAATTTTGAAGTATCTGAATTTTTAAAGGCTTTATTTGGTCTTCATTTAAAAGTAGTCAAACTTTTCAGTGAACATTAATGAGGATTCGTATACAATATAGTGTAGTCATAACATCTTGTTGCCTAAGGGTATCTCGACAAAGAAAAAATCAATGAAAGAAGTTATATTCTAATGCAATTCTTTGCAATGCAATCAGGAATATTCTGTACAAAATTTTTTGTCATAGGCACTTATTTCCCACATACTACATAGTAAAACTCGGTAAAAACTTTAATTTAGTTTATATTTTGATTACTTGAGTACGTGCGAAGTTCAAAAGGACTAGGGTAAGTTTACATTGGCGGGAAATTCGTGCGAGTTTGCAGCTCATTACTCACTGGGACACTGTGTCCTAGCGAGTGTTGGTTTCGGCTTTGTCGAATCTCAAATAAATAGCCGTCTACCGCTATAGTCTGTAGCCGAAAGCTCGTATATAAAAATAAATACTTAAAATCAGAAAGTTTCTCAATAGACGCTCAATTCAGTTTCTATTCAGATCAGTCGAGTACGAGCAAAGTTCAAAAGGACTAGGCATAGTTTCATTGGCGGGAAATTCGGGCGAGTCGACAGCTCATTTTTTATATACAAACGAGAAATTATCGGCGGTTTTTTCCTTTTTATCTAATTTGTAATGGTTCAAAGCTTGTCCTGGATGGCGCCCCGTGTATTAGCATGGAAAAATTCTAATGCGAGGCGTTTAAAAGAGTCAAAACGGTCGAGTTTCGGGTTGTTAGTGTTATGAACTGAAGGGAAACTGAACAGAAGTTTAATATACGAAACATGTTTGAAGTCAAATTTCAGGTATTGTTTTAACGCTTTTTCGTCACTTGTTTTCAACACAACTTTGAGGAAACCTCATAGAATGGTCACAGTTTATGGTTTTGACTTGTTTTGCGCTCACAACCATTCTTTTTCAGTTTTGTGCGAAATTTGCAAGTGCATGAATTGCTTTAAAATGGCCTCGCATTGCCCCTTTATATCTTTACTTTTCGGCCATTGACAAAACCATGCAGCATGCGACTGTCATAGCAATGGAAGCGTTGATGAAATATTGTATCAGTTCACTCCTCAAGCAGTTAGCTGATGAATTCATTTGATAGAAAATTCACCAACTTTCTTTCTGTTTACTTCATATTATGTATTCTGATTGGTGAATATGTCCTGAAGTCAAATCTAATCAGCTAACTGGCTAACTAATCAGATTGAAAACAGGAAGCTGATCAATTTTCTGCCAAAATACTACTATTTACATTTGATACGTAAAGTTTCATCATTAAATCGAACAATCCCGCTGAAATTAACACGTTTTTTTTTCGCTTGATAACTTCTGCTAGTTGTTGGTATTTATCTAGGCTGATGTGTTAAAAATGCTCTGCAAGTTTTGCCAATTCAAATTTGCACTTCTCTGTCGTGCAGTGTTTCCCAGTGGTAAGAAAAACATGCTGTATAAAGCCAGTAAATATGCCGAAAAAGTAGCAAAATGTTTTCTTCGACGTCATAATTGTTTACATATTGTACTTCAAACATAACGATTTCACCGGGAAAAGTGTTTTAGTGTTCGATTTAATGATGAAACCTTACGTTTCAAACGTGAACAAATGCGTCATATCCGCGGTATACTGTCCCACTTAAAATTAAAATTAAAGGTAATTTTAAAGAATTTTCTTTCCATTCTATACTATATTGCATGCCAGCATGGGGAAAAATTTCAATTTTACCAGGCTTCACGCACCGTTTAAAGTTCGCGCCCGATTTTGAACAACAAAGATCTGCTTTCTGGGTAGGAGAGAAACCCTGTTCGAAGACAAGCTACACTCACTTGCTACAATTAGTCACATTTTATGCTATATACATTTTCACAGGTTGTCAATAAACGAAGGTCGCCTAGAGTTAGCGCTCGAAATAGAATATGACATGCCTTGGTCCTTCACCACAGAAACATTGTACAACGATTTTAAATGGCACACGGTGAGAATTGAGCGAAAGTCGTCTGAATATCAGCTAATCGTCGATGGAAACCTGACAAAAGTTCACCAGACAGCGTCGCCAAGTTTGTCGAGTCATCTTCAGTTGGGAGGATTTCCAACGAGTCGTGTAAATCTCAAAAGTTCCATAACCGAAAGCCAGGCTTTAACATTATATACCAAGCCGCATAATTCGAGGTAAACGCTCTTTAAATACTCATTAATAATTAAAAATGTTTAATTAAAAAACCTTCGTTAACAATTAAGAGTTTTTATTAAAGCGCGGGGAAGAACTTTTAAAATTTGTTATAAACCTTGTTATGCAAGTTCTTTATTTCAGTTTGAATTTTGTTTTTGTTTCATCGACTTATTGTGTTCTGTGGACTGTAATGTTGTTTTCTTATAAAGAAACGATTTGTAAAATAAACGGTCTGATTACACGTCATGTAAATATTTCAAGTTAATTCAGGGGTACATAACTAGTATTTAACAACAAAGTACAAGGCGTCACTAGTAGGCAAAAGAGAAAAAATTAAATAGAAATATATCTCATCCACAAAATACTGTAACAAAAAAGTACAATATCAGGCAAAATATTTTGTTTCATAAGCAAAATAAAAAATTTTCACGCACAGTGCAGCCTTTCGGGCGATGGTTTTTAGTAGATGCACAAGACTCCTTTTTATTCCCGAGCGGGCTATACGTTCATGCAAGCATCGTAGTTGTTATGGTTGTTTTTGTTATGGTTGTTTTTGTTGTTGTTTCATTGACACTTGGTGCCGGTTCAATTGAAGCACGGAAAATGTATCGCTTGTGATGTATACTACTAAAACCATGATTCACTTTCAACACACTTCATAAACATTTATCGAGCATACTAAAACTTTGTAAATACACTTAAAATGTTCGCCATCTTTAATCTACCCTCGAACAGGCGGATTTCTTCAATTGCCAATTGAATTTTGTAATTAGTTTCTTCAATAAAAAAGCATAAAATCACATGGTTTGAAAGGCTGCACTGTGCCTTTAAGTTCCAGAAGCTGGCAACTTACAACATTTCTGTGACGTTTTTGGTTAGTTCGTAAAATATTGTCTCACCACTGAAAGACATAAAATTGTCTCACTTTCGTGTAACATCCTCCATGTCTGATTTTTTCAGAGGCTTTTTTATTGGGTGCTTCAGAAACATCAAGTATGGTCCAGATAATAGCTCAATGATGCCAGTGGATGATATTGATGGACTAAGATCTCACGTCACTCCGGGTAATTGTAGCCTGACTCTGTGCAATAAGCGACGTAAAATTTGTGAAAATAACGGTGTTTGTGTTCCATCTGGCGAGAGTTCAGCAACATGCAATTGCACGTTGACGGGATATCATGGACCCACGTGTACGGAAGGTGAGAGCATTGAGCAAGGTGGAAAAAAAATTTAATCGAGTCAAGACTCAAGGGCAGTTCATGAGTCTGATATCTCTGATAAATACTTTGAAGAAATAATAAGATGAAATTTGTGGAGACATCTCGAAGAAACTTGATTTAAATTGTTTAAAGTCAAAAGACTCTTTTAGAAAACCTTCTCAAAAAGAAATCAAGTTAGTTAAATACCTCAAAATGTCTTTATATGATATAAATCCCTCCTCGGTATTCAACTCGGATTGACCTGTCCGGTATTACGTCACAGCTAACACTGTTTTCAACTTAGGACCACCTTAAATACAGTGGACTTTTAGTTTGTTTCTTACAGCTATGGTCAGAGGTCCAGAAAATCCTTCGTTAGTTCGTCAACATATGCATAAAAAGAATTTTGGATTTTGACCAATAAATGTAAAAAAAGCTTAAACACGAAAACGAGGCTGAGAGTATTGGCCTCTCAGCGTTGGTTTCACGTTTAAGCTTACTTCCACATTTATTGGTCAAAATCCAAAATTCTTTTTTATGCATGTATTGACGAAGGATGTCCTGCGCCTCTGACCATAGCCTGTGAGAAACGAACCTAAAATCCACTGTATTTAAGGTGGCCCTAAGTTGCAGACAGTGTTAGCTGTGACGTGATTACCGGAAAGTTCTATTTCAAAAGAAACTCGTCGGGCAGAATGCGGATATATGTATGAACATCCTTCTAAATAATAAGAACGCTCTTGCCACGCCCGTAGAGCGGCTCTGCATGTTCATCCAAGTGTCTCGTCTTTTTTTAGACATAGACGAATGTGAAAGATCACCCATGTCGTGTCATGAGCATGCGCAGTGCACAAATACGGACGGTTCATACACATGTACCTGTAATCAAGGATTTGATGGTGACGGACATAACTGTACAAGTAAGCCAGGTTATAATAACGCAGTAGCCGCGCTAGGAGGATTCCTCCCCCGTCTCGTCTCCCCCGTCTCCTCTCCCCCACCCCCACATTTTCCTGCTATTAAGAGGATGCTTGTCAAGTCTATATAATCATACCAGGAACAACCACTTGACTGCCACGATTTTGCCAAGTTGAAGGTCGCCAATGATAACCCGGAGCCACAAAAATCAGCTATTTCTAAACGCTGTTCTCCGAACCCTAGCTATACAATAACGCTCTTCTGAACCTGTTTCAAGCCTGTTTTAAGATAATTTGAAGAATAGATACGGACGATATTCCAATCGCTGGCAGATTAGAAGCGTTTGCGGTAGAACTGGTAAATAAGAGGTTGCTGTGCTTGCACCAGCACCAATTTCACGGACAAAAGAAGGAGCTACGATGAACACACCTTGACTGTTACGTCGGGGTGCTACTACTGTAGGCCGGGTCTTCCCCTGTGTTCTCTTCTGTGGCTGGTACCTGCGATGCGGGTTTATTTGTGTCACAATTTCTGTCAAACCAGAACAAAATTGCGTGTACGCGCGAACGCGCTTGACCAATCTATAGAAGAACAAAACACACTAGCATCTGAACTGCTTGATTTTAGGCGTCCGCGCAGCTGACTCCCGAGTAGATTACTGAATGCTAAAAGAAAAAACAACACAGCTAACACTCAAACCAGTGCTAGCTATACTGCAGTTTACTGTACACCACTGGAGTCTGGAAAATAGACATCAATACATGTAAAGTTTACACGACGATCTGGCATTAGCATGCTGTTGTATTTATGTATATTTTCCAGTGGCATACAGAGGCCACTACTAGTATTTCACACTAGTCGACACTAGTTTCACACAAGTTCTACTAGTTAAGTTGACAGTACAAAACGACATGATCACTTTCTTTGCTTAACAAGTATTTATTATTATGTTCAATGCAAAGCGATGCGACCGTTCGTAAACAATTTGTAAATATGAAATAGTCTGAGAATTTCAATCTATGAAATCTACACTTCATCATTGGAAATTTGTTCAACCTGAGGTGGATGCACAACCTTGTACCCAGGCTCCTGACACGACAGCAGCAAACAATTTAGGCGGGAAGGCACTAGATAGGATCGAGTAAAACCACGGCGGGCCGAGTCCTTACTCGCCCTTCGGGCTCCCGCTTTAGCTAAATTTGGTGAAGTAGATACAGTCCCAGTGAGTGAGAATAGTGAGTGAGAATAGTTTTAATAAGAAAAAATATAAAAATATAAGAAAAAAAAGTACTCAAAAAATTAAGAAAAAAAAAGGTATATAACACAAGCCCGTGACTGGGCTCGAACCCGGAACAAACAGGCCAGAAGCGCGCGACCTAGACCACTGAACTAATACGGCCAATGGAAAGCTTGCCGTTAAAAACTAAATTTATACTGCTTATGTAACCGTGCTGGTATGTACTTTATCTTATGCGACTGGAATGGATCCGCGTTACAATTCCATGACATATAGGCGCCAGTCCACATAGGTCAATAAACGATGTATCTATAAATACCATAACCAATATACACACTATAGATTCTATAGGTACTATTATTATAGGTTTTATAGGTACTATAGGTTTTATAGGTACTATAGGTTTTATAGGTACTATAGGTACTATAGGATTTATAGGTGCTATAGGTTTTATAGGTACTATAGGTGCTATAGGTTTTATAGGTACTATAGGTTTTATAGGTACTATAGGTTTTATAGGTTCTATAGGTACTATAGGTTTTATAGGTACTATAGGTTTTATAGGTTTTATAGGTGCTATAGGTTTTATAGGTACTATAGGTTTTATAGGTACTATAGGTTTTATAGGTACTATAGGTTTTATAGGTTCTATAGGTACTATAGGTTTTATAGGTACTATAGGTTTTATAGGTACTATAGGTACTATAGGTTTTATAGGTACTATAGGTTTTATAAGTACTATAGGTTTTATAGGTACTATAGGTTTTATAGGTACTATAGGTTTTATAGGTACTATAGGTACTATAGGTTTTATAGGTACTATAGGTTTTATAGGTACTATAGGTACTATAGGTTTTATAGGTACTATAGGTACTATAGGTTTTATAGGTACTATAGGTACTATAGGTACTATAGGTTTTATAGGTACTATAGGTACTATAGGTTTTATAGGTACTATAGGTACTATAGGTACTATAGGTTTTATAGGTACTATAGGTACTATAGGTTTTATAGGTACTATAGGTACTATAGGTTTTATAGGTACTATAGGTTTTATAGGTACTATAGGTACTATAGGTACTATAGGTTTTATAGGTACTATAGGTACTATAGGTTTTATAGGTACTATAGGTACTATAGGTTTTATAGGTTCTATAGGTACTATAGGTTCTATAGGTACTATAGGTTTTATAGGTACTATAGGTACTATAGGTTTTATAGGTACTATAGGTTTTATAGGTACTATAGGTACTATAGGTTTTATAGGTACTATAGGTTTTATAGGTGCTATAGGTTTTATAGGTGCTATAGGTTTTATAGGTGCTATAGGTTTTATAGGTACTATAGGTTTTATAGGTTTTATAGGTGCTATAGGTTTTATAGGTACTATAGGTTTTATAGGTACTATAGGTTTTATAGGTACTATAGGTTTTTTAGGTACTATAGGTTTTATAGGTACTATAGGTACTATAGGATTTATAGGTGCTACAGGTTTTATAGGTACTATAGGTTTTATAGGTTCTATTGGTATTATAGGTTTTATAGGTACTATAGGTTTTATAGGTACTATAGGTTTTATAGGTACTATAGGTACTATAGGTTTTATAGGTGCTATAGGTTTTATAGGTTTTATAGGTGCTATAGGTTTTATAGGTACTATAGGTTTTATAGGTACTATAGGTTTTATAGGTTCTATAGGTACTATAGGTTTTATAGGTACTATAGGTTTTATAGGTTTTATAGGTGCTATAGGTTTTATAGGTACTATAGGTTTTATAGGTACTATAGGTTTTATAGGTTTTATAGGTTCTATAGGTACTATAGGTTTTATAGGTACTATAGGTTTTATAGGTACTATAGGTACTATAGGTTTTATAGGTACTATAGGTTTTATAAGTACTATAGGTTTTATAGGTACTATAGGTTTTATAGGTACTATAGGTTTTATAGGTACTATAGGTACTATAGGTACTATAGGTTTTATAGGTACTATAGGTTTTATAGGTACTATAGGTACTATAGGTTTTATAGGTTCTATAGGTTTTATAGGTACTATAGGTTTTATAGGTGCTATAGGTTTTATAGGTGCTATAGGTTTTATAGGTACTATAGGTTTTATAGGTACTATAGGTTTTATAGGTTCTATAGGTACTATAGGTTTTATAGGTACTATAGGTTTTATAGGTTTTATAGGTGCTATAGGTTTTATAGGTACTATAGGTTTTATAGGTACTATAGGTTTTATAGGTTTTATAGGTTCTATAGGTACTATAGGTTTTATAGGTACTATAGGTTTTATAGGTACTATAGGTACTATAGGTTTTATAGGTACTATAGGTTTTATAAGTACTATAGGTTTTATAGGTACTATAGGTTTTATAGGTACTATAGGTTTTATAGGTACTATAGGTACTATAGGTACTATAGGTTTTATAGGTACTATAGGTTTTATAGGTACTATAGGTACTATAGGTTTTATAGGTTCTATAGGTTTTATAGGTACTATAGGTTTTATAGGTGCTATAGGTTTTATAGGTGCTATAGGTTTTATAGGTACTATAGGTTTTATAGGTACTATAGGTTTTATAGGTTCTATAGGTACTATAGGTTTTATAGGTACTATAGGTTTTATAGGTTTTATAGGTGCTATAGGTTTTATAGGTGCTATAGGTTTTATAGGTACTATAGGTTTTATAGGTTTTATAGGTACTATAGGTTTTATAGGTGCTATAGGTTTTATAGGTTTTACAGGTTTTATAGGTGCTATAGGTTTTATAGGTGCTATAGGTTTTATAGGTACTATAGGTTTTATAGGTACTATAGGTACTATAGGTTTTATAGGTACTATAGGTTTTATAGGTACTATAGGTACTATAGGTTTTATAGGTACTATAGGTACTATAGGTTTTATAGGTACTATAGGTACTATAGGTACTATAGGTTTTATAGGTACTATAGGTACTATAGGTTTTATAGGTACTATAGGTACTATAGGTACTATAGGTTTTATAGGTACTATAGGTACTATAGGTTTTATAGGTACTATAGGTACTATAGGTTTTATAGGTACTATAGGTTTTATAGGTACTATAGGTACTATAGGTACTATAGGTTTTATAGGTACTATAGGTACTATAGGTTTTATAGGTACTATAGGTACTATAGGTTTTATAGGTTCTATAGGTACTATAGGTTCTATAGGTACTATAGGTTTTATAGGTACTATAGGTACTATAGGTTTTATAGGTACTATAGGTTTTATAGGTACTATAGGTTTTATAGGTACTATAGGTTTTATAGGTGCTATAGGTTTTATAGGTGCTATAGGTTTTATAGGTGCTATAGGTTTTATAGGTACTATAGGTTTTATAGGTTTTATAGGTGCTATAGGTTTTATAGGTACTATAGGTTTTATAGGTACTATAGGTTTTATAGGTACTATAGGTTTTTTAGGTACTATAGGTTTTATAGGTACTATAGGTACTATAGGATTTATAGGTGCTACAGGTTTTATAGGTACTATAGGTTTTATAGGTTCTATTGGTATTATAGGTTTTATAGGTACTATAGGTTTTATAGGTACTATAGGTTTTATAGGTACTATAGGTACTATAGGTTTTATAGGTGCTATAGGTTTTATAGGTTTTATAGGTGCTATAGGTTTTATAGGTACTATAGGTTTTATAGGTACTATAGGTTTTATAGGTTCTATAGGTACTATAGGTTTTATAGGTACTATAGGTTTTATAGGTTTTATAGGTGCTATAGGTTTTATAGGTACTATAGGTTTTATAGGTACTATAGGTTTTATAGGTTTTATAGGTTCTATAGGTACTATAGGTTTTATAGGTACTATAGGTTTTATAGGTACTATAGGTACTATAGGTTTTATAGGTACTATAGGTTTTATAAGTACTATAGGTTTTATAGGTACTATAGGTTTTATAGGTACTATAGGTTTTATAGGTACTATAGGTACTATAGGTACTATAGGTTTTATAGGTACTATAGGTTTTATAGGTACTATAGGTACTATAGGTTTTATAGGTTCTATAGGTTTTATAGGTACTATAGGTTTTATAGGTGCTATAGGTTTTATAGGTGCTATAGGTTTTATAGGTACTATAGGTTTTATAGGTACTATAGGTTTTATAGGTTCTATAGGTACTATAGGTTTTATAGGTACTATAGGTTTTATAGGTTTTATAGGTGCTATAGGTTTTATAGGTGCTATAGGTTTTATAGGTACTATAGGTTTTATAGGTTTTATAGGTACTATAGGTTTTATAGGTGCTATAGGTTTTATAGGTTTTACAGGTTTTATAGGTGCTATAGGTTTTATAGGTGCTATAGGTTTTATAGGTACTATAGGTTTTATAGGTTTTATAGGTACTATAGGTTTTATAGGTACTATAGGTTTTATAGGTTTTATAGGTTCTATAGGTTTTATAGGTTCTATAGGTTTTATAGGTGCTATAGGTTTTATAGGTGCTATAGGTTTTATAGGTACTATAGGTTTTATAGGTACTATAGGTTTTATAGGTTCTATAGGTACTATAGGTTTTATAGGTACTATAGGTTTTATAGGTTTTATAGGTGCTATAGGTTTTATAGGTACTATAGGTTTTATAGGTACTATAGGTTTTATAGGTTCTATAGGTACTATAGGTTTTATAGGTACTATAGGTTTTATAGGTACTATAGGTACTATAGGTTTTATAGGTACTATAGGTTTTATAGGTACTATAGGTTTTATAGGTACTATAGGTACTATAGGTTTTATAGGTTCTATAGGTACTATAGGTTCTATAGGTACTATAGGTTTTATAGGTACTATAGGTACTATAGGTTTTATAGGTACTATAGGTTTTATAGGTACTATAGGTACTATAGGTACTATAGGTTTTATAGGTACTATAGGTTTTATAGGTACTATAGGTACTATAGGTTTTATAGGTACTATAGGTTTTATAGGTACTATAGGTACTATAGGTTTTATAGGTACTATAGGTACTATAGGTTTTATAGGTACTATAGGTACTATAGGTACTATAGGTTTTATAGGTACTATAGGTACTATAGGTTTTATAGGTACTATAGGTACTATAGGTACTATAGGTTTTATAGGTACTATAGGTACTATAGGTTTTATAGGTACTATAGGTACTATAGGTACTATAGGTTTTATAGGTACTATAGGTTTTATAGGTACTATAGGTACTATAGGTTTTATAGGTACTATAGGTTTTATAGGTACTATAGGTTTTATAGGTACTATAGGTTTTATAGGTACTATAGGTTTTATAGGTGCTATAGGTTTTATAGGTGCTATAGGTTTTATAGGTGCTATAGGTTTTATACGTACTATAGGTTTTATAGGTTTTATAGGTGCTATAGGTTTTATAGGTACTATAGGTTTTATAGGTACTATAGGTTTTATAGGTACTATAGGTTTTTTAGGTACTATAGGTTTTTTAGGTACTATAGGTACTATAGGTTTCATAGGTACTATAGGTTTTATAGGTACTATAGGTTTTATAGGTACTATAGGTCTTATAGGTGCTATAGGTTTTATTGGTACTCTAGGTACTATTGGAACAATAGGTTTTATAGCCAATATATTTGCTAAATAGGTTAAGGTATTTGTTAAATAGGTTATTCCCCACTGATCAATACGCATACAGTCAACCTAGATCAATTAGTCTGCCTCGTTCCCAGAAAAGGCCCTGGGGGCGAGGATGGTATACAATCAATTTATGGTAATAAGTCAGGTAATAAGTTGTATAGCTTGCTATAAACAGTGTATGTACTTCTCTTATGGGACTGGAATGGATCCGTGTGACCAGTGCTAATATATACAGTAGTGATATCTGTTTAGTAGTTATTGCCGTTATGGCGTCATTCCTGTTATTGGTGTTATTGCCGTTACTGGTGTTAATGGCGTTATTGGCGTTATTGGCGTTATTGCTGTTATTGGCGTTGTTGCCGTTATTGGTGTTGTTAGTGTTGTTGCCGTTATTGCTGTTATTGGTGTTATTGCCGTTATTAGTGTTATTGCTGTTATTGCCGTTATTGCTGTTATTGCCGTTCTTGGTGTTATTAGAGTTATTGCCGTTCTCGCTGTTATTGGCGTTATTGCTGTTATTGGTGTTATTGCCGTTATTAGCGTTATTGCTGTTCGAAATTTTCCGTGTTTACATCGAGTTATATCAACACGGCTCTTAGCCAATCAGTGTTCAGGATTTACAAATGCTATATTATAAAATTGTACAACGGGCTTGTAAATAAAATTGTATTGAGTCGAATTGCTCATTTGTTTTTACTGTACGACGGGCTTCAAGATGCTTCACTACATGCTTGTGCTGTCACAACTAATTACTCTTACTAAGGGAGTGTATATTGATGAAAAAGCCGAGAATATCCTGCATCAATTGCTCGCAGAATATGAAAAGATCCTGCTGATGGTAAATACGATAACATCATATTAACTTCGAAAAGTTTTTATTTGGTGCCCGATTAGTCATTTTACACTACCATTAATGTGTCCCATCCATAATGTGCAACTAGTTTGTAAAAAATGGCAATCCGTGCTTTCTAAAGAAAATTATTTAAATCCACGTATGGTATATGATACTGGTGGAAATGTTGTATTCATTCAGAGATATTACGAATGTGCTTCGTCTGGAAGTTCAACGTGGCTGAAACACACCTTTCTTTCAGCATCAAAATCCATTATGGATGCTATTCCACGAAATTTGGCAAATAAGCTCCCAATTATTTTACATTACAAAAGTGCATTGACACATGACCTGCTTGATAATCTCTGGACAAGCATTGAAATAGGACAAAATTTTGTTAAAATTACCGAGCGCTTGGCATCGTTAAACTACCGCTATTTTCAGCGAAGAAAGTTAATTCTTGGAGAGCATACTAGTAATGCAGCTGACCTACAGTCGTTTTATGGAAATGTCTTATATTCTTTTCCTAGTAACGATAAACTGATGCACATATTCCTATGCCATTATGAAGAAACTAAACACATTTTTCATGCTGAAATGCAGAAGTTGACTGGCACCGTAATGTCATTTGACCACACTTTTAAAGTCAGCAAGCATATCGGAATTGTAAGAAATGACAATTCTTTTGTTAAACAATTTGATGGATGTTTTTTCGGGATGAATGGATATGGCGAGGTGGTTGCATGGCGTTTGACAAAGACAACGGGTTTTAAGGAAATAGAAGACTTATTGTTTGACTTAAAAGAACGAATGCTAAACAGCGGCATTAATTTGGAAGTTATAATTCTCGACGACTGTTGTAAAATGCGCAATAGCTATCAAAACGTTTTCGGCGGTAACGTAAAAATTAAACTTGATCTTTTTCACGCGTGTCAACGCGTTATACAAACATTAGATCATGATGGAATAAAAAATCAATTTTCAAGAGAGTTCGGTTTGATATTTAGAGTGGATGGTGACGTTGGCGAAGAAAGAGAAATGACCACACCAGAGCCTGAAGTAATAATTGCAAATCTTGAACAACTCCTTTGTCGTTGGCAAGGTCAACTCAATGCAAAAACGCTGAAATCGGTTGATGATCTTAGAAGGCACATAAATAAAGGATGCTTGTCAGGAATTTTGCCGGGGGAGGGAACAGAAAAAAATGAGCGTTTACACCGACATTTGCGAAAGTCGCTGTTGGTTGGAGCTAATACAATTTCCCCTGAACTAGCTATTGCATGCCTCACATTAGCATTATACGTATGGAATAACAGGAAAAAAAGTGTCGAACACATAAAAAATCAGAGAGTTGTACCTATTATTCCAGCTGAATATTCAGAAGATATTTCTAATAACTGCGCTTCTTCAACAGCCCTGCCGTTCAAAGTGAACAATGACGCGTCCAAAGAAATTCCACCACCTTTTGCAGATAAAACCAAGGAAAGACTTGCCATGGGACCAACTGAACAAGATGCTGATCAGTGTGGTAACACCTTTCTGCACGTTACTGTTCTTGATGACTTGCTTAACAGCTCAACTGTGATGTATATCATCGAAAGAACTTTGCAACTGTACGAGACTGTTCAAAAGATAAACAATCAATGTGCAATACGTAGCTTGAATCTCCTTGACTTTCCCTTATTATCAGGTTTTAAAGAGCACGCCTCTCTAATACGATGCTCTGACTACGACAATATAAATAATTTAGATGTAGACAAATTTGCATCAGTTGAGGAGGGCAAAAACAAAGAAACCCTAAAAAGAAACTTAAACTCTTTCAATTTGGATGCTTATACGTATACATATATATATATGCGCGGAGTCATCAGTATCGCAGAGCTCTTCTGTTGAGAATGGAAATAACTTGTGCAGCTGGAGCGCAATACTGTGAAAACAGCAATTACCATCTCCGATCACAGTATCCACAATACTGTGAAAACAGCAATTACCATCTCCGATCACAGTATCCACAATACTGTGAAAACAGCAATTACCATCTCCGATCACAGTATCCACATCCAAATTGAAAGAGTTTAAGTTTCTTTTTAGGGTTTCTTTGTTTTTGCCCTCCTCAACTGATGCAAATTTGTCTACATCTAAATTATTTATATTGTCGTAGTCAGAGCATCGTATTAGAGAGGCGTGCTCTTTAAAACCTGATAATAAGGGAAAGTCAAGGAGATTCAAGCTACGTATTGCACATTGATTGTTTATCTTTTGAACAGTCTCGTACAGTTGCAAAGTTCTTTCGATGATATACATCACAGTTGAGCTGTTAAGCAAGTCATCAAGAACAGTAACGTGCAGAAAGGTGTTACCACACTGATCAGCATCTTGTTCAGTTGGTCCCATGGCAAGTCTTTCCTTGGTTTTATCTGCAAAAGGTGGTGGAATTTCTTTGGACGCGTCATTGTTCACTTTGAACGGCAGGGCTGTTGAAGAAGCGCAGTTATTAGAAATATCTTCTGAATATTCAGCTGGAATAATAGGTACAACTCTCTGATTTTTTATGTGTTCGACACTTTTTTTCCTGTTATTCCATACGTATAATGCTAATGTGAGGCATGCAATAGCTAGTTCAGGGGAAATTGTATTAGCTCCAACCAACAGCGACTTTCGCAAATGTCGGTGTAAACGCTCATTTTTTTCTGTTCCCTCCCCCGGCAAAATTCCTGACAAGCATCCTTTATTTATGTGCCTTCTAAGATCATCAACCGATTTCAGCGTTTTTGCATTGAGTTGACCTTGCCAACGACAAAGGAGTTGTTCAAGATTTGCAATTATTACTTCAGGCTCTGGTGTGGTCATTTCTCTTTCTTCGCCAACGTCACCATCCACTCTAAATATCAAACCGAACTCTCTTGAAAATTGATTTTTTATTCCATCATGATCTAATGTTTGTATAACGCGTTGACACGCGTGAAAAAGATCAAGTTTAATTTTTACGTTACCGCCGAAAACGTTTTGATAGCTATTGCGCATTTTACAACAGTCGTCGAGAATTATAACTTCCAAATTAATGCCGCTGTTTAGCATTCGTTCTTTTAAGTCAAACAATAAGTCTTCTATTTCCTTAAAACCCGTTGTCTTTGTCAAACGCCATGCAACCACCTCGCCATATCCATTCATCCCGAAAAAACATCCATCAAATTGTTTAACAAAAGAATTGTCATTTCTTACAATTCCGATATGCTTGCTGACTTTAAAAGTGTGGTCAAATGACATTACGGTGCCAGTCAACTTCTGCATTTCAGCATGAAAAATGTGTTTAGTTTCTTCATAATGGCATAGGAATATGTGCATCAGTTTATCGTTACTAGGAAAAGAATATAAGACATTTCCATAAAACGACTGTAGGTCAGCTGCATTACTAGTATGCTCTCCAAGAATTAACTTTCTTCGCTGAAAATAGCGGTAGTTTAACGATGCCAAGCGCTCGGTAATTTTAACAAAATTTTGTCCTATTTCAATGCTTGTCCAGAGATTATCAAGCAGGTCATGTGTCAATGCACTTTTGTAATGTAAAATAATTGGGAGCTTATTTGCCAAATTTCGTGGAATAGCATCCATAATGGATTTTGATGCTGAAAGAAAGGTGTGTTTCAGCCACGTTGAACTTCCAGACGAAGCACATTCGTAATATCTCTGAATGAATACAACATTTCCACCAGTATCATATACCATACGTGGATTTAAATAATTTTCTTTAGAAAGCACGGATTGCCATTTTTTACAAACTAGTTGCACATTATGGATGGGACACATTAATGGTAGTGTAAAATGACTAATCGGGCACCAAATAAAAACTTTTCGAAGTTAATATGATGTTATCGTATTTACCATCAGCAGGATCTTTTCATATTCTGCGAGCAATTGATGCAGGATATTCTCGGCTTTTTCATCAATATACACTCCCTTAGTAAGAGTAATTAGTTGTGACAGCACAAGCATGTAGTGAAGCATCTTGAAGCCCGTCGTACAGTAAAAACAAATGAGCAATTCGACTCAATACAATTTTATTTACAAGCCCGTTGTACAATTTTATAATATAGCATTTGTAAATCCTGAACACTGATTGGCTAAGAGCCGTGTTGATATAACTCGATGTAAACACGGAAAATTTCGAACAGCAATAACGCTAATAACGGCAATAACACCAATAACAGCAATAACGCCAATAACAGCGAGAACGGCAATAACTCTAATAACACCAAGAACGGCAATAACAGCAATAACGGCAATAACAGCAATAACACTAATAACGGCAATAACACCAATAACAGCAATAACGGCAACAACACTAACAACACCAATAACGGCAACAACGCCAATAACAGCAATAACGCCAATAACGCCAATAACGCCATTAACACCAGTAACGGCAATAACACCAATAACAGGAATGACGCCATAACGGCAATAACTACTAAACAGATATCACTACTGTATATATTAGCACTGGTCACACGGATCCATTCCAGTCCCATAAGAGAAGTACATACACTGTTTATAGCAAGCTATACAACTTATTACCTGACTTATTACCATAAATTGATTGTATACCATCCTCGCCCCCAGGGCCTTTTCTGGGAACGAGGCAGACTAATTGATCTAGGTTGACTGTATGCGTATTGATCAGTGGGGAATAACCTATTTAACAAATACCTTAACCTATTTAGCAAATATATTGGCTATAAAACCTATTGTTCCAATAGTACCTAGAGTACCAATAAAACCTATAGCACCTATAAGACCTATAGTACCTATAAAACCTATAGTACCTATAAAACCTATAGTACCTATGAAACCTATAGTACCTATAGTACCTAAAAAACCTATAGTACCTAAAAAACCTATAGTACCTATAAAACCTATAGTACCTATAAAACCTATAGTACCTATAGTACCTAAAAAACCTATAGTACCTAAAAAACCTATAGTACCTATAAAACCTATAGTACCTATAAAACCTATAGTACCTATAGTACCTATAAAACCCATAGTACCTATAAAACCTATAGTACCTATAAAACCTATAGTACCTATAGTACCTATAAAACCTATAGCACCTATAAAACCTATAGCACCTATAAAACCTGTAAAACCTATAAAACCTATAGCACCTATAAAACCTATAGTACCTATAAAACCTATAAAACCTATAGCACCTATAAAACCTATAAAACCTATAAAACCTATAGTACCTATAAAACCTATAGTACCTATAGAACCTATAAAACCTATAGTACCTATAAAACCTATAGTACCTATAAAACCTATAGCACCTATAAAACCTATAAAACCTATAGCACCTATAAAACCTATAGTACCTATAGTACCTATAAAACCTATAGTACCTATAAAACCTATAGTACCTATAAAACCTATAATACCTATAGAACCTATAAAACCTATAGTACCTATAAAACCTATAGCACCTATAAAACCTATAGTACCTATAAAACCTATAGTACCTATAAAACCTATAGTACCTATAAAACCTATAGTACCTATAAAACCTATAGTACCTATAAAACCTATAGTACCTATAGTACCTATAAAACCTATAGTACCTATAGTACCTATAGTACCTATAAAACCTATAGTACCTATAAAACCTATAGTACCTATAGTACCTATAAAACCTATAGTACCTATAGTACCTATAGTACCTATAAAACCTATAGTACCTATAGTACCTATAAAACCTATAGTACCTATAGTACCTATAAAACCTATAGTACCTATAGTACCTATAAAACCTATAGTACCTATAGTACCTATAAAACCTATAGTACCTATAAAACCTATAGTACCTATAGTACCTATAAAACCTATAGTACCTATAAAACCTATAGTACCTATAGTACCTATAGTACCTATAAAACCTATAAAACCTATAGTACCTATAAAACCTATAGTACCTATAGAACCTATAGTACCTATAGAACCTATAAAACCTATAGTACCTATAAAACCTATAGTACCTATAAAACCTATAGTACCTATAAAACCTAGAGTACCTATAAAACCTATAGTACCCATAGTACCTATAAAACCTATAGCACCTATAAAACCTATAGTACCTATAGAACCTATAAAACCTATAGTACCTATAAAACCTATAGTACCTATAAAACCTATAGCACCTATAAAACCTATAAAACCTATAGTACCTATAAAACCTATAGTACCTATAGAACCTATAAAACCTATAGTACCTATAAAACCTATAGTACCTGTAGCACCTATAAAACCTATAAAACCTATAGTACCTATAGTACCTATAAAACCTATAAAACCTATAGTACCTATAGTACCTATAAAACCTATAGTACCTATAGAACCTATAGTACCTATAGAACCTATAAAACCTATAGTACCTATAAAACCTATAGTACCTGTAGCACCTATAAAACCTATAAAACCTATAGTACCTATAGTACCTATAAAACCTATAAAACCTATAGTACCTATAAAACCTATAGTACCTATAGAACCTATAAAACCTATAGTACCTATAAAACCTATAGTACCTGTAGCACCTATAAAACCTATAAAACCTATAGTACCTATAGTACCTATAAAACCTATAAAACCTATAGTACCTATAGTACCTATAAAACCTATAGTACCTATAGAACCTATAGTACCTATAGAACCTATAAAACCTATAGTACCTATAAAACCTATAGTACCTGTAGCACCTATAAAACCTATAAAACCTATAGTACCTATAGTACCTATAAAACCTATAAAACCTATAGTACCTATAGTACCTATAAAACCTATAGTACCTATAGAACCTATAGTACCTATAGAACCTATAAAACCTATAGTACCTATAAAACCTATAGTACCTATAAAACCTATAGTACCTATAAAACCTATAGTACCTATAAAACCTATAGTACCCATAGTACCTATAAAACCTATAGCACCTATAAAACCTATAGTACCTATAGAACCTATAAAACCTATAGTACCTATAAAACCTATAGTACCTATAAAACCTACAGCACCTATAAAACCTATAAAACCTATAGTACCTATAAAACCTATAGTACCTATAGAACCTATAAAACCTATAGTACCTATAAAACCTATAGTACCTATAGTACCTATAAAACCTATAAAACCTATAGTACCTATAGTACCTATAAAACCTATAGTACCTATAGAACCTATAGTACCTATAGAACCTATAAAACCTATAGTACCTATAAAACCTATAGTACCTATAAAACCTATAGTACCTATAAAACCTATAGTACCTATAAAACCTATAGTACCTATAAAACCTATAGTACCTATAAAACCTATAGTACCCATAGTACCTATAAAACCTATAGCACCTATAAAACCTATAGTACCTATAGAACCTATAAAACCTATAGTACCTATAAAACCTATAGTACCTATAAAACCTATAGCACCTATAAAACCTATAAAACCTATAGTACCTATAAAACCTATAGTACCTATAGAACCTATAAAACCTATAGTACCTATAAAACCTATAGTACCTATAGTACCTATAAAACCTATAAAACCTATAGTACCTATAGTACCTATAAAACCTATAGTACCTATAGAACCTATAGTACCTATAGAACCTATAAAACCTATAGTACCTATAAAACCTATAGTACCTATAAAACCTATAGTACCTATAAAACCTATAGTACCTATAAAACCTATAGTACCTATAAAACCTATAGTACCTATAAAACCTATAGTACCCATAGTACCTATAAAACCTATAGCACCTATAAAACCTATAGTACCTATAGAACCTATAAAACCTATAGTACCTATAAAACCTATAGTACCTATAAAACCTATAGCACCTATAAAACCTATAAAACCTATAGTACCTATAAAACCTATAGCACCTATAAAACCTATAAAACCTATAGTACCTATAAAACCTATAGTACCTATAGAACCTATAAAACCTATAGTACCTATAAAACCTATAGTACCTATAAAACCTATAGCACCTATAAAACCTATAAAACCTATAGCACCTATAAAACCTATAGTACCTATAGTACCTATAAAACCTATAGTACCTATAAAACCTATAGTACCTATAAAACCTATAATAATAGTACCTATAGAACCTATAGTGTGTATATTGGTTATGGTATTTATAGATACATCGTTTATTGACCTATGTGGACTGGCGCCTATATGTCATAGAATTGTAACGCGGATCCATTCCAGTCGCATAAGATAAAGTACATACCACCGTGCTTGTAGGCACCGCTGTCAAATGTATGAAATATTAACTTATTGCGGGCTCGCCGTGGTTTTACTCGATCCTATCTAGTGCCTTTCATTTAGGCGCCACTTTGATACTTTCCTCCTAGAATCTGTTCCGACAGTTCGGTTTTAATATCAAAAGAATTGCAACGTTAAAAGCAGCGTTCGAAAGCTAAAGCATGGCCAAAAAATGCGAGTTGCGTAACAAAATAATTTTAACAAATTTTCCAAGACATAAAAGGACGCACAGAGAAGAGTTCAAACGTTATGAATGTGATGTTTGCGACAAAAGATTCACAAGACCAAGTCGCTTGGTAGAACACAAAAGAAAACACACAGGAGAGAAACCTTACGAATGTGATGTTTGTAACAAAAGATTTGCACGTGCACGGACCTTAGTAGTCCATAAAAGGACACACACAGGAGAGAAACCTTATGAATGTGATGTTTGCAACAAAAGATTTACAGTTGAACGCAACCTGATAACACACAAAACAATACACACAGGAGAGAAACCTTATAAATGTGATGTTTGTAACAAGAGATTCACAAGACAAAGTCGCTTGGCAGAACATAAAAGAACACACACAGGAGAGAGACCTTATGAATGTGATGTTTGTAACAAAAGATTTACAATTGAACGCAACCTGATAACACACAAAATAATACACACAGGAGAGAGACCTTATGAATGTGATGTTTGTGACAAAAGATTTACAACAGGAAGCTACTTGGTAGTGCACAAAAGAAAACACACTGGTGAGAGACCTTATGAATGTAATGTTTGTAATAAAAGATTTACAACAGGACAAAACTTGGTAGCACACAAAAGAACACACACTGTTGAGAGACCTTATGAATGTAATGTTTGTAACAAAAGATTTCCAGTAGCAATTAACTTGGCAAAACACAAAAGAACACACACAGAAGAGAAACCTTATGAATGTGATGTTTGTAAGAAAAGATTTATTGATACAAGTCACTTGATAAGACATAAGAGAATACACACAGGAGAGAAACCTTATGAATGTGAGGTTTGCCACAAAAGATTTGCGCAAAAAAGTGACTTGGTAGAACATGAAAGAACACACACAGGAGAGAAACCGTATGAATGTGATGTTTGTAACAAAAGATTTGCACGTGGAGGTGCATTGACAGTGCATAAAAGAAAACACACTGGAGAGAAACCGTATGAATGTGATGTTTGTGAGAAACAATTTGCACAAGCAGGTGCACTGACAGCACATAAAAGAGGACACACAGGAGCGAAACCTTATGAATGTGATATTTGTAACAAAAGATTTACCACAGGAAGTCACTTGGTGAGACATAAAAGAACACACACAAAAGAGAAACCACATGAATGTGATGTTTGTAATAAAAGATTTGTAGCAGCAAGTGACTTAGCAAGACACAGAAGAACACACACAGGAGAGAAGCTTATGAATGTGATGTTTGTAATAAAAGATTCACACGTGGAAGCCACTTAGTGACACATAAAGGAGCACATGCAGGAAAGAAACCTTATTAATGTGATTTTTGCAATAAAAAATTCCCAACATCTAGTAATTTGTCAAGACATAAAATAAAACTTCACAAAAAAGGCAATGGTTTTGATCTCACCAGTGAAATAAAATTGAGAAAAACAGCAGGTATTACATATATTTATTGTGTTCGTGACGAGGAGTTCGAAATTGCAAGTGAACTTGAGAGTCATATGGCTGATCATTAGAATATACTGATTCACCAATTACTGATTTGGCTTGTTAAATTATTTAATAAGTTGAAGATGTTAATTTCTCGAACACTTTCATGTTACTTTAGAGGCAATTATTTTTTCCTGGGGCAGAGGGAGTGGAGCAGTTAATACTAAATATAGAAACATACACTTGTGGTAATGGTCAAAGCTACATGTACTTTTATTAAATATGCATTTCACAGAGATTTTTTATGATCTCCAACAGATGCAAGTCCCCACATTGGGATGTAATAAACCTTTACATGACTGTTTTCATTTCCACCCTTTCCTAAGGTATAAATAATCAATAATGAATGGTTCACAATAGTTGCTGTTAATTTAATAAAACATTTTGCTGTTTTTGATCAGGGATTTGTAAAGAATTGTTTTTTAAAGAATAAAATATGACTGTGATAAAACCATATCACATAATATGTTGAGTTACAAGAAGTAAAAAGTAAAAGTTATGTTAGTGATTGGACAAACTGTTAGAAGAGCATCTTCAAATTAGTAGAATTGCAAAGTTTGGTGTTGAAGAGTTTGCCTGCATAATACAAATATGTACAAAATTCCCAAACTTCTCAGGGCTATGTTTACTGTATTTACAACATTTCTCCACCAAACTTTGCAATTCTACTAGTCTTAGGATCCTCTTTCTTGCTGTAGTAAAAGATTTTGTTCTTCTTGCCTAGATTGAATGTTAGTCGATATTGCAAATTGTCCAGTACAATAAGCTGGAATCAAATTGTAGTTAAATGGAAAATTATGAGAGGTCTTCAGGTATTTAGATGGGGGTTCATCCCCTCTTTTAACTCCCCCCCCCCCCCCCATTGATAAATGCCCACCTTTACTAATGCCTTAAATTATGCTCCTCTTGACAACTAAAAAATCAACATGTTCATGATTGCTGATGCTGCAGAATCAATATTTTATTGTTACATTTTAGTTGAGTGAGTGTAGTAAGCCAAAGGTTCCCATTGAAACTTTTACTTGATTTTCAGGACAGTTTTTTGTTGACCCCCATCCCCCCTCCCTATTTAAAGCTAACCTCCTTTTATTTAATAACTCCTCCCCTTGACACTGTGAATGTGACAAAACTTCTTTCTTTTGGGAAAGTCCCCTCCCCCAATTTTTGGAGCCAATTTTGTCCAAGGTAAAGGAATGGGGGATCTGGTAAAATCACTTATTAGAAATGCTACTTATTTATTTTTTATGTTCAGTGCTAATTAATGCGACCATTCATAACCACTGTATAATGTATGAAATAGTCTGCAAGTTTAATCTATGAAATCTTTACTTCACCATTGGAAATTTGTTCATCTGAGGTGGATGCAAAACCTGGTATCCACTCCTGACACAACAGCACACAATTTAGGTGCCATTTCATTCATTTCCTCCCACCGTCAAACAGGGTTGGATAAAAGAAGATGTTTAAAAAGTGTAATTTTTTTTATTAAAATAAAAGAAGATTTCCCAGTAAGAAAAAAAGATTTTTGAAATATCAGAAAAACTACGATGACATCACAATATGACGTCATTCTTTTTAAACAACAACAAAAGTAATCTAGAAATAATAAACTAGCCTTGACAGAAACAAAAATAATATATATCTTAAGTAGTTTTACCAAGATTTTCACTATTTCAAAATGGCAGAAGTTTGTGTAAAATGTAAATTGTAAAATTATTAATCATCAAATGTTAATTTTATAATAATAAAATTTCAAAAATAATAAAAGAAAATAGAAAAAATTAGGCTTAAAAAGAAATCTTCTTTTATTATAAAAGAAAGTAAAAGAAAAAATAATAAAAGAAGAATTGCCAACCCTGCCGCCAAATTGCTACCACGTTTTAGAATCTGTTCGGTTGTAACATGAAAAGAATTACAAATCTAAAAAAGTTAATCGGCGAGCACTTATATTTGAGGTTCGAGCAGCGTTTGATAGCTAAAGCATGGTCAATAAATGCGAGCTGCGTAACAAAATGATTTTAACAAACTTTGCAAGACATAAAAGTGATAAAAGGACACACAGAGAAGAGTTCAAACGTTATGAATGTGATGTTGCAACAAAAGATTTACACGACCGAGTCGCTTGGTAGAACACAAAAGAAAGCACATGGGAGAAAAACCGTATGAATGTGATGTTTGTGAAAAATGATTTGCACCGAGCAGGTGCATTGACAGCACATAAAAGAAAACACACTACAGAGAAACCTTATGAATGTGATTTTTGTAACAAAAGATTTACACTGGAAGCAGCTTGGTAAGACATAAAAGAACACACACAGGAGAGAAACCTCATGAATGTGATGTTTGTAAAAAAGATTTAGAGATGCAAGTGCCCTGGTAAGACACAAAAGAACACACATAGAAGAGAAACCTTATGAATGTGATGTTTGTAGCAAAGGATTTACAATAGGACATAACTTAGTAGTACACAAACGAAGACACAGGAGAGAAACCTAATGAATGTGATGTTTGTGAGAAACGATTTGCACTAGCAGGTGCATTGACAGCACATAAAAGAACACACACAGGAGAGAAACCTTATGAATATGATGTTTGTAACAACAGATTTACATGTGGAAGCCACTTAGTGACACATAAAAGAACACACACAGGAGAGAAACCTTATGAATCACCAAAAAAATACGACAAAAAAAAAAAACAGAAAAACCAACAGGTATTACATACATGTGTTGTGTTTGTGATGATGAGTTTGAAATTGCAAGTGAACTGGAGAGTCCTTTGGGTGATCATTAGAATATGCCAATTCAGGGGTTTTTGTGGTTCTGACTAGTAACTTCATGATAACAAAGCTATAGGGAGAAACGAAAACCTTGGAAAGAAAAAACTGTATATTCTGGGATTAAACATAAAAACTCTGGAATAGTTGATTGATTAGGTTTTTAATTTTGTCTAAATACAATAGAAATGGTTTGTTGTGAACTCTTCGCCACCAAAGAGACATGGCCGTTTTTTAGAATTATATTTTTTGTACAAATATCTAACTAAAACATACACATAAAATAGTGTCTGTTTTCTTTTCTTTCATCCTTCGAAACTTAATGCTACATAAAGTGTCAAAACACTCCTCCCCACTTGAACATTCTCTCTCTTTTCGTGCAACTTTGCCCTGACCAACAAATTTTGAGCGAAATACTTCATCCAGCATTGCCGGAACTGGCAAACTCTTCTTTGAACACTTTTATTAAGATCCTGCGGGTCAGGGTACACCAAAATTTGATTCCATTATCAGGTCATATGGGGTTAATTGAAGGGTCGTCCCTGATGTTTTCGGATCCAGGGTACAGGGGTCTGGAATTAACCAAGAACGTTACTTCAGCTAGGAAAGTTCTCCACTGTTCCTCTCTGTAGATCCACTGTTCCACTGTTTCTCATGCTCTTTGAAGTGACTTTATCAACGATTCCACCATGTGACTGTGAATGGCCTTAGGTACGTTCCAACACCATTCAAACATTGAGTCAAATTCTGTAAAATTAGACTTGATCTTTGGTATGTCCCATTTCTGAACCATCTCCTGCATATATCTTTGGGAACCAACGAAGTTGGTCAGGAAAGCGTCATCAAGAACGTGTCTGTAGCTTTGCCCATACACAGTTCAAGGTGAACCGCTCTGGTTGTCATATAAGTGAATATGCAGCATCAGCTTTTTAATAGTCCCACCTTGACCTCAAATGGTCCAAAAAGGTCTTAACGCAGTGTTGACAAAGGCGTAATTGTTTGCATCTGTTCTCCAACTTGGATGTTGTCCCATGAGTTATTCACATGCTCCTTTTCGCATTAACTTGCAAGGAATGTATGCTTTGACGAGATTTCTGGCTATATCTCGTAGGCCAATTACCCAGTACTTTCTTCTGATTTAGATCATCAATCATTTGTAGCCACAATGCGCTAACTTTTTATGGTAATGCTGTAGGAACAGTTTAACCAAGGGTTGGCTATTCGACAATATAATTGGGTTTCGGAGCTCTTGAGGTAGGTCACGAGCATTTTCCAATCTTCCTTTAGCTTTCTAAACTGCACATTCGTCCATAAATGGAATTAGATTTTGCATTCTTTTTCCCGTCACGTCCATGCTTGCTTGACAAATTTTGATCAATCGTTTTTCAGCCTCCTGAAGCTCGGAAACGGAGATCGGTCCCTTAGTATTTTTCTTCAGGACGATGTTCTTAATCGCTCTGACTACCAAAGCAGTCACTCTTCTTGCTTTCAGATAGGTTGATGTTCTAGCCAGAACTCTGTTGAGAACGTCTTGAGTATCTTCATTATTACCAACAACCTGTCCGGTGGCTAATCTCATTATTTTGAGTTTCTTCGCTTATGTTAGCTTCATCTACGCCTTTGGTGTTAATTTCTGTTAATTTGGTGTTACTTTTGATTTTTGATTTCCTCTTTTTCTCTGGGTCAGGTTTTGAGTTGAACCTGTCAGATGATCGTTTGAAGTCAGGCCATTCGCTTTCTGGATTTTCGAGGACCGGAGGACCTTGGTGCCATAACTGAAGCTCTTCAGGCGATATCCCTCTAGTGAGTGCATCTGCTGGATTGGCTTCAGAAATGATGTAGTTCCAAACAGCATTTCGTTGACTCTCTTAAGAGAACTTTCTATCCAAGACAAAGCTTTCGTTGTATCCAGGTTGATCTTCAAGGCTAGTTCAAGGGGGGGGGGGGGGGGGGGGAGGGGGGGGATAGCTTGATCAATCTTGTCAGTTGACCTCCTTCATGTTCGCTATTTTTACTCATAGTGTCTCGAATATTCTTTTCCATGTTCGATAATTCTTATTATTATTTATTGCAGTATATTCTCGCATTCTCATTGGTTGAGAGCCTACGATGAATTTTTCGTATTTTGCTGGTGGCGTGAGCACATGACAAATAATTGTCGTTTTTGTCATGTGCTCACGCCATCAGAGTTATTTGTCAACGTTTGCAACGTACAGAATAGAAAATATACGTTTGACTTGAGGTTTGTTGTCTGTTTTAATTTTTATTTACATGGCTGAAAAAATGAATAATAAAAGAATTATTGAACTTGGCTTTCGCGGGGTATCAGAATTATCCTGACCTCGGTCTGAATAATTCCGATATCCTGCTCAGCCTCATCCAATAATTCTTAAATATTGCCAGAATATTGGGGTAGTTTGATTCTCTCTAGATTGGACTTCCGCTGCGGTGGCAGTCGGTGTTTCCTTCAATCTTTTGTCCATTTAACATCTCTTTCGATAGTGTTCTAATTTAGCGAGCAGGTCACCATATTTCGCAATGATTCCCGAAATGAAATTGTTTTGGTTTGTAAACTCAGTTGTCTCAATCTCCGCTTCGACAATGAGCTCAGTAATTTGATCATGCACTTTCCTGATCGCTTTATATTTTGCTTTGATTTCAGTAAAAGCTTCTTCGAAGCGACATATTTCTGGGCGAGGATTAAGTAGCTACAATTTCAAAATCTTTTACCTTGTCATCAAACTTTTTCTTCGCTGAATTTCTCTTTCGAATCAAGTTTTCGATTTTAATGTGTTTCCTAACCTCGATATCTTTGTATTATGGGTGTCACTACTCGAACTTGTTTTGAATGTATTATTGATCTGGTATATTTCGCCCTAAATCTAGTATAGTAGTGGTAGTAGTAGTTGTAATAACTTTCATCAAACTCGCAAAACGTTTACAACAATGAAAAATCAGCTAAACAAACAACAAGAACATAGTTTGAAATAACAACAATAACGCGAGTAAGATAGGGAATAAGCAAACAGACTCGAAGTCTCGACAAGGCAGATCCCATTAACAAAATTTGAAAGCTAGGCTAACATGACGATGACAAAAAATACTAAAAATAACAAAGGATGTAAAGGTTAAATCTTTCTGAACAGGAACACTAACCTAAAAGCTAGAGAATGTATATCACTCCAAAAATAAACTCGAAAAATCTCTTCCCTTTTAAAATATAAAATCGCTTCCCTTCCCGCTCTAAAATCATACTATTTTGACTGTTGTGAGCTCTTTGCCACCCAAGACACACGAACGTTTCTTAGATTTTTAATTTTTGTACAAAAAATCAAACTAAAACATTAATATAAAGTTTGTCAAAATAGTGTTTGTTTTCTCTTTCGGCCTTCGAAGTTTCGCCACCATACCAACTCACGTGAGTAATTTTTGCATAAATTAAACATTAGCATAAATTTACTTAATACTAAATAAAGTGTCAAAATATGGTTAAATCTAACGATATTTAAGTAAAAGTTGTTATGTTACTTCAGAGAACATTAGTTGAGAATGGATTGTTAACATTGGAGTTTTAAAGAATAAAGTACGACTGGGATAAAATTATACAACGTTTTGTCCAGTTGCTTGGAGTAAAAGTTATTGTCGGGGATTCACATTGACTGTTGTGAATCCTGGATCCGCTGGTGAAAATCTAGGGTTAATGCACTAAATGGACCCGGAGCTGACAATTGTGGAAATCAAAGCCTTCAACCCCTTTGGATTTTCATAATTGTATCTGAGTTGTGATTTCTTTAATAGTGCACAACAAAAGTTTAACTTGAGAAAAAAGTTTGTTGCTTAATTCATAGGTGTTTAGAAGGTAATCAAATCTACTTTGGAGTGTTCGTACGCGCTCCATATTTAATATCTGCAAATCAAAAATCAAATTTTACAAAATTTGTGACATTTGAAAGCGAAAGAACTGGTCTTACAGACCTTAAGACAATGAATTCTGTAGATTAAATGACGAACACACTAGCTAGAGCACTCCAAAGTTTGATTACCTTTTTTTGATGCACCTTAATTATAGAGCATATTTGTATTTCTGTGTAGAATCCAATCCTAAACCAACAACTGACAATTGTAAAGAATGTCATTCGAAGGCTAACTGCAGTAAACTCGAGGGGTCACAACAGTGCCTCTGCAACACAGGCTACACCGGAGATGGAATACACAACTGCACAGGTGAGAAGACTAAAAATTGCAAATTTGTTTTTTTTTTGAAATTTTCTTAGATTGCTTAGAGGGGCTGTGAAAAAATATTGAGAAAATATATTGTCTGCATGTCCAATTTAATCGATATGACAACAAACCATGCTGTTACCATTGATCTAAAAATAGTTAACCTATATAGAGGATATACCTACAAAAATCGTGGCCACTTCTGATGTCGCCCATAAGATTCTTGGGACCACTTACGACGTCTGAATAAAGTGCGTTATTATAGTGCATTCAAAGCTGTATCTGAGCAAATTGCACTGTGTTGGGCTCGTTAACAGTCAAATGTAAATAGTAAACATGTGGAGCAGTGATATTTTGTCAATATACCATTTACTAGCTCATTTCCGTAAAATAAGACTTGTCTTTTATGTATTTTCTTGTTTATTCACAATCATGGTATTTAACCCTTCACACCCAAAGTTCAGATATTTTACTGGCCATAAAAATCCGTTTCAGTTCTATTTATTATCGTTACTTTGTTCTTATTACTTCCACACGCTGTACTATCATAGTTCGAGTGATTTCTTTGACTTGTATCCTAGAGAGGTAGTGTGAGGTGATAAATTTCAAGATTTTCGCTCATAAATACTTAGTCACTGCTGTCAGCAACATACGACGCGCGAACAGTTTTTTCGCGAGAAAAAGCCAAAAGAAACACATATCGGTAAACATTTATACTTAATAGTCAACGAGACCAACACAGTGCAAATTGCTTAGGTACAGCTTCGAATGCACTATTGCGCTCCTTGTTCAGACGCCATAAGTGGTCCCAAGAACGGGGTGTGCGAAATCAAAAGTGGCCACGATTTTTGTAGGTATAGATGCTCTATCCAGGTTAACTATTTTCAGATCAATGGCTGTTACAGACGTCTGTGACCATGCATGTATTTTTTTTTAACCAAAGACATTTGAGCAGATATAATAAAACATGTACCCAATCTGATTTTGTCTGTATAAATTCATCAGCCCAGCTAGTCGGGCTGATATTGAAACCTAATTAAACAAAAAAAAACATTAGCCTTGTAGGTAATATCTTTTTCCTACACCACCATTCCGGTCTGTGGCAAATGTTTAATACACCCATTGTTCGTTTTGTACCTATTTTGTTCAACTCCAGCCACTGTAGTCCATATAGTTAACAGTCAATAGTCTTCAAAAAAGTATCCACCGAATAGGATAGAAATTCAGACATAAAAACGACGTCTAAGATGAAAAAAGTAGTGTAATACACAACTTCATGTTGCCAACTGATGTCAGTGTCGCCACGAAGAATTACAAATTGCTGCTTCAATATCGACATTTTATGCATTAAATAACGTACGTATTTCGCTTAAATCGATATGGGTGTAACTTTGAAGATCTTTTTCCCCGATAAGCTTAATAAACCATGTATTAATTGTGGTAAAGTCGAAAAATATTGTTATAAATAGACACAAGTGTTACACGTTCACTTTGTCGTTCATATTTCTTTGTTGATTTCAGAATTCGTAAAATTGACCAATCACAGCGAAGCACAAAAGTTCTAAACATTTGCCACAGACCAGACCATTGCCAATAAAGTTGTTTTCAATCAAAACATGAATATGACGTTCGTTATAAAGCTTACCTGTAAACACGTGTAAAAATGCAAAATCCATGAAAAATCTAAAGTACAAATTAGTCAACCGTTATTTAGCATTATTTAAGAGGTTGTTGTTCACTATGGGGCTAGACTGGCCAGCTGTGCCTGCACCAGCACCAATTGCACAGACAAAAGAAGGAGCTACGATGATCATACCTTGACTGTTACGTGGGGTGCTACTACTATAGGCTGACTTCCCCCCTGTGCCCTCTTCTGTGGCTGGTACCTGCGATGCGGGTTCATTCATCGTTTGTGTCACAATGTCTGCCTGTCAAACCAGAACAAAATTTCGTGTACGCGCGAACGCGCTTAACCAATCTATAGAAGAACAAAACACACTAGCATCTGAACTGCTTGATTTTAGGCGTCCGCGCAGCTGACTCCCGAGTAGATTACTGAATGCTAAAAGAAAAAACAACACAGCTAACACTCAAACCAGTGTTAGCTATGCTGCAGTTTACTGTACACCACTGGAAAATAGACATGAATACATGCAAAGTTTGGTAATAATTCCGTGTTCTCATATAAATCTTAATACAAGCCCTAAACCAAACCGTAGTCCTAACCAGCGTTTTATTTGTCATGTTTTAACTTTAAAGGATTGAAGATTTGATTAGATTTAGGGCTTGGATTAAAATTTAATTTGTGTACTGAGAACACGGAATTATAACCCAAAGTTTACACCATGATCTGTCATTACCATGCATTTATGTATAGGCCACTACTAGTATTTCACACTAGTTGACACTAGTTTCACACAAGTTATACTAGTTGATAGTACAAAACGACATGATCACTTTCTTTGCTTAAGAAGTATTTATTTTTATGTTCAATGTAAAGTGTTAATTTTGTAAATGTGAAATAGTCTGAGAATTTCAATCTATGAAATCTACACTTCATCATTGGAAATTTGTTCAATCTGAGGCGGAAGCGTTCGAAAGCTAAAGCATGGCCAAAAAATGCGAGTTACTTAACAAAATAATTTTAACAAATTTTGCAAGACATAAAAGGACACACAGGGGAGAGTCCAAACGTTATGAATGTGATGTTTGCGACGAAAGATTCACAAGACCAAGTCGCTTGGTAGAACACAAAAGAAAACACACAGGAGAGAAACCTTACGAATGTGATGTTTGTAACAAAAGATTTGCACGAGCAGGTACATTGGCAGCACATAAAAGAACACACGGAGGAGAGAAACCTTATGAATGTGATGTTTGTAAAAAAAGATTTACACAAGCAAGTCACTTAGTAACACATAAAAGAACACACACAGGAGAGAAACCATATGAATATGATGCTTGTGAGAAAAGTTTTGTAACGTCAGGTCACTTAGCAAGACATAAAAGGACACACACAGGAGAGAAGCCTCATGGATGTGATGTTTGTGAGAAACGATTTGCACAAGGAAGTACATTGACAGCACATAAAAGAACACACACAGGAAAGAAACCATATGAATGTGATGTTTGTAACAAAAGATTTGCAGATGCAAGCAACCTGGTAAGACATAAAAGAACACACAGAGGAGAGAAACCTTATGAATGTCATGTTTGTAACAAGAGATTTACACGTGAAAGCCACTTAGTAAGACATAAAAGAACACACACAGGAGAGAAACCTTATGAATGTGATGTTTGTAACAAAAGATTTACAACAGGAAGTTACTTGGTAGTCCATAAAAGGACACACACGGAAGAGAAACCACATGAATGTGATGTTTGTAACAAGAGATTTACATGTAAAAGCCCATTAGTAAGACATAAAAGAACACACACAGGAGAGAAACCTTATGAATGTGATGTGTGCAATAAAAAATTCCCAACATCTGGTAATTTATCAAAACATATAGTGAAAGTGCACAAGAAATACCAAGGTTTTAACCTTTCCAATGAATTGAAAACCAGAAAACCAACTGGTATTGCATGTTTGTGATAAAAAATTGCAAGTGAGATTGAGCCTTGTATATCTGATCATTAGAATATGCCAATTCAGATGGGAAACGAAGACCTTGGAAAGACAAAATTATATTCTGGAAATGATTAAACATAAAAACTCTTGAATAGTTGATTGATTAAGTTTTTAATTTTGTCTAAATACAATAGAAATGGTTAAATCTATCAATATTTAAACAGTTGTTATGTTACTTTAGAGAACATTAATTGAGAATGGATTTGTTAACATTCAAATTTTAAAGAATAAAATATGACTGGGATAAAATTAGACAATGTTTTGTGAAGTTACCAGGAGTAAAAGTTATTATTTTGGGGATTCACATTGAACTGGAATCAAATTGCAGTTCAAGGGAAAATTACAAGTCAGATTCTTATTATTAATTAATTAGTACTGGTAGCATTTATGGGGAATTTACCTGCAGAAATTGAATATCCACTATTGCAGTGGCGAAGCCAGCCCGACATTTGGTCATGCAAATGCAAATTTTTCTGTGTCTATAGACCGTATAAGGAATCAATTTCTAAAGAAATTAATAATGATTTAAATTTGCATAGCATGACCAAGTTGTTGGGCTGGTTTTGCTCCTGCACTATTGTGGAACTGGAATCTACTGCCGATCCAGAATCTGGGATCCTCTTGGATTCCTTTACAGGTGACTAACAATTGTGGAAATCAAAGCCTTCAACCCCTTTGGATTTTCATAATCGTATCTGAGTTGTGATTTCTTCAATAGTGCACAACAAAAGTTTAACTTGAGAAAAACTTTGTTGTTTAATTCATACAAGGTGTATTAGAAGGTAATCGAATTTACTTTGGAGTGCTCGTAAGCGCTTCATATTTAATATATGCAAATCAAAAATGAAACTTTACAAAATGGTAACTTTTAATTAAATAACTATTTTTTTAATTAATAATTTTACTCAAAGTACCTAATACATATACATGATATCTGGCCTTTGCAGGAGATCAGGAGGTTAGCCCTGTATTGAAAGCTAAAGACCCGGTCTTACCGACCATAAGAGAACGAATTTTGTTGATTAAATAATGAACACGCTAGAGCACTCCAAAGTTGGATTATTACCTTTTTTTGATGCACCTTAATTATAGAGCATATTTGTATTTCTGTGTAGAGTCCAATCCTAAACCAACAACTGCCTATTGTAAAGAATGTCATTCGAACGCTAACTGCAGTAAACTCGAGGGGTCACAACAGTGCATCTGCAACACAGGCTACACCGGAGATGGAATACACAACTGCACAGGTGAGAGGACAAAAAATTGTAAATTTGTTTGAAATTTCCTTAGATTGCTTAAGCTGAGGGGCTGTGAAGCAGTGTAATTGATCAGAAATATTTAGAAAACATATTGTCTGCAACATGTCCAATTTAATCGAAATAGCAAATTAGCAATAAACCATGACGTTACGGACATCCCTGACCATGAATGCATGTTTGTCACCTAAGCTTCGTAAATCTAGTTTGACAATCCCCCCCCCCCTTTCCTCCCTGTTTTACATGTTGCAATTATCTTAACCATAAGGGGTATGTCCAGCATCTTAACCATAAGGGGTATGTCCAGCATGACGGCATTTGAGCAGATATGATAAAACATGTACCCAGTCTGATTTTGTCCATATAAAGTCATCAGCCCGGCTAGTCGGGCTAATATTGAAACCTTGTTAAACGGGGAAAAAACAGTCTTGTGGAGAGACCGCCAAATATCGATTTTTAACATTCAGCCCGGCTAAACGTCTCATCCCAGTAAACCGGGCTCATGTAAACAGCCCCCAACACACATTTTTGAGAAAGGTTTGGAAAGTTTGAAAAATTTTGCAGCTTTGTGTTTATGTGAAGAAAAAAATAACCGAAGGAAAGTTGCCGGGCACAATCTGTAGAGGCCTGAAAAAATCCTTTACCTTTTTATTTTTTTAACTACGACACAATATGAAACGCTAGAAACGACTTAGAGGTAGCATTCGTGCAATAAATAGAGAAATTAAAAGTTTGGTGGTGAAAATTCGTAACCACAAAATCCATGTAAAATCCAAAGTACAAGTTAGTTAACCGTTATTTAGCTAAACGATATATTAAAAAGACTCAAAATGCTGCACTGAGACATTTTAGAAACAGTTGTCGTTGAGAATTTTTCTTTCACTTGCGTGGTGACTTGAATTGTGGCGTTTGATGTTTCCTGTTTAGGACGCTCAGATATGTTGCAACACTGTCTCGAGTGTTTGATATTTCTTGTCAATCGAAGCAAAAACTACGGAGTTACTGAACCGTGAAATAATATCGTAAAAGGCTAGTCTTAGGAAATATCCTAGTCTTAGGATACCCAAACCTCACGGTTACGATAGTTATACAGTTCTGTTCGTCACCATCGAGTCATTGGAGAGGTTTGACTTCCTCTACAATACCGCTATCTTTTCCCGATTGTTAAGCAATTTGATTGGTTAATCGGGTAGGTACTACACATCTGATTGGCTGAAAGATAGATTAAGGTAGCGGTAGAGGTACTGGAAGCGAAATCTGAACTTCTCTATCGATTACAGGTACACATGTATGATTTTTGGAATAGACCATTGTTTGTTAATTTTTTGTTATGTTAGTGTGTTTATAGTAGCTCTGGTACATTATGTATAACGTGTACGTGTTGATATGAACCCTTCCTCGTTAACCTCCCATTTTTGAAAACCTTCCTCACGGGCAGTACCCGCATACCCGTGGCGTTTTTGCAACTCTGCATAAACAATCACGAAAAATAACGGCAATAAGTAGCAAGTCTCTGAAATTCAGTCGCAACTTAAAATTTACCAGAAGTATTTCACAATTTTAAACATCATTTGGCACGGAAACGAGCTATACGTCATGTAGTAAAATGTTTTTGTGATAAAATTTGTCAACATTTTTCTATTTTTATTTTGAAATATTCAAAAAATCAGCAGCTTTTTTTACAAAAATGTTCACAAGGTGGTTAGAAAACTTTCGATGGATGAATACTGCTGTTAGAAAAGGTTTCTTTGAAGAGAAAATGGCAAACCTGCAGTATTTATTGCGAAAGTTTGCGAAACATATCGTCGACAGCACTTCATTCACAAAAACAGTTAAGTTCAGCATTGAAATATGTTGTAAAATGATATTAATAGGAAATTACACTTGTTCTCAAAGTATTAATGAAAAATCTCACTTGTGTTTGGCGAAATATTTATAATACCGCTCGTGCTACGCACTCGCGGTATTATAAACATTTCGCCAAACACGCGTGCGATTTTTCATTAATACTTCTTTATCACTTATATTAAAACAGTCAATTTCTATTGAAAACTGGATTTTTATACATATTTCTTGTAATCATATTTTGAACTGCCATAATGTTATTCATGACAGTAAAACCATATGACTAGGACCTGCTTAGGGGTATTGAATAAAACGCTTTATGGTTTCTAGTAGACTCCTAACCCACTCCATGTAGATAATTATTTATATAATTATTATTTCGTAGATTTTGTAGCAACTTTTTATAAAATTTACTAGCACAATCTGTAGGGAGGTTTTTTATTGTTTCCTTTCTATACAATTTATGATAATTCAAAGTTGTACATTTTCTTTTTAATGACTTTAAAACATTAAAAGTAATTTGAGAACTAAACAGAACATTAAAAATCTCGCACTCCGCCGCAGAGCTTCATGCACGCACCTCTAGATCACGAATGTTTCGTTCTTTGATTCCCGCAAGACTGTAGGAGGATGAAAATTTAGGGGGGCTCTTCGAACACTGATGGCGCAAGTGCTGCTAGGGGGTCCGGCGACATGCCCATCCCCGTTTTTTCCCCTATTTTTAGCTCGATCAAACATGTTTTTCTGCACTGACTTTTGAGGTTAGTTTTAACGTAATCATTGGATTAAGACATGTGTAAGACTGTAAACCCTTAAAACGTGTATTTACTTCGAGACACAAAGATCATTTTTAAGGGGGCTCAGCCCCCTTGCCTTTGAACTTAGGGGGCTCGAGCCCCCCCCCCCCTGCCCCCGTGGTTCCTACGGCCATGGATTCCCGTACCAAATTTGTGATGCTTTCAAAGGGCACGTTTAGCTACTCCATTAATCCATCACAGATTACTACCAGATTGGGTCGTGTTTAATGTTTATGATATTAGTGTTATTGGGGGCAGAGATATTAGTGTTGTAACGCTTGCCTGCAGAATTTTGTAATTTCCACCACAGTGTAGAGGTTTAAACTGTAGGGCCACTCAGCAGTGCAACATCTCCCGCTATTTTTATGCAATTGACTGGCCAGAATAATGGCGGAACGTGGAAACACAAACTTTAGAGGGTTTTTTTCTATTTTGTGATTTTGGTATTCCACAGAATAATTGTCACAATATTTGAGAATTGCCTCTCTGCGATATTTTTTGAACTTCCAGCACGCATGTAAATGTTTTGTGAAACTCATTAATAATTCATAAAGAAAGCACAAAAGAAATCATGAGCGTGAAGGAGTCTGTATACTCTGATACAACACGGCCGCTCATGTTGTAAATGGTACATATAAAAAAACATTTTCGTCAGTGAAAGTAAAAATATCACTGGTATTTGCTGCGATTGCGGCTACAATTCCATGACACGGAGAATACAGTCACCAAATAGAAACAACCAATCAAATTCTTATAAGAACCGCTAATGGCGATCAAATATTTCGTGACCGCATTACTCCGTTTCATCTGTGGTCTCATGGAAATATAACCGTAATTTCACGCTTCGATCACGAAAATTTATTTTGTAAAATGGAAACATAAGCGCGCCATCTTTAATGTTTAATGAATGCTTTTGGGTGTTGCTGAAATAGAATTTGCTGCTTTCAAAGCTCTAAAAAACTTTTTTAGAAGAAATTTATTGAAAGATTTAACAATCAAACGTTTATTTAACATTCGAAGAAGCATTTAGCTGATATTTTCAAATACATGTGGAATTAAACAGCGAGATGTTTTCGCGTAACACTGAAAGCCGTTTCGTGAAAGGTAAAACACACACTGCTGAAGAGAAGAAACCTTTACATGAATGCGATGTTTGTCAGAAAAGAATTACACAAGCTGGTCACTTGGCAGAACACAAACGGACACACACAGGAGAGAAACCTTATGAATGTGATGTTTGTGACAAAAGATTTGCCCGAGCATGGACCTTAGTAGTCCATAAAAGGACACACACAGGAGAGAAACCTTATGAATGTGATGTTTGTAACGAAAGATTTACACTTTCACAGACCTTAGTAGTCCATAAAAGGACACACACAGGAGAGAAACCTTATGAATGTGATGTTTGTAACAAACGATTTACATGTGGAGACTACTTGGTAGCACACAAAAGAACACACACACGAGAGAAACCTTATGAATGTGATGTTTGTAAAAAACGATTTGCACATGGAAGTCACTTGGTGAGACATAAAAGAGCACACACAGGAGAGAAACCATATGAATGTGATGTTTGTAACAAAAGATTTACAACAGGAAGCGGCTTGCTAGACCATAAACGAATACACACTGGTGAGAGACCTTATAAATGCGATGTTTGTAACAAAAGATTTACAACAGGAAGCGGCTTGCTAGACCATAAACGAATACACACTGGTGAGAGACCTTACAAATGTGATGTTTGTAACAAAAAGTATTCACACTCTAGTAATTTATCAAAACATAAAGCAAAAGTGCACATGAAAAAACAAGGTTTTTAACCTCTCCAATGAATTAACAACAAAGGAACCATTACCAATGTTCAAATATTACATACATGAGTTGTGATGAAGAACTTGAGAGTCATATGAACTTGAGAGTCATTAGAATACAGCATAGCACTAGGAAGAAGAATTTGGGTACATGGTTTATTTTGCAATTTAAGTTTTTTAGTTTATTTGATTACTGTAGAAAAGGGACAGATGTATTGATATTTTGAGTAGAAGTTGATATTTTCCTGGCTAGTGATTAATTATTGTTTACTCTCCAGGGAAAGGTGGTTAATTGATCTGGAAACAACCTTTCCAGGTACTCTTAATAATGCCCCCCCCCTCACTGTTTTATTGCTTTGTGGTACTATCTTATTATTGTGCTGATCTTTTTTCCACCCATTATGGGCACAGTTTGTTTTGTTATGCTGTGTGGGGAGGGGTTTAATTACTTTGTTTGTAAATATAGTTCAATATTGGGCTCTAAGATTTCAATAGTTAATGCGTAGGCTAATAAAATGTGGCTTTAGACAATTGTGGCAAGTTTTGATGTTGTAGAAAGGAAGTCATTACATAGGCTTTGCTGCTTTTAGCTGTAGGCAAGCGCCAGATTCTTTCTGTTTGTTGAGGAAGAGATCTCAGCAAGCTAAAAGGGCTAGCTTCTGTAGCTTGCTACTTAGACATATACTTTAGAAACAAAAAAGAGGTATATTGCAGTCCTCAGAGATCTTTTTTTAGGGATTGACCTTCAGGGTCAGTGCTAGAGCATTAATTTGTGGGGGAGGGTGTCCCAAAAAAAGCGGAGTACTGCATTCAAGTTGGAATTTTGAAAAGAATATTAAGCATTGAAACTAGTGTTTATTCTCGTTTAAAAGTGTATTTATTTAGCTTTTTTTGATAGTTTGTCTATGAAATTTGAGCGAATGAGTCGCAGTTATGGTACATTAATCGATCGTGATTGGAAGTTTTTAAAATTGAGATAGCGCTTTAATGACATCACATGTTCACAATCTGTATTCAAAGTTGCTATCTGGATTTCATATCTGGAAGCTGAACATTCATCTTATTTTTTATTATTTTTCGTGACTTATTGATTGTTGTTTGTGTACAGTACATTTTGTCTTAAGTGTACAGTAAATTTTGTCTTAAGACAGCCCAAAAGAAAATACTAATCACTATCTCATGCATTAAGTCATAAAATGTGGTGAATGCACCTAATTTCAATCAGATCCATTTATTGTTTTTGTTATAATGACAAAATATTACTCAGGATTCTAACTCAAAGGTTTTTGTTAAACTTAAAAACGAAAAACGAAACAAGTTGAGTGTTTGGTACATTATAAGAAAACACGTACGAACATTAACGTTAAAGAAAAGTCAAACCATCCTCCTTACATGAAGAAAGGGATCATAAAAGGATTTGCGGACAGAGCACGGGCACTTTGTGATGATCAACATTTGGGTAATGAGTTAATAAACATAGAGGATGTCTTTGTGGCAAATGGTTATGAAAGAGAGATGGTGAGGAAATACATGGAGACAGAAAGGAACGGAAGGAAAGAACTGGTAGAGGAGAATGAGAATTGTAGAGGAGTTGTCAGCATACCATACGTGCAGGGATTATCGGAGCAGTTCAAGAGGGTAGCAATGAAACGGAATTTTCGAACAGCTTTCAGACCCGTTAGAATGGTGAGGGACATAAAGACAAAGAGCCAACAGCCACTTGGGGACAAGCGAAAGGCGGTGGTATACAAGATACCGTGCAAATGCAACAAGGCGGTGTATGTTGGGGAGACTTGGCGGTTATTTGGAACTCGGAGAAAGGAAGACGAAAGCAAAGTTAGGTTGACGGGCGAAGATATACGGAATGGGAGGTTGGATGCAGCGAGAGAACGGATGGGAAAAGAAGATGGGGGGTAGGCAAGGCATAGTGTCGATTGTGGAAGTGGGATCGATTGGGGTGAAGCAAGAGTTGTAGCATGCGAGTATGGGTTACGGCAAAGAAAGGCAAGGGAAGGAATAGAGTCACTACGAGAGAGAAGCAATGGGAATGTAGTATATTAAATAACTATGAACCATTAACAACATGGCGACATACGCTAGACAGATATTTAGATGGTGAATCTAAAAACGCTTGCATGAGCACGCGCGTATAGATAGTTTTGAAATGCGTGAGCATGTGACGGTTGGTGACAGTTTCGTAGTTGTAGTCATGTAGTCAATTTTGTAAACTTAAATAAGTAGAGAGCTTGAAAACGGATAGTAAAACTATCCGAAACGTCGCAAAAACAAAAAGTTTAATAAAAACCTTAGAATCCTGAGTAATATTTTATCATTATAACAAAAAAAATGAATCACCAAAGGGAAAGTTTTAGTATTCAGATCCATTTAATTTCGATCAAGGGAATTTCAATTAGAAAAAAAAGACATTCATATTCTTTACCGATATTTTGTGTAATTATGTTAATTAGTTAAAATAATTTTCAACAAGGAGAATAATTACTTTTCCTGTGAAACATTAAGTGACATTAGTCAACCTCAAACTACCCATGTGGCACCAAATTATGTGCTTTTTTGGAGCATCTCAAATTGACCACTTGCACTAAAATTGTTCCTGTGGTCTTATTACTTGCTTTAAGTAAACAGGCAAACAAACAAGCCATGAAACTAAAAAATAGTCGCTCTATATGATCAAGTTTTCAGTCAGCAATCAATCTGGACTCCGTTTTTTTGACACCCTGTATATGTATCTTTGTGTCAAGGCTGCCGGACTAGTTTCTTTTGAAATCAACTCTGTTTTGTCCTATGCCATTATTTATCTAATTCTTTATTCCAACGTGTAACTGTAATTTTGCAAGTTTTCCTCTATTTCATGTGGAATTACCTCGCACAGACTGACATGGTATGATTGATATGAACCAGTTTACTAGATGCGTTATCACCGTTGTGTTTACTGGACTTGTATAATAATAATAATAATAATAATAATAATAATAATAATAATAATAATAATAATAATAATAATAGTAATAATAATAATAATAATAATGGTTTATTAACAGTTCCACAGAGTGGCTCTTCCCTGTCAATTGCTACTTAATATTATCATATTTACATGAAGTTACATAAAGAGAAATATTTCATGAATGTTAAAATCTTATAGCATTAAGACATATATTCCTAATTAAAATGTAAATCTAAAATCTAATATAATGTTGCGAACTAAGATTATTGTCGATCTTTAGCTTTGTTCAAGAGATCAGTTCTTAGTATCTTTGCTAAATCTAGTAAAAGTGTCACAATTTTTGATTTCATTAGGTAATTTATTATACAGTTTGGAGGCTGTATCCTGAAAAGTTCCTTTAATTCGAGGAATTTTTAGGTTACTGGAATGACTAGATCTTAAGTTTCTCGCTTGTTTGTTTAGTTCCAAGCTCACGTATGAGGGCCAAGATGGATCGTATAGCGCTTTGTATGTCGTTTTTAGGATGTGCCATTCTCTACGTTCTTGAATTGGGAGCCAGCCTAATTTAATGGTATCTTCTAATGTTGCGTAGTGTCCTATGACAAAACTTGCAGCTGCATTTTGTACTCGCTGAAGACGCTTTATTAGATATTCAGGAAGTGGGTCGTATACAACATCGTTATAATCTAGTTTTGATAGAACCAAGGCTTCCACCAGGTGCTTACGAAGTTTATAATCGACAAAGTGCTTTATTTTCCTCAATATACTAAGTGTTCCATAACATGAGGATGAGGTAGCATTCACATGCTCATTCCATTTTAAGTGTTCTTGAAAATGTACTCCAAGGAGCTTTTTAGATTCAACTCTTTTCAGGATATTGCTAGATACATTTATGTTCAGATTTCGTTCTCTTAAGGAATGAACACTAGCCATTTGTGGAGTTGAAAATAGCATTACCTCTGTTTTCTTAGGATTAAGAGCAAGGTTTGAATGTGATGACCAAGTAGTCAAGTCTGTCAAATTAGCAGATACTGATGACACACAATCTGAAAGATCTTTTACATGACAATGTGGCCATCCATTTCATAAAACTATTAGAAAAACCAAGATGATGCATTTTCCGCAGCACAGTTTCAAAGTTTACAGTGTCAAACGCCTTCGAATAATCGGCCATAACCATCAGGGTCAATTCCCCTTTCTTCATTGCATAAATGATGTCATCACGGATTTCAAAAGAGCTGTCGTCGTAGAGTGTCCTTTCCGATACCCAACAATATTCTCATCCAGGATTTTCTCAGTTTCCAGATAGTGGACAATCTGTTTGGCCACAATTTTTTCATAAACCTTTGAGAGTACAGGTAAGATGGCTATGGGTCGCAATTCATCATAATTTGTTGGTGTTTCAGTCTTAAGAATAGGAGATATTCTGGAAACTTTCCAAGCATCAGGAAACATTGATAGATTTATACTGTCATTGATTATTTTTGTCAAGGGTCCAGCTAAATCATCAGCGACAAGTTTGATGTATTTGGCAGGAATTTTGTCGGGACCTGTTGAACAATCGGCTCGTAGCTTGCATATCTCCTGGTAAATTTCACTACGCTTAACATTACGTAGGCGGAACTTGTAGTCTTCTTTATCAGAATGAGCCGTCAGTGAATCAATATATTTCAATAAATTGTCTGTAGAGTTTGCAATCGAACCCGTTACACGATGACCAGTGTTTACAAAGTATTCATTAAGATTATCAGGGTCAAAATGAAGAGGTTTTGGACTGGGTTTAAGAATTCTATGGATTATACGCCAGGTCTCTTTCGGTTTATTAGAGGATAATGATTTTTTGACAAAGTCTTTCTTTGCTTGACGAATTCTAATTTTAATTTGATTTCTTATGCTTCGATAGGCGGCCCAATCATTCGTGGTAGATGTTTTTGCATGAGCCTGCTTCCGCAAACGGTCTCGTTCTGCAAAAAGGGATTGAATATATAATTTATATCACGTATTTCTTCAGAATAATTCACCCCATGTAGTTCTGCAGTTCGTATGTGCCCTTCCCAACAAATATTCGAATCAAAATAGTCTAGTACGTTAGTCCATAAAGTATTTGTGTCGCTGAACTTCCAGGGCAAAGTAATTTGGTATAGAATAACGTCCAAACAAGGCCATATTCCTCCCTCACGAAATTCTTTACAGCGTTCATTCCCTAGTCTCACCAGAGTTTCATGCATTACACCTTCGAAGAATCTTGGTTCTTCCAGCTTTTGAGGACCATCGCGACAATTACATAACATCAGGTGTTTCGTTATGCCAAAACATAGCAGAAACAAGCCAAAAAGTATAAAAAATACTTGTATTGTATGTTAGTTTCCAATTGTGCAACTGATATAATAGTGGGTGTTTAGCTTGTGTCTCCAACTTTGTAAATATTTTTTAATGTCATATGACGACATCTCGAGCTTTGCTATTATACGTGTTTCTACTGAGGTTTGCACGTGGGCTAGAACTTTGCATGATACCTGAGAGGATGCCTGTTTTATTGGTCCATAATTGATGTTTTGTTTGTTTTATTGGTTTCGATGCCAGTGAGTGTACGGAATGATTCATTTTAGAACCAATATACCAACTGCGGAGTTTGGTTTATATCCAAGGACGTAACTAGAACATTAATTGGGGATGGGGGTGTATATTCATATATTCATGTTCTGCCCGACAGATTTCTTTTCAAACTGAGAAATTTGAATTTGATTTGAAAAGAAACTTGTCGGGCAGAACATGAATATATGAATATCCCCCCCCCCCCCCCCAATTAACGTTCTAGTTACATCCCTGTTTATATCAGGTGTATAAACACTCAGCTTCGCCTCGGGTTTATAAATATAGGATAACAACCGAATGGGAGGTCTTTCATTGAAATTCAAGGCCGAGGCGCGTAGCGCCGAGGTCTTGAATTTCAATGAAAGACCGATCACGAGGTTGTTATGTTGTTTATATACCAACCACACCCATTTTCTTTTGTTCTTAAGAGGTTTTGGCTGGCTTTTGGCAGTTTTTCGCAGACGCGACAATATTTGCATAACAGAAGTAAATCGCCTGGCTGTCTTTGTTTCAGCTATTTAAGGCGAAGTGCTGCGTGCTTTCGTAGGTGTAAATTGTCAACGTCATAGGTTTGCCCTAGTTTTGAATTTAGACGAAGCAGTAATGGAGTCCGGCAATTCTGATCCAGAAATGTATATTACCCAGTCAAGTCCACAACGAAAAAGAACTTTTCCTACACTTGACGTCTTGTGTGAGGACACATTGGCGCCAGATGAAGATATTTGGGCGTTAGCTGGCGATATAAACGAAGTCGAAGAGCAGCCAAGTGCAACTGGTTTCGATCGCTTTGCGGCGCCAGTATCAGAGACAGAAGTTCGAGCAAAGATAGATGATTGTGTGCCAAAATCAACAAGATACAAGGATAAGTGGGCTGTTGCATTGCTGTGAGAGCATACAAGAGAACTTCAAGTGAACAAAAAGTTCAAGTGTCTTGATATTTTGTATGGTGTGAATGCAACTAGTCTAAGAAAATTAAGGAACAAGAATGATGTTAAACTCTAGACAAAAACTGTGTGGAAATTAAAAAAGACGTAAATCAAAGTTCACCCCAAAGGATCAGTGGTGATAAGTCAATAAACATAAAATATTAGTTTTAATGTCAATTGAATAATTTAAAAGTTGCTGTGCTCGTGTGTTTGTTATGTTTATTTTGATTAAACTTTTGTTGTGTTGCCTGCGTCTTGACATTTTATGGATATTTTTATACTCCGCTAATACCACATTTTAATTCGTAAACAAACGAGTTTTGAATTAAAATTCAAGACTTGACCCGGGTTTTGAATTTGCGTTCAAGACCCGAACCGAGTTTTGAATTTGCGTTCAAGACCGGGTTTTGAATTTTCAGCCCCACTTTCCCCTGAAAATATTCAAATACCGCCACCAAACTTTTAGAATCTGGTCTTACTCAAAAATCCAAAACCGATTAAGAACAAAAGAAAATGGGTGTGGTTGGTTTTTAAATGTGATATAAACCTCCTTCACGGTTTGCATATCAGTATTACATGCATATATACCCAATTATGTACAGTCATATGTAACTATCATAGAATTATAACAATTTATTTTTATGCAACTTGTAGTTTATGGGAAAGCATTATTAAAAGATTATTACTCAAAGTTTAAATTGTAAGAAGACCATGCTGAACATGCACACCTGCTAAGGGGTCCGGTGAACCCAGAGCACTTCTGTGCGTTTTCATACAACACTGCTGTTTTCTATCTCGTTCACGTTGATACATGTTCACGCCAAGTGGTCGTCACATTTTGAGAGATGCTTTGTCACAAAGGTTTAATGTAGCTTTTAAACAGTTGTTTCAGTTCTATGTAAATCCGGTACTAAACGGTTTCAAGACATGATAGTGAAAATCTTTACAACAAGGCCAAACGTTTCTGAGGACGAGGGGAGAAAACATCGAGAGGCGGCCCTTGGATCAGGGGCACCTTAAGCCCGTTTTCCACTAGGTGAATTTGTTCGCGCGAACAGACAAAAAAGTAGGAACGCTTCCTACTTGTTCGCGGCGAATTTTTTCGCCAGCCAATTTTTTTATTCGCCTAGTGGAAAACGGGCTTTATGTTATGGTTACGCTTCAGTCTTACATTGTGCTCTTCCACAGACCGAAACAACAGATTATTCAACCATGCATGTTGATAGTTCCAAGTTGTGAAGTGGGTGAGGGCGAATCGAACATTTGTTAGCCAAATGTGTCTATAAGTCTGAGTAGAAGTTGATTTTCAAATTTAACCTAACGCTTGTCGCGGCAACCGGGAATCAGCAGTAAAAACACATTCGACTCTCAGCGTTGATTGCTTGTGAACAATTACTCTGCAAGTGTTACAACTTTATTCAGAGGTCGACTGCCCAGAAATATTTTAACTCTCAATTCTCTATTTAGACATAGATGAATGCAGAAGTTCACCAACTCTCTGTCATGAGAACGCCCAGTGCAGAAATACGGACGGTTCATTCACATGCAGCTGCAATCAAGGATACAGTGGAGATGGACATCAGGACAATTGTACAGGTAAGGTTTATAACGTTAAACAGTTGTTTTGAGGGGAAACGTTTGCCACAGGAGATTGGAAAGATATAAAAAGCTCTACGAAAAAAACAAATTATTACCTAGAAAAGATAGAAGTAGGCTTTTATGTCTCATATTTCTTTGGGTAAACTCAACTGTAACAGGATTCAAATATATCGAGGCAAAGGACTCACATGCAAGTATTTTTTGGAGAAAATGCCTTTGCCGTGGTAATAATTTATTTCAGAAACTTGAATGTGAGCACTTTGAAACGTCTGGTGAACTCAGGGCCGTCGCTAGAGCGTTAATTGGGGGGGTTGAATATTCATATTTTTGTGTTATGCCCGACTAATTTCAACTTGATTTGAAAAGAAATCAATCGGGCATGACATGAAAATATGAATATTAAACCCCCCAAATAACGCTCTAGCGACGGCCCTGGGTGAACTTATAGCTATTTTTCAAATAACAATAACTTTTTCTGAATGAGTCTACTCATTATTATTATTATTATTACTGAATTTGAAACTACATACAATAACATATTGAGTTAAATTACTATGTAGTTTACAGGGATGTTGAATATTTAATTACAATTATTTAGTGTCCTAATCATTCATTATAGTATTAAAAACATCCAATCCATAGCGTGTAAAAGTGGACTATTTCTAAATCTATTAGTCCTACTAAAAAAGTTATAAAAACAGTTCTTATTTGCTCTTAAACTAGTGTTTCTTTCCGTTACCTCAGGTCTCTTTGGAGGAAGCAAATGATTAAGCTTGTGATCTTCTCTTGTCATATCAGATTATTATAATTATTATAATTAAATTTATTTTAATTATTATAATTAATTTATTAATAGATTATTATAATTAAATTTAAAACTTTTTGTACCCGAGCATGTACTGTACAGGAATACCAAGGGATCATATTCCTGCGACTGCATGTAATCGTGGTTATATAAAAAATAAGCATCTTAACTGCACAGGTAACATGAACTCAAGACAGAAGTATTTTATCAAGATTTTTATTTTGCCTGAGATTCACATAGGAAAAAATATAGCCAGTTGACAAAGTTTAGACAATACTGTTACCACCTTGTAACATTTTTGTTACATCATGATTTGTTAGAAAAACTTGTAACATGTCTGACAAAGCTATGAAGCTTGTTAATAGTTTATGTTTGCGGTGTTACTCTGAGTTTGTATCTACACTGGCAAGCTGAAGAAATGCCTGACCACGGCGCGAATGGAAACCTGCGGCCTGACATTCAAAGGTCACACATAAAATACTGAGAATCTTTATTGTCTAGATATTGACGAGTGCGCTCAAGATAGCCCAGTTTGTCACGCTCTAGCCACGTGTACAAACACAGACGGATCTTTTACTTGTCAATGTCCAGACGAGTATCATGGCGATGGTGTTTCCACTTGTTCACGCAACAATGCTTGTGATGCATTCCCGTGTTTCCTTGGTTTGAAATGTTCTAGTATTTCTCATGATAGTTATAGTTGTGAGAAATGTCCGCTGTTTTTTGATGGTGATGGAATTATCTGCGAGCTTAACAACAGTAACAGTAAGTACAGCTAGTTCGTGCAGTCGGAAAATGCGTTTGTGGAATTCGGTGACAACTGCGAAGGAACCAACCAGAATTTTTTAAAAAGCTAGAGCAATTAAAATGAGAATAGTGCAGTCAATCCCCTCTGCTCTAACGCATTGACATCTTTAGTTAGTGGGCATCCAACCTATATATGTGCAAAAGAGCTGCAGACACATCACACATATTGTCAGGGCCGTTACTGTAGGGTAAATTGTAGGGGTAGGGTGAATATTCATTTTGCGGTTCTGCTCGACGAACTTCTTTCGAAATTACTTGTTATATCATATCTATATCTACAATATTGTTTAGCTATTTACCTGCTATGTTCTGGTCGCTATATTCGCACAACTAAGCACAAGCAATAGAAAATGAATTTTTCACGGCTGTCATGGATAATGAATATGTTCATCGTTACGTTTATGTTTATTTCCTAAATTAAGAAAATTTTTCATTAAAGGAAAATGTACATAGCGTTAATTTTCGATAATTTTTGTTATCTTATGCAGAGATTGTGTCGGAAAAGAATGAACTGGTCATGAAAAATGTGAAGTGGACAGATAAACTAGCTGACAAATCCTCAAAAGTCTACAAAACACTGGCAACTTATTTGATTGAAAATGTATGTAATGCATTTTTGTTTATTTAACATAAACTTATAAGGCCTCGACCTTGCATTTCTTTCGAATCTAATCTCTCAAATCCCCGTTTACTGCGACTGTGTTTTCTATGAATTTTTTCTCTCATTATTTTTGAAGATAAGGAAGGTATATGACGAACGTCCCGAATTTGTTTACGCAATGATCAGTAACTTCAGGTAAAACTCGTATAAATTTATATGCAGACAAGTCGTGAACTGGTATTCAACGCATTCTGAGACTGAGAAGTTCTGCTTTCTAGTTCTATTTTAAAGGGGAAAAAATAATCGAAGATAATTAAGGGAGAAAATTTGCAGCCCTTAACAAAAAAGCATTTAAACAAAAAAGCATTTATCAAGCTATTTGGCCTGGACATAATTAATTTCCCAGTCTTAGAAATTGCAATCAGTCAACTTCTCAAATTCTCTATAAAGTTCTAATTTCATTGCAAAATTTGCAAATTTCTATTTGAAACAAAACCGATTTTGAGTACTGTAGTACAATCATAAAGGTGCACGAATTTTGGTGTTTCTGCGTTTTCCATTAAATAATTGTCTCATTATGACGGTGTACAAATCCTCAAACCATGTATTTCATGGTTTCAACTATATATGCTTGCATCCAACATTGTGAAAATCAGTTGTGTTGTCAACTTTAGAAAGGGCAGTGTTGTGGCTGAATTTGAACTGGTATTTACCAAGGATGTAGAAGATCCTTTTAAAATATTACAAGAAGCGATCAATTCTGGTCATATGGTCAACGTGTCAATGGAAATAAGCGCATCTGCAGGTCAGCTATTAAATTTAGATCCTCACAGTAACATGAACTTTAGTAAATCTCTCATAAAAACAAGACATGATTCCATGACCTATTCTTGTGCATGTGTAAAATGTCTGCTCTACTGACAGGATTGCACAATGTTTTATTGCCTATGGATTGTTCATAGTTGTATTGAACAATATTGTTGAAGGACATTGTTGCAGGACAATAGGTCTTTGAAGGGTTTATGTATTGCCAGAGTCAAATAATCAATTAGCTACAATCCATTAAACTTGTTACAAGCTTAATCTCGATTTGTATCTGTTCAAACCTGTTTGACGTGAACACTTCTGACTTAGTCCATTGTGACTGCCAGCAAAACGTTGTTCAGTTTTGTTCTATCAACATTCGGAAACCACGTAAATTTATTATAATCGCCAAGCTTTCGACGTGTAAGCTTGAATCTTCATCAGTGCTAGTAACGCAGAATACTGATTATGACATGACAAAACACGAAGGAATTCATAGCCGTGGTTTTTTTGTGATAAACACACTTAGATTTTCACAAAACCTTTGCCTCTTTTTTCCTCCGCTTGTATAAACATCTATATTTAACAAATAGATTTCATTTTTGCGTGCGTCTGTACTGCAATAGATCACAGATGACGTCATAGCGTGTGAAGAACAAAAAAGTACGCACGAGACGCAGTCGAGTGCGTGACTTTTTGTTCTTCTCACGCTATGGCGTCATCTGTGGTCTATTACAGTACAGAAGCACAAAAAAATGAAATCTATTTGTTTTATATTATAATAATGGCAAAAATCATGATGCGAAGACCCGCGAAATAAATTAGCTAAATTAGATCACGCCATCAGTTGACGTCATCCGTGCATGCGTATGTACTTTAATAACACACAGCTCGCGACCAGTGAAAATGCAGAACGAACACGTATTATTATATAATGAAAATTCTTTCGTGAACAAGCTGACTAGATGGGTATAAAATAAAACAAATTCCGAAAATAGAAAACGACGAAGTAGGTGTTGTTTTTTCTTGAATATCAGGAATACAAGATGTCTATTTTTGGAATTTGTTTTATTTTGCATTTCCTTAAGTTGTCTGCTTGCCCTGGTTTCTAGATGGGTATAAAATGTATCGTTTTCATGACATTTAAAACACTTGCAATATGTGTTTTATCAGATATTCATCACTGTTGATAATACATTATTAGCACTGATGAAGATCCGAGCTTGCGGATCGAAAGCTTTGAGATAATAAATTATATTTTGTTGTATTTTATACATTATTTACATTCTTTGTACGTCACAGATACAGAATCTGAGAAGAAGATCCTTGGCTTGCACCAAACCATATTTATTTGTGTGGTTGCTATAGCCGTTGGTCTTTGTATCCTTGCTGTTGCAATGTTTATATTTCTGCTCATAATAAGACGAAGTAAACGTGGTAATCTCGACATTGCTAAAGAAAAACAGGCTGAAGAGGAAGGTTTAAATGGTGCTGAGCTACCAAACTCGACATGTATTGATTAATACGCAAAATATCGTAAAATGTGTCTTCTGGTTCAAAGGTAACCTGATACTATTCACAATAGTACTCGACCAAATAAGTTTCTTCTGTATAAAGTTATATATGATATAGCAGAAAAAATGTTTTTCCATTGGTTAAGAATTCAACAGGCGGATGAAGAGCCCTGTATCAAACCCAAAAGTCAGCTTTGCTAAAGGTGAATGCTGCGCGGGGAGTGGGATGGAAAATACCCCGAAGTTCACATATGCAGTTATGTATGATTCTAAACTGTATGACGATTATGATAGTTACCAAATCAAATCACATTTGTTTCTGCAAGGTAACCTCTTCACTGATGTTCCACTGGTGTCATTGAGGGCCCTTACATATCATTTAATGATTTAAAGAGGGTGTCGATTTTTGCTAATCGATTCTGCTCATAACAAAGTGGGCTCCACAAATGTTAAACATTGTGAACTATTTCGCATCTTTCGAACTAATTTTCAATTGGAACTCTGTTTAGCTTCATGTGTGAGCTTAGCAAACCAGACAAATGATATTTAGTTGGTATATGACATTTTGCAAAATATTGCAGTTCAAAATGTAAGCAATGCGTTTGTTTTCATTGCCCACCGGGAGCAGTATAATTCTTCAAAGCTGGGTGAGCGCTAACCGTGGGTTGTTAAAAGGATCCCAAATGTTTGGGTGTAATTCTTAAAAACAATTAAATTACTTTGAAAGTCGGCGTAATTTTAAGTATTTATAAAGGTTAGCTAAACATTTGATGTATAATTATTTATCGTTGTAAACATTTATTGTAAACATTTCTGATTTAAATAACTAACTATAAGTAAACATGATTCGAATAAATTATAAAACGAGTTAAACAATAAGATGTGCTAAGAACTATCGCTTGTGAAAACTGTCAGTCATTCGGATGTCGTTGTATCATTTGTACAAGTCAAACGGATATGGCTAGGGCTAGGGCTAGGGCAAGCTAAAGGTTATAAAATAACAATAGAGAGGGTCTAGGGCCTGTGTAGGCGGCGTAACCGGGGCTCCACAATCTTGGACACAATTGTTTAGACACATAAACGATCAAATGTCACATTCCTAGGGGCCAGGGTTTGTAGAATTCTCGTGTGATTTTCGCTATCGGCGTCGGATATTCAACATGTTAAATAGTTTCGTGCACGAATGAACATTTCCTTACAGTGTTCGCGCGCTCTTACTGTATGTGGCGTGATCATTTTAATGATATTGAATAGTTTTAGTGCACCAAAGAACTTACATCGAAGTTCTTACAGTCGATTTCTGCTAATTTTTCATTGTGATATTCCGATCTTCGTTGCGAAGTTCAAAAGTTAATTCAAAAACTAAGCATTTGATTGGCTTCTTTGAGTTCAGGGTCAAATTACAGCTTTTGTTTACATTGATCGGAAAGTGAACATGAGAGTCATATGTCTGATTATTAGGATGTACTAATACACTATTGCAGTCTAAGATGAAGAATTTGATGACATGGATTTATTTTGATATTTTTAGTTGTAATTGATATTTTATTGCAGTAAAGTTTGTTATGTTTAAAGCTTGTTATGCGACCCACATTTTCAAGAGATAGCAACCTGCTACGATATTTGTAGTATAGTTATTCGCAGAATATATATAATCACTTCTTTAAAAGTAATCATCAATTATTTTGTTATTTTGTTAATTAATTTCGAGCTCTCACAACTTCCATGTGTTTGTGTGTGAACGTTTTGCTAAATCAGCGATGGTTCTGTTATATCGTTTTTTTTTTCAATTTCACAGATCATTTGTCAGTGCTTTGGTGGTCCCTAGCGAGATAGTAATGTAAATGAAAAGTGAAAACTTTCAAAATAGTACTAGTATCGAACTAGAAGTAGAAGGAAGACCACACAAGAGTTGAATTTTGAAAATTTTCCTCGAGGAAAATACACATTGGGTGTAGACTGAGATACTATGATGATCAAAGAAAATGAGCAAGTTATACTGTTGAAAGTTTTCCGTTTATAAGGTGATATTTAATATTTAAGAAATATAAAACATTTTCCGTGTTGATATACAGTTATATCAACACGAGTGGAAATTGGAAAAACGAGAAATTGTGTGGAATAAAAAATTATAATATAGCACAAAGAACTTTAACAGAAAAGTGGCGGGAAGTTTTCCGTGTTGACATATAGAGTTATATCAACACGGCTCTTAGCCAATCAGCGTTCAGAATTTACAAATGCTATATTATAATTTTATTTGAGAACTTTATAGTATCAAATATGAAGAAAATTCGCAAAATTTTTTCGTTAAGTGGAAGCATTAAAACTTGCCGCCATCAGTGAGACCGCCATATTCTAATATGATGTTTTGAGAAGGTTGTTGGTAATGTTGGTTTGCTCGATTCGATTTTGACCATTTAATTTGACAGTGCTGGTGCGCCAAAGAACTTAAATCAAAGTTTTAAAGGTAATTGTTAGAAATATTGATCATTCAAAGTATAGTTTTAGCTAAGTTGGAAGAAATACATAGCCAAAAGATTTACCAAAGTGTGGATGATGTTTTCATCTAAAAGCCATTCCGGAAAACGTAGAATAAAAACTAGACAGAATGTTCAGCAATGTGATGTTTGTAAGAAAAGGTTTGCAGAAGCAAGTCACTTTGTAAGACATATAAGAACACACACAGGAGAGAAACCTTTTGAATGTGATGTTTGTAACAAAATATTTACACGTGGAAGCCACGTAGTGACACATAAAAAAACACACAAGAGAGAAACCTTATGAATGTGATGTTTGTGACAAAAGATTTACAACAGGAAGCTACTTAGTGACACATAAAAGAACACACACAGAAGAGAAACTTTATGAATGTGATGTTTGTTACAAAAGATTTAAAACAGGACAAAACTTGGTTGTACACAAAAGAACACACACAAGAGAGAAACCTTATGAATCGAATGTGATGTTTGTAACAAAAGATTTACAACAGGAAGCTACTTAGTGACACATCAAAGAACACACACAGAAGAGAAACTTTATGAATGTGATGTTTGTAACAAAAGATTTAAAACAGGACAAAACTTGGTAGTACACAAAAGAACACACACAGGAGAGAAACCTTATGAATGTGATGTTTGTAAAATGAGATTTACAACAGGAAGCTACTTAGTGACACATAAAAGAACACACACTGGAGAGAAACCTTATGAATGATCACATTCATTTTGTCCTGTTGTAAATCTCTTGTTACAAACATCAGTTTGTAACAAGAGATTTACAACAGGACAAAACTTGGTAGCACACAAACGAACACATACAGGAGAGAAAACTTATGAGTGTGATGTTTGTAACAAGAGATTCACACGTAGAAGCCACTTAGTGACGCATAAAAGAACAACACGGGAGAGAAACCTTATGAATGTGATGTTTGTAACAAAAGATTTACACAAGGAAGCAGCTTGGTAAGACATAAAAGAACACACAGAGGAGAGAAAACTTATGAATGTGATGTTTGCAGTAAAAAATTTTCAACATCTAGTAATTTGTCAAGACATAAAATAACATTTCACAAAAAAGGCAATGGTTTTGATCTCACCCATGAATTAAAATTGAGAAAAATTTACATTTAAAATTTGTATTACATGCATGTGTTGTGTTTGTGATGAGGAGTTTGAATTTGCACATGAACTTTAGAGTCATATTGCTGGTCGTTAGAATGTACTGATACACTAATAAGATGAAGAATTTGATTACATAGAGTAATTTTGATATTTTTGGTTTTAATGATGGGTTAAATATATTGATATTTGGGTGGAGGTTGTAAATTTGTTAATAAAGATTTTCACAATTCATAAATTGATTTATTTGGGCATTCCTTAATATGACAAACAAAATGTCGTATCTACTTTTTGATGTTTGTAACGATTAGCATTATTATGTATAATAAATTAACAATTATGTAATTTGGTACTTACTAAAGCTAATTTGCTAAAGGTTGTCATTCCAAAAGAGTAAGCTGTAAACTATGAGCATGCAAGGGATGATAAGTTATTGCTTATATTTACCTCAAAACTCACTATTATTTATTTGAAACATCATTAAGGGCACATAGGAAACTTACAGTGGAAATTTACGTGCCACAAAGGTAATTCCCCGAGTAACAGGGCCTAAATAAACAATAACCTATCATCCTTTGTGCACTCATAGTTCATACTTTAGTTTACACTATGCACATACTTCTCAGTTTACACTAGACAACCTTATTCGAAACAGCATTCTTGGACAAATGTGATTTTATTACAAATCTGATTTTATTACAAATCTGTGCTTTCATGCTAGTGTTTGACTCAGGTCATTATTTCTGGAGTTTTCACAAATTTTGTAGACATTAATCATTAATTAATATGTTGTTATTGAAATTTAAGCTTCCAAGACTTGCATGTTTTTATGTGTGTGAACCTTTTTCTAAATCAGTGACAATTCTGTTATTCTGTTTTATTTTTGATTTGGAATCGATAGGAGTAGAAATAAACACAATAACACAACTCTTTAATTTAACTATAACGTACTTGGTAGTACATAAAAGAACACACACAGGAGAGAAACCTTACGAGTGTGATGTTTGTAACAAAAGATTTACATATGGAAATACAATGAAAAACAAAGAGCATTGTTAAAAGTTTGGCTAATTTATGCATGCAATCTGGCAACCCTGACTCCAATATAAAATAAGCACGAGTCATCACCTGGACAATTCGAGTGGTCGATTTTAATATCCCAATAGCGGACACCATAACGAAATACACGATCTCCAACAAAACTATCTGGTGGGAAGTCAGGTTGATTTGAGCGGCTTTGCCGGGCAGGGACAAGTGCTTTAATGCCAGGGGCTGGAGTAGTGGTGGTGTGGTTCGAGTTGGTTTTACGTGATGAATTGGTGGTGGTGGATGGTTTGGTGTCCTGTTTTGGATGAGTGGTTTTGTGGGGTGGGTTCGTTTTACACGATGGATCGGTGTTAGGAGTTCGCTTAGTGTTGAGGGTTAAGTTTCTTTCATTGGTTGGGTCGGTGTTACGGGGTGGGTTGATGTTAGGGGGCAGCATTGTGCTTAATAAGGTGTTATGGGTTTTGCTGGTGGTAGTGGGTATGTTTACCTCGTGTGATTGATTGGTTATGTGGGGTGAATTTGTGTTGCTTGTTGGATTGGAATTGTGCAGCATGTTTTGATTTTTATCGGATGGGTTACGAGATTGGGGTTAATTATTGCTTGAGATTGTACGTGGCTGAAGAGGGTCGACACTTTGGGTTAGAGTGGTAGTTTCTGGTGGGACAATTTTTTCTTGACCACCCCCTCCCCCACCTATTTAAAGCCAACCTCTTTCTATTCAGTAACTGCTGCCCTTATATTGTGAATGTGATAAAACTTTTATGTCTTTTTTGACAAAGTTTACCCCTCCCCCATTATTGTCAAGCCGCAATTTTGTTCAAGGTAAAGGAATGTGGGATCTGGTAAAATCACTCAATAGAAATCCTACTTTACTTTTTATGTTCCATACAAATTGATGCGACCATTCATAAACATCTGTATAAAATATGAAATAGTGAGTCTGCAAATTTCATCCATGAAAACTATAATTTACCATTGGAAATTTTGAAGGAAGATCACACTTGCAAGGTGGATAATTTCTCTATTCAAGTGGAAACATTAAAACTTATCGCCATATTTGATGTAATTATTGGAATGTAGTGTGCTCATTTAATTTGGTAGCTTTGGGCCCCAAAAAACAAAGATCGAAGTTTCTAACGCTAATTAATCATTCAAAAGATTTACAGTAAAGTGTAGACGATGTTCTCAAGGCATTCCGTAAAACGTAGAACGAAAACTGGACAGAAAGTTCATGAGTGCGATGTTTGTAAGAAAGCATTTACACGTGCATCAGACTTAATCAGGCATAAAAGAACACACACAGGTGAGAAATCTTTTGAATGTGATGTTTGTAACAAAAGATTTACAATTGCAAGCACCCTGCGCAGACATAAAACAACACACACAGGAGAGAAACCTTATGAATGTGATGTTTGTAACCAGAGATTTACACAGCAAAGCCACTTGGTGACACATAAAAGAACGCACACAGGTGAGGAACATTTAGAATGTGATGTTTGTAAAAAAAGATTTACAATTGCAAGCAGCTTGGTAGTCCATAAAAGGACACACACAGGAGAGAAACCTTATGAATGTGATGTTTGTAACAAAAGATTTACAACAAGACAAAACTTGGTAGTACACAAAAGAACACACACAGGAAAGAAACCTTATGAATGTGATGTTTGTGACAAAAGATTTACAGATGGAAGCAACTTGGTAAAACATAAAAGAACACACACAGGAGAGAAACCTTATGAATGTGATGTTTGTAACAAAAGATTTAAAACAGGACATAGCTTGGTAGTACACAAAAGAACACACACAGGAGAGAAACCTTATGAATGTGATGTTTGTAAGAAAACATTTACACAAGCAGGTGTGTTGACAGCACATAAAAGAACACACACAGGAGACAGACCTTATGAATGTGATGTTTGTAACAAAAGATTTGCAACTGCAAGCAACCTGGTAAGACATAAAAGAACACACACAGGGGAGAAACCTTTTGAATGTGATGTATGTAACCAGAGATTTGCACAGCAAAGTCACTTGGTGACTCATAAAAGAACACAATGCAGGAGAGAAACCTTATTAATGTGGTGTTTGCAATAAAAAATTCTTAACATCTAGTAATGTGTCAAGACATAAAATAACATTTCACAAAGAAGGCAATGGTTTTGATCGCCCCAATGAGTTAAAATTGAGAAAAACAGCAGGTATTACATACATGTGTTGTGTTTGTGATGAGAAGTTTGAATTTGCAAGTGAACTTGAGAGTAATATGGCTGGTTGTTAGAATGTACTTATACACTAAGATGAAGAATTTGATTACATAGAGTAATTTTGATATTTTTGGTTTTAAATGAAGGGTTAGATTTATTGATATTTGGGTGGAGGTTGTTAATTTGTTAATGAACATTTTCACAATTCATAAATTGATTTATTTGGGTAATCCTTAATACGACAAACAAAATGTTGTATCTACTTTTTGGTGTTTGTAACGATTAGCATTATGTATAATAAATTAACAATTATGTAATTTGGTACTTACTGTACTTTGCATGTTAAAGTTGTGTTATATATAGCTAATTTACTAAAGGTTGTCATTCCAAAAGGGTAAGATGTAAACTATGAGCACGCAAGGGATGATGGGTTATTGCTTATATTTACCTCTAAACTCGAAATTATTTATTTGAGACATCATCGAGGGCGCATAGGAAACTTACGACGGGAAATTTACGTGCTACAAAGGTAATTCCCTGAGTATCAGGACCTAAATGAACAATAACCTATCATCCTTTGTGCACTCATAGTTCACAGTTTACACTTTTGCAATGACAATCTCAATTGAAAAAGCTGTATATAAATAATTTGTAGAAACAGTATTCCTGGACAAGTGTGATTTTATTACAAATCTGAGTTTTTATGCTAGTGTTTGTCTCAGGTCATTATTTCTGGTGTTTTCACAAATTTAGTATACATTAATCATTAATTATGTTGTTATATGTATTTATTGGTTCAATAAAGGAAGTTAAGTCGAACAGGGCTCGCTGCTTAGTCACGTGACTGAGGATTGCGTACCGGGTTTTGTAGCCCCCTAGGTCAGTATAAATATCACTTATCCTGCGCCTAGCCAGTTGCTAACTGTTCGTTCGCCCTACCTCCCTCCCCTGCCAACCGCTCAGTCATTCGCAGCTACGGTATTGGGGAGATAGGCGTTTATTGTTTTGTCAGTTTTTTTTATTTAGGACTGTGCGCTCGTTCCCACTCTCCCGAAAATGTGATTTCAGGTACCCATCTGTCGCCATCCGGGTAAGTGTGTCCCGTTGTTTTGCTATTGCGTCTCGTTTGTTTTTTTCTCTTCCACGCGTTTCACGTTGTGTGACTCTCGTGTGACTTTGTGATCACGGGATGGAGAGGGTACCGTCTAGGTTCCAGATGTGTTGATGTTAGTTATGACCGAGGACAAGCCTGATGAAGGTTCACATCTCCGGAGCCTAGCTCGATCGCATCGCGAAGCTCGATCGCATCGCCATAGCTCGATCGCATCGCCGTGCTACCGTCTCCATCCCTACCGATCGGCAGCGAACATAATTACTATAAGTTACTATAGAGTTACAGGCGACATGCCAAGCTAGCATAGTTATAGGTTATTACCCTGCGAGATCATTAATGAAATTTAAGCTGTCAACACTAGCATGTTTTTATGCGTGAACTTTTTTCTAAATCAGTGGTGATTCTGTTATTCTGTTTTATTTTTGATTTGGATAAATAGGAGTAGATATAAACACAGTCACACAACTCTTTAATTTAACTATAACGTACTGACTATATTATAAAATTTTGCTAATAAAATATCAGGGCGTTAAAGCAAGACTAGAGCAACACCTAAATTAAACATTCTTCAATACATTCTTCATAACAATTAGTTGGTTTTCAGCAACTACACCAAATGTTTTTGAAATTCAGAGGAATAAAGTAATCATGTTGTACTAAAGGGTGCAGTCAATAACATCTCCTAGCTCATCTCAAAGCCCACAACTTTCTATTTATTTGAATATCGCATCATTGTACCAACGCTTCATTGAAACCCAATCTATTATGCCGCACTAGTGTTGTTGAAAGTGCCAGTGAAAATCAGCGTCCATGACATGTATTATGCATGTTTCACAACTGAGGTGTAAGTAAGGGGACAATCTTGAAAGATGAACGTCGAACTCGGCGGGTTCGTGCAGCCAAGACGCATCAACGGTCAAACTATCGTCGAACATGTCGAGCTCTAGTGAAAGATCTTCAGAACAATCTGATTTTACGAAACCGTGGAAGGTTATAGTGCAAGCATTCACGTGACTAATCACTCCAATATAAAATAAGCACGAGTCATCACCAGGACAATTCGAGTGGTCGATTTTAATATCCCAATAGTGGACACCATAACGAAATACACGATCTCCAACAAAATTATCTGGTGGGAAATCAGGTTGATTTGAGCGGCTTTGCCGGGCAGGGACAAGTGCTTTGATGCCAGGGGTTGGAGTAGTGGTGGTGTGGTTCGAGTTGGTTTTTCGTGATGAATGGGTGGTGGTGGGTGGTTTGGTGTCCTGTTTTGGATGAGTGGTTTTGTGGGTTGGGTTCGTTTTACACGATGAATCGGTGTTAGGAGTTCGCTTAGTGTTGAGGGTTAAGTTTCTTTCATTGGTTGGGTTGGTGTTACGGGGTGGGTTGATGTTAGGGGGCAGCTTTGTGCTTAAGGTGTTACGGGTTTTGCTGGTGGTAGTGGGTGGGTTTACCTCATGTGATTGATTGGTTATGTGGGGAGAATTTGTGCTTCTTGTTGGATTGAAATTGTGAAGTATGTTCTGATTGTTATCATCGGATGGGTTACGAGATTGGGAGGAATTATTGCTTAAGGTTGTACGTGGGTGATGAGGGTCGACATTTTTGGTTAGAGAGGTAGTTTCTGGTGGGTTTTGTTTAGTCGGTATTACTTGTTTAGCATGCGTTGTGTTTGCTAAAGTAGCAAGTGAATCATCGACAGATAATTTGTTCGTTAGGAAAGGCACGTCTGATGGAGACAAAGGTATCTGAAATAATCAATGAAAATGAATAAGCTTACAGTTGAACATTTTCTGTCAATGAAGTAGTCCGTGAATATAGTTGGAAGTACGTTTTTTACGATACTACCATTTGCAAGCAACCGCGAACTGCGAACATTTTATCATGTTTGTTTACGTTTCAAACGAAGACGTTTGCCGTTAAAACGTGCTAACTTAAACCTGCCAATCAAACAGTTTTTACTGCGAAACAAGCATGTTTGCAAGCCCCGCCTTCCATGTTTCAAAAACGTAACGCAATGTTTTGTATCGGTTTGTCGCTGTTCAGCTAGACGAATTATAATAATGTTAACGCAAAAAGGAGAACATACACTGAAGGAAAATCATTAGATGGGGACTTCAGGCGCCTCATCATTGATCACTGCTTATCCTCTGGTGGAAATCCTGTAAATGGCTATTTACCAGTTACGTATAAATCCATAGCAGATATATACTTATCGCGTCAATTTGAACACATTTTGTCACAAATGAAAGCGATAATAAATTAATTTTATTTGATGTCATCTTTACATCATTTTCAAGTTCATTTAAAGTTCGTTACGACTAGTGTGTTCATATGGCGAGTTCATGATTGCGTAAGCAAATAATTACATGAAAAGGGCGCGTGCAACTAAAACGCGGCAAAAATAAAGGCTTAGGTATTACAATTATACTCTACAATTATATTACATATATACACACACATATATATATATATATATATATATTAATTAGTAATTAAACACATACATAACATACAAACAAGCTAAACTATTAAATGTTTTGTTTAAACAAATACTTTAGCCTGAATCGAGTCAGACTGTGTGTTGAGACTGGGCTTGTGTTGTTTAACCATGCTGAGGATGCTGAAAGGGTCGTAAACTGTTTCTCAGTTTTAAGGAAGTGTCAGGGAAAGTATGATTGCTTACTGTATGAGATGCTGTACATTAAACAACACAAGCCCAGTCTCAACACACAGTCTGACTCGATTCAGGCTAAAGTATTTGTTTAAACAAAACATTTAATAGTTTAGCTTGTTTGTATGTTATGTATGTGTTTAATTACTAATTAATATATATATATATATATATATATATATATATATATATATATATATATATATATATGTGTATATATGTAATATAATTGGAGAGTATAATTGTAATACCTAAGCCTTTATTTTTGCCGCGTTTTAGTTGCACGCGCCCTTTTCATGTAATTATTTGCTTACGCAATCATGAACTCGCCATATGAACACACTAGTCGTAACGAACTTTAAATGAACTTGAAAATGATGTAAAGATGACATCGAAACGTCGTTCAAATAAAATTAATTTATTATCGCTTTCATTTGTGACAAAATGTATGTCGAAAGCTTTCCTAATCAAATTTGAACACAGTTGCGAAAATTTGGAATAAATTTTGTGATACAGCGCAAGTTGACTGTGGTCGTAAGGGAGGGGATCGTTGTAGTAAGCTTTCAGAAGGAGATCTGGATCTCATCGAAATATTAAAAACTGGTAAAGGCTGTATGCAACTAAGGGAGATATATTCTATACTGGAGGAAGTTGGCGATATTGAGAGTATTTCTTTGTCCTCAATTTCGAGGGCAGTTAAATCTACGCGTGATGTTGATATCTCCTTTTGGTACCTGTATCGGTTGACAAGAGTTAATTGCATCTTGTATATCTTGCTCATTTGTGACCGTCATGAACGTACCCTCGTCGTCTCGATATCGTACTCGAAGTGTTTTTGCTGCTTCATAAAATGTCCCTACTATCTCTCTTACAATTCCAGACAGGCTTTGTAGATTTAATTCTTTAAATCTTCTCTCCGAAATCGTCGATTTCTTGCAACGGTCGTAGTTAGGCCCATATAGAACTTTGATTTGCACCGACATTTATTTAAATACCAACAGTCCAACACGAAACAGCGACAAACCGATACAAAACATTGCGTTACGTTTTTGAAACATTGAAGGCGGGGCTTGCAAACATAGTTGTTTTGCAGTAAAAACTGTTTGATTGACAGGTTTAAATTAGCACGTTTTAACGGCAAACGTTGCTTGCAAATGGTAGTAAAACTTCTAATTAAACAACTGTAAAAATTCGATTACAAGCTATCCCAGGTGTAACTTCGACTATGTAGTATGTATAAGCACCAATACGCTTTTAGCATTCCAATAAGGTTTCGGCGGGGGGAGGGGAGGCGGAGGGGGAGGAGGGGTAGAACAAGTCAGAGGTGACAGAGAGACGTTTTTATGTGAATATTCGCAAAAATGTTGAGGCTTGAATATTGGTTGGTAGCCAATGTGAAAGGTGTAATCGGACGATAGTCTCAATTCTTGAAACATTGGAGGGGGGGGGGGGGGGGGCATAGAAGCCTTTTAGACTTGCTGTATTAAATTTAGCCAACTGACTGTTATGTGTACAACAAACTAGATTACAACAATCCAAGTATTACAAAAAAACCTTCAATCATTTGCACTTGCACATGCATTGGCGTCTCAGTTTATAATTCTTTGTTAAAAATATTTTTGGTTCGTCTTATAGGAGATATGAGCTAGTTCTGGAGTTGTGTGTATTCAAATATATAAATTAGTCTTCAACTCATACATCTAAAGTATGGACTAGGTTTTTGACTTAGTCAAATTTTTTGGCGGCTTTTTGAACACGCATCTTACCTTCATTGTAACTTGACACTCAGGACAAGTCAATTTATTTCCAGTCATATCAAGCGTCATGATGCACTCAAAACAGAATATGTGAAGGCATTGTAGAGCTTTAGGGTTTTTCAAATCCTCAAGACATATTCCACAGTTCAACTGCTTTTCAACCTTTATTCGGGGACATTCAGCCATTTCACGTGCTTGGTGTTATAAAATCTTAAAATTATTTACCTAAAAATGAAAAGGTTACGTTTATCAGATGTGGTTTTTCGACATTCACTCGAAAATGACTGCAGGTCAGTTTGGCCTTTTCGTTTATGCTTTTTTTTGTCGTGAAATATGCCTTCAGAGGGATGCATTAATTGCATAACCTTTCCACAGCACGTTCACAAACCACGCAAAACAACAAAAAATGCGTTAAACTACAATATAACATAATATTTATAAAGAAAAGTCGCCAAAAAAGACATGAAAGTTTTTGGTGGGAAAAGTTTGTGTAAATCGGTGTAAATGTGCAAAAAATATCTGCCTAAGATACAGGCGCTTGGCATGAAAAAAACTTTAAAAATGCTTCAGTATTGTGAATGAAAATAGTAAAAAAGTTTTTCAATAGTTGAAGAAAGAATACCTGGTAAAATAAAGATGTTTTCAAGTTGTTTTTCTCGTCAAATTTGCTTTTGCTCTGGATTTTTTTGCAATTTGTTTATTCAGTTCGCGTCTGGTTATTCAAGTTTTGTACCAGGACTCCAAGCCGTCAGTTCAAAATGGCGACTGTTAAGGTGGCTCCCTACACTTTTGTAAAAAATCTGAGACCGATGAATTGTAGAGTAGCTACGTTGTCCTCGCAGATCACAAATCGAATAATTTCAAATAACTACAAGATTTAATGAATTAAAAAATCACACTATCACCATAAATTACAGATATTCGCTTCTACCAACCTATCGTAGCCACTTTAGCGCGAGTAGAATTAGCGCGAGTTGGATTTGATGTTTACGAGTTCGCAGATGAATACTCAAACGCTAATACATTTTTTATATAATTTTACTTATCTTGAAACGATGGAACTTTTAACATACTATAAAATTTGATTACACTTGCGAGAGCGTAAGCGAAGACTGTCTAGCTATTAATATTTACAAGTTATATTCTAGCTTGCAAAGGCGAGGCCGAAAAGCAATTAGGATTAGTGTCAATTAAGGCGTGTTAAAGCGACTCAACCAAAACAGATGATAAGTTGACAATGTACAAGTGTTGCCTGCCAAGAGGAAATTAAAATATTTGCGGCGCAATTAAAATAAATCGGCATGTGCTAAAACCTGGACTGGACTGTGGACTATGGACTGTGGATAAAAACCTAGAAGTGGGTGTTCGGCACTTGTCCTTTCCTCAAAGGTGTTAGGTGCAAGCGACTTGTGAAACGAAATTCGATCTTTTCCGCATAAATTTAGTTGCGCGTGCTGTTTTGTGGACAATGTTTTAATATAAGTGAATATTTAGGAATGGCGACGCGGCTGATATAAGTTGCCATTAGTTCTATGTTAAAAAACAACATCATATAAAACAACATCATATCCTTTTATTTAAAGTTTGTCTAAATCGTTCAGAAACTATTAATATCTGTGTTCCCCCCGATTCACTCATTCACCCAAGAAACAGTCCATAGCCCACAGTCCAGAGTCCACAGTCCATAGTCCACAGTCCATAGTCCATAGTCCACAGTCCATAGTCCACAGTCCAGTCCAGGTTGGTCCATGTGGCACATGCCAAATAAATCTAGGTAAAATAAATCTATTTCCTAAATGCTTATTAAAATATCTCTTCTTGTGGTGTTTGAAATTGTTCAAAAGTTGACCGATTTCCCGCGTGGGCGACACTACACCACTATCACACTTATGACCCTTTTTCTCATTATAAAGTTGACGTCACATAATTTACCGTATAATTAATTAACCATAGTCAAAATCTTCAATTTCTATGTCAGTCTCTAACACACTTTTTTTTGCCGAGAAACTATAAAGCAAAATTCGAACTCAAGTCCAACTCGATGTTTCGCCCCAAGTTCACAGTGGCAATCCAAGCATAAGCAAGAAACCAAACATTAATTTGCTATTAGGATTTTAGTAAATGACAACAGAGAAGGAATTTTCCCTTGAATTTGCTTTTGACCTTTTGCTCTAACTTCTAAAGCCTGGTTGTCATTAGCTCAACAAAGCATAAGTTCAACAACGCTCAAGCACAAGCTTAAAGAAAAGGTAAAAGAAAGAAATGCGGTGAAGACTGAAGCGTGCGAGTAAGCATCGACATGCTCAAGCTATGGTACAGGGCAGGGTTGCCAGATTTCTTGAAAATTAAGCCAAACCATCATTTGTGCTGTCACAAAAACAAAGAAAACAAAAGGCAAATACAATGAAAAACAAAGAGCATTGTTAAAAGTTTGGCTAATTTATGCATGCAATCTGGCAACCCTGGTACAGGGTGAGGAAAAAACTGATGCCCTTTCGAATTCCAATTAGCCGCGAATTTCATTCCGGTTTATTCCCATGGGTCTACAAAGAACAGACCGTGACTTGGTACGCAGTACAGGCTGAGTAAAAAACCCTGATACTATTGAAATTCAAACTAGCATCATTGCATTCTTGCAACTTGACAGACGTTAAGGTGGTTGTCTAACCTTAATTGCCAAAAACAGTATTTTTGCTCTAGTTTCATAGCAATTTAATATATCATCATAAAATTTGGCACAAAGCTAGATGTAACAAATATACACATTTTCAGACTGCTTTAGTTGAACAATACTTTATGGTCTCCATGGTAACAACAAAAAAGCACGATATATACAAAGGCTTGTGCAAACAATATCTCCAGAAGGAAAAGAGATACTAACTCCAAATTTTGTATGGACACTTCCTATGACCTAATGTATGGGTTAAGTAGACAGAATTCCATTTCGCCAAACTGTTATGTCCGAAACCTGAAAAAACACTGTTTCCATGGTAACTAATGTGAAACCGCCTATTTTGAAAAATTGTCTACTTAACCCATAAAACTTAATAAGATACACCTACAGTCCAAAAATGAAGAGAAAATATTAAATCCTCTTTATTTTAGACATTTCACAAAATTGACTATTGCAATAACTATCGTTTTAAGAAAATTGAGTTTAAAGATAGACTAACGTTTTAAAAACGTTCCTCCCCATACCAGGCCTCCAAAGTCTAAAAAATTGCTGTTTGTGTTATCAATCATATATATGCTAAAACACATAGGATAAATATAGTTCCCTACCCTCCTCTATGCTGCTATAAATCAGAGATATTGACCAAACCCAGTGTCACTTCCTTTTCCTTTTGGCAACTACTTCATAGGTGGGCATAACAAATCTAATTTCAGGCTGTTCATTGTTCTTTTTTGGTGCTGTCTTCTTTTTCTTCTTCTTGGTTTCAGTATCATTAATAGGCTTGGCACTAAGACCAAATCCTCCAGGTTGGTAAGACTTCTTGTCAGATTTATCTTTCTTCTCGGATCGAAGCTTTTGTCTTTTCTTTCGATACTTTTCACTTATTTTCTTTGCCGCATTCTTTATTCTAACATCATCTTGCTTCCTAAGGGCACTCATTGTTTGGGCACCAGGAGTGACACCACAAAGATCCAATACCACTGCTTTACTGGCAGCACCAGTGTTAAAAGCAGCAATTGTTTCACATGCTGCTATACGGACTCTTCTGGCTCCGCAAAACTTTGTTTTTGGGCACTTTGACCAGAGTAACCCATTTGCTGCCTCATTCTGGTTCTGTGTAATCCCTTTCAAGCACCTTATCAGGAGCTTATCTTGTGAGAGCCTTGCAAATATAGGATCAAGTTCTGCCATAAATACCACTGGCAATCGATTATCTTCGTTATACAAACTAGTATGATCATGTTTGTCCTTCCAATATTTGCACCACGTGTCCCCAGATTGTGGACAATATTGATGTTGCTCCTCCAAAGATTTCTTGTCACTCTTTATCATGTGGTGTTGGATTGCATTGATTGACTTTTTCATTCCTTCTAAATCTCCTTTATTTCCTCGAATTGCTTTCCCATAATAATTTTGCATCTTATCAACGACCTTGTCTGTTAGTCGTCCCCTTCCACCAACTCCTTTTCCATCTGAAAGTTTTTGTCCCTTTTTATCATTTTTATATTTTCTTAATGCTGTCCCAAGTCTCTTTTGGACATGTCCAACACATTCTTCTTTTTTAACAACATATCTCTCCCCAAATTTCTTCTCTAATGCTTCCTTCACCCGTCCGAAACTGCTACTATCCCCATCACCGACAAAGGTAGTGTATTTTAAGTTTCTGGTTTCAATGCTCCTGGTGAAAATGTCAACAGCTGATACAGCTTCCATCTCCTCAGAAGAACCTTGATGGTTGACCTCACAGTTCTTCTCATGAGCCTTTTTCCACTCTTTGTACTTCACGCTATCTTGGTCGTGACTACCATGGGCTTTACATTCATGACAAAAGAGTGATTTTACCTCATAATCCAGGATTTCACCAGTCAATACAGAAATGACAAATACAACTCCTATTTTGGAGGAGTGTCCCCTTTTCTGCCAGGTGCCATCAACGGTTACTGCGACATTTGCTATCAGCTCCTCGCCATCCATTTCAATGTCATTTGGGTGTTCGATTGAAACCTTGTCCCGTAATCTCTTGGCCGCATCTTTCATTACCTCTTCTGCATTGCTCTTGGTGGCCTTTTCAATTTGAATGAGATGGTTTTGGTATGCCTCCTTAGCCATTGGTGGGGGTAAGTTCATAACCCCACAAAACTGGGATAGTCCAGCATGTCCCAATTTACCCGATGCCAACACTGCTCTGCGGTTTACTTCATGTGACCCACCACCTCTGCCACCAAGTCGTTTACTTGTTGACAACTGAGTCACTACTTTGCAGGCTGAGCACTTCAAGAATAGGGATTCAGACAAACCTTCTCTTGCACAGTTATTCTGGTAAAGTTCGAGCTTCGAGTTAGGTTTACGGCAGGAGCTACAAATTGCTGCTGTAGAAATGCAGTCATTCAAAAGTGTGGCATCTTGAAGCTTGAATCCCTTTGCCATTTCAACGTCTGGTGTCGATCCCAGACCAACCTTTCTAGCTTGTTTGCGAGTTAAAGGCCCACATTTTGACTCAAACATTTCAAAGGAACTATTTAGTAGCTTCTTACTTGATATACTTTCGTCAGTAGGGTTTAAAATTGGCATAGGAATTTCGTTTGAAACGTGCGAACTGCCATGATTCCCGTTCGGAGGTATTGAGGTATTTCTCATTTCGCCAGCTTTTTCCTGCGGTCTTACACCAAAAAAACCTCTCCTTTTTCTTTTCTTAACAGAGCCCTTCTTTCTTCTGTACTCTCTCGCCATAGTTATGTAAAAAAAATACTTAAAAACGCTGTTTAAAAGACTCGATTGAGAGAGATTGTTTGAGAATTTGTTTACTTCGAATACAGCTTCGGGAAAACAAGCTTCGTGAAATATCGTGAATAAACGTGAACAAATCGTATTTTTAACCTACAATCAGGCATTATTTAACTTGCAGGCACAAAGAGAGGGTAGGTAAAAAAGTTGTGGGGTAAAATCATACATTTTAGGGGCAAAAAACCCATAGCAACCAAAATAAACAAACAGTCACAAACGGTTGCTATGCATATTTATATGACATCCTTTCAGAAAAACGCATTTTTTCGGAAAATGCTTTAAAAAACTAAGAAAAAAAGTTAAGAGGGTCAAAGTATAATAACCAGAGAAGCTAAGAATAGCAAAAAAAAATTTTTCAAAAAATTAAATTTTGCTGCCAACTTTAGGGTAGTCAACCACCTTAATGTCAAACAAAATCTAATTTCCTGTGGAAGTAATTCCTCAGTTTTGCATTGCGCACTTTTTCTGCGCATATCTAGTAACAAATCATTGCGTAACATTTTCAAGATGGCGGCGATTTAACACAGAAAAATCATTCAATAAGAGCAAGGGACGGCCGCTTTTGTATAAAATAAAAAAATATTTGGAAGAAATGGAATAAATTTGGGATAAATTGTGCAATTGCAATTTTTGCTGTAAATCAAAACATAATAAAAATGGCGCCATATTCGAAAAACGGGGTGTATTATGCTGGTCATATCTTCTGAACAAGTTCGGTGACCCGAACTTTTTTTGTGTTTTTACTATTGGCATATCATAAACTTCAAGCCTGGCAAATCTCAGCAAATTTTCATTTAGGGAACAATTACTGCGGAATTACCTTAATTAAATGCATAATTCTAGCCGTGCGAGATTTGTCACTGAAACAAGACAAAGTCAGAAACAAGACAACAATACAGACCCGCATGGGAATAAACTGTAATGAAATTCGATTTAATCTTAATGCCGAGAAAATGACGAACGTACACAAGTAGACACAAATACCAATAAGATCACACCCGGGGGGACGGTGCATGAACAAAACGAACTCGGTAGAATTTGACGATATATAGGATCAGACAAACAATGTACCTTTAAACACAAATACATTATAATTGTTCCACTATGGAGCGACAAACATAAGGTAGCTTAACGATAGCGTTGTCATTCACAAACCAATTTCTAAATCGGTTCGAACAAGATATAACAGCAAAAAAAGGAACTACTTAATATGAAACACGACTTAACTATTCGCGTGACTATATCATGAAGCACGCGTACCGACATAAACATGCCGTGACCTTCGATAGTTCGTTGCTTTGCATTTACTTATACTACATTTTAACATTCTAGCATGCAATAACAACAATATAAATCGATACTTCATTACAATATTATACAAAGTATATCAGTACGTTTCAAACTAATAGCCTCAGTAATACAAAGAAAGTTCAAATGTGTACTCACTTTGGTTTACACCTGCACCGTGGACGAATAAACCACTGTGAGAACGTAGAAGACGATGTGGGCGCAATTTATTACTTTTCCAAAGGATAGAATGAAGATAACTCCCTTTTTTTTAATATTAATGCTCTTCAAATAGATCGTTCTTCGATCACGCAATGTTACTACATGTGGCCAGCCTGTGCCACGCATATTTATGAAGCAATGATTGACATAATTTGCGCGCAATACTATGCGCCCTGACGTCAGCAATTATATCCGCGTTTCAAAACTGACATTCGCAAGTAATTTGAATTTGAAAGGGCATCAGTTTTTTTTCTCACCTTGTACAGGGTGTCCCAAAAAAACCCAAAAACTATTGAAATCACTTATGTTAACATTTGAATGCCCTAGCACTTGTTAAAGAATTAAAATATCTTTGTAAAGTACGTTTGTTTTGCTCATGGGAATATTGATAAAAACCAAATTGAATAGGCTAAAATAACCCATGCGTATTACCATTAATTATGACGGTTATGTCAATAGTTTATCCACTCGTGGGTTCAATTTAGTGCTAGGCATTGAAATTCTAACAATAGATCATTTTCAATAGTTTTTGGGTTTTTTTGGGACACCCTGTAGAACAAAGCAAGTCCGAAAGAAAATTCTTTCTACCTCGTCTTCGTAATTAACCCCTCAGGAAAAGTTATCCTTTGTTGTGTTGCTTATTCTTACGAATAGCAGGCTTAATGATCACCAAGAGGAATTAAAATAATGAAAAATTCAGCAATATCATTAAATGAAAAATTCTTGTTTATTGAACTACACTTTCCGCCGGATTTTTGAAGCCGTCGGACATGTGATAACATTCACTGATGATAAACCATGAAAATATATCTCATTAACGCATTTCTAGAACGATAAAGGGCTCAAACGCTATCAAATAACCATATTATATTCGAGATCTATCCTTTCGGAACAGATTTTGACATTGGGAATATGTGTATATCGCCGTTTACGAAAGTCAGGAAGGATTGCTATATCCGACTTCTAACGAGACCTAACAGTGGGCAGAAAATGTTGTTATTTAGAACGTTTTTCAAAGTTGTGAAGCGATGAAGCTGAAACCTGGAAGTAGGTTTTAATTTGATCATTTTAATCTCCTGGTACTGAGGTACCTGATATTAAGGTATCAAGGTACCTGATATTAATACCGCTTACACCGATGCATTAGCTAGGTCCGGTTTAGGCCTGTTTTATGCGTCGCATTATCGTTAGCCAACCCATATTAGGCCATTATGAGACGTTCTCTAGTTTAATAATTGAAATATGACAGCCGAACGCTCGCAAATAATAAATATTTTGAACCAGAGAACGTCTCATTCTTTAATAATGAATCGTGGTTTCACATCTTCCATACTCAAACCATTATCTTTTGCTTGAATTTCATTGGATGCGATTGAAACGCGACGTATAAAACACTGCTTAGCCTTGGCTTAGGTTTAGGAGGATTTGCCTTTGGATTTGACCACGCTTACGAGAACGAATACGACACAATATAGTCTACTAGTATTACAGTAGTCTACTAGACTCGCTACAAGTCGACTCTTAAAACTCCTGAAACTGGAGTAGTTATCAAACGAATTTTGAATGAGGTCGAGCAGGATACGAGGAATTATTAAGACATAGGTTAGTGTTATATAACACAAAACTCTGCCTTAATAATTCCTCATATTCTGCGAGAACCGAGTTCAATAATTGCTTTAGTATTTTTTGAAAATATTTTAAACTCAGTTTAAACGCTTGCTTGGTAAGTAAGAAGACACAAACTGCTAATAATGGAACAGCATGAAATAGCTGGAAAACTTTAATAAGCCAATCAGACTACGGAAAAAATATTCTTAATAGTATACAATTTTCAGATTACGACGAAAGGTCGATTAACAAAGGTCAGTCAATATACGACGAAGTAAGTCATAATAATGTCGTATATTTGTTTTCAATATAAAATGTCGTATATATTTATTTTCAATCCCAAATTTGGGCAACTGCCAAGCGAATATGATGATTTCACCTTTAGCTCTTAACTAATTTTCAATAAATAATAATACAATTTAAATACCCATGGCTACTCTGACCTACAAACAGTGCAAGCTGTTTGAACAAACTGTAAAAGTCTCAAAATGACAAGTTACAACACTTGATGAGAGATTTGATTTTACAATAATAATAATAATAATAATAATAATAATAATAATATACTTTATTCAAACAAATACCAATATTGGTACATTGAATACCTACATAAACACTAGTTACATATACATTATAAAATATAAAAAAAATATTACATTATATAAACCCACAAATACCCCATTCAGGTCAACCCATTCAATATGTCAAAAGTTCTTAGTACATCGTAGCAATATTTTGAAGATAATATCAGAATATTTCTATCTTTCATACATTGTGATTAATTCTCCTCTCGAGATTTATTCCTTCGCTGGTTCTCAATGGGACTGTATACTTTCAGCTTTCAATATTTATTTCAACAATCATTACATTTATATATATAACTGACTACTGCCTTCGAACTCTCTTGTGCTCTCTCTTTCTCTCTTTCTTGCTTAACTCAACTCTCGCACTCTCCTTTTTATATTATCGGACTGACCTTGTTAAGGGAAATGTTTACCAGGGGAAGTTTAAGCCTGACGCACATTATGCAAAACAACTTCACCGCACGTCATATTTGTGCTGTATAAGTTCCGCGCTTGGTTGACCGCAATTCAACCTACGCAAGTTCCGTTACGCTTGCTACTTTATCTTATTTAGTAAAGTTCCTGTTTTTCATAGTTCATATTTCCCCTACTAAATTTATACTTCATGCATATGTATACAGTTGAACCCCTAATAGCGGACACCCCTTTTAAGCGGACACCCCTTTTAAGCGGACACTAAATTCAGGTCCCAAACGTTTCTTTAATCAAATACTAGTAAGGAAACCTTTATTAGGCGGACACCCCTATTTAGCGGAAGCGGACACCTCACTGGAGGTCCCAATGAACAAATCAACCCCTTTTAAGCGGACAGTAACGTAACGAAACGTAGCGTATTGCATTGTTTCGTGAACACTCGGGCAGTTAAATGATATGGACTCCATATATCGAATACGCTACGTTTCGCCGTTCACGATTGAAGTGAAATATGGCCTTTATAAATGATTATTTTCAGCTTTGTTATGTTTTATTTTGTATTATGAGCTTTCGCGAAAGACTCGAGCGCAAATGTTCCTAGGCTTTTTGAACGCTGATTTTAAATACAAAAGTTTCTGAACGTAGATATTTTGGTAGACTTTTATATATCATATATTATTAAGATAGGTAAATAAATAACATACGAAAAATTACCCCCTGTTGTGATTTTGCGAGACTCCTTTTAGGCGGACACCCCTCTTAAGCGGACACCTTGGCGAGGTCCCAATGGTGTCCGCTTAATAGGGGTTCAACTGTATTATATAAATCCTACACTAATCACATTCTACTACATTGTTTATTTACAACATACATGATCTGATGAAAATCACGTCATTGGCTTGCATGACGTTTCTTCGTATATTAAAGATTTAGTATTTATCATTTTAAGATCATGGGGTAATAAGCTAAAATATCAATGTCCGTTAAGTAAAAAGCAAGTTCCGTAAAAAGACGTCTTATGACGTCTTAATATATGTTTCAAAACAAGACGCAGGTTGAAACTCATCAGACAGAATTAAGAACAATACTTAACAGCTTAAATACAACGTAGAGAGAAAACAATTTTCTCACGTTTGAGCGCGTCTAACTTCAAAGTACAAGGCAGGTCGATCTTAAACTATTACACAGCTGAGCATATAGAAGAAGTTTTGTTAGATAAGAAGTTTTGTTGGTTTTCAGTTTAGCGCGTATTATACAAATGCATTTCCGGACAAAAACGTGACCCAAAAGAATGCCATAAGCAGTGTCTTATTACAAACAACGGTCGATTAATACCGACTGTATTCATGACATCTCTTCAAAAGCACTTGCCATTTGGCCATGGAATTGAAGTCAGTTGTAATTGGTGTTTTTTTCCAACTTTTCCTAATCTTTGACTGCAGGTAGGACGTCTTTCACTGTCTATACATTGTTTAACAAAAACGCGAATCTTTTCTTGAATGTTTATTTATATTTAAGGCATCGATTCATAAATATAGGAAGTAATGTACGGTTTATTTATACAATATTTGCAAAAGAAGGTAAACGCGCTTTAGTGGCGCAATATATGCTGATAATATATATACTAATGGCGTTATAATAACGTGCGCGTCCTTAAATTTATAGGCCAGAAAATTTATTCAAAACATTGAATATTCTTATCAAGCACATTCTTATACACGTCTGGATTTGTCTTACAAAGATAATTGAAGGGGGGGGACGATTAATTTTTCAAGAACAGGCTGTATTGGTGATATTAATAAGCTGAAAAAATAAATTCATCATTCATATTAATTTGACAGCAGAAAAAACTCGTTACCTCCAGCGGGATTTGAGTCACAGTCCGGTTTCTAGGATTCTAGAAAGTAGAAACCCGAAAATGCGAGTTCAAAGCCCGCTTGAGACAACGAATTCTTCGAAAGACAAGGGTTAAATCGTCAAACTCAAGCGTTAAGAGTCACGTAGATTCGCTACTCATTGGCTCGGATAGCTAAATGGATAAAAAGGTCTAGAAACCGGAAGATACAAGTTCAAATCCCGCTCTTGACATATTAATATTACAGATAATATCAGGTCGAAACAGCAATTAGCAGTAAATCCAAACCACAGACTATCACACAAAAGCCGAAGTGTAATATAGTTACCAAACGCTGTAAATTTTAACTATAATATAGTTTTTATTCCTAAGATGAATAAAAGTGCTATATATTTTTACAAAGCCAAAGTATTGAGTGTAAATAAGGGGTCATCATAAACCCAAAATGGCTGCCATGAATTTTGAATAATTATGTGAATCAGTAAATGTGGAATTACTCTGAACCGACTAATTGAATTGAAACAAAAGTGTAGGGATATCTTGGCCAAATGTATTGTTAGTCATTTATAATATTTGTGGCAAGGCCATGACATTTCTGGAGTTGCTAAAATTCCTGGAATTTACAAAGCTGTAATTATTATTCTAATTGTTCATAGGAAAATCCTAATCGACTCCCCCTGAAAACCATTCATGACCAAAAAAACTTTGTGAAAACTTTTTTTTTCATAATCTACATTATATATGCTTTCCAAAAATAAATAGTTTCCTATACCTATTGTAAGTAATTTGCCTGTTTTTTATGCTTGACACATACTATGCTCATTTCGACAAAAAATTGCCACAAAAATTCAGTTGTTTAAGAGATATTAAAGATTTAGTATTTATCATTTTAAGATCATGGGGTAATAAGCTAAAATATCAATGTCCGTTAAGTAAAAAGCAAGTTCCGTAAAAAGACGTCTTATGACGTTAAGATATGCTTCAAAACAAGACGCAGGTTGAAACTCATCAGACAGAATTAAGTACAATACTTAACAGCTTAAATACAACGTAGAGAGAAAACAATTTTCTCACGTTTGAGCGCGTCTAACTTCAAAGTACAAGGCAGGTCGATCTTAAACTATTACACAGCTGAGCATATAGAAGAAGTTTTGTTAGATAAGAAGTTTTGTTGGTTTTCAGTTTAGCGCGTATTATACAAATGCATTTCCGGTGTCAAGCGAAATTTATGATCCTTGCGAAATACGTGACCATGCGTGACGGGTCATTAATTTCGCGCACGTGGGCGCGAAATTCATGACGCTTGCGAAATTATGACTTAAGCGGAACATACAAATGTCAAGAAATGTGTATGTCGCATAGAAATATAACCTGAAAACCTGTATTAATCGAGATATGAAGAATTTACAAGGCTGCTGCCGTTAATAGACTAAAGTTGATAAAAATATAACTCAACATTGCATCAGAAACTTCGTGAAATATTCGATTAATAAACTTGAGCGTTTGTCGAAGTGTAAACATAATTGAACTGGGTTATCGCAACTATTACTTCTAAACATATTTTCAAAACATTGTAGCTTTCAGGCATGAAACAGCGCATTTTGAAAAGGGCCATTTTAATAGGACATATTGTTACACTCAGACTAGATGCGTGACATTGATACATAACCCAAAATTTACACCAGTTAATTTGCCTTCGAATTAAGAGAATTTTGCGTATAAACTAAGCTATACAAGCTATACACACCATACACCCTATACACATGATTCAAAATTAAAATCACATGACTTCAAAAGCGAGCAAAGATTTCCACCAAAACAAGAAACACACGTGCTGTTGTTGTCGACTTGCGAAATTTCTGAGCCGATGTCAATCATGCGCATCGTGTGCGCATGTGCAGATCTGTCATAGTCATGAATTTCGCAGGTCATAAATTTCGCGCGACACCGGACAAAAACGTGACCCAAAAGAATGCCATAAGCAGTGTCTTATTACAAACAACGGTCGATTAATACCGACTGTATTCATGACATCTCTTCAAAAGCACTTGCCATTTGGCCATGGAATTGAAGTCAGTTGTAATTGGTGTTTTTTTCCAACTTTTCCTAATCTTTGACTGCAGGTAGGACGTCTTTCACTGTCTATACATTGTTTAACAAAAACGCGAATCTTTTCTTGAATGTTTATTTATATTTAAGGCATCGATTCATAAATATAGGAAGTAATGTACGGTTTATTTATACAATATTTGCAAAAGAAGGTAAACGCGCTTTAGTGGCGCAATATATGCTGATAATATATATACTAATGGCGTTATAATAACGTGCGCGTCCTTAAATTTATAGGCCAGAAAATTTATTCAAAACATTGAATATTCTTATCAAGCACATTCTTATACACGTCTGGATTTGTCTTACAAAGATAATTGAAGGGGGGGGGGGGACGATTAATTTTTCAAGAACAGGCTGTATTGGTGATATTAATAAGCTGAAAAAATAAATTCATCATTCATATTAATTTGACAGCAGAAAAAACTCGTTACCTCCAGCGGGATTTGAGTCGCACAGTCCGGTTTCTAGGATTCTTGAAAATAAAAACCCGAAGATGCGAGTTCAAAGCCCGCTTGAGACAACGAATTCTTCGAAAGACAAGAGTTAAATCGTCAAACACAAGCGTTAAATCGTCAAAGACAGGCGTTAAATCGTCACGTAGATTCGCTACCCATTGGCTCGGATAGCTAAATGGATAGAAAGGTCTAGAAACCGGAAGATACAAGTTCAAATCCGGCTCTTGACATATTAATATTACAGATCATAATATCAGGTCGAAATTGCTCAGATGAGCTCAGACGCGATGCCAAAACACTCGATCTACAATCCTTCACAGTGTACTATTATTAAAGTACACTGCGTTTGAATTATTATACAATTGTTATAATTTTTTTAATCTTTCTGCTTCTCTACAATAAATTGTCATATCCTTTTCACAGTCATTTGAAATGCTATTTTATGATATCATTGAACAATATAATTTTATGGCAGGAATACCTGAAACCTGGTGTTTAAAGATATTATGCAAATTCAGCTGTGATGCCAAAAAGATAGCATCACAAGCACATATAACAAATTACTGAAATCAGTTCACAAAAATTTTTTTTGTTTTGATATATCATATAAGAACCTTTAAAATAGTATCTGGTTACAGATTAACTCCTAGCAAGTCTTTCAAAAAAATTCTTAAGTGGTTGATGTATCTATTGCCTTTTGTTCTATGCAATAGATAACAATGTTTTTCAACTGATCTTGTTAGCTTTTTACTGGTATACCAATGCTGACGTCATGTATCGACATTACTGTGTCGAATCGAGCATTCCATATATGAGTGACCACACCATCAGCTTATCATTCGTAATCGCATGTCTTGCTAGCTGATGTTTAGTGCATCTTCAGGCGTCTGAAACAAAGTTATATCACAACTTATGGCATCCGGCTGTGCATAATAAGCGAGTATCTTTGAGATTGTTGATTTTGTAGCACATCAATAAGATGCACCTAAGTAAAACTGTGCTGTACTTGCATCCAGTACAATGTATTGACTACGATTAATCGCTTGGTATCTGCACTTTTGTACGGAATATATCGACTACATTGCTAATTACTGACTGATTTTTGAAATGTTATTATGCAATGTGATTTCAAAAGTTGTGTAATTTGGCTATCGAATAAAATTTAAAATCGATAAGGAGAAGTGTTAGACAACGGAGGAAGTTATACATTGTGGTTTTAAGCGATCTTTACAATGAGATCACTAAATATTTAATAACCCTGGGAGTCGATCTTCACAACATGTTCGATCCGAAATGGTCCTATAATACCACAGGCATTCCAGCGCACGTTACGTCACTGTATATTATTATCATATATAATATCTCAAGGCTAGCAACTCTTTTACCCTCCATATTAAACTGACACACGTTAGTATAATATATCATTACACAGCTTCGTATATGTTTTGATATTAGGTCAACCTATAATAATTGTGGTTATATTCCAATTATATATATAGTCTCATTTTTACCCAGTCAGAATGCATGCATAATTTTAAGTAATCATATTAAATTACAGTTATTACACCCTTATTTAATCAGTCACAGTAAAAGAAAAACTAGATACAAATGATTTTGGGTATCTCTTCTACATGTCTAGGTAGTTTTTAGACAAAAACAATATTCGAAAATTGAAATTTTTCGTGTCGATATGCGGGATGCAAAGTGCCCTACAAACGTCATCATAGGAAACAACTTCGGCTAAGCAAGGCTATGTTCCTGTTCACTCCTATTGAATTCGTCTTTTCTTCGGAGTTTCCGACTTCTCAACAGCCAATAGCAGCTTATAGCCGAAGTTGTAAACGATGGTGACGTTGGTAGGGCACTTTGCATCCCGCCTATCGACACGAAGAATTACAATAAGAAACACTTCTTCTTGAACAAATTTAAGTATTTTCGAATCTTGTTTTTGTTAAAAACGTTTTTTTGTTTGAGCCGAAAGTCTAACGTGTGTCAGCCTAATATGGTAAAAGAGTTGCCGTCCTGAAGATATTAATTCACAATTAGATTACGATTACTATAACCGCATAGAAATGGAGAGCGAGTAATCTAATTGTTTTAGTAGAATCAGAGGTCAAACATGGAATATTCAACAAAAAATTTGATTTTTAAGCAATTTTTTAAAAGAAATCTCTACAAGGAAATGAATGTTTCGCTACTCGCTATCTATCGAGGAATAGATAGCGAGTAGAGTAACCAATCAAATTACAGCATTTGCGATATAGTATACTAGTGTGATTCTACTAATATATTGTATATGACAATAATATGCAATGACGTAAGATGCGTTGGGATGCCTGTGATAATGCAACATGGCAGTCTGGGCAGAATATGACTTCTCCTGTGCTGATGACGCACTCAAACTGGAAGATAATAGTGGAAGGGAGGTCTAGCATCTAGCGAACTCGTCTAGTGCGTACAGATTTGGTGTGAACATGATCAGTGAACATCACATAGCAGAAATCCATTTTGCTTTTGGTTAAGAGGTGGTCTTGTCTTGGAATTTTGAGTGGTTCTGTTTTCTGTCAAGACATTGGAACAAATTGCCCGAGTAATTTTGACATTACAAACTTCTGAAAGACTTAATGGCTTAATGCTATTTGCTTAATACATTTATCTGAATTGACGATCGTTTACCTTCCTGAATTGTGGCTGAGCACGCTAATGATGTCCAAGTTGACTGACTTTTACATACCTCATGATTTTTCAGTGATCATGTTGAAGAACTTTGGCTATTGTTAATTTTGTCACTGCATAAAGTCAAACGGCTGTCTACTTCTTTGACGTGTCTCGCATTTTGAACTTTTTTTAAATTTTGGTCACAAAGTGATTCCACCTTTCTCCCCGCCTCATATAAGCAGATCCCCTTGAATCCCTTCAAGAAATGATTGAAATTTCTTTTACAGCAATGCCGAAATTACTGACGGAGATTATTTGATCGTCATACCACGAGTGTTGCGAGGTGGTACGACAGTGAATGCCGGAGTGAATCTTTTTGGCAAAAAATCGTGTGATGTGGAGTTGAAACTGTATGATCGAAGCCACAGCGTAGTCAGCCGAGCAAGCGCTCGATTTGAGCCAAACGAAGAGGGAATACTGAAGATTGATGTAAGTAAATTGTTTCGCTTAGCCACTGGTTCACACTTGTCGGATGAATCGGAGATTTTCCGATTTTCTCCTTCAATGTATGTGAATGAGTGTCGATCAAACTAATCTATGGTAAAAATATTAGATTACTTTTCCAATAGTATATATAAATTTCTATCATAGAAGTAATAGAGCTAGAGTACGTATCATACGAAATGGCGGATTTCGAATTTTCGAAGAACATTTTGGCTCATCATATTAGCATCATCTGTGTAAAGGAATCTCGCGTACTCAAGAGTTTTATTGCACCGGGAGCAAAACCAATATGGCGGAAAGGACATGCATGCTTATCAAAAAGCGAGGACATGATTCGTGATCGAATACGCTTTCTATACCTATTATTTCTATGATATCTAGAATTCATAAGTCAGAAGACGATTCTTACGAAGAAACTATTCCTGATAGTGTGAGACACACCTTAGTTGAACTGCCCGTATAAAAAGAAATTTTTTACCCCATTATGTGAAATAATGCTTTGTTGATCAGATGATTGATTTTTTTTGTCTTGACCACTTATGAGACATTATAAAATGGTATATAACGGGGTTTTTTACCCAGACGATTTGTAAAATAAATGGCATGATTTTATTAAAATGGTGTGATTTTCATCAAAATTTGCCAGTTCACACGCTAAAACTTGTTAATTGCAGCGACCTGTGGCAGCGATTAGTCGATTCCTGTGTCTCCATCTTAGTATACTGAAAGTTTCATTCTGATCCAAAACCGATATATCGGTGCAAGAAATATCCGTATGCCAGTATCAAACATAACTTCTTCAACTCAGTTGTAACAAGCTCCTTCATCTAGGTTCCAAATGTCCCTGTCAACAAAGTCGGAGCGAATGTATGTGGCGTGCCTATGGAACAAATCGAAATAAACTACAAACTTCCTTCTCCTGGCAAAATCTTCGTTCAAACTGACAAACCAATTTATAAACCTGGACAGAAAGGTGAGAAGCGAGCCAATCCTTCAGCCCTAGTCTGGCCACTACGCACTACTCCAATCAGAAATTTTCCATTCATCAGCTATTGCCAGGGCTCAAAATAACGGCCGGTCGCGGGTCAATGACCGGCCTAGGTTTTACATGACTGGTCAAATTAAATGACGCCAGTCAAGGTGACTGGCCGCATTTCGTGGTTGATTTTCTTGCTGTCAAACCTCTCATTCGAATTAATGTTGCCAATTACTTTTGCTGATTGCTGCTAGTTAAATAACTTGATGTGAAACCTTATCTATTAAATTAAATATATGCCGAAACCGCACATCTTGTGCTGTAAGCGTGGCAAACTTCATGTATCAAACATGAACAAATGGATTGCTCAATCGACCATTCTAAAGCCTTAGTAGAATTTACAGTTATCTACAGCAATCCTGGCCAAAACCACTGCCACACACTAGTTAATTGCTGGTCGTCTACGTTCCTAACCAAAAACGATCGATGTTTTCTTTTCGATGGCCACCCCTCCCCCCATACGAATCTATACGAAATTTATGAGGCCGTATAAAAAAATTGATCGGTGGGGGAATGCATGGAAGAGATTTGTTAAATTTAGTAGCAATATCAGTAAAAAATGACCAGGATTTGGCAGGATGGCAGGCTTTAAAACAATTTTAAAAGTGTATTTTCATGCAAAAAACTCTGTTCTTTGGATGAGGGTTATGCAATGTTTAAACGTCTTGCATGGTGTATTTATAATAGTAATAAAAAGTTGTGATGTGATTGTATTCTTATAACATCGTATAGTTCTGATAAGGATCGTCAGTGTGAATTCAGAGCTGAAGCCAGCTGGAAGCACGGTATGTATCATACAGTCACTGTGACAGTAAGCCCGTGTCAAATTGCGAAAAACATTGTTGCGGGATCATCGTTTTCTATCAATGCTTTGTCATCAGGGGCGTAGCTCGTTTAGGCGCCGCCTGCTGGGACAGCTAGTCAATCGGGGACACCTGAGACACGGTGTGGGCCGTGGGGGCACATAAGTCAGTGACATCTCGACAGACTCTTGGTCGTAAAGGTTTAATTTAGCTTGTCAATCGAGAAACAGGAAAACATTGACAGAGGAAATAAATGTTGCCGTAACAATTCTACGATGTTACCTAGTTTGCCCAGACATTTGGCAACATACCAACGATTTTCGAAGGAAATGTCAAATTTGCATCTTTTTTTCTTTGGCAGGTATCTTCAGTTGTAATACAGGTACGTAGCCATATGTATTTACGATGACCGGACATTTGAACGAAACACAATTTGCGATTTCCTCAAAGAGAAATTTACGTCGTTGTCTTCATATACGTATTTTTTTGTTCACGACCGTCAAAACGTTGACATCCTTTACGCAAACGAATTACAAATAATGAATTTGGTTATGCACCACTGACGAGCCGCAATCAATGACGCGCCCTTCATGCACTGCTATGGTGAACATGTAATAGTTCTTTTAAATATCTTGAACTTACTGCTAGCGTCAGTATATAATACATTGAGTAGTACACGAAAGGTGGTTTGTTGTTCTAACTCGATCTCGGCCTCGAGTCCTACTCGCCGTTACATACCTCCCTCTCGGCGTAGTCCGCTTGCCCTAAAGACATTCGTAGAACTCTGCAGAGAAGACGAAGCTCTATCTATCCTCTTTCATTCCAGGAACCCAGTGGTTCGAAGGTTATGCAATGGACAGACGTGAAACTAAATGATGGTGAGGATCAACTTTTGAAACTCGTAATAATTTTATGATACATGCATTTTCGTTTTTGCCATTCTCTTGCTTGCAAAACAATCGAACTCGTTATCTATGTTACCAATATTGTCCAGGTTGATGCAAAAATCAATACCTGTCTCATTACGTTAAACATCGCGATACCTATCTCGTCATTTTGCACAAAAACCAACAGCCTCAAACATGGTTTGCATCGCGGTCATTTTTTACTGCCGTTTCTATATGTACTGCGATTTTCTCCATCTCTCGCGGACATTTTTTACTGCCGTTTCTATATGTACTGCGACTTTCTCCATCCCACGGATGTGAAGGAGCGGATTAACAACGAGTGTTCTGACTGCGCGATTCCTTGTCGGAAGGTTTCTGATTAGTTCACGTGTTCACATCTATCAAAAGGGGAAAGTCCTAGGTGAAATCGCGGGAAAAATATCAAAAATTACATGTTGCAAGCAAACCTTTACAGCAGTTTCGCAAAATGCTGACAGTAATAGTTTGTTTTTGACATTTGAGCGCCGTCGAAAATTTAACATCAGAAATGCCACAACTGAAAAATCGGTCAAATTCGAGCCGACAAAGCGAGAATATTTCATAATGAATAAATACTTTTTACCAAAAAGCGGAGAACCCACGCCTGTAGTTAAATTAGTGACGGCGCTCAAATGTCAATCGCGTATTACTCGAAACTGCTGTAAAGAACCAACCTGATTCTCAGGGTCTTCACCTCCGCTACCCTCGCTACGGCGAAGACCCTGACACAGGCTGGTCACATGGCACCCAAATTTTGGGTGCTTGACATTCGTACTTGGCAGGGGTAGGTAAAAACGCGTTATCACAAATTATTGTCAAACAATGGCCCAACAATGTTGCATGATGTCGGCTTCGTTTGAACAGGCCTTCAGATTACAACAGCGTGATGCAAACACAAAAGAAAGCAAAGATACGGTTTTAGAGTCAGATGATCATGACTTCCCGCTTCGTCGGTCTCCCTTGTTGTTTGACAATAATTTGTGATGACGCGTTTTTACCTACCCCTGCTAAGTACGAATGTCAAGCACCAAAAATTTGGGTGCCACATGACCAGCCTGTGTCAGGGTCTTCGCCGTAGCGCGGGTAGCGGAGGTGAAGACCCTGAGAATCAGGTTGGTAAAGAACCCGATATAAAATAAAAAATTAATTTGTTTTTGCCTCGAGAGCAAATTTAGTTAGACTTAATTAATATCCGTCTTTAATAGGGATTGCAACGTTGCATCTTCAGTTATCCAAAGAACCTGTTCTTGGAACATGGAAAATTAAAGCAAAGATTGAGGTATCCGTAGTCAGTTTGTAATTAGTGCACTTACATAAATATAATCAGTGAACTTCAAGTAAAAGCGACACGTTTAGGTGAACAGTTAAGATAGTAGGAATTCAGAGGTGAAAATTGGCGTTCAACAACTATGAATATCGTTTTGCAACTTGCCCTTCTTTACAAGACTGAATAAAAATCGAAGTTAGCTCATATATAAACCATAACATTATATTGAGTGGCAGCATTAAACTTTGGTAAATTCCCGGCAAAATGATGTCGAACGCAACGGCACTTTTGATTGAAAGATGGCAGCCAAGTTAGTGTTCCAGTTTGATGATATATAGAGTTCACACTTGATCAATACAGTAACTTTGATAAACAATAAAAACACTCATGAAACGTATTGGTTCTTTCGTCTCCTGAAACGATAAAGTGAAAATTCGACGTTTGGAGCGAAGTAACAACTTCTTGTCCGAGGGCCTTCCCTCGAAGCGTCGGTTTTCACTTTATTGTTTCAGGTATAAACTCGAAGGAACTGTAATTTCGTTTCGAGAGAACCAATATACCTTTTGTGTACTATTAACTGCACTACCTGTACACTGGCAACGTTAGTTCGAAATGTAAATACTCACCTGAATCGAAGATATGTAATATAATCATGTAACAATATTTTGTTTCAGGAAAGAACAGCCTCGAAAGAAATTGAAGTCGATAAATACGGTATTTAATTTGATGTAGGAAATAATGTACTAATAATTATTCAGCTGTTTACCCGGGCGATCAGGCCTGTTGTTAGAGATCACACGAATATCTGAAAAATAACTCCCTCCCCCAATCGAGCTTTGTATGGCCTTGAAAACACATGATCTTTAGCCATATATAGGTAGAATTCAACTTCTCGAGCGAAGGCTCTTCGTTGCATTCGAGCTGTTTTTAATTTGGCCAGGTACTGGTCATCGTGAAAAATATCTCTGAAGGAGATAACGATGCGTCAATGCTGGATTGAAGCTTAACAAACTGTGTTGGATTTTCTACTCCTATTCTGTACTTCTACACCTTTAGTTCAAAACTTTATAAACCAAAACTACTATTGTGAATAGTTTCTGAATAGTTATTTCCAAGCTTAAAAACAATACTGGAAAATTTCTTTGAAATTTTACGTTAGTTATAAAATTTTACGTTTTACCTACCTATTTTTACACTCGATCTTATGTTTTAGTTTTGCCCAAGTTTGAGTTGAGTATCAAACCTCCCTCTTACTTTGCTATGGATCAGCAAAAAATTCCTGTTTCCATATGTGCCAGGTAATTATTAAGTTCAAAAAAGGTGCGAAATTTAGAAAACGTTCACATCTGTGGGTCCTGTTTGTTATGAGCAGAACTGATGCGCAGAAGGGACTATAACCTGTTCCTTGTACGTATATGTTTGCATGGTGATTATTAATCGAAGTATACTGTAGCACTGATGAAGATGCGAGCTTTACGGATTGAAAGTTTTGAATGAATCTGCATGGATACACTCGATTGTTATCGTATATCATGTATTTTCAAGTTTAATAGTTTTTTATAAATATTTTTTCAAGGTACACTTACGGAAAAGATGTTACCGGACTGTTGGACACAAACATGTGTATAAAAAGTTGGTGGTCTCGCACCTGTAGGCAAGAAGTAAAGAATGTAAGCGTTTTCATTTTTAGACTCCGAGGGCGTACCAGCCCTGAGCTAGGAGGGGGTGTTCGAAATCATCCAGTACACGCAGGTATCCTCATTAGGACATCTGTCCGCACCATCTGTTTCCAAGCAGACGTAAAAAATAAAAAAACGTTGTAAAGGTATGTTTTTAGAAATATCTCTGCAGAATGTTTTGAGATCGCGATAATGATTAAGAAATTGAGAATAACTTAGCGAATTATTTTTTGCCTTGTTATTCGACCCCCTGCATTTTCACCCGATTTTGAACGCTTTACAAATCTTTTTCGGGGGAGGGGGTATTCTACATGTTCAGTCACTATACAAAATGTCTTCCACCACGTTCATACTTATCCGCTTTAATTTTGAATTTTAACTACTGCTTTCCGCTTTAATTTTGTAAGTATGAATACCAGATATGGAGACATTTATGAAATCAACGATGAAAAAAATGACTATTTTCGTATAATGCTGATAATGATCTGAAGATTTCAGAATGATGACTTAAAATGGCTTAAAAGGTAGACAGAAACTGTCTGGGATTGCGACTGGTTTCAACAGGTCCCGGCTCTCTATATCAAAAAGTATTTGCCAAGACAAAAAACTGCCTTAATGTCTTGTAGACATTCTTTTTTACTTTTAATTTCCTTGAAATCTTAAGATTTTTTTCAGTAATAGAAATGTATATTTATTAAATGTCAGAAAGTTCAAATTTTTGGCTTTCCGTATTAATTTCACAAAAGCCTTCATAGCTATCTAAAGTCTATACACATTTGGTCAGTTTGGTGCTTCCTTCACAAAATGCTTTTGCAAATCCGCTCCACTACATAGGTGTCACCATATTGAGTGATTTTTTGGAAATTTTAGGTAACAGGTTGTCAGGAATTTGATGTGAGAAAGTTATTTACGCGACAACAGATAAACCAATACGTTGCAACGATCGAGATTAAAGCCACTTTTACTGAAACTTCAACTGGAGTGATAAGAAAAAAAGAAGCAACCAGTCCGCGCCTACAATCGTACTCTCAAACGATGTCATTTCTTGGATTGAGTGACAAATTCAAACCTGGACTCCCGTTTAAATTTAAAGTAAGCTGATCTGGCATTGTTCGCATATTTGTTCATAGATTTTAGCGTACTGTATAGAAAGTCATAGAGATTATAAGAAACACTAAAGAGAGGGGGGGAGGGGATAAAATTTGAAAACGCATCTATTGAATGGGGGGGGAGGCAAATTCTCTGTTCACTCATTTACGATGTTCAAGTCGTCTCAAGCGAGTGTTTTGTATTTTTGCTCCATAAAAGTTTTTAAAGTATATCATTCCGGGTTATATGAAATGATAAAAACACTTGAAAGAGCACTGTTACGTTTTGTTAAAAAACCGACCTAACGGCCTCTAACGAAACAACGGTAAGGAAAACATTTTATACGGATTTTAGATGTTGCTAAGGAGTTATGTAGAGTTCTGCCAGTAGGCGCTTGGCCTGCCATCCGGGACTAGGATCTCCCCCCCCCCCCAATAGCCGCATTCCTTGTTCATCATTGAAAAATATTACGATGCTCTCTGTAGTGTTATTTATAATCCCTACGGATGAAGCTCCGATGAAACGAGAACGCTTTTGCTATGTGTATATTTCATCGTATCCAGTAGAAATGATGGTTTGGAAAATCATGAGAACTACAATAAAAGTCATTATCAATGTCTTTGTTCTGGTTTATGCAGAAATGTGGTTCTTTATCGTCATGCGCGTATTGCATTTTCGTTAAACTAAATTAAAAGTTAGCCATCCGCGACATGAACAATTGATCTATTCAAGAATTGCTACAGCTGGTGGATTTAACAAAAACACACTATACACATGACGATGAAGGACTATATTTTTGCATAAAGGTTGACCAACATAGATGATGAGTTATATTCCTTTTCTAATGAGTTTCCAAACAATCTCTTTTCTAACTTTCCTTGTATGTTTGCACGGCGATTCTCAATCAAAGTAACAAAGTATAGTTTTGTGGAAACACCACGTAAATTTATTATCACAATAATAAATTTACGATGATAATTTTGCGATGATAAATATGCGCGGTGTTTCCACAAAATTGTAATTTCAACTCTTTTCCATTAACTATAATGAAAGATCAAGGTTTCATATCTGGATGGTACGTATGTTAGTGGTGGAAAAGTTGAAGTGAGGATCTCCTTAACTCGCTTTTACTACCGCGGAACAAAACAATTGTTCGAGAAAACTTATTTCGTCAAGAATGGCATTGCAAATGTTGTCATCGAGGACATGCCACACGATACGGAGCAATTACATTTCAGGGTAAGTTAATTTTGGTTTAAGGTAGTTCGATAATCTAAATCATAGAATATTGTACTCCTTTCGCCATAGAATCTGTTTTAATATATGATCTTCGTTCACTGTTCAAAATCCGCGCACGCGATTGGTCAAAATCGATCACGTGTGTTTTGGTTACCTGGCAACAACGAGCCGTTTGAGTGCGTTATGTGCGTTATTACCTGGTTATTACAATAATGCACGAAAAGTGTGCATTATTGAAAATGGCCAGGAGTAAAACGTCAAGAAAACTGTATTTACAAGTGGATAAAGCTAACAAGTTGATGAAAATATCGATGAGTTCTACTATAAAGACCAAAAAGGGAAACAATCTTGAGAATTTCCATCGTCAGAGGTAATTAAACTTAGTAAACACCGATTATTTTCATTTTTTCGTCTGTGGACTCTCGCATGAAAGCTCATCTAACAGGCTATTTTTTGACGTATCGTTGTGTTTATTTGCTTGACTCAGCTTGTAAAGGTTGTTCGCTACAATTCTTCAAATTTGTTGTACGTTTTTCACGTATAATGTTTTTAAAATCGGATTTGTTTTATTTTGTTTTGTTAGCGAAAGCGTACGGCTTTTGCTTGCGAGCACGACCAGTGAACTCAGATCATATACTAAATGTGTTAGAGACTGTTAATCAAGGACTTTAATGTTCTCTTCCACCCGTAGTTTTTTTTTTGTAATCCTCAAACAACTTATTTTTACAAGCAATAAACGAACATTCATTAAGTTTTAGTGGGCTATATAAGAATTTTGTAGATAAAAACAAAGAAAAAGATGTCGCCATGCCGAAGTCTATATTAAGTAATTCGAAGGCTGCTTACATATGTGATAGATAAAGCATGAGCAACCGATCTGCATCTGAGATCGGTTGCGAATGCTTTATCGTACTTATAAAATGTCTCTGGATGAAAACGTTCGTATTTTTCATTATCTCAAAGAAGTGAATGATATTTGATTTGAGTATGTCAAACTAGATTCATAGTTCGTCATGAAAATATTTCGAGCACTTACATTGGATAAGACTCGCTACCAATCCCAGTTGGCTCGATAGCTCAATTGGTAGAGCGCCGGTCTAGAAACCCGAAGATGCGAGTTCGAATCCCACTTGAGACAACGAATTTTTCGTTGTTCTCTGCAGTGTCAGATTAATATGAATCTAGTTTTTCATATCTCTGAGGATAGTTCTGAAAAAGTGTATGTAACTTTGGGCAAAATCTTTTTGTGATTTACAGATATTGATTTCTTTTGTATTCTCTTCATGAATTATTATCATTAATAAAAATATGTACTTATCAGGTTTAAAGGCACAATAGACCAACAAAGTTAAAATAAAATTGTTCTCTAGGGTGATTTTTCTATCTAGTGGCCAGGCTAACGGTTTCATTCGTAGCAATTTCATTGTATCATTATCTTCAGGCCTCCTACAAGCCAGCAAACAAGCACATATATACGACATCAAAAGCGTGGTACTCTCCTAGTTTGAGCTATTTACAGTTGCATAAGATTGGAGCATCGACAGCTAAGGTCAGTCTCAAAATTCTAAATCTCTAGTTTGCAAAATTAATGATGTAACTTACGGTTTCATTGTTTTTTCTTATACAACAATGCAGTTACCTTTCTAAAGACAGCGTCGCATCTGCTGGACGCTGTGTTCCACTTTGATTGGCCCCTCTCCCCCCCCCCCTCCAATGTTGTTGACGATAATTAGTCTGGTCATTGTCAACAACCAGTTTTAATGATATTCAACATAAAATAGGTGCAAAAGGGAGAGAAAGGATTTATTTAATGAAGTTACAGCAAGACACGTGCAAATTAAGATATGCGTGCGTGCTGTCCACAAAAATTTTGGCCAGGACTGAATCGGCAATCGTTAATATTCATTTATTAATATTAATCTTTTTTCTGAAATATATAAAATGTACAGTGTGTCTCACAAAAATGTCATTGTGACAAAATACGCAATATTCAGCTTGTGTTTAAAATACTGTTAAAAGAATTGATGAAACAAAACGTCTGTAATGTTGCCTAACCTCCCTGTAAATATCGGCTGGCTTCGTTTCGATACAACGGAGAAATAAAGGTTTTATTTATGTTTCAAAAATGATCGAGTCCTAAGACGAGCAAAATGAAATGCATTTGCATAAACTCTGCATGTCTTTTACACTTATTGCAGATATTTCCTTTTAAACCAACATGGTTTTTGTAACATCGATTTTGATTTTCTGCATCTGCAGGCACATGTCAGCTGCTGCATTTTAATAAAGTTAGGAAATTGGGAAAATAATGGTTTGAATCAAAAGTCAAAAGTATTTTTATGAAAAATTTCTATGACGGATGATTCTATTCGAATTTTCCGAGACACACTGTAGAACATTTGAATGAAACATAATTTGGTCTCGCGGTGGTCTCAGTAAGTTTTGTAAAGTATTGTAAAATGTGCATAGTCATTTATTGTCGTTATTTCAAGGTGGCGGAGATACAAAAATAGCCTGTAGCTAGTGATGACAAGACAATTTTATGCCACAGATGATCTTCACATTCAAATACTCTTTTAATTAAGGGAAAAATAAACTGCTTAACTACTAAAACCCATTGGTTTAAGACATCAAATTTCGTGAGGAATAGGCGGCAATGCTACTGAAAGCTACAGACGGTGAAATTCGCCGACTAGCGGCTTCTAATTAACTATATTACCGCATAGAGTATAATCTTTGAATCTAATTTCTCAACTTCAGGTCGGAAGTCAGGGATCAGTAAAGGTTTTGTATACAGCCCGTCATGGGATTGAGAAACATGTAAATTTTCATCACAAGGTAATGATGCAACGATCGGTTCTTTTTTACTGCATTTAAAGATGGTTAATGTTATCTGTTCAGTTTGGTCTATCATGTTAACTTCATTTCAGTCTATGGCCAGTGTTTACTTTCAATATTGCATCATTCATCAGAGCAACTCACTATTTACCTCTGTCTTTTTTTAAGATTTTGTGTAAAGGAAATCTAGTACATTCTGGTGTTACTAAAGAAACCTTACCTGTGGCTTTATACACACCTTCACCTAGCTACTCATCACCCACCGACTCACCTTCCTCCGACTTATCATCCACCTACTCATCACCCATCCAATCATCACCCACCTATTTATCACCCACCAACTCATCATCCACCAACTCGCCAGCTACCTACCCACCAACCACCTACCCACCAACTACCTACCCGTCAACTGACCTTCCATTTACCACTGTCTGGGCCAAACCTTTGCCCACCCACCCGTTTCTCAATATACCCAACCCAACGGTAGAGGAATTTGAAATTAAGTTTAACGTCACGCAACAAATGGTTCCCAGCTGTAGAATTCTAGTGTATTATATCCGATCGGATAAAGAGACCGTTGCTGATAGTATGGTGTTGGACGTTGAAGACAAACTTGAGAATCAGGTAAACGTTTTAACGGTTTTCATCCAGGCGATTTTTTTCGCGTGATGATGAATGGTATGTGAATCTAGGCAGTAATTGCGGTAGTTTACATGAATCTGGATCCGTGTTTATGAAATTTTTATTTTGGATTGGAAGTCGTTTCAGATTCATGTACCGACTTTCTTATTTTTTGACGATTCACGTGAATGAAACTCCCAATTTTGCAAACACACTTAATTTTTGGCATTTTAAAAACTTCATTTCAAGTCTTAACTACACCCTACACCATGCAACTTGTCTTTCAACGAGTTTATTTTAAAGTTGGATTTTCATGACCATATATGGATGTTGCACGATGAACTTGCTCGCAACTTTTCTCTCAATCTCAGTAGAGGCTGGGATCTATTTTTAAACAGCGAGTTTCTATTGGTTGCTCATCAGAAACTTTGCGAGACAAATTGGAAAAGGGATGCTACACAGTCAATGTGCAATGACTAGAAAATGCATTGCAGCGTTGCGGTAATCGTTCCGAATAGTAGAACCTGATTCTAAAATGTTGCGTGATTTTATGATTACGAGACATGTTATACACCTTTCAATTTCGCTTGCGACTTGTGTCGCAACGAAATCGCGAGGCAAGTTGCGGGAAGATTGTAACAGCGCCTTTATTCCTGTCTGAAATCTCGATTCACATTTACGCGATTCCGGAACTCAATCGGATCGAGAGCTCAATCCGAAATAAAAAATAAAATGAACTAAATCCGGAAAGAGTTATAACTGAATCCGGATTCATGTAACACCCCCCGGTTTACTAGACTTGATTGTACGCAGCAAGGAAGAATTAAGGCTCTGTGGGCGAGAATCGTTTGGCAACCAGGGACGGATGTTTCCCCTACACCACTGTTGCATCTTGTTTTCAACAGCTTCTGATTTTTGGCCGTGTAGGTATCGGTCCACTTCTCAGAGAAGCAGAAAAGACCCGGTGAGAAGACAAAGCTTGTTTTGAAAGCAAAGCCTGGATCTCGCGTCGCCATATCTGCGTTGGACAAAAGTATTTTACTTTTAAAAAATGCTAACGAAGTTAGGAAGAGTAAGGTGCGCCATTGACATTATTATGGAAGTTTCATGACCTACGTTTTCACCTATCTTATGCGGACACGATTAATGTATTTAATTAATTTAAACATGCAATTGTTACGCCGAAATACGAGTAGAGGCTACTGTTAATTCCCAAGGATTTAAAATCTATTGTGGTGAAAACAAAGTGAATATTTATAATATTTATACAGAGTTGCAAAAAGCGTTCAACCTTCCTCCGGGCAAAATTTCAAAGTTTGCAAACCTTCCTCAAAATGTTGTAAAGTTGGGCTTTCCAAACTGAAGATCATAATGAATCTTGAGAATGAATCACTATTTTTCAGAAAGAAGGCATGATTTCTGGAACAGATCATCATCTATTAGTATTTAGGATACATTATGTAGTATGTTGACATGAAACCTTCCTTACCGACTGCCCATTTTGCAAAGCTTCCGCACGGGTGATACCCGCATACCCGTGGCTTTTTTGCAACTCTAGATCTGTATTTATACACCCTGTACTGTAACTGATAATGTCTCTTTAATTTATTAAGGTTTTAAACGTACTAAATGCCTCTTTAATTTATTAAGGTTCTAAGCATACTAAATGTCTCTTTAATTTATTCAGGTTCTAAGCATATTAAAAGCGCAAGATATTGGACCAGTCGATCATTATTTCGGTCGCTGTCGCAGTACTTGGGAAACCCCCCACGCAGCTGATGTTTCTGAAGCATTTAACGTGAGTTTTTACTACATAATCGATGACAAACGTACTTAAAATTGGCGGCCGGGGTTGGCAAAACGTGGGTCTAACTAAATGTCAAAATGGTATTGAATCCAATTGCAGGGCGGTCGGAAAAGCCGATTGGCTATTTCAGGCAATAAAGACTTTTCATTGGTTTGTCGTCTATTTCAAAAAATGATCTTTGTAAAATATCAGTTATATCATTGATAACCACTATGTGTAATTACCTTACTTGTATTAAAATTCGCGTGGTACTCATTTTCGCTCAGCTTTGTGTTCGCGTGATTTAATTTTGCGCACCTTGTTCAGAATTATTCATGCAGCTTTAAATTCGCGCAAAGTAATTTTCCGTGTTCCTTCCTTTCTATTCGTTTAATAAAATTATTTATAATTAACAAATCTAATATATGGGTACGGTGCTTTTGTAAAGAAAATACTTCAGTATTTGTCAGAAAATAATTGGTAATTAGGTGGCTCTTCTTTGAATTAATATGTAATGTCAGCAAAATTCATGTCAACAATAGGTTTATGCATTTAATATTAAACACTACGTGGAACCTGGTAATATCCAGACCAAAGTTATTCAAGATGAAGATGAAGACATTATTTTATTTTTTATTCTTCATTTTTAATGTTACTAGCACAACTTAAAACACAGGTCAATGTATATGCGCATTAATTAATAAGTCAACTGACTTGCAATAGCAACAACAGGTGTCTCATGTTACACCGCAAAGCTTTTCGCGCGGATTATAATAAAATTGGCGCACCCAGTGCTGCGCAAATTCTAGTACGGCGCGAATTTTAATACATGTAAGGTATTAGATTGCCTCGTATAAAACAATGACAAGTTGGCGGGTAGACATGTCAAAACATATATTCCTCAAGTATATAATCTTCCTGCTAAGAGGCGTTAATAAACGCTATCTTTAAATTTTGAATCGCTATGTTTGTGAAAAGTGATTTACTACCTGAATATCCGACACTATTCTAGTTTGTTTTGCTCGTAAATAAATGGAAACCAGAGTTTCGATTCAAAAGATATAAAGTTGGACAATTTTTATGTCATTAGGTCCTTTTGTTGTCAGCAGAGCCGATGCGCAGGAAAGACTGGATCTTGAATCTCGGGGGGGGGGGGTTACATAACTCGCCTCGGTGGCTCGTTCAATTTCTGCAATATCTCCAAACACCACTCGTACTAATTCCAAATCGTGCTCGTTATTGCATAATTACCTGACGCCATGATTCTCGTTTCAGAACGCCGGTGTTGTATTTCTCTCAAATTTACACGTTTACACCCAACCATGTCATACACGTCAGCAGTGGTTCTACGAGAATGGTCGACCCGTGACAACATCTCCCCCTTTCACATATCCACATGGTATTGGTATGTATGTGATATTTTAAAGAGAAACAACATTTCTAGACAAGCCTTTAAATAGCGTTTTCAGTTTCTCGATATCTTGTTTCGTATTAGAGATACGTAGGATTTTTAAAACATGTAAATTACAAATACAAAATGGTGAATGTTTCTGTAAATAACAGACTGAACCCTTTTAAACTTTGCGTGAGTATAGAAAATTGGTAGCGGCATACTACTTTTCCCATTATTTGGCTGCAATCACTGACATGTATTAAAGCTATAAAGCACATCTATTGTTGCGTTTCGAGGTCAGATTAAGTGCGTCATTTAGCGACATTATAGGAACCGTTCTGATCGCTCTGGATACGTGCATGTACTCATTTACCTCATTTACACCACCAACCATAAACGAGTTTTTGGGGGAACCACAAAACAATGGTAACTCCGAAAATAAACATTTTGAATTTATTCTGGCTTTCGAGTATATTTTAGTCATCGTGATGATGATTAAAATATAGTCGAAGCTGGATGATGACTAAAATATGGTCGAAAGCTAGATGATGATTAAAATATAGTCGAAAGCTAGATGATGATTAAAATATCGTCGAAAGCTAGATGATAATTAAAATATAGTCGAAAGGCAGATGATGATTGAAATATCGTCGAAAGCTACAATCAGTGACATTGAAATTTGGGACACTTAAGCCCCCCTTCCCCTCATTTCAATGTTGCTATATCGACAATAAAAATTATTGGCACCATCATACAAGACCATGGCCGTTACTGCTGAAATTTCTCACCACATGAGCAACATTGAAAAGGGTGGAAGGGGGTCAGTTGTATGTTTTCGATCCAATAATTATGTCACTGATTGTAGATGATGATGAAAATATAGTCGAAAGCTAGATGATGATTAAAATATCGTCGAAAGCTAGATGATGATTAAAATATACTCGAAAGCTAATGATTAAAATATTGTCGAAATCTAGATGATGATTAAAATATAGTCGAAAAGTATAGTCGAAAATATAGTGGAAGACTAGAATAAATTCAAAATGTTTATTTTCTGAGTTACTGTTGCTAAACCGAAGCAAAAAAGATGGCGACATGTCGATTTTACGAGAGTGCATTACGGGCATCAAGTAAAGATGAGAAGATTCAAAGCTAATGGTTTGAAATTTAAACACAAATGAGAACATAACCCAATGTGTTCTGTATGGCCTTTAAAAGACGTCAATTTGCCTTTTTAGACTATTCCGGACCGCATTGCATTCTGGTAGTCTTTTTTGCTGCCGTGAATTGCAATAAGTTGTTGGAATTGTCGGACGTTGTCGAATTTCGCCAAAAATCTTATTGAATTTACAACGTGCAGATCGGCTGCTGAACTTATACTGACGTTGTTCTGGATCGTTTTTAGGCACCTTTGAAACATACCCTCCTCGAACGACCCAGGTTTCGACTGACATTCCTGAAACGACCCCCACTACGCCTGACATTCCTGCAACGTCCCTCGCTGCGACTGACCTTCCTGAAACTACCGCTCCCCCGACTGACCTTCCTGAAACTACCGCTCCCCCGACTGATGCGCTGGTCCCATCAGATGTCATTCCAACTAAACCTACATTAAGACGAAAGAAACCAATAAAAGAAACGAAGGTCAGGCAAAGCTTTCCCGAGACGTGGCTTTGGATTGATACGAAGTTCAAGTGAGTACTGCTGTATTGGACATATATTTGCTTCTACAAGGATAAAGGATTATGTACTAATTCAGTAGCGTAGCCAGCCCGACGATTTGGTCCCGCTATGCAAATATTTTCATGTTCATTGACTGTGAAAACAACAATTTCTGAAGAAATGAATAATTATAATGTTTGAAATTTGCTTAGCGAGACTGAATTGTCGGGCTGGCTGCGCCCATATAAATAATAGTTACAGAATGCGTGCTCCTATCTATTTTTAAGGTAAACAAGTGAATTTAAATTTTTAAATTCAAAATGGCCGATTTATAAGGGCCGAGTGAGGAAAATGGCTCTGGGGACGAGAATGTGTAAGGACAAAATTAAACTCGTCCCATTCTATTTCGCATAGACTGCACCGCGGACAAATCCAATATGGCGGATTTATAAGGGCAATTTTTTTCAATTTGGGTACCAGCTAGGTTACCAAGCACGCATTCTATATCTATTATTTTCTATGGCTACGCCACTGCGTACTGCTCAAAACATGAATGGCCGTGTTTTAAAGGGTGTACACGCAAAAGTAAATGAGTTGATAAACGAGTTGATAAATGGGTTACAAAAACATTCACACAGAAATTCATCCTCTTCCTCCTACCACATAGAAATGGTCCTCTTTGGGCGTCTGCCTGCCGTCAGCATCCATGAACACCAGGAACCTTTTTGGTATTGACTGCATCAATCGCTTGCTTAACCTCTTGTCCTGGTCGATCTCTCTCCACCTCATGAGCACTTTTTATTCGCCTCATTTGAAATTACATATTTTTATAATACTGATATACTATGCTACCGAAGGACAGCTTCACTCGATTATCTTTCCTTTTTGGCTCAAAAATTTCTGCTAAAGAAGTTACACTTTTATTTCAGTGAGCGTCAAATGCTATGTAGTCAACAAAATACTGGACAAAATTTCGTGCCATAGACACTTTAACACTTTGTGTTCTTTTCGCAGTGACACCTCAGGCGTACAATCTCTGGACGTACACGTACCTGATACCATCACAACCTGGGTCGCAAATGGTTTTGCCATGTCCTTTGTGTTTGGAATGGGAATCTCAAGTGAAACGAGGCTGAAAGCCTTTCAACCTTTCTTCGTTCAAATGACTCTACCATACTCCGTAATCCGAGGCGAAGAAATACCCATAACTGTCACCGTGTTCAACTACCTTTCCTCGTGTGTCCCGGTAAGTGTCTCTTTCGACAGAAGGAAGACAGGTGTAGCCTAGAGATCACCAGACATCTGTTCTGAAAAAAACATTTTTCGATATTCGTCATCGAAACCATCAAGATGTACTCAGTTCCTCGATATCTTGTCTTGTTCTGGAGATATTCATCCTCTTCTAAACGTGCAAATTATAAAGCAGTTTTGTGATGCCATCAACTCGCGCCATCTGAGAGGAGATTTACTGAACGAAAAATTTCTTTAGAAATTTCTGAGGTCAAAGCTGAGTTGGTGCTGAACCAGGGTAAAATTTAAACCACTTTTTTAGTTTGCAAAGTTCAATGCATCCCATCCTAAAAGAAAACTGCGATTGATCTAGGCAAGAGTCATGAAAAATATATTTTCAAGCTAATCAAAGAGGTCTTGGAAAATTTTGCTTGGAATCTTGAGCTAACACTGGATTAGGTTCATATGTGTGCAAGTGTGATGTGATTTGATTTTCACATACCCCGTTCATTCGTCGTTTTCAGGTACTGCCTCTTCTCTGACATCCCATGACGACACAATGTAATAAGAGCGTACAATTACATAACAGGCAATGTTTCACATTTAGCCAGCAGAAATCGGCAAATGTAATTGACAACTTCAATTTGAATGAAAAGTTTAATACAAAGGGAAATTTGTGACCAGCCACCTTGACAGGCATCAGTCAAGCTGGAATGACCTTTGGCTGGCCATTGTTTTGAGCCCTGCGAATGACACTGTTTCTTTACGCAAATCAATGATGTCCCAGTTATTTTTTAGATAAAGCTCGAACTAGATCGTGGTACTAAAGATTATCGGGTGACATCGATGTACATAAGTAAGATGTGCGTGTGCGGAGATGAAGGCACATCGGTGAAGTTTAAAATAATCCCCAACAAACTTGGTCATATCCCACTTACAGTAAGAGCTATAACATCAGAGGCCGATCTTTGCCCGAAGTCGAAAGTATACGCAGCTGATGCCGTCACGAGGAAGTTGCTGGTTGAGGTAAGAGGAGGCGAATACACTCTTACCACCCTGGGTCCGGTTGTATTAAAGGCGTTAACTTAAACGGTGGATAAGTAAAATTTAAAAATCAATTTTACATCTAGTACGGAACCAAAATTATGAGTTTAATAGAATAAATATTTAGTTTTACATATGATTGTTCTTCTCAGGTCAAATAACTTTAGTTGGTTTGTTTATACAACATGCAAACTTGTTTTGTATTTTTGACTTATCCACCGTTTAAGCTAAACGCCTTTGATACAACCGGCCCCTGGTTATGTTAAAATGAATACAAAGCCTGGTCGAATTGCACTCCGGACTAGTGTCTTCATCAGGATGATCTTATATTGCAACACTATATACCTCATATATGCGCTCGCTTGAGAGGCGACTTCATTTTCCAAGAAGGTGGAAGCAGGAAGAATATTTCCACGCGAACGAGGTCATCCCTCGTGTATATAAGCCATATGCTATTGTAGGTATTTGCCAAGACTGCGTAGCTAACTTTATATCAGGTCGTGGATGCATTTCTGCAAATTATTTTTTACAGTGTAATATATGTATACGTATATATACAATTGTCATACATTTTGTGTATATCTACATACATAGCTAATCAACTGGAATATATATTTTTATTTTCAGCCAGAAGGAATAAAACAAGACTATACTAAGGGAAGCTTCTTTTGTACCGATGAAGGTAAATCTGTTAACAAAGTACGTTTTTATAGCAAAGACAAGTAATCAAATAACAATGGCGCTTTTGTCCCGGAGCTAGTCGGTTGTATACGAAGGGTGGACAACATTATCCATTCATTATCCATTTTTCCTAAGCCTCCTAAAATATAAGGTTCATCGGTCAAACATAAATTAAACTTTCGTGTTTCCAAATTGAAGTCTCTTTTATGTAATTGTCAGGGCCACATCATTCTGTAATTTTGCAACTTTGTGACCACTGATATGTATTAGAGCTGGATAGCACATCTATTGTTGGGTTGTAAAGCCGGAAGTGCGTCATATTTTTAGACTTGCGGCCATGTTGGATGGCCCTACTTGAGCAGTGAATGCTATAGATTTCTATAACAGGATGCACAGTTTTCGTTTAAGAACAAAAGCTTTGCGTTTTAAGGCAAAAGCTTCCTAAAATCTGGGGTTTTTTCACAGAAACTACGCCGATTCACTCCTTGAATGGGGCCATTATATTCAACATGGCCGCCGGTCTCAAAATATGACGTGTTCCGACTTCAATTTTATTTGGGTTTTGTATTGCGATGCACTGTCCAGTCTTAATACATATCATTGTTTGTAACGGGAATTAGAATGAATTAACGTTTTCTACCTCGATTGTAAGAACTGTAACACATTTCTCGTTCTTTGAAAAATTTAGAAAAAAATGCTATGTTCTAATCACAAAATGAGTAACTGTTTGGTATCGGATAACAAACTCGTGCTTTAGGCGAGATCTGATTGCAAGCCATGCAACACAAACGCGAATTAACGTTGTAAATGGCTTGCAAAGCTGTCCAATTTTTTGTATCTATTAGCGAAACAAGTTAGAAAATACTTTATGTAAGACGAGAAAATCCAGTTGAAGTTAATCTAATCAAGGGAAATCTGTATCACACGTGTACAGATTCCTTCTCGTCCGTCATTTCCACACAATTTTCACACTTTTTATTCCAATTTCTACCCGTGTTGATTTAACTGTTTACCGGCACGAAAACTTTTCATATTTCCTAATTGTGACAACTTTGTCAACTTTTTCTTAACAGGAAGATACCATGAGCTAATTGATTTAGCCCTACCAAGAGACATTATTCGTGGATCAGTACTGCCGAAAATATCAGTTGTTGGTGAGTTTATCTTGATTCCATCAGGATTCTTGCTACTCTCAGCTGAAGTCCTTATTCAATTAAATACTGTCCGAATAAGTTTCGGACTTTTAGGGTGCTAAGCCTTTAAAATTCACAATTTTCTGAAAAATGCTTAAATAGTGCCACTATAATGAACTGCTGCTAGATTGCCTTGTCTCACGGGAACTTTATCAACTGGGAGGGCTGTTGTTTCTTCCCTAAAAATTCTGTATCTTCCGGCTCCGGCAAAATGTTTTTGAAAGTTGTTGTTAAAACATAACACCAAGACATGTACAATAAAAGCCATAGTTACACTGAAGATTGTTTTGATATCGAAGGAACTAGTGCCGTACGTAATGTAAAATACCCGAACCGACCTAACCACGTATTACTAATAGCTATCTTGGCATTGGGTTATCATTCCAAAGATCGTAGCTTCGGTTCCCACCACCTTTTTTCACCTTTTCTTCTGTGGATATATACTCATGGTCAAGCCACAGCATGTAAGGGACAATATTCGTGTTTGTATTGCATTGAATATGCACTCACTCGTCTTCTACTTGCGATTGTAAATATTATGCGTAAAGATCAATAGTGGGTTGTAGCAATCCTCGTGTATATATATAACCACTGTTATAGCTTTTCGTGTAGCCTTTGGGCGAATAAAGATAATTCTCGGGGTCAGGTCCCAGCTCAATTGTTTTGATCTCTTTGTATGCAGGTGACCTGATGGGTCCAGCTCTGTCAAATCTTGATGGGCTTTTAAAGATGCCTTATGGTTGTGGAGAACAAAACATGGCGAAATTTGCTCCGAATATTTATATCATGGACTATCTTACAAACACAGATCAAGTAACACAGAAAACAAGGGAAGACGCCATGCATTATATGAATTCTGGTTGGTTTATTTTTATCTAAACTAAATAACAGCAATCCAAATACACTGAATTCTTTACAGTAACGACAAATTGATTACTTGTATTAAATTTACCAACCGCTCAACATTACGGTCTGAGACCTTGCAAAGATGGTAAAAATAAACTTTATGCCGACATGACTGCAGTCAACTTATCTTAATCAAGATATTTTCCAGCATTTACATTATTGGATGGAAATGTTTTCTTTTGTTAAGGATATCAAAGGCAGTTAAGATACAAACGAGAGCGAGGTTCATACAGCGCTTTTGGAAACCGTGACACACGGGGAAGCATGATGTAAGTCCATATACAATTATACTTTTATACTTTTTCAATGACTGTTCACTCTCAGCAACTTCACACTCACGTGTTATGGTGTCCGTGTAAAGATAATGTAAATTAAGCTGTTAGAGGGATATGGCAGTTCAATTTTTCAGCTTCTCGACATGAATCTTTGAAGAAATCACAATATACCCGTTGTCAAATTTTTCGTAGCATACTTAGTTTCCGAGATATTGAAGCACTCGACGTCCGCCATCTTGTTTTATAATTATAGGACTATTCATAACAGCGTACGTCCCAACGGCGTAGACAGTATAAAACTTACTGTTAATTGGTTCAATCTCAATGAAATTTTCAGAAACACTTCGAAATTTACGTATTTACAACAATCGAAAAAGACTTTCATGACATTAAATTTTTTTGCTAATTGTTTCTTTTAGAACAAATTTTACCCTGTTATCGTGCTAAAAGTATTGAATAAGAACGATTTAATATATATATGTTTACATTAGTGGTTGCTCTTTATAGCGGATCGCCGAATATAATTGCAAAAACGGTTGTAAACGTTAACGCCCCCTGATTGGAAGTTTGAAAAATAAAACGTAAAGTTGTCCAATAATAACATGCGTTGGAAAACTCGAAGCAACTTTTATTTCGCGACGCGACGTAACGATTGAATGATAATGGTAGTAACAATTTGATTACGAGCTCGAGATTTCTATGCAGTGAAAGCAGATCAAATATCAACGCGTAGAAATTGAGAGCGAGTAATCTAATTGTTTTAGTAGAATTTGAGGTAAATAATTGAATTTTCAGTCATTTTGGTAAAATAACCTATTAGAAATTGTCTTTGAAGTTGAAAAATACACTAGAAAAATATTATTGTTTTGCTATATCCATCGAGGAATAGATATAGCGAGTAGAGTAGCCAATCAAATTACAGCATTGGCATTAGTACGCTAGTATGATTCTACCAATCCTGATTATTATATTTGTAAATCGGCCTATTTAAATACACATTTTTAAAACGAATTACTGCGTCAACATTGGGGAATAAAAGCTATTGCTTTCGAAGATTCTTAGTAACTTTTTCTTTGTCTAAAACTCGTTTATTATAAAGCTTTATACATATCACTCTTTTGTAAGAGTTCACCTGCATCAGTTTTCTCCGAGATATAATGTCGTTTATAATATCGATCTAAAAATGTCTTTATTTAGAGGTTTCCTAAACAGAGATAATATAAATAAAATTAGACAGTACAGTTATGTAGTACTCATTAGAAGTTTATGAATTGTTTTCAAGCTGGCTGATACCCTTTTTGCGTAGTCTTCTGGTAACGTGTAGACTCCTGGTATTTCGCTCAGCATTGAGCATTTTTCCTACATCTTTCTCGTATCTTTCTATTTTGTAGGTTAACGGCTTTTGTTGTTCGTTCGTTTGCGCGAGCGCAGAAATACATTTTCGTGGACGAAGACGAAATTGAACACTCGTTCAAGTGGTTCAAAAGTAAACAGGATTATAAAACGGGTTGTTTTCCAAGATATGGTCAGTTATTTGATAGATCGCTCCAGGTAAGATCCTGGGGGACGTGTCAGAGAATAGAATTTGGTCCTATGTTAGAGGCCAAACTGGCGTTCTAATTTACTGTACGTGTCGAAGCAATTCAATGACACCAACGACATTGATTAGTAACAAAATAACTAAAAACGCCTTTTTTTGTAATGTAAACCTGTTTCAATGTGGCCCACTAAAGGCAAATGTCGCCATGACGCCATGTTTCATGTCAATTTCATGCACATCTGTCATTAGTCGCGTTGTTTCAATACCACGTCACCTTTTTAAGGCAACAATATGTCGCCTGTCGCTGTTACACCTTGATGGGCCACTTCGATAAGGGCATTCTTTTTGTTCGGTTTTGTACAGCTTTCTTTCAAGCTTTGTGTAGCGAGTGCATGTTTGCCTTCATCCAAATGATGAATTTTTTAGTGAATTGGTAAGAATATTTTCATCATTTCCCAAGGCCATTATAATTGAGTTCAATGGAACATTCCATCTTTCGCTTTATGAAAATATTCTTACCATTGCAGGAATAAATACATTCATTATTTGTTTTATATGATACCAAAATAGGTTGCTTTTATGAACAGTTATTGGACTTTCTAATCAATATAACAAGATCATACAGTAATTAAACGATTTGAATTAAACAGGGTATTATACAATTCGAAAACTGTAAAATTTTTATATTTTAGGGCGGAGTGAACAGCGAAATCACCATTACTGCCTATGTAACTATTGCTTTACTGGAAGCTGGGCGTTCTCACAAGGTAAACTGATACGATTTGACTTTTTGACAAGAACCTACGAAACACAATGTGGGTAGCCCGTGAAGAAGGTTTTCCAGATAGGCGGTCAGTGAGGAAGGTTTCATGCATGTCAACACACTACATAATATACTGTCTCTACTAAACATTAACGTAACAAAAAATATTCAATAGATAATGGTCTATTCCAGAAATCATGCCTTCTTTCTGGGAAAATTATACATCAAACTTCATTCTCATCTTCAATTGAAAAAGTCCAACTTTTAACATTTTGACGAAAGTTTGCAAACTTTGAAAATGTTGCCTGAAGGAAGTTTGAACGTACTGAACTATGTTGAACGACCTTATTTTACCTCAGGGCTTTTAATAGGAGGTTTATAAGGTATACGAACTTTTGTTTACGTTTTTTGTTCCGTAGTACTTCCCGTTAGTAATACATTCCCAATTCTTATTATCATTAGGGCTCGGTGGTTTCCAATGCGCTTGATTGTATTACCAGTAAACTAGATGACATCCAAGATTCTTACAGCACTTCATTGGTTACATACGCATTAGTGTTAGCAAATCACTCCAAGGCTGATATGATGATGGCGCGTTTGAGGAAAAAGGCAAAAACGTCACAGGGTAAGACTGTTCATATATTCATGTTCTTCCCTCAATAATTTCTTTTGAAATCTGGCTTTCCCAACGGCTTGATGCTTGGTAAAAAAGTCGTCTATGTATCTGAGTAATACATCCAGCCGATAAAATCTACGACTTGCATTAAGTGTGTGGAGTTTTTGACCGCGTGTGCACGCTCATACACCGAACAATGAGCCCACACTATTGACGCGTTAAAGTTGGATATTGTTTTCATGCACTTGGAAAGAATAAAAGCCCCCCAAAGCAAGCTCTCAACATTTTTTTTCCTATACCTGTTTAGGTGATACTCTATTTTGGTCAGCAGGCAAGGAAGAATCAGCGGGAAGTAATTTAGAGGAAGAAGATTTCTTTTCCATCTACTACTACCGACGTCCTGCTGATATCGAAATGACTGGTTACGCTTTGATGTCCTACCTCAGATACGAGAATTTCGTTGGCGATGCTCTTAAGATTGTCAAGTGGCTATCAAAACAGCGCAATAGCTTTGGAGGGTTTTCTTCAACACAGGTTGGTTTCTTCAAATCATCGACTATAAGCAATGGCATGGCGCAAGCAGTTAGCGCGTAATTTCATATGAATCGAGTTCCATGAATATGGCGAACCACATATCAAAGGAAAGGATGTTTGCAACGCGAGCACAGAATAGCAACTACACAGAGGGCCACTCGATCGGACCCTCTGGACACTAAATTTAAACGCCGAACTGGCTGTTTCGTTATTATTCTGGCCAGGCAATTACACATGCAATGTTACACAGCTGAGTGGCCCTAATGTTTACTCACTAGACTGTGGATCGAGCTAAGGCACTATAAATTTTGCTGACGCGATGCGCTCACAACATTCATTTACCGTGGGCGAGACCAATTACATGATATTTAATATAGTATTTGCAGTACTTAATGTTCTATAAATGTTCACAATATTATATTGGAACTTCAAACTGAAATTTGCCACATTTGGTATCGTTTTCCTGCCAGTGGCGTCGCAGAGAAGTTGGGAGAGAGCTGTATTACAAAGCTAGGGCTCGCGAATTCTGCACGTACCGTAAAGTGGCAAAAGTATTTGTCCCCTCGAAAACAAGCACTCCTCGTAAGTAAGCGCCCTCCCCTATGTAATGTATGTATACCATATATATAATCTAGCATGGATTTAAATTTGTGTATACCATATATATAATCTAGCATGGATTTAAATTTGGCTGATGCCGAAAATAACTCGAAAGAAAAGCACTCCCACGAAAGTAAGCGCCCCTTAAAACCACTAATTTCGAAGGCAAGCAGCTACACAGCAAAAAATGAACAACCTGTTCTGGGCTGTTGAAAACAGCATTGAACAATGTTTTGCTGCCCACATTGTTCAAGGTTGTCAACAATATTGTTCAACATTGTTACACTTGATTGCAGGCTAGTTCAGGCTCAAAAACTTGTTCAGTATTGTTGACAACATTGAACAATGTTGGCAGCAAAACATTGTTCAATGCTGTTTTCATCAGGCCTGAACAGGTTGCCCGTTTTTGGCTGTGTAAGGCGCTTACTTTCTCTACTAGGACTCTAGGGTACCTTTTCCAGCAGTGAAAAATCCTGTGTTTTTCTGTGCGCCCCTGATTAACATATTACATTGTGTTTTTGTGAACCAGGACACCTGTGTGGCCCTACAGGCACTCTCCGAAGCTGCACAGAAGTTTACTAGCAATCCATCCATAAACTTGAACATATCTGTGAATGTTAAAGACACTTTCGGTCATGATTTCAAACTCACTCCGGACACGAAGTTGTTGTTGCAACGTGTTGAAATTCCAAGTAGTGCTTTGCCGAATAAAGTGGATGTTACTGCATCTGGGTCGGGCTGCGCTTTGTTGCAGGTAGGATTCTCTTAGGGGATGATTTTGAACAGGACAGTCTTGATGTACTGGATCAAAATTCTATCATTGGAATTGCCTTTTAATGGAGCAAAGTATGTCACGATGCCACTGAGCATCGATAAAGTGCACAATGGACAATTCCCCTTTTAGACAAACTTTTGAGTTAGGAATATTCACTAGCACAGCTGGAGAAAGCATGCTAAATTTAGTAAATTGTAAATTTTTGTTTGCAAAACATTGTAAAATGTGGAAAATGTAGCCCTGTGAAGTCGGCAAATTTTGTATACTTTTGTATTAAACGCGAAAAAAGTGTAATCAGATTTCGAAATGTGATTACACTTTTCCGCGCATAATACAAGAGTATGCAGAATTTGCAAACTTCACAGGGCTATATTTTCCACATTTTACAATGTTTTGCAAGGTTCCTACACAATTTTACTAAACATAGGATGCTCTTTTCAGCTTTGCTAGTGAATATTCAGTCCTATAGCTAATTCAAAAGTTTGTCTAAAAGGGGAATGGTCCATTAAAATGTTTGCCAAGACAAAAATTAGCCTTTGTTGTCGCCAGGGGTGTTACTAGGTATTTGTTGTCTAATCTTAAGCAAACAACAAAGTAGGCATACCACTGTCGAATGTTATGTTATGCGCATGCCATACGTTCACAATATAAACAGTGGACTCTGGACGCACTGGCTTGACCCGGATCAAAAGACCAGCCAGTTAGCGTCGTGCACGAAATGTCCCTTAAAACAGTGAATATCTGTAGAACAAGAAACGTTATATTCAGAAATGCCAATTTTCCATTTTCTAATCTCTCTATATATTTTGTATCTCTAATAGGCGTCAGTGAATTACAACATCCCAGTACCTAAAGAAGCCCCAGCGTTTAAAGTGGAAGTCTCTGTGAATCGTCGTAAAGCGTTTGACGGAGAGGAAAGCACGGCCTGTTATCCCTTGCGATTAAATATTCATGCAGAGTAAGTATTTGTCTTGTCATTGTTCCTTACCCAACCTCGGAGTTGGGTATTTGAATACCCTTGTAATTCGTAAAATGTATGGCCGCGAATGCAGTGAATGCATTCGTTCAACAATTATCTTTGTCAAAGCAAGAAAAAAGTTCGATAATTGAGACAATTTATATACGATATAAATTACAGTTAATGGGGCAATGCTTGGAACTTTGACAAGTGATAGTAACACGTACACAATCGCATTATTTTTTGTGCGTTGTTCAAAGGTCACTTTGATTACATGGTCTAAAAGATAAAAGGTCATATTTCGATCCATCATGCGCGCACATGCACAGGTTCGACATGGTTTCAACAGCCGACGAAATTGCGAGATTGTACGCTATATACTATACTATACTTGGTGTACATAAAATTTGCCGGGTTACAATGTTCACCAATGTTTGCAATGTTTATCCCAAGTGTTCCAATGATTTCGTTCATCAAGGGGCCATCGACAGGCGAGGTGGGTGGGTGGGTGGGTGGGTAAAGAATTTTGCGTCGTTTGTAATAGCCTTCTTGTCGGAACTTTGACACAAAGTGACCTTTTTCGAGCATGCAATATCTGGCATTCAACCTGGCATGGTCCTACTCGAGGATTATGACCCCTAGGACCGCCCTACTCGGGGATTATTACCCCTAGGGCATTCTTCTAGCGGGTCTTATAGATACCCCGCTAGATGAAAACATAAGGCCGTACGAGTCTCTTGGGTTAGACCACAATTAGAACAGTTTATGTAACAATGTATAACTGGAGTACTTCATCCTCACGACCCCTTATCCCACAATTATTCTGTGTGTCCGCGTTTGATATTTATTTTCAGTCTAAAAAGCAATTGAAACATTAATCTACATAAATTCCTTTTTGAGCTAAAATTGCTGTGAAAATGGTGAATTTTTCCGCGCGTAATACAAATATATACAAAATTTGCAAAGTTAGCAAGGTTATATTTTTCCGTGTTTTACAACATTTCTCTAACAAACTCTGCAATTCTACTAATCATAGGATCCTGTTTCTAGTTGTAGTAAAAGATTTTGTCATTCTTGCCTAGATCGAATGTTAGTCTATTATGCAAATTGTTCAATGTAAAAACCATTAAAAACCTAATCCAGTAACACATCTAGTTCGCAACAGTTTTATGGTTGGTCTCATATTGTGTCTCTTGCTTCTGAAACCTCCCCAAGTTTGTCATGTTCAACAATTTTCTTCGCCAATCCTGGCTAAGTTCCCGTAAATGATATAAGATTAAACAACTTATACTCCACACCTATAGATGGCTGAAAGACGATGTTTCCAATATGGCTATCGTTGATATCAAACTCGTGTCTGGCTTTACAGTAAACGAAGAATCACTTGAGAATGTAAGTTATTAAGGGAAAATGGTTGAATTTCATCAACTACAATGCGCTTGCAGCGCGTCTGCTATAAATGGGGCTGCTTAGACAACACTAACCAATCACATTGAAGAATGAAAATAGAAGTAACCAATCAGAGTGGCGCAAAAACATTGTGAATTTCACAATAAACATACTGGTAACATACCGTATAAGGAATCTATTTCTAAAGAAATGAATAATGGTAGTGATTTAAATTTGCATAGCATGACCAAATTGTCGGGCTGGCTTCGCTACTGACTGGTAATAAGCTCAAAATTTGAAAAATCAACGAATTAACTACTATCGTAAACTGTGATGGTCATACACTGATACACAGCCTTTCGTGTCTAAACCTCGCTATCAACAATAGCGGCTGTACACGAGTGTTGACCATAAGTGGCCCAACTTATAGTAGAAGACTGCAAATTGTTTTCATCGTTTTTAAGTTACCATTTAACCCAACGCATCGTCCTTGCTAACTTCAATGTTGTTGCGGGGCAACCTTCTCCAAGGAAAAAGCCTGTAGAGAGCCAATAAACAATAAATTTAGTCATATTTATTTAGTCATATTGCCTGAACTCGTTGTAACCCTTTTACTATAATACTTTTTTAGAAATTGGAACAGGCTAATAACGTCGTGTCCATAAATCCGAATGGAGAAGAAGAAGCAATCTTGAAACGATATGAAATTGATGGACAAAATGTTATTCTTTATTTCGATGAGGTTAATTTACCAGCATTTTATACTGAATTATCATCCTCTGAATTTTTCCTCAAGTTTTGTGAAAGCAGTGATATTTGAAAACCTGGTCTTTATTATTGAGAAGAATTATCTTGTATGAGCGCGCCAAAGCTCGATTGGGTTTTTTACAATTGTATATAATTGTATATATATACAATTGCATGTATTTATCAAAAGGACGTGCGGGATGAAGAATATGGATGGGAATTTCATTGGAATTTGTATCAAGTGTGTGGTTTTGCAAGCTGTGTTTTTCAAAACTCCTTTTATAATTAAGAAAGGAAATTCGCCAATAGATTTTTTCCACTCTAATTCGAATCCTTTCGATATTACTCTTCAGCTTTGTTACTATTTTTTAAACGGATTTTCCGCTTTATTTAAGGTCACTCGATAGTCTAAGTCATGGCAAATTGTACTTCTTTCACCTATAAATTCTTTTATAGTGCACGTGTAGAGCTTTTTTAGATCATCGCATAGCTCTACTGGTTTTCTTTACAATTGAAAACGTTTTACTCTCCTACCGTTTGTATGTCCAGAGACATTGTTGTCTCTAACAATGTCTCTACTGTCAGTATTGAGTTCAAACTGGAAACGTGATTTTTATGTTCAGTCTAACATTGAAGAAACGCTTTTTGAAATACAGAGAACATTGCTATACGGCTGTACAATGACCTAAAATGAAGCTCAAGCATATTTGACTATAAAACATTTTATGGTGGAGAGATTTCTGATGGATTCTGACTATCCAGCGACCTTAATAGCAATCGTTATCTTGCATTCTTAACTTTCAGATAAAAAGTATGAGATTCTCACTGGATATTGTTCAAAGCGCGCTGGTGAAGAAAACAAAACCTGGAGTTGTTCGTGTCTATGATTACTACAGCCCAGGTATACAATCTCCAGTTTCGTTCTACCATAGAATAAAAACACACAGGGTCATCGTCAGAGTTTGCGTAAGCCCTAATCATCATGCTTCTTCCCTCCGCAAGTGCCATAAACAGAAGCATTAACTCCCTAGAAGTATTTAAAAACGGTATTTTTTCAGGGGTGACTATTTTATGCGCTGTACTTTGTCTACTACACTGGTCATTGTTGGTTACTGTTGCCCGGTCGTACAAAAGCCCCTTAGCTTAAACCTGGCTTAACGTAACATCCACAAGAAATTTCTGTCCGTTAAGACTGCAAATATTTCTTCAGAAATCTTGTCAAGATCAATAGTAGTTCTGAAGTTCTAGAAATATAGAAAATAAAACAGTGGGTTAAACCTGGGATTAGCCGACTAGCCCAGCACTAATTTGAACAATTGGCCAGGTACAAGGTATATACAAGCTTCAGTTTAGTTCCACACTGTGCAAAAAAGTATTCAAACTTCGAATGTCCTATCGCGCTCAATGAAAAGCTTGAGATCGTGTATGATCTTTGGAGTAGCCAAACCGTCTCAGTTCTTCCAAAACAAAAAAGGGAGTTTCTCAAAAAAGTTTTAAAGTGCTTATGAAACGAAATTTGGTCTGACATTTTGTTCATTGCATTTCAAAGATCACTTAAATTGACAATATAACTTCTTTGGTAAAATTTTTGTAACTCTCTTCCTTGTCAAGATATTCAAATTTATTCAATGTACAAATAACACAACCACTGACGTCATCCTGTATAATGAGTGTCTATTAGATTGCTTATTTTGCAACATACAATAATGTAAAAAAACTAAAACTACATTTGCATATGAGTATGCGAGGATTAACATTCAGCCTTGAGAATGTATGTGCGATATTTTGACTACTTTTCAAATCAATGAAGATTTTCAAAGAGTTATTATGCATAAAGACGTCACTGGTTAAGTTATTATCATATCAAATAAAATTGAATATCTCGACAAGTAAGAGTTGAAAAAATTCTAGCAAAGAAGTTATATTGTCATTTTAAGTGATCTTCCCAACGTAATCTTAAAATAGGTGGAGAAAATTTTCGTTTCATAGGCACTTTAATCATAGTGGGGCAAAACTGTGGAACAGCTTCCACCGAATGCCAAATTAGCAAGTTCTGCCTATTCATTTATAAATATAATACGGGTCACACCAGATTAATGTATTATAGTAATAGGCGGATATTTTGTAAATTATTATATGTTAAAACGCCCTCCACGGAAACCAGCATTTGCTGATGGGGCTAGCGTCATTAAATAAAGTTTTACATACACATACATACATTACCAGGTCGACACTAGAATCAATACCTTGTAATTTCTGCGAAATGGTGTAAATTTTAATTAGCGGTGGATTTAATTAAAACAAAGTGTCTGCAAAAATGTATTGTAATTTGCATTGCAAAATATTGTGATGGACGACATGTGGCAAAACACACGAAAAGCAGATGGCCGACTTTTCTGCGTTTTTATTCTATTTTGTATTATATACTCCGTCGAAAATGTAATGATATTTATTCATTTATCCACTTTTAGAAAGCCAAGGAAAAGTTATGTACAACATCACAGAGAGAGACTGTTACGGAGAAAAGAGTAAGTCAATTTAAAAAAAATAGTGGCACATATTTTTTCGTGCACGGAACTCTATATTAGAAACTGAAACGATTACTCTAGAATCCACCAATATCGTAAACAGTTTTAATACCGTTCTCCCGAGTTGTTTATGTATCGAAAACCACGTTATAAGTTTATAAATCTTGACGTTAAAATATAAATCAAAATAAAAACATTAAATCTCAGCGTACATTGTTGATTGACCAGATTAGATTGATTGTTCAACTGGACCCCAAACGAAATTCGTCAGGCAGAACCTGACTATATGAATTAACACCATCCTCTAATTAACACCCTATAGTTAAGCCTTGGTTTAGCCATCAATTAGTAGCTCAAGATAACGACCACGTTGTCGTGATAGACAAAAAGAAAAAAGAAATGGCTGCGTAAACACTGTCATCGTATTATTTAAGTCATAGGCTAATTAACTTCTGTTTCTTTTAATTAGGATTTTGTGTGCAATTTGATTTAATGTATTTATATGCAATTTTCCCAATTTATCTTAATGGAACAACTGCACTCATCTAAGCTATTAAAATTACAGTAATTTAATTGTGAGCGTATATATAATGATAAACAATTATTAAACGAGAGTCATATTTGGTAAAGCTTTATGACCCAGCATTTCTGCAGGTAACACGTTGTATATTTTATAGTGCGATTTCTCATACTTGTATTCATTTTGTAGTCGAAAATGAATGTCCAAAATGCGTGTCTGTGGATAACTTTGAAGAATTTTTTGACAAAAATATCAACTGTTCCCTTTATCGTAAGTATAAGCCAATGAATTGTTAATATCATTTTAATTTCTCATAAATTACCGTAAAAAAGAAACACAATTTTTTCAAGAAAATCAGTTGTCTGGGTTAAATCAGACGTATGAGAAGTGCTACTGGGTCGCCAGCAACCTGTACTGGCAGGCTTTGTGAGTATAGTTGCTTATAACAATAAAGACAAGAAGCTATACATAGAAATTTTCTAAAGAACGAAACATACAAGAAGCTAAAAACAACACAGTTCATTCTAGCTTTTTATTGTTCGAGAATTGTGACCTATTAGAAAACAAACGTACGGTAGACGCCATTTCAGTGACAAGCCAATCAATGCCATTTCAGTTGTCAATAGCTAACGGCGTGCTTTGTTTTGAATCGATCATGATTACATTAAATGGCCACAAGGATGAATTTGACAAAATTTTTATCATATAAAGCAAATAGATAACATTTGGCCGCTACCATATAGTAAGAACATTCACCCGCCAATTTTTTCTTTACCACATTATGACGTCACTCCGTGATCCATAACAGATTATATAATAATCATCTGGAATTTTATTGGTCGAGAACTGTGATCTATTAGAGGACATTTCAGCGGCAAGCCAATCACAGCAATTTTAGAATTATCGACAGCCAATGGCGTGCTTTGTTTTGTATAGATCATGATCACGTCAAATGGCGTGCTAAAGTCTTTTTGTCGCACTACAAAGCTTATTTTGGAAATTTTTTCACATTTTTATTATATAAAACAAATAGATTACAATAGATTACATTTTGCCGTTGTCTGTTCAGTTATAGATACACGGTAGACGTCATAATGTGTTAAGAACATCAGTGAACATCAGCCACATTCTTGGTCTTACCACATTATGACGTCATGCCGTGTATCTACAAACTGAACAGATAACGGCAAAAGGTTATCTATTTGTTAAACAGACAACGGCAAAATGTTATTTATTTGTTTAAAAAATATTCTAACGAGCGAAGCAATCACAAAGCCTGATCATCTTTGGTTGGTATTCACCCCAGTAAATCTAAATTTGTGGCATTAAATTGTTTCGTACTTTGTTTAATTCATGAAAAGGAATCATCGTTTCAAGAGAAATTTTAACAACTACACCACGAGCTCGAGTCGAGCGAATGGTATAATTGCTTTATAACATAGTCCTATAGCAGGTAATTCCGCAAAACTATAGCATTCATCTAAAGACGATCCATGTCAAAACTTGCCACAGATATTTGTTGTGTTTTCGTATTGTTCTGTATTACAACATTTTAAGCAAAGTAAAGTTGATGGTTTATGAACAGTATTGCTTACAAAAAGATATCAAGTACTATATATGCACGTAAACGTTTTTAAAACCTTTTTGAATAGAATTCCTTGGGTTTTTATGCGACTGTTTCATAATAATTGACATTTAAAAAAACATCTTTTCGCTGCCATTTCGGGACTAATTTCTTCAAATTAGTTTAGTTCAATCAGTTTCTATTTTTAAAAAGCACTTGCTAACATGTAAAAGATGTTTGCAGGAATTTTTCGTTGTTGTTTATCCTTTTCAAACGCTAAAAATTCCATTTTTCGTTAAAAACGTTCTTGCAGTTTTTGTGCCGCCATCTTGTTTTTGCTAGCTCATACACAGCGAGTATTTCAACCAATCAAATTACAGAATAGCTCATACGATGACTATATTATAGAACAATGTATTTCCCTTTTTGTTTATCGTTAAGTACCTTTGAAGCAATTGTAAACATGCATTTTTGAAGTGTGTTTCCCGCCTCAAATTGGACATACCCCGTTTCTACATCGCTAAAATATGTCCCAGTCCAGGATATTGCTCAGGCCCAGAATAAAACTATATTTTGAACGGTCCGTAAGAAGGCATTCTGGTGTTTTTTAGTGGCGCGTCTTAAGTCAATCAATGGTCAAATGAAGGTTAAAAAAGCTTACATCAGAACAGATAAAGCTGAAAATCGTAAGTTTCGTCCGTATGAAATACCTGAATTCTGCCCTTGTGAAGAACTCTATGACGGCGTGACATCCTTGGTGTTCGGACAAAGCGATTATTTCCGGAGAAAAGGCGATGAAACCTCCATCTTGTTCAATTCCGCCACGACGATTGCCAAGTGGAATTCTAAGAGAATGAAGAAGATTTTTAGGGAAAAGATGTCCCAGAAGATTTATCGCAGGTGCCGTCTTCTGACCAAAGGTTAAAGCAAAACAGTTTAAACTATTTCTTATCGAATTTTGTCGTTTTCTCTACATCTCTCACTCGAAACAGAATGAGTACATGATAATTCATGGAAAATTAAAGATAGATCTGGATTAAAGAAGCAGGTAATCAATATAACCAATGAATTGCAAAATAATTATTCAAATAAATAATAAAACATTTAATGTGCATAACTTTCATTAGATTTGCCGGGGTTTTTTAAAAATGCGTTAGAAAAGCAAAGGTTATAACCCTTATAAGTTCTTGCCAAAAATGCGTAAAAAAAGTACAACTTATCCCCTTAAAATTTTTGAGAAGAAATAACTCAAATAAAAAAGTAAAGGTCAACCCATAGGTTTTTGGTCAAATATACGTCAAAAAATTGTAATCCCTTATATTTTTTGGTCAAAAAATAAAATGACAGGAAAAAAGTAAAGGTTTTCGTCAAAAATGCGTTAAAAAAGCAAAGATTAACAACCCCTTAGGTTTTTTTTATCAAACAGGCGTAAAAAAAGTAAAATGCTTAAAAAATCTCCCAATTAATCCCTTCTGGTTTTGTAGGATAGCTCCTTAGGCTTTTTTGTCAAAAATACGTCAAAAAGACAAAGGTTAATACGTTTGGTTTTTTGGTAAAAATGCCTCAAAAAGGCAAAAATTAATAAATAAGTTCTTGTCAAATATGCGTCAAAAAAGTAAATGTTATCCCAAATGTCACAAAAGCAAAGATTAATCCCTCGGGTTTTTTGGTCTAAGATGCGTCTAAAAAGCAAATTTTAGCCCCTTAGGTTTTTTGGTCAAAATGCGTCAAAAAGCGAAAACTCTAATCCCTTAGGTTTTTCGGTCAAAAAAGTAAAGGTTTCTTGGTCCAAAATGCCTCTGAAAAGGCAAATATTAACCTCTTACATGTTCTAGTAAAAAAGGGGCAAAAAAGTAAAGGTTATTCCATTAGATTTTTAGGTAAAAATGCCAGAAATAAGTAAAGGTTTAAGTGCCTACAAACATTTCTATTGCATGGTGGGAAAGAATATTTGAAACTGTAATACACGTTATTTTATACTGTTGCGCTGCAATGCTTTCAATGCTTTGTTGATGAAATATTTCAGTTTAAAGTCTTTGTTCTGTCCGGTTATTACGTCACAATTTGCATAAGTTATCAGAAAGTAGACTATAATATTAGGATAAGCGATTAGGAAAATAAATGGCCTGACTGTGTTTGCCCTTATAGTACAGATCATGTCAATATTTCAAGAATTTTGTTCATTGGGACATAGCTGACTGTATTTAACAACAATCATTATGCAAAAAAGAAAGTAAAGTTCGGTTCGGTTTTTTTGAAACACTCATATATATATTAGATATCTATGCACGCGGTACATAAAACATTCGTCGTGTGGTACATAAAATCAAACTCGCGCGTTCCAAGCTCGATTGACTTAAGTTTACCACTTTAGCACACAGATTTCGATAATAAATGTCATACAGTCTACATGTATAAGATCAAGTATTCTGCCCTTTGTGATCTCTCTGAGGTCGTGTTTTTGTTCCTTACTGCAGACGTACACGTATGTGAAAAGTAATATCGACGATGCTGGTTGGGATTGCCCCTTACTAAGTCCCTCTTAATTGTGCTTAATTTACCAGTTAACTTTGCCAGTGTCGGTGATGCAGTCAAAAAATACGCACAAATATAGGATCTTTCGCTTCCTCAAGCGGTAAAAACAGAATTCGACGTCTCGAGCGAAGAATACAATGCATTTACAATGTTTTCAACGGATGTTCTTATAGTCTCATCATTGTTCAATGGTGACAATGACGGAGTTGGCGAAAGAAGCAACTTGTGATGAATGGTTTTGGCTGGACAAACATGAAGGGATGGTCAAATTGGAAGACAGTAATAGCGACAAAGAAGTCTGGTAACAAACGCGAAGGTATGTTACGTTTAGGATATCGTGGTGAAGTGATTGATCGCGTTTCATTTCACGGGTATGATTCTCAAAAAGGGGCTTGTGAATGTGACTCGAGCCCGTAGTCGGGTGAAAACAGTATAAGTCAACTGTACTCCATCGGAATTTAGTTTCGGGATAAAAGTCACTAGTGTGGCGAATAACTTCTTGCATAGAGACGAGTGTTTTGGTTTTGAAAAGTGTTTTTGTAAAGAAACGATAATTCGTTAGCGAAATAATCTAAGTTACATCAAACGTTAATGGAAATTGTTTAATTAGGGAAAATCGCTGTACTGAACTTCGTTGGGGTTTCTTGCGGATGCTCTGGTTTAATTCTCCCGCTAGAAATGTTGACAGGATGTGTTAGGTAATACCGTGCCACATTACTGCACGCTGCTGTTGTGCCATTGTGGCGAAGATAAATAAGATAAAAATAGGTTAGTTCTTTTAAAGATTTTTGAAGGATCATCCCATTCTCTAATTGAGGTGATATTACTAAAACACGAGGAAACTTAATCTCAACTAACCTTGTTTATACCGAATAGCTCCATCAATTCTAACACTTTCCTCCTGGAGGTCCAGCGAAGATCATTTCGTTTTGATTCAGTGTAACTATAGAAATAAACCTAAACTAAGTGTTAAATCTCCACTGTGCATTGTATCAACCAATCCAGAGAGTATTTCACGTTGTTCCGACAAACGGGGGCAGTCTTTTTATTAAAAATAAAGTTTTCTTTGCTTATCTTGTAAACAGCAGTCCCAACATCGCTATTTTTTTTCAAAGGATGCCAGGTAAAAAGTGAATACATCAACCACTGACCAATGACATAACACGATGGGAAAGTATCCTTTTTTGTCGTGTCCATCAGAAGATGCCAAAATGCAAATACTATTGCAATGTACGGTTTGTCAAAGTCATTTCTGACAGTCAAATTTATTTTCGTTTAGTTTCCAATATTTTGAAATATTTTGTGACAATTTATTCCTTATTTTATGAAGGTTGATTGGATTTGAGTGAGCTTGTTACCTACTGGCGCGATGTTCCATGAAGAATGCCAAGCAGTTGAAACCATAAACAGCATGATGAAACAAGACCAACCGATATAAAGATCCAAAGATATAGTGAAAGTAAAGTTTGTTGATTTTATTTTGCCGTTTCAGTGCCGGTAGTTGCAGTCAAAAGCACACCAACATAGGTGGTACATTTTCTACTATTTTCACGACAATCTTTGGTTTACATCACGCCTGTGATGTTGTTTATACTTTCTACTGTTTTATGTCACGCATGTAACCACCTTATTACTATTTTCTACTATAACGAAAACTGCCCCTGGAGGGGACCTAATTAGAGTGGACCTAATTAGGTTTCCAGGTTCAATTCCTGGAGACAAATAGATGTGCACTAACTGATATGACCAACTATACTTAGTATAGTTAGTAGAAGGTAAACATAAAGGTAGGTTCTTACAGTTATAACTAACCATCTCACCACTCTTACTACCCAATAGAATTTCACAAACTTAGAGTTCTGCTGTTTAGTTATTACGGTTACCATTAGGTAACTCTATATGACAAGCGTAGAGGGTAACTCTAGTCTACAGTAGTTTAGTATACTGGAGTTACCTTAGTTAACTAAAGTAACTCTAATCTACCTCAGTAGTAGAACTAGAGTTACGTTAGTTAAATTAAGGTGGAGTAAAACTCTACCTTAAGTTTAACTAACGTAACTCTAGTCTACGACAAAGGTAGACTAGAGTTACTTTAGTTACCTAAGGTAACTCTAGTATACTAACTTTTGTAGACTAGAGTTACCTTCTACGCATGTCATTTAAAGTTACCTAATGGTAACCGTAACAAATAGGCAACAGTGAGAAGTATAAGTTTGTGAAATTCTATGGGGTGGTAAGGGTGGCGGGGTGGTTAGTGGGATTAGTTAGAACTGTAAGTACCTAAGTGCTTGTACTTGTTAGAACTGTAAGTACCTAAGTGCTTGTACTTGTACAAGCACTTAGATAGTATCTAAGTGCTTGTACAAGTACAAGCACTTAGGTACCATCTAAGTGCTTGTACTAGTACTTGTACAAGCACTTAGATACTACCTAAGTGCTTGTACTTGTACAAGCACTTAGATACTTACAGTTCTAACAAGTACAAGCACTTAGGTACTTACAGTTCTAACTAGTACAAGCACTTAGGTACTTACAGTTCTAACTAATCCCACTAACCACCCCGCCACCCTTACCACCCCATAGAATTTCAGAAACTTATACTTCTCACTGTTGCCTATTTGTTACGGTTACCATTAGGTAACTTTAAATGACATGCGTAGAAGGTAACTCTAGTCTACAAAAGTTAGTATACTAGAGTTACCTTAGGTAACTAAAGTAACTTTAGTCTACCTTTGTCGTAGACTAGAGTTACGTTAGTTAAACTTAAGGTAGAGTTTTACTCCACCTTAATTTAACTAACGTAACTCTAGTTCTACTACTGAGGTAGATTAGAGTTACTTTAGTTAACTAAGATAACTCCAGTATACTAAACTACTGTAGACTAGAGTTACCCTCTACGCTTGTCATATAGAGTTACCTAATGGTAACCGTAATAACTAAACAGCAGAACTCTAAGTTTGTGAAATTCTATTGGGTAGTAAGAGTGGTGAGATGGTTAGTTATAACTGTAAGAACCTACCTTTATGTTTACCTTCTACTAACTATACTAAGTATAGTTGGTCATATCAGTTAGTGCACATCTATTTGTCTCCAGGAATTGAACCTGGAAACCTAATTAGGTCATTTCAATGAATTAGGTCCAGTCTAATTAGGTCCCCTCCAGGGGCAGTTTTCGTCAGTAGAAAATAGTAATATGGTGGTTACATGCGTGACATAAAACAGTAGCAAGGAACAACATCACAGGCGTGACATAAACAAAAGATTGTCGTGGAATAACAAAACATAGTAGAAAATATACCACCTATGTTGGTGCGCTTTTGACTCCAACTACCGGCACTGAAACAAAAGCTGAACAGGCGAAGAAAATGGAAATGACAAAATAAAATCAACAAACTTTGCTTTTACTCTATCTTTAGATCGTTACATCGATTGGTCTTGTTTCATCATGCTGTTTATGGTTTCAACTGCGTGGCATTCTTCATGGAACATCGCGCCAATAGGCAACAAGCTCACTGAAATCCAATCAAACCTTCATAAAATAAGGAAAAAAATTGTGACAAAATATTTTAAAATATTGGAAACTCAACGAAAATAAATTTGATTGCCAGAAATGACTTTGACAAACCGTACATTGCAATAGTATTTGGATCTTGACATCTTCTGATGGACACGGCTAATAAGAATACTTTCCCATCGTGTTCTGTCATTGGTCGGTGGTTGATGTATTCACTTTTTACTTGGCATCCTTTAAAAAAATAAACAATTGCGATGTTTTGAAAACTGTTTACAAGATAAGCAACGAAAACTACGCTAATAAGAATTATAGAGATGACTATTGAATTATCAATAACAATGACCAAACCGAAGCAAAAGTAATGGTTTAATATTTCGGTGCATTTATTCAAAAACTATACGTTTTTAGTTTTTGTGCACTTTTTTAATTAAAACCAGTACGTATGCTTAGAGCATCTCGCTGTGATATGTGTGTTCTGCGCATGTATTTTTCTAGCCTCAAATACGGTAAGTAACAACCGTAACGGATCGTCTACACCTCTGTCTGAGCGTTCACTAAACAATGAAATACGCTACGTTTCGCTACGATACGGTCAAAGTTGTTTATTATTTAGTCTTGCTTTTGCTGGCAAAGCTTTAGGCACCCGGTGGTGAAATAAGGGATCCTTAGGACGCATATTTTATTATTTATAATAATGCTGAGTGCAGGCTGCAGCATTATTTTTACTCCGCCTGCCGTAGGCGAGGCGGAGTTTTAAATTCGCCCCGTTTCTGTTTTTTTTTTTTATTTTTTTTCGGTGTCAGAAGTCGGTGCAGCGCTCATGGGTGATACCGCTGGCACAAACCGCGTGAGCCGACCTAAACACGGCGTTTAAACTCAATTTCTAGCGAAATGTGTCAACAAAACACGCATTTAAACGTGCATGCTAGAACATCTAAACCGCAAGAAGGTTTTACGTGCAAAGATTCTCATGCAAAATGCTTTAAAACGACAAATTCCAGCGATGTGTCGCGGTGAAGTTTTGAGAGCGTGTTTCCGTCATTTTCTGGTTTATTCCTACTTTTAAGGAAATTTAGAAATTTCTACACAAGAATCAAACGCAAATTCTACCATAGGCGGCCCAATTCAGTGCGTAGTTTCATGTAGAGATCAGTGCGCACGTAAACACTACACTTCGTAGTTTATGATATAGTTAATTTCCTAAGGTTGGCAACTCTTTGAACTTTTTGAAATACACGGCACGAAATAAATCCGTAGTTTATCAAAACCAGAAAGGAAACAGCTTTAAAAACAACACAAATATAAACTAGGATAATTTTGCTAACCTGTTAGCAACTTTTCTTGTGAAAACACGGCTTTAAACGGTCCGTATTTGAACGAAATATAAAGGTATTTTGCCGATTTCTCGTCTGTAACTATGCGGGATGCCCTCATCCTGCTACTTTAAATGACGAATCCGTGCAGCGATTGGCTTGTCAAAGTTTTAACGTTAAAAATTCATAGTTAAGCCAATCGCTGCACGGATTCGTCATTTAAAACTCTTCCAGTAGCAGGATGAGGGCATCCCGCATAGTTACAGACGAGAAATCGGCAAAATACCTCTATATTTCGTTTAAATACGGTCCGTTTAAAGCCGTGTTTTGACAAGAAAAGTTGCTAACAGGTTAGTAAAATTATCCTAGTTTATATTTGTGTTGTTTTTAAAGCTGTTTTCTTTCTGGTTTTGATAAACTACGGATTTATTTCGTGCCGTGTATTTCAAAAAGTTCAAAGAGTTGCCAACCTTAGGAAATTAACTATATCATAAACTACGAAGTGTAGTCTGAGTGTAGTGTTTACGTGCGCACTGATCTCTATATGAAACTACGCACTGAATTGGGCCGCCTATGATTCTACTGAAATATCTACATACATACAAAATGAAGATCGGTGAAGGAACTTCGCAAAAATATTCATTTTTGTACTTTCGAACGGCGTTTTTCCTATGCTTTTGACTGAAAACACGACGAACGACACTTGCCAGAGCAATTTGCGTGGCGCGTGGAATGACGTGAGCACGGGGACACAAAAATTGAGGTTATTGAGTGCGAGTTCCCTATCTGTATATATCTGATGTGTGATACAGCTTCTTCTGAATCAGGAACAAGGAACTTGCTCGGAGCATGTCGACACAAAGTGGTAGTTTCGGCGTTCCTCGGAATTCGTCGGTTTCCGACGCTGCTCGAAGATTTTCCGAATACTATTTTTTCAAAATTTTTCTCTAGCTCGAAGATTTTGCTCCTTGAAAGTCCTCTAAATTTTCATGCATCCTAACTTTGTTTTAAGGTAATATGCTTTATTTTCTATCATTATTTGTAGCAAAGTACTTAGATTGTGCATAGAGATCGATTTTTGAGAGATCAGACTGGAAATAAGTACAATTTTCGAGTATTGTAAGTTTGTGCTTTCCAAGCATGGCTATGGTCGCATGTAAGATTAAGGCTACCGTTTTCAGTTGAAGTTGGTTCGATAATAATACCATGAAATCCGCTATAGAAACTGAATGAGGTCTTGAATTGTTGAGATTGTCGAAGAAAGTATGCTGAGACAGTTCTATGTATAGAGTTGGTTCTGGTTCAAATTTATTGAAAAAAGGCAATTTAATTTTAATTTTGTGAATTTCGATTACAAAACATGCCTTGGACTGTCGACCAATTGATTTCGTCAGGCGATTACAGACTTGTGAGAGGAGGGGGGTAGCCTAATTACTAAAATGTAGTGAAAAAAGGACTTTCCATCTAATGGTGGGAGCAGGTTGGCGGGAACACTGGAGAATAAAGGTCCTGTCACAATGCAATTTTTCTTGCAACTTGAAATGCAATTCTACTATTGGGAGATGTAAAATTGGCAAATGCAAGTTTCCATCACAGTTTGCTGGGGTTTTTTAACGTACCAAACATTTGTCACAAATTTACTTAAGAGTAGATTTTCCCTGTAGCAAAAAAGATGGCAAATGTCGATTTTACCAGAGTGCATGGCAGTCTGAAATTGTTTAAAAAGGCAAATTAACGTCTTTTGAAGAACAGACAGAAGACAATAGGTTATTTTCACACTTGTGTTAAAATTTCAATCCAGTAGCTTTGCTTCTTGTCATCTTTTCCCACGTATTCTTTCTTGATACCTGCAATGCATTCTGGTAAAATCGACATGTCGCCATCTTTTTTGCTACGGTGAATGCAAGGAAAAGTGCACCGTGTGACAGGGCCTTAAGGGTAAGAGGTGGATAGAGAAGGAGACGGAGCAGTTACAAGTGCAAGAAAAATTGCACCGTGTGACAGGGCCTTGAGGGTGGGAGGTGGATAGGAGGAGACGGAGCAGGATGTGGGAGTCGTGCAAGGTCGGGAGGTTAAAAAATAACAAGGAATGTTATGTTTTTAATGCCTTTTAGACTTTTCTTGAGGTAATTAAAATTCAAACTGTCAAATCCAAACACTGTACAGAATGGCCGACTTTACGTGGTCTTTAGTTTTTACACAACCACTTGCATTGTTATCTTTTGCAGTTTGTTTACCATTTCAGTTATCTATCTTCAATAGAATTCTTTGAAATTTGTTTGTAGATCGACAAAATGCTTAACCTCCTCTCAACAACTGGCAGATTATGAAAAATGAAATTGTTAAAGGTATTGGAATATTGCATGTACAATATTGAATATGGGACAATTTGGGACAGTATAATTTTGGACATGACGGTTTCATTCTCACCTAATTTGACGAGTATTTTGTGGGTACACATACCGTGGAATCTCATGTGCTCCAGAAGCATTTTAATCTTAGAAAAAGTCAAATAATGATGAACTGTGTTTTAAAAGAAAGTTAGAATCTTATTTGGTTCAAATCAATTGAATTATGGCCCAAGAGTTCATGAAAACACATACAAAAGGCTTTCTTAAAAAACTGAAATATCAAATCTAGCAATTTTATATGTTATGCCTCTAAACAACACAATTCTGTTTCTAAAAAGTGGTACCCTACTAGACCTATATGCATGATTATACTAATTTGGACATATTTATTTTTACCCATTAAAATATAAATTTGTGTTTAATCATTCGTGTTTGTCATTATTTGACTTTGTAATGTTGGTTAAACATAAGGAGATTGAGGTGACTTTGCCAGAAACAAAAACATCCATTATTATACTAAAATTTCAATATATGTAGCAATTAAAACTAACCACAGGAAATATATTTCTACTTTTTAATTGAAATGTTTCTGTTATATGCACTATATCATATTTTTGATAAAAAATTACAACACCTATGTTATTTCCTGGTTTACTATCTCAATCATCTTTTGTTTAAGCTGGCTTTGAGTGTTCATTTGAAAGTTTGGAAAGTTCATTTGAAAATCACAATAGTTCTCAATGTTATATTGGACCCTTTAAAGTTAAAAAAATACTTTGTAATATTTTATACTACTGGTAATTTATCTTAGATACAGACTTTGTGATTTTGTACTAGAATGTTGACTTTCAAACTTTAAGATGAACTACTTATTAAGGACAAAATAAGCTAGCATATTGTCTTTTGTTTACAAAGTGGAACTTGTTTGGAATTGAGATGAACTGATGCAGTTGTTCTTTAACTTTATCAATTAATTACATATCTTAAATGAAAAAGAAAACCACAACTTGCCAAATAAATTCTGTGGGCTCTTTTTATTAGCAAAGAAAAGATGTGGCGGATGTAAGAATTTAAGAGTAAAAAAGTTTCCTTGGACTAAAAAAATTGACAGTATGCCAGATTTTCTAGATGAACAAGCAGTACAGATGTTGGCCAATAATAAGTATAAGTAACTACAATTTTTAATTTTAAAAGTTTTCTATTGATGCCTGGATACAGTAAATACTTTACCAGAGTTCTTCGTATTACATCGACTTGAAAAAGTTTTAAGTCACATGAAGCTTTTAGTTGATACTATGCAATTTCAAATTTTACAGACTTCTTAATTAACATGCCAAATTTACCTTGTTGAACATAAGGTCTTTCCTGAGAAAAAGTAAAACTGTCTGGCATTATATGGAGTAGAATAATTTAAATTAGTTTGAGACTTTGATTTGATAACAATTTTGATTTGTACTATTTACAATACAAGTGACCGGGTTGTATCGGATATACAAACCCAAGCTGAAGGCGAGATATCTGACATACACAGATGCGAATGTTGTAAATGGCTTGTGAAACTGTCAATTTTATACATCAGATCTATAGCAAAGTGATTTTGAAAATACCGATTCTGTAAGATGAGAAAATGATTTCTTTTGTGTTTCCTGTATGATTTATTACTTTATAAGTTTCTTAATTAAAATTACAACATATTGCCTACTGGAACTTTTTATATTGTTTGGTTGTGGTGAATTTGTATTTTGGCAATTGAAATATTTCTGAATTTGTATGTGCATTTCCTTTGCTTCAGTTCAAGTTTACATTTCAAATATTCCACTTTGTAATACTTGCGTGGTAATAATAATATAAGAAAACAGGTTTACATGGCTCTTGAATATAGTCTTTTCAACAAGTAAGTAAAGATGAATTTATACTTCAAAGAGATATGTTCCTAACCTGACAATGGTACCTTCCAAAAAGACTAAATTTAAATTGATTCTTCGAATAAATTTTTTACTTTTCAATCCAAGATCAATCTAAGTTATGTATTTCTACTTTTATTTTGGTCTCTTTAACACTGAAACTATCAATTGTATATAAAGCAACTTCACTATCGAGTGACTTCATTAGTTGCTGGGCAAAGCCAAAGCATTGATTTTTCGGCTGTTTTCAATGAAAAATAGAATTTTGCCCAAAGTTATCTCAAATAAATTATCACAATTTGAACAAAAAGCTTCTGTTCTTGTGCCCACCAGAAAAATGAGATGTCTGAGACTTTCTTTGTATTTTTTTGCGAAAAATAGATCGCATGCACTGTTATGCAAAGAAAAGTGTAAGAGATTGGTTTCTGAAAAATGTCGTGCTACACACAATATTCTAAAAATGCTTGGTTTTTATTCTATGTATTTTTGAATTTTTTGTTAAAAAAAAATAAAGGTAGCAATGTTTAGTGCATTTCACATTGTCAGGTTAGAAACGCAATAAGAAAAATGTGGCTCCGAACATTACAGCTTGGTCAATTTGGAATTTATAAAAAAATCGTTTCTTCGTTGTTTTTCGACGTTTTGAAGGGTTGTTTCGAGTACAAAAAAGTATTTTTAGGAAGAATTATGTGCCCACGTTACATGTCTCAAAGCCATCAAAATTCGTTGGTAATTCGTGCATGTATTTTTTCTGACTTATAAAAGCACAATTGATTAAAAATGATATTTTTCTTTTGACAAAAATACCTTTCTTCTGTGAGGCTGGCTGTATTTGAAAAAGCGTTGGTCAACGCTCCGCCAAAACTCGTGGGTTTTCTCCGGGTACTCCGGTTCTTCCCACTGGGAGAGTTGACAGGGTAGTTACATATGGTTATAAAAATGTGACTAACTTTTGAAAACCTTTCTACTTAGACTTGTTAAGCCTTCTCGTCATCTCTATCAGTTGCATGTTTTGAGCCACATGTTTTTCTTTGTAATTGTGAAACAACTCGTTATATGCTGGGTAAACCTTTGCAAAACTCTCAAAATTTATCACTTCAAGTTGTTTCATTGTTATAATATATTTTGAAGTATAAACATTTACTTACGTTGAAAAGACCCAAGTTTTTTAGGACTTTGTTCATTCACTTGTGTTATTGTTCTCTCTGCCATGTTCTGTTTTCTTCTGTTGTTATTTTAATAAGTACAATGTGTGGTAGTTAATCTCTTTTTATTGTTATTCAAATTGTATGTAATCTTTACAAATTTTTTCAATAAATTGTTTACAAAATTTACTTGTGACCCCTTTTTAATTAAAAATTCAATTCCCATGGGAATTGAGAAATTGAATAAAAAAAATCCCCCTACCCCGGCCAGCTCCCCAAGTGCCACTTCCACCTAAGTAGAAGTACTTATACATGTAGTACAAGTACTTCTACTTATTCACGGTGGAAGTAGCACTCGGAGAACTGGCCGGGGTAGCCGGCAAAGAGAAGACCAACTTTGCAAGTGCTAATACAATTGCTAAGTTGATCTTCCCTAGAGAGCAGCCGCGCGTACCTAACAAATTAAAACAACAAACGTTAGTGACTTAAGTACTTAGCATGCAAATTTGATTCCCAAAGCCAAAATGTCAAGTGCCCCCCGCTGATCCTACCAACTGCCTACCTGCCTCAGTTCTAAGCTGTCTTCCTCAGTTCTAAGCTCCTGCATTCCATTCGTTACCTTCACTTTCCTCACCATCGCACAGTCACTCACAGCTGATAAACCCGCATGCACCACCACCACCCCGACTGCCACCCAATTTCGAAAATTAAAAGAGTTAAAATTTCGGTAAAGTATGCATTTTAAATGCAATTTATTTGGATATTTTAGATCAAACGTAAACAGAAAAAGCTCGTACATAAAAACAGGTGAGAATTCTATTTAAAATTTGCTTGCAAAATATAAAACTTAATTCGCATTTTTCTTAGTTAATAGTATAGATCAATTTAGTTGATGTTGAAACCTACTCTTAACTGTTTTGTTAGAAGTGACGACAGATTTTGGTTTTTAAGCATACTTTCAAAAATTTTAATTCCTTTAATAAACCTAACCCCATGCAACTTACACACGGCGCACACCCTCGCAGTCCATACATTTAGCTAATAAATTACGTTATAAACAAAAAAGCAAAATAAAAAGATAAATTACGTTATCTCTAGCTACTTAAACCCACTTAGACTGAGTTTTTGATTGAATTTTCAAACGTAAAACCTTAGCTGAATGGGCATGGGCTTTTCGTTGTGTTAACTGTTCCGGAGTAAATATAAACCTGGGGCCGGTTGTATCAAAGGCGTTTAGCTTAAACGGTGGATAAGTGAAATTTAAAAATCAGTTTTACACCTAGTACGGAACCGAAATTATGAGTTGAAATAGAATAAATATTTAGTTTTATATATAATTGTTCTTCTCAGGTCAAATAACTTCAGCTGGTTTGTTTATACAACATGGAAACGTGTTTCATATTTTTGACTTATCCACCGTTTAAGCTAAACGCCTTTGATACAACCGGCCCCTGATACTTACCAAAGTCCAAGGCTGGGTCAAATAAGCATGAGAATTAGGCAAAAATAAAAATCAATTGAAACTCAACAGATTCACTAAAGTTGTTTTTTTTTTGGCAACTTATATCCTTAAGTGTAGATGACATGCAATTTTTAATGCCGTAATTCTCACACTTATTTAACCGAAACGCCTTCATTTGCATGGTACCTCGCAGCTGCTCTCAAACCACCTTTGTAATTTGCTTTAGTGTACACAAACAATGACTTCATTGTTCCTGCTTACCAAAACAAATCTGAAAGCACCAAGATACTTATCATATTAATAATCAAAGAGGATTCGCATTATGCAGTAATTACCATAAACAGACGCATCACCATTGAAACAAAGCATGCCGTATTCCCATGGGAATTTAAAATGCACAAAAAAATATAATGATCCTACTGATTTGCATGGATGTATGAACCAAATTAGCTAAGAAACAAAGAAATGATATATTCCCTTGGGAATTTAATGTAGCAAAAAGATGACGGGTGTTGATTTTACCAGAATGCCTTGCGGTCTGAAATCGTTTAAAAACTTAAGGTAAATTAACCTCGTTTGAGGAACAGACAGATAGGTTATTTTGTCACTTGTGTTAAAATTCCGTCCATTAGCTTATCTTAAATATCATTTCACTGGTATTCTTGATTGATACCCGCATTAAATTCTGGTAAAATCGACATGCCACCATCTGTTTTGCTACGGTGAATTGGAATACAAGTCACATTTTCTCGCTTTTTAACCAGAGAACACATTCTTTAAAGGTAGAACGATGGAATTGATCGTTTGCAATCGACGCCATCTTTGTTGACGTTTGAAACACATGGCAACCACAAAGTATCTATTCATTATATCTGATCCTATCGAGCCATACATCTTTAAAGTATCATTCATAATACGCTAAAACTAACGATGAAATAGTAAATAGACACTAGTGTTTCGCTGTAAACAGCTGAAGTAATCTGCAGAGTCAACCAAGATGGCGCCCAATCACACGAAATGACGGCATGTGCAAACCAAGAATAGTGACAAAATGCATCAACTATAATTTAGTGGCATTATTACGAAACTTATTTTTGTAAAACGTTCAATCCTACATGTTATTTTGTTTTGTTTTTAGAAATATCCAAATCCAAATGTTAGAGACGAAATTTCCAGGCGTTAAGGTATTGTTTCTTTAAAAAATATTGTCGACATTTACCATATTTTTACCTGTTTTTTGACTCGAAAATTGACTGCCAAACTCCTAGATATTCTATTTAATTATTTTGTTGAATGTATTTGATATCAATGTTATTTCAATCCAATTTTTTTCACTTAATTTGCTGTCTTTTCTTTTTCATTAACGAGAAATATCTATTAAATCCTCTTTGATCCCTCAATAATAAGTATCTTGTTTTCTACTAACTTGCACATTACCACTACTTTCTATTACAATGTCGTGTCTTCTTATTCTTGTGGATTGTTGTTTTGTGGGTCTTGCCGTCCAGGATCGTTCATTCTTTTCTCTTCTTGTGCGTTTTTTTCACATCCCATCACCCTTTGCAATAGTAGAAAGAATTAAGTCATGAGATGATAGTTACGAATAATTTATAAACTATAACATGATAAGTTTCTTGTACGTTTGCATGGTGAATACAATATACTTATTAAGCTTTGTGGAAACACCACGTAAATTTATTATTGCAATAATAAATTTACGTGGTGTTTCCACAAAGCTTAATAAGTAAACTATAACATATTAAGCACTTATTGGATGAGGTTTTTGTGATATGCGAAATGATCAATGTCGAGGTAAGAGTTATCAGCCGAGCCGAAGGCGAGTCAGATAACTCTTACCAAGACATTGATAATTTTGCATATCACAAAAACCGAATCCGATAATTGCTTTATTATACATTGTAAGTCTTTTTCCTCGAGCAATTGACGCATTTCGCCCTCGGAAGAGCTTAAAAAGGAAGATGCCATAACATGAAACAGAAAATATCGAAAAAATGTTGTTGCCATGCCAACCATTGATGCCAACGAATACCGCATACTGTAATAATCTGCACCGTAGGCTCAACATCCAGATAACTCAGTTATCTGCTAGCAGATAACTGAGTTATCTGCAGATTGTGTGATAGTCGCATTTATCTGCATACAACTGATCAATCACAACGCATAAAACAACTGCAATGTATAATAAAATAGTTTATTAATTAGGCCGGCCAAATTATTGTGTAAGCTGTTAATATGAAATTTTTTTATTAAAATCTCGAGAATCATTAGTAAATCGTGAACAAAACACAAAAGAAAATCATAGCCGTGAAGGAGTCTTTATTTCTCACACGCACACAACTTGCAGCTACCCTAATTTATGATTTTAAATCAAAATATCTCGAGAATTAAACAACACGTAAGGAATGTGTAAATTCTTAAAGCTCTTTCGAACAATAAAAATTAATATCTCGCACTAATCTCTCTCAAAAGCTCTCTCAAATTTATTACCAATATCTCTTCAACTATTACTTTGCAGGTGAAATGTAACTTCTATCAAAACTAGCTTACTTCAAGTTGTTTGGGAATTAAGATTTTACGTGTCAACGAGATCAAATATGAATCTAAGATGGCAGACAGCGCATTAAATTTCTATCTTTACGACCAACTCCCCAACGAAAGGCTTTAATTCGCTCGAAAGTCGAATTTTGTTTTTTTATTGTTTAATGTAGTGAAAGATCCTGTGTGCTTTTTACAGCACTGCCAACACTAGCAACGTTAGTGCGAGATGTTAATTTTTATTGAAACGAAAGCTGAACTGCTAAAGAAAATAGAAACGACAAGATAAAATCAAAAAACTTACTTTCACTCTATCTTTGGATCTTCTTGGCTTCGGTTGTTCTCGTTTCATCATGCTGTTTATGGTTTCATCTGGTTGGCGCACTCTCTTCATGGAACATCACGCCGGTCCAGTAGGTAACTAGCACTCGTGTCCAGTCAACCAACATAAAATAAGGAGAAAATTAATGTTACAAAATATTTTAGAATATAGGACACTAAGCGTTAATTGAAATTGACTTTAACAAACCGTACATTGTGATAGTATTTGCATCTTAACATCTGATGGAGACGGCTTGTGATTTACTTCTTATGTCGATATGAATTCTTTCCCATCTTGTTGCGTCATTAGTTGATGGTTGTTGTATTCACTTTTTACTTGGCATTCTTTGAAAAAAAAATTACGATGTTCAGAAAACTGTTTACAAGATAAGCAAAGAAAACTACGTTCACAAGCATTAGAGAGGACTAAGTAATTATAATAGGCGTGACAGGTCACAGAGGTTAGTCGACGAAGAAACTCATGGACAAATTCCCGGCATGATGATATTCCGATAGCAAGAAGTACAGCAAGTGTAGAACGTGTACGTGTAAGCTTAAACTGTATCTATGCAACTCCAAGAAAAGCGCAACACAAAATGGCGGAATTTAAAGACATTTCTGGTGTCATTTCCAGTTCCCTAACTTTCGCGGACAAATATATTTATATATTTTTCTCAAATTTTTTTGAAGTAAATCTAGATGGATTTTGTGAATAAACAAATTGAAAAAAGTATTGCCCACGTTAGGAAACTAGAACGGGCGCCCAAGAATGCCCACAATTTCTCCAATCTGGATTATATTTATTGATTGCGCAAATGACTGATAAAAAATAAGAGAGTAATAAAATACCAAATGGTTTCCTCTTCAAGATAGTGTCATACATGCGCGCGGCATTTCGGGATATTTGGGAAAACTCATGTTGAAGTTGAACCTAAGGCAACATGCCAAGTACATGGATGACGCTATCCTGCTCAGGAAACTATTTAGTAATTGTCTTACAAAATGATTACAGTGAAACACAAGTCAACGCCACGGCATTTAAATTTCTCGTGTAGGATTGTTTGATCCTGCACAGTAATAGCCAAGTGGCGCAATCGTCAGAGCAAACGCCTATCACATGTGAGGTCGTGGGTTCAATCCTTACTTCAGACTCGTGACACCCATGTGAGGAGTTAGTCAGTCGTGGGTTTATCCCGGGTACTCCGGTTTGCGAATGTTGACTGGATGGTTAAAATTGTAAAATATCAGTAATCACCGGAACACGCTAATATTTTTTTTGGGATCACTTTGGTTGGGAGCTTTGTAACCGCGCCTACTATTACGCAATAGGAAAACTTCGCCGGTAGGAGTAAGTTAAAAACAATTTTTGAACGCTAAAATCCGTAGAGCTTCGTTAGCTCAATCGGCTAAGGCGCTGCCCGTGCTCTTGTGGGCTAGGGTTCGATCCCGTGCGCGCTGTTTTTGGTTTTGTCTTGTTTGTTGGTTTGCCTTTTTTTTCAATTTTTTTCCCGAATAGGATTAAGGTTAGGGTTAGGGTTAGGGTTAGGGTTAGGGTTAGGGTTAGGGTTAAGGTTAGGGTTAGGGTTAGAGTAAAAATAAAATTACGGTTAGGCGTTTAGGCGGTTGGGTTGGGGTTAGAATCAGGGTTAACATTAGGCGAAGTTTTCCTATTGCGTTATAGTAGGCGCGGTTACAAAGCTCCCAACCAAAGTGATCCCAAAAAAAATTTCTGCCCGGAACACGGGTACTTAACTAAACTGCTGACGATGAGGCGGAACTCATAATGAATTAATGAAAATGTGTTTCACTGTAGTTATCATATAATGTAATTGCCAAGCTGAATGAATAATTCTCCAGTAACTACGTCATATGAATAATTTACAATTATGAGAGTAGTGGGGGGGGGGGCAGCATAAAGATTGAAGTAGTGTCAAGGAAGGGGTACTACCCTGACGGGTACTAGGCGAAGAAGTAGAGTAAACAGGAGGAAGAAAATTAAATTGGAGTAAATAAGGGGGATTGGGGTAAAGAAGGGGAGAAGCAGGATAAAGAAACCAGTGGAAGGGGGTGCTATCCTGGAAGGAGTACCCGGGAAAGAAGAGGGTGAACAGGAGGAAAAGTAGATTGGAGTACAGAAAGGGGAAATTAAACGGATCAGGAAATTCAGACTTGCAATTCAAATGAAAGGCAGCTCATTGGTCATGTAAACACTCGTTAAATCATGGTTCTCGCTTGCCTTTAGCTTGGAATCATCTTTGAATTTGAACTGAAAGTCTGAATTTGCATGTTTCTTGTATAGAGTGCAGTGTATCAGAACAGAAGAGGTTTTGAAGAAAAAGAAAGAAAGAATAAAAGTAAGTTAAATTTTGTAAAGAATAATGAAGAAACTATTGGTACAGCACTTGATACATGATGATAATCATCATTATAAACTCTCTATTAATCCGGGCGGGGGGGTATAATAGAGAATTTGCAATGATAGTAAGTATATTGTAATATTTGGGTTTTTACCACTAAATCCTCTTGAAAGTTCTTTTTGGCTGTGGCTTCTCTCATCACAATTGTCTGTGCTTGTCTTGCAAAATCTCTGGAATATCTATAACGCGAAGGTCAATATTTAAGATTAGAAAAATAGAAACCGTAAAATAGAAAGAAATTTAAATCGTGGCGAATACTTTTTACGGTCTTGCTGGCATGACAAAAAGAGAGTATAGATTTATAAGATCATGTTGATTTATCCTTTATCTGAACTATATTTAACTTAGATTTTAAAATAGATTTCACCCTGGTAAGCAGACCGAATGGGTTTTCAAACAAGATAACATTTAATGACTAAAACGTGCACAGAATAGTTAGAGAATGCTTACATGTCGAATAAAAATCCAATACTTTTAATGTCCAACTACACAATAGCGATTTTCGTTGCATTTCTAGACTGGAGAAGAAGACGACGCCATTTTGATTTTGATTTCTCCCGACAACGGCAGATTTGTCTTCGCAATTTTTTTCCATTTCTTCGTCGTTTCAGCTCCAATTTGCTCGTTGTGTTTCTTTCGTACCTTCCTCGCCATTTCCGTACAACCAATGGACATTTATACTCAAGATTAAGACTGTATTGAGACTTTCAAAATGTTCGTCAGGAGACATAAAAATCGAAGCTTCTTCTTCGGGTTGCAGAAGCAAATGACGTCAGACGACCTTTGTCCGCCAGCAAATACCCGTATGTATAACATTCAATGATCTTTTTAGGAAGCTGAAAATCGGTTTTTATTGCGCGAACGAAGTGTTTTTGCCATTATTTCTTACTCAGGTCTTTCTTCTGCTACTTTACTTCATGTTTACTTAGGTAACTTGCCAAAAGAAACGCCTGTAAGGGACAATTTTGCAATTTTTTTTATTTGGATGCTGATGAACAAGGGAAGACTCGTTAAAGCTTTCATTGGCAAATATCTTTCCCTCCGTGGCCGAGAGGTAAAGACAACTGTCTTGACTTCGATTTTGGGTGGATCGAGGACCGGTCCAGTTCAACTGAGTTTGGTAAGAATTTAATTCTGATCGATGCTCGATCCACCCAAAACTGAAGTCAAAGCTGGGCGTGGAGTGCAGGAAAACACTAGGCAGTACCGCGAGGCCGAGGAGGCAAACGTTATTTTCCCAGCGTTGTTAACTAATATTTAAGCAAATTTCATTAACTTGACTGTTGGGGACAGACCTGTAGGGTTGGTGCATTGAAGACTTCTCGTCGTTACTTCCCTTCGTTCAAGAAGACAAGTTGTCTTCATCGAGAAATAACGACGAAAAGACTTCAAGACACCACTAAACCACTACACTTTAAAGCTACAGTGTAGTGGTTTAGCTAGCTAAACCACTACACTGTGCCAATAATATATGGCTGACTTCTTCCTAACGCTTAGGGTACGACCATGGATGCGCAAAGATGCGCAAACACATTAAAGCCTTGAAAGCAAGTGTTTTCTTTTAGGAAAGAATCAAGGACGACAACGCTTACTAAATCAAAGCCGTCTAGTCATGTTTTAAGTACTTCAGCTGTTTAACGATCTTTTACCAGATCTTTGTAAGAGGAAAAGTAAAATTTTGCATCATTATTATTAACTTTCCGTCAGTCGTTTCTTTCTTGATCGAGCATTATATGCCATTGTGTTCAGTGTCCTTGATATAGGAGCCATATACTTATGGCCTTGGGTTTAATTCCCAAACACTGAATGGCAGTGTTTTGCTCTTCCAATGAGATAACAAGATGGCACTGTAGAACGCGTGGTTTTATATAAGCTACGAGCGTCAAGATATCCTTGATAGGTAACTATTGATCCTACAATGGCACTTATGTTCACTGCCAATAGGAACGTTTTCAACTCACAGCTTGTACATAATGGCTTTTATAGGTTGTGTCACAAGGAAACTGCAGTTCGGTCGTAAAATCAACTTGTTTTCAAGGTTGCCGGGTTTTAAACATTACTGACACTGTTAATGTTGTAGCTCGGAATTGTAAAACAACGGCGGCAATGCAGTTTTCTTGTGCCATAACCATATAAGCTACGACCGCCAAGCTTTATCCTTGATAGGAAAGAATTGATCCCACCAACGACATTTGTATTCTCTACCGATAGGAACGTTTGAGACTTACAGCTTGTACATAACGCATTTTATCGGTGAGTCGTAAAACCAACCTGTTACTGCTCAGCAAACTACCATTTCCCTCGATCAACGATAGTCGATGAAGCTTGGCGCTCGAGTTGTTCAGCTAAGTTAAACGATCTTTTATGGCGAGGTCTTTTCAAGAAGGCATGAAGCATAGATGCGCAAACACTGTACAGCCTGTAAAGAATATGTCTTCTTTCGGGAAAGAGTCAAAGACGATAACGCTTATTAAATCAAAACTGTGTAGGCATGTTTTAAGTTGCTCAGCTATGTTTAACGATCTTTTATGACCAGGCCTTTGCAAGAAGGAAAGTCGAAGTTTGCATATACTATTGACTTTCCGTCGGTCGTTTCTTTCTTGATCGAGCTTTATATGTCATTGTGTTCAGTGTCCTTGATATAGGAGTCATGTATTTATGGCCTTGGGTTTGATTCCCAAACACTGCATGGCAGTCTTCAGCTCTTTCAAGTAATAAGATAACTTTGGAACAAGATGGCAATGCGTTATTTACTATATGCCTGGTCATGCTGTAACTAATCATGTAGTATATTCTACAAACCTTAACTCAGAACGTTGGCTGTCAGTTTCTATTCGTGGTTGCTTTGAAACATTGCAGATACTGCTAACCTGGCTATAACCTGTAAAATGCTTGGTTTTACACAACCTACGAGCGCCAAGCTTCATCGACTATCGTTGATCGAGGGAACTGGTAGTTTGCTGAGCAGTAACAGGTTGGTTTTACGACTCACCGATAAAATGCGTTATGTACAAGCTGTAAGTCTCAAACGTTCCTATCGGTAGAGAATACAAATGTCGTTGGTGGGATCAATTGTTTCCTATCAAGGATAAAGCTTGGCGGTCGTAGCTTATATAAATGATAAAACCACCCATTTTACAGGTTATGGCACAAGAAAACTGCATTGCCGCCGTTGTTTTACAATTCCGAGCTACAACATTAACAGTGTCAGTAATGTTTAAAACCCGGCAACCTTGAAAACAAGTTGATTTTACGACCGAACTGCAGTTTCCTTGTGACACAACCTATAAAATCCATTATGTACAAGCTGTGAGTTGGAAACGTTCCTATTGGCAGTGAACATAAGTGTCCATTGTAGGATCAATAGTTACCTATCAAGGATATCTTGACGCTCGTAGCTTATATAAAACCACGCGTTCTACAGTGCCATCTTGTTATCTCATTGGAAGAGCAAAACACTGCCATTCAGTGTTTGGGAATTAAACCCAAGGCCATAAGTATATGGCTCCTATATCAAGGACACTGAACACAATGGCATATAATGCTCGATCAAGAAAGAAACGACTGACGGAAAGTTAATAATAATGATGCAAAATTTTACTTTTCCTCTTGCAAAGATCTGGTAAAAGATCGTTAAACATAGCTGAAGTACTTAAAACATGACTAGACGGCTTTGATTTAGTAAGCGTTGTCGTCCTTGATTCTTTCCTAAAAGAAAACACTTGCTTTCAAGGCTTTAATGTGTTTGCGCATCTTTGCGCATCCATGGTCGTACCGTAAGCGTTAGGAAGAAGTCAGCCATATATTATTGGCACAGTGTAGTGGTTTAGCTAGCTAAACCACTACACTGTAGCTTTAAAGTGTAGTGGTTTAGTGGTGTCTTGAAGTATTTTCGTCGTTATTTCTCGATGAAGACAACTTGTCTTCTTGAACGAAGGGAAATAACGACGAGAAGTCTTCAATGCACCAACCCTACAGGTCTGTCCCCAACAGTCAAGTTAATGAAATTTGCTTAAATATTAGTTAACAACACTAGGAACATAACGTTTGCCTCCTTGGCCTCGCGGTACTGCCTAGTGTTTTCCTGCACTCCACGCCCAGCTTTGAATTCAGTTTTGGGTGGATCGAGCACCGATCAGAATTAAATTCTTACCAAACTCAGTTGAACTGGACCGGTCCTCGATCCACCCAAAATCGAAGTCAAGACAGTTGTCTTTACCTCTCGGCCACGGAGGGAAAGATATTTGCCAATGAAAGCTCTAACGAGTCTTCTCTTCTTCATCAGCATCGAAATAAAAAAAAAATGCAAAATTGTCCCTTACAGGCGTTTCTTTTGGCAAGTTACCTAACTAAACTGGAAGTAAAGTAGTAGAACAAAGACCTGAGTAAGAAATAATGGCAAAAACACTTCGTTCGCGCAATAAAAACTGATTTTCAGCTTCCTAAAAAGATCATTGAATGTTATACATACGGGTATTTGCTGGCGGACAAAGGTCGTCTGACGTCATTTGCTTCTGCAACCCGAAGAAGAAGCTTCGATTTTTATGTCTCCTGACGAACATTTTGAAAGTCTCAATACAGTCTTAATCTTGAGTATAAATGTCCATTGATTGTACGGAAATGGCGAGGAAGGTACGAAAGAAACACAACGAGCAAATTGGAGCTGAAACGACGAAGAAATGGAAAAAAATTGCGAAGACAAATCTGCCGTTGTCGGGAGAAATCAAAATCAAAATGGCGTCGTCTTCTTCTCCAGTCTAGAAATGCAACGAAAATCGCTATTGTGTAGTTGGACATTAAAAGTATTGGATTTTTATTCGACATGTAAGCATTCTCTAACTATTCTGTGCACGTTTTAGTCATTAAATGTTATCTTGTTTGAAAACCCATTCGGTCTGCTTACCAGGGTGAAATCTATTTTAAAATCTAAGTTAAATATAGTTCAGATAAAGGATAAATCAACATGATCTTATAAATCTATACTCTCTTTTTGTCATGCCAGCAAGACCGTAAAAAGTATTCGCCACGATTTAAATTTCTTTCTATTTTACGGTTTCTATTTTTCTAATCTTAAATATTGACCTTCACGTTATAGATATTCCAGAGATTTTGCAAGACAAGCACAGACAACTGTGATGAGAGAAGCCACAGCCAAAAAGAACTTTCAAGAGGATTTAGTGGTAAAAACCCAAATATTACAATATACTTACTATCATTGCAAATTCTCTATTATACCCCCCCCCCCGGATTAATAGAGAGTTTATAATGATGATTATCATCATGTATCAAGTGCTGTACCAATAGTTTCTTCATTATTCTTTACAAATTTTAACTTACTTTTATTCTTTCTTTCTTTTTCTTCAAAACCTCTTCTGTTCTGATACACTGCACTCTATACAAGAAACATGCAAATTCAGACTTTCAGTTCAAATTCAAAGATGATTCCAAGCTAAAGGCAAGCGAGAACCATGATTCAACGAGTGTTTACATGACCAATGAGCTGCCTTTCATTTGAATTGCAAGTCTGAATTTCCTGATCCGTTTAATTTCCCCTTTCTTTTCTCCAATCTACTTTTCCTCCTGTTCACCCTCTTCTTTCCCGGGTACTCCTTCCAGGATAGCACCCCCTTCCACTGGTTTCTTTATCCTGCTTCTCCCCTTCTTTACCCCAATCCCCCTTATTTACTCCAATTTAATCTTCTTCCTCCTGTTTACTCTACTTCTTCGCCTAGTACCCGTCAGGGTAGTACCCCTTCCTTGACACTACTTCAATCTTTATGCTGCCCCCCCCCCCCCCCCACTACTCTCATAATTGTAAGTTATTCATATGACGTAGTTACTGGAGAATTATTCATTCAGCTTGGCAATTACATTATATGATAACTACAGTGAAACACATTTTCATTAATTCATTATGAGTTCCGCCTCATCGTCAGCAGTTTAGTTAAGTACCCGTGTTCCGGTGATTACTGATATTTTACAATTTTAACCATCCAGTCAACATTCGCAAACCGGAGTACCCGGAATAAACCCACGACTGACTAACTCCTCACATGGGTGTCACGAGTCTGAAGTAAGGATTGAACCCACGACCTCACATGTGATAGGCGTTTGCTCTGACGATTGCGCCACTTGGCTATTACTGTGCAGGATCAAACAATCCTACACGAGAAATTTAAATGCCGTGGCGTTGACTTGTGTTTCACTGTCATCATTTTGTAAGACAATTACTAAATAGTTTCCTGAGCAGGATAGCGTCATCCATGTACTTGGCATGTTGCCTTAGGTTCAACTTCAACACGAGTTTTCCCAAATATCCCGAAATGCCGCGCGCATGTATGACACTATCTTGAAGAGGAAACCATTTGGTATTTTATTACTCTCTTATTTTTTATCAGTCATTTGCGCAATCAATAAATATAATCCAGATTGGAGAAATTGTGGGCATTCTTGGGCGCCCGTTCTAGTTTCCTAACGTGGGCAATACTTTTTTCAATTTGTTTATTCACAAAATCCATCTAGATTTACTTCAAAAAAATTTGAGAAAAATATATAAATATATTTGTCCGCGAAAGTTAGGGAACTGGAAATGACACCAGAAATGTCTTTAAATTCCGCCATTTTGTGTTGCGCTTTTCTTGGAGTTGCATAGATACAGTTTAAGCTCACACGTACACGTTCTACACTTGCTGTATTTCTTGCTATCGGGGTATCATCATGCCGGGAATTTGTCCATGAGTTTCTTCGTCGACTAACCTCTGTGACCTGTCACGCCTATTATAATTACTTAGTCCTCTCTAATGCTTGTGAACGTAGTTTTCTTTGCTTATCTTGTAAACAGTTTTCTGAACATCGTAATTTTTTTTTCAAAGAATGCCAAGTAAAAAGTGAATACAACAACCATCAACTAATGATGCAACAAGATGGGAAAGAATTCATATCGACATAAGAAGTAAATCACAAGCCGTCTCCATCAGATGTTAAGATGCAAATACTATCACAATGTACGGTTTGTTAAAGTCAATTCAATTAAAGCTTAGTGTCCTATATTCTAAAATATTTTGTAACATTAATTTTCTCCTTATTTTATGTTGGTTGACTGGACACGAGTGAGCTAGTTACCTACTGGACCGCCTTGATGCTCCATGAAGAGAGTGCGCCAACCAGATGAAACCATAAACAGCATGATGAAACGAGAACAACCGAAGCCAAGAAGATCCAAAGATAGAGTGAAAGTAAGTTTTTTTATTTTATCTTGTCGTTTCCATTTTTTTAGCAGTTCAGCTTTTGTTTCAATAAAAATTAACATCTCGCACTAACGTTGCTAGTGTCGGTAGTACTGTAAAAAGCACACAGGATCTTTCACTACCTGAAACAATAAAAAAAAACAAAATTCGACTTTCGAGAGAATTAAAGCCTTTCGTTGGGGAGTTGGTCGTAAAGATAGAAATTTAATACGCTGTCTGCCATCTTAGATTCATATTTGATCTCGTTGACACGTAAAATCTTGATTCCCAAACAGCTTGAAGTAAGCTAGTTTTGATATAAGTTACATTTCACGTGCACAGTAATTCTCAAAGAGATATCGGCAATAAATTTGAGAGAGCTTTTGAGAGAGATTAGTGCGAGATATTAATTTTTATTGTTCGAAAGAGCTTTAAGAATTTACACATTCCTTACGTGTTGTTTAATTCTCGAGATATTTTAATCTAAATTCATAAATTAGGGTAGCTGCAAGTTGTGTGCCTGTGAGAAATAAAGACTCCTTCACGGCTATGATTTTCTTTTGTGTTTTGCTCACGATTTATTAATGATTCTCGAGATTTTAATAAAAAAATTTCATATTAACAGCTTACACAATAATTTGGCCGGCCTAATTAATACTATTTTATAATATACTGAGTGTCAAAGTTCATTTATTCCTGTTTCTTATTGGTTAAGAACGTATCACGTGATAGTGGAGAAATTCTATTGTCTCCCTGGCAACGTAGCTAAGCGGTGGACATTACTTTTATTCACCGGTAGACAACAAATCCACAAAGCCTCACGTAGCCATGTCAGGTAAAAGGTAATCCTTTTTACACATGTTTGATTGATTTGTGGTACTTTTCTTCTCTTTTGGCACTCAGTATATAATAAAATACTTATTGACTGAGACCTCGGGAAAGCAGTATGTTTTGTGGACCCTCGACATCGACAGTCTCTGGTCCACAAAACATACTGTTTCCCTCGGTCTCAGTCAATAAGTGTTAATTACTATACATTGCAGTTGTTTTATGCGTTGTGATTGGTCAGTTGTATGCAGATAAATGCGACTATCACACAATATGCAGATAACTCAGTCATACAATAAGAATACATAGAAGGGCCACTCAGCAGTGCAACATGTCACACTATGTTTATGCAGTTTACTGGCTGCCACCAGCCAGTTCAGCATTCCTATTGGCCAGAAAATGCAATTGACTGGCTGAGAAAATGCTAATAACGTGCGTAATGCGACATGCGCGGCTTCAAAAACTCCAAAGGCTCCGACGCGAGTGGCCCTTCTATGTATTCTTATTCTATGGCTCAGTTATCTGCTAGCAGATAACTGAGTTATCTGCATGTTGAGCCTACGGTGCAGATTATTACAGTATGCGGTATTCGTTGGCATCAATGGTTGGCATGGCAACAACATTTTTTCGATATTTTCTGTTTCATGTTATGGCATCTTGCTTTTTAAGCTCTTCCGAAGGCGAAATTCGTCAATTGCTCGAGGAAAAAGACTTACAATGTATAATAAAGCAATTATCGGATTCGGTTTTTGTGATATGCAAAATTATCAATGTCTTGGTAAGAGTTATCTGACTCGCCTTCGGCTCGGCTGATAACTCTTACCTCGACATTGATTATTTCGCATATCACAAAAACCTCATCCAATAAGTGCTTAATATGTTATAGTTTACTTATTAAGCTTTGTGGAAACACCACGTAAATTTATTATTGCAATAATAAATTTACGTGGTGTTTCCACAAAGCTTAATAAGTATATTGTATTCACCATGCAAACGTACAAGAAACTTATCATGTTATAGTTTATAAATTATTCGTAACTATCATCTCATGACTTAATTCTTTCTACTATTGCAAAGGGTGATGGGATGTGAAAAAAACGCACAAGAAGAGAAAAGAATGAACGATCCTGGACGGCAAGACCCACAAAACAACAATCCACAAGAATAAGAAGACACGACATTGTAATAGAAAGTAGTGGTAATGTGCAAGTTAGTAGAAAACAAGATACTTATTATTGAGGGATCAAAGAGGATTTAATAGATATTTCTCGTTAATGAAAAAGAAAAGACAGCAAATTAAGTGAAAAAAATTGGATTGAAATAACATTGATATCAAATACATTCAACAAAATAATTAAATAGAATATCTAGGAGTTTGGCAGTCAATTTTCGAGTCAAAAAACAGGTAAAAATATGGTAAATGTCGACAATATTTTTTAAAGAAACAATACCTTAACGCCTGGAAATTTCGTCTCTAACATTTGGATTTGGATATTTCTAAAAACAAAACAAAATAACATGTAGGATTGAACGTTTTACAAAAATAAGTTTCGTAATAATGCCACTAAATTATAGTTGATGCATTTTGTCACTATTCTTGGTTTGCACATGCCGTCATTTCGTGTGATTGGGCGCCATCTTGGTTGACTCTGCAGATTACTTCAGCTGTTTACAGCGAAACACTAGTGTCTATTTACTATTTCATCGTTAGTTTTAGCGTATTATGAATGATACTTTAAAGATGTATGGCTCGATAGGATCAGATATAATGAATAGATACTTTGTGGTTGCCATGTGTTTCAAACGTCAACAAAGATGGCGTCGATTGCAAACGATCAATTCCATCGTTCTACCTTTAAAGAATGTGTTCTCTGGTTAAAAAGCGAGAAAATGTGACTTGTATTCCAATTCACCGTAGCAAAACAGATGGTGGCATGTCGATTTTACCAGAATTTAATGCGGGTATCAATCAAGAATACCAGTGAAATGATATTTAAGATAAGCTAATGGACGGAATTTTAACACAAGTGACAAAATAACCTATCTGTCTGTTCCTCAAACGAGGTTAATTTACCTTAAGTTTTTAAACGATTTCAGACCGCAAGGCATTCTGGTAAAATCAACACCCGTCATCTTTTTGCTACATTAAATTCCCAAGGGAATATATCATTTCTTTGTTTCTTAGCTAATTTGGTTCATACATCCATGCAAATCAGTAGGATCATTATATTTTTTTGTGCATTTTAAATTCCCATGGGAATACGGCATGCTTTGTTTCAATGGTGATGCGTCTGTTTATGGTAATTACTGCATAATGCGAATCCTCTTTGATTATTAATATGATAAGTATCTTGGTGCTTTCAGATTTGTTTTGGTAAGCAGGAACAATGAAGTCATTGTTTGTGTACACTAAAGCAAATTACAAAGGTGGTTTGAGAGCAGCTGCGAGGTACCATGCAAATGAAGGCGTTTCGGTTAAATAAGTGTGAGAATTACGGCATTAAAAATTGCATGTCATCTACACTTAAGGATATAAGTTGCCAAAAAAAAAACAACTTTAGTGAATCTGTTGAGTTTCAATTGATTTTTATTTTTGCCTAATTCTCATGCTTATTTGACCCAGCCTTGGACTTTGGTAAGTATCAGGGGCCGGTTGTATCAAAGGCGTTTAGCTTAAACGGTGGATAAGTCAAAAATATGAAACACGTTTCCATGTTGTATAAACAAACCAGCTGAAGTTATTTGACCTGAGAAGAACAATTATATATAAAACTAAATATTTATTCTATTTCAACTCATAATTTCGGTTCCGTACTAGGTGTAAAACTGATTTTTAAATTTCACTTATCCACCGTTTAAGCTAAACGCCTTTGATACAACCGGCCCCAGGTTTATATTTACTCCGGAACAGTTAACACAACGAAAAGCCCATGCCCATTCAGCTAAGGTTTTACGTTTGAAAATTCAATCAAAAACTCAGTCTAAGTGGGTTTAAGTAGCTAGAGATAACGTAATTTATCTTTTTATTTTGCTTTTTTGTTTATAACGTAATTTATTAGCTAAATGTATGGACTGCGAGGGTGTGCGCCGTGTGTAAGTTGCATGGGGTTAGGTTTATTAAAGGAATTAAAATTTTTGAAAGTATGCTTAAAAACCAAAATCTGTCGTCACTTCTAACAAAACAGTTAAGAGTAGGTTTCAACATCAACTAAATTGATCTATACTATTAACTAAGAAAAATGCGAATTAAGTTTTATATTTTGCAAGCAAATTTTAAATAGAATTCTCACCTGTTTTTATGTACGAGCTTTTTCTGTTTACGTTTGATCTAAAATATCCAAATAAATTGCATTTAAAATGCATACTTTACCGAAATTTTAACTCTTTTAATTTTCGAAATTGGGTGGCAGTCGGGGTGGTGGTGGTGCATGCGGGTTTATCAGCTGTGAGTGACTGTGCGATGGTGAGGAAAGTGAAGGTAACGAATGGAATGCAGGAGCTTAGAACTGAGGAAGACAGCTTAGAACTGAGGCAGGTAGGCAGTTGGTAGGATCAGCGGGGGGCACTTGACATTTTGGCTTTGGGAATCAAATTTGCATGCTAAGTACTTAAGTCACTAACGTTTGTTGTTTTAATTTGTTAGGTACGCGCGGCTGCTCTCTAGGGAAGATCAACTTAGCAATTGTATTAGCACTTGCAAAGTTGGTCTTCTCTTTGCCGGCTACCCCGGCCAGTTCTCCGAGTGCTACTTCCACCGTGAATAAGTAGAAGTACTTGTACTACATGTATAAGTACTTCTACTTAGGTGGAAGTGGCACTTGGGGAGCTGGCCGGGGTAGGGGGATTTTTTTTATTCAATTTCTCAATTCCCATGGGAATTGAATTTTTAATTAAAAAGGGGTCACAAGTAAATTTTGTAAACAATTTATTGAAAAAATTTGTAAAGATTACATACAATTTGAATAACAATAAAAAGAGATTAACTACCACACATTGTACTTATTAAAATAACAACAGAAGAAAACAGAACATGGCAGAGAGAACAATAACACAAGTGAATGAACAAAGTCCTAAAAAACTTGGGTCTTTTCAACGTAAGTAAATGTTTATACTTCAAAATATATTATAACAATGAAACAACTTGAAGTGATAAATTTTGAGAGTTTTGCAAAGGTTTACCCAGCATATAACGAGTTGTTTCACAATTACAAAGAAAAACATGTGGCTCAAAACATGCAACTGATAGAGATGAAGAGAAGGCTTAACAAGTCTAAGTAGAAAGGTTTTCAAAAGTTAGTCACATTTTTATAACCATATGTAACTACCCTGTCAACTCTCCCAGTGGGAAGAACCGGAGTACCCGGAGAAAACCCACGAGTTTTGGCGGAGCGTTGACCAACGCTTTTTCAAATACAGCCAGCCTCACAGAAGAAAGGTATTTTTGTCAAAAGAAAAATATTATTTTTAATCAATTGTGCTTTTATAAGTCAGAAAAAATACATGCACGAATTACCAACGAATTTTGATGGCTTTGAGACATGTAACGTGGGCACATAATTCTTCCTAAAAATACTTTTTTGTACTCGAAACAACCCTTCAAAACGTCGAAAAACAACGAAGAAACGATTTTTTTATAAATTCCAAATTGACCAAGCTGTAATGTTCGGAGCCACATTTTTCTTATTGCGTTTCTAACCTGACAATGTGAAATGCACTAAACATTGCTACCTTTATTTTTTTTTAACAAAAAATTCAAAAATACATAGAATAAAAACCAAGCATTTTTAGAATATTGTGTGTAGCACGACATTTTTCAGAAACCAATCTCTTACACTTTTCTTTGCATAACAGTGCATGCGATCTATTTTTCGCAAAAAAATACAAAGAAAGTCTCAGACATCTCATTTTTCTGGTGGGCACAAGAACAGAAGCTTTTTGTTCAAATTGTGATAATTTATTTGAGATAACTTTGGGCAAAATTCTATTTTTCATTGAAAACAGCCGAAAAATCAATGCTTTGGCTTTGCCCAGCAACTAATGAAGTCACTCGATAGTGAAGTTGCTTTATATACAATTGATAGTTTCAGTGTTAAAGAGACCAAAATAAAAGTAGAAATACATAACTTAGATTGATCTTGGATTGAAAAGTAAAAAATTTATTCGAAGAATCAATTTAAATTTAGTCTTTTTGGAAGGTACCATTGTCAGGTTAGGAACATATCTCTTTGAAGTATAAATTCATCTTTACTTACTTGTTGAAAAGACTATATTCAAGAGCCATGTAAACCTGTTTTCTTATATTATTATTACCACGCAAGTATTACAAAGTGGAATATTTGAAATGTAAACTTGAACTGAAGCAAAGGAAATGCACATACAAATTCAGAAATATTTCAATTGCCAAAATACAAATTCACCACAACCAAACAATATAAAAAGTTCCAGTAGGCAATATGTTGTAATTTTAATTAAGAAACTTATAAAGTAATAAATCATACAGGAAACACAAAAGAAATCATTTTCTCATCTTACAGAATCGGTATTTTCAAAATCACTTTGCTATAGATCTGATGTATAAAATTGACGAGTTTCACAGGCCATTTACAACATTCGCATCTGTGTATGTCAGATATCTCGCCTTCAGCTTGGGTTTGTATATCCGATACAACCCGGTCACTTGTATTGTAAATAGTACAAATCAAAATTGTTATCAAATCAAAGTCTCAAACTAATTTAAATTATTCTACTCCATATAATGCCAGACAGTTTTACTTTTTCTCAGGAAAGACCTTATGTTCAACAAGGTAAATTTGGCATGTTAATTAAGAAGTCTGTAAAATTTGAAATTGCATAGTATCAACTAAAAGCTTCATGTGACTTAAAACTTTTTCAAGTCGATGTAATACGAAGAACTCTGGTAAAGTATTTACTGTATCAAGGCATCAATAGAAAACTTTTAAAATTAAAAATTGTAGTTACTTATACTTATTATTGGCCAACATCTGTACTGCTTGTTTATCTAGAAAATCTGGCATACTGTCAATTTTTTTAGTCCAAGGAAACTTTTTTACTCTTAAATTCTTACATCTGCCACATCTTTTCTTTGCTAATAAAAAGAGCCCACAGAATTTATTTGGCAAGTTGTGGTTTTCTTTTTCATTTAAGATATGTAATTAATTGATAAAGTTAAAGAACAACTGCATCAGTTCATCTCAATTCCAAACAAGTTCCACTTTGTAAACAAAAGACAATATGCTAGCTTATTTTGTCCTTAATAAGTAGTTCATCTTAAAGTTTGAAAGTCAACATTCTAGTACAAAATCACAAAGTCTGTATCTAAGATAAATTACCAGTAGTATAAAATATTACAAAGTATTTTTTTAACTTTAAAGGGTCCAATATAACATTGAGAACTATTGTGATTTTCAAATGAACTTTCCAAACTTTCAAATGAACACTCAAAGCCAGCTTAAACAAAAGATGATTGAGATAGTAAACCAGGAAATAACATAGGTGTTGTAATTTTTTATCAAAAATATGATATAGTGCATATAACAGAAACATTTCAATTAAAAAGTAGAAATATATTTCCTGTGGTTAGTTTTAATTGCTACATATATTGAAATTTTAGTATAATAATGGATGTTTTTGTTTCTGGCAAAGTCACCTCAATCTCCTTATGTTTAACCAACATTACAAAGTCAAATAATGACAAACACGAATGATTAAACACAAATTTATATTTTAATGGGTAAAAATAAATATGTCCAAATTAGTATAATCATGCATATAGGTCTAGTAGGGTACCAATTTTTAGAAACAGAATTGTGTTGTTTAGAGGCATAACATATAAAATTGCTAGATTTGATATTTCAGTTTTTTAAGAAAGTCTTTTGTACGTGTTTTCATGAACTCTTGGGCCATAATTCAATTGATTTGAACCAAATAAGATTCTAACTTTCTTTTAAAACACAGTTCATCATTATTTGACTTTTTCTAAGATTAAAATGCTTCTGGAGCACATGAGATTCCACGGTATGTGTACCCACAAAATAATCGTCAAATTAGGTGAGAATGAAACCGTCATGTCCAAAATTATACCGTCCCAAATTGTCCCATATTCAATATTGTACATGCAATATTCCAATACCTTTAACAATTTCATTTTTCATAATCTGCCAGTTGTTGAGAGGAGGTTAAGCATTTTGTCGATCTACAAACAAATTTCAAAGAATTCTATTGAAGATAGATAACTGAAATGGTAAACAAACTGCAAAAGATAACAATGCAAGTGGTTGTGTAAAAACTAAAGACCACGTAAAGTCGGCCATTCTGTACAGTGTTTGGATTTGACAGTTTGAATTTTAATTGCCTCAAGAAAAGTCTAAAAGGCATTAAAAACATAACATTCCTTGTTATTTTTTAACCTCCCGACCTTGCACGACTCCCACATCCTGCTCCGTCTCCTCCTATCCACCTCCCACCCTCAAGGCCCTGTCACACGGTGCAATTTTTCTTGCACTTGTAACTGCTCCGTCTCCTTCTCTATCCACCTCTTACCCTTAAGGCCCTGTCACACGGTGCACTTTTCCTTGCATTCACCGCACTGAGCTATACTATATATCTGGAGACCGCATTCCCGTCCAAAAAGTGTAATCGAAAACATGGCGGATTGTGACGTAAAACGCGTCACTGGTCCCTATTTTTTTCGGATGATCGCAGACCAGAAAAACAGTCCAAAATTTTCCTCCCCCCCTGTTCCGCCTGGATCATTGCCTAAATTTTCAACAAAATTTTCTGGTCCTTGTTGAAATTTTTTAAACTGCGATTGACTTTGTTTTAATAAGACATGCCTCGTCCTTGTTCCGTTTTTTGGTGCAAGAACTCTCGAAAGAGAAAAGGAATATCTTTTCACCGGTAAGTTTTCCTCAATATTTAATTTGTGCTATAGTTATACGCATTTCTTTTATACGCGAAATGTTCGTCACTTAGTTGTTTTGCATCTCGCCATGTTTTGACGAGATCAAAACTTTTGCTGTATTTTTTCAGCTGAATATGTGGTAAGGCGATGTTTGTTTTTCGTGATTCTATACAAGCTTGTTTTTGCTTTTAAGTTTGAAATTATTAGGAACAGGCCCGACAAATACAAGCGAAATTTACTTGCTATAATGCAAAAAACTTACAGCTTGCCTTTGGCTGTGACACTTTCAAAAGCTGAGCTGTTTTCGCGAAAGTTTAGTTAATGATTTACAGTGCTTCTCAACCGGAAGCCGATTTCATACACACGACGTCGACATGCTTTATAAAATTTACAGACAATTGTTTTTTGATCCAATTACAGTTTTCCAGATAAAATAAAAAATCCAGAACTGCACGGGAAATGGGTTCAAGGAATAAACAGCTGTTCACCAGTAGAAATTGTTCCTGTGCAAGACAGCCGAGTTTGTTCGGAGCATTTCAGTGCTGAAATGTTTGACTATTGTGGGCTGCATGGCGAGAAAGCAGTACTGAAATCAAATGCTGTGCCAACGATATTTGAAAATCCTGAACTTCATAGCGAGCTAGCGACACCAACAATATTTGAAGTGCATTCTCAGGTCAGTATTTTTCACCCAAACATTATGCTTATACCAACATAGATTAGCTTGAAGTGTTTTACATTATTTTGCATTTTTACGTGTTTTTATACAAAACTAATGGAGTTATATACAATAATCTTCCCAATGAAAAGTACCTGCCAGGTTACTTATGATTGGAATTTGAGCATATTTTGAGTTGCTACTCCTCTCTCTTAAAGTATATGTGTACATATGATATATTATTGAATGTGATGTCAGTACTGACAATACAACTTATAATGTAGAGATCACTTGTTATGGTTAGTGTATGATTTCTAGCATACCAGCATGCACATAGTGGTAGTACTTCAGCAACCTGATGCATGGTTTAGAAATCTAGCCAGGCTGGGGTGTTGGTTTTTGTTTCTTTAATTTATTTTTTCCCTTACACTAACCCAGTCAATGTTACAGTTTCTTGTGCCTGGTGTGGGGCTCCTGGTTGGCTAGCAGGAAACATACCTCACAAGCCAGGCAATTTGAGAGTAGTGCCTTCCGGAGGCTGGCTTTGGCAAATTAAAGCCCCTGAATACCTAGGCACTCATTATCCATCAGTGATGCAGTGGATAAATAGCAAGACATTCACCAATATTGTGTTTTATATATAACATAATGTACATATTTATAACAGTGAATTAAAATGGTAAATTTAGTGACGTTTTCTAATTCCAGGAAGATATCGCAGATGGTTTATGGATCCACTGGAATGTCATTGGCATATATGTGTAGACCAAGAAAGTATTGAGCTATTGTATTATTTGAAATAGTGTGTCTAAAGCACTATACTATATCATTGGAATCACAGGAAATGCTGGTTATTTTACTTAATATATTATGTTACTGATTACAGAGATGGCTCGCTGGTACGGTCATGATTTAAAACATAGTGTGCAATGAACAGCGGAACCAAGGAAAGTTGTCAGAACAATTAAGACATATTTTGCTTATTGTATATGCATTATGCATCTAACGCAGTTAACAGTGTCAACATTGTCTTAATAATTTGGGGTTGTGTGTCCAACACTGTCATAATATAGAAAAATTATGGCAGATAAATGAAGGAAGTTAGCAAGTAGATTTTCCTAATATGTACAATAAATCTGTTTACTAGTTGTCGCGAGTAAGTTAGCTCTGGTATTTAATTACAATTGACCATAATGATGTATATTTTACCAGAATGCATTAGGAGCATCAAATATAAATAATGCTGAAAAAAGGTGACAAAGCTAATTGACAGAAATTTTGGCATAAGTAAGAAAATAACCCACTATCTTCTGTCATTAATTTGCTTTTTAAAAGATTTTGGACCACGATGCATTCTGGTAAAATATGTAACAGAGTAGTGCCATCTTTTTTATTATGGTCAATTTGATGTTTATGCTCTCTGGAGCCAGAGATAACACATATCTAGTGCACGGAGACTAAGTTCACCCATAAAATTGAGGTAAGACAAGTTGCTTAAAGTGAAAAAATATATATACTGATTAGGGACTTGTCATAATGTATAGGGGGGTGGGGTGGGCTATAAGAATTTAATTATTAAAAGGCTAATTTTGTGTGTCCTACCCCTGATATTTGTACATATATACATGACCCACCCCCTATTTGGCACTGGAAATTATAATGCCCCCCTAGTATACCTTAAAATATTCATGACCCAGCCCTATTGTGACTTAAAAAATTCATGACCCTATTGACCCAGCCCTCAATTCCCCCCCCCCCCAAAAAAACAACTTTATGACCAGTCCCTTGCATTTCAGTTTATAGAATAATTCATCAAAAAAATGTTATTTATTTATTAAACAATTAAAAAAAATTCATTACGATATTCAACATTAAATTATTAGTAAAGTTATTAACAAAATATACACTCATTAAAATTAGTTATTAAGTGTAATATTAGTAAAATTATTAAAAATGTTGGATTTTTTTTGCCCTGTTCACCTTTTCTTTTGTGCAAGAGGCACACCAATCTTGTGTGCCCCTTTTCTCGGCAGAGCCAGCATATCACTCCTGTAAATCATAATTTAAAATTTAATAGACATAGCACAGTATATGGAAATTATTTTATTTTTGTACATACTTGCTTTGCAGTTGTTAATTTGGTGGCCTTTTAGGCCACATTTCTAACAACACCCTAATTAAAAAAGAAGTCAATCGTATCTATTTATTGTTAATTGTATTTGCACATTTTATACCAATATACACTCAGGGCGACCGCCCCCCCCCCCAAATCGTCCAAGAAACCATTTTTTCAAAACATTGAAATCCGGGTAGAAAAGTGTTGTTGGGGGGGGGCTATCTGATAGTGAAAGAAGGACCAGTTTTGGAATTTATTGCCAAATTAAGCAATTATTCCATTTCCAATCTAAGGCAAATAAAGAATTACTAAAAAAGTCATTTCTATTTTCTATCAACTTGATGGTCTCGTAAATTCTTCTTGCCCAAACTCCCGGAGTGGGGGAACCCCTATTTTTCAGAAACCCTATATAGAATTTTAAATTTCCCCAGTGGGGATGTTGCCCAACACCCCTTAAATGAGCTCCCCCTCCCCCAAAGTCAGGGCCCTGGCTACGCCCCTGTTAATACACTGTAACTCAATTCAACCTACAATTACTATTACCATACCTTTAACCTTCCCTGAAAGCTGGTCAGCTTCTTGTATGGGAATAAATAAAAAGATCAATTTTTAATTAAAAAAAATTACAATAATATAAAGATTAGCAAATCAAGAAATTCAAGAATGTGTGGTAACCTTACCCTTATTACCATTAGGACTTAGGTATGTGCATTACAATAATAGTCAATAGAAAAGAAAGTCTATATTTTTTACCATTTCCTCCTTCATAGTTTTCTTCATCTACAAATGATAACAGATAATTATTAAGCAATGAACAAAAAGACCAATTTTTAATTAAAAAAATACAATAATGTAAAGATTAACAAATCATCAAATTCAAGAATTTGTTGCAAACCTAACCCTAACTACCATTTGGTAAGTGTATTAGAAAAGAAAGTGTATAATTTTTATAATTTCCTCCTTCATAGTTTTCATCATCTACAAATTACAAAATAATTCTTGGAAAATAAGATACATGCATTCAAGTAATAAACAGACTACAGATAACTACCTTCAATTAAGTGAACAAAAGATCAATTTTTAATAAATAACCACCCATAATAATAGACAGAGGTAGAAAATATATCGGACCATGGGACCATTGGTCCCAGAAAATTTTGGGGTTCCCAGAAAATATTTCAAGTTTACATTCTATAAAAAAGTTTAGGTGAAACAAATTTTGATAAATATGTAAATGATTTGTACAAAAGTTTCCTCACAATATTTTTTATGTTGTACTCCACTAGTTTCTGCATCAGTTGAAAGCAGAAAGTTTTTGCTGGTCCAATGTAAGGAGAAAATGTACATAATGAAATTCTGTAATCTGTATGGCAAACATCAAACAAAATCATCTGAACATCTCTCATATAATTACATGAGACAGGGTAATCATGAGAGATTTGAGAGCCAATATAGTTGCATAAAATATTTCTAAATGATTGTCATAAATTAATTGCATTTGGCTAAATAGCGGCTAAAACTGATTGACTCAATGTTGTTGTTTTTTTTGTATAAGCAATTTCAGTTTGCAGAAATTTTTTGATATCAGATCTATGGTCCCAGAAAGGAAAAAAAATTTCCACACCTGATAATAGAAAATCAGGAAATTCAAGAATATTTGACATGAGCATTACAATAATAGTCAATAGAAAAGAAAATGTATAATTTTTACCATTTCCCCTTCATAGTTTTCTTCATCTACAAATTACAAAAAAATACTTGGTAAATAAGATAGATAGATAGTCGTGCAAGTACAGTATGATATAAACAGACTACAGATAACATAACTGTTTTATAAAACTCAGATCATGAAACATACTGTAGATGAAACACCTTCATTCATTTCGTCCTGTTTGTCTGCTAAAGGATGACAGACTGTGATGATATATTGACATTTAATTTATTTGACAGGTATGTATGTAAGCACATTTGTAAAGGTTTCGTACATGTAAAAAAATCTCACCTTTTTTTCTCTCGTTTGCTATCTGTCACTAAAAAAACCACAAAATTTTCCGTTAAAGTTTTTTATTTGAGCAATAGAAAAAATATAATATTATTATGTACGAGCATATTGTTTAATGATAAAACAAGAACAATGAGCATTTTTTAAAAACAATTTCTTTTTTCCTTCGCTTTGTGTATCTTCTTCAAAATTACTTTTGTCATCATAGACAAAATATAATAAAAACGTTTTAAAACGATGTTGAGTTATCAGTGAGGGTCGGTAAAAACTATTTAAATTTCGGCATTAGAAACAGTCGCTTCGTAATTTTTAATAAGCAAAAAATGTTATAAATAAGCTCTTTTTTTTCAAAACCTCTAGTTAATGCCAGAGAATATGCCAGAGAGTTAATGCAAAACATATAGTACATTAAAACTCAAACAGTCCTTAATTCAATATAAAATTTTAAAAAATACTTACAACACTTGTGGTTTGCTTGTGGGATCTTGATCGGATCTGATTTTTGGATTTTTTTTATTTTTCATCAAATCAGGGGGGGTGAAAATCGAGCCCACTATCCATTGAGCCCCTATTGGTCAGCGATTATCCGAAAAAAATAGGGACCAGTGACGCGTTTTACGTCACAATCCGCCATGTTTTCGATTACACTTTTTTGACCAAAAATATTAAGGAGTGCAGTCTCCAGATATATAGTATAGCTCAGTGATTCACCGTAGCAAAAAAGATGGCGACATGTCGATTTTACCAGAATGCATTGCAGGTATCAAGAAAGAATACGTGGGAAAAGATGACAAGAAACAAAGCTACTGGATTGAAATTTTAACACAAGTGTGAAAACAACCTATTGTCTTCTGTCTGTTCTTTAAAAGACGTTAATTTGCCTTTTTAAACAATTTCAGACTACCATGCACTCTGGTAAAATCGACATTTGCCATCTTTTTTGCTACAGGGAAAATCTACTCTTAAGTAAATTTGTGACAAATGTTTGGTACGTTAAAAAACCCCAGCAAACTGTGATGGAAACTTGCATTTGCCAATTTTACATCTCCCAATAGTAGAATTGCATTTCAAGTTGCAAGAAAAATTGCATTGTGACAGGACCTTTATTCTCCAGTGTTCCCGCCAACCTGCTCCCACCATTAGATGGAAAGTCCTTTTTTCACTACATTTTAGTAATTAGGCTACCCCCCTCCTCCTCTCACAAGTCTGTAATCGCCTGACGAAATCAATTGGTCGACAGTCCAAGGCATGTTTTGTAATCGAAATTCACAAAATTAAAATTAAATTGCCTTTTTACTCCGCCTGCCGTAGGCTCTGTGCCGTAGGCGAGGCGGAGTTTTAAATTCGCCCGGTTTGGTTTCTGTTTTTTTTTTTTCGGTGTCAGAAGTCGGTGCCGCCGCTAATGGGTGATACCGCTGGGCACAAGCCGCGTGAGCCGACCTAAACACGTCGTTTAAACTCAATTTCCAGCGGAATATGTCAACAAAACACGCATTTTAACATGTATGCTAGAGCATCTAAACCGCAAGAAGGTTTTACGTGCAAAAATTCTCATGCAAAATGTTTTAAAACGACAAATTCCACCGCGAAACTTTACCGAGGAGCGATGAGAGCGTGCTTCCGTCATTTTCTGTTGTATTCCTACTTTTAAGGAAATTTAGAAATTTCTACACAAGAATCAAACGCAAATTCTACTGAAATATCTACATACAAAACACAATTTTTAACATGTAATAGTCAACAAAAAGGGATAGGAAGGTTCTTTATCAAAAAATTGCTCCAGAAATGTTTTAAAACGGCAAATAAAAGGTAAGAGACATTTTACATTCCAATTCCAGAAATACATATGTTAGTCTAAAGTTCCCAACAAATTATATCGTGGAGACTTCAGACTTAATAGCTTAGTCTAATTTTTAATTTTTGTTGTTTTTATGAGCGATTTTAATACTTGTTTTGTTAGAACGTCACGTTGAATAGTTGACTCAGAGAAAGGATTTCAAATTGGATATCACAGAAAATACAGATCACAGAAATACTTTTAAGTCGATTACTGTAAAGATTGTTGCTATAATTATTAAAATAGCAAGAAAAAAACTCAAAAATGCAAAATAAAAAAAAGAACAAAATTTAACTTAAATTTAGTAAAATTTCAACTGGCACTTTCTTAATTTGCCAAAACTTTATCAGACACCCTGCCTATATACCAATGTTTTAACTGACACCTGAAGCTTTCTGGAAGTAAATACTTTGTCAGCATGTCGAAAGTCTAACTGACAACTTGTGGGCATGTACAGGTCAAAGTCTAACCGACATCTTGTCAACAAGCCAAAAGCCTTACTGATATCTTTTCAACAAGTGAAAAGCCTTACCGACATCTTGTCAACAAGCCAAAAGCCTTACCGGCATCTTGTCAACAAGCCAAAAGCCTAACCAACATCTTTTCAACAAGCCAAAAGCCTAACTGACATCTTGTCAACAAGCCAAAAACCTAACCGACATCTTGTCAACATGCCAAAAATCTAACTAGGAGCATATCAACATGTCAAAAGTCCATTTCAAAGCTTGTCCACATATCAAAAGACTAACTCAGATCTTATCAACATGTCAAAAGTCTGCTCGAAAACTTGTCAACTAGTCAAAATCCTTACCAACATTTTATAAACATGCCAAATATTTACCTGACACCTTATCAACACATCAAATATCTAATTCAAAGCTGGTCAATATATCAAAAGGCTAGCCAACATTTTCCCAACAAATTATATCGTGGAGACTTCAGGCAGTGTGCTACAGAATAGATTTAATAAATTGATGGATTTAATAGACTGATGTATTGTATACACTTTTAGTAAAATTTTCTTTACTTGCAAAATAAAACAGCTATTTGTTGGTGGCATTATGGCAAAAGAATCTTGTTTAACATATGTACTATTAAAGTCTTTAATCTAAATTAAATTCTAAAAAATGCAATCCTACTAGGACTCTGGACAGAGTGCCTGGCAGGTCACTCAGACATTGATTTTTGGTTATCTTAGTGATTGCATAAGATGTGCTAGCAATGTCTTAAAATGCCTTGGAAGGTACCATAATAATAATTGATTTAAAAAGGAATTAGTTGGACAGAACAGAAATAAGTGAATGTACCCCACCCCCAATGAACTCTCTAGTTACAGCCCTGCCTGGCCTTGTGCCCATTTTCGTTTGGCAGGCGGAGTGAACGCCTTAGCAGGCGTCTTGTTAATAAAAAGACTGCCCCCGTTTTTCCGAAGAACGTGAAATACTCTCTGGATTTGTTGATACAATGCAGCACAGGGGAAACAAAAAGTTTCGATAATGGTTGCTAATTGTATATTTATAGGTTCAATAAGTGTGATATTGGATTTAACATCACGAGTACTGATTAGCAGACTCGAAATTATTTACTAAACAGTAAACAACAGAATGACTGATTAAAATTGAGGTAAATGTCCATTTTTAATAGTAATCCACTGGTTATTACAGTAGCTATCACACTTTAGTATACACTCGACCATGGACTATTACAAATCCAGAGTTTTGATTGGCTCCTCAACCATGGACTATGCGTAATAGCCCATGGTTGAGAAAAACAACAAGATCATCAAATTATCGGTTTGCCGAAACCTCAAATGATTTTTTAGAGAGTTTGATAGACAATTCTATTCCCGAAAAAATGAAAAAAGCCACAAAATATGGAGTAAAGATTTTTCATGGTAAGGAACGAAATGATGTTACGTCCAATTTTCATAAAACGTTTAAATAATAGTTTTACTTACCGCAAGGAGTCCTAATTTAGTCAAATTCAATTTGTGACTTTTTCCTCCAAATTAATGCAAAGATAGTTAGATACAGTTCAGAGTGTATACTAAAACAATTAGACAACTCGGCCTCGTTGTCTATGAGAGAATAGTCAACTCGGGCTTCGCCTTTGTTGACTATTCGCTCATAGACAACTCGACCTGGTTGTCTAATTGTTAAAGCATAAAAACATTTGGATATGAGATTTAACACCTAGTTTAGGTTTCTTTGTTACACTGAATCAATACGAAATCACAGAGGAGGTATATAACCAGATGTCTCACTTCCCATCTATTCCTAACGTTTTCGTGTCCGCGATTTTTCGGCTGATCACGAATTGCACACGCGACATGACGCAACCAGAGAGCACGAATTGCACACGCAATGGCACTTGCCACCATAGAGATTATAAATGAATAGAGGGGGCATCGTAGGATAAACTCAGTCAAACGAAAGGGACAAATTGAAGCTTGCTAATGGGGGCCAAATTTAAGACCCGGATGCGATTCCCGGATGTATGCTTGGGCGCCTATTGGCTGGGTATCGACTTTTCACAACAAGAGATCGAGAAAGCTCGAGAAAAACTTTTTTCCGATTTTTTCGCACTCAAAGTTTTTTATGTAAAACAAGGGCGAAAATGTTAAAGATTAGTGCGGGATTGCCTTGAACGTTTTGAATTTTGTGTTTTGAATACAGGATAAAGTTGGGTATGTTTAATATTGATTATTTGTGAGCGAAAATGCAATTTTTGGATTCGAAACATCAGATGAACACACTAGAAAAGTCCTTAAAGCTTAAATACATCGCAGTATTGTGGTTGTACACCTTGTTGCACCTCTAAAACAATTTTGATAACTGTTTGAAGGCAAATAAGTTCAATTTGTATCCAGATGTGGGATAATTTGGCAGATATTTTACAAAACCTCGCTGCAAAAAGCCGGTCAAAAACTGGTTGCTATGCGTTGCTAAGGAGAACCTAAGGTTGAAAGACTTCAATATTTACACAAAAATTTGGCTGTCTGCACCTAAAATTGCAAAAACTAGAAAGCTAAAAACATGTTTTCCTAGTATAGTCAGTATCTGTGTGCATCATGGTCATAAAACAAGCAAAAATTGACAAAAACTGTGTTTTCAATATACCTCCGGGACTTAAATTCCGGGGCCCCCATTAGATTTGTTTAATTTGTCCCGCGATTCGTCCCGCGATGCCGCCTCTATTCTTTTATAATCTCTATGCTTGCCACGCTGACGTGTACTGCTTACGTGAGAGCACGAATTGCACACGCAATACCTCTGGCAAGTGTAATGCACATTTTTTATTAGAAAAAAGATAGGGAAATGCAGAATTTTGACAATTAAACGGCGATTTTAGGCGCAACTACCGATTGATCTTTATTTTCTTGACGAATTGTACTGACAAATGATACGCCGCTCCTTTTTAGCAAGAAAGAATTCAACGAATACCATATCTGACGCGAGCAAATCTGACGCGAGCAAATCTGACGCGAGCAATCTGACGAAGGCTGACGCGAGCATCTCGAAAATCGCGGACATAAATTTTGCTTAGTGAGACATCTGGTTAGATATCTAATTTGTGACGAAATGGTCTTTACTGGACCTCTAGGAAGAACATTTTAGAATTGGTAGAGCTATTCAGTATAAACAAGGTTAGTTGAGTTTAGGTTTCCTCATGTTTTAGTAATATCACCTAAATTAGAGAATGTGATGATCCTTCAAGGATCGATCTTTAAAAGAACTGACCTATTTTTATCTTATTTATCTTCGCCACAATGGCACAACAGCAGCGTGCAATAATGTGGCACTGTATTGCCTAACACATCCTGTCAACATTTCTAGCGGGAGAATTAAACCAGAGCATCCGCAAAAAAACCCCAACGAAGTTCGGTACAGGCATTTTTCCCTAATTAAACAATTTCCATTAACGTTTGATGTAACTTATTTCGCTAACGAATAATCGTTTCTTTACAAAAACACTTTTCAAAACCAGAACACACGTCTCTATGCAGGAAGTTATTATTCGCCACACTAGTGACTTTTATCCCGTAACTAAATTCCGATGGAGAGCACGTTGACTTAAACTGTTTTCATACGACTACGGGCTCGAGTCACATTCACAAGCCCCTTTTTGAGAATCATACCCGTGAAATGAAAGGCGATCAATCACTTCACCACAATATTATTCTAAACGTAACATACCTTCGCGTTGATTACTAGACTTCTTTGTCACTATTACTGTCTTCCAATTTGACCATCCCTTCATGTATGTCCAACCAAAATCATTCATCACAAGTTGCCTCTTTCGCCAACTCCGTCACGGTCACCATTGGACAATGATGAAACTATAAGGACATCCATTGAAAACATTGTAAATGCATTGTATTCTTCGCTCGAAACGTCGAATTCTGTTTTTACCGCTTGAGGAAGCGAAAGATCCTATATTTGTGCGTGTTTTTTGATTGCATCACCGACACTGGCAAAGTTAACTGGAAAATTAAGAGGGACTTAGTAAGGGGCAATCCCAACCAGCATCGTCGATAGTATTTGTCGATATTACTCTTCACATACATGTAAGTCTGCAGTAAGGAACAAAAACACGACCTCAGAGAGATCCCTCAGAAGAGGGCAGAATACTTGATCTTATATGTACGTGTAGACTGCATGACATCTATAATCGAAATCTTAAAGTGGTAAACTTATGTCAATCGAGGTTGGAACGGGCGAGTTTGATTTTATGTACCACACGACGAATGTTTTATGTACCGCGTACATAGATATCTTGTATACATACACACGACGAATGTTTTATGTACCGCGTACATAGATATCTTATATACATAGAGTGTTTAAAAAAAGCGCAATCGTTCCTTGGAATTAGAATTCAAACAAGCACAAACATAGTCAATTATTATATACTGAGTGTCAAAGTTCATTTATTACTGTTTCTTATTGGTTAAGAACGTATCACGTGATAGTGGAGAAATTATACTATCTCCCTGGCAACGTAGCTAAGCTGTGGACATTACTTTTAATTCACCGGTAAATAACAAATCCACAGAGCCTCACGGAGCCATGTAAGGTAAAAGGTAACCCTTTTTATACATGTTTGATTGATTTGTGGTACTTTTCTTCTCTTTTGACACTCAGTATATAATACAATACTTATTGACTGAGACCTCGGGAAAGCAGTATGTTTTGTGGACCCTTGACTGTCGATGTTTCGTCAGTCTCTGGTCCACAAAACATACTGTTTCCCTCGGTCTCAGTCAATAAGTGTTAATTGGCAACCGTTTGAAAACTCTACCATCCAGCTTTCTAAAAATGGCTAACCTGTTAACTTCGAGAAAATAGATAGCAAGAAATGTAGCTTTTAGTGAATGCAGTTGGAAAAATTAATTTGTGAGGTAGGTTGAATTTGGTAACAGGCGTAAATGCTCCCTAAAAACGTCAAAAACTTCCTTTGGTCACACAATGTGAGTCACACTTGAACTGCTGCTGTTCATAAACTGTCCTAATGTTCTGCTACAATTCTGTTTCGTCCAGAGTCTGGGTTACGGCGAATTACCCCGAAATATGTCAGCCGCTCCCTGCATGGTAATGATTTAAATCTGGTGAGTGAACAGTGGAGACTGATTTTGGAAGCAGCGATACAAGAAAGAAACTGACAGTGATTGAAAAACTCAATAATGCTTTTTGATTGCCAAATAAATGTCTAAGCTGTGTTTCATGGAATGACTAAAAATTTGCGTGAAATGTGGAAAACCCCAAGCAAATGCTTCCTGTACTTGCGTCCTTAACGATTCACAATTACATGTTAATTATAACATTTTCGAGGCATCTTAAAATGACCGCTTCTGGTAAATTTCTTCTGCTGAAGTTGTTATTTGCCTGAGATAAACGTCAAGTGACCCCTCGTTAAACACGCTAAAAATTAATCCCAAAATTGAGAAGCTTATTTTGTCAGAGTTATACGTAAGAATCAATGTTGGATTGCCCTTTTTTGATACACCCTGTACACTTGATAGCGCGTCTTTGTATAGACGTGACTGCGCGTGAGGGCAAATCAACCACACGCAAAGCGAGTTTAACGAAATTTACACGCACCCCGACAAAGAAATGGATTAGAAATCAAATTTAGGGCACTTTTTATCCGATGTTTTTTTAAATACATGAGACACTGATGAAATTTTCTAACCGAGCGGATTAATGCTAGGTGACGTATATTATTAAAAAGGCAAAATAAAATGCTAAAGAATATTACTAATATATCAAATTGTAATATTGCTTTCAGTTTAACGTTACATTTAATCTGAGTGAAGTCATAGCGTGGCTACAGAAACAGCTTTTAACTACTGTCATATACTCATACATATTCAAAACAATATTTTTTTGGCACTACGACAAAAATCGTTACAGAGATTTCCCTGTAAATCTGTTCTGTCAAGATTCAAATTGACGAATATTTCAATATTTAAACATTGTCCTTTTGAAGGCGACAGCCTGTAGACTTATTTCTGTTTTTAAACAGAAATATTCAGTAGCAAGTTGAGTTAACCGAGCCAAACGACCATTTAATACCTGCCTTTATAGCAACACTATGAGCTCACTGCGGAGTGAAACTGGTACGGTGTAAACACCATTGAACTGCCGTTGTTTTCGTATTTTTAAGGCATTTCTTTTTTGTCTAAAGTCTTGAATTTTTTATATTAAATGTAACTTTTTAATAGCTTCAATTTGATATACGGTCTGATCTTTGGCATTAAGTATTTCGTCTCAAAACTCAGAAAAACTAACTTGGCTTCAGCCATTAATTGAACTTTTGTATTGAGTTAGCGTTCCAGTTGTATTACAGTTCACTGGTAAACACTCAAGGATTTTTCGATCGGAGTGAAAATTAAGCAGTATGAATGTTACAGTACACTGGTAAATTAAATGTCAGGTAAAATTGAAAACAATATTGCATTTTGATATAAGAATAACACTCTTTTTGCATTATTATACAATGCTTAGGCTATCTCAATTTTGATTGGTTGATAGCCTACAGACAATTCGGTAATGGTGTCTTCGTCGAGACTCACAACTATTTCTGTGGCTCAATTGGACGAACTTGTAAAAAACATGGACGTCAAAAATACAAAAAGAGCAACTTTGTCAACGAGGAGAGTTTTTGAAGCCTATTTGCATGAAAAGGACGAAGAAGAACCGAAAACCAAGGCAGAAATCTGCAATGCATTAAAATTGTTTTATGCTGAAGCACGGAAGGCACTATAATTGAATATTAGAACAATTATTGAATTCGGCTTTCGCATGGTATCAAGATTTATCCAGACCTCGGTCAAAGTCATCTGCCTCTGTCTGACCCCGGTCTGCATAGATAGAGCTTTGACCCCGGTCTGCATAAATAGAGATTACTTCATGGTTGGTGAGTGCGTACGATTTTTATTCACGAGTTGTGAAAGATCGTTAAACGAACGAGTGAGCGCAGCGAACGAGTGAGTTTAGCGATCCTTCACAACGAGTGAATAATAAAAATCGTACAAACGAACCAACCATGAAGTAAATTGTTTATTATATGAGTGTGAAGATGAGTATAGAGATACGAAATATTTGATATACCGACGGACAACAAAATACAAGCGAAATATAAAAACAAAATTTCTTACCATTTAACGATTTGTTTTCGTGCAGAAAATGCAACCATGAAGTTTATTTCATGTTAATGAAATGACAAATGTATTTCTTCATGATCTTTCGAGATTTTTTGCAGACAAAATATTATAAATCTCTCTCCTCACTCCTCAGTAAGTTGACAAAATCGGACTCCATGTTTACATTAGCCTGCGAATAGGTGTTGAATTTTTTGAGTAAGAAAATGTCAGCCAATCAAAACGCTCATACGACTTTTTTCACATGTGAAAAATATAGTATGCAGAGAAATACGAATTTTATTTCAGCCGAATACTACACGTAAATCTCTATACTCATATAATAAATCTTGTTATGCCATACATATAGAGATTTACGCGAGGTAAACGGGTGAAATAAAAATCGTATTTTCACTGTGGAGAAGCGAATAAGCGTTTTCATTGGCCGTACGATTTTTTCACTAGTGAAAAATTATCGTATCAGCATTTTGATTGGCATACGGTTTTTCTCACTAGCGAAGAAAATCGTACTGTTATTTTGCTCACAACATGGCCGCCGTGTTGGGGAAGGAGCGAAAGGGTATTTGGCTTTTATGTATAAAAGAAGAAGAGTTTCCTCACTAAAAAACATGAAACAGAAAGAAGAGCAGCTTTGACTCACTATTTAGGCCAAATAACGGAGAAACAAATGGTATGATTCTGTTTTGAGAGTTCAATATTTTGTTTCGACATTGTTCGCCTTTGACAGGTTTCCAGTTTTAAAATAATCCCTATATGTTTGGCATAAACAAATTACTGCATGGTTAGCAATCTTTCACAAATCGTGCATAAAAATCGTACGCACTCGCCAACCATGCAGTAATCTCTATATATCACGCTCAGCCTCATCCAATAATTGTTAATTATAGACTGATATTTGATCTGGGCAAGAAGATCAAAATCTTTTACTACAGCCAAAGGATCCTGAAGCCTGTCGTCAAAATCGGGGATTTTCTTCTTCTGGCGTATGTGAATGAATATGTGAACAAACTATTGTATGGGACAAATATTAGATTGCTTTCGCGATGGTATAGAATTCACACAATCACATCGGTCAGAGGAAGTCATCTTCGATTCTTACGACAAGTGTGAACCAGGCTTAAATTAGTATAGAATAGTCAAGTTTGGTGGCGAAATACGGAAGATATAACCTTTGAAAAGTTTGCAAATTTTGTATAATTTGTATTACGCAGTGGAAAAGTTACCATTTTCGCGCGTATCACAAGTGTATACAAAATTTGCAAACTTCGCAGGGCTATATTTTCCGTATTTTACAACAATTCTACAAATTTTAAGATGTAAACTGTAGTAAAAGATTTCGTTCTTCCGGCCTAGTTTGACCTTTAGTATATGATGCAAATCGTCCATTAAACTCGCTTTGTGTGTGAATGATTTGCTCCCTCACGCCTAGCAAAAAAAATCATCACGTGGTACTTAAAAAGTTCATTACGTGCTTCATAAAACATTCATCACGTGGTACATAAAACCTTCATCACGTGGTACATAAAACCTTCATCACGTGCTTCATAAAACCTTCATCACGTGCTTCATAAAGCCTTCATCACGTGCTTCATAAGACCTTCATCACGTGGTACATAAAATCAGACTCCCGTGTTCAAGTCTCGATTGACTAATTTGCCACTCTAGTCATTTCGTTAATATTTAATATTATGAACAACCTTATAGTAGCGCTTTCACATTGGTTGATTTTGATCTTAAAGCGATCAGTTTTTCTCTTTAAATATGATTATTATTGTCCCCAAAACGATACACAATAACTAAGTTAGTTTACTGAGTTTTTTTTTACAACGATGGTCGCTTATTCCTTCAGAACCTCACAAACAGATTGTCTTTGACGCACAGTACATCCAGGCTTACCTGTTAGATAATGGCACTTCCTGTTCAATCAGTTTCGGCTGCTCCACGTATGTCTCTCGTCTCAACTGTCACTTTGTAAACTGGAATCACAGAAAAAAATAGGTTTGTTTAAAAACGACTTTTAAAAGGCTGAATTCCAGTGGAAACAATGTACAAGTCGAAATTGCAACATATTATGTGACATTTAACGTAAATTTTGATAATATGCAAACATTTTTAAAAGCACCGAAAATTAGCTGAAAGGTCCTATTAAAACCAAACTGAATAACCGTTACAATTTAATGTGGATTATTGTTTCATTAAGGTGAAGTTGAAGTTATAGACATCTTCTTGAAAGATAGATAAACTTTTTAATTTTTTGTTTCACGATATTTGGATATTACAGAAGTAAACCTATAAAGGCTGATGCTTTCATTTGTTGCAATACAGTATTTCATGTCCCTTGGGACAAGAAAGAGACAACGCAGGGTAAATATGCCTCGTTTAACGATGGACCAAAGGATTTGAGTTTATTTTGAATATGCACAGCTGGACATTTGGTCATGAAAATTTTTCAGTGTTTATAGACCGTATAAGGAACAATTTCTAAAGAAATGAATAATGACAATGATTTAAATTTGCATAGCATGACCAAATTGCCAGGCTGGCTTTGCTACTGACTATGCAAGGGGGTTAACAATGCTCAAAAAGATAAACCACGATGGGCTGGTCACTGGAAGAACCTTCCTGTCCTGACTGAACAAACGGTAGCAAGAACACTGACAAAAATTGTTGATACGGAAATACATCCAAATATCCTTATCTTCGATTATCAATGCATTCCCAGTTTATTGAACTTAAATATTTTTTGTCAAAATAAAAAATTGCTGTTAAGAATTATATCAAGTTCTACTCCAGGTGATCTTTGCAATGCAATCAAGAAAAGAATCGACAGATTTACGTTTCAGAGGCACTTTCAAAATAAATGTTGAGCATGTTTCTTGAATCAAGTTTAGAGAATAATTATCCATTCAGATTGTTAAAAAAAATGACAATAATATTATACCTTTTTAACTCTTCATTCTTCTGTCTGTTGAGAATGTGAAGCTTTTGTTGGCCTACAAACAAATATTTCAAAGAATTTTATCAAAAAACTGAAATAATAAACAAACTGCAAAAGTTAACAAAGCAAGTAATTGGGTGAAAATCAAATATTACATCAGTCCATATATCAGGAAGCATCGATATCCCAACACAGTCTTATAAGGGGAGGATTATATGCATATTGGATAATAAAACCTATACCCTCTTTCCAACTCTAATTGGATGTGATCACTGAACCATTGCACAGAAAGCACTGCGGCCATGATCTTCCTGTTCCAACACAGTGTTTTCATCTAATTTACTTTGGAATTATAGATTCAAGGCTACCCCCCCTGTCCTATTACAGAACAAATCTACAATGCACTGATGAAATCTAGATTTGTTGACAGTCCCCATTACCATTTTTTACTATGCTAATATGAACCCTCTTCAATATACATTATCAAAATGCACAAAATTAAACTTTTCCTTTTTTACAATAAATAGCAAAAGCAATAGATAGAAGCCTCAAAAACCAATGCTGTGGAGATGGGGTGGGTAGGGAGGCTAAAGCCCACAGTTTTTGTCAGGTAAATTTAATAAACTGATACCGTTCAGGCAGAAACTTGCAAAATATTTGCTAATTTATCACTCAGCTCCACTGCACTTTGAAATTCAGAACCCTGGCTTTATCATACACAAGCAAGGCCATAGGAAGATACAAAAAGTTAGGGGGGCTCTTCGAGCGCTGAAGGCACAAGTGCTGCTAGGGGGTTTGGGGACACCCCCCCAAATTTTTTTCTATTTTTAGCATGCTCAAACATGTTTTTCAGCACTTTTGAGGTTAGTTTTACCATAATCATTGGATTAAGACATGTGTAAGACTGTAAACCGTTAAAAATGTGTATTTTACTTCGAGACTCAAAAGATTTTTAGGGGGGCTAAGCCCCCCTGCCTTTGAAGTTAGGGAAGCTTGAGCCCCCCCTGCCCCCGTGGTTCTTACGGCCATGTACACAAGTATCTTAAAAAACTAGTAGAGGGACTGGAAATTATTTTAAACTTCTTATGCACTCTTTCAGCACCAAATATAGAGCTACTTCATCTGAAGAGTTTAGTCTCCTAACCCATTAAGCTGCAGTGCTAGCTTCACTATGGGTGTGTCATGGCTTTAATCTGTTACTAACAGTTCTTTATGGCTAGTTCTGTTCATGTCTATATTTATAACAACATATTTTGCACTTCATTACCTGTTCTGTATTTTTGTAAATGTCCCATGACAAGTTGTTCAAATTTGAGTTAATGCCTTCTGATATACAGGGTGTATAAAAAAAACGGAGTCCATGTTTTGTGTCTAATTATTTCTAAATTACTGAAGCTTATAGAACAATTTTGGACTTGTTTTAAACCACGTTCTTTTCTCTTTCGAACAAGCCGTAATTCCTATTTTTACTCCGCGTAACGTACGTGCTATGACAAATTTAGTAAAAGCTATTGATTTGAGATGCCCTCCAATTATGCAAATTCACTACCGGTATGTCTTTCATGGTCGCCAGTTAAATTTTTAATTTTTTCACTAATTACATAAATGGTATTTCTGTTAAACTTAACAAAACTTGTTATAAAGCTTTACAGAAGATAACGGACCATTAACGTGCACTACGAACGGATAGTTCAAGCTTGTATCGACTTCATGAATATTAAAATTATGCAATTTCGACAACATTGTGCACGCGCGGATAAACAAAACGCTAATTTCGATCATTATTTTGGCATAAATCTAAGGTTTTTGTTGATGTAAATGATCCGTTATCTTCTGTAAAGCTTTATAACAAGTTTTATTAAGTTTAACACAAATACCATTTATGTAATAAGCAAAAAAATTAAAAATTTAACTGGCGACCATGAAAGACATAGTGAATTTGCATAATTGGAGGGCATCTCAAATCAATAGCTTTTACTAAATTTGTCATAGCACGTACGTTACGCGGAATAAAAATACGAATTATGGCTTGTTCAAAAGAGAAAAGAACGTGGTTTAAAACAAGTCCAAAATTGTTCTATAAGCTTCAGTAATTTAGAAATAATTAGACACAAAACATGGACTCCGTTTTTTTTATACACCCTGTATATTATACTGTACAAGTTAAGCAGTCATTTGTAGCACAAGTACAAAAATATATGACTCTCTCTGGGGTACATTGCTACAAATGATTGCAACTTATTGGATAATACATATAGAGGCAATTAAGACAACAATTGTACATGTATCAATTTTTAAGATACATGAATTATACTTATTATATCAGAAGGCATAAACTCAAATTTGAACAACTGGTCATGAGACATTTACAAAAATACAGAACAGGTAATGAAGTGCAAAATATATTGTTATAAATATAGACATGAACAGAACTATCCATAAAGAACTGTAACAGATTAAAGCCACAGCAACAGAAGTGGTCTGAAAATATTTGAACAGTTCATTTCGTCACGTTTAGCAGTTCTTCTCATCGATTCCTAAAAATTTTAAAAAGTTTCTCAAAAGATTCACAACTCTCTGTTAATTGACTAATCAGAATGCTATATCTTATTTGTAAACATTCAGATTGGTCAATAAACAAGAAGTTGTGGACATTTTAATGAACGTTTCAAAATTTTGAGGAATTGATCAGAGGAACTGCTAAACTTGAGCAAATGAATTGGTCAAATATTTTCGGAATGCTTCTATTGCCACCAGCCCGCGACTGTAATTTGTCTCTTGATCATGCACACCTTAATAGTGTACAAGAAAATTAACAAATTAGGGACTGGACATTTATTCAGGGGGGGGGGGGAGGGCTGGTGGATTTCTATTTTCACTTGCATAATTTTAAAAGACCCCCTCCAAGAATGTTGCAGGAAAGACACAAACCCCTTTTGAGTTACACAAAAAATAATGACCCTCCCCCTATTTGCACCAGCCCTCCTTCCCCTTTAATAAATGTCCGATCCTTTAAAATTAGATAGCTGACTGTATTCATATAAAACATCTCAAAAGACGTATGCTCAAATTTGAAAATTTAGTCGTAAGCTTTAGTCACTTACAAACATACACTGAAGTGTGCAAGTCAAGTGTAAAAAATATAAGTGTATATATATGATATAAGGGTAAACTAAAGTGTATATCAAAAAAATGTATATTAAGCCATTAACTTATCTCTTGACCCCAATAATACTTTATATAACCGAGCATTATCATACTGTGATAATGAGGGACCAGTCTGGTCAGAAAACGTTGCGGATAAATACCTTTTTCAGTCGTTAATTTTCAAACAGGTCCGCCTTTTCTTGTATGAACAGTCGCCATGTTGAAATTGGAAATATCACTCCAGATAAACCTCTGGAACGGTTTGTAAGCTCAGTGCATGACCGGCTAAATACGTCATACAAAAATACGCGGTCGATAATTGGCTAATTTACATTACACACTTGATAACGGGTGTCGGTGTTGGTAAACAGCGAAACGTGAACGTGCAATAACGAGAAACAGCGTAACGGCTATTTTGGTTCCGATAAACGGTTCGTAAGTCTTTACGCAGATACCAGTTATGATATGACGATTTCGATAATTTCATAATTGTCACTCTGCATATGCAATTGTTTTTTGGGGTACTTGATGAGAGTTAGAGAATCGTCATGATCCTTGTGTTGCCAACCAAATATCCACGCTTTTTTCGAATGGACATCGCGCGTTTTACTCGGGTACACAAGAATGCGTTTCTTGCAACGCACCATGCAGTCGTCTATTGACATCTTTTACCGGACTTGTTCCGAAACTTGTTTTCCACAGGTTTGTTTCAGCAAGTTGTGGAAGTCAGGAAAGGACAAGTTGCGTCAAGCTACAACTTAACGAAATTCTCAAGTTATGGAATTGTTGCAACATTTCACAAGTTGCAACTAGCCGGTAAAATAGTCATCTTGCAAAAAGTCTTTGGAGCTTTTGGCCGTGTACATTTCATGCCACAGCACTTGCATTCGAAGAAAATTTCGCAGCCTTAATTTAATGTTTGGAGAATAGCATGGTCCAGACCAGCGATGATGCCCCTGGCCCAAGGACCTCTCACGTTATTTCCCTCGTCGTCAAAAAATTTTGGCCTAATTGTTTCGCTGACACTATTATGTCTTGGAACCGACAAAACTGGACTTGCATAGGAAATATTAGTTTAAAAAGTATCTCTCGAAATGTCATTGCCTTATAGGCCCCTATACGTCGTTTCTCTGATGTTCCAATTGACTGGATAGACGCCCAAATGAGTTATGCCACTGGTGCATACGTCAAGTTTGTACTTTCTGGGTTTGATTTCAGCTACAATTTTTAACTGCGTTACAGAACCTATCAAGGCGCATTTGATGTTGTGGATTAAATTTTTAAAAAATGATAAAAAATTTAACCGAATGTTTAATACCCATGCAAAAAAACTACTTCGGTGATCACAGAGATTTTGACAGTTTTATTACGCAAATAATAACGGGCTTAAGACCCTTAATATTATAAGTCCCAAGCATGTGCATAATGCGTCTGGCATAAAGTTTCACATATGACAAGATTCAAATTCAAACTAAATTTGGATCCATATTTTCTATAATTGACTTTCAATTGAATTGTACTCGTATTAGATTGAATTGAAATTCAAATTGAATCCATATTTTCAAGTCATCCGTATTTTCTATATGACAAGATATCGATAAGACATGAAATGTGGCTTAACTGTCGTGTTTTTATTCGCATAGCAACGAGATTTAATCATGTTTTACAAATTGCGGAAACTGCGCGAACGCACCTCGATCAGAGGTCAAGCGTGCACTGAATAGTCCTCGACTTTTAGTACAAACAAATAAGGAGAGAAATATGGTTTCATTGAAAATAAGATGGTAGCAAGACGTTCTTTGGATTAACCGCGCTGAAAATCTTATAGAAGCTAGCGCTAGCCTGATAAGAACGGTATGTATACAATTTCCCATATTTTACGAGAATCGCGAGGAATTAATTGCGACAATAGATGTTGTAGTTCGGCCAATGTTGTTCTCGATATTCGTTACAACTGCGTGATTTAACTGTTAAATTTCAATGCAACAATATGCTTATGTAGAATTCATAAATCGTAGTCATCTTTGAATAGCAATGAAAAAGAGGATAGATTTATTATCTTCAAAACTCGAGTGGCCTATATCACTGAGTTTTTAATCAATTAAATTTGCGAGACAGATTACTGCCGAATGTCTCCGCTGCGGAGATCAAGTAAAGTCTGAAAAATCAAAGGATTATATTTGAAAAATCGTTCGAAAACGATAGAAGGAAAGGCAAAAATTTACCATTTAATGATTTATGGATGCAAATAGAGGCGCTTCGCCATGCCATATACATGGCATTACAAATGTTTAAAAGTACAACTGATGCGAGTCAAAGTATTTTAATTTACACAGATTAATATAAACAAGACCAGATGCGATTATTTACACTGACCGCGCGAGGCATGCCGTGTTCAGTGATCGGTGTATCAATGACGGCTCAGTGGCCATAAATAAACTGTCTTATATGAAGACGAGGGACAATATCTTTGCGTCTCGAAAGAGTTCTATCATACACCGAATTTGAAACAGCACTAACTAATCTAATCGTTCATCTTCGACGCAAGCGTTGTATTGTAGGCGTGCCAATTTATGTTTAGCATTGCAAAGTACAAACAGAACCAGACCATTGGTCAAATGAAACTTTCATTAATATTCTTCATTTTTTTAAATTGTATTAATTCCTTTTTCTGCATATAATTGTATTTAACTTTAACCTTTGGCGTCCTAAATTTAAAAGGGCATTGGCAATAAAAACTAAGTTTGACCTACTTAAAAAAACTTTTACAATTACTAGTAAAGGCCTTTAAGTAAAGCTTTTTCATATAACGCTTGATTCTGGGCCGCCATCTTGGATAAATTTTTGAGCTTTTAAACATGACGTCACAAGTGGGATAAGTCTTAAAAAATACTCTTAATTACGGTTACGGTAAGTGACAAACAATAGTTTGCCAAAACATTGTTACTTGATATACGTGATATCAAATACCAAATAGAAACGAGATTCTAGTTCATTCTTATCACTGCTTGTCGATAATTAAATGTCGCCTGATCCCACTTGTGACGTACGTGCATATCTTTGAAAATCCAAGATGGCGGACAGCTTGTATGTGTCGGCCGAAATATCCCAAGAATCAAACAAGAGATAAACTGTAAGCTCTAATAGACTTTGTTAGCTATTTCAAAAGCTATTTCCAATCAGCAAAGAATATTTTCTGCAGCCATTATCGGCCTTTAAGTTCGCTAAAAACGAGAAATTAAACTCAGTCCTCAGTTTACACTGCCAAAATTTTGTAAAAATTCCAAGTTTCTAAGAGTTTGTTAGAGTTTGTGTACTTTTGAAAATTCTTTAAAACTTTATATATTCAAATTACTTAACGCTTTAATAAAGCAAAACTATTTACATACTTGCTGTGATCACGGAAGAGTCCAGGAAGTCGTTGAAAATGCGTTCATACGTCGACATGCAACGTATGTCATTAATATGTCACAATCAACGTATAATGTCACAATCTGAACGTTGTTTCAACGTTGGAAAAGACGAAAAGTAAGGTTGATCTAATTTGCACTTTCAATGCATTTTTGTTAATTCAACGTCTTGAGGGTAATTTGAGACGTTAGTCTAAGGTTTAACCAACGCCAAATTTTGCCCGCTATGTAGTTTAAATCGATTGTCAAGCGTATACAGTCCGTACTTTCCACTCCGTGTTTTCCACTGTGCCACTCATATTGCTTTGCCAAAACTCTTTATTTGTTGTATTCTAATTAATCACTCATCAAACCCCTCGTTAATTTTATCAAACTAGGAGCTTCAAATGCTCCGAAAAAATGCACGACTGTCACCTCTGTGTGTTTGTCCAGGGCGTAAAACTCCCGAATTAATTTGATATGAGTCAGAATCTAATAATTGCATTCACTCATCCGATTAGTAACAATTGTACTATTTAAAACTATTAACAATTTAACAGCGTTGCTTGCTCCAATGGGCATTAACAATTTCCGTTCGGGTGAAGGCAGCTGAAATCAAAATATCAGCTACGTTGTGACATTCTCATTTATTCTAGAAGCGGATATTAGATATTTGGTTTAAATGCAGTGATATTTAACCTTCGTATTTCCTTTTGTATGGTGTGGTATGTAAAAAAATTATTTTTATATATTATAATAGTTCTTTTCATCGTAATTGTATTAATTGAAACATCACTCGAGACTAGCTACGTATATCGGAAAACGTGTCGCGGAAATGATTTTCCGTATTAAAAACATACAAACGTTTTTGCTCGATTCGGATCTTGTTTCCATCAATATCACGAACTAGTGTCGGCAGTGCAGTTGAAAGCACGGTACGTGAACTTAACTTCAACGAGCATATTAAAGACCTTCGTCGCGGAAAAGTTTGTGCGTAGGTCACTAACGTCACCGAGTTTCAGACAAAGAGCCTTCAACAGGTGTAAGGTATGTCATGAGGCTCTCAAAAATAAATTTGACAATGAACAAGTGAGAATGATTTTAACTTAAAAATTCATCGTATTATCGTGCGAGCGCTGCATACGTAAATATGTAAACGGTATAGGCAATGATCAGTCGCGCTCTAATTGAAATAAGTTAAAATCATTTTCACCTGTCTACTTAAATAATTAAATTAGATGCTCGGAAGCCTAATGGTTACGTTTGAATCGTATAGGTGTGAAATTAACATGGTTTTCGATCTGTTTTGGCCTAGCCAAGGAAGAAAGGCAAATATCAAAGATCAATGTAAGATCAGCATGGCTGCATGATAACTAATTTTCCCGCAGATAATCAGCTGGCATTAAAAGCCAACATGCAGCCATTATTTGATGCAAAAAGCATAGAACCATTATGTATTGTTCTGACCAATTTGTGCATTGACAATTTGACAGTTGCAAGCAGCTTGTGACTGATAATCAACATATATGATTATATTTAAGAAACATAAAACATTTTTCGTGTTGATATACAGTTATATCAACACGAGTGGAAATTGGAAAAACGAGAAATTGTGTGGAAACACGACGCCCGCAGGGCGGAGTGTTTTCACACAATTTCGAGTTTTTCCAATTTTCACGAGTGTTGATAATATAACTGTGTATCAACACGGAAAAAATGTTTTATATTTCTTTTATAATATAGCACAAAGAACTTCAACAGAAGAGTGGCGGGAAATTTTCCGTGTTGACATAGAGTTATATCAACACGGCTCTTACCCAATCAGCGTTCAGAATTTACAAATGCTATATTATAAATATATATATATCCACGAGTGCAGTGTTTGAAAAACACTCTTCAGCCAAATTAATTCTGTAGCCAGGGTAACATGGTATTAAACATACGCTTGCTGTAAATATCTGAAATACGCCAGATCTAGAGAGAAATATTAAAGGTAAATGGGGATCGACAACTTCTTTTATTACCCAAGACGATGGCTAGGAAGTGAACTATAGAAATATTCTACAACAAATCGTGTAGCGCGTGAATTTCCAATGTTACAAACTGTGCGTTAAAAATTTCCATTATCTTTTAACGAAGTTTGCTCACTTTATAGTTCATCCCCTGGAGAAAGGCCGTTGCTCATGACCAGATAGTTTCGCCTTCAAAAATTGTAAACCAGCCGAGTCATCGTGTCTGAAATGTGGAAAACTGGCCTTTTTAACAACCCGAGAAAAATATCTTCACATTTCTTTTGCATACATTAATAACCTAGACAAAACAATGTTATAGAACGATAAAGCGCCAGGGAAACTTAATGAAAGTGCTTAGAGTAAAATCATGGTTTTACCCCAACAAGGTTCACTAAATTCCTTCGACGCGGAAGTTTTTTGAAACACCCTGTTTATAACGCAAGTCTTGTTTCTACACAGACATTTAACACAATTCCTACAATGGGAAAAGATCAGAGCAAAATCAAGCCCCGAGATCTCAACGAACTTTCAAGAACAACAACATTCAGTCAGCAAGAAATAAAGGCATATTACAAAGAATTCAAAAAGAACAGCAAGACGGGCACAATGATTTTGAGCGATTTCAAACAACTTTATTCCAATTTCTTCCCCGATGGAGACTCGTCGGAGTTCGCGGAGCACACTTTCCGGGTTTTCGACGAAAATGGCGATGGTGTGCTAGACTTTCGTGAATTGATCGTGTCGATGTCGGTTATGAAAAGAGGCGAAGTGGACGAAAGATTAAAATGGGCGTTTAATATGTATGATATTGATGGCAACGGGTATATAACAAGGTAATCCAAAAACCTTTACCAGCAAACAATTTAATAAAATATAAGAAAAAACATACTCCGAAGAACAACATCTTGTAATGACAATGACTTTGAAACAGAGTCGAAACATATCACCGCAAAACTGTTGTCTTGTTGTAAGTAGCTCATATCTTGAGTTTACAAGATGTTGTTCTTCGGAGTATGAGTTTTCTTATATAACAAGGTAGAGTCATTGTAGAAATTTTGTCTCCAAGTAAAAAGAATCAAATCACGAAGAAAAATTAATTAAAGACAGCGAGCGTGTCTATAAGCAATAAAATCACTTTAGTTTGAAATACAGTTAAAAGAATTGATGAAACAAGAAGTGGGTAATGTTGCCTAGTCTCCCTGACCCTGTAGATATTGGCTGCTTTCGTTCGGATACGATAGAAAGATAAAGATTTTTTATTAAGCTCGAATTCTGAAAATGCTTGAATCCCAAAACGAGCAAAATGAAATGCATTTGCATAAATTCAGCTTTTTACAGGAAGTTACACTTAAAATGCAGATATTTGCTTTTTTTATGCAACATATTGAACATGAATTTTCATTTTGCTGACATGGATTTTTATGTTGGCTGCTGTATTTTAAAATAAAGTTGGGAATATGCCATTTCTTCTTCTTACAGGGATGAACTCCTAGGCATATTAACTGCAATTGAGAAATTATCAGGAAATCTAGTTGATGGCAGTAGTGCAGCAGATATGGCGAATGAAATATTTGAAAGAGTGGACAAAAACGCCGATGGAAAATTATCCTTAGAAGAGTTTATCGAAGGAGCGAAAGTGGACAATGACTTGGCAACAATGTTAAACAGTATATAATGCTCTTTAAGACGTTTAAATTAAAATTTCTCTAAAAATACGTTTCGACGATTAGACTTCGACCGAAAATGTCTGTATTAATTAAAGCAACTGTAATACGGCAAAGCAATTGGTCGATTGCTCGAAGCCAACAGCTTGTTAATAATTTGTAACAACTTTGATGGAGTTAACAGATTTACTCTAAGGTTTTCCCAACAACCCTGATACAGACCTGTTGCAGCAAGATTGTCACTAAGTTCACAACACAATTTAAGGCTAACAGAACATTGTTATATCATGTTTTTGAAGCGTATGTTACAACTTGTTTTCAGGTTTGTTACAACTAGTTCGTTTTATGCGTGTACCTATACTACTTTACCTTATAACACACGCGCAAAAATTGATCAGCTTGATGCAACGTTGTTCGCTGACGACGCCTAACCAATATTGTTATCAAGGTTCAACAACAATTGTTGAATTGACAATGTTGATGAGTTTCGTTCAATCAATAGTTGCTCGATGTTGACAAAGAACAATAGTTGTGACGATGTTGTTGGAACAAGAGCCGACAATAGTTGATGAAACAAACTTGTTGAAGCTTGTCAGCAATGAATGAACAATAATTGTCGATCGTGAACTACTGTGAACAATGGTTGTTGACAACAGTTGTTGACAGGATGTAGTGTACAACGTTGTAAAAGTTGTTTAGATTAACTTGCAACAAGTTGTTAACAACATTAATCAAGTTGTTTATTTTGCGCGTTTTTTCCAGGACAATGAACTTGTTCAATTAGTAATCAAGCCTTCGTTCCACCATAGGTTACTAGATGATCATCATGATTCGTAAATCACCTGAAGCTCTGAGAAGTGGTAGGATGCGAAATATTGGGCTGAACAAAGATGCCGATCGAGGGACGGGTTGCACTGTGGTCTTTGTACTGTTCTCGATGCTGTTGAGCGGCCTAGAAGGGATAAATACACAGCAAAAATTCAACAATTTCTTGACAAAAACCAGATTGAATGATGGTGCGCCGTCCTCATTGTCAAAAAGTGTTCAGCATTGCTACACCTGCTTTAGGCTCTAAGTAACATTATTGTTGACGACTTTAGTAGATCACATGAACAAAACATTGTTTACAGCTGTTGTACAGCAGGCTCAAAAATATCACAAAAGTTAAACATTCCTTCTACCTACCCACATGAAGAACTTGAGTCTGAATTGATGTATGTGCTTTTGATTGAAAAGCTGACTGCGTGGCAACCAGAGGCGTAACTAGCCTATATTCACTAATGAAAGTAGACGAGGAGAACGAAAATACATGAATCACCCCCCCCCCCTCCATTAACCTTCTAGTTGCGCGGTGCGCCCGTGATAACAACATTAATGAGAGATGTAGGGGATTTTATCTTCGAGTGGTGAAAGCAATTTAACCTCAATTTTCGACACGATATCAATTCTTTAAACTTAGCTCTACTGCAACTCATTTCATTATATTATTACACTACTTGTGCATCATTATCGAGTTTTCTTGCAATGTTTTCATTTTGTTCCGACAAAAACATGCTGTTTTTTCCTTTGAACAAATGTGAAAATTAGTTCGCTCCTCTTACAAAAGTCGCCATTTTGAAAACACAAAAATATTGGCGGGAAATTATCACGTGATCTCTTCACTTGTGACAATATGGAAAATATCTCACTGTGCATATTACCGTCTACTAAAGTACACAATAAATTACCTTATTAAAGTCTCGGATTTCTCCTTCACGTGAACTGCTGTTCAGAAGGTCACACTTGTGTTGCGGTTGCCAGCGTTCCCAGGTTCTTGGCCGTGTTCCGATGACGCGGCTCGGGTCTTGATCGTAATATGTCGGAAAGGGTATCTGTGCATCGCCTCCTCTACCTCTCACACCCAGCGTGCTGTCTTGAAGCTTGCCCGTGCGATATTCCGATAACAATCTCCCTGTTTTGTTACCATAAGTTTCGCCATATTGGAAATTCTCTTGGTGTACATGGCCTGTGTACCTGGAAAAAATATACATCGCTGAAATACTTTGTCCAATGTTCCAATTTGTCCAATGTTGTCAAAAATATATGATTATACTGCGTCTGAGGATGTAACTTTGTCTTTACAACATGGCAGATTTTGAGTGGCATGCATTTTGATTCCCAGTAGTGGTTTCCGGATGGGAACTATAGTGGATTCGGAATTCCCACCAATCCACATTCCTTTACATACAGATTTCAGAGCATATTCAATATTTAATATGTATGAATGCAGTTGGGAGAATTGAGCGAATAAATTACGTTTAATAATTTTTTCAACCTAATATTGGGCCGTGTGATCGCCAAACTTTTTAAAGAATTTTGTTTAATTTCATTGTAGTATTTTATAATTTGTAATATTTTAGAACAGTAAGTTGTTATGATAATAAATATATTTTAATGACATATTTAATATACATGTAAGATATCAAATATAGCTAACTAGCTGGTAGCCTGGACATATAATACAGGCATATATATCCAGTGACTCTGCAGCAAACATGTGCTCCATATAAACAGGAACAAAATACTAGCAATTATATTTGCAAAATTCATCTAAGCATAAAATCATTATTCTACAAAGATTTTGTGCAATTCTTGAACTCAAATGACCGCGTCATAGCACAGACAATTACAGTATGGAAAACTAGCATCTCTATATAACATAGCATACATATTAATACTCACTGCTCGTGAAACCAAAGCGTTTCGAACTTAACTTACCCTGGTAAATGTCGTGGATGTTTAGAGATTTCAGGATTCGTTGTTACAACCGGGAGTTTATTCTGCATCATTGAAGGCAATACTTTCACGATATTTACAGGCCAGACATCAGTTTTGTTTATGTTTCTTAAATCAACACAACGCCATCACCAAGGCAACATGAATATCATTACCCGCCGTGAAACATGAAAAGTCTAAACTTTAACATCGCGCAAAGCGACTCTTCTTTTTGTGTCGGATAGACAATTAAAGGAATCTGGACTGAAAACGCAGACTATAAAGCGCAAACTATAGTCTATATATACGGCCTGCTACGCTTTACTTAGGAACCCCAAAAATATATTTCAAGACTTTGTATTTAACTATATATTTTATACAAAAACGGCAATTATGCAGTTCAGGCAATTCCAATAAAGCAATAGACAATTCTTATATTATAGACCAAATTTTTACCCAGGCAAAATGAGAAAAATATTTTCACGACAGCTAAAAAGAACATCCTGAAATTAGTGAAAAATTGCAAAGTTTGAAGGTAAAATGTTGTTATATTACGCGGTGAGAAAGTTACTATTTTCGCAAAATTTTAGCTCCAGAATGGTACCTTTTTCGTGCGAAATACAAATATATACAACATTCGCGAACCTCGCAGGGCTATATTTTCCAACAATTTAGCCAAATTTTCCAACATTTTAAACAAATTTCCCTATAAATTTTACATTTCACCAGCAAACTTTGTAATTTTACTAATTTCAGGATGCTCTTCCTGGCTGTGATGGAAGATTTTGTTCGCATTGCCGCATCTACATTAGTCAATTACGCCTATTGGATAATTGACTAAGATAGACAATGGTCTGAATACTAAACAGTTTCAGGCCAAATCTGATCCAAAGGCCGAGGCAATATGGAGTTGCTTTTCACGTAATCTGAAAACCGTTTGGACGGTTTACGATCCTTACTATATTTGTACAATCATCATCGTCTTCTATCTGCCAGCACCACCAAGGCATGGAGGCGACTTAGATATTTTTCCTTCTGATGTTTCCCATTGTTCCGGCGTTTTAGCCTGTTACAGAAATATAATTAAATAATATGATGAAGTTTGAAAGATGAAAAATACAACAAAAATACGTGTATATGCAAAAGAAATAAATAAATAATATCAATAAATTACAAATCTAACAATAATAAAATAAATAACTAACCAATGTAACAAAAATTTCATAAAGTTTTTAGCTACAGGCTATCAGAGAAATAATATACTCTCATCATGCGAATAATCTCCATGACACAAACCTGAATTGACAAGGCGTGTACAGAGTTTGACATTTCATTTTGTAAAATTTGATTTACCATTCGGTGTCTCTGAATAAGAAATGAAGATATTTCACTTGGCTGTCAGAGTTTGACTCTTTTTTTCGTCAGGACTGGAAGGCAATGCCAATGGTTGTGCACGATAGAGGCGTTTATAGGAAAATTCAAGGCTTAAAAAAGACAGGCTGCAATGATATATAAAAACAGGACTACTTGGACTACTTGTTTTCTAGGATTCTAGGACTACTTGTTTTGTTTACGTAACACGTAAATCGCGAGCAGGGGTACTTTATTATATCTGATAAACACAAACTGTGAGTATTTTAAATACTTCTGATCAAAAACGAAACATAAATCAAGCATTTTAATCCCCATCATGTGAGCTTATTTACAAAGAATATTACCAATATATTTAATCGAGAAAGTCAGGGCAAAAGTTCGTGCAAGTTACCGTGGATCTTTTGCAATAAAGACTCCTTCACGGCCATGATTTCTACGACAGATTGGTGGTAACATACAGTATGCATGCAAAATGCAATTTAATAATTAATAAATTTACCTGTATTAAGGGTAATTGTTCAAATTTCTTGGAAACGACTACGACTTTGAAATGTGTTTCCGAGCCTATAAAGCATGCACAAGTTCAAGAGTGTTTATTTGACCATGGACCATGGTAGTTTCCGCCTGTAGACTTCGTAAAACAACCCAGCCTCTGTGTACCGGTATATATAGAGGATATTACACGGTGGCGCGAAGATATGAATATTATTTTCGAGTGGTGAAACAAACGTTCTTTTTATTACATGGTCAGAAATCGGAACAAGCGAACACAGAACATATAAATCCCGCGGGAAAACACACGCGTTTTTTATGCGTTACAATCTTAACTCGTGAAAATATGGAGAATACGAGTGTTTTAGTTTACGGTAAAACACCCATAACCATATAATAAAATAAAGTAAATAAACTACTATTCACTTTCTAACAAAGCAATAATGTAATAAGTGTCGGAATGTCTGACAATATCGTTTTTCCAAATTCAAGGACTTTCCAGGATTTCTAAGGACCATGTTAACCTGCTGATACAATTATCTGATATCTGAGGGGCCCACCAAGCAGGGCTGCATGCGTGGGGAGGAGCAATGACCCCTTCTCCCATACCACTGGTAAAATAGAGTTTATGCCAGGAAAAAGTCAAAAGATGAAAGAAAAAAATCAAGTCTCATGAAAACCTTGAATCAAGCTTGTACAAAAAGTCTTACTAACAAGTGTTGAGAGCCAACATGCATCAAGCCATTTGACAAATTGAGGCAGACTTGTTATCATCAAGTCAGAGCAAGTAATGCAAAAGAATCCTTACGTTGTCTTGAGAACTGCCCAAAGTGACAAAAAAATAACAAAAAGTAACACAACTGGAATTTACTGCAATACCTTTTGGAACATTGTGCATGTAACTCTCATTGATCACATTTAAATATGATGGCTAAAAAAATGGATAAATATCAACAATAATATGGACATACGAATTTTAATTTGTAAGTACAGTGTACAATCGAATGATCTATTAGTTATGAAATCAAATGTGAGATTAAATTAATACCTACATTTAATTCACTTGTTAATTTGTTAGTGATGGCCTCTTCAATTGGTCTACTCATCTGGAAAAATATTGTATTGAGTTTAATAAAATATCTAATTAATGTAACAATTAAATCATGGGTTAAGCATTCAATTGTTTCATAAAAGTATTTCAGATTTTGGTAACTCAGGAATGCTAAATATGATACTAAGTGCTTAGAAATTAGCTAAGCATAGAAAGGGCATACCATGTAGCTAGGTTGGGGGCAAGTGGGGTGCCATTTCCTGCTTTAATTTCTGTGTTCATTTTTACACATTTGACTATCTCAAGACTTCGAAATTTGATTTGATATTCTCAAGTTGCTATGAAATTTCCTTCAAATTTCACTTCACCAAGGGCAATGACCAAGCCCCTTAGGTGAAAGATTTCATTTGGTCTGCTCACCAATATCAATTCATATCTTATAAGATAGCCACAAGTTTATGTCCTGTACTTCACATAAGAATCAAACCCACAACCTTAAAGGTAAAAGGCAAGTGGTTTACCCACTTACATGCTGCAACCAAATCCCCTCTATGTCATAAAAACTGGCATCAGCAATTTAGTATGATACTAATGAAAGGTATATATCTATAATTGACATCAGATGATAGATCACAACTGTACATGCAACAGTTGCAAAGTTTATGTGATAAATTCAAAAGAAAATATCTAAACACCCAGTGTTAAACGCACCTCAGCTCTGGATGTGCAATACAACAGGTTTGGAATCTTGTTAATATTGACCACACTTCTTAGTGCCTTTGTCAATCTGACTGCAAATTAGAAATATTTTAAACAGTTATTTGAACAGTTATTTTTTGGCCCTAAGACTGGCACAAAGCCAAATTGCATTAAGAATAGTAGACATCCTTCGCCATAACCAAACAGACTCTTCAGGCTCTGTTTTATAGAATTAATCGAGCCTGACACAAACCTTAATCTAATTGTGTTCCACCTGAAACAGAGTTTAGATTCTGTGAATATCGCATAACCAACAATAACAATCTTTACAGTTCAAAAAAACTTAAAATATAGTATTATCCATTCAGCACTAGCAGATTAAATAAAGCGTGTTTACTCCAATAAGCCAGGAAACTAAAGAAACATCAGCTTTTGTGTGAGGTCGAATTTTTCGTACGGCCTGGTGCCCGGGCTAGGCTAAATGTGACTGAACATGTCACTCTATGTAATTGCATAAAAGCAAATAAATTAAATTGCAGGAGTTTCACGATACTGCAGGAAACTTGGAAGGTCTCCACAATGGAAAGTTTGTCGCATTAGCTGGAGATTTTCTGAAGCAGGTCCACTTGAGAAATTCCTGCTGCACTATGGTCTGTTGCAGAAAGTTTAAACTAGATAAAAATTCTGCATGTGGTACGGTTCAGTGGTAGTTTTGCACCAAAAAATCATATTCAGCAGAGGAATATATAAACATAATATCATAAAAATTGCTCTTTTGGTACTTGTCTGTAAATACCTGATGAATTCAATTCCAGATATTAGGCCCAGACTGGGAAGTTTGATATCTTGGTTGATACCCCCAATATTTCGGTTGCACAGTACAAACTTTCCAAATCTTACATAAGGCAAGCTCCTTAGCCCAGAGACAGCCAGTTTAAACCGAATGGCAAATACCATAAAAAAGTGACATATTAACCAGACTGCAGAGTATGGCAGTTTTCTTCAAGATCTTGGGTGCGCCAAAGACCAGAATTTGGGCATGGGTGCGCAAAAATGGTCAGGTGCGCCAGGAAAAGTTTTCTAGGTGCGCCAAAATATATTTAAGTGTGCCTAAGTATTTAAGGACTGCATTATATTTCAAAGCTTGGTTATAGTGTAACTAATTGTGAACATAAAAAGTGAAAATGAAGTGTTTCTAAGGTCTCCTAAAACACCAGACATAGTCGACTTGGTGCGGCAGGTGCCCTGAAAGTCTTCGCTATTTTCTTGCAAGGTGCGCTATTTTTTACCCGAAAAAAATCTTGGGTGCGCAGTTGCCATACTCTGCAGTCCGGCATATCAAAGTGGTACTTGCAGTAGTAGAAATGAGGATGAACTTTCCATCATGGAAATGTCTCCAGGGTGCATTCTGTGTAAAGTTTACGCCGAAGATTCATGATTGTACGCCGACTTTTATTATAAATTACATTATGATTTTTGAAACCCCACGCCGAAGATCTTCGGCGTACGAGACTTCAAATGCACCCTGGAAAGGTCTGCTGGTCTGGCTTAATTAAGAATTAAGATGGAACACATTTTTTGGTGCCAGATATTTGCACCAACTATATATTTAGTAAGAATATTAAAGTATTGCATGTTGTGACAAGTCCAACGCTTACTGTAGATTCTATACTGGACAACAGTACGTGTAGTGACCATGTACATATTCACATGTGATAGTCTAAATAGTTTTGAATCCTAGACTGAGTCATTGAGCAGACTCCAGGTGAGGTAACTGAGGTAAGGTAACCAGGTTTTATTTCTTTTCATATTATTTCAACATCGAAAACATTTTGGACGGTATAAACTACGTGTTTAACTCTATATTGCGACAAAATAATTTTCAAACATTTGTACTCACTAGCTGTCATTGGCTTTTCAGGCGCAACAGATTCAAAAATTTGCACGAAATTTGATCAATAATAATGATCAGTTATCAGGACGCCATGTTTATTTTTATTACGCCGATATTTTTTTCGCTAATAAAGTTCGACTAATAAAGCGGCATGGCAACCTGGATCCTTTAGGTTGCTAAAGAGTCTGAACCATAGAATACGAAATGAACAGAAGCGCAGTCGCATTATTCATGTTCATTATGCAGGTTCTGGCCAATCAATTGCATTTTTTGATTTAACCAGGAGAGGCAGTGCATAATAAGAATTTTTTGTTATGTGTAGAAAAAATGCGCATTGATAGTCAAATCTGAACCTGTCTAATGTCACTCCACAACCACATTTATTGCATCCTGTTTTCAACAGGTTCTGATTTTTCGGCCTTGTGACTAAATATAAATTTATTGGTGTATAGTGAAAAATAATTTATTATTTACAGTTTATAGTGTGCATCAGTCTATAAGTTTTCAAAACTATCTATGATTCCTAAATGTTCAAAAGTAAACAGTTCTTATTCTAGTCTTTGGATAATTTCTTCCGGTTTATTTTTGTCAATATAATGCTGCACATAAGAACATGTTGGACGAACAGTAAAATTCTTGGCAACTACAAATGAAAATGCAGCCTGAAATATAAGAAGGAAATGGATTTCAATTAGTGCCAACTTTAAAAATTCTGTTGATAAATGAGAAGTGTATACACTGTTTTTGACTTGTATGAAGTCTGTATTTATCTACAAGGTTTTAAAAGTGAGCTGTGAATATTTAAAAAATAGGATCGCCACCCTAGGGTGCTATATTCGTTACATATATTAGCATTCAGTTTTACCCTGACTAGTTGGCTGGCAATTCCTTTTCCCCTTTGACTTTCAGGCACACCAGTGTGATAAAAATCCATGATGTTCTGTTCACCATCAAGTAGCTGATACTGAAGCACTGCCTTCTCTATAAACATAATCGTGATGTGTACTTGAAGTGCCTAGATGATATGATTATTTTTTGTACTTTTGTCACAGTATAGGGAATGGACAGTAGGGCCACTCAACAGCGCGACTCGGCGCCCTATCATTATGCAGTTTACCGTCTGCCACCAGCCAGTTCAGCATTCTTGTTGGCCAGAAAATGCAATATTGACTGGCTGGCATAATGGTAATGAGATGCTTAATACGATATGCGTGAACACACAAACTTCAATTGAGTGGCTCTATTCCCTATACTGTCCTTTTGTGTCATAGCCATGCTTTGTTGCATGATGCATAATGAGATATTAGCTTGGCTAGTAGCTAGCCTAACTAGGCTGGCAGCTTGCCCCAGAACTGGTCAGGCTAGTACCCATCCTATCCTAGCTGGGCTAGCACCTAGCCTAACCAGGCTAGTAGCTGGCCTCAAAGCTAGTACCTAGCCTAACCTAGCTGGGCTAGTAGCCTAGAGCCAGTGATGTAGCCAAGGTCATTGTTTTGAGGGGGCAAGTAGCGAGCGGCAAAAGCATTCTAGGGGGTCTGCCCCCAACTTCTACACGAATTTAGACCTTTCGAATGGTCTTGAACACAATTGGTGGGGCAGTCGCGCCCCCTTAACTACGCCACTGCCTATAGCCCAGCTAGCCTAACAAAGCTAGTAGCCAGCCTAGTAGCTTGCCTTGCTGGCCCAGCAGCTGAGCAGCCGGTACTTCAGCAAGCCTCCTAATCCATAGGCTGGACTGCATTCCGTGTACCGACTACTCTGTGACGGAGACCTCTGGCATGCATTTAGCAAATGACAACAGTATAAATAGTAAATATTGGCACATGGAATGACCCCTGGCCAGGCCACAGAGTGATAATTTTAGGGTTCTCCAGCCCTACTGTATACCTTGTCCAACATTGATATAAAATTCTTTGTTCTTTTCATCGTGAATAACACTATAGTCCATACTTTGGACTAAACCTGCTGACATGCTCAGGGAACGATTAAAAATAAAATTTGTATGTCTAAAATAATTTTTGCTAAATCGCCATATTGGAAAACTCATCGTGTACGTAATCGTGTTGCATTCATGTAAAGCGTGCGTGTTCCAAAACATATTTCCGTATTTATTCGCATGCAAGAGACGCGCGCGAATTCGCGAAACACGTTATTACATTTAGCTATAAACTAAAGTTTATGACTAATTGACTTTACCTAGAGGAAACAGGAGCAGGAGTATAAACAGGAAATATATTTTTTAGTGTGATCAATGTTGTCAGAAAAAATCAATGTAGAAAAAAAAAATAAAATAAAATAGATTATGTGCTACCACTATGTAAAATAAATTTTCTACATAGCTGGTAAAAATTTCCACAATTCCGCTACACATTTTGCTTCAAAATACAAGTATTTGCTGTCCAATTTCTGATTTTTTTCACCTAAACTCCCTCGGCAAATCGTTTAGGCATTTTACTGTTGTATTCAAAACTAGCTCAGTAAATGTACACGATTTTTGAACGGGTATAAATATAAAATTTGGGCATAAATAACATGAATCAGTACTATAAATGAGAGTCTCAGTACTACAAATGGAAATGAGATATATACTCGAAAAAAATCACTCAGACAACAATGGCAGTGACACAGATCAGCAAAAATGGGCAAATGATGGATTAAAATAAATAGAACTAAAAGAAAATTGTCCACAAAACTGTCAAAAAGCTTTACTGGGGAATGATTTTTACAATTTCTGTAAATTTTCTGAGAGAAAAGTGGAAGCGCTGAGTAGAATCGGAATAATTATCGGATAACTCGGCGACATAATTAAATATATGAATGTCTTCGCAGACGTCCCTTTTTAAAATTGTCCAATAAGAACGCCGTATTTTTGATCCTCATTTAGTATGTATCCTAGTCAGTTTGCTATAAAAAGAACTCGCTTCTAATTTTCGTCATTGCGATTTGCGAAGACCTTCAAACGTTGTGCGAAAATCTTGAAAGCTCGGAAAATTACCAGAAAATGGCTCCAAAACCTGGTGTCGCATCGAAAGGCGGAAAGAAAGCAGGCAAGAAAGCCGGAGTAGGTGGCGACAAGAAGCGACGACCCAAACGTAAAGAAAGCTATGCTATCTACATTTACAAAGTCTTGAAGCAAGTTCACCCAGACACTGGCATCTCCAGCAAAGCTATGGGCATCATGAACTCATTTGTCAACGACATCTTCGAACGTATTGCCGGCGAAGCTTCTCGTTTGGCCCACTACAACAAGAAATCGACCATCTCGTCGCGAGAAATCCAGACTGCCGTCCGTCTTCTCTTGCCCGGAGAGTTGGCCAAACACGCCGTCAGCGAAGGAACGAAAGCCGTCACAAAATACACAAGCAGCAAGTAAAAAGGTTCCTTAACCTTTTCAACACCAAAACGGTTCTTTTAAGAACCACCAAATATATAAAAGAATTCTAGCGAATCGAAGTTGATTTTTTATTTATTAATTTCCCCAGCTATCATAGTGTAAAGCAAAATTTGTAATTAACAGTCTGCAGTTAAGATTACCTACTTTGTTCATAAATACGGAATTCATGCAAGTCAAATACCCCTGCTGCATATATGCAGTACACGTTCCAAAGATATCAACGAATGAAAGCAGTGTTGAATTTCATCTCCCACATGATTACTGATTACAATGCACTTCCCAGAAAGGGCAGAAACTAAAGAATGGTGGTGCTATCGTGGGAATAGAATGAATACAGTATTTGTACACTAATTAACCCTAGGTTAAAAGTATGAACCTCTGTTTTACTACTTCCACTCACTGTTTTAGAAAAGCAATGGTGATAAAAGCAATTATTTGTATTTTATCCATTTCATGGGCATGATAACCAGCTTTGACCTGTTTATGTGTTCCAATTAGCTGGGATGAGATAAGGGTGGGATCATTTCGATGTGGTGAAATAAGTCATGCCTCTTGATTCAGGTAACTTATTTCTGTGTACCTGGTAACTCTTATTTCAACACATTTTGCATCTCCCACCCCCCACTTTCATCTCATCGTGGATGTTGGTATGGTAGAATAAGCAACTTTTATGTACTGTATAAAACGGTGTCATGAACTTAAATTTTGGTTTGAAATCACCTTGAATAGGCTAGAAAACACTTTGACAAAGATGCAAAAAAAATTGGTTTTCTTCAATTACCCTCGAACCCAAACACTGGCCTATCCATAAGTATAGACATATTCTACCCTATACCCCTATATATCCCAAGGTGACCCCCTGTCTACCATATGTTTCCAAAATACAAATTGTTCGGCTTGCAAGAGTACGAAATCGAAAGGCATCCAATTTTCCATGAAATACAATGGTTGAGAGCGACAACGTGTGTAACGGTATTGATCTGACAGAGAATAAAGATGGTGGGGTGATTAAGGTTATAAAACGAGAAGGTAGTAAAAACGCGACTCCTACTGAAGGGGCGACAGTCTTCGTGCATTATGTGGGAACTCTCGAGGACGGAACACAATTTGATACAAGTCGCGATAAGAAACCTTTTGATTTTGTATTGGGCAAAGGTAACTGTTATTATGTTATTAAATATTCCCCAGGGTAGAATTGTAACATTTGATGACGCCACACCTAGTTCAGCATGCAGGTCTATGTCTCATGTCTGCAACTGAGCAATTCCAGGAAATTTTACGCTTTACTGTACTCTATCTCGTACTCTAATAACATATGCTCTATAGCATATACTCTAGTAATTATATATGCCATCAAAGCATATTATAAAAGAGGGAGAAACGAATCCAAGTCCTAGCATACTCATGTTATTTGGGTATCATAGGTGTAAAGTATCCATCCTATAGTAAAACAAATGGTAGCCCAAATAACAGGGCCAGGGATGGATGGAGGTATATATTAATTATCACCTACTTGTGCCGTTTAACGTATTTTTACAATGTTTTTGCATTCATTGGGAAATTAAATGAAATTATTTATTATTAGAAAATAAAGTCTAATTTTTGTCCATGAATAGCTCTGATAAAAGCACAAGTATGTGATAAATAGGTTGTCACATTTGAGGCTTGGTAATATTAGTTTTATCGCTCTCGTTACTATATTATCCCTCGAGCGATAAAACTGATATCACCTGGCCCCACATCAGATAACCTATACATATTCATGGTTTGCCTGACTAATTTCTTTTAAAATCTAGCCTACAAGTATAACTGCTGTTTGAAAAGAAATGTGTCAGGCAGAACAAGAACATGCGATATGATATGAATATCCCCCTCAATTAAAGCTCGAATTTTTGCCCTGGTTTACATGAGCCGAGCCACTCTTTTTTGAGGAAGAACTTCTGAAACTTTAAGAAAAGACTTCCCTAGCTTTAAGCTTTACTCAGCCAGAGGTAGAGCCGTGAGAAGCACACCAGAGCTGAGAAAAAACACCGGGTTACCCTCTTGAAATTTATGACACCACACAAGTAACAATCCAATCTATGAGATGCAAGAAATGTTGCTAATTTCTAATTGACCTTGTATAGGGCAAGTTATATCTGGCCTGGAAGTAGGTGTCGAGACGATGAAAAAAGGCGAGATATCTACTCTGACCTGCAAGCCTGAATATGCTTATGGAAAACCTGGCAAGCCTCCAACCATCCCACAAGACTCAACACTCGTCTTTGAAGTTGAACTTTTAGATTGGGAAGATGAAAAGGTTACACTGGACTCGTTAGTTTCAAAGAAGATCTTGAAAAAGGGCAAAGGAACTGATAGTGCAAGTGATGGAGGAATTGTTGAAGGTTTCATTTTCAGATTTTGTTGCTTTTATTTTCATAAGTCAGGGGGGGATTCCAGCTATTCTGATTACTGTAAAATGCCTGGTGGTATGTTGTTTTCACTTTACAACCATGGTATTCTGTTTGTATACGGTAGTTTGTATAGAAAAAATTGTGGTATGACCACCAATTATGGACAAACAAGGGTTTTCTTCTTGTATAATATGTCACTTTGTGCCAGTTTTTGTCTTTTTGACATTTGAGACACTGTTTCACTTTATAGCTACTGTATGACTTGCAGTACTAATTTAACAATTGTTGCTTAACAGACGGGCCTCAAAGTGCCCTGTCTTAAAAAACTACTTTAACTAGAATTAACTTTAGTTTTTATGACTCAAACATTATACAAAATGTGGCTGTAGGTATAACTAAATTATTCATTGATGCAAGACTTTTCTTTTTAACATTATACAAAATATGGCAGTAGGTATAACTAAATTATTCATTGATGCAAGACTTTTCTTTTTAATTAGTAATCTTTTTATCACTGTAGAGGGCTATGCACTGTATTGTACATGTTGATTTTTTGTTACTCAATTATTCCGTTTGTTAGGAAGTCCCAAGGGTAATTTCAGAGAAACAAAACATTAGCATGGACCCTGTATTTACAGGCTCTCATGCAGAAACAGAACATTAAGGAATAGTCGATCTTCAGATGAATGCTAAACTTCAAAATCTGCTATTCCGTGTGTATGATACAAAAAAATTAAATTTCGACGAATCATGATGGAAAACGAGTATGCTAAAATCACATACAGTAAGATGACTTTCTGAGTGTATTACTCTCCTGACCTGTGGTTAAATACTTTATGAGAGTCTATCTCATATGGTTAGGTTCCATGGTTTAGAAACACATGAAAACTACAATATACAAGTCATTAACTATGTTTTTATTCTGGTTTATGCAGAAATAAGGCTCTTCGTCATCACATGCTTATTGTACTCTCGCTTAACTATCCACTACCAGCATTTCAGGAAAGTTGGCCATCCACGACATGAACTATTGTGCAATTCGAGAATATCTTTTTGTGGATTTAGCAAAAACGGAATACACACGTGACGATGCAGGACTGTATTTTGCATAAAGATAAAGGTTGACCAACATAACTCTTATTCTAATAAGTTTCCAATTAACTATCTCTTCTATGAACTATGCTAAATATAAAAACATGTCATATATGCAGACATACAGATATATATACAGGTCTGAATTATTTTTAGTTCATTTAATTGGCAAAGTTGGGAACGACAGAGTTTTTGACGAACGTGATGTGAAGTTTACTGTTGGAGAAGGTGGGATTTTACTACTTCACGTTTTTACATTTACCTTTTTTTTCCATTGAAAATGTTATTACCGGACGTACTGACGTAATGTCATGTATTGGCATTGTCAGTAGCAGTTACCCTCCCGCTGTATGGTGGCAACACACGAAGTAACAAATCGCTGTCACACGTTGCTGCAACAAATCGCTTGTGTATCACGTGCGCTCATGCATTGCATTTACACTGTAGGCCGTAACAAGACATTTTCATTAAAATGCTCCTGTTTACAGGATGAAACTTGTTGCAGCAATTTGTCGCCTCGTGTGTTCCGGCTCGATGGTTTTCCGAAACTGACAGCATCAGTTCGAGTTTATTTGGTTTACCTTGTGTCCCACGCCGCCATTAACCCTTTATTCCTCAGGAAAAATGAGGCCCAGGTGACTTCATTAACATGTTGCCGCTAACCTTATTGCAAAAAATTAACTCTGTACGCTGGCAGAGTGTAAGCTGTTACCTTTCTGAGCGAAGATGATAGTAGGGGTCTCGTATCTCTTAAAAAACGGAAACCATAGACGCGCAAAAATTATTGATCAGGTTGATGCAACGTTGTTCGCTGAACAATGTTGTTATCAAGGTTCAACAACACTTGTTGAAATGACAACGTTGATGAGTATTGTTTGATCAATAGTTGTTCGATGTTGACAAAGAACAATAGTTGTTACAATTGTAACAAGAGCCGACAATAGTTGATGAAACAAGCTTGTTCATGGTTGTTACAGTAATGATTGAACAATGCCTGTCGACCATGAACAACCGCGGTAAACAATGGTTGTTGACAACAGCTGTTGTTGACAGGCTGCAGCGCAGCATTGTAGCAGGTTTTTGAGAACAGCTTGCAACAAGTTTTTGACAACATTGATCTGGTCTGTGATCTGGTGTTTGCGCATGTATTATTAGGCGGCGAGGCTGACGTCATTCCCGGCGTGGATGCTGCTCTCAAGACGATGAAAAAAGACGAGATCTCATTGGTTAGCTGTGACAGCTCGTACGCGTTCGGAGATAAAGGAATGGAGGACTGGGGAATTGAACCGAATACTCCTGTAGAATATGAAGTACATCTCAAATCCTTCGAACAGGTGCTCAAAATTATTCACCAGTAAAAAATAAATGAAAAAAAAACATGACTGTGCAAACGTTTCCTGTATGCAAAAGTACTGTTGAGACACGCCTATACTGAATCAGCTTGTGCAACAATGCCACATGTACACAGTAAAAAATAAACTACACGTTACATTTCTATTTCAGAACCATCCTCAGAGATATGAAAAACTAGATTCATATTAATCTGACAGTGCAGAGAACAACGAAAAATTCGTTGTCTCGAGCGGGATTCGAACTCGCATTTTCGGGTTTCTAGACCGCCGCTCTACCAATTGAGCTATCGAGTCATCTGGGATTGGTAGCGAGTCCTATCCAATTTAAGTGCACGAAATATTTTCGTGACGGCTTAACGCTTGTCTTTGAGGACGCGCGGTGTTTCAATTCTATTTCAGAACTATATTCATATTAATCTGACACTGCAGAGAACAACGAAAAATTCGTTACAATGTGGACGAAGACCTCACCTCTAAGGTTCCGAGTTCGATCCCCAGTAAGGTCGACTCTAACCCAGTCCTTATGTTAAAAGAATATAGTCAACGCTCTGCCGAAAGTCGTGGGTTTTCTCCGGGTACCCCGGTTTCCTCCCACAGGGAATGTTGACAGGTTAAGGGTGGGATAGGTAATACGGGCCCACAGTAATTGACCCACGCTGTTGTGCTGGCCCTGTCCTTGTGGCGAAGTTAATAAAATAAAATAAAATAAAGTAATATTGTTGAAAACTGTAAACAATGTTGCTGCATTGCTAGCAATAGTTTCTGGGCTGAGGTCGCTTGCTGCACATTTTGTTTATTCAATAGTCTAACGCCCTTGTACTTGTACTGTAGCTTAAACAGCCGTGGGAATTGAGTTCTGTTGAAAGGGTTGACGGCGCTAAACTGGTGAAAGAGAAAGGAACAGAATATTTCAAGGTTAAAATTTTGTTGTTTTAATATGAGTTGGAATGATTCTTTTCCCTTATCACAACATTTGAAGATCACGATGTTAGCTAAAAAACCAGTGTTTATAAGTCCGTTTTAGGTAAATTGAGAAGTAGTGTTTGATCCTAGACAAATACAGGGTTGGTGCTGGTGTAGAGCAGAGGGGAGGGGTGTGAAAGGTCTGCTCCGGTGACTTGTTGCATAGCTATTAGACAAAGCATGGGCATTTTACATCACGTTTTCATAAATTTGAGAAAGTTATTGAAAGACTGTTGAGGAGAAAACAACTGAAAAGATTTAAAATATCAAAATTGATAATTTGCTTAATTCATGTACCTGCACAACCAAAGATGCCACAGAAGTCTTGCAAGTTCTAAATTTTACCGACTTGTTGCAACTTAATTGTCAACAAGTTTCAATAAACTTTTCAATTTCATCAAGTTGCAAAAAGTCTGCTAGGCTTGTTGTAACTTGTCATTTTCAGACTTGTTACAACTTGTTGGAACCCGCGGACAACAGGTTTTGGCAATCAACTTGCGGTAGTACAACACGGGAAAGTACTAGTACACTAGTTGTCACTGATAGAAATTCATTTTTCGAGCCGAACTAGCAAATTTCTCATTAAGTATAATTCACTTCAGTTCCAAATTCCTGGTGGACTTATAATTTTCTTTACCGAACATGACTACAAAGTTTCAACATTTTTCATGAAGGAAAATAAAAGATATAAGTGATTAAAAACAGCGAAATGGATTTTTATTCGGTAGCTAGTTCCAGGCCTTTTAGTCACGATCAGATCCGCTGGAAGGCTGTTGTTGTTGTTGAGAAGTTGCATGGCTGCAAGATGTCAACAAACTTGTTGAAACTTTCACGTTTTTGGCTGTGTACATCATGCAAATTTTTATTTTTATTTTACAGCAACAAAAATTTTCGTTAGCCCTAGGAAAGTTCACTCGCATGGTTTCCTTGGTTGAAAGTTTGAGCGAAGAAGCGGACTTGAAGCAAGCCCATGTGTCATCCTTGATTTTAGCTGGACACCTCAACGTTGCCTTGTGCTATCTCAAGTTGGGAAAATACATGGAGTGCATAGAATCTTGTGATAAGGTGAAAAGTGAACGAAGCCCGGTCCTAATTTGCCCTTGATTATTTCAATTTGTATTACAAATACCTGGACAATCATGATTCTAAATGCTCCGATTTCCGTTGATCGTAAATAAATATATATAAACCAATGTTTCGATTAAAAAAGAGTTCGAAAGATGCGAAATTTGTGTGCTTTTCATCTGTGCGTGCCGGCAATTTGTCATGAGCAGAAATACAAAAGTGCGTAACTTATCTTTAATCATGCACGTGATGTTTTTGTAGGCGTTATGTCGCGACAAGAACAATGTGAAAGCAATATATAGAAAAGGAAGGGTAAGTATTACAATGTGGATTGAAACCGAGGCTCGTATCGATCGGGCATGATAGAGCCTGGGAGAGGGGTGGCATCCTTATTGAATTCACCATAGCAAAATGGCGGATGTCGATTTTACCAGAATGCATTGCGTTCTGAAATCGTTTAAAAAGGCAAATTAACCTCGTTTAAAGAATAGACAGAAGACAATAGATTATTTTATCGCTTGTGTTAAAATTTCAATCCATTAGCTTTGCTTCTTGTCATCTTTTCGCTGGTATTCTTACTTGATACCCGCAATGCATTCTGGTAAAATCGACATGTCGCCATTTTTTTGCTAAGCTCATTTATGCAAGCGGTCATTATGTATTATTAAGTCACTGGCGACATAAACACAAGCTAAAACAAAAGACAGAACGAAGAAATGCAGTGCAGTGTGTAACATAAGCATCGACGTAAGCACAAGCACAAGATTTCGACCATAAGCTATGGTAGAACAAAAGAAAATTCTTTCTGCTTTGTCTTCGTAAACCTCCGAGGAAAAGTTATCTTTTGTTATGTCGCTTATGCTTATGTCGCTAAAGAGGACCACGTTTTGGGCCCAGTCTACACGAGCAATTTTATACAACAAATACATATACCAGGATGATACAGTACACGGCACCGCTTTGTCTTACACCATACCCCCTCCTTCCGCTTCTCGTACGTGAGCCCTCTTTAAACGAGGCTTGTTTTATCCATTGTACTATATCATCTTTCCAGGCAAAACTGGCAATGTATTACCCAGACGAAGCCATTGAGCTATTTCGAAGAGTGATCAAACTTGATCCGACGAACAAAGACGCCCGAACTTATTACAACATAACAAAGAAAGAAATTGCCGAGTATCGGGTCAAAGAAAAGAAAATTTATGGTGAATTAAATAGTTGTTTGCGTATAGATTACGTAGTTCTAAACTCGTCCTGCTTGTTATCAACCTAATTAACACATCTTTTAAACTCATTTCCAGCAAAATATATCTCTGCAGAACACATTTTAACATGTATATTGAAACATCTAAACGGCAACGTTCTTCGTGCAAATATTTTCAGCCAAAACGTTTTAAGGCCCTGTCACACGATGCTATTTTTCTTGCAACTTGCAATGCAATTCTACTCTTGCATGGGAGATGTAAAATTGGCAAATACATGTTTCCATCACAGTTTGCTAATACATTTTTAACATACCAAACATTTGTCTCAAATTTACATCTCTTAAGAGTATAATTGCGTTGCAAGTTGCAAGAAAAATTGTACAGTGTGACAGGGCCTTTACTGTCCCGTCTACCAAGTAAGAGATGGCTAACCTCATTATCTGTTGTTTGAATGACACTCGACGCGACTGAAATGCGACGTGTAAAAAAGGCCTTCGACAACACTAACCAACCAATTTGAAGAACTATAATAGAAAATCGCTCGAAATGGCACGTTAACCAATCAGCGTAGCGCAAAAACAATGTCACATTCATGATAAGCACACTGGCAATAAGAAACCTCTGCGGAGGAGCTACACAACATGCTTCCATATCTAGACCTCGCTTTCCACAATAGCGGTGGACCATACGCGAGTGTTGTATAAGTGGCCACTCTTATGGTAGACGCACTTTAAGGCGACAATTTTTGACAGACTTTATCGCGAAGGAGATATTTGGATATTGGGATGGTTTGAAAAATCTTGAGAAATTACTTTTGAAAAAACTATATAATTGTTAATCACTTACCAATCAAATTTTTTCCTTCCAAGCGTCAGTCTGTAGGGTCACTACATTAAGCCAATTTCCAATTACTTACTTCACTCATTTAAGGGCTCTCTGAAATGAAGTTATTGGAAGATTGTGTGATTGCTCGGGCTTTCCAGGCTTTTGAACCATTTGCATCATGCCTGTGGGGATAAAAAAACTCGACAATCAACTTGCATCAAACCTGTTGACAAATTGCAGCAGACTTGTTATCATCAAGCTCCGGCAAGAGACGCTATAACGCATCCTGATATCAGCTTGATGACTGAGAGTTAATAAGGCTGAGGCACACTTGCTGTAACTTGCGCCATTCTTGTTATGTAATAAGTTTTATGAGTGATTGAATGTAACACTAAAAGACAATTAAACTGAAGAAATTGCGAGGTTCGTTTTTTTTTTTCAAAAAGGAATCACAAACGGTGTAATATTGCCTGTAGTCCCACTACACGTTCTGTCTGTCGTGGAGATTAGCAAATTGTATAGCTTGCTATATACCGTTGTTTTTCTGTCACTATCTAGCAAATATGTTCGAAAAGTTTGCAGCGAGTGACGCTAGGAATGCTGCGCAGTCTGAAAATACGCTCAATAAAGATGGCAAAGACGTTTTTACGAGAGCCGAAGAAGAAGCAAAAGAAACATTCGGTGAAGAAGCAGTGACGGAGTCTCCAGATTTAGAGAAGAACTGTTCCAGTGAGACCAAAGAAGACACATCGAAAGCAGGAGACGATCAAGGTAAATTGATGTTTAAGATCTTCAATCGTCTGTACGGACGTAGTCGCATAGGACAAATTGCATAATAGACTAAAGGTTGAACTAGACAGAAAGAACGAAATCTTTTACTGCAGTTAGAAAGAGCATCTTGAAATTAGTAGAATTGCAGAGCTTGCTAGCCAAATGTTATAAAATGCGAAAAATACAGGTTTGCGAAGTTTGCAAATTTTGTATGTCATTGTACATTACGCGCGGAAAAAGTTACCATTTTCGAGCTAAAATTGCCGCCAAAATGGTAACATTTTCCGCGCGTAACAGAAATATATATAAAATTTACGAACTTCGTAGGGCTGTATTTTCCGTATCAATCTTTAACCCTGACCTAGCTTTGAACGACCCACCCAGCCGCCGGTGTGACTGAGTAAGGAAAAATGCTCTTGGGATCATAATGTGGACAGTTAGCTTGACACTGGGTTATCGCAAAGTTTGAAGGTTGAAAGTTCTTCAGAAATCTTGTCTAGATCAACAGTAGTTTTGGTTTCTGAAGTTTTAAAAATAAACATAAAGTCGTGTAGGGGTACAGAAACTAGAACAGTCGGTTAAATCTTTAACCTAGGTTTAGGGCTAACCCAGCCTTGAACAACTGCCCCAGGGGCCAGCTGTTCAAAGCAGGATTTGCGCTGACCTTGGGTTAAAATGTAACCACCGTTATAGTTTATGTATTTCTGCATGTCTGTTTATTTCAAAACTCCACAAAAGAAAACCACATATTCAGACAAGATTTCTGAAGAAATATTTCCGCAGTCATTAACATACTGCTAGGAAATTTCTTTTAGATTCTAAGTTAACTCAGGGTTAAACTAACCCAGCTTTGAACAACTGGCCCCAGGAGTGTACTTGAATGAGAAAGTCCTCACTTAAGAGTCTGCCCCTAATCGTCATCTCGGCGTCAGCTAAATTTGTAAACATCTTTCATTATTCTTATAGGTGATGACAAAACTCCAGAGAATCTTACAAACGGAACAAAGGACACTAATGATGAAACCGCGCCTGATCAAACTGAAACCCCTAGTGGGTGATAATTAGAGCACAACTTACACTCTAGTTTTCAGGATAGCTTTCAGTTCCAGAGGCTGTCTACTGTTTAAACACATTGTACAGGTTCAGTATATAGTAGCATAGACAATCAAAGGGATGAACTGAAAACGCAGGCTAAATGCTTAAAGGGAAATGGCAACAAAAATTGTTATTGTCTCATTTGAAAAAGACTCTAAAATAATAGAAAGAAGTCTATTACAAATTTTTTATATCTGTTTTACTCCGGGAGATGTTGTCACCTAAATAATCGAACTGTTCGCCATCTTGGATTAATTTCTAACTTCATTAACAATGTTTTGGCGACGTCAGCACAGGGATAAGCTATTCAAATGTTCTCCTAAATACCTACCACCAATAAAATATTTGTGAAACGTTTTCAATACGTGCTGAAATCCGAAACATTTACCATGTGTTATTATTGGAAAGGATTAACCATTGTGTCGGATATATCATCATCAGATATGTCTGCCTTATTTGGTAAGATATTTTGCATTTAGTTGTCCTCCATCTTGGATATTTGTAGATATGCATAATACGTCACAACTGGGGCCACGCAATTTTTTTCTTACGACACAATGATTAATCCTTTCCAATAATAACACACATGGTAAATGTTTATATATATAAAAATTCTGTAATAGAGTTCTACATATTGTTTTGGAGTCTCTTTCAAATAAGACGATAAAATTTTTGTTGCCATTTCCCTTTAAATTCATCCTTGACACGGTCTCGTACGCTCTGTTTCGGAATCCTGTTACTTCACTTTGAACATTTTCTAGGGGCCGGTTGTCTAAAAAACTGATTAAAGTTAAATATGATTAGTGGAAACGTCAACCAATCAGAACAACGTATTTTGTACTTAATCACTATTTTACTACAAAACAGTGATTGAAAAGTGATTAAGAGTTTTACACAACCGGCCCCAGTACTTTTTATTCACGTATTTCTAGGGCGCCTTTTGAATCGCGGCCCCAGAAAGCGGAGAGCAAAACAGTTGTATTAATATTATTATGCATTATTATCAGCACTGATGAAGATCCGAGCTTACGGATCGAGTGCTTTGGGATAATAAACTTGCGTGCCGTTTCCACAAAATTATATTCTAGTTTGATATTCGGCATGCAAACGTACAAGGAACTTCATTGTAATAAAATTCCACATGGCCGTAGCGAACTCGATAGTTAAGGCGGGGATCACAAAAGCAATCGATACAAAAGAAGCACGAAACACGAGAAAATGAATAATCCCTCCCCCAAATTATCGAGCTTGCTACGGCCGTGGTTCATTATGTTATAAAATGTCCAGAGAATGCGGACCAGAAATGGGGCTATAATAAAACTTAACAGACACAGCGACGATGCTCCCATTTTAGTGTGAAAGATTCATATTGTGCTTACATGATTCAAATGTCCAAACGATATACAATGCCTAGCAAAAACATAGAGGGTCTGTTGATGCCCAATGCTTATGCTCTTACTCTTGCTCAACTACAAGCCTCGGGGATTTCACCAATACAAGAGAGTTGTTTCCTGAGGCAAAAGAGGTTTCAAGTTGAGGCAGTACGTGGGCGTTAAGGTGAGAAAGAGAGATTAGCTCCAAAATAGTCCTTGTATGTCAATAATAAGCAGGCCAGAGCCTTATTTGCATGGATAGAAAATGCTCTTTAGTTTACCAAGTGCAATTGAAGTGAGAGGAAAATCTTTATCCTTACTAACCAACTGTGCATAATATCAAATGTTTAGAATGACAGGGCTGGTTTTCCAGTTCTCCTAGGGTTAGATTGTTACGTCGTTTTAGAAAGCTCGAAAAAATTGTTATCCAACCTTCAAATGGGTCCCTGAATAACCTGTTGGGCCGCAACCAAAGAAAAACCTTAATATCTTAATGTATCCTAGTTTGCACCCTTCATGATCTGGGACTATGTAAGCCCAGGGCTTATAATCGAAGAGCATAGTAATGTTTGGTAAGTTACGAAATGCTGTAAATATATCTTCCATAATTCTTAGACTTTTTAGCATTCCGCCACTCTATATCCATTGCACGCAGTCTCAATAATTTCATCACTCTCTTTTTTCATTATACAAAGACCAGCCAAAATTTTGAGTAAATCTGATCGTTCTGTGCAAAAATCACCGTCTTGTTCAAATCGTAACCTGAGCCCATTTTCCATTGTCTTCTCACGTAGCAAATAAAACAATTCTTATATAAATTCGACACTCTTCTGAACAATAATATCTAGAACACTCAATTTTCCAATTGAATAGAGAGCAAGGTAACGGTCGCAGTTTTATATACCCGCCATATTTCCTCTCGTCAATGTTACACTCTCCACCAAAAAACTAACAATTAAATTGTGTATGTGAAATATTACAATAATATACTTTTTCTAATAGTACTTTTTAAAATTGTTGTGAAACAAGAACTATTTATGCAATTTTTTTTTTCACATGACAAATCGTCTTGGATCTCATACCAATGCAACAGAATAAGTGGAAAACGTTAACAAGACGGTAATTGCGAGCTCGTCAATGGTTAAATGTGAATGTTTCAAAGCAAAGCAAATATAAAAAAGCTATTTTATACCGACATATTAAGGTGCACAATGAATGCAACCTAAGGTTAAAATACCTTACAGTGTATATTTAGTATAATAAATAGTGTGACATCTCCTTCGAGAACGTACGCTCTTACTATATAGGTCCTAGCGTAATTCTGTAAGTCCTTCATCGTCCCAAAATGTGTTTACAACATTTCCTGTTCCCTTTATTGTATTTTTGCCGTCTAATATACGTGCAATTTCTTCGTTTTTTGACTAGATATTTTACAACATTTTATAGCCGCCATTTTGAACTTTAAAAATATGAAAATTTCCCGCCATTTTCCCACATTTAGTTGTGCGCGAGAGATCCGCGCGTGGGTACACGAACTCGAATATACGCAATAAATCACGATCGACTACCTTAGTCAGGGAGGCAGAGGTCATTTTACCTACCTTCTCCAGGGACAAATCCATTTTGCTCTTAAATTGTCCGTTACATGCCTAATATAACAATTCTGAATGTTGTTTGGCCCAATTTATCTTGTGGTTTTCGATCAACACGTTTTTCTTCAGTTTTATTATAAAACTATTATGTGGTCAAAAATAGCAAACTTTCAAGTTCATTCATTTGAAAAATGACTTGTATCATCAGAAAGCTTATAAAAAACAACATATAAGACATCATTACGAACACCCTGGTTTTTCAAGCTGTTTTCGAGTTATTGCTGCTTCAAAACAGGAAAATGTCCTAAAATGACGCTAATTTCCTGGGCACTAGTCTGAAAATAAGTTTTCGAACGCTCATAACTCAACAAAAATGTGGAAAATAAAAGTAACCGTAATAATGTGTTATATGTAGTTTTTTATTACCTTTTTGATAACGTAAGTGGTTTTTCCTAGAAATAAGTTTGAAATTTCGCCTTTTTTGGCAATAATATAGTTTTATAGAAAATTTAAGAAAAAACGTGTTGGCTGGAGCCCACAAGAAAAATTGGGCCAAACAACATTCAGAATTGTTATATTAGGCATGTAACGGACAATTTAAGAGCAAAATGAAATTGTCCCTCGATATGGTAAGTAGACATGTATTTTTGTACCTCTGCCTCCCTGACTACCTGTCCATCTGGTACATATTTATTAATAATTCAAGAAACGTTAATAAATACTCATGGTGGACATCACCTCACAGGCGTCTGCTGTATTGTGTGAGCTTCCAGTGAAATAGTTCAATGAGAGTCTGATGTACTTTGTAAGAAATTATTGATGTTCGCTACAACTTCAGATAATTCTTGTTTAATTAAAAGCGCTGTCACACGGTGCAATTTTTCTTGCAACTTGAAACGCAATTCTACTCTTAAGAGATGTAAATTTGTGACAGATGTTTGGTATGTTAAAAATATATTAGCAAACTGTGATGGAAACTTGTTTTTACCAATTTTGCATCTATCAAGAGTAGAATTACATTGCAAGTTGCAAGAAAAATTGCACCGTGTGACTGGACCTTAAAGGGAAATGGCAACAAAATTTTTTATCGTCTTATTTGAAAGAGACTCCAAAACAATATATAGAAGTCTATTACAGAATTTTTATATCTGCCTTATTTGGTGAGATATTTTGACTTGAAATCTTTAGTTGTCCGCCATCTTGGATGCTTGTAGATATGTATGATACGTCACAACTGGGATCACGCAATTTTTTTTCTTACGACACAATGATTAATCTTCTCCATTAATCGCACACATGGTAAGTGTTTCGGATTTCAGCACGGAATGAAAAGGTTTTAAACAATATTTGATTGTTGGTAGGTATTTACGAGAAGCTTTGAATGGCTTATCCCAGTTGTGACGTCACCTAAACATTGTTAATGAGGTTAAAAATTAATCCAAGATGGCGGACAGTTCGATTATTCAGGTGACAATATCTCTCAGAGTAAAACAGATATAAAAATTTTGTATAGAGACTTCTATATATTACTTTTAGAGTCTCTTTCAAATGAGACAATAAAAATTTTTGTTGCCATTTCCCTTAAAGTTCGAACAACTTATCGTTGTTTTGCTTGCTGGTCAGTTTGAATTGCGCCACTTGAGATTTGTTGTGTAACCCTCGCAAGTTGTAGTAATGCTGAAGACACTGACGCAGCCGAGCTTGCAATGTGTGCAACTGCAACAAGAAAAGTACATACTCAGGCAGCTAGAAGGAAAAAACTAACCCTATCGGGGCACATTTCCAATTTGGCTCTACATTGTGCCTATAGAAGTTTGTTACGGTATGTTGGTAACCTTTAAATTACGGGGGCGTTAGATTTGACCACGGCTACAAGAACGAGTATGGTTTAAAGTCTACAAACCCATAATATCATCTTCGTTTTGGGTAATTACCTGTTTTCAAGAGATATTGTTTAAAAAAACAAGATGTAAACAGTTTTGAAACAGCTGATTTTTCAAAGGTAAAATCTTGCAATCGTACTCATTTTCGTAGTCGTAGTCAAATCTAAAGCTCTCGCTTACCAGGCTCCAGGCAACACGTTTTCCTTCATTTTTTCTGTACAGGGACGTAGCTAGACATTGCCGTATAGCTATATCAGTGTCAATGACAAGGTGAAAATGACTTGGATATCCATCCATGGAGGAGTTATGTCTTGTGTATGAATGTAGGGTTATGTCTCGTTGGGCGTGGGGAGGGGGGAGATTGTTTTAGATACTAATGATAGTCAGAATAAAGTGAGAGAAACAACCTTATATATACAAAGTAAAGAAGGAGTTATTAAAATGTGATAGGCTCTTTAGCACTGTGGTTTAGTACTGTTTTTTCTTGGCCGTATGGCAAGGGACTCTTTAAATAATAGCATGGATCAATCGTCTGACTTATCAATTATTTTACAATTGTTCAAGATAAGTTGGGTTATGTTTCTAGGCATATAGGATTCGATAAGTTAGGCGAGAGTTCCAAAAGAGACTTGATTTGTTGAAAATGTTCGCAAGAGTTGACGTATTGGGCGTAGATTTTCGAGGTAGAACTATGGAGATCGCAATCTCGATTTACTGAGTCAGTAAGCTTCTGCAAAATCACACAAGGTAAAGTGATTAATTAGCAATAACAACGTATATGCGTTTAAATACTTAAACGTTATATGTCATAAAGATTCACATTCATTTACACAAACTTTTGCTTATTTTTTCGGCTCAAATAATAGCTATATTGAAAAATTATTCGTATAAATAAACTAGTTTGTGTCGTTTTTCAAGCCATTTAAAATACTTGCAATTCGTGCCAGACTATATTATTACACAACACAAAAAATGGCATGTGAAATATGAACTGTTTTTGAGATAATTCAGACAATGTAAACAAAGTTATTTAGAAAACGCGAACGGCCATTGCGTTTTATAAAATAATGAGAGTTGATTTAAAATTTTCATTGGCCAAGAGATAACTGTTATTATAGTACACACGCACAGATGACGTCGTTATCCATTGGCGTGATGTACTTGAGCAAAATGTTTTCGCGGACTTTTTTTTCGCGTTTATTTAAGCTTCTTTAGTGTCTAAACAAATAGATATCATTTTTTGTGCTTCTGCACTGTAATAGATCGCAGAAGGCATTGCGTGCGCAGAACAAAAAGTCACGGCGCTCTACTTCGTCTCGTGCCGTACTTTTTTTCGCGCTATGACGTCATCCGTGATCTATTGCAATACAGACGAACGCCAAAATAAAAACTATTTGTTAAATAACGTCCCTGACCATGAAACTCCAATTTTTAAAACTTGTTCGTTGCGGGACAAATTGCGAAAAAAGCAGCATAGTGTAACAGCGCCTTACTGGTCACCCATAAAGTGTTTATGGCAAGAATCCTAATCTTTTCAGAAAGTTCAATGCTGATCTTATGCTGAGCTAACGCACAAATCCGTGCTTTATTTTCTTGTCAATGGTGTACCGCACCATAAACTGTAACGTGTTATGTATATTTATATTTGTGTGCCTCAACAAACCCATATATCGATAGGGCTTTTGAATAAATAACAAACTAATAATATAAATATAACCCTACCGGATATTCGCGCAAACGATTTTCAATTGTCTTGCAAATATAACAAATGATATACTTACTTGAAGAGTGTTGCACCCTAAAGTGTGCCAGAATCTTCTCTTCCAACGTCGGCGATACATTTTATGCTAGTTGTCCAAGCTGAAGAAAATTAATGGCAAGAAACTGATTGCTGATGTGTTAGATGTTGCATTATTTGCTTGAGAGGTATGTGTGTACGTTAGGCTTTTCATTTTATTGCGACATGAATGATGTAGTTTACGAAGGTTATAAGCGATTAGTCACGAGCTATTTTGATTTATTTTGTTTCGAAACCTAATTAAAACCAGAATCCATCCGTCTTGTCTTTTTAAAAAATCACCTATTTCTGTAAATTATACATACCATTGCCTATTTTAGTAAAGAACAAAAACGCATAGACGGTATTATACTATTATATAATATTTCGATCGATATGAGTTTCGACATCCCGAGCAAATATCCTTTGTCGGGAAGCTGCTAAACGAATAAGGATCTTCACTCGAAACATTGAAGTTCTACTCTTCTGTTTGTATCGTTTCGATAGGTAATGAGATATTCCTTATGGTTTTCACAAAAAGTCTCAGTTTGAAATGTCTCGAAATGTGTAGGCGCAAAGACTGAATCGTTATAAATAGACGAGTTAGAATGCTTCCCTTGCACAAAATAGTATCTTAACGTCATTTACTTGACGAAGCTTTCAATAGAAAACTACTTAAATGGTGAATGCTCAATTACACCATTCCGTTTTTACGAATACGCAACAGCTTAGATATATTTATATTTTTAAAATCGAGAAGAAATTGCTTTGTAAATATCCTCGCTTTTAGTTAGTCCAAATTATTCTATTTCAAAGCCACTTAGCCTTGGTCATAGTCAGTAAAGATCGACCGGGTTGTTTAAGAAACATACGAATAATTAATAGAAGACAAGTTAGCTATATAGGCAATCTGCTCAAGGAACCACGCTCGATTGCTTACCAGTAATTATATAGACGAACACGATGAAACGTTGTTGTCTTATAATTGCATTAGATGCGTGGAAATGAGAAAACGTATGATTCATTGAAGCCAAACTTATATTCCGTAACCTGCAGTCATATCCTACCATCTTACATCAAGTCTGAATATATATTATCAGTAAAATCACGAGAAGTTGTCCTGTTGTATATAAGTTCTTTTTAAATTAACATTTTATATACAAAAACCAAATCAAATCTATAACAAAAGTGTATCGTGTCAATTTATAATGGCAAATGTCTTCTCCATTTCGTCGACAATAATCAGGTGTTGGATCGCTTGCTGGAGAGGTATGTGTACGTTAATTACACCATTCACTTTACTGCGAGATAGATGGTATAGTTTAGCAAGGTCAAGCCATTAGTTTCGAGCATTGTAACGTTGCTACTGCAGGTATATAGCGCATTCAATACACGAAATGTATTGCCTAAAGGTTCTTGCACTATCTGAAATATATACAACAATAAAGTAATATTCGAGACACGCTGGCCTCGCCAGCCGAAGCTGATTTCCACGAGGGGCGTGTATCATAACAAAATTTACAGTATCATGTAATATAATGATACGTAAAGCAGAAGCCTATTTACAGGTGTAATATATACAGTTCTTGACTTTAACTATCAATGTGGGTAGCAATTTTAGTTCGAAAAGAAAATAGAGAACTAGAGAAGGGCTCGAAATGCCGAATTTTAATTTATCAATTCAGGTTCAGAAGATAAACCTTTCGAAAGCGATTAATAAGCTATCTTGATTTATTTTGTTCAGTTGAGGTCAAACCACAATTCTACTTATTCTACGGTCGGACTCTTTTCAATTAGCAATAAAAAGCCATGCATTCTCGTGCTATCAACCTTTTTGCCATCAATGCATGCATAATAAACGAAACAAACAGAACTTTAAACATCTCGAATTGCTTACATGAGCTAATAAAGAGAGCTAATCAGGTATCAGAATTTAAAAGTAACAAACTAATTTCACTCAGGCTTCACGGAAGTACGAAGTATAGGAGCACATTCGTGCAAAAGTTACATAAATTTTACAGGTTTTTGAGTGATATTCTTTGTCTTCTATATTTTCATTTCAAATGCGTGGGTAGATATTACAAATTAGCTTTAATTAACTAGCATGTTTTGAAAGATGAATATTTTGAAGAGTAGACACGATATGACGCGTCTTGACGCTTTATTTTCAGACAATCTTTAATATAGGATAAAACTTGAGAGAGGATTCTTTCACGACAGCGCCATTTATTGAACACTTGCTCTCGAGAAATTGATTATTCGCACTATACACGCATTTTTTCACTTCAGCCATTTGTTGAGACAAGTAAAAGCAGTTGTTGGGAAATGGAGGTCTGTTTTGCATGATATACGCTAATTTTCGAAATCTGAACATTATGCACCTTAAGACTTAAAAAAATGTAGTCCTAATAACCCTAAAGCGAAACTATTAACTAAGCCGCCGAATAAAGAAATAAATATAACCCTACCGGATGTTCGCGCAAACGAGTTCAATTGTCTTGCAAATATAACAAATGATATATTTACTTGCAGAATGTTACACCCTACAGTGTGCCAGAATCTTCTCTTGCAACATTAGCGGTTTTACTTGCTGTCCAACCAGAAAGAAACAAGGAAAGACAACGATTCATGGTGTGTTATGTATGCGTACATTGTATTTTTCATTTTATTGAGATATGTATAATGCAGTTTGTGAAGTTTGTAAAAGATTAGCCCGCTATTTTATATATTGTTTTGAAACCAAATCAAAAGCACAATTCATCTTGTATTTTACGGTCTTGTCTATTTGGAAACGAAGAGTCATGCATTCTGTACATTACCTACCATCGCCTATATTTGAGCAAAGCGCCAAAAGCACAAAATGCATAGACGGTATTATGTATTTAAAATTTCCATCGATGCAAATGATGCATGAATTTCGACATTCCGAGTAAAGAACGTTGAAACGTTGTTGTCTTTTAATATTAGATGCTTGTAAATGAGAAAAAGTATGTGAGAGATAAAACATGAGATAATTAAAGCATCTTCATCAAGTTTGAGTATATATCAGCGTAATCGCGAGAAGTTGTATGTATATAATTAATTTATGTTTCATAAGCGATTACCTAGGGAATTTAAAATACGTTGTTAAAGCAAAGTCACGAATACAACAAAAAATTATTCCATGAAGTAATGGCAATTATAGTCTTATCATTTTAGTCCTCCAAAATCCATAGATTCTGTTGGGTCAGCATTTCATACTATAAACACGTACAGAATATTCACCTCCCTAAAACGATAGAAATAAAACTTCGACATTTTAAGATAGGTCCTTCGATCGTCAACAGTTTATACCGCTCTTTGCTTCAAACGTTAAATTTTTTCTGCATATCATAACAGAAGTGAAGTATTCTGTATTAATATAATATGTTTCTAAGTTTAAAGAAATTAGTTTGAAATGCCTCAAACGCGTCGGAAGAATACAGAATATGTAATTCTAGTCTTTTAAGATAAGATCACAGCACTAGCAGGAATGACTGAACGATGCATATTAATAATACGAAATATTAATAACAACAAAAATGTACCTACTAGTTTTCGTAATGCTACTTAAGGCCTACAACATTTATATCTAGTACCAAAGCTTAGTATTCAACACCAATATTGAGTAAACAGTTAGGAGACAAGTCTCATGTGCTCATAGCGGCGATAGTCCTAGCCTCAGATGTGGCATCCTTATTGGGAGCGAAATATCGGATTTGCCATCATAACTGAATATTTTCATACCATAGAAAATGTTTGGCAAACCATGGATTCTAGTGAAATCCACACTACTGATTCCAGCAAATGTAGAGTATGGAAGACATTTCCACACTGTCTTTTCCAGCGCATGAAGAGCGATGGCTTACAGTTACAAAATTAAAATAGTTGTAAACCATGGCCGATACAGTTCTAACATTTCATACTTCACAGCTAACAAAAATACTGTATACAAATGAGTTTCAATTGTGTTTCAATTATCTTTACTTGTAGATTTCAATGTAACAGACTATACAGAGTCCAGAATTTTCTTACGACAAATGGCAATATTCTTAGTGATACATTGTATACTTGTTTAATACTGAAAGAAATAGCAAGATATCGATTTTTGATTTATTAAGTGTGCCATCGTTTGCCTGAGAGGTATGTGTATGTTACACAATTCATTTTACTGCAAGATAGATGATATAGTTTAGCAAGGCCAAGCCACTAGTTTTGAACATTTTAAAGGTTAAAAGCATGCACGAAATATATTGCCTATTTCACATTCGAAGTTAGTAGCTATAGAGTTAGTTATTACAAGCGTATAGGTTAAGGCCTCCGTGGAAAGCTCCGAATTTTATATTATTGTTTCAGATCGTGCAAGAAACTATAGCTTTAGAAAGTGATTAGTCAGGTATTTTGACAAACAACACATGATGCTACATGTACTATAAATGCACTACCGCTTTAAGAAACCTAAACTTAAAAAATCGTTTATTTATACCTTACGAGTACATCTTCACTTATGATGCAGAAGTTGTATAATTTAACAACTTAAAAAGAGTATATTATTATGATATCAGAACCTTGGCCAGTAGATAATATCGCGGAACATAAATTACGAATTAATATAAATACCAAAATGATAGTTCATTCTTGCCAAAAGAGACAATTTCATTGGGCGAGAGCTGTGTGTTATCATAGTACCCACAAACAGATGATGTCATCGAAAGATAATGTACTTGAACAAAATTTTTCCTGGAATTTTTTCCACGTTTGCTTATATTCAAGCTTTTTTTTGTATCCACTATTTTCACTAAATCCCACAATGCTGTGCATGTAAGGTCGTTACGAAAGGACGTCATGTAAGGACATATTTAAAATGGCCGGAAGTAATTTACTCGGAACACGTCGACGTGCGTCGGGATCGCACATGGTATCGGGTGTAGAAAGAACAACTATATATACTGTATTAATTCGAAGGAAGAGTTATAGTTAGGGATGGGCGATACCAGCTTTTTCAAATCGATACGATACCGATACGATACCAAGGATTTTTAGTGGTATCGATACCAAATTTCGATACCGATACCATTAAATTTGAACGGCTGGCAATGCATGGCTTGTGACATATTATTGTTAATGGTTTTGGATAATTGTGGAGAATTTTTCCAGAACATAATTGATCATTTTACTCTAATCCAATTCCATCTCACATACTTGCAGATTCACATTTTTCAACGTTCTTTGCTTTGATGCTACGTCATAACGGGCATTGAATAAAATTTCGCACCAAACAAAGTAATGCAATGACGTATACAACAAATCATTTCAATAGTAAAGCACTGCATTAACGCATTTAACAAACATTTGCGATTTGACAAGACATGTTTTTGCGCATGCACGCTGGACATAAACAGCGCGGGCGCAGTATCGAAACATTCGATACTTGGTGCCAGTATCGATACTTGCCCCCAACTCGCAAGTATCGACAGTATCGATACTTGGTATCGGTATCGTGCCCATCCCTAGTTATAGTTGTATCAAAGTGTAATTTACGAAGTCAGATATAGTCTTAAACACGTATGAAATAGTTAGTGCGCTCAGTCATTAATAAAACATAACAGTTTTGGAGTAAATCCTGTTATTCTTGGCATACGAATCCGAACATTGGTAACATGCACGCACAATGAAATCTATTTGTTAAGTAGAACATATTTCCAATACAGACATGTTGTCAACCAAAAAATGGAGCATTTGGAAGTTATATTGTTATGAAAGTATATTGTCATGCAAGTATAGGTCTGTCAATGAACTTGGAATAAGTCCCAACTATCACTTGTTTTAGTAACAATGTTTTAACCATCATTCTTATAATCTTATTTATCTTTAGAAAAAAAACATGGCAGACGTACCATGGGAGAGCGAAGAACGCCGAAACTACATTTGTATGCAAAGTATTGTCACAGATGCTGTAAGCGAAGGGTTAAGAAATGTTTTTAAAAGCGAATGGAACTCTCGCTACCAAGCTAGCCTTGGTGCTTGGGATGACAAGAAAACAAGCGGTGGGCAGTTGCACCACAGTGAAAAAACACGGAAAAGACCAAACATGAATGAGTACCAGCAAAAATTTCAACATGGAGACACAAATCAATGGGACTGTTCTGTGCTTTTTGATGCAATTCTTTACTCCAAATCTATTGGTTCTACTTTAAACCCAGGAATAAAAACTGAAGTGAACAAACTTCGAAAAATACGAAATATAATTATGCACGCTGATGAAGCAGTGCTCGGTGATGCAGACTTCCAGACCATGACAACTGACGTTGAAAATTCATTCAAAGCCCTCAGTCTTCCAAATCATAAAGTTATTGGCATCAAGAGTAAGAGAAACCTTTACAAGTCGTTTCAAGTTTTACCACCAAAACCAACTCACCAAGTTGTTAACCGTTCCGATAAGATAAATGAAATCAAGCAAGATCTCCAGAAATTGCGAAATGACAACGATGACAAACTTACATATTTCTATATTTCTGGTAATCCCGGAAGTGGAAAATCTCAGCTATCTAGGCAACTCAGTGAAGAGTTATACAACGAGATAGATTGGAAAGAAAATCCCGCATATGTCATGACATTGAATGCAGAAAATTTAGATGGTCTTCTCCGCTCATATGAAGATTTTTGTCGACGTTTGAATTGCAACGAGAATATTATTGCAAGTGTGGTGAATTCATCTAAACCAAAGAAAGAGAAAATTAAAGATTTAAGATCACAGATAGAAACGAGGGTTAGGAACTGGAAATTATGGTGGATTATAGTGGACAACGTGCAAGATCTCAACATGATTTATCCTTTATTACCTCAGATGGGAGATGAAATTTGGAACAATGGCCAAATTATAGTAACAATACAAAATACAATTTCAGTGCCCTCTGACAGCTTGAACACTAAACATATTTCACTGAGTGGTGGTATGAACAAACAAGAATGTCGACAGTTACTTTCCTCATTATCTGAAACCGATGCTGATGACCCATTGCTTGATGAAGTTGCTGAGAAGTTGGATTACCAACCATTGGCAATGGCTGCTGCTGCCACATACTTACTGCAACTGAAGCAAAAAGAGTTTTTGTGGCACGACTACTTGGACAAGCTCGAAAAAGGGAAACGACATGTCACAGAAAAACGACTTCAGGAAACAAATTTAGCATATTCTTCTACTATGTCTTCAGCTGTGCTCTTGGCTCTCCAAAAATCTGCTGAAAATAGTTTCATTTTAAATGAAACATTCAAACTTTTTGCCCAAATCTCTTGTGAGCCACTACCAATTGATATTATTGTCAAATATATTCAGCAACGCGACCAAAACTGTGAAAGAGAGGAAATCTATTTGGCAATAAAACATTGCTCGCTATTTCTTTTTGCCAATAATGAAAATGACGTCCAGCTCCATCGTGTTGTCCATGAGGCAACTGTGTTAGTTAGTGAAACAGACAGGGTTTACGATGTCGCAAAAGCACTTTATTGCTTTAAAGACAGAGATGATAAGATCAAAATCCTTCCACATCTGAGGTCGTTTCATGCAGTCAACAAATTACTTTTTCGACAAGACTTGTTAGACTCAGATGGTTCAGTTCAAGAGAAAGTCCAAAAAATGTATACATTTTTTGGACAAACCCTACGTGAAAATTACCAATTAAATCTTGCTCTGGAATTTTTAAATGTAAGCCTGCAGATTTGCAAAGACTCAGAAAGGAGCCAATTCGAAGTTTTCAGTGAACTTGGACAAACGCATTACTGTTTGGGAGAGTTCACTAAATCGAAAGATTATCATCAACGGGCATTAGAAATTCGAATAAATGTGTCAGGTGCAAAACACATCGATGTTGCCAAACCTTACAACAACTTAGGTTTGGTGCACAAAGCAATGGGTGAACTGGAACAGGCTAAGGATTATCATCAACAAGCATTACAAATTCGAATAAATGTGTTTGGTGAAAAACACATCAAAGTTGCCCAATCTTACAACAACTTAGGTTTAGTGCACGAAGCATTGGGTGAACTAGAACAGGCTAAGGATTATCATCAACAAGCATTAAAAATTCGAATAAATGTGTTTGGTGCAAAACACATCAAGGTTGCTCAATCTTACAACAACTTAGGTTTAGTGCACGAAGCATTGGGCGAACTGGAGCAGGCTAAGGATTATCATCAACAAGCATTAGAAATTGAATTAAACGTGTTAGGTGCAAAACACATCGATGTTGCTGGATCTTACAACAACTTAGGTTTGGTGCACAAAGCATTGGGTGAGCTGGAACAGGCTAAGGATTATCATCAACAAGCATTACAAATTCAAATAAACGTGTTAGGTGCAAAACACATCAAGGTTGCTGCGTCTTACAACAATTTAGGTTCCGTGCTCGAAGCATTGGGTGAGCTGGAACAGGCTAAGGATTATCATCAACAAGCATTAGAAATTCGAATAAATGTGTTTGGTGCAAAACACATCGATGTTGCCGGATCTTACAACAACTTAGGTTTAGTGCACGAAGCATTGGGTGAACTGGAACAAGCTAAGGATTATCATCAACGAGCATTAGAAATTGAATTAAACGTGTTAGGTGCAAAACACATCGACGTTGCTGCATCTTACAACAACTTAGGTTTAGTGCACGAAGCATTGGGTGAACTACAACAGGCTAAGGATTATCATCAACAAGCATTAAAAATTCGAATAAATGTGTTTGGTGCAAAACACATCAAGGTTGCTCAATCTTACAACAACTTAGGTTTAGTGCACGAAGCATTGGGCGAACTGGAGCAGGCTAAGGATTATCATCAACAAGCATTAGAAATTGAATTAAACGTGTTAGGTGCAAAACACATCGATGTTGCCGGATCTTACAACAACTTAGGTTTGGTGCACCAAGCATTGGGTGAGCTGGAACAGGCTAAGGATTATCATCAACAAGCATTACAAATTCAAATAAACGTGTTAGGTGCAAAACACATCGACGTTGCTGCATCTTACAACAACTTAGGTTTAGTGCACGAAGCATTGGGTGAACTAGAACAGGCTAAGGATTATCATCAACAAGCATTAAAAATTCGAATAAATGTGTTTGGTGCAAAACACATCAAGGTTGCTCAATCTTACAACAACTTAGGTTCAGTGCACGAAGCATTGGGCGAACTGGAGCAGGCTAAGGATTATCATCAACAAGCATTAGAAATTGAATTAAACGTGTTAGGTGCAAAACACATCGATGTTGCTGTATCTTACAACAACTTAGGTTTGGTGCACCAAGCATTGGGTGAGCTGGAACAAACTAAGGATTATCATCAACAAGCATTACAAATTCAAATAAACGTGTTAGGTGCAAAACACATCAAGGTTGCTGCATCTTACAACAACTTAGGTTTAGTGCACAAAGCATTGGGTGAACTGGAACAGGCTAAGGATTACCATCAACAAGCATTAGAAATTCGAATAAACGTGTTAGGGGCAAAACACATCAAGGTTGCTGCATCTTACAACAACTTAGGTTTAGTGCACAAAGCATTGGGTGAACTGGAACAGGCTAAGGATTACCATCAACAAGCATTAGAAATTCGAATAAACGTGTTAGGGGCAAAACACATCAAGGTTGCTGCATCTTACAACAACTTAGGTTTAGTGCACGAAGCATTGGGTGAACTGGAACAGGCTAAGGATTATCATCAACAAGCATTAGAAATTCTAATAAACGCGTTAGGTGCAAAACACATCGATGTTGCCGGATCTTACAACAACTTAGGTTTAGTGCACAAAGCATTGGGTGAACTGGAACAGGCTAAGGATTATCATCAAGCATTAAAAATTACAAAAGAAATCTACACCAAATACACTTGTGCAGATGCAGACAGCTCACCTACGATAACCAAAGGTAGTTCTTGCAATAATGGCGACGACAATCTTTAGTGCGCATTCTCGGAATGGGCGAAAATACTCAACGTTCTTACCACATTTTGACACAGTTATGGACGTTGCGGTGGGATGATTATGGATCGAGATGTCCGGTTTTTTGTGAGAATTTCAATTTGTTGAAAATCTTCACCTGAAAATTGGCCAATTCTGCTTGTTGGATCTACAACATAGAGCCAATCTACCCACGTTGCTTAACAGACGACTTCAGGACATCGCCATTCTAATGTTCAAAGTTAAGGACAAACTCTGTCCATAGGGAATTTCTGAACCTTTTTAATTTACGTAATTCATCTCATAGTCTAAGGTCAGCTGATTCAACACCGTCACTTACGGTAAACATAGGAGCAGCTATCTAGGACCCAAATTGTCGAACAAATTAAGTTCGGAGGATCGAAATTTAGGATCACTAAATCAATTTAAACATTCTATTCGTAAAATCAACGAACAATTATTACTCGATGAAAACAGTTGTTCAGGCTGCATGCTTTGTAATTCATAAAATTCATGTAAACATAGCAAATTTTAATACCTTTCTGAAATTATGTATTCATTAAGAACATCGTAGATATAATAGATAGGTGTCCCCAATTAGTAGAGGATATCTTCCTCAGCTAGACGTTAACTGACACATTAATAAAGTTTTTGATTGATTGATTGATTGACAGGCCAAAATGTTTCGTCTCACAACGCCATGCATGTGAGACATACATTTTGTGTTAATATATGTCAGTGAATTAATAATTTCATCTCATCTGCCATCTTTTTCGTTATGGTCAGCTGCATCAACATAAAATTTGATTTAGCAACTTTAATTTTACTCAAGTATGGAGATTCATATTGAACAAATGGGCAATATAACGTGCACTATATATGTGTCATATATTCTATTATATTTTAAGTATCAATGGTAAGATTGGCAAGTGGAAGCGAAGGTTACATTGAAATTAAGGATGGTTCAACGTGAAAGAATGTTAATGAGAAAAATTGAGATAAAAATCACCAAAAACTGTATTTCGGGTCTGACTGTCAGTATTTCGGGTTTGATCATGAGAAGACTGTTGCTATGAAAAAGCCAGATACAGATGCTGGGTAAAAGATTGCAACTGGAGATCTAATTTGTTACACAACGCAATCAAATAGCGCATCATGTTGTGCTAACCTTCGACCTTCTATGAGCTCAAAATTTGCAATTCTATATTTACAATGTAAGTATGGAGCTACTCATGCCGGCATAAAGTCAACTCGGAAAACTGCGTTTGAGGCCTAACTTAAGAAGGATAATAGAAAAAGTTTATTTCGTATTAAGCTTCATCACAATAACAGGGTTAGGGCAAAAACTTTAAGCTCGTATTACCCAACCCAACCTGCCAACATTCTCCATCGAAGGAGACTGGAGTTTTCGGACTCGGTAATTCAGTCGTGCGGTCAATTTGAAAACAGACCCAGTCTGATTTCGGTAATCACTCCCCAAATATCCAATGCATGTGAAACACTTGTGTGGAGGGCAAAGGTAAATTTACTTTCTCTGTTTCATTGCAGGAAAAATATGTGACAATCCATTACTTCATAAACGAATCAACATTTCCAGACTCGTATTTTCTGGCTCTGGAACAATCGACACTCTAATGCCAGGATTTCATCAGATGGATGGAGTGTCTCAGAGCCTGGCGCTTATCTTTTGCTAGATCTTCAAAAAGAATATCACATAACAAAAATTGCAGTCATGGGTGATAAGAAACAAATGCAATGGAGCAGCTCACATTGGTTTGAATACAGTCATGACAGAACTTATAAATACAGCGAAAAGGTTTGTAGGAACATAATGGTTGCTTTAAATTTAGCTTAATAGAAGATCCTGAAAAGAAGCAGCCCTACTTCATCAAAAGTGATCGTTACAGGTTGCTTCATAAATCATATAATCTAGGGCCTGTATACCTATGCATCTATTTGGCACAGATAATCTCAACTGTTTTAGGGCAAGTTGATCATGGTTATCAGGGTAACGCTGCCCGAGCCCCATGACGGGACGAGATGTCCGAAACTGACCACACCCAAAAATGACGCTCTTGTCATGGTGGTATGTCCCAAACCATTAAGGCTGAGGTGCTCACATGCTTCAGAGATGGCATCTGTTAGGTGTGATTTCGGGAATTTCTTTCTTAAATTCTTAATTTCTTAATTTTTGTTCTTGTTATTTATTTATTTATTTATTTTAATTGATTCGCCCAAAAATACATCACACAGATGAAAAAAAATTAGAAATATTTACAAAAGTGGGGCTAAGAGCCTTCTAGAAACCATAGGGCTTTTTAATTTGGGTTTCTAGTTACAATTTTAAATTCAAAATAGTGTTATTGTAAAATAGGATACCAGATAAATCCTTTAAAAGAGGTGAAATAGTATATATACAATTCATTCATATGAATAAGTATAGTAGTAACATAGGATAAGCTATTTTCTCAAAAAACAATTAAACTTTTCTTTACTATTTGTCAATATCACGATGAAGAAAATACTTTTTGAATGTTGCTTTAAATATAGGAAAAGATCTAATTTCTTTCTATTGCAACGGAAGATTATTCCACACACCTGTTCCTTTGTTAGCAAGTGTGTGTTTATTATAATTTGTCCTATTGAATTTTTCGTGAAGCAGAGCTGCATTTTTTGTGTTATAATTGAGAATATCTTTGTTCGATGAAAAATAATCGGTAAAGATTTCAGGAAGATTATGCAGATGAAAATATCGAAACATAAATAAACTTATTAAGTATTCATTTAGTTATTATTCACAGGTTTAATATTTTCAAATCATTAAAACTTGGTTCAGTATGTTCAGAATATGATTTGAAAGTCACTAATCTTTACAACCTTTTTCTGAATATTTACTAATTTTTTAAACTTTTTTCTTCTTTAGATTTTTACTGTTTTGTTTCATTCTGGAGATATTCCACTCTGAATAACATGCAAAAACCATACGTGTTTGGTGTTTTCATAGGCCAGAACAGGTTGTTCGTTCTTTGCTGCATGTGTAGTGTAAGAGAAAGCCCGGCATGCATCACAAGGACCGCATTATTTACTGTGATGTCATGGCTATGCTATTTGCATACTATTCAAAGTGAAATTAATACTTCGAACAAAGAATCAAAATAGCGAAATTCTAAAAAAAGTAAACAACTAAATTTGAGAAAAAGTCGGCTTAACATTCATTCCTTAATCTTGTATATTATCTTTCAGATAAGGAGAAATTAAAATGGATTTCAAGCATCGATAACACCCTAGATAATATTTATAATGCGAGATATATAAAGACACAATCATTCAACAAAAACAACTTCTGTCTTCAACTTGAAACTCTGTTGAGAGGGTAAGGCTTTATCCACAACAATCTTATATTTATCTCAAAAAGTTTGGTCATATTATAGAGACGATACGTCGATGCATTACAATAATTGGCTATAGATTCGTGTCTCGTTCTTTATGATTCTTGATTGTTTCTGGATTTTTATGTATATATTTATTTCTCAACTTCATTGGGACTTCACTAATTGATGTATTTATTCTCCCTGCTTAACTTCTTCACAAATTGATCGTCTTCTCAGTATATAAACGCAGAAACATTTCACCTTGGTTTGAAGCCAAGTGCAAAAATTAAAACCAGATCGATCTTCAAACGCAAAATTTTCGCGGTGATGGGTGTTGTGCTATTCTGGCGTCCGCCCCCCCCCCCCCCCTCAAAAAATTTTCTTCTTTCTTGTCTGTGTCGAGGATGACCCAGCCACTCCGTATAGTTGTGATTTGCATTGCTATCATGTGTATTTCGCAATGAATGCGATTTGTTTGTTATATGTATATTTTAAACGTTGCTAGCAAAGTGAAATAAATGAGTGAATAAATAAATAGTGAAAGTCAACTGACTTCGTTATTGTTAGAGATTGTGCGATTTGAGATATGCTCTATAGCAATTAGCGAACTGTTGGCGCTGTTCCTAATATTGCTTCCATTTTAGCCCAAAAGCCCACCCCTGTATACGACATTCAAGTTAAACCAAAAGCTACCTCGGCAGTGGTGGCCTGGAACGCAGTTAGTTCAGTACCAGGTTCAAGCCATATAACACAGTACGAGATTAAATTATTTTATCTCGACAAAGAACAAGATTCAACGATGATAAACCGAATGGATTATGGAACTTCTCACCACCATTTTACTAGACTTAAGCCGCATTCTCATTATAAAGTTGGAATTGCGACCGTCGACGGTTCTTCGCAGAAAAGCGCCATGAAGTACAAAAACTTCTTGACCAATGAAGCAGGTAATTTAAAAGTGAACAGATCATGCGTTTATAATATTACCTCGCTCCCCCTCAATAAGCGTGCACAGCCTGCTGTCCCCTCAAAAATACTGCTCGATCGGTCCCTTTATTGCTACTTTTAGAGGGTGTCCCAAAAAAGCGGAACCATTAAGAAATTAATTATGTATTCTTTACAAATTTGTTGTGACTTTGTATAGAATATAGTATTAATATCATTAACATATTCCGCTTTTTTTGGGGCACCGCTTTTTTGTATGTGTGTATAATTTGGTATTTTCAAATTCTGAAATTGTTGTGCCATATTATAAAAAAAAATTAAACATTTTTTTTTCGTTTACATATACAGTTATACAACACTCGTGGAAATTGAAAAAACTCGAATTTTTCCAGTTTTTCCAATTTCTACTCGTGTTGATACGATATAACTGTACATGAACACGGGAAATGTTTTATATTTCTTAAGTATAAATCCCATCACTAATGTGACATCGTGTACGTCATAGCTCCCAGTGGGCCTCCTTTGGATGTGACATTCGGATCTCGCAGCAAGAACACGATTTTGGTATCGTAAAAAGCTCCTCTTCAAGATGAACGTAATATGAAGTAACAGGATACGAAGTTTTCTATTCTGATCAAGCGAAGTCAGATAACCCAACATGCATTGAGACAAACGCGTTTCTGTCATACACCATTAAAAATCTTCAACCATCTACAAAGTACTTTGTGACAATCGCGGCTGGTACAAGCGTTGGTTTTGGGCCAAGAAGTTTCAAAGTCCATAAAACAACTAATGGAGGTAAACAATTCTGAACACGACTAAACATACTTGGGTTTGATTCCTGCCAAGGAGACCTACACAGTATAGTTGACGAATTTCCACAGACGATCTTAATTGATTTACCCTCGACCTATTCACAGGTGTTTCCACCCTAAAATACATCATGGTTGCTCTGTTCAGTTACCTTTGTAGCATAGTGGTGGTAGCATTGAACCAGCATCACAAAGGCGCAGGTTAAATTCCTGCCGGAAGCGCTATATTCGATTATGAGTTTACAACTTATACAAATTTTTTTCTAATTGAAAAAAGAGGAATTCGAATCCTAATTGACTCATTTGAAGTTACTTTCATTAACATTATAGGAAAAGCATTTACGTTTAACCAAATTTGAAATTTGAAAATCTTAAAAAAGATTTTACATTATGTAAATTTACAGAGCCTGTGGATGTTGTGGCGATAGGTGATACGCGCTTGAGCTTGAAAATTACTAAACCAGCAATGTAAGTACTTGACATAATGTCATTATATTAATAATAACAAGACTCCTAATCAACCTATTCTTTGTATTTACGCAGTTACCAGTGAACCTTTACATGGAGGTGGTATGCCACAAAGTTTAAGCCAGTCAAATTGTAAACACCGTTTTTTTTTCTCATACACTAACCTGTTTTTATTATCAAAGGACATAGAAATTAAGTTTGATCCATTTGAAAGACATATTTTGATTCAAACATGTAAGCTGTCCGCCATCTTGGATATATTTTTTAGTTCATTAAAGTAAGTAACAAACAAATAACAATAGTTGGTTAACAGCTAGTTATCCAATGCATGATATCAAATAGCAAGTAAAAACGAGTTTCTGGTCCGTTCTGATCACTGTTTTGCCATACTTCATATGAACACGTATACCTTGAAAATCCAAGATGGCCGACAGCTGGCATTTATCAGTCGAAATAACACATGAATCAAGCTAAACATGAAAAAGTTGCAACAGGTTTTGTTAGCTCTCCCAAATTAGCCATAGCAAGTCTAAAATTTGTAGTCTATTTATCAATTTATGCGGAGACTGTCCCAGATTGTACACTTGCAATCGATCCTTGGTTGAAGCAGTGCTTGTTGTCAATCAAAACTAATGTTTTGCATTTAGGGACGTAATGGTCATCGTACAAATTGCAACACAACGACCACAATCGAGGAAATCGAGACAAGCGATCTCAAACCTTACCAGAAAAACACGAAAGTCCCTTACGTCACTGCTTATTTGACGACTGACTGATGTTATACCCTTGACGCTTGTGATTGGTGATGGCAAGGAATTTATTTCTGAAAGCGGCGAAACATACTTAAACCAACCACTTGAGAGGAACTCAAGCTATATCATGTTTCTGAGATTTTTTGAAAGTCTGGTAATTATTGGTGCACTGAGTATAGTTATATTACTGAACATATGAACATATGAACATATCAACATAATATATCAATAAACAAATCGACAGAATAGAACATCGGAGTTAAAATGAAACCTCCGGGTAAGTTTCCAGAACCCAAATTAACCGCACTGTTAATTCTAGGGAGTAATTTAAACTCCAACATAAGAGTTAAAATAACTCTCTTTTGGGGAGTTAAAAAAATAGAGTATATTTCAGTTTAAAACCAGAGTAAAAACTACTCCACATCAGTTCATATTAAATATTTCACTCTACTTGGAGTAAAAATGACTCTGCCTTAGAGATGAAATATACTCCAGTGGAGGAGTACAAATATTGTAGTACTTTTTACTCGTTTATTTTTACCCAAGGATTAATTTCAACCCCTATTTTACAACTCTGAGAGTCAATTTTACTCTCATAAAGGAGTAACATGTACTCGCGAGTAACATGTACTCGCGACTAACATGACCGCGGTCATTTGAAAGAAAACTTTAAAAATTTTGTCTCTGTTTTTAGTGGAAGCTACAAAGGAATCTAATCTGCAAAAAAATTCATTGAGTCTCTTGATTCCATTGATTATTTTCGCCTTGTTGCTTTGCCTCTTACTTTGTGTGATCATGTATCTCATACAAAAGAACAAGAGACGGGGCAACCGAGAAGGCAAGTTTAGGGGGGGGGGGGGTTCCTATAAATTCCTTTGCTTCTAATGTCTGTATGAAATGATACCCCAGTTGCTAAAAGAAAATGTTTTCCCTATAATCGTAATCTGGATAACATGTCCAAATGCATGAAGACTTTATTAAAAAATTTTAATAACTGGCCAATATGGTTAGTTTTGATATAACTCTTAAAAACTGTAAACCTTTTACAAGTTCCAGTTCAAAGTTTCTAAATGACATCATGTCAATGCACGGAGCTGCTCGAACAGTACAGAGAGACCCCCAGGAAGAGGACATCTGCAGCGTATACGAAATTCCTGATGAAATACTTAAACAACTATCTGAGGATCCACAAAAATCCCCGATCTACGAGTCCTTGAATGAACGTAACAAGGAGCCTCCAACTGCTTACTAATCTCTGCAAACTGAAAATGGGATTACTGAACAGATTCGACAGTAGAATTTGCTTGAAGCGTGATTAAGGTTCAAGACCAAGTTTAACTCTTTTATTTTTATCTGACGCGAAATATGCATCTTTTTTTGGAATTGCATATGAGAAAAAAATGTTTGCAGTCAGGCCACCTCAGTTTAAGAGACATACTTTTCACGCTTTAAAGGTCGACTATATGGGACTTCGGCCATGTTGTACCGTTACCATAGCTTTTACGGTTGGTGGTCGCATATTATATAGAGGTATGTGATCAAGGAACTCCATGTGGCTTATTTCTATTGGTGACTTTTCAGAACATAATCCATACGCTAAATTCCAATATAGTATGACAAATAATGCTACGTTCCGCTAGTATTCCAGTGAACCACTATCACTTTAATCGCATTGTATATGTATAGCATGTAATGCAACCGTGTTTTAGAACAGAGTCATTTCGAGTGAAAACAATAGTTTTAAAAGTTATTGTGTGAATATATAGTATCAATTGTATTTTCCTGCCTGTGGAAGTGGAATCTTGTTATTTTGCTGCAAATCCTGACGATTGTCATAAAAGATCTTACGTGCGAAAAATACTCCCAAAAGCCTTGCAGATCCTTGCGCGAGTTACAATATTATGACAAGTGTTTTTCATATATCATATAGTGCTTCTATATAAGTTTGGATAATGAACATCAATATCAGTTCTATTAGTTTTGAGGAAACACACTGGAAACAGCGCGTATATTGACATGGTGTTTCCACAAAATTAATTACTATTCGGTGATAAACGCTGTTTATCAGGTGGAATGTGTGGCGCACCTTCTGTTTCTCCAGTGGCGACCACATATTATACATATACATGACTTGACTTTATATTTTAATAATAGCTAGAAAACTCACCCTAAGAAATTGTGATCCATCTGCTTTATCTTCTATATAATAAAAGAAAAAAATAGGGGAACGTGTATTAGGTCGACAGAGTGGTAACAAAACACTTTACCCGAATTTGTATGTGTTGCATATTCGACATTAAAAATTCCAAATGGCTGCTTTAATTTTATACAGTGAAATAAAGGCAGCATGAAGTTAGGTTTAAGAGCATTTGCACCTAGATTGTTGCTATCAAGCCGCGGACCTTCTATCAAAATCATTAACGAGAGCTTGATTACAGTCTTGAACGAGATTTGTATATTAATCGACCAATGGTCGACATTCAGACATAAGATCATAATAGGTTAGGGGTAGCCCCAAAATAAATTCTTCTTACAGAAAGGTACCTTGTAAGGAGAGAGGCTGATATAGTTTCGAAGCCTGACGACAGTTTTTAGCATATTTTCATGCTTATAAATGGTATCAATTATCAAATTTTATTATCAGTGAACGGGATTTCAGTTATTAACCGCTATCTATTTTAGTATGATTTCATTGAAGAGCTGGTAGAATTCCTTGAAGAGCAGGGAACAACCAGGAAGAATTCTAGTGCCAACTTGTAACTTGCCAACCTACTAATTTTTTTTTGCACTTTTGGCCGCCAAAGCCCCCCCCCCCCCCCTCCATAGGGATAAATTTTTCACAATTTTCACAAAACTTTTGCCTCCATTTTCTCGGCGTATGCAAAATCTACATTGAAAATTCTTTCGCAAACAAAACGACAAGATGGTTATAAAATGGATCGTTTTTGAAGTCACAAAGCACAAAATGCGAGTATGTTAAATAGTACTTATTATATAATACCTCATTAAATTCTGGCCGTTAGATTGGTTGATTATGGCCACGTGATATTAAATAAAAATTTTCATTTTCCAAGAGTGCAATGGAAAACGTTCCATTACACTCCCAGGAGTGCAATAGTTTTTTCCACTGCACTCTCGCAATTCCCATCCGGCAAAAAGCTCTTCGTACGGTCTTCGTAGTTTACTTTAGGCTGGTTTCGGTCTTGAGATGAATGCGAAATAATCCAAATACTAAAATACGACTCAAATGTGTGTTGTTTTAAATGTCGAATAAATTGGTTTTAAAAACAATAGTCTGGTATTATATAAAACAAATAATGAATGTTTTTATTCGTGCAATAGTAAGAGTGTTTTCACTCAGTGAAAGATTGTTTGTTCCATTCAATTATCGCTTCAATTTCCCACCCGTGTGGTTTGCCAAAAGTGCCAATTATTTGAGCCATGCCCTTTGCAATGGTTCGGTTGGCAGCAGTTCGTGCGCACTACAACCTTGTGCGTCAGTGACTTTTATAAAGAACAATCGTCGCCCTCCATGAGTTGAGGATATCATATTTCAAACACTTTTTAAGTCTGATCAGGAAACAAACTAGATGAATTGAATTTATTAAACAGCTCAATTCTTGACTTGCAACCAATCTCTTGGGACACACCTGACAATGCTTCTCGCCAACGTTGGTTGGTGCCCACAATAGAACTAATAAAATATTCTTTTGTGCTTTACCACCAACGTGGCCGAGCTGCAAGTCAAGAATAGCAGTCTACAAAACTGAAACACTCAACTTATCTAAAACTCCCTACGATCGACCAGATTAGATAAGTTAATTAGGTTCCTTTACAACATCCATGTGTAAGCCCGGACAGATAATGTTTACTGATCAATGTTGAATTTGTTCAATTTGCTCACGCGGAAACACAGGCAGTGAAAAGCGCCATACAGGGCAATGCATACTCAAGAATAGGCTATATGAAACTACAGTATACATTTCGAAGATCTTTTTGAATGGCGACATTCCGATTAAATATTCGAAGTGTTTGCACGCTCGCTCGCTTTCGATCATACCTTGTTAATGTGTGTTGATCACTTCAAATCGGCAGACAGATGCACGCCAAAGAGATTAATAGCATGGACGCCTTCGAGAGACTCGTCACATACAGCCAACGCTGGAAGCGAATTTGGTGAATTCTTTAGTTTTTTTCACATTTAACTTCAAATTATTGTCGATCGAGCAATTGTTTACATACAATCTTGCACTGTAAATTGGCTGACTCCAAGTGACACGTTCTGATAGCCTTTGGAACCGCACAATCATCAACGTATTTATACAATCGTGCTTCACATCTAAGGTCATTTACCATGACGAAAAAAATGAGGGGGGCCAATTTGGTCTGTTTAGGAATCCCAGCAATAACTTGTCTCCATGCTGATTTGTAGGGGAAATCGCATACACCGATTTAATATACATTAGGGGGGGGGACCCCGAGATCAAAAGTTTGTACATGAGAATGTTTTGACCAACTCTACAGGGTGTCCCACAAAAAGTGGACGCTGTTGAAATCACTTATTGTTAAAACTTTGAATGGCCTAGCACTAACTTCTAACAATAAGTGATAGCGTTCATATTTCGGGGCACTCTGGAGCAATTATACCGTTAGGCCATTCAAATTCCAACAATAGTTGAATTCAATAGCGTCCGCTTTTTGTGGAACACCCTGCATACAGGGTGAGTAAAAAAACTGTTGCTCTTTCAAATTCAAATTAGCTGCGAATTTCATTACGGTGTATTCCCATGGGTATACAGAGAACAGATCGTGATTTAGTACACAGCACGTAAACCAATTCTGACAATTCTTGTACGGCTAAAATTATGCATTTTAACTTCCACTGGGAATTAGATTTTGTTTTAGATCAACGTCTGTCAAATTGCAAGAATGTAATGCTGCTAGTTTGAATTTCAATAGTATCAGTTTTTTTACTCATCCTGTACTGTGTACTTAGTCACGATCTGTTCTCTGTATACCTATGGGAATACTTAAAGTTCCGTGACGAAATTCGCGGCTAATTTGAATTCGAAAGGGCATCAGTTTTTTTTACTCACCCTGTACATTAAAAGTTTTTGAAAAGTCAATTAGACAAGTTCTAATTATGGTGTTATGTGTTTCCAGGGCTCGCCACCAATGTATACCAACAAATAAGCTTTGTGAGTAGTTTCTTATAACAAAAAAGACAATGAACTATAGAAATTGGTTTTCTGTAAAGAACGAATCACAAACAATGATGACTTTTGTTTTAAAAGTCTAATCACAAAGTCCGATTATTTCAGGTTGGTATTTACCCGTTTCCAGGGCAGCAAGCCAAAAATAAACTAAATGCACAAGAGCATGTGTAGTAGATGAATGTTTTACACAAATAAATTAAAAAGGGCCGGGTCAACATAAGGCAATACAATTGCAGCAAAACGTTCGGGGATGTTATCTTGCTTGCAACGGCGGTCAAGGAATTCAGTCTGAAGTCGTTTTGAGTGGATTTTGGTTGGGCAACCTTACTCACAGGCAAAACGTCTGCACATTTCAATAATTACGGTACATTGCTATACTCGTCGCCTATGCCCCCCCGTCGTCTCCGCGGTATCTGATCAGTAGCATCGAGCGACGTAGTCAGTAGGGGATGCAAAGAACTAGAACCAGATTGAAAAGGTTTCATACACATGGTTCAGAGGTTCAGAGAAATTTTTCGTACAAAGGTTCAGAGAAATTTTTCGTACAAAGGTTCAGAGAAATTTTTCGTACAAAGGTTCAGAGAAATTTTTCGAGATTGTAATTAACCTTCTCAAAATATTTTAACGAAACAATTGTCGATAAAAAAACCAAAATCACATATATATATACAGGGTGAGTAAAAAAAAACTGATGCTCTTTCAAATTCAAACTAGCTGCGAATTCATTACGGTGTATTCTCATGGGTTTGTAGTGATGTTTTGTTTCTGACTTTGTCTTGTTTCTGACAATTCCTGCACGGCTAAAATTATGCATTTTAACTTCCACTGGGAATTAGATTTTGTTTTAGATCAACGTCTGTCTAATTGCAAGAATGCAATGCTGCTAGTTTGAGTTTCAATAGTATCAGTTTTTTTACTCATCCTGTACTGTGTACTTATAGTCACGATCTGTTCTCTGTGTACCTATGGGAATATTTAAAGTTCCGTAATGAAATTCGCGGCTAATTTGAGTTTGAAAGGGCATCAGTTTATTTTTACTCACCCTGTATGTAATCTAAGGTCCTTTTATAGCTAATATATCATGAATTAATTAGTCAAAGTCTCGTACATTTAATCCCTTAGGAACAAACGTGTTCAATTGATAAGCCCAAAATGCCTCACTCAGAGGGTTTTCTTTCAACGTTAATTTTATAAATGCTTCCATATCTCATTTTCATCTTATCCAAACGTCTGCACATTCTGTCAATGTGGTGCTTTCTTCACAAAATGCACGATTATGTAGAAGTGGTGCGCTTACCTCACCACTGCCCAATCAAAGCGCTAGCCTGCAGGAGATGAGGAAGACTTTTGGGATGATTGTTTCTGTCAAATCAAAACTAGGGAGATTTTTTATTAGTTTTTTCAGTAATTCTTTTCACAATTGAAAACGTCTACAATAATTACGTGCTTAATTCCAAATAGGGGAAGAAAATAATTCCACCACGACATTTTCCAAAACATGAAGCAGCTACACTCTTGATCCTGCAGGAAAGGTTTTTCTTCGTGCATTGTAGAAGCGGATTTCCTTTGACTTACGAACGCCAGTTCAATCGCCTGCCTAACATTTGAAAGCAAAAACGAAGCATCGCTATCACTTGAAAAACAACGCAAAGCATTACCAGAAGTATTATCAGCGCCAATGGAGAAATTATGAGAATATCTTCAGTAATGTTGACCATGTGTAACAAATTATCAGAGTCCAGGCCTTCGCTATTGTAAACACTTGTAATCAAACTGCATAGCGATAATATGATCAGACTTCCAAGAGATAACGTTTCAAGTATGTTATCTCTGGCGGCCTTGAAAGGCCTAACGAGTACGTGGATTAGCAAAATTGCCACGCAAAGCATCGTGGATAGAGTCGCTTTCATCTGGTTTTTACAAAACGTAAGTGTCAAAATCAAAGCTAATCGACGAAAAATAAGAAATCCCTCCCATGGTATATTTGAGGCAGGGAAGACGAAAGTTGCTTTGTGCGGTCTAAATGGACCCAAGAGAACTCGAAGAATGGCAGAATATTTGTGCCTTGACATCGCTTCTGCATTCCAAGTTTCACCTAATCTTTCTTTGCCCACAGACGAGTCTCTTGAGCTTTCATTATTTATGTCTTGCTCTATTGCAGGTGGCTTTAAACTGCGCGGTGAATTGCATACTAGTAAGTACGACCAATAACAGGAAAATGGAAATGGGAAAACACAAGCCAGGCAGAATTGTGCCACAGAAACACGATTTAACATCAAAAGATAAGAGCCGAAAACTGGCACAAGACAAAATGGTATTATGGACACTATCATGTAAGCAAAAACAAATTTCTGAAATGGTTGGTAACATTTGATATTACCATCCAGAAATAAGACCAGACCGTTCTCAATTGGTACACAGTAAAGTAAAGAAAGGCACAAACTGGTCGAAGACGCATACATGAGAAGGAAAATGTTAGTAAAGACTCCGGAAATACGATCCAAGAAAGAGCTGTGTACAAGGCTTGGAGCAGAACACATTGTTTCTGTATCAGTAGCAATTGTTTGTTGGGTAAATCTGTTCCTTATTTTCTTCAACATCTTATACAAAATGTTTGAAAAATACAGAAGACATAAGAGTACCAACAAACCAAACCCGACAGAATGAACAATGATCACTTTGATCACAGGACGAAGATCTTGAAATGGACATTCGAAAAAAGGAAGAGAAATTATTAGAAAATTGACTGCCCTGGAAAAGAAATCGTGAATTTTATCAAGTAATCGAACTTTTCCTTCCGATCCAACAGAGTTTCTCAACAAATGAACAACTTGATAATAGTAGAATACTATTTTCAATAATCCCCCGAGTTTTGCGTTTTGACCATTTCTCGAACAAAAAATGATTCTTGAAAGAAAACGTGTTTGCACCAATTTGAATACATCTTCCTGATACAAGAAGAACAATAAATAGAGCACAAAATAAGCACCGATTCCTGGCCAAAATGTAAAACCTTTGCAATCTTTGTTTGGTCTACAAACTGCGTCAAATAATGATTCCGACATCCCACTGGGACATTCGCCACACAAGGTGCCTTTTCTGTAACCATGGCAACTGTTGTAGTATTTGCAGTGATCAGTATCACAGCAATATTTGGGAGGACATTGTAAGAACTTGACTTTCCAGTTTGACTTGTAACCCCAGAAATTTTTCTTAGCTGTTATTTGGCCTTGGGAGCAGCTGCCCCCAACAGGACATCCCTGGCATGTGATGTGATTAGACTTGTTGTTTCGAGATTCTCCTCTACGCAAAGAATACGTATTTTGTCGGCACTGCTCGCAAGCCGCGAGAAAAAGGTTGCAAACCGTTGAACTACAATTTTTATAACAGTCGGTTTTTAAAATCATCGTATAACCTTGGGGGCAAAAGATTGTTAAATTTCCCTTTATATTAATAGATTTCTGCATTGACTCGTACGATATGATGTAGAACATGTTGCTGTTCAACTCGTCCCTGCCATTACTTTCTGCAATCGCGTAGCTTTTGTACGAACAATTTTCAAACGTTGCCGTAGCTGTACTGTCAATCAGAATAAGAGGATAGGCAGGATCCTTAAGGGGAACGTAGTGATGAAAACGACAGGATGATAAGCGATAAAAACCACCGTAAAGATATACTAGACCACGTCTCCTGGACACCTCTCGTGCAGAGATAAACGTATTGTTGTGAAACGTTACAAAATCGGTAGGAAAAGGTATAAGTCTATATGAACGGGCAATATTGATTTGCAGTGCCTTCGTAGTGTTTACAAACACAGAATTGAAAAGACCAACGTTAAATATTTTCGCGTTTTCACTTTTTGCTAAATCCATGCAAACTATTGCAGTACTGCAGTTCATATTTTCAAAATGCAGTCCATTTAAAACTATCGTTGTCTTATTTCGTTGAGCGAAAGAGAATATTGCAAGTCCAGATGCTCGATTTGTCAAATCATAAAAGTTCACGAACCTAGATGACGTGATTGTGACGTTACATACGGTCGTTCCAAGAGTAATTTCAACAAGCGAGTCGCAAGCTAGTGAAGCTGGTTTTTTTGTCATATTAAAAGTACAGTTATGAATGTGAATGTTTGACTCGAATTCAGAAGAAGCACGGATACCTCCTGACGACAGTTTAATTGGACACGAGTGAAACCAGGATCCACTTAGACGAACTGTAAGATTGACGCAATTTGCCCATATCAGATGTCGATAGCTAAAAATGTCGGAATTGAGAACTTGAATCGAGCAGGATGGGGTAACAGCGTTTATAAAATAAAAAGACGTATTTATGTCGCAAAAATTAAATTTTAGTTCGAAGTCACAATCAAAACCGTATATAACACCGCCACGGCTAGCTATTGAAAGGTTAAGAAATACAATTTTTGTTGTTTTATGGCCACGGCTATTAATCTCAAAAAGTGAATAGGTTTCTTTACAATGTAACACCGCTCTTCCATTGAAGCCAAGAAATATCAATGACTTGTCCAACTTGATTGTGTGGTTTTCTTTTGGGATAATATTTTCACACTCTTTGTACGGTTTTCCCGCAGCATAATCAATATGGATGACGTCGTTAGCATTGGAGATCTTGACAGCATGCCTTACGCTGCAACATGGTTGTGACAAGTCGCCACAGTTTTTTCTATCATGACCACGATGACTAACGAATATGTCCTTCGATGAAATGCAGCGAATATCTTTAAAAATATATAATATGGAATAATATATAAATATAATTTGCATAAAGAATCTATAGTAGCTAATTTCAATACAATTGGCGTTAACTCACGCGTGATTTTTAACTAAAATTATTTGTAGCTAAAATTTTGTGGTATTTTAGATTAAATTCAACAAATTTTGGTGTTTGTCAATCTTGAAACTTCGACACTTTAGATATTCCGAAATTCTAGTCGGCGTCAGGACAGCGTACCTCTTGTAAAGCAGTAGCGCTCTGGAGCTCACAACCGCGCGGCCCAACGGCCACTAGAGACATTGTATAATCTTCAACCTCGAATTGAAGGGGTTATTCAATTAGAGGTACGTATTATAGATTTTAGTTAAATCTGTATCTTAATGGAAATAGTATTTCAAAAATCCATTTTCAAGAAACTAATGAAATTATTTAATAATAATTTTATTAATTTTTGGAAAATTAATTTTTGAAAAACTATTTCCATTAAGATACAGATATAACTACTATTATCAAACAAAGTTATTACAACAACTATTATTATCAAAGAAAGAAGCGAAGCTTTCGTTTGAATGCAAAGTTACAAACCATATTAACTAACTATTGATTATTTCTATACTTTCCTAGACAAGATACCTTAAATGCACGAGAAGTGTTTTCGTTGAACAAATGTGTTTCACAAACGTTTTTGACGACAAATTAAGCGATATAGCAAAATTATCAGATTACTTTTCACACCACAACTTAATAAGCCAGACGATCCAGGGGAACTAGAGTTGAGTATAAACAGATAGTTCCCAGAGGTGAGGCCAGAAGTGGGGCCCGCCCCCTGTCAGGATTGCTGACCAGCTGATAAACTTCCCAATTTAATTTTGAAACAGGTGTGCCCCCAACCTTAGGTTTTTCTTGCCCTCAATCTTCATAAAGTTACAAATATTTCGCCTGGAACACAAGTGTGATTTTTCATTAATACTTACAAGTGCAATATTCTATTAATACCATTTTAATCAATATCAACTTAACTGTTTCGTGGATTGTTAACGATTAAATTGCCGTCATTAGGGACACGCACATTATTCCTAAAAATTTACCCTTTTTTTTTATTAAACCTTTTATTAATTTTTACGCCTGTTATACTGTAACATAATGGTAGTTTCCACTAAGTCTTCTAATGCGTTTTGCTGTTCACCAAATGACTGATTCAACATTGCAAATACACGCTCGGCTGTGGCAGATGAAGGTTGCACTAATAGCACCTTCCATACGGCAGATGACCAATGTGGAAGACAAAAATCACTTCCAGGACAACTATGATTTTTCCACCACTCCAAAATATTGACATCAGCATTGACATCAGCTGCAAGTGCCAGGTAGGCAGGTAGTTCAGCTTTCAAAAGATCAATTTCACCAACAAGGAAAGAAAAAGCCACAAGGAAAGGAAAAGCCACAAGGTTACCAACATCTTTTGCAGTAGGTTGAATTTCATTGACTTTAAAGGGTGAGAACAGTCTGGCTGCCTCAAAGGCTGCCACATGAAGCTGAGAATCATTTCCAAGTTTATTGTGAAAATAATCCAGTCCAGCTTGTAGACACCCAATAGAGTATGCAACCCATTGTTCTTGTAGGTCTTTGTTGTCAGGAAATGCCTGTCTCACAATGGCTTGTAGATTTGGATAATGTCGAATGCGAATGACATTTCGGATTTTAAGAATTTCTTCATAACAACTTAGTACAAGGTACGCATCTCCTTCTAATCTGTAAGTTCCTTTCACAAAATGTTCACCTACGTCAATCACAGCAGCTAAATCTACTTTCAGTAAGAGCAATGATTGGGGCTGGCTTAGGATTTCCAGCAGTTTTGCTCGTGTAGCTGGACCAATATCTTCATTGTTTTGAAGAAAAGGTTCAATAAAACCAAACTGGATCATTACCTGATCCGTTACCTCCCATCTACTCCACCAACGACTTTTAGAATATGATGCCATAGCTCGTCCTGTTGCTTCTTTCCACAATGCTTTGACTTTGTAGCTGTGACTAAACAAAGCAATCCAGTGAGTAATGAAAAGGGCTCAAAGTAGGAGTTTTGAACCTTTCTCCAACCAGGTTAAGCATGTGACTAAGGCAACCAACATCAAACAGGTTAGGATACATAATTTTGACAATGTTTAATGCTGCACCATTCACACTAGCTCGGTCTCGCATCACTGCCAGCAACTAGTGAGATTCCAAACTTAGTTTGATAGACAACACAGTAATAAGTTCTCTGGCAAGTTTCTCACCATTCAAGCTTTTTGTCAGGAACTTAAGACGAACGAGCCGTTCTTGAATGGTCCAGTTATAGACAAACCGTACAGCTACTGCAAGAACTTCATCAAGTCGTGAAGTACCATCGAATGTAATGGACAAGTCTCTCCCTTTCAACTCTGTTTTCAAATTGTCCTGTTCTTGTTGGTGAATAAAAGGAACTAAGTCTCTCATGTGCCTGGTGTCTGTTAGTCGGTAACCATTATCTTGCAAAAGATCTCTCAGGGCTTGACACTCCAACTTTTCCAACGGAATTCCAGCTTTCATAAAAGCCATTAATACTTTAACTCTATATACCTTGCTTTCTTCGTCCAAAGTTTCACCCTCACGATGAGTTTCTCCATCGTGTTTCGTAAGGGCATCAGCTATATCCCGTTCGTTTGATTGGTTTTGTAGAAGCTTTTGTTTGCTACATTCATGCTTTGCATTCTTCACATTTAAGAACTACCGACTCTCGGCAAGCTTTGCAAAAAAGTTTGCCACCAGAAACAGTCAAATGTTCCCCAGGAAATTCGCGGACTCTCTCAGATGGTGACACTTTTTTTGGATCATAGTTGCGTTTGCCAGTACTGGCAGCATGGGATCACTCTTTTCCTACCAGTGGAGGGTTAGCATGGATCTTACGTTTTCTCGCCAAATCTGAAAACCTTGGAGCTTTTAATTTGCAGAACCAACTCGGAGTCTTATTCTCTGACTTAGAGCTGGCGACTTCATTTGGGGATGATTCTGAATCAGAATTTTTGGATTCTTCGTAATCTGAATGGGAGAAATAACACTAACATCGCCTTCGTCATCACTCATTATCATTTATCATTTATCAATATTCAATAACAACAAGGTTACAAAGCCATCACGCTATGTGCAAAACAAATTGCCGCTATGACTATGAGACCAAAAATATAATTTTACACACAGTACGGTAGTCAGACATTGTAGACGCACCGCTGGCAGAAACGGTCGACGACTGAGCCACCTGTTTATTGCAATGACGTCATCCACAAGAATTGGCCGATTATTCTCATTATTCCAATGATTTACCTGTTATTCTCGGTTGCAAAAAAGTCCCCTATTATTCCAAAAGAAATTCCGGAATAATGTGCGTGTGCCTAGCCGTCATCGATATGTTTTGCCGACTTTCCTAGTAAATGCTTTCGGGTTTTTTACATTTTCTTTTTAAACAAACGTTATCCAACAGGTCCATTGATCCACTAAAAATTGTTTAGCCACTTAATAAATCAGAAAAAAAATTTTTCCTACATGACGTATTATGAGAATCTCAGTTCTTAACCAATCAGAATCACATAACCGACAAAATATGATATTCGTGGTTGAATGTTGACCCAATGTCTGAAATCACCTTCATAACGTTGAATCAAGTAACAAACCGGCAACGTTGGAGAGAATGCAAAATGGGTCAACATTACTTTCCTGAAGTCAAAACAACGTTGAGATTACGTTGCCAGTTTCATGACTATATTTAAAGCAGTTAAAAATTAAAATGTACAGCGATCGTGTGTGCCAAAACATCCGATAAGGTTATGTATTTCATTTTTGTGGATACCCAAACATAACAAATATATACGGCTGAAGTGGAAAACGACTTGATGCGCATGTATAAATGGCCAGAGCCAGATTGTGCATTATAGGAAGCAGGAACCTAAATTTAAATCCACGGTCAAGTCACTCCTTGTGAACACCACGTATTAGGTTACCTAATACGTGGTGTTCACAAGGAGTGACTTGACCGTGGATTAAAATTTTTCAGATATTTACCGCATAACCGGTCACATGCAGCAGGGATGTTCGGCGTACCGGCATACCGAACTGAAATATCGGTAATGAGTCCAATCTCGGTACATTAATTGGTATGAACTTAACTTTCAGTTATCTCGAGTTAATTCTGCCAGTGTAGGTATTACAGTCAAAACTACAAGAAACGTATAAGTTCTTTGACTATCTGGAGCGATAAAGTAAAATTCGACAGTTCGAGCGACGATCCTTCGCCGGGAAATACTGATCCTGACCCAGCCTACTAACTTCCCTGACGAAGAGTCTTCGCTCGAAACGTTAAATTTTGCTTTATCGTTTTAGGAAGTGAAAGAAGCCATACCGTTCGTGCACTTTTTCAGTTATACAAACCGATATACCTAAATTAATTTTCGGTCATATCGTTTACTCATCGATTCTGCTTCATCACAGTCAGGGCCGCGACTAGAGCGTTAATAGGGACCTTAAGATTTAAGACGCAGCCGCTCGACGACGCGCCTTCAAGAGAAAGCACATTTTTATAAAAAGCAACAACTGTGAATAATTTGGAGTATTCTCAAGTGCGTGCTCATGCCCAATACAACGTCAAACTAAGCATTTCATATCCCTTGAGCGACGGAAAAACATGCTACGACGTGAGAAGTGTTTTAAAGGTCTACTTTATAGCAGACAGCACAACGTTTTAGCGAACAAAACTGTTTGCAAGTTACCAAAACAAGCTTCAAAAGGTTATTACACTAATCAAATTCCAAACATGTTCTTCTTATACTTATATATTGACACCGCTTCGTCGAGGTTGCCGCGTTGTCGATTTTAATAATTAAGCTCTCTTTTCTTTTGTTTTGAGGGGGCGATTTTGCCCAACGAAATGATTCAAAAAAAAAATTAGTCGGTCAGAACACGAATATATGAATACCTCCCTCCAATCAACAGGCCCTGATCACAGTACTATCATGGTTCTATTACGTAAAACTAAAGACGAGGTTTTCAGTAGTTCAAAATGCGCTAGACTGTAATTTCACTCATCAAAATAGACATAAGTATTGAAGGGTTTTTAAGTTATCGGTATAGGGCACTGACTTCTTAGCTATATTTAAAATTCTTAAAACACAACAAGTAGTACGTTTGGCATGGAGCAGTGTAGTGGCACAATCACACCTATAATGCATGATTTGATGAGATGTCTGTGTTCTCATGTTTTGAAATTTGATCATGAAACGTCTGTATTTCAACAATGCACAATTCAGACAACTACGGCTAAACACAAAACAAAACCAACCAATGTGACTCTTTGAAAAATTTCATTGGAATTTCATTACGTTTCGTGACGAGAAATTAAAATCAAAAACAAGCAAAAATAACGAACTTGGCAACTAAAATCGTCTCGGTATGAACATCCGAGTCGATCCAACATCCGGTCGGCCAACCGGTAGCAATATTTCTCAATATCACGCTATTCTACTCGCTCAAGTGTTGATAGAAATCATTGCGTTCAACTAATAAGGCTATAAAGAGTATCTTGAAAATAGACCGAAACATCCATAGACTAACGATGGCTGTTTTCAATACAGTGCTGTAATATAACTCCTGCTCTATAAATCCACCATTTCATGGAAATACTGCTAAAATGTTTCAGCACAAATATGCTACAATGCTCTTACCGTAACAAAACATCCAAAGCAGAATGACCAAAATATCGATGTTGACTTTGAACATTTTCTACCGCGATGCCGTACCATAAGCTCCTTTGACTTCGACAATTTCTCAAACAACTTGGACGGTTGCACACAAGTTAGCAGTGTACTTCATGTTCCTTTGGCTCATATTCGTCGTAGCCTGCAAACAGTGATGGTTATATTGGTCGAGGTCATGGCACAGTGTATATAATAATAAAGGTTAATATGCAGCATGAATAATCTACTTGATTATAATCGGAAGTTATGTCAAGTTTAGCTAATTAGAAAAATCAAGTAGGTACAATCATGTAGTAAGTTAGCAGAGAAACAAAAATGTATAAAAATTGATAACTTACCATGTCTGTATGGATCAATTTGATTTTGTCTAGGCTTTTCCGAGCTTTTTCCGAGCTGAGCTTTTCCGAGTTTGCATGAATATGCGGAGCGCCGGAATACGGGAATGTCAAAACGGAGTGTTGAAAATGCGGAGTGTTGAAATTGCGGAGTGTTGCTATTTCAATCAATTCTAGCAATCAGATTTGTAAAATAGTCTTCACAAATATATACCAATGTATTTTAGGAATTTTCTTGGAGTTTACGTCAATTTGTGTCGCGATAAATTATTACATTCGGAACTCATTAACATAATAATATTTCAAAAAATGCAAGTACAACTAGTAGTCTCTACATTAAGGTTCCTCGTTAAAATTCAATTGTGAAGCACATGCATCAATATATACATCAATATATAACCAACCAGAGCAAGCTACCTCGAGAACCATATGGTAAATTTATTTCTGGTAAAAAATCAGCTACGATACTGAACTAATCAGAAACCTATTCTTGATGTGTTAAATGCTACATTATTTGTTTGAGAGGTATGTGTACTTTTCATTTTATTATGAGATATCTATATAATGCAGTTCGTGAAGATTGTAAACGATTAGTCAGCTTTTTTAATTTATTGTTTTTAAACCAAATCGAAAGCACAATTCATCATGTATTTTACGGTCTTGTCTATTTGGAAATGAAGAGTCGTGCACTCTAAACGTTACCTACCATCGCCTATATTTGAGCAAAACGCCAAAAGCACAAAAGGCATAGACGGTATTATATATTTTAAATTTCGATCGATGCAAAACAAAACGTTATGATGCATTCCGCGTAAAGAACGGTGAAACGTTGTTGTCTGTGAGAAAAAGTATGTGAGAGATAAAGCATGAGATAAAGCATCTTACATCACGTTTGAGTATATATCAATCGCGACAAGTTGTATGCATGTATATAATTATTTTACATGTTTCATAAGCGATTACCCAGGCTATTTAAAATACGTTGTTGAAGCAAAATCACATATACAACAAAAATTTATTCTATGAAGTAAGAAAGCGATTAGTCAGCTATTTTGTTTGATTTTGTTCAGTTGAGACCAAACCACAATTCTACTTATGCTACGGTCGGTCTCTTTTCAATTAGCAATAAAAAGCCATGCATTCTGGTACTATCAACCATTTGCCATCAATACTTATATAATAAACGAAACAAACAGAACTTTAACATCTCGAATTGCTTAATCGGTTTTTAAACAGCAGGATACATGAGTTAATAAAGAGAGCAAATCAGGTATCAGAATGCATAGTATTCATAAATATCTTTGAAAGTAACGAGCCGATTCCACTCAGGCTTCACGGAAGTACGTTAACGAAGTATAGGAGCACATTCGTGCAAACGTTACATAATTTTTAGAGGTTTTTGAGTGATATTGAATTCTTTGTCTGCTATATTTCATTTCAAATGCGTGGGTAGATGACATTACAAATTTGGTTTAATTAACTTGCATGTTTTCAAAGACGAATATTTCGAAGAGTAGACACGATATGAAGAAACTGAGTGCGTCTTGACGCTTTATTTTCAGACAATCTTTGATATAGATTAAAACTTGAGAGAGGATTCTTTCACGACAGCGCCATTTATTAAACACTTGTGCTCGAGAAATTGACTATATATTCGGGTTCTCTATTGTAGTCCAACTGTTAAGTGGGAAGGCACGCATTTTTTCACTTCAACCATTTGTTGAGGCAAGTAAAAGAAGGTTGTTTGGAAATGGAGGACTGTTTTGCATGATATATTCTAACTTTCAAGATCTGAACACTATGCACCTTCAAGCTTAAAAAAATGGATTCTATTGAATGGATTTTATTGAGATATGTATAATGCAATTTTTGTGAACGATTAGTCACCTATTTTTTATTTATTGTTTCGAAACTAAATCAAAAGCACAATTCATCATGTATTTTACGGTTTTGTCTATTTGGAAACGAAGAGTCATGCACTACCTACCATCGCCTATATATCGAGTATATATATTCAAAATTTCGATCGATGCAAAACAAAACGTTATGATGCATAAACTTCGACATTCCGAGCAAAGAACGATGAAACGTTGTTGTCTTTTAATGTTAGATGCTTGTAAATGAGAAAAAGTATACGAGAGATAAAGCATCTTACTTTAAGTTTGAGTATATATCAGCGTAATCGCGAGAAGTTTTATGTATATAATTAATTTATATGTTTCATGAGCGATTACCCAGGCAACTAAAAATACGTTGTTGAAGCAAAATGACGTATACAACAAAAATTTATTGCATGAAGTAATGGCAATTATAGTCTTATTATTTTAGTTCCCTAAAATCCATAGATTCTGTCGGATCAGCATTTTGATAAAGAACTAAACACGTACAGAATATTCACCTCCCTAAAACGATAGAAATAAAACTTCGACGTTTTAAGATACGTCCTTCGATCGTCAACAGTTTATACCGCTCTTTGCTTCAAACGTGAAATTTTTTCTGCATATCATAACAGAAGTGGAGTGTTCTATATTAATATAATATGTTTCCATGCTTAAAGAAATTAGTTTGAAATGCCTCAAACGCGTCGGAAGAACGTACAACAATTTGAAATGTCTCAAAGTGTGTTATGGGCAAAGAATGAATTGTTATAGATAGACCAATTAGAAATCTTTCCTTGCACAAGATATTTCCTTGACGAAGTTTGAAATAGAAAACTACTTAAATGGTGAATGCTCGAATACACCATTACGCTACCCATACGCAACAGCTTAGAAATATTTTGTTAATCGAGAAGAAATTGCTTCGTAAATATCCTCGCTTTTAGTTAGTCCAGATTATTCAATTTCAAAACTACTTAGCCTTGGTCATAGTCAGTAAACATCGACCGGGTTATGTAAGTAACATACGAGTAATAGAAGACAAGTTGGCCATATAGGCAGTCTGTCCAAGGAACCACGCTCGATTGCTTACCAGTAATTATATAGACGAACACGATGAAACGTTGTTGTCTTGTAATTGCATTAGATGCGTTGAAATGAGAAAACGTATGATTCATTGAAACCTAGCTTATATTCCGTAAGCTGCAGTCATATCCTACATATCTTACATCAAGTCTGAATATATATTATTCGTGAAATCACGAGAAATTATTTTGTTGCACATAAGTTTTCTTTTCAATAAGCAACTGAATAAGCATTTTAAATTCTATAACAAACGTGTATCGTGTCAATTTAGCTATAATGGCAAATATCTTCTCCATTTCGTCGACAAAAAACCAGTTGTTAGGTCGCTTGCTTGAGAGGTATGTGTACGTTAATTAAACCACTCATTTTAGTGATTTTACTGCGAGATAGATGGTATAGTTTAGAAAGGTCAAGCCATTAGTTTCGAGCATTGTAAAGTTGCTACTGCAGGTATATAGCGCATTCAGTGCAAGAAATGTATTGCCAAAACGTTCTTGCACTATCTGAAAAAATAAAGTAATATTCGAGACACGCTGGCCTCTCGCCAACCGAAGCTGATTTCCACGAGGGGCGTGTATCATAACAAAATTTATAGTATCATAACAAATTAAAACTTTTTACAAAAATAATTATATGTAAAGTGAGCACAAAAGTTTTGGATGAGGAACTTGTTAGCAAGTAATAAAATAGTACGTATAAGGCGGTAGCCTATTTACAGGTATAACATATACAGTTCTTGATTTTAACTATCAATGTGGGTAGCGATTTTAGTTCGAAAGGAAAATAGAGAAGGGCTAGAAACGTCGAATTTTAATTTATCACATCAGGTTCAGAACATACACCTTTCGAAAGCGATTAGTCAGCTATTTTGATTGATTTTGTTCAGTTGAGACCAAACCACAATTAATCCTATATTCTATGGTCGGTCTCTTTTGAAGTAGCAATAAAAGCCATGCATTCTGGTGCTATCAACATTTTTGCCACCAATACTTATATAATAAACGGAACAAACAGAACTTTAACATCTCGAATTGCTTAATCAGTTCTTTTTAAACAGCAGGATACATGAGTTAGTAAAGAGAGCTAATCAAGTATCAGAATACATAATATTAATAAATATCTTTAAAAGTAACAAACTGATTTCACTCAGGCTTCACGGAAGCACGTTAACGAAGTATACGAGCACATTCGTGCAAAAGTTACAAAGATTTTACAGGTTTTTGAGCGATATTCTTTGTCTTCTCTATTTCATTTCAAATGCGTGGGTAGATGATATTACAAATTGGCTTTAATTAACTTGCATGTTTTCAAAGATGAATATTTCGAAGAGTATACACGATATGAAGAAACTGAGTGCGTCTTGACGCTTTATTTTCAGACAATCTTTGATATAGGTTAAAACCTGAGAGAGGATTCTTTCACGACAGCGCCATTTATTAAACACTAGTTGCACTCGAGAAATTGATTATTCGGTTACTCTATCGTAGTCCAACTGTTAAGTGGGAATTAAGGCACGCATTTTTTCACTTCAGCCATTTGTTGAGGCAAGAAAAAGAAGTTAACTGGAAATGGAGGACAGTTTTGCATGATATACGCTAATTTTCGAGATCTAAATATTATGCACCTTCAAGCTTAAAAAATGTAGTCTTAAAAAGCCTAAAGCGAAACTAAAAATAAAGATATAAATATAACCCAACAGGATGTTGGCGCAAACGAGTTTCAATTGTCTTGTAAATAAAACAAATGATATACTTACTTGCAGAATGGTACACCCTACAGTGTGCCAGAATCTTCTCTTGTAACATTAGCGGTTCCATAACTTGCTGTCCAACCTAAAAGAAACAAGGAAAGAAATCTATTCTTGATGTGTTACATGTTACATTATTTGTTCGAGAGGTATGTGTACATTGTACTTTTCATTTTATTAAGAAATCTATAATGCAGATTGTGAAGGTTGTAAACGATTAGTCAGCTATTTTACGTTTATTGTTTCAAAACCAAATCAAAAGCACAATTCATCATGTATTTTACGGTCTTGTCTATTTGGAAATGAAGAGTCATGCATTTTGTACATTACCTACCATCGCCCATATTTGAGCAAAACGCCAAAATCACAAAATGCATAGACGGTATTGTATATTTAAAATTTCTATCGATGCAAAACAAAACGTTATGATGATGCACGAATTTCGACATTCCGCACAAAGAACGATGAAACGTTGTTGTCAGTTTAGATGCTTGTAATTGAGAAAAAGTATGTGAGAGATAAAGCATGAGATAATGGATCTTACATCAAGTTTGAGTATATATCAATCGTGAGAAGTTGTATGCATGTATATAATTAATTTATATGTTTCATAAGCGATTGCCCAGGGAATTCAAAATACTTTGTTAAAGCAAAGTCACGAACACAACAAAAAATTATTCCATGAAGTAATGGCAATTATAGTCTTATCATTTTAGTCCCTCAAAACCCATGGATTCTGTTGGGTGGGCACTTCATACTATAAACACGTACAGAATATTCACCTCCCTAAAACGATAGAAATAAAACTTCGACGTTTTAAGACAGGTCCTTCGGTCGTCAACACATTATACCGCTCTTTGCGTCAAAGGTGAATTTTTTTCTGCATATCATAACAGAAGTGAAGTATTCTATATTAATATTATATGTTTCTATGCTTAAAGAAATTAGTTTTTTGAAATGCCTCAAACGCGTCGGAAGAATACAAAATACGTACAACAGTTTGAAATGTCTCGAAATGTGTTATGCGCAAAGACTGAATTGTTATAAATAGACCAATTAGAAAGCTTTCCTTGCACAAGATATTTCCTTGACGATGTTTGAAATAGAAAACTAATCAAATTGTGAATGGTCGAATACCCCATTACGTTACCCATACGCAACAGCTTAGAAATATTTTGTTAATCGACAAGAAATTGCTTCGTAAATATCCTCGCTTTTCGTTAGTCCAGGTTATTCTAATTCAAAGCTACTTAGCCTTGGTTATAGTCAGTAAAGATCGACCGGGTTATTTAAGAAACATACGAGCACGAGCAATATAAGACAAGTTAGCCATGGGCAGTCTGCTCAAGGAACCACGCTCGATTGCTCACCAGTAATAATATAGACGAACACGATGAAACGTTGTTGTCTTATGATTGCATTAGATGCGTGGGAATGAGAAAAATTATGATTCGTTGAAACCTAGCTTATATTCCGTAAGCTGCAGTCATATCCTACATATCTTACATCAAATCTGAATATATATTATTCGTAAAATCACGAGAAATTATTTTGTTGCACATAAGTTTTTTTTCAATAAGCAATTGAATAGGCATTTTAAATTCTATAACAAACGTGTATTGTGTCAATTTAGCTATAATGGCAAATATCTTCTCCATTTCGTCGACAAAAAACCAGTTGTTAGGTCGCTTGCTTGAGAGGTATGTGTACGTTAATTAAACCACTCATTTTAGTGATTTTACTGCGAGATAGATGGTATAGTTTAGAAAGGTCAAGCCATTAGTTTCGAGCATTGTAAAGTTGCTACTGCAGGTATATAGCGCATTCAGTGCAAGAAATGTATTGCCAAAACGTTCTTGCACTATCTGAAAAAATAAAGTAATATTCGAGACACGCTGGCCTCTCGCCAACCGAAGCTGATTTCCACGAGGAGCGTGTATCATAACAAAATTTACAGTATTGTAACAAATTTAGTAAAACTTTTTACAATAATAATTATATGTAAAGTGAGCACAAAAGTTTTGGATGAGGAACTTGTTAGCAAGTAACAAAATAGTACATATAAGGCGGTAGCCTATTTACAGGTATAACATATACAGTTCTTGATTTTAACTATCAATGTGGGTAGCGATTTTAGTTCGAAAGGAAAATAGAGAAGGGCTAGAAACGCCGAATTTTAATTTATCACATCAGGTTCAGAACATACACCTTTTGAAAGCGATTAGTCAGCTATTTTGATTGATTTTGTTCAGTTGAGACCAAACCACAATTAATCCTATATTCTATGGTCGGTCTCTTTTGAAGTAGCAATAAAAGCCATGCATTCTGGTGCTATCAACATTTTTGCCACCAATACTTATATAATAAACGGAACAAACAGAACTTTAACATCTCGAATTGCTTAATCAGTTCTTTTTAAACAGCAGGATACATGAGTTAGTAAAGAGAGCTATTCAAGTATCAGAATAATTAATATTAATAAATATCTTTAAAAGTAACAAACTGATTTCACTCAGACTTCACGGAAGCACGTTAACGAAGTATAGGAGCACATTCGTGCAAAAGTTACATAAATTTTACAGGTTTTTGAGCGATATTCTTTGTCTTCTCTATTTCATTTCAAATGCGTGGGTAGATGATATTACAAATTGGCTTTAATTAACTTGCATGTTTTCAAAGATGAATATTTCGAAGAGCATACACGATATGAAGAAACTGAGTGCGTCTTGACGCTTTATTTTCAGACAATCTTTGATATAGGTTAAAACTTGAGAGAGGATTCTTTCACGACAGCGCCATTTATTAAACACTAGTTGCGCTCGAGAAATTGATTATTCGGGTACTCTATCGTAGCCCAACTGTTAAGTGGGAATTAAGGCACGCATTTTTTCACTTCAGCCATTTGTTGAGGCAAGAAAAAGAGGTTAACTGGAAATGGAGGACGGTTTTGCATGATATACGCTAATTTTCGAGATCTAAATATTATGCACCTTCAAGCTTAAAAAATGTAGTCTTAGAAAGCCTAAAGCCAAATTATCAACTAAGCCGCAAAATAAAGATATAAATATAACCCTACCGGATGTTCGCGCAAACGAGTTTCAATTGTCTTGCAAATATAACAAATGATATACTTATTTGCAGAATGTTACACCCTACAGTGTGCCAGAATCTTCTCTTGTAACATTAGCTGTTCCACTTGCTGTCCAACCAGAAAGAAACAAGGAAAGAAATCGATTCATGATGTGTTAAATGTTGCATTTTTTGTTGGAGAGGTATGCGTACATTATATTTTTCATTTTATTGAGATATGTATAATGCAGATTGTGAAGGTTGTAAACAATTAGTCAGCTATTTTACGTTTATTGTTTGGAAACGAAATCAAAAGCACAATTCATCATGTATTTTACGGTCTTGTCTATTTGGAAATGAAGAGTCATGCATTCTGTACATTACCTACCATCGCCCATATTTGAGCAAAACGCCAAAAGCACAAAATGCATAGAGAGTATTATATATTTAAAATTTCCATTGATGCAAATGATGTATGAATTTCGACATTCCGAGCAAACAACGATGAAACGTTGTTGTCTTAATATTAGATGCCTGTAAATGAGAAAAAGTATGTGAGAGATAAAGCATTTTACATCAAGTTTGAGTATATATCAGCGTAATCGCGAGAAGCTGTATGTATATAATTAATTTATGTTTCATAAGAGATTAACCAGGGAATTTAAAATACGTTGTTAAAGCAAAGTCACGTATACAACAAAAAATTATTCCATGAAGTAATGGCAATTATACTCTTATCATTTTAGTCCCCCAAAATCCATAGATTCTGTTAAGTCAGCATCTTGATTAAAAGAACTATAAACACGTGCAGAATATTCACCTCCCTTCCCTAAAACGATAGAAATAAAACTTCGACGTTTTAAGATAGCTCCTTCGATCGCGCCAACAGTTCATAACGCTCTTTAATTACTTCAAACACAATTTTTTTTCTGCATATCATAACAGAAGTGAAGTATTCCATATCAAATATAATATGTTTCTATGCTTAAAGAAATTAGTTTGAAACGCCTCAAACGCGTCGGAAGAATACAAAATACGTACAACAGTTTGAAATGTCTCGAAGTGTGTTATGCGACTGAATTGTTATGAATAAACCAGTTACAAAGCTTCCCCTGCACAAAATATTACCTTAACACCATTTACTTGACGAAGTTTTAAATAGAGAACTACTCAAATGGTGAATGCTCGAATGCACCATTAAGTTTTTACCCACACGCAACAGCTTAGAAATATTTTGTAAATGGAGAAAAAATTCCTTTGTAAATAACCTCACTTTTAGTTGGTCCAGGTTATTCAATTTCTAAACTACTTAGCCTTGGTCACAGTCAGTAAAGATCGACCGGGTTATTTAAGTAACATACGAGTAATAGAAGACAAGTTACCTATATAGGCAATCTGCTTCAGAAACCACGCTCTATTGCTTACCAGTAATTATATAGACGAACACGATGAAACGCTGTTGTCTTATAATTACATTAGATGCGTTGAAATGAGAAAACGTATGATTCATTGAAACAAAGCTTATATTCCGTAAGCTGCAGTCATATCCTACCTATCTTACATCAAGTGTGAATATATATATTATCACTAAAATCACGAGAAGTTGTCCTGTTGTATATAAGTTTTTTAAATAAGCGATTGATTAGGCATTTTAAATTACATTTTATATATAAAAACCAAATGAAATCTATAACAAAAGTGTATCGTGCCAATTTATAATGGCAAATGTCTTCTCCATTTCTTCGACAAAAAACCAGGTGTTAGATCCCTTGCTTGAGAGGTATCGTGCACGTTAATAACACCATTCATTTTGCTGCGAGATAAATGGTATAGTTTAGCAAGGTCAAGCCATTAGTTCCGGACATTGTAGCGTTGCTACTGCAAGTATGTATAGCGCATTCACAAGGCCGTCACTCGAACGTTAATTGGGGGGGGGGGGGGGGGGTGTGCATATTCATGTATTCATGTTCTGCCCGACAGATTTCTTTTCAAATCAAATTCATCAATTTGAAAAGAAATCTGTCGGGCAAAACATGAATATATGAATAGGCACCCCCCAATTAACGTTCTAGCGACGGCCCTGTGTATTGCCTAAAGGTTCTTTTACTATCTGAAACAATAAAGTAATATTCGAGACACGCTGACTCGCCAACCGAAGCTGATTTCCACGAGGGGCGTGTGTCATAACAAAATTTACAGCATCATTACAAAATTTGCTCAAACTATTTACAATAATAATTATATGTAAAGAGAGCATAAAAGTGTTGGATGAGAAACTTGTTAGCAAGTAAGAAAATAGTGCGTAGGGGGGTAGCCTATTTACAGGTGTAATATACACAGTTCTAGATTTCAACTATCAATGTGGGTAGCGATTTTAGTTCGAAAGGAAAATAGAGAAGGGCTCGATACGCCGAATTTTAATTTATCATTTCAGGTTCAGAACATACACCTTTCGAAAGCGATTAGTCAGCTATTTTGATTGATTTTGTTCAATTGAACCCAAACCACAATTCTACTTATGGTACGGACGGACTCTTTTCAATTAGCAATAAAAAGCCATGCACATTCTGGTGCTATCAAACTTTTTGCCATCAATACATGTATAATAAACGAAACAAACGGAACTTAAACATCTCGAATTGCTTACATGAGCTACATGAGCTTACATGAGCTCAAATTGCTTACATGAGCTACATGAGCTTACATGAGCTCGAATTGCTTACATGAGCTTTTGTATCAGAATGCATAATATTCGATGCCTAAACATTGTAGCCCTAACACAGACTTTTATGTCACGGAGACGAACTCATTAAAAGACGATCATGTTAATACTAACAGTAATGTTTTATATCCCATAAGTACAGTTACCGGCCCAGATTTTAACAACAAGGAAATTGCCGAGCAGGAGTCTGAATCGATGCTGCTGGATGAAAATCGTAACTGTAAGTGTCTTGATTTTAATTATAAACCGGTTGGTAAAGGTTTGGTGATGGCCTCGCTAAATATTAATGGCCTTTTAGCACATATTGATGAATTTCGAATTTTTATGAGCGAAGCTGATATTGATATTATTTCAATCAATGAAACAAAGCTTGATTTCTTAATCAATGATAACGAGGTTTATATTCCTGGCTACGAAATAGCAAGAAAAGATAGAACGGCATGGGGGTGGCGTATGCATTTATGTAAGATGCAATCTTAACTACAAAATTTACTGTGAAGACTTAAGCTTTGATGAATTAGAGTATCTAAATGTGAAAATTACCAAACCTCGGACTAAAGCGTTGCTAATTAGCACTTGGTATATAGGTCCCCCGATGTACCACTTTGATTATTTTGAGAACATAGTTGAAAAAGTAAATATGACAAATCATGATTACTTTTTGTTAGGTGACATAAACGTAAATCTTATGCCAGGCGTAACATCAGTCAATGCAACTAAGTTGAATGATATATTCGAAATATTTGGCTTAAAATACACCATATTCATCTACCCTGATTGACCTACGTGTTATAACGCACTATCAAAAATCATAAATTCAGGGATAATAGAACTCTCTATAAGTGATCATGTATTAGTCTATATGACGCACAAAGTCCACTACAAACAAACAGGCTCACGATTAATTCAAATAAGAAACATGAAAAATTTTAATAATGAAATTTTTTAAGAGACTTAGAACGACAACGATGGTCAGACGTGAATCTAAGCAATGACCCTAATGAAATGTGGGCAAAATGGAAGAATATGTTAATTAATTGCATCGACAAGCATGCGCCACTCAGAACAAAAAAAGTTGGGAAAAAGAAATCCCAATGGATCACTAGCCAATTAAAACAAAGTATGCATAAGAGAGATTCCCTGAAAAAGAAAGCTAAACAGACTAGCTGGCGACCCATTAATTTGGCAACAATATAAGAGCTCACGAAATCGTACGAGTAATCAAATAAAAAGAGAAAAAAGTCAATATTTTACTGATAATCTCGAGGCTAATAAGAAAAATCCAAAGTCAACTTGGAAACTTATAAATGAACTAAATTCTCGTAATGCTTCTAATCCAATATCAAAGTGGGTGATGAAACTATAAATACACCAGTGCCAGTGTGAGTGAAAACTTAGCATCTGAAATACCACCATCTTCCGTAGAACCTGACGCATATGTTGTGCCAGCTAAAACCACATTTTCAGTGAAATTGCCCAACCTGAGTGCAGTTTATAAAAAACTAAAAGATATTAACGAAAGGAAAGCTGCAGGTCTTGATAAAATTCCCTGCAAACTTTTAAAAATTGCAGCTGGAATAGTTGCTCCATCACTAACTCAAATATTTAATAAGATTATAAGCACGGGCATATTCCCAACAGATTGGAAGCTAGCGAAAGTTACTCCAATCTTCAAGAAAGGTAAAAAAGACGACATGAAAAACTATCGGCCAATATCTGTTATCTCAGTAGTTGCAAAGATTTTTGAAAAGTTGATATTTGAGTAGCTATATGGGTATCGATCTGCGTCTAAATCTGGTTTTCGAACATTGCATTGTACATTAACAGCACTAATAGAAGCCGTGCACAATTGGTCAATCAATATAGATAATGTTCTTCTTAACGGAGTAATTTTTATCGATCTTAAAAAGGCATTTGATACTATTGATCACGCCATTCTTCTACGGAAGTTACAAATTTATGGTGTTGATCAAAACGGTATTAAATTATTTGAATCATACATAAGCAATCGCAGTCAAAGATGTTGTGTTAATGATGAGTTATCAGAAGCTGTCCCGATAACCTGTGGGGTACCACAAGGTAGTAATCTGGGACCTTTATTGTTTCTAATATATATTAATGATCTGCCCAATTGTCTCAACAGTCAACAGAGCTTCCCCAGGAATGTTTGCTGATGGTACTGTTATGGAGCTTGAGCTATTAATTAACTCCGAACTGAAAAATCTCCATCAATGGCTAGTAACGAATAGGCTTAGTCTAAACATTGCTAAAACGGAATTTATGATAATCGGATCGCGTCAGCGATTACTTGTACACAGCAATTAGCATATAAACATAGAGATAGACGGAATAGCTATAAAAAAAAGTTAACGAAACAAAATCCTTAGGATTACAAATCGATGAGCATCTTACATGGGCACGCATGTCGAAAATATTTCTAAAAAGATAGCATCAGCTATTTGAGCTCTTAAACGGGTACGCCAATTTATATATACAAACACTGCCCTAAAAATTTATGGAGCATTAATTCAACCATATTTTGATTATTGTAGTTCAGTTTGGGACGTTTTAAATATCACATTAGGTAAAAAACTGCAAAAATTGCAAAATAGTGCAGCGAGGGTTATCACTGAATCACGATATGATGCTAGTGCCAGCGATCTTTTTAGTAAACTTGGCTGGGACAGCCTTTCAATACGTCGGAAAAAGCTCAAAGCTACACTAATGTTTAAAACAATTAACGAATTAACTTCTCCTTATCTGCAGGATTTGTTTAAATCCCAAAGCACCAGATACAATTTGAGAAACTCCTAACACACTTTGTGTGTGCCAAAACCTCCAACTAACTACGGTAAACGAAGTTTTAGTTACAGTGGCGCAATGTTGTGGAATGAGTTGCCTCAAAGTGTACAAGCAGTACGATCCATTAGTCAATTCAAAAGAGAGATTGACACACTTTTTTCTATATGAAACGGACTCCTGCACGGCAATCTTGTAAATCAGTATAGTCTTGCAAATGTAGCATGCAGTATATTGTAAATGTAAATTTTCTTTTTATATTCAGTCCTTAAGTATACGTCGTATATGTTAGTTAATTGTTATTGTAATTGTAATGTGGTATCATCCTGAAGATTTTACCGTTCTTGAATAAAGTTTTTGATTGATTGATTAATTGATTGATTGACTGATTGATTGATTGATTGATTGAAAGTAGCAAGCCGATTTTACTCAGGCTTCACGGAAGTACGTTAACGAAGTATAGGGGCACATTCGTGCAAAAGTTAAATAAATTTTACAGGTTTTTGAGTGATATTCTTTGTCTCCTATATTTCATTTCAAATGCGTGAGTAGACTGAGCAAACAGGCGCATTTCATGCGTGGGTAGATGATATTGCAAATTAGCTTTAATTAACTTGCATGTTTTCAAAGATGAATATTTCGTAGAGTAGACACGATATGAAGAAACTGAGTGCGTCTTGACGCTTTATTTTAAGACAATCTTTGATACAGATAAAAACTTAATGAGAAAGGATTCTTTCACGACAGCGCCATTTATTAAACACTTGTTCTCGAGAAATTGATTATTCGGGTACCCCATCGTAGTCCAACTGTTAAGTGGGGAGGCACGCATTTTTTCACTTCAGCCATTTGTTGAGGCAAGTAAAAGCAGTCGTTGGGAAATGGAGGTCTGTTTTGCATGATATACCCTAATTTTCGGAATCTGAACATTATGCACCTTAAAATTAAAAAAATTTAGTCCTAAAAAGCTTAAAGTGAAACTATTAACTAAAAAACCCAATTTTTAAAACTTGTCCGTTACGAGACAAGTTGCGAGACAAGTTGCATAGTGTAACAGGGCCTTAATGGTCAGCCATAGAGTGTTCATGGCAAGAATTCTGATCTTTTCAGAAAGTTCAATGCTGATCTATGGTGAGCTAACGCACAAATCCGTGCTTTATATCTTCTCTTGTAACATTAGCTGTTCCACTTGCTGTCCAACCAGAAAGAAACAAGGAAAGAAATCGATTCATGATGTGTTAAATGTTGCATTTTTTGTTCGAGAGGTATGCGTACATTATATTTTTCATTTTATTGAGATGTGTATAATGCAGTTTGTGAAGTTTGTAAACGATTAGCTCGCTATTTTATATATTAAATATATATAACAACTTTATTGGATACGTAAATATATATACATGTATCAAAAGGGTTATGTGAGAGAGAAACCTAATTCTCATAAATTAACATATAACATATTGTTTTGAAACCAAATCGATCAAAAGCACAATTCATCATGTATTTTACCGTCTTGTCTATTTGGAAATGAAGAGTCATGCATTTTGTACATTACCTACCATCGCCTACATTTGAGCAAAACGCCAAAAGCACAAAAGGCATAGACAGTATTATATATTTAAAATTTCCATCGATGCAAATGATACATGAATTTCGACATTCCGAGCAGAGAACGTTGAAACGTTGCTGTCTTTTAATATTAGATGCTTGTAAATGAGAAAAAGTATGTGAGAGATAAAGCATGAGATAATTAAAGCAGCTTACATCAAGTTTGAGTATATATCAGCGTAATCGCGAGAAGTTGTATGTATATAATTAATTTATGTTTGAATTTAAAATACGTTAAAGCAAAATCACATATACAACAAAAATTTATTCCATGAATTGAAGTAATGGCAATTATATAGTCTTATTATTTTAGTCCCCCAAAATCTATAGATTTTGTTGGGCCAGCATTTCATACTATAAACACGTACAGAATATTCCCCCTCCCTTCCCTAAAATGATAGAAATAAAACTTCGACGTTTTAAGATAGGTCCTTCGATCGTCAACAGTTTATACCCCTCTTTGCTTCAAACGTTAAATTTTTTCTGCATATCATAACAAAAGTGAAGTATTCTATATTGATATGATATGTTTCTAAGCTTAAAGAAATTAGTTTGAAATGCCTCAAACGCGTCGGAAGAATAGAGAATATGTAATTCTAGTCTTTTAAAATAAGATCACAGCAGGAATGACTGAATGATGCAGCCAGAAATTGCCTCTTGTCCAAAATATTTTCTGACATAATTTTGTGTATAGACCAAATTGTAAGCGCAAAATTTTTTTCTAACGACAAATTTGTTGAAATCTTGCAGTGGTTGAATTAAAGTTTTGTTGAATAATTGTATTGTATATTCGATACGTATAACCGTCTAGAAATATGGTTTAGATAACGATCAATTTAATTTAATATGAGGGCAATGCTAGCGTATATTAATGAGTAAGTACGAAATATTAATAATAACAAGAATGTACCTACTGGTTTTGGTAATGCTACTTAAGGCCTACAACATTTATATCTTGTACCAAAGCTTAGTATTCAACACCAACATTGTGTAAACAGTTAGGAGACAAGTCTCATGAGCTCATAGCTGCGATACGCCTAGCCTCAGATGCGGCATCCTTATTGGGAGCGAAATATCGGATTTGCCATCATAACTGAATATTTTCATACCATAGAAAATGTTTGGCAAACCATGGATTCTAGTGAAATCCACACTACTGATTCCAGCAAATGTAGAGTATGGAAGACATTTCCACACTGTCTTTTCCAGCGCATGAAGAGCGATGGCTTAAAGTTAACTGAAATAGTTGTAAACCATGGCCGATACAGCTCTAACATTTCATACTTCACAGCTAACAAAAATACTGTATACAAATGAGTTTCAATTGTCTTTCAATTATCTTTACTTGTAGATTTCAATGTGACAGACCATACAGAGTCCAGAATTTTCTTACGACAAATGACAATATTCTTAGTGATACATTGTATACTTGTTCAATACTGAAAGAAATAGCAAGATATCGATTTTTGATTTATTAAGTGTGACATCGTTTGCCTGAGAGGTACGTGTATGTTACACAATTCATTTTAATGCAAGATAGATGATATAGTTTAGCAAGGCCAAGCTACTAGTTTTGAACATTTTAAAGGTTAAAAGCATGCACGAAATATATTGCGTATTTCACTTTCGAAGTTAGTAGCTATAGAGTTAATTACTACAAGAGTCTAGGTAAAGACCACCGTGGAAAGCACCGAATTTTACTTTATTGTTTCAGGTCGTGCAAGAACCTTTCGAAAGTGATTAGTCAGCTATTTTGACTGATTTTATTTCAGTTGAGACCACATCAGACCCAGAATTAGAACCTCAAAAATTCGATTCATTGTGTATTTTACTGCCGGTTAATGTGGGCAACAAAAGCCAATCTGGTACTACACAAACTTTTTGATAAAAAGCACAAAATGCATAGAATTTTTTACTACTTATAATAAACGAAACAAAGAGAAAACATTCGAGAAGCTAATAACCGAGCAAGCGTGGACGTTTGAAACTCACGAAGTAATTTGAATATACCGAATAAAATATCTTATTGTATTCACAGATATAGAGAAGGGGAATTTTACATTCACGGGGAAATAGACCAGATGAGGGTCGCTTGTCTAAAACATTAGATAAATTCCTAGATATTTTCATATGCAATGCTACTCACATTTTGTACTCATGAAACATGATCTATGTTCATGAAGCCTCAATCAGTCTCCAGAAACAAATTATGTTAGATGAAGCATGCTTTCAGTCTTTAACATCAAGAATTTCTAAAAAGTAGTCATTCATTTAAAAAATATATATTTATAACTCATGCTCAGTAGTGCTGTTCAAGGAACCATCCTTGATATCTTGCTCACCGACTAACAACACATGATGCTGCATGTACTATAAATGCACAGTCGCTTTAATAAACCTAAACTTAAAAAATCGTTTATTTATATCTTAACGGTTACATCTTCACTTATGATGCAGGAGTTGTATAATTTAACAACTTAGAAAGAGTATATTATTATGATATCAGAACCTTGGCCAGTAGACAATATCGCGGAACATAAATTACGAATTAATATAAATACCAAAATGATAGTTCATTGTCGCCAAAAGGGAAAATTTCATTGGGCGAGAGCTGTGTGTTATCATAGTACCCATACACAGATGATGTCATCTGAAAGCATGATGTACTTGAACAAAATTTTTCCTGGAATTTTTTCCATGTTTATTTAAGCTTCTTTTTGTATCCACTATTTTCACTAAATCCCACAATGCTGTGCAAGCACAATGAAATCTATTTGTTAAGTAGAACATATTTCTAATACAGACATGTTGTCAGTTATATTGTCATGAAAGTATATTGTCATGCAAGTACAGGTCTGACAATGAATTTGGAATAAGTCCCAACTATCACTTGTTTTAATAACAATGTTTTAACCATCATTCTTATAATCTTATTTATCTTTAGAAAAAAATATGGCAGACGTACCATGGGAGAGCGAAGATCGCCGAAACTACATTTGTATGCAAAGTATTGTCGCGGATGCTGTAAGCGAAGGGTTAAGAAATGTTTTTAAAAGCGAATGGAACTCTCGCTACCAGGCTAGCCTTGGTGCTTGGGATGATACAAATACAAGCGGTGGGCAGTTGCACCACAGTGAAAAAACACGGAAAAGACCAAACATGAACGAGTACCAGCAAAAATTTCAACATGGAGACACAAATCGATGGGACTGTTCTGTGCTTTTTGATGCAATTCTTTACTCCAAATCTATTGGTTCTACATTAAACCTGGGAATAAAAACTGAAGTGGACAAACTTCGAAAAATACGAAATATAATTATGCACGCTGATGAAGCAGTGCTCGGTGATGCAGACTTCCAGACCATGACAACTGACGTTGAAAATTCATTCAAAGCCCTCAGTCTTCCAAATCATAAAGTTATTGGCATCAAGAGTAAGAGAAACCTTTACAAGTCGTTTCAAGTTTTACCACCAAAACCAACTCACCAAGTTGTTAACCGTTCCGATAAGATAAATGAAATCAAGCAAGATCTGCAGAAATTGCGAAATGATAACGATGGCAAACTTACATATTTCTATATTTCTGGTAATCCCGGAAGTGGAAAATCTCAGCTATCTAGGCAACTGGGTGAAGAGTTATATCACGAGATAGATTGGCAAGAAAATACCGCATACGTCATGACATTGAATGCAGAAAATTTAGATAGTCTTCTCCGCTCGTATGAAGATTTTTGTCGACGTTTGAATTGCAATGAGAGTATTATTGCAAGTGTGGTGAATTCATCTAAGCCAAAGAAAGAGCAAATTAAAAAGTTGAGATCACAGATAGAAACGAGGGTTAGGAACTGGAAATTATGGTGGATAATAGTGGACAACGTGCAAGATCTCAACATGATTTATCCTTTATTACCTCAGATGGGAGATGAAATTTGGAACAATGGCCAAATTATGGTAACAATACAGAATACAATTTCAGTGCCCTCTGACAGTTTGGACACTAAACATATTTCACTGAGTGGTGGTATGAACAAACAAGAATGTCGACAGTTACTTTCATTACTATCTGACACTGATGCTGATGACCCATTGCTTGATGAAGTTGCTGAGAAATTGGATTACCAACCATTGGCGATGGCTGCTGCTGCCATATACTTACAGCAACTGAAAGAAAAAGAGTTTTCATGGCACGATTACTTGGACAAGCTCGAAAAAGGGAAACGACATGTCACAGAAAAACCACTTCAGGACACAAATTTAGTATACTCTTCTACTATGTCTTCAGCTGTGCTCTTGGCTCTTCAAAAATCTGCTGAAAATAGTTTCATTTTAAATGAAACATTCATACTTTTTGCCCATATCTCTTTTGAGCCACTGCCAATTGATATTATTGTCAAATATATTCAGCAACGTGACCACAACTGTGAAAAAGAGGAAATCTATTTGGCAATAAAACATTGCTCGCTATTTCTTTTCGCCAATAATGAAAATGACGTCCAGCTGCATCGTGTTGTCCATGAGGCAACTGCGTTAGTTAGTGAAACAGACAGGGTTTACGATGTCGCAAAGGCACTTTATTGCTTTAAAGACAGAGATGATAAGGTCAAAATCATTTTACATCTGATGTCGTTTCATGCAGTCAACAAATTATTTTTTCAACAAGACTTGTTAGACTCAAATGGTTCAGTTAAAAAAAACGTCCAAAAAATGTATATATTTTTTGGACAAACTTTACGTAAAAACTACCAATTAAATCTTGCTCTGGAATTTTTAAATATAACCCTGCAGATTTGCAAAGACTCAGATAAGAGCCAATTCGAAGTTTTCAATGAACTTGGACAAACGCATTACAAATTGGGAGAGTTCACTAAATCGAAAGATTTTCATCAACGAGCATTAGAAATTGGAATAAACGTGTTAGGTGAAAAACATATCAACGTTGCTGGATCTTACAACAACTTAGGTTTGGTGCACAGAGCATTGGGTGAACTGGAACAGGCTAAGGATTATCATCAACGAGCATTAGAAATTAGAATAAACCTGTTAGGTGAAAAACATATCAACGTTGCTGAATCTTACAACAACTTAGGTCCGGTGTACTACACATTGGGTGAGCTGGAACAGGCTAAGGATTATCATCAACGAGCATTGGAAATTAAAATGAACTTGTTAGGTACAAAACATATCAACGTTGCTAAATCTTACAACAACTTAGGTTTGGTGCACAAAGCATTGGGTGAACTGGAACAAGCTAAGGATTATCATCAACGAGCATTAGAAATTCAAATAAACGTGTTAGATACAAAACATATGAACGTTGCTGCTTCTTATAACAACTTAGGTTCAGTGTACTACAAATTTGGTGAACTGGAACAGGCTAACGATTATTACCAACGAGCATTAGAAATTAGAATAAACGTGCTAGGTGCAAAACATATCGATGTTGCTGCATCGTACAACAACTTAGGTTTGGTGTACGAAGCTATGGGTGAACTGGAACAGGCTAAGGATTATCTTCAACAAGCATTGGAAATTAAAAAAAATGTGTTAGGTGCAAAACATATCGATGTTGCTGCATCTTACAACAACTTAGGTTCAGTGTACGACGCATTGGGTGAACTGGAACAGGCTAAACATTATCTTCAACGAGCAATAGAAATTCAAATAAATGTGTTAGGTGCAAAACATATCAACATGGCTAGATCTTACAACAACTTAGGTTCAGTGTACTACAAATTGGGTGAACTGGAACAGGCTAAGGAATATTATCAACGAGCATTGGAAATTAAAATAAACGTGTTAGGTGCAAAACATATCGATGTTGCTGCATCTTACAACAACTTAGGTTCAGTGTACGACGCATTGGGTGAACTGGAACAGGCTAAACATTATCTTCAACGAGCAATAGAAATTCAAATAAATGTGTTAGGTGCAAAACATATCAACATGGCTAGATCTTACAACAACTTAGGTTCAGTGTACTACAAATTGGGTGAACTGGAACAGGCTAAGGAATATTATCAACGAGCATTGGAAATTAAAATAAACGTGTTAGGTGCAAAACATATCGACGTTGCTAAATCCTACAACAACTTAGGTTTGGTGCACAAAGCATTGAGTGACTTGGAGCAGGCTAAGGATGGATTATCATCAACAAGCATTAGAAATTCAAATGAACGTGTTATTTGCAAAATATATCAACGTTGCTAAATCCTACAACAACTTAGGTTTGGTGCACAAAGCATTGGATGACTTGGAACAGGCTAAGGATTATCATTAACGAGCATTAGAATTCAAAATAAACATGCTAGGTGCCGAAGATATCAATGTTGCTGCATCTTACAACAACTTAGGTTTGGTGTACGAAGCTATGGGTGAACTGAAATAGGCTAAGGATTGTTATTAACTAGCATTGGAAATTAAAATAAACGTGTTAGGTGCAAAACATATCGATATTGCTGGATCTTACAACAAATTAGGTTTGGTGCACGAAGCATTGGGTGAACTGGGACAAGCTAAGGATTATCATCAACGAGCATTAGAAATTCAAATAAACGTGTTAGATACAAAACATATGAACGTTGCTGCTTCTTATAACAACTTAGGTTCAGTGTACTACAAATTTGGTGAACTGGAACAGGCTAACGATTATTACCAACGAGCATTAGAAATTAGAATAAACGTGCTAGGTGCAAAACATATCGATGTTGCTGCATTGTACAACAACTTAGGTTTGGTGTACGAAGCTATGGGTGAACTGGAACAGGCTAAGGATTATCTTCAACAAGCATTGGAAATTAAAAAAAATGTGTTAGGTGCAAAACATATCGATGTTGCTGCATCTTACAACAACTTAGGTTCAGTGTACGACGCATTGGGTGAACTGGAACAGGCTAAACATTATCTTCAACGAGCAATAGAAATTCAAATAAATGTGTTAGGTGCAAAACATATCAACATGGCTAGATCTTACAACAACTTAGGTTCAGTGTACTACAAATTGGGTGAACTGGAACAGGCTAAGGAATATTATCAACGAGCATTGGAAATTAAAATAAACGTGTTAGGTGCAAAACATATCGACGTTGCTAAATCCTACAACAACTTAGGTTTGGTGCACAAAGCATTGAGTGACGTGGAGCAGGCTAAGGATGGATTATCATCAACAAGCATTAGAAATTCAAATGAACGTGTTATTTGCAAAATATATCAACGTTGCTAAATCCTACAACAACTTAGGTTTGGTGCACAAAGCATTGGATGACTTGGAACAGGCTAAGGATTATCATTAACGAGCATTAGAATTCAAAATAAACATGCTAGGTGCCGAAGATATCAATGTTGCTGCATCTTACAACAACTTAGGTTTGGTGTACGAAGCTATGGGTGAACTGAAATAGGCTAAGGATTGTTATTAACTAGCATTGGAAATTAAAATAAACGTGTTAGGTGCAAAACATATCGATATTGCTGGATCTTACAACAAATTAGGTTTGGTGCACGAAGCATTGGGTGAACTGGGACAAGGAAGAATCAGGGATTTTTTCCTTCTCACGTATGTGAATGAATGAAATTGTGAAAAGGTATGGGACAAATGTGCATTAGATTAATTTTGCAATTGGTATAGATTTTGCTGAATCACATCGGCCAGTTGAAGTGTGAACCAGACTTTATACATGCTTAATTTTTGCCTTTATCTAATTTGCATACAGGTCCAAAGAGTGCTTTTGAAAGACATTTAATTACGATGAGCAAACTTCTTTTGAAAATATATTCTTAATTAGAAAATATAAGTATACCAGGCATTTTAAAGGGCTTACACTCATGTTTCTGGAATAAATCATTACCACAGCAAAAGTATTTTCTCCCTTGAAAAATGCTTGCCCGAACCATATTTGCCTTGCTAACAGACATAGAATTTGCACTTCCATATCGTTTCACAGTACAAATTTTATCTCCAGAAAATGGCGGATTTTGAAGGTTTTTTTGGCTCATACCTATCTCCTGTGACAAACATTTCGAGTCGCCAGCAACCTAGACTAACAGGCTTTGTCAGTGGTTGGTTATTACAATGGAAGAAAATAAACTACAGAAATTGGTTTCCTAAAAATGAATCACATACAAAGACGACTTTTATTGCAAAAGTCTAATCACAAAGCCTGATCGTTTTAGGTTAATATTAAATTTACCTGATATTTAATTTAACTCGTTGCACGAGGAGTACATCCAATATGGCGGATTATGAAGGGCCCGCTCATCAAAAAGTAGCCTGCAAAGCAAGCGCTCTCGGGCTTAAATTGAAAGAGCACCCGCCGCCATCCTACCGTAATTTGAAACTCGCCCATTTATTAATGATGTCTAACCTTTCAACGACTGACCAATCACAGCGCATTCTATTATTAGGCCGGCAAGATTATTATACATTTTGCATTTTATACAAAAATAATACTCATTGTGTTACAAAAACAATACCCATTGTGTTACAAAAATAATACCGATTGTTAATTAACTAAAATCGTCTCAACCAGCCAAGGGCGGATGGCGGCAGGCGCTCTTTCAATCTCCCCCTTTAAGCCCGAGAGCTCCTGCTTCGCAGGCTAAGCAAAAAGTGGAGACACGATCCGTGACCGAGTCGTAATCTATTATTTCTATTATTATCGTATCTCCTCACCCCCGTTTTAATCACAATCCTATTCTTAACGACTGATCAGGATAAACCTTACCTGCACAATTGTCTTGATATTTATCTCCACTGTATCCTTGATTGCCGCAACATGTGTATGAACCGTCAGCATTACTGCACTGCGCATTCTCATGACAGAAAGTTGGTGAACTTCTGCATTCATCTATGTCTGAATAGAGAATTGAGTGTTAAAATAATTCTACACAGTCGACCTCTGAAAGAATAGAATTAGTCCACCAAATTTTTTAGAGGTTTGAAGTTAACACTTGAACGACCTACAGGGTGTCCCAAAAAAAACGGAGACAAACTTCTAATTTGATTGCTGCATGAAAACTTAATCATATAAAGTGACTATTTTTTTTGTTTTAAGACTTGTTCATTTGTCTTTCGAACAAGGTATTCCTTGTCTACTTGAAGCAAGTAATACAACCACAGGAACAATTTAGCACTTGTGGTCATTTTGGGATGCTCTAAAAAGGACATAATTTGGGGCCACATGGATAGTTTGAGACTATCTAATGTTCACTTAATGTTGCACAGCAAAAGTGATTCTCCTTGTTGAAAATGAGGTTATACTAATTAGCAGAATTACACAAAATATCGATAAAGGAAATGAATGGTTTTTTCTTTGGGTTGAGATTCCCTTGATGGAATTTAATAGGTCTAATTGCAACTGAATGCATTCACCGCTTTTTATGTAATGCATGAGACAGTGATTGGTACTTTCTTCTGAGCTGTCTTAAAGACAAGACAAAATTTACTGTACGCTGCCTCAAACACACTTTTATTACAGAAGATCTACAAACCACGAAAAATAATAAAAAATGAAATGAATATTCAGCTTCCAGATATGAAATCTAGATGGCCACTTTGAACACAGATTGTGAACATGTGATGTAATTAAAGCGTTATCTCAATTTTAAAAACTTCAAAATCGCGATCGGTTAATGTATCATAAATTGTGACTTACTCGCTCAAATTTCATAGACAATCTATCTATAGAAAACTGAATGAATTCACTTTTAAACGAGAATAAACACTAGTTTCACTGCTTCATATTCTTTTCAAGATTTAAACTTGAATGCAGAACTCTGCTTTTTTTGGGACACCCTTTACACTGAGGTTGGATGTGTTCTCATTGCTGGCTCCCACACTCCTGACAAGTTTTGGATAAACTTTCAAAATTAACTTCTGCCCAGATTCATAGATACACTTTTAGCTAAAAAATGTTTATTACGCCCACACACAATTCACAAGTTGAAATTGAATTCTATTGTTCCAGTTTCTGGAAGAGCACAGTGTAGAACCGAAGCGTAACGATAAGATAAGATGTCCCTAGCCCATAAGGACTATAAAACCTTTGCAACGAAGAATTTCTCGAGATGTCACTGCATTTATTATGGTTCCAACAAGGTACGTTTCTCAGGTGCCCCAAATTGATTGGTGTAAAAAATTTCGTAATAGATAGGATAATTTTCCACGAACAGTTTCCCGGTGACAAGATTCTGGGGACAAATATAGCGAACACATTGTCGCAGCGAGAGACATGTACCATACGAGCGACCAGAGATTTGTGATATACTTATCAATAAAGCACTATATTTAGGGCTTCATTAAAATTCTTTTAGATAGTATGTGGAAAATTATTTTGTGCGGAGGGATTGAATGGTTTTCTGCATTAGATACCCCTGACTAACCGCGGGTGCTAGGTAATTGCACATAAAATAGAGAAAAACTCACCAAATTATGGCTGCACACATCATGCACATGATACAGACATAAAGATCCAGATTTGGAGAAATATAATGTATAAAGTAATAGAGTTGATTTGGAAAGAAATCAGTTGAGATAGAAGACAAAGATATGAGTACGCCCCCCCCCCCCCCAACTGTACGATCTACCACCGACCCTGAAGCAATGGTCGGTCCAAAAAAACATCTGATGAAATGATGTATGAGCCGAATGTACACATTACACTACTGATTAAAGAAAAATAAATAAATCACCACAGAACATAATGAAATTAGTAAAATTACAAATTTTGTGGCGGAATGCTCAAAAGTGGGTAAAATATTGCCTTCCAAAGTTTGTAAATTTTTCACGTTTGTCAATTTCCCCCCGTAGCATGCGCACTATATATAGAATCATATAACAAATCTCCAAACTTTACGTGGCTATGTTTCTTACATTTTACAACAATTTACCACAAAATTTTGCAATTTCCAAGAATTTTCTTTTTTCAATGTCGATCAAATTATCAGTGTACATGTAAAAAGCAGCAATGCTTCCAACGAATTCTCTGGTCATAGTTTTGTTTATTAAAAAAAGAGCGGTACCTAACCACAATCCTGGAAAAAATATTCGTGGACTTTTCAAAAAGTTAAACCATCTTTTATATGTTTCAACAACAATCTGCCTTTCGCAAAAAAAATTGAATTGTGATTTTAACCCTCCCCCCTCCCCTTACTGCCGAACAATATTGGAAGAGCGAGCGTCAATTTGTAAGGTGTGTGACCTTAATTCCAACATTGTAAAGAGGGAAGGGGGAAATACCATTTAAATTAGTTAAGTCTACGAAATAATTTCCAGGATTGTAGTAACTAAGAAGGTGATCTGCGCTGCAGATACAATGTGCAGGGCGCTAACAGATGCCAAGCGAAATCTCATTGTGATGGGAAAAATCCTGTGGCCTGACCATGAATCTACACCAAATACACTTGTGTGGATGCACAGCTCGCTTGCGATAACCAAAGGTAATTCTTGCTATAATTGCGAAATCTCATTGTGATGGGAAAGCGAAATCTCATTGTGATGGGAAAAATCCTGTGGCCTGACCATGAATCTACACCAAATACACTTGTGTGGATGCAGACAGCTCGCTTGCGATAACCAAAGGTAATTCTTGCTATAATTGCGGCGACAATCTTTAGTGCGCATTCTCGGAATGGGCGAAAATACTCAACGTTCTAACCAAAGTGACGGACGTTGCGGCGGGGTGATTATGAATCGAGATGTCAATTATTTTGTGAGAATTTCAATTTGTTAAAAATCTTCACCTGAAAATTGGCTGGATCTGCTTTCATAACGCCATGCATGTGAGAAATACATTTTATGTTAATACATGTCAGTGAATTAACAATTTCATCTCATCTGCCATCTTTTTCGTTACGGTCAGTTACATCGACATAAAATTTAATTTAACAACTTTAACTTTACTCAAGTATGGAGATTCATATTGGACAAATGCAATATAGCGCGCACTATATAAATTTTACAGACAATATATGTGTCATATATTCCATTATATTTTTAGTATCAATGTTAAGATTGGCAAGTGGAAGCGAAGGATTACATTGAAATTAAGGATGGTTCAACGTGAAAGAATGTTAATGAGAAAAATTTGGATAAAAATAACCAAAAACTGATGTGTCAGTATTTCGGGTTTGATGAGAAGACTGTTGCTATGAAAAAGCCAGATACAGGCGTTGGGGAAAAGATTGCAACTGGAGATCTAATTTGTTACACAATGCAATCAAATAGCGCATCGTGTTGTGCGAATCTCCGACCTTCTGTGAGCTTACAATTTCCAATTCCAAATGTACAATGTAAGTATGGAGCAACTCATGCCGGCATAAAGTCAACTCAGAAAACTGCGTTCGAGGCCTAACTTGAGGAGAATAATAGAAAATGTTTATTTAGTGTTACGCTTGGTCACAATAGCAGGGTTAGGGTAATAATTTTAAGCTGGTATTACCCAACCCAAACTGTCAACATTCTCCATCAAAGGAAACTGGAGTTTTCAGACTCGGCAATTCAGTCGCGCGGTCAATTTGAAAATAGACCCAGTCTGATTTCGGTAATCACTCCCCAAATATCCAATGCTACTGCATGTGAAGCACTTGTGTGGAGGGCTAAGGCAATTTACTTTCTCTGGTTCATTGCTGGCAAAATATGTGACAAAACGAACTTCAAAACGAACCAATATTTCCAGACTCCGTATTTTCTGGCTATGGGGGTCTGAACAATCGATACTCTATGGTGGTGTGTCTCAGAGCCTGGCGCTTATTTTTCACAAGATCTTCAAAAAGAATATCACATAACAAAAATTGCGGTCATGGGTGATAAGGAACAAACCCAATGTGGCAGCTCATATTGGTTTGAATATAATCATGACAGAGCTTATAAATACAGCGAAAAGGTTTGCAGTAACATAATGGTTGCCCTAAATTTAGCTTAACAGCCCCCCCCCCCCCCCCGTTACAGGCTGCTTCATAAATTATATAATCTATGGCCTGTATACCTATGCATTTTATTTCGGACAGATAAGCTCAACTGTTTTAGGGCAAGTTGACCATGGCCGTCATGGAGCTCGAGCGTCCTCGAGCCCCATGACGCGACGAGATGTCCAAAACTGACCACAGCCAAAAATGACGCTCTTGTCTCCCAAACCATAAAAGCTTCGGTCATTCTGAGGTGCTCACATGCTTCAAAGATGGCGCTTGTTGGCCGTGATCATTGATCATTGAGAAATTTTTTTCTTAAAGGGAAATAGCAACAAAATTTTTTATCGTCTCATTTGAAAGAGTCTCCAAAACAATCTATAAAAGTCTATTACAGAATTTTTATACCTGCCTTATTTGATGAGATATTTTGATTAGAAATATTGGGTTGTCCACGATCTTGGATATTTGTTGATATGCATAATACGTCACAACTGGGGTCACGCAATTTTATTTTCTTATGAAACAATGATTAATATGCGCCCATAACCGCACCTAAAACAGGGAGTGAAAAGGTTTCAAACAATATTTGATTATTGGTAGGTATTTAGGAGTAGCTTTAAATTGCTTATCCCTGTTGTGACATCACTAAAACATAGTTAATGAAGGTAAAAATTCATCCAAGATGGCGGACAGTTTATTGATTTAGGTAAGAATATCTCCCGAAATGAGACATATATAAAAATTTTGTAATCGACTTCTATATGTTTTTTTTTAATCTTTTTCAAATGAGACGAATTAAATTTTTTTTGCCATTTTCCATTAAATTCTTAATTTAGTTTTTTTTAGATTTTCACTGTTTTGTTTCATTCTGGAGATATTCCACTTTGAACAATATGCAAAAACCTCTCTCCTCCGCAGAGACTTTTATTCTATTTTATTTTATTTAGTTATTAAATACAATAAAATAGAATAAAAGCCTCTGCGGAAAGAGTGCAAAACCATACTTGTGACATCACAGTGCATAATGTGCTTGGAAACAGCAGGGGGTTTTTCACCTTGAAAGAAGCTCGAATAAAAATACTGATGCTCAATGCAAAATTACATATTCATTTCGTGTACATGTTGGTGCACTTTTCAGAAATTTATCTTAGGTACACAGCCAAAAACGAACCTGTTCTGGCCGGATGAAGACAGGCTTCAACAATGTTTTGCTGCCAACATTGTTTAAGGTTGTCAACAATATTGTTCAGCATTGAGCCTGAATTAGCCTGCAATCAGGTGGAACAATATTGTTGACAGAACCATCCTCAGAGATATGAAAAACTAGATTCATATTAATCTGACACTGCAGAGAACAACAAAAAATTCGTTGTCTCGAGCATGATTTAAACTCACATCTTTGGGTTTCTAAACCGCCGCTCTACCAATTGAGCTATCGAGTCAACTGGGATTGATAGCGAGTCTTATTCAATTTAAGCGCATGGAATATTTTCATGACGACTTAACGCTTGTCTTTGAGAACAGCCTTGTTGCCATCGTTGACAGCCTTGAACAATGTGGGCAGCAAAACATTGTTCAAGCCTGCCTTCATCAGGCCAGAACAGGTTGTTCGTATTTGGCTGTGCAGTGTAAGAGAAAGCCATGTATTACTAGGACCGCATTATTTACTGTGATGTCATCACTATGCTATTTGTATACTACTCAAAGTGAAATTAATTAATACTTCTAAAAAAGAAGCGAAATAGAGAAATTCTAAAAAAGAAGTCAACAACTAAATTCGACAAAAAAGTCGGGTTAACATTCATTCCTAAATCTTATATCTTTCAGATAAGGGGAAATCAAAATGGATTTCAAGCATCGTTAACATCCCTAAATAATATTTATAACGCGAGACTATATAAAGATAAAGTCAGTCAACAGAAACAACTTCTGCCTTCGACTGCAACTCAGTGGAGAGGGTAAGGCTTTATCCACAGCAATCTTATATTTATCTGAAAAAGTTTGGTCATATTATTGAGACGATGCGTTACAATAATTGGCTATAGATTCGTGTCCCGTTCTTTGTAATTCTTGATTTTTTCAAGATATATTTCTTAATTTCATTGAGATTTTACTATTGTAGCTAGAGATTTGCTAGGCGGAAACTGAATTCTTATAATAACTTAAGTTAAAGACGAAACGTTACTAATAAGATTTATTATTTTAAATCTTACGGTCTAATGGCTTTATTAAAAGTTATGTGTTGGGCTTTCATATTTATTATAAGAATTGGGATTTTACTAATTGATTTATTCTCCCTGCTTAACTGCTTTACAAATTGATCGTTTTCTCAGTATATAAACGCAGAAACATTTGACCTTGGTTTGAAGCCAAGTTCAAAAATTGAAACCAGGTCGATCTTCTAACACAAAATTTTCACGGTGATGGGTCCGTGTTATTCTAGCGTCTGTCCCCCACTCCCCTCCCCCTCAAAAAATTTTTTTGTCAGTGTCGATGATGACCCAGCTACTCTGTATGGTTTTGATTTGCATTGCTATCATGTAAAATTCGTAGTGAATGCGATTTGTTTGTTATATTTATATTTTAAACGTTGCTGGAAAAGTGAAATAAATGAGTGAATAAATAAATAGTAAAAGTCAACTGAACTTCGCTATTGTTAGAGATTGTGCGATTTGAGATATACACTATAGCAATTAGCAAACTGCTGCCACTGACCTTAGTAGTAGTTGAAGAAAATATGTTACACTTCAACCATTTCCTACATGCAGTAATAGAAAATTGAAAAATACTAGGGTCAAAGAGGCGGGAGCTTTAACCGACTATATTCCCCGGGTAACGGGGCAATTACCAATATTTAACATTGTTAAAATGTTAAATTCCCCGCCCTTTCCCGGGGGTCGGGGGTTTCAATTGACTAGTGCATTAAACATACAATATAAAAACTTCGCCAGATTTTATCGAGCATTTTTTCATCTGTAAGTCCTTCAACATCCCTGCTGCGTCCCAAAATGTGTTTACAACATTTCCTGTTTACTTTATTGTATTTTTGCTGTCTAATATACGTGCAATTTCTTCGTTTTCTGACTAGACATTTTAAACCATTTTATAGCCGCCATTTTGAACTTTAAAAATATAAAAATTTCCCGCCTTTTTTCCACGTTTAGTTGCGCGAGAGAGACCCGCGCGTGGGTACACGAACTCGAATAAACGAAATAAATCACCGATCGACTACCTGTCTATTTGGTACATATTTATTAATGGTTCAAGAGAAAAAAGTTAATAAAATACTCATGGTGGACATCACCTCACAGGCGTCTGCTGTATTGTGTGAGCTTCCAGTGAAATAGTTCGATATGAGAGTCTGATGTACTTTGTAAGAAATTATTGATGTTCGCTACAACTTCAGATAATTCTTGTTTAAAGTTCGAACAACTTATCGTTGTTTTGCTTGCTGGTCAGTTCGAATTGCGCCACTTGAGATTTGTTGTGTAACCCTCGCAACAAGTAAAGTACATACTTTGGGCAGTTAGAAAGAAAAAGAACTAACCCTATCGGGGAACATTTGCATTTTGGCTTTACATTGTTCCTATAGGAGTTTGTTACTGTATGTTGGTAACCTTTAAATTACCGGGGGGGGGGGGGGGTAGATTTGACTACGACTACAAGAACGAGTGCGATTAAAAGTCTACAAACCCATATTCATAATTCATCTTTGTTTTGGATAATCTGCTGTTTTCTTCCTACCTTTGTAACTCTTCTGCTTTCAATGCCAATGCTTGTTTTTTTTTTGCTTCCTCTATTTCAGACAGTTGTTGTACTTCATATTCTGAGACTTCACACTTGTAATATACCTGTTTTTGTTTCTGGAGTATATGTCTAAGTAGCAAGCTATTGAAGCTAGCCTCTTAACAAGAAGGCCCAACGAGATCTCATCCTCAACAAACAAAAAAGTTCCCAAGTAACAGCTCAGGAGGCGAGATAATAGCAGCTAACCTATGCAATGACTTACATTTTACAACGTCAAAAAATTGCCACAATTTTGTTGTAAAGCCACATTTTATTATTGAAATTAAAGAACCCAATATTCAACTATTTTCCATACACTAAAATAACAACAATCACAACAACATAAACCATACACTAAAATAACAACCAATCACAACAATTATCGACCATTCATTATTTATTCGCTCAGGGAGGGAGGAAAATGAAGGACATCATGCATGTAGATCCTTCCCTAAGGAGGGGGCTTGCTTTTATTTAAACTTTTGCCTTGTTTGAAATTTCAAAATACAAAACCGTCAGAACAATTGCAGATAAATTTTCTCCCTCTACTCATGAGCAAACAAGGCAGGCTGGGGTGGTTGGGTGCAACTGACCTGTATTATTGTAAGGAGGCATCTTACATCAATGCTTGAAACACCTAGGTATAATGTTGTAGTAATTTTCTTACTACAAATTCAGAGTTCTATGTTAAAGATTTTGGGAACTTTTTAATTGCCCCATCCCATCAAACCAAAACTGTGCCTGTAACGAATGAAGATTAAACAAAAGAATTAAACATGGATGTACGTTTGGGCACTGTGAGGGAGGATTATCAAGAGCACCTGGAAAGGTCATTTGAGTTGGTCACGTTACAAACCCTGAGGAGTAAACAATAAATAATAACTAGTTAGGAAAACACACAGGAAAATATCAACTTCCACCTAAATAACAATACATCTAACCCTTTTATACTGCATTGAATGTGCCTACATTCTTCTTGCTAGTGTTTTGTTATATTTTAGTGACAACCCATATGATTCGAATCAAGACAGTAATTGGTGAATCAGTACAGTCTAATGATCAGCCATATGACTCTCCAGTTCATTTGCAATTTCAAACTCCTCATCACAAACACAACATATATATGTAACACCTCTTGGTTTTGTGCTCTTTAATTCATCAGAATGGGTAACATCCTTCTTTTTTGCGCATGCTTTTACTTTGTGTCTTGATAAATTACTGGGCTGTGTAAATCTTTTCTTGCAAAACTCACATCCATAAAGTTTCTTTCCAGCGTGGGTTCTTTTGTGGACTGTCAAGTTGCTTGCTGTTGAGAATCTTTTGTCACAAGTATCACATTTACAAGGTTTCTCTCCTGTATGTGTTCTTTTGTGGGCTACCAAGTTGCCAGCAGTTGCAAATCTTTTGTCACAAACATCACATTCATAAGGTTTTTCTCCTGTGTGTGTTCTTTTGTGCTCTAACAAGTGACTTGCTTGTGTAAATCTCTTGTTACAGACATCACATTCATATGGTTTCTCTCCTGTGTGTGTCCGTTTGTGTTCTGCCAAGTGACCAGCTTGTGTAAATCTTTTGTGACAAACATCACATTCATTTAAAGGTTTCTTCTCTTCAGTAGTGTGTGTTTTACCTTTCACGAAACGGCTTTTAGTTTTACGCGAAAACATCTCGTTGACTAATAATTGCACATTTATTTGATATCAGGCATGAGTTAACAGCACTCTTAACTTTTAATTGGAATTTATATATCACACAACTGTCTCTTTAAATGTTAAATAAACTTTTGCTCGATAAATATTTTAATAAATCTCTTCTAAAAAAAGTCTTTTAGTGCTTTTGAACTAGCAAATTCATAAGCAACATCGCATGGAAAGATTCAAAGATGGCGCATTGGCGCGCTTTTAAAGTTTTAATGTTTCCATTTTAGAAAACAAATTTTCCTTGATCGAAGTATGAAATTTTATTACATTCATTCACTTACATTCACTGTAAATATGCATTTGATAGCGATACGGATACTGCTGGACATGTGCCAAGGGACATGTCCAGCAGTATTAAAAGAACAACTGGTTCGTCGAATTGACGACACTCGTTGAAGTTAAACGCCACACGACTGGATATTGGTATATCGTATTTATTGTCACAAATATATTGTGCGCAAATGCAATTCGATCTAAATATTGATATGAATTATATAGAATTATTAGCTAAATGATTAATGAGTATACGTGCAATTATCTATCCTTATCTTACTTACTTCTGTGCCAATATCCCCGTGTTCCTTTACATTAAAACAAGTACTGGTTAGCATAAAATACATTTCACTGTGCAGTTCCGATTTCCAGGTTAGCGACTTTCTGACTGTGTTGTGTTCATGTCTGTGCAGTAATATGATTGCCTAATCTTAAATGTCAATCAATAGTGAATCAATAGTGTATAATTAATAAAGAGTTCTAGGTGCAAGTATAATAAGTGTTCAACGCAACAACAATGACGTAGAACGCCATTCGAAGCATTCTCTCAAGCCAACAACACTAATTCTCTTGCTTAAACTATGTAGATCAATTACTTGCTGTAATGTGTATTTGCTATGTCTGATGCCACGGCAATAAAGAGATGCCCACTTCCTGCGTACTTGTGTATGAAGCTTAGCTAGAAAATAATTTATAAACGTCACGAAGTAAGGATATGATACCTGTTTTTGTTTCTGGAGTATATATACCTAAGTAGCAAGCTACTGAAGCTAGCCCTCTTAGCAAGACGACCTGATCAGATCTCATTCTCAACAAAAAGAAAGAATGTTCACCAAATAACAGCTCAGGAGGTGAGCTAATAGCAGCTAAGCCTGTGCAATGACTAGCACTTTACATCAAAAAATTGCCACCGTTTTATTCCCGAAATTAAAGAACCCTATATTAAACTATTTTTATAAACAAACAAAGCCATACACTAGAATAAGGGATGGGTCTTAAATAAAGGAGGGGGGTGGTGGGTGATTAATACCAAATATCAAAAATTTTTAGAGCCTGACCCCCATCTTCTGCTAGAAAATTTAGGACCACCCAACATTCAATTTGTGACAAACATTATATTTTCAGTAAATCAGTTTCTATAAGTTTATAATAACTCCTCTGCTTCTAGTTGTCACCCATTTCACCCCTTGTCACATAACTTTCAGTTTGAGGCCACCCCTAATTAAGAAAAAATAGTTGAAGCTACCCCCTTCTTCTCACCCACCAACCCCCCTCCCATTATTAATGATTGGTCCCCAAGAACAATGAATCTCAACAACAGTTAAAGACCATTCACTTTTTTATTTACAGGAAGGGTGGAGAATGAAAGAGATCATAAATGTTGATAATTTCCTAAGGAGAGGGCTCGCTTTTATTTAAACTTGTGCCTTGTGGGAAATTTCAAAGTACAAAACCATCAGAACAAATGCAGGTAACTTTTCTTTTTAATTAGAGTGTGATAATTATTTATTAGAGTGGGATAATTATTTATCAGAATGTGATAATCATTTATCAGAATGTGATATTATCATTTATCAGGCTGCAATAATTATTTATCATGTGATAATTATTTATCAGAATGTGATAATTATTTATCAGAATGTGATAATCATTTATCAGAATGTGATAATTATTTATCAGACTTCATCTCTGGTATCATAAAACAGCCAAAAAACCATGAAGATGTCATTTTTATTAAAGATATTGTATTCCAAATACTTGCCTGTATGCTTCAACACATGTTTGGAAAGAATGGGTAGTGGGAGCAGGGTGCATTACATATATATCTGCATGACACTATTAAACAATTACTGAATGAGACCAAGTAGAATATAAGGAATTACCAAGGAAAAGGTGTGTGTTATATGAGAAGCCTGAGGCAGACAACACAAACTAAGTCCTTAATAATTTCTTTCATCCTACAAGAACCAAATTCAATAATTGTTTTATTATTTATTTGTATTTATATTAAACTGAAAATAAACACTTGCCTTGCAAAGAAGACAAAAACTAATTAATCAAGAAGCCATTTATATTTTCCCACATTTGGCATAAACTAGTGTGATGTCATAATCTCAAATATGTATTTTCAATATTCTATGGTGATGTCATCCATCACTCTCAACCAATCAAAACTTTTGAATATTATTTTCAATAAATAATAACTACAGGTTAAGTAGCATGAACTAGGGATTTATGTCATATAGACCCTGAGGATGCACAGCATTCGAGGGCTTTGTATGACATGAATCCCAACTTTTGAGGTATTTAACCTACGTACTTTATTATTGAGGACGTTTTCTAGTAGAATCGTTCGACTTTAAACAATTTAAGTCGAGATTCTTCAAGGTTTTCCCACAAGTTTCATCTAATTATTCATTCAAGGTAAGTAAATAACCTGGATATAATTTATATAAAACGCGGCACATTAAAAAACGGCGACTCGAAAATAAATTAATATCATAGACCTGAACGAGGGAGTCTCGACGAAACATTACCCCCTTTCCCGAGAGAAGATCTAAAAAATATATATTATACCGAAAAATAGGCTACAGAAAAACAAAACTACCTGGATTACATACAATGTAAAATTTCGCCAGATTTTATCGACTAGCATTTCTTCATCTGTAAGTCCTTCATCATCCCTCATGCGTCCCAAAATATGTTTACAGCATTTTCTCTACCCTTTATTGTACTTTTGCCGACTAATATACTTGCAATTTCTTCGTTTTTTGACTAGATATTTTACAACATTTTATAGCCGCCATTTTGAACTTTAATTAAAAATATGAAATTTCCCGCCATTTTTCCACATTTAGTTGTGCGCGAGAGACCCGCGCGTGGGTACACGAACTCGAATATACGCAATAAATCACCACTCGACTACCTGTCCATTTGGTACATATTTATTAATAATTCTCTTGACAATAATGGACATCACCTCACAGGCGTCTGCTGTATTGTGTGAGCTTCCAGTGAAATAGGTCGATGTGAGTCTGATGTACTTTGTAAGAAATTATTGATGTTCGCTACAACTTCAGATAATTCTTGTTTAAGTTCGAACAACTTATCGTTGTTTTGCTTGCTGGTCAGTTTGAATTGCGCCACTTGAGATTTGTTGTGTAACCCTCGCAAGTTGTAGTAATGCTGAAGACACTGGCGTAGCCGAGCTTGCAATGTGTGCAACTGCAACAAGAAAAGTACATACTCAGGCAGCTAGAAGGAAAAAAACTAGTCCCATCAGGGCACATTTCCATTTTGGCTTTACAATGTTCCTACAGAAGTTTGTTACTGTATGTTGGTAACTTTAAATTACCGAAGGGGGGGGGGGGGGGTTGACTACGGCCACAAAAACGAGTACGATTTAAAGTCTACAAACCCATATCAATAATCTGCTGTTTCTAAGAGATATTGCGTCAGGATGTAAACAGTTTTGAAACAGCTGATTTTTCAAAGGTTAAATCTTGCAGTCGAACTCGCTATCGTAGCCGTAGTCATCTAAAGCTCTCGCTTACCAGGCTCCAGGCAATTCATTCTTTTCTGTACAAGTACGTAGCCAGAACTTTCAAGGGGGGAGTTCCGTGAAAGCTAATAATTATGACAGCCGAGGAGAGTGAATTGCCCATTACCGTATAGCTATATTGGTGTCAATCACGAGGTAAAAATGGCTCAAATATCCATCCATGGAGACGCCCACGACATGGTAATACATACGAGACCACAGACAATAATATTATAGACAATTATACTATGAGAAGGACAGCGTTAGATATGTTTACATGTTGATATTGTGTGAGAACGCATATCTAGATAGAAAAAAGAGACTCAGTACTGTAAAAGGACGGTTATTGTTACCAATAAAACTCTCAGAAATTATCTCTACATTATATTACAACATTTCCACGTCGTTCTTACTTCGTCTTTACAGTGGCGACGCCAGGCTAAACTGAATGTTGGGCAAGCGGAGGGCAAAGGAATGTTTTGTTGGGGAGGGGGGAGGATTGTTTTAGATACTAATGATCGTCAATGGATAGGCTATAATTTTAACGAAATTCAGAGAAATTGCAAAACATTGTAATGATCTTGGTGGGCCGAACTTGGGGGCAGGACGCAAATTTTTTGCCCCCCCCCCTTGCAACCCCTCACCACTGCGTCTTTAGCATCGCATCGTCTTTCCTGAAACTTTCTATCAACAACAGGGGGGGGCCTTGGCTACCCGTGGCTAAGTCTTTGTCCCTACACAGCTCTTATATAGCCAAAATTAGTAAAATTTCCCTAGCATAGTGTTAAAGTAGTGTTCGGAGATGACTGGACTACAGTAATATACACAACGAAGTCTCTTACCTCTTTATGATCTTTCAAATGACTTTCTTCATTGACTATGCTTTCATATTTCTTGAAGAACGACTCTTTGGTTTGTAAATATTCACTGTAAAGTTTTTGATATCTTTCTGCCAGGGCCTTATTTTCGGCCAGTTTTTCATCAAGAGCGATCTAAATGCATTAAACACATGCATTGTGCAAAAATAACCACAGTAAAGAAATACATTATATATTTTGGGGTAGGCTTTGATCCGATCCCATCACATGTGTATAATGTTATTTATCATCTAAAAGTGATGTCAAGTTTGGCTAATTGTAGGTAAATACCAACCTAAATTGATCAGGCTTTGTGACTGGACTTTTGAAATAAAAGTTGTCATTGTTTATGAATCGTTCTTTAGAAAACCAATTTCTATAGTTCATTGTCTCTCATTGTTATAACCAACCACTCACAAAGCCCTGTTAGTATAGGTAGGACAGTAGGACCGCATTATGAAATCGACAAACCAGAGTAATAGCGGAACCGCTAGTTCAGCATTTTTTATTGGCCAGAAAATGCAATTCAGAGGCCAGAACCTGCATAATGAACATGCAAAATGTGACATGTGAGAAGACACAAACTTCAAAGGTTCTAACTCAAGTGTTGTTTTCCTATTCTGTTATTCAGCTTATGGTTGTTTACACAATAATACAATACGCAAGTGATGAGGTAAGTAGCCATTTTTTCATAAAGCTGAACAATAAACATGGATAATAAAGCCTATTTTTCAATTCAATGGCAAACTTGTTCGCGCGACGCAAAATGAAAACAAGAATTCGGCAACGTGATTGGTCAAAATTGCTCAGCGTAAAAATTCGTCGCAAACAATTAGGAACCGTCTCTGCTTTTTTTCTGTTTGCGCGAACAAATTTGCCAAGTGTAAAAAAGGCTCAAGTTCTATTTAATATTTTCTAAGAAAACGTCCAAACCATGTATATTTACCTTGAACAAAATTAATTTGAAATCGTCTTTGAGGAGGCACAGCGTTTCAGTTTAGTGAATCAGTGTTTCAGAACAATCCTCGGAGATATGCATAACTAGATACGTATTTATAATCTGATACTGCGGAAAAGTACCAATATTCGTTGTCTCCAGTGAAATTTAAACTCGCATCTTTACGTTTCTGGACCGTCGCTCTGTCGAGCCAACGGTAGTGAGCTTGTCAGACCAAAGTAAGCGCAAGAAATATTTTGAAACGGAAATGTAATTTCAAATACCCTTATACCTGATTGTTCACTTTTTTTATTTATTGGAAATGAGCTTAGGAAGGTGTTGAAGAAACGGAAAAAAGGATGTCGGATAAAGCTTCACCACTGTCTTACGACTGCATGTTATGCAAGATGGCTGTATCAGCAAGATGGCTGTATCAGCACTCGTATTATCCATACTTCCACTGATGAAGATATGAAAAAAATATGTAACGCGTGAAAACGCGCGTGTTTTCCCGCGGGTTTTATATGTTCTCTGTTCGCTTGTTCCGACTTCTGACCATATAATAAAAAGAACATTGCACGGTAGCTTGAAAATATGAATATTATTTTCTCGTGTTGAAAACAGTAATATTCATATCTTCGCTCCACCGTGTAATATCCTCCATATACAAACACGAGCGGAAGCCGAGAGTTTGTATATCTGATACAACAAGGACGCGAATCTTGGAAATGGCTGGTGAAACTCTCCAACTTCAGAGATCTATCTTTGCGAAGTAATTTTGAAAATACATCTTATGTAAGGCGAAAAAATTAAACTTTACATTTTGTGAACAGAATTCTGTACCGGGGTGTACAGACTCCTTCACGCTCATGATTTCTTTTGTGTTTCACAGCATTATATAAAGATACTTATAAAGACACAATCATGTATTTATTTAAAATTTTTCTCGTTAAATATTACACGAGTTTTTATACTTTCAAAAACAAATTAATCATTCAAAAATTTGTGATAAAAATCCACGCCGACTTACATAAACTTTTGCATACATATTGAAAATTGCTTGGTAATTAAACTCGCGAGAAGGGTGTAAAATAGGAAATATATGTAGCTTTTAAAACCGTTTAAAATACACGCAGTTGTTTTAAAGGGGTATAGTGTTACGCCATTTTGAGTAATTCTTACAGTCCACCCGCAAATTTTGCATAAAACTCAAAAGTAATGATTGTAAACACAAAATAAATCGACAACAAATGCAAAAACTTTGTACAGGAGTACGGATGGTCATGATTACTCGAGGATTGAAAAGTTGTTGGCTAACAGCTTTTCAAGTATTGGCCTAATTTTTTAGAATATTGACTAAAATTGTATGTTGAAGTTTAATCCCATGAAGTTTAATTACCCATATATTGTTGCAAAATATATCGGTGTAAATTCCACTTCAGTTTTTTGAATGCAGAACATTTTTGGTAAAAAGTAGCCTGACACAGCCCCTTTAAACATAACATCAAGGTATGATTAACTTACCGAGGTTTGGTCCAAAGCTAGTTTTCGATTGTTCACATGACACACATGTTCTTCCTTTTTGCCCCATAAACGGCCTGAGAAAATATTATATCAAATTATTGGACGTTCTCAACACTGGACTCAACTATTGACTGGACTATGGACTTTCAAGAACTTTCCCGTTCATGCACGCATCCCTCATCCCGCTCTTTAAAATATTTGGGAGCTGCAGATTGACAACGAGGCAAGCTCGACGATGTCAATATATGAGAATGCATGCGTGTATTCTCTGGGCACAAACACTTCTTGTTGATGGCTTCCATGATCCCGAGCTATTGTTTAGCAAGTTCGGGAAGGCTCTAGTAACTTTCTAAAAACCTCTTCGCCCCTTTCCCCTGCAGGCTACCACAGACGAGACGATTTTTTCTGTCCGACAGCTTTTCTTCACGATCGGCCACAGACCTATTGCTATATTGTCTGTTGGGCAAACTGTCGGCAACTAAATGTGAACATTTTTTTAAGTTGTCGACGACGCAAAAGCTTTTTTTTTCGTAGACAGTCCGATTTATAGTTCGACAGATCATTCATCTCGTTCCCAAGCCTAACTGTCTCATAAAACTTACATTTTGAGTTTCAAAATTCTAAATAATTGAGTCCCAGACCCCAACCGTAAACCTAACCCAAATCGTAAAAAAATTTAAAAAAGAAAAAAAGTTTGATGAAATTCAAAAATAAACGAGGACCAGCCGGGATTTGAACCCCCCCCCCCCCCCCACGTGACAACAATTGTTGCTGGAAAGCGTAGAAACAATTTCCATTAAAATTAAACTTCACCTAAATGAGACCAGAGCAGTCTGGGAACGAGATAAATTATCTGTTGGACTATCAATGAACTGTCTGCATGGCTGTCTGCGGAAAAAATCCTGCGTCGACGACCGTAGTTTCCTTTGAGAAAAAGCGGAAAATGCTCAGTTGTCGACAACAAATTGTTATCGTCTGACTTTTTTTTCTTCTCGCCTAGGGGTATGAGTCATCCAGTTGCTGACAACTATTCTACAATGAGAGCTAGACCCTTAGAGAGAGCTAGTTACTCATTCTGCACCGTTACCAACAACAAACTAACATTACACGACAATGCCACAAAAGTAGTCGACCACACATAGTTGTCGATAACACGTAGTTGTCGGACGACAGGTAATTATCTCGTTTGTGGAGGCCCTTAGATCAAACCTTTAGCTGCTTCAAGCGCTTGTTTCAAACTTTCTTCGACGTTGATGGCTGCTTCGAGGCGAAGTTTGACCTCCTTGTGGTCTTCCCTGTGAAAGTTGAAGATAATGTAATGTTCACGTCAAGTTTATGTTATCAGACTTTCGAATCATGCGCAGCACTTTAGGATGCCGAATTTTTGAAAGATAGTCGAAATATCACCACAAAATTCTTGTGTTGTTAAAAGTTCATGTCTTGAGCTGACATGATGTTATTCAATAAAATATTAGATTGTTGCAGTATCACTAAATATTAATATAGAAGATAATCAATACAGTTATTGCACATATTCGAAGGTAATCGATAAAGATAATCAATAAATAATCATGTACTCACTCTAATTCAGCAATATCTTCACCAGAAGTTTTAATCACTCTGGTCATCATCACAGTCGAAGAAGACATGTCTTTTATTTTCTTTGTCATCATGTCAGATCTCCATTGAATATGGTCTATCTTTTGTTGCAATTCCAGTACTTCTTGCTGGAACACAGAGTTACACATGTCAGAAGTTGGGTGAATGAAGAATTAAAAAGCGAACATTGGCTCGATTTTTAATAGAGACGGACGATCCGCCTGGACGAACATGGTTCAAGTTTGATGATCAAGGTAAGCAGAGGGATCATCTGTCAAGATGAACGATATATCTGCATACTCCTTCTGTTCAAGCTGAGAGACTCGTTCAAATGATTGAATTGGCAACCATTAAATCACACATGATTGGTGAATACGTTCATGTATATGCGCAAAGTACTAAAAAATGAAGTTCCTATATCAATTCAGTTTCAAAATTAGATCAGTTTCATATTTTAATGAACGAACAATACAATCGACGTAGTAATTTTACTACGTTGAAACTGGCAAAACCAAGAAAAATGCACTGAAACGAAGTTTTTGCTATCATGGCGCTAAAGCTTGGCAAAAGCTTTCGACTGAATTATAAGACCTCGATACACGGTCCCAATCTCAATTTATGCATAAGATCTATTGTAATTTAATTATCCTTTTAAAATCTGTCGACATCTTGAAAAAACTTGTTACAACAAGCCGAAATCAGGATGGGTTCGCATGGCTTGCGACACTTGTTGACGACAAGTCTGTTGCAGGTTGTCAACAGACTTGTTGCAAGTTGATTGTCAAAACTTGTTATCCACAGGTTTGCTGCAACTTGTTTTAGTAAGTTTTAACAAGTCTGCAAATGAAAAGTTGCGACAAGCCTGATTTTGACAGACTTCATACATTTGATGAAAGACAATATTTTACCTTGTTCCGTTCTTCCTTGGGTCTCAACTCGGTAATCTTTGCTCGATATTTTGATTCCATCTCCTGACACTGTTTGTTTAATTTATCCAGGACTTCAACGATCTGAGATATAGTCTGCCAGAAATAACACAAAGAAAACTAGTTTAAAACAGCTTGAATACAAAGACTACAAGGATTGACCTTTTTGTGCATTCTTGTTACTGTAAGCACAGTTAACACAATGCGTGATTTGAAGACTTAGCGAAAACGTTATACACCTCATTGTCTATTTTGGGGTACATAGGTTTATGCAAATATATGGCACCTATCCATTGACATAAATACATCTGGACTGCCTGCTCGCAATATTTTCGCTTGAATTTTCCGTTATCAGTTGAAAATCACGAAGGCTGACGAATACTGACGAAAAATGACGAATATGAGAGTGATTGAACATCGCTGGCTTTTTAAATAATACAAAAAATACTGGTCAGCAGTCAACTTCATGAGCGAACACTCTCATATTTCGGCCATCTTTGATTAAGATTTTCAAAGCCGAGCTGGCAGTCCAGATGTATACATGTCAATAGACCTATCCCATAACGTGCGTCTTGTATTTGGTATTTACTTAACGTGCGTATTGTATTTACTTCATATCCCAGAGGTTGTTATTCTGTGTTTTCTTACCTGTTCTCGCTCGCTGTGAACTTTCTCCAGCCTTTCAACTTGTTCTCTAATGCAAGTTAAAACTTTATCTGCATCGGATGCTTGCTGTGACATCTACAAGTATACATACATAAATACATAAAACGAAATGTACTAGGGAGATGCGAAGCATCATGGGGCGAGCCCGAGCGAGATATGGCGGGATCTCGGTCGGTCATGGCTTTATAGGATACCCTAAAGGTCGAAATGTCGAGAGAGCACTGGGTTTCTCACTCACTGGGACTGTATCTACTTCACCAAATTTAGCTAAAGCGTGAGCCCGAAGGGCGAGTAATGATTGTCGCGCTACGCGCTCCCTCTTTAGCTAAATTTGGTGAAGTAGGTACAGTCCCAGTGAGTGAGAAACCCAGTGCTCTCTCGACATTTCGACCTTTAGGGTATCCTATAAAGCCATGACCGATCTCGATCTTGCTTAGTGACAGCATATTCAGCAAATACGCGTCGATTTCAAAATGCTCTAGAAAGTGAATGTAAATGAAAACGCCATTCGTGAAAGATATTGTCTTGGTGTTAACAGTCGAAAACCGAGACTTTCAAAAATAGTGGATACGGCAGCTGCACCGATTGCTACTCTTTTGCAAGTCTTAAGTCAGTTGCTATAGACACGCAAAAAGCACGCTATACAAATTTTTACCTGTAGATCCGCTTTCCCCTTTCCGTGTCCTACAGACCCGTAGGGTTGGTTTTGACAGGTGAAACGTGACGAATTCGCGACAAATTGTAAAGAATTCGCTTTAAAATCGCTGTAGCTTCTTCAATATTTAATATTTTTCGCTCAAAAGCGGCAGATATGTTAAGGAAACGATAGCGATTCATTCGGTGGTATTTTGAGGAAACACAATGCAGGATACCAAAGACTTTCGTAGTGAAATGTCAAAATAATTTGTATATTAAAATTAATATTTCGAATGTCAACATAGTAAACGCACTGTATTTTAGATTTCGCTGTATTTTTTTTTGCTTTTTAATTTTTTCCAACGAAACTTGGCTTAAAATGTAGAGAAAACGGCAACGGTGTTTTTGGTGGCATTTTCAGAAATACATGTATTTTCCCGGCTAAGATATCGCTGTATATTGGGCCCCCTACTAGGCCCGATAAGCAGAAATGCGATGTCTTAAACAGGCCTAAATTCATCGAACTCATATTTATTGTATTTCTTCGATCAGCTAGCAACTTACGTCTTGCGAAGTGGGAAGCGATGCAAGATGACGCTAAAGTTTATTTCGTAGTACACGGCAAGCTGACAACCACTGCTGACAACAATCTGGGAGAAGTTCGGATGGCAGAATTACCCGATAGGATTTTAATCACTGTAGCAAAGTGCCGTGTACGTACGCACCATAATGCATTGCGCTTCAGCACGGTAAGCCACCAAACAGTGGGGCTCGCCCCAATAATCGTGCAAAATACCTCAAAAACTTACTACCACAGTCTTAGTGGTAAGTTTTTGAGGTATTTTGCACGATTATACATTTCGCTCTACATGTCTATACGTCATTGAGCATTCCTTTGTATTTCGCCAACCAAAACTAGCACATTAAATAGATAGTTAAACCTTAAGAACTTGTGTGAATACTGTAGTAGTATGCAATTAAAAATTATTAGTTACATATACACAAGAATAGAAAATCTACAGTATATAACATATATAGTACGCAATACAAGTATAGAGAATGCTATATTCAACTCATTCTTGAAGACCACATATACTTTTGATGTAATCTTCCGTGTCAAACGGCAAAAGTAGAGAGTACAAAACGCAAATAAATGCGAAAAAAGTCACTTTTCGGCTCGTACTTGAACACAAATAGCTGCAAGAGCTATGGGCAAGTAAATTTTCTTCAGGGGATCCACCAATGGATCTCCTAGTACACATGGCTACAACTAGGGATAAAGGAGTACACAAGAATACATGCACACACCTTCTCCTTTTTCTTCTTCGAGTCAACACGTGACCTCAATAAATCCGATGTGTTAGTAGCAATACGCGCCTGAAAGCAAAACAATATTATATCTATATCAGGATGTTTTGGATCGTAGCAGATGGTAAATAACACTATCTACCAGATGGTAGCTTTTTCAACTGCTGCAGAAAGGCGTGAAATCAATGACTCCGGAGATATTGAACTTGCAATTGTAGAGAGAAAAAATTACTTTAACTCAAAAATTCCGAGCTTTAATATGGGTTTATCAATCACTTGTAAAACATGTTTAAAAAGTTTTTACATCAAAAACCCCCATGGTTTTTGAAACTGTACAAGTAAAAAATTTTGATTGGAAAATCCCGTTCGGAGCACGCGCTTTCCAATTTCCCGAAGGACCGGAAATATATCGGGAAGATCCTGGGGTTAGTCTTAAAAATACAGAAAGTGTAAGCGCAACGACATAGACCGGTTGAAACGTCCCGTGCGGTTGAGGAGGACAACCTTTTCAAGTAAACCGCTTTTTCTGGTAATTTTCAGATAGGGTCGACCAAAACTATGTGTTCCGTTTACTTTCTATCCGAAAATACCGTATTTTTTGTGTCGATGGTAAACAACCCAGAAATCTTCAAATTCTTGGTTTTCACCAAGCCACAATGGATGGAGTGAAGCTGGATGAAGTGAATCTGGACGGGGTGCATCTTGACCGTATTGATACGTATGCTGTACTGGAGTGGTAAGCAACCGACACAGCAATAAAAATTTAATTAGGCACTTCCTAATCTAGTTCTAATTTCCTAATAAAGCGCAAAGCATCTACGAATTGCTTGGAGGGACAGTCCAAAGGGGCAGGAAACTTTGTAAGTGATGAATGGAACATGAAAACATGATGATGCCACATTATCTCCAAGGAAATGCTGTTTGCATTATTTGTTCAATGTCTCATGGCTGGTGCTCAATATCGCAACGCGATTCCAAACAATCCATGCGTGCTTTGAAACAAGCACTGTTTTTTGTCACTTAAAGTGTTTATGAAACCAACATTTATCAAACATTTTGTTGATTGCATTGCAAAGATCGGTTAGAATGACAATATAAATGGCAATCAAATAAGATTTAATGTCTCGAAAGTTGCAAAGATTCTATCAAAGACGGTATTGTGGTTTTAAATGATCTTCACAGTGGGAGGAAATTTCGTTTCATAAACAACTTAAGTAAAGTAACGGGGTAAATTACTGCGTTAGTGGCTGACACTCCATACGGCTTACCTGCAGTATGGTTCTCGCATGTGATTCTTCCTTTAACTGATTTTTCAACGACAGTTCTGCACTTCTCAAAGAATCTTCTTCCGTGAAATAATCCTCCTCTGCACGCGTTTTGGCCAGCTTCAATGAATGGTTTAGCGTCCTCAGTTTCTTCGACTCCTCATTCATCATCTGAAAGCAATTGCATTGATCGTGTGCTTAATTGGTTTCAGGAAGCTTTCAAGAGCTAGGGGTTGTTATTTACTTAGACATTGGCGAGCCAGATCACATAGATCATACTGGAGCTGCAAGTCGTCCTGGATTCAGCAAAAAATACAGCGCTCCAAAAATGGGAGATCCGCATTTGGAAGAAAGTGTAAAATGGTTTTGCACGTAATTTCAAAAGTTCTTTCACACACGACAAAGTAAACGATTATATCGCCATGGCATACCTCCTAAATGCGATCAAAATATAACCCGTACCTCAATATGTTGTTTCACTTTTTCTGCTTCTTGACCACCTCTGATCAACGCTTTCTTTTCCGACACGTTTTGCTTTTTACTAAGACGAATAATGCATACAAGCACTATTACTATAAGTGCAGTGATTGGGTAAATTTCTGTCCCTGCATAAATTTCCCGAGGCCAGTTGTTGACAGTTGGTTAAGCGTTGTCCCCGGGTTAAAATTCAACCCTTAGCTTAAAGAAGTTTAACTTCAAAGTTTGATGCTGTTATTTTTAATTTTTGTTGACGCATCTCTCTTCACGTGCTTAACTTCGCCAAAAGTATGAAACATCAACCTTCGTTGAAGCCAAACAGAATGCTTAAAAACCATTAGTTACTAACAAATTATGTATACTAAAACGTCATAGAATTGGGTGCATGTTAACAGCCCACTCATCATCTTCGAAACTTATATTTACATGTTTAGCAAAGAACTTTTTTGCGGTGTTTCTTCGTTATTTCTTACTTACAATTTTTCCGTTTGTTTCACAATATTATCCATGTCCTCTCTCATTGCTTTGTTCTTTCTCGACAATTCTCGCACCTGGATCTCATATTGTTTAACCTCAATCTTCAGTTTCGTAATGGATGATTGATATTCTCCTTCCTATATTACGATATTTCAATATAAGTCTTTGTTCGCAAGAATTTATGTACAATGTATTTACAGCTGAATTTTTTTTAGTTCGACGACGATCGTTCAACGACGACAGCTTAGAGCAGAAAGAAAATTAAAAATAATAATACTGTAACATGTATTTTCAACAGCGGCAAACGACAGGCGGGGATGGCATTTAGAATAAATTTAAAATACTTAAATGAGTTAATATACATATATTGCAGGTTTGTGGAACAAATTTGCCTTTAATTTTGCAATAAACATCGAAAACTACGGTTACTTGCCAAAAGTTTAAATACGGTACAATTTTATTGGCATAAATGCGTTTGACAAACAATTTCCCCAATTTAATACGCATGCTAATACCATCTGTATAATGCCCCACAAGCATAGGGTATCATTACATCTGGCATTGGAATCAGACAGAAGTGAAGATGGATAAAGAAACGAACGGTCATTTATTGTTTGAATTCAAAGAGAATGAGTGACCAAGAGACACTATGGCCACCATCCTTCGAAAGTTTCGATGCAGTGGAAATACCAAAGAACTTCGATGACAACAGAGAGACAGAACAGATTTCTTACAAGCCTCAGTTGGCGAAAAAGCATACACAGAGATGGTGGATAAAACGATGACGTATAACTGGAAAAAGTAGTAGTTGTTAAACCCGTCTGAAGAGCCGCCGATAATAGTGTGGAGATACATGTCTGATGAGTAGTTGGCACAAAGTACTAATGACAAAGTGTGGTGTAATTTTGTATTAATTAAATACAAACTGAAAGTAGAGTTGAGTACGTATATAATTTACTGTCAAGAAAGTACTTGAAAAAAAGTACTGCAGAAAATGCTTGAAAATACATTGTTTTGGAAAGTGTATTTAAAAGCTTACGCGAAAATCTTTTTTGATTGGTCCCCATTCTGTGGCAGTACGTTCTGTAAATAACGTCACAAGTTCAGTTCGCCCGCAACTAATCGGGATTATATTACAAAATAGTTACCATAATTTTATTGTCTTTCTTCAATTTTTCATTTTCTTCCACCAGCCTAGCATGTTCCGTGGTGTGCTCAGCTATTTTCTCTCTCAATTTGCCAACCTGCAGAAAATGAGAAATAAGAAAACTATCAATATTTATTTACATTTCATTTCTATCAGTGTTTGTGTGTGTGTGTGTGTGTGTGTATGTAATAAAACAGTTATTCCATGCACTTTCGTCGTATATGAGCATAGCTGATTCGGTGATACGCACCTTGGTTGGTTATTATATAGACTACTAACGGATATTAAGTATTCTGATTGGATCGTTACTAGCAGGATATTAGCAGAAAACCTAATAGTAGAGAAAACAAGATGGCGCCTGAAAGTTTTTCGTTCGCAAAAAAGCTTGTTTTGAGGATTTGGGCAGCTTTTCTTAACCATAAGTACAATACAAAAACTTAGATAAAGTTTTAAAGGTTAGTGCTTGATTTAATTTGACGCGAACAAGTTTAAAATACTGTTTTTTACGAATTAATTCGGATAAGTCTCCCGTACCGTTTGGGAAAGATTAAATGTATAATTGTTTCAAATTACTATATAATACGGTAACAAAAACTGTGCTCAATTTTGGAGTCAACAGGCGCTGGCTAGGAATTTTTTTACGAATTTGAAACTTTTAGAAAAATTTGTTAAAACATATTACCTAAATGACGATAAAATAATAGTGATTTATAAGGTGGGTGCTAAAGTTGTTTACTTTGCTAAACTGACTATATTTTAGTAAAATATAACTGCACTGAGAATTTTTTGGTAGCAATAGTTGTCTATATAATGAACCAGTTTTTGCACTCACTCTCGCCGTACATGAGCGATAACCGAAATACGACTCGAGTTCGTTGCATTACTGTTAAATATCTCGACTCCTAGAAATATTTGTGAAATAGTACATATCCCCCTTGTGTACGTCGGTTCAAAACAAGGAGGTGGTGTTTACATGAATCCAGGTTCAGTTAGAATGCAGATCGAACTTATTCTCTTTCCGTTGACACCGTAGCGGGTTGAATTATATTTGTTTACTGTGCATGAATCCGTATTGAGTTCGTTTCATATTTCATTCTTGATCGAACGCTCGATCCGACATGAAATATCGAGTCATGATCACGTGAACTTGGATCATGATTTCACTTTGGAATGAAAATCAGAATGACATACAGATTGTTTGCAAAATAGGAAGTTTCATTCATGTATTGTAAATGTACAAGTACAAAATTGCCAGAAAAAGTTGGTACACAAATTTGGGACAAGTTTTAATCCGGAATGTGATTTTTCATTGCCTAGCTTAATCTAAACAAGGATGGAATATGACGTGTCGTCCGGGAATGAACAACCTAATCCTGATTCATGTACACTACCCGGACATCTCAAAGTTTTCTTCAATTCCTCTTCTGTTCGATATAGCATAGTTCTAATATACTCTACTAGCAGGGCTTTATCCAAGCACCAATTGACTTCCGGTAAGCGTGGGTCAAAAGTCAAAACTCAATCTTGGATTGAGTTTTTAAACTGAATCTTTCCACAACGAAAAGAAAAAATAACAAAAAAAACTTTTTCGCAAGCTTTAGTTTTTCTCAATAAATGGTCGAGCAAAAAGTGTCGGAAAGTGTAAATATAAGGGTTAAGAAGACCCTGAAAACGTCATTTCTAGCAATACATTATTTTCGTCATACATTATTATCCAAGTGAGCTAAATTACACATTGACGCCATAAAATTTTACCCTTCCCATCATCGGGCAAAAATAAGACTCATGCTAAAGCTTGCACGTTACACCCATGTTACGCCCCTGCTTGCCCCTAGACCGGCTACATCTGTGCATCACCAAAACTGATCATCGTCTTTAGAAAAACGAGGGTCAGCAAAAGTACTTGGATAAGCCTTGTCTACGCACCTTGTCGTGCTGAGCAGCTTCTTGGCTTCTTGCTCTTTCCTCGCGTTTTTCTACGAAAATATAAAAAACAACAAATCATGTTTCGGTCGCCGTTTGGTAACCGCGGTAAAATGAACAGTATCAAATACAGAAAAGGTTAAGATTGAGCATATACGAATCCAGTGAAAATATAGCCGGTCGACATCGCATATCTTCACATGGGAGCATTATTAATCAGCGAAAAAGAAAAGACATTCCATTAACAATTAACGTGGTTGATAAAGATGCATTAATTTTACTGCCTAAGCTAAACATATGGTCAAAAACAAAGGTACACAAAACATGCTTTTATCTTTTCACTCGCATATTTGCTTACAGTATGGTAGATCGAACTTATTCTGTTTCTGTTGTGACCATAGGGGATTGAAGTGTATTTGTTTACATGAACCTGGATTGAGTTACAACTCATTTATGTAAACAAATATAATTCAATTTCCTATGGTTTCAGCAGGAAGGGGGGGGGGGGAGCTCTTACGCTAATCATCCAAAATACCGTCATTCACTTTGTGACTCACCTAAATTTACACATTGTTCAGCATTTTCTTTCAATGTGTTCTTGATGTCACTTATTGTATGTACATTGGACGTGTAGTTCATCTTCAACTGCGCAAGCTCATCGCTGTAATTACACAATGAGAACAATTCATTCTACGATACGCTCGAGGCAACGTGTGATATCTCGCAACTCAACGCTTCGATGTGCATGGTGGTTGAAATCAGGTGGGGGGGGGGGGGGGTTGTCAGTGTTCATCTGGCAGAAGAGTTGGAAATTTACCGGAGGGCGGAGACGGGATTCATCGGTACGCTACCAGACTTAAGGTCAGGGGCTGACCGGACTTATGCCTGGTTCACACTCGTCGTAAGAATCGGGGATTTTCTCCTTCTCGCGTATGTGAATGAATATGTGAACAAATTATTGTATGGGAGAAATATTACATTGCTTTTGCAATGCCATAGAATTCACTCAATCACATCGGCCTGAGGAAGTCATCCCCGATCCTCACGACAAGTGTGAAGCAGGCTTTAGGTCATATTCCGCCACTGTTGTCGCTTTTGATCTGGTCATGAAGCTTTCTTGGCCGTCATTTTTTCGCGCAGACAACGCCAAAGTGACAATTGATATAATAAAGTCGAAATAAAGCAAACTTTCCCAACAAAGGGCCTTCGCTTAAAACGTCAAATTTTGCTTGATCGTTTCAGATTGTGAAAGAACCTAAATGCCTTTCGTACATTTGTCAATGTCAGCTGGTTTTGAAGCATTCGTGTACAAATGTCAGGTAAAATCATAGATGAATACTTCATCTGCGCCACAAAATATTCACACTTCAAACGTCCTTCTACAGTATATATACCTGATGTTACAATTAGTCAATACCTGACTTCGTTGAGTAGGTTTCTGGTGACATCCACATTCTGTTTAATCAACATTCGTTCTTGAGCTGCGAGTGATTTTGCCTCTTTAGTTTTCTGTTGCGTCGCCTCAAGACGTTTCAAAGTCTGTCGTAACTCTTCGTCAGTTTCGTTTTGTTTTGACTGAATGCTTTCCATCGCGATGTCCTCCAACTCTAGCTTCTCGCGAACCAGAGGACTAAACACGTCGCATAACGTCATTTGGGATTTAAAGCCAGGAATGTTACACAAAATTTGACTGGCTTGGGAAAAATTTCGTGTCAATCAAATTTCATGTAACATTATTGAAAGCAGTGTTTGCATGGACACTTTGGGCAATTTTTTGCCAGTTCAACGCCGGCAGACAAGAAACATCACACAACTGGACGTTTCGCTACATATAGATCAGCTGCAGGACAAAGAACCACCCTTTCCAGGGCTCGCGGAAGTACGATATGTGGATAGCGCTAGCCACCGGATAGTGATTTTTTCAACAGCGGCAGAAATGCGTTAAAAGCAATGATACCAGAAATAATGAACTTGCAAGCTCTAGATAAAAAGTGACTTTTACTAAAAAATCTGAATTCTAATATGAGTTTTATCAGTCATTGAACTGCATGCTTAAAAACTTTGAAAAATCACTATCCGATGCGAAGCACTATTCCCCTTACGTACAAATGACCCCAAAACTGTTGCCCATTTGGAATAACATTAACACCCTCATAAAACCTTCCAATTCTATTCTGAACTAATTTAAACTATGAAAATGAAACATGAACGCCTTCACGAATTCCTGGAGAGCTAAGACGTTAAGTGCATGTATGAATGTTGTTGTTGTTGTTTCTAGTTGTTGTCGTGGTCGATGTTCTTCTCTATGACACTGTTGTTAATGTTGTTGTCAAGTGTGTGTTGTTTTTTCAATTGTTTGACTATGCTCAAATACTTTTAGAGGCAAGTAATAAAGAAGTATTGTATTGTTAGAGAGAGGTAGTATCAAGAGATAGACTAAGACCTTCCCCGGGCTTTCTAGGGGTACCCTCCCCCCGCTTTCTTAGGCGCGCCCCGCCTAAAATCCCCCGCAATGTAATTGATTGGCTGCTACGCAGGCTAAACGAGACGACAATCTATAATCGGTCAAAACATCTGTAAGTCACATCGCGCTGTGTATAAACTGTCTAAATTCTCAAGCAAACCCCTCTTACTAGCTAGACATAACACGTCAGCAAGTAGAAACAATGTCGAATGAAATATCTGTAAGTCCCATCGCGCCGTGTATAAACTGTCGAAATTCTAAAGCAAACCCCTCTTACTAGCTAGACATAACACGTCAGCAAGTAGAAACAATGTCGAATGAACCAAACTTACCAGCTTTCTTTCGAAGTCTCTAACTGAGCGATAAGTCTCGAGTAATGTAATTCTGTAACAAAACAAATAATACATCAAAAGCACTTTAAAGACACTTTTATGTTGATATATCAATTGATGTTAGCTAGCATTACATGACTGCAATGCAATGCAATTTAATTTTATTTCATACTATCTAAATTGCTGACTTCAGTCTGCAAATTAGTCAGAATGTTCGCTAAAATTGTTACCATAAACACTCTTAAATGTTTTTCTTTCATAATATAGAGGACGAAGTGCGCCATTTTAGTCGAGATGACTGACCTGCTTGGTCAACTTTTCTTCTTAATCTCGCCTCCAGTCTTCCTTGATAAGCGCAATGCCATTTCAACTCGTTTATATCGGCCGCACAAGATTCATGTTCTATACGAAAACAACGAAGTCATATTGAACACTGTGGCAATTTTAGGGATGTTCGGTGTAATACCCACACATACATAAAATATCAGTGCTGGATCCATGCAATATCAGTAGGTATATCGGTATATGTGGTGTACCTCCAAGCCTGGTAAACAAAAGTGGTGACGACATTACCACACAAGCTGGTACTATATCTTAACTAGTAGGTATTTACAGTAACTAGTAGGTATTTACATATACAATTACACAGAAAAAACTCTTTCGATTCGCATTTTTCGATTGGAGTATGTTGGCATTGGGATTTTATCTTCTCGTGGTGAAAACAATGTTCAACTCATTCGATGCGCTCGTTCGTAAAATATTTGTTCACACCTTCAGTGCATGTATGATATTCATTTATAATAAAGCATTTGTAAATTCAGAACACTGATTGGCTAAAAGCTGTGTTGATGTAACTCAATGTCAACACGGGAAATTTGCCGCTGCTCTTCTTTTGAGTTTTTTTGTGCTATGTTATAAAAGACATAAAAAACGTTTTTTCCCTTTTGATATACAGTTATATCTCGTGGAAATTGGGAAAACGAGAAATTCTGTGAAAACAATCCACACAAATGGACCATTCTAGCTGTGCTAATGAATATTCCTCTTCAGCTGTGCTAATGAATATTCCTAATTCAAAAGTTTGTCTAAAAGAAGAATGGTCCATTCACGTTCGTCTAATTTCCACTCGTGTTGATAAAACTGTATATCAACACAGAAAATTAATGTTTTACATTTTTCAAATCTTACACTTTAGTAAAACACATACGAAAGAGATTGCGAAAATCAGTCTTTAATCAATGCAAATTACTGTATATAGATACTTTGAAAAACGTCATTAATTTATATAGTTCGCAAAATAGAATTTAAATTCGCATATTGCGAGCCGCTAATTCGAACCCTGCGTCGCCAAATTGTAATTTATTATATCTAACTTGTATCCATACCTTTCTGAACGGCAGAGGGAAGATCAGTTAAACGCTGAAAAGCCAATCCGTCAATCAAAGATCTTAATTTGTTTACTCTGTTTCTTTCGTTGACTAACATTTCTTGTGTGGACAATCTATCGTCTTCCATTCGAGCTAACAATCTGATCACTTCCTCGACAACGTCGTAGCCAACATGTGGCCCTGATGAATGTTGCTTTTCTACAGATTGTACTGTGCTTGTATTTCGTGTTGTATCTGCCTTGTCCGAGCTTGATGAAGACTTGATGGGCATATCCTGTAAAATAATAACATGACTGAAGCACCATGTCAGAGACGTTGTGTATGAGAAATTTACGATATCGCGCTATACTGGAAAAGATTTGCGGTCGTTTCGTTCCCTATCTGTTTCGTCCCGTGCCGTTTCATCCCGTAACAAATTTATTTGTGAGCATTTCGTCGACTTTCTCATTTTAAAAATATAATAAGAAATAGGAAATTTAGAACATTTTTTGAAGTCTAGATTACATCAGAAATCTTAGAAACATTGTCTAGCTATACAGTGTTTACTTCGCTGAACCAAATTTGACTCGGGTACAAACTTTTGTATCAATTGCAAGTTGGCCGAGTTTTGTCATCATTTCGTTCGCCAATATGTTGATTGGGTAAATACTTCGGAAATCGTTCTTCAGAAGGTTTGAACAAGAACAAATCAAAGAACAAATTACTTTGGGACAAAACGGTCACGAGATGAAACGGTAGGGGACGAAACAGATGGGGACGAAACGAGCAGATACTCTGGAAAATTATAGCCGATATTTGAGACTTTTAAACCTGCCGCACGAGAACTATCAGCTGAGCAAAAGTTACTCGTGGCTGTAAGCTAAGTTGAAAGCTCAACGTGAGCGGCTGGATTTTACGTAGTTTTTAGCCTCATTTAACCTTTTCTCTGATATCAAACATCTTTCATGCGAGAAAAGGTTCCACGAGACATAAAACAGAGTAAAATCCACTTGACTGTCTTTTGTAACATGCACGAGTAACTTGCTCTGCCGAAAGTTCTCGTGGGCTTCAGACTGACGTTTATTGCAAACGGCAAACCTCAAAATTATCGACTGTTGAAGGATTTACCCAGTGTATGATAAATTAAAAAGACCTAAATTGCCACACTGAGACACTTTGTACGAATTGACTGCTGACGTCTGAAATTTAAGTTGGCAACTGACGGCCAGATATGCTTACAGTGGTTCGCTGCAAACGCCAAATGATACGAATCAGGCGATTGAGGCATTGAACTATTTACCGTCAATTATACACTTTCTAGGAACAAACATGTGGAAAGCATCTTAGGATATCATATGAAAAATCGATCATGATGAATACATGGTTCGGACATTTTATGGTTGAAATTTTTCTTGTGTTGTGAAATGATTTTCAGCCATTTCTTCTTAATTTTTGGGCTTCCAGGTGAAACATTATGTTATTCTCTCTGTGACGAATTTAACTCAAACAACTTCATGAACGTTTTGGTGAGAAAATTGAGTGAAAACTCAATCCAAAGTCGATTTTTTGGAGTGCTTTTACCGTCCCAAAAAACCCCTTAAAACAACCCTCTGCCCCTAAGACATTTTTGGTGAAAATAGCGCAACATATTGCCCATTACATAAACGTGCTAAACGTTTGGGCAAACTACCCTGACTTAAAAATAACTAAATAAGTCAATGAGAAAATACGTTACCTGTGTTGGAGAAGTACTGTAGGATTGTGGCAAGTTTTCAGAGAAAGGTGAAAACCTGACAGATGATAACCCGACACCAGAAGCAGCTGATGATAGTGATGTATTGGACATAGGTCTAGATTCTGGATGAACTGTCGCAGGACTCTCTAAAGCACATGGAAATTATGCAGACCAGACCTTGACTGTTATACAGGGGGTGTGAGAAAGGTACTGGAAATTTGGAGTGCTCCAGGGTGATCAATTCTCTCGCAGTTGGAAAGACTGAGAGCCAATTGTTCAAAAGTCGTTAATTTAACCCATGGTTAGTTTAAAGTTGGAAGGTGATTGAAAATGATAGCAGTTTAATTGTTACAATTATAAGTTTGGACATGTTTTTAAATAAATCCAGATTTTGGTCTCTGACATTTTGTGAAGAAACACAGAAAATAAAACAGCTTGCTAAACTTTATCCCAGGGTTAATGCTAAACCCAGTTTGAACAACTGGTCCCAGGTTTCTAGCTTTTGAAAGCAACTGTTTTTTTGTAAACTATGAAAACAGGCGGTCAAGTTGGCATTTCTCCATGATTAGGAATTTATTGAAAATTGGTTGAAATTTAATCTCATTTGGACTCATAAACTGACAAAAAGCTTACAAAAGGTAAAATTAAGGTTCTCATTAGCCTGCAGGTTTACTAATTGTTTGTCATGGCAGATCAGTGATTAATAGAAATTTCTTTTCTTTTTTGCCGCCATCATAATGTTCAGAGTTGGAAATATGCGAGTTCAGTGAGTTCGACTGGCTAATTTCATTGCATTCGTATTATTTGGCTCAATTTTTCTTTAAATTTCACAAAAATAGTGAAAGCCTAATCTTTCTGACTGTGAAATAATGCAGGAACATATATTATAATGCTATACTTGGTGCAGGAGGGGGGGGGGCAACTAACAGTTGTGCATTTGCCAGATAATAATATTAGTACCTTCACTAAAAGTTGTCAACTGCTCATCAGCTTCCTCATCAGTGAGACTCAATCTTATCAGTCCATCTTTTAGCTGTTGTAGATGGGTTGTTGCCTTTCTAACACAGGGTGAAACACATGACGTAAACTCACAGCTATCGCGTCTGATAAATGTTGAGGAAAGTGCTGACCATCCCTTTATTAATGTTGACAGTCGACCTAAATTTTAGCATCAAGCAAGTGACTTTATCTTCAATGTTAATTATATACTCATCACATGAGTCACATGAGTTTATTTTGTTGGGCACAATGATACGTGCACATAAAGTTGCAAAACCTTGTGCATGCACTGCCACCTTCCACAGACTAGTTTTGATCTCTTGTGAGTTGAATGTCAGTATCGTGTCATTGCCTTTTATGGCAGCTCAAGAAAGCAGTATCTGTTTTTTTTCGCATAATCGATTTCTGATGTTCAGTTAACCTATCAAGGCTTGCTTCAGTTCCATACAATATATGAACAATATAATGAAAGAACATCAAGTCATCACAAACAAATTAAGTCATCCAGTGTGGTCCTACTAAACATCACGTGGGAAAATGTTTATTTTCACTACTCCAGGCAGTCGTGGGCGGTCTCAGGCGGTCAAATACATTCCAAGGCGCTGTTTAGTAAGACCATTCCATTGCATGTCAATGTCATGATATCATTGATATGTATTGAAACATGAAGAAAAATTTAAAATATGAAAATGAATGGAAATAAAAAATGAATAGAAATAACTGTACTGTATATTAGTAATGTACAACAAAAAAATTGATAACAGCTACTTCAAATTTTACCTTGTGGCAGTTCGTCTGCTTGTACAGCCTTTGTCTGAAGTTTGTCTTTATCAACCAGAACTATTGCAGTTGCACTGTCGCCCAAAACATCGTCCTTTATGCTCTCCTCGAATGTGTTATTTTGAAAATATTTCTCCTTCTCAGATAAAGCAAGTACCTCCTCAAACTTTGAAGGCGTCGGCATCGTGCAATTGCAAATTGCTAACAAAGATCATTGGTAAAATTCACAAAAACATACGGCAAAAAAATACAAGGCCATTTTGAAATTCGGCGGTCGTCTTAGCAACGGCCACTGTTCTCTACAAAACCACTGGATGGACTCTCACTGCTTGGCCAAGAACACCAAGAAATTAGCTTTCTCGTTGTAAATGGATGTAAAATGTACTTCAATGATTTTAAAACATACGTTTGAAAATCCATTTACTTATCGAGTGATTTACTTGTGTATCTCTGCTCCATTTGATCGGGACATATCGACTGGCTTGCGCACAGCGTCGGGTTTACTCGTTGGCAGTCGGGAAAAGACGTAGGAGGAATTGCCAATGCCAAATTGACTTTTTCGCAAAGCAAGAACGAAATTCTGAAAACTTCGAGATATAGAAGCAATCCTGCCTTTATTTTAAGGTATGGTATGCTTTATTATCTGTCAGTTGTGGAAGAATATTTAGAGCTCGTATATATATGAGTTTTGTAGACAATCAGGCCGAATTTAGCAAAATATTTGAACATACAATTGATAATTTGATACAAAGTCTGTATTTTGTAGTTTGCACATCATTGTGATTGTTAAAGCTTGGTCTTTAATTGTCAAATGAAAAACCGCAGTTTAGAGTAAATCTACCGTTAGATTTCATGCTTTATAGTAGCTGGAAAACTTTTAAGGTCCCATTGATAAACAAAGCATAAAAAATCCAGCAAAATTGGTCTATTTTTTAACTGTAATGTTGTGTTACAAATTTAGTGTCAATTCCATTTCCAACCATTTGACATTATTTCTAACCCTTACAAAATATATGCATAAAAATGGTGGATAATGCATAATTCTCACAAAATGCACTCAATTAGAGCAAAAGTCATATCGATTAACAACAAAATTGGCGATTGTTTGGGGCAGGTGGAAAATTCCACTGAATTTATAGCTATGTGTGAAACAAAACCACAATAGTACAGCCATCGAAACATTGTGGCAGTGGGCCCTTTTTCCTTTAGCCTGGACAAATTAAATAAAACCGGCACAGCAAAGCTGGACAGCCTGGTCAAACCTGGGACAGTTTTAATGTTTCCACTACTGGCACAAATTCAATAACTGACCACAAAGTTGAAAACATGATCCAAAATTTAAAATGCAACTTATTCAGTTTTTTTGCTGTTTAAAATTACCAACAACTTTGTTTTTCAAACTCACTTCACACAATTCAAAATGAGTAACTCACAATTCAAAATTACTAATTCAAAATTACAAAAACAATTCAAAATGACTAATTCACAATTCAAAATGATGTGAAAAAAGTTTTTGCAATACAGTATACACGAAGTAGGTCAGGATGCAAAATTGTGCTGCAACCAAATTGAGAAGTATGAAGCATGAAAAACACAATGCTTCTGATTTAGTTATTTAAAATGTTTTGCTTATCGTGTGGTCACAGTGTAAAAGAAATGTTTCATTTTTGTCGAAGTTGTGGTGCTAGTAATGTATATATGTATCAGCGAATGAGACACTCTCAACTGGAATGGACTCTGGATTTTAGACCGATAATACAATAATTTCTTTGTTATTTAAACACCATGCCATCACAATGTCGTGGACTCTGACAGTTGATTCAGGTCACTTTTCAAGGTTCCCATGTTTGTTTTGAATATTCATAATTACATTGCCAAATTTAGAGCATTGTGTGGGATCTTTCAAAGCCAACTTCACAAGTCAGTACTTGGTGGATTAAGTACTGAACAATAGTACTAAAGTACTGAACTAAAGTACTTAATTAAAATACCGAAGTATGATGCAAATATAGGTGATGAATTGCGCCCATTTTAGGTATCACATTTCCATCCATATACATTATTTTTGTACTCTAGTTCAGTACTGTAGTACTTTAGTGCACCATTCACTAAGTTGTGAAGCTGGCTTAGAAAGTTCCTAAAGATGTAACAATCAGCAACATTCCAAATTTGGCAATGTACTGTAATTAGGAGTACTCTAAACAAACTTTGAAAAGTAACCTGGAATTGACTGTAAAAGGAGATTAAAACAGTAGTTACTAAAGAAGAAAACAGCAGATGAAGTAAACAATGATGAACTTATGGAGATAATTAGGAATGAAATTGATGGGACGAGTTGTGTATCAGGATACAAAACACTATGGCACAACCTTCATTTAAGGTGTGCAATTTGTGATGAGCAAAACATTTAGATTAGAAGCATCAAGTTTTTGCCACTTTATACTTCCCAGCTTGTTTGCTATGCAAGGTTCATTGAGTCAGAAGGCTTAAAGTTTTTGACCCCACACAAATTGCATAAGCCTTTTCATTATTCAGGTTCTGGGTACTAAAATGCATTTTCTGGCTAATAAATTTGTTGGCTGTTCTGTCATTATTCTGGCCAGTAAACTGCATAAAAATAGTTTGATATATTGCACTGTGCAGTGGCCCTATTTATTTGCTGCACTCTGCTAAAGGTATCCTGTTGCATTTTGCTCTGCCCAAGTCATATGAGTCTATACCCCCTCCCTCCCCCACCACTCATGAGGTAGTGTATAGTGCTTTGGTGGTGAATTGGGTACACCATTTGCCTACACATCGAGGGTTTAATTCTCAATAGTGTCTTTTCGATGTGATTCAAACCCTTTCCTTGTTAAGTCAATACTGCCAAAAAGTTGTGAGTTTCTCTGAGTACTCAGGTTTCCCCTTACACAGAAACTTGACAGGTTTAGATAATATTTGTTCACAGCAATTGGTATATACTGTTGTAAGTTGTGATCCTGCCTTGTGGCAAAGCTAAATAATGTATGCTTCCCCCAACGAGAATAAATTCAAAAAATGTCTGGTCAAATTTTCAATTGCTTATCTCATATTTTGACATTTTTTGTAGAACTATAGTGCATTGAAAGTTTATGAATGCATATAAGCTGATCAGTCATGATGAAGTGAGTATTGTTGGTGAAAATAGCATATAAGGTATGTACATTTATGTTTTGAAAAATATATTGTGCAATTTTTTTAGTGTCATGAAACTTATGTCAAGAAAAACAGCGTTGAATGTTACAGCAATTTGCTTTCAGTCACCAAGCACAAACATCTTCAGGGGTTTCTTTACATTTGTAACATTTAAGCGCAACGTTTTCCGTTATAATTGTTAGTTTGTTACTATCTCAGATTTTCAAAACTGATCCGTTTCAATTATTTACAAGTTTCTTTGCTTATGTATGATTTGAAAACCCAAAGAATTTGGTATGTTTTATAATAAAATTGTTAAAACGAGCATCAAAACATGACAATACAACAGATGCAGTTACAGAGACGTCGGCTTTCTCAAAATTTTTCACTTCGTGATACCTTTTTTCTAATAAATTGTTTACAAAATTTATAGGTGACTCCTTTTAATTAAAGTTTTAATTCCCATGGGAATTGAGAAATTAAATAAAAATCCCTTTACTCCGGATCCAGCCAGCTTCTTAAGTGTTACTCCCGCCTAAATAGAAGTGCTTACACATATAATGGAGGTATTTATTTACAGTGGAAGTAACACTTGAAGAGCTGCAAATACTAAAGCAAATTGCCGAATTGGCCTTCTTTATAGAGAGCACCTGTGCATACCAAACAAATTTTAAAAAAACAAATTTAATTGCTTCGCTTGTAAATTTGACTCTTCTGACCAAAATGATTAGTGCCCCTAGTGATCCTACCAACTGCTTACCGGTACCTGCCTTGCTTACCCACCGTTTAAGCTAAACGTCTTTTATACAACTGACCCCTGTAGTTTTGAGAGGCCTTCCTTAGTCCTAATTTCATTCATTGCCCCTACTTTCCCATTTATTTTCTTTCAATGGCTTTTATAATAATCATGACGGTATCCGGTCTTTTCGCCCCCAAGTCGATTCGCCCCAAGTCGTTTCACCCCCAAACTGATTCGCTCCAAGTCGTTTTCCCCTCAATATTCATTTGATGTCAAAGCTGTGTGTTTACATATTACAAACTATTACTATTATATAGTTATATTTCAAAGTGATAGATAATGTTATGAAGAGGAAAACCAAATCCCACTATTTTAGTTGATATTGTTGCAAGAAAGATCATTGGAATTATAATCGCTCTTAAAGTGCCCATGACACCAAAATTTTTATTACAGGATGTGAAAGAGTATTTAAAACTGTAATACAAGTTCTTTTAAACTTTTGCGCTGCAACGTTTTGTTGATGAGATGTTTCAGTTTGAATTTTTTGTTTTGTCGGCTAATTTACGTCACACTTTGCATAATGAGTTGCTGTTGAATACCAGTTATCTATGTCTTCAATGAGCAAAATTCTCGTAATATTGAAAGGATATCTAGATTAAGGACGAACATAAGCATCCCATTAATCTTGCACGTCGTCTCTTTATAGGAAAACAACTTTATAATCTACTTTCTGATGCCTCATTATGCAAAGTGTGACGTAATTAGCCGACGGAACAAAATATTCAAACTGAAATATCTCATCAACAAAACGTTGCAGCGCAAAAATACAAAAGAACTTGTATTACAGTTTTAAATACTCTTTCTCATTATACAATAAAAATTTTCGTGTCATGGGCACTTTAATTACTTGGCCTTTTTTCCGAGTCTTTCCATCAATGAGTCATAGCGTCATTATACATAGTTTCTAAGACATAAATAGAAAATAGATCTATTGTCCCAGCAAATCTTTTGTTGGTTAATCCTATTGTGACTGTTGTTTGCTTGAAACCTTGAAACTAAGTATTAAAACACAATAAATAGTAAAGACAAGGTAAAACTTTGTAAGAATGAGAAGAGTAAAACGACGCGCTCTGGATTTAATAATTGTACTTTTTTGTGCAGCATGACTTTTTGGCTTAAGTTTGAGTTCGTTTTAACGTAGTAAAGTGTAGTGTAGTTTGTGTGAGATATTGTGTGATTTTAGTGTGATGATAACTGTTTGGTATTTAAAGTAATCTGTAAAAGTAATTTGACTTTTGTTGTTTTGTTGGTTGTATCTACATACGTTCCTGTTAGTAAGGATGTATCTAGATACATCCTTTCTCGGAGGGATGTATCTAGATACATCCTTACTGAGAGGGCTGTATGTAGATACAACCCCGCTCTTCCCTGCTTGATTTCAAATCCCTCCCCGTGCTTTTAGAACGTAAACCTAATGAAGAGGTATTTATGCTAAATACAGGTTTATGAATAACAATGAAAACCGACTCAATCATGTAATAAGTTAGAGTTAAATACCAAGAAGGAGGGATGTATGTCATATACAGCCCCCGAGGACGCGCAGCGTCCGAGGGCTTTATATGACATACATCCCGACTTTCGAGGTATGTAACCAAAGTAGAATACCCACAGCTATAGAACACTTAGTCAGCATTTTTCACAGAGCTCTTACCCCTGTGAATTAGTTCCCAGGTCATCCGTGTGAGACAGGTGCGCGCGCATGTTGACCGGAAATACGTGTAAAACCAGTTTTGACTGGTTTTGGCTATTGTTTTGAGAGGAAAGACGTGATATTGTTTGACTTTGGACTGTAAAAATCATACAGTCGGTGTTTAAGACAAACGTGTGCCATTTTTGTGAAAGTATACACTGATTTTTTATTTTTAACGTTACAAATGGGCAATGAGTATAAAGTATGAAAAACTACAGGAATGATTATAAAAAGTTAAAACTACATAAAAATGTTTATATTTTTTTCCACACACAACCGCAAAATCCACATTCCAGTATATAGTTCGAGTCTGTGGGAACAGTCGACGCTGTCTGAACTTCATTGATACATTGGTGATGTATGCTTGTTCTGCAACATCGGGTTTTTGCCATTGCTTCGTTCCTTTTTCTTTTTAGGCATAGAAAACATGGCTGTTCGCTGGGAAATACTGTCCTGCAATATGCACAGCGAACCGTTGTGCTACCGGTTATTGTAACTGAGGTCGCCGCCCAACGGTCAAAACAGCTGCAGTGAACTGTTTGTTTACAGCAAGGTGTTGCGAAGGTCTGTGTTTCTCCATTTTCTATGGTTTCCAGGCAAAAATGACACTCTGCGCTGTTCGTTACATTTTTACATAGGATTCCAAAAAGCGGTATTATTGTATTTGGTAAAATTTCTTCTGGTCCAGGGAGATCTCCAACAATTTCCATACTTATTTTATACAGGTGTGAGGTATTGTATGGTTGAAAGTTTCTTTCATGACATGTAGATGGTTTGCTATTTATAATCTTGTGACAGGTGTGGTGTATTGCATCGTGTTTCAAAGTTTCCGACTGTCTTTGGGGGTCGGATTGTTGACAGGTGTGATGTATTGCATCGTGTTTCAAAGTTTCCGACTGTCTTTGGGGGTCGGGGTGTTGGCAGGTGTGGAGTATTGCATGGTTTAAAGTTTCCTGCATGGCATGTAGGTGGTTTGCTAATTACAATTTTTGTGACAGGTGTGGTGTATTGCATCGTGTTTCAAAGTTTCCCACTGTCTTTGTGGGTCGGATTGTTGACAGGTGTGATGTATTGCATCGTGTTTCAAAGTTTCCGACTGTCTTTGGGGGTCGGGTTGTTGGCAGGTGTGGAGTATTGCATGTTTTAAAGTTTCCTGCATGGCATGTAGGTGGTTAGCTAATTACAATTTTTGTGACAGGTGTGGTGTATTGCATCGTGTTTCAAAGTTTCCGGCTGTCTTTGTGGGTCGGATTATTGACAGGTGTGATGTATTGCATCGTGTTTCAAAGTTTCCGACTGTCTTTGGGGTCGGATTGTTGACAGGTGTGAAGTATTGCATGGTTTAAAGTTTCCTGCATGGCATGTAGGTGGTTTGCTAATTACAATTTTTGTGACAGGTGTGGTGTATTGCATCGTGTTTCAAAGTTTCCCACTGTCTTTGTGGGTCGGATTGTTGACAGGTGTGATGTATTGCATCGTGTTTCAAAGTTTCCGACTGTCTTTGGGGGTCGGGTTGTTGGCAGGTGTGGAGTATTGCATGTTTTAAAGTTTCCTGCATGGCATGTAGGTGGTTAGCTAATTACAATTTTTGTGACAGGTGTGGTGTATTGCATCGTGTTTCAAAGTTTCCGGCTGTCTTTGTGGGTCGGATTATTGACAGGTGTGATGTATTGCATCGTGTTTCAAAGTTTCCGACTGTCTTTGGGGTCGGATTGTTGACAGGTGTGAAGTATTGCATGTTTTAAAGTTTCCTGCATGGCATGTAGGTGGTTTGCTAATTATAATTTTGTGTGACACCGCTAATTACTGAACAACCACTTAAGATGTCTACACTTTTTTAACTGTCGGTAAACTAAATCTTTGTGATAGCTTTGGACATCATTTAGTTGTGTAAAAGTTTTGCCTGAGCACTTTAAAACAATTTTAAAATCAATTTTCGTGATACTTCATAGTGTTTCAAAGTTTCCAACTGTCTTTGTGGGTCCTGGTTGTTGATTTTATCTTTGCGATACCACTAATTACATGGCATTGGGATAAGTTTATCTGTGCGATGCCCGGGGGTTGGAATCAATTATTTGTGTTGATGCTAAGCACCAATGCATTGCCATCATCTGTTCCCGCTGTGTATTGAATGAATGATGTCCGGCTAAAGGCTTGGCTCTAATTCATATCCACTATTTTTAGATTGAATTTTTCGATGTCCTTTGTGGTTCTAAGGTACCGAAAATTGAATAGCACAGAAAAGCTGTAATTTATTACAAAAAGATATGTATAAAATATTTTGAAATTATCATCGTTTGATTGATTCGCAGCGGTGTATATAAAAAATCGAGATTTTGACTCAGAACACAGTTGATTTGCTGTTGGTAGCTAAGTGCAATCAAAATGGTATCAATTGAAAATTACAAATGTTTTTGTAAGGATGGAGCTCTAGAGCGATTCGAGTCCAAAAAGGGGAGAGGCTTCGTAAAGTGTAGCAAAGAATTATGCACTCTCTTTGTTCCAGAGGAGAAATATTTGGATTTGATGCATGCGTATGAGAACAAGGTCCTTGACAAATACAAGCCATTCAATTTTCCAATGTGCGATTGCAATGAATCAGCGAGCTTGTGGTTGTCGTACTCTTCAAACAATCCAAATCGGGCCTATTTCAGATGTCAGGACACTGACCCTGAAGAAAAGTGTAGCTTTTTCCTGTGGGCTGATAGCGTGTCGAAACCGAAGAAGAGAAAAAGAAAAGCGAGTAGTAAGAAGGGGGGAAAGTCATCAAAAAGAGGTAAAGGAAAACGAGACCATGGCCCAAGACGTAAAATTGAGTCTTCGAGTGACGAAGATGAACAGAAATAATGTGCAATTATATATAGTTAAAAATATCCTTAGAAATATGAACGGCAAAGGACAGTAAACTTTTTAATTCAGTTAATTATACTAGTTGATTATGTTCTTTTAATAAAAATAATTGCATTCTAATGATTGTTATATTTTTTATCGTTAATACCTATTTTGAAACAAGGCTATGCGTGACAATTAATTATATTGATGCAGTGTGACGCCGGATGAGTTACAATTAACAAACAACGTTCCTTAAGACCGCAAAACTCATTTAACAAATGCACAGGGCATTAATGCATTAAGACATGCTTCAACAAGATCAGAAGCATCCGGTTAAAACCGGTTAACTTATCGTTACTATTTAAGTGGCAGATTTGGGAGGGATCCTCATAAACACGGTGTTGTCTAGCGATTTCAAAGGCTATTCGTTAAAGTTAATTTGAAAAACAGTTTGACTTCTACCAATATGGAATCCACTAGGCAAATCGAAGCACGTCGTCAGCGTCTTTTAGAAAAAGCTAAGAGAAGCAATGACAAGTCGAATCGGCTTCAGCGAAAAATTCAGGGTGAGATGCAGAAACGAACCCCCAAAATGAGTAAGGTCATGAAATGGCAAGAGAAGTCGGTCAAATATGTGAACAGGGGGCTTCGCTACGTGAATGAATTCGATACACAGGGTGAAGATAACCGTGAGATTTCTTTTAATTTGGAAAAGGTATATGTATACAATTTTAGACAAGTGATAAACGTTTCAACATTATTGGGCGGTGCAAATGGAAAGCGAATCATAGTTATAGAATTCATTTTTATTTATAGGTCTCAGAGAGGGTTGTGAAAAAATTTGGCACAACTTCATGTGTTTTTCGTGCGTCGATGCAAGAACCGAGTAATACAGATAATGTAAAAATTCGAGACATTATGGGCGAGCTATCGTCACTCTTCACAGACGCTATTGAGCAGGTAAATGTTTCGGTCTACAGCTTAATACCAACACCTTCATGACTAGCATGCCTAATAAATCAATATCTTGTTTTAAGGTGAAGGAACAATGTGATTTCCGCACGCCTTTGGAGGACAAAATCCGGGTTATGGTTCGTTCCAGTGCTCTGAAATCCCCCATCAGCACCAGACTGATTCCATCCGTCCAGATGACCTCCAGTAAGGTCCTTGGCGAAATTACGAAGGTCCTTCAAAGTAATGAAGAGATACCTTTGGACAAGTCTTTTACAATTGATATCATTGGCGTTAAGGCACCGACGGGCTCTGGAAAATCTCTCAAGGTACTGGATTATTCCAAAGACACTCATATAAAGAAATCTATCATTACTATTAGGAATAAGGATAATTTATGTTGTGGTCGTGCAATAGCAGTGGGGAAGGCCTTAGCTGACAATCACACCCAATTAAAACAATTAAAGATGGGGAGACCTATTCAGAAACAAATAGCACTAAAACTATACAAGAAAGCCAATATATTTCCTGGTCCTTGCGGTCTTCGCGAAATAAGTAAATTTCAGGGGTCCCTACCTGGTTACCAGATAATAGTGATTGATTTTCATGCTCGTAATGCATGTATTTATGAGGGCCCACGGGGTGATAAAAAAATTGTCTTGTATAAGAACGGTGATCATTATGATGTAATTAATCCGAAAAAACTGCCAGCTTTCCACGGAAAACGGTTTTTCTGTCAAAAATGTAAGTGTTTTTTTGAGGACTATCGCACACACCCGTGTACCGATCCATGCCGCACTTGCTTGCGTAAGGAATGTCTTTTGGTTTCTGATCAAAAACGTACTTGTCCGGACTGTTTCAAAATTTGTCGTTCGGCTCATTGCTTTGAGCACCACAAAAAGTCTCGCAAATTGAAGGGAGTTGATCTGCCTTCGAAATGTGAGACATCATTTAAATGTCAAACGTGTTCAGTAACAGTTGAACGTAAACGACAGGACGAACATAGATGTGGTGAACATGTGTGTCATGTGTGTAAAAAATTTGTCATGTCAGGTCATTTGTGTTACATGCAATCTGAACCACCTAAAGAACCAAACGAAAAACTATTATTTTATGATTTTGAAACTGACTTTTCTTCCGGCGAGCACATAGTTAATTTTGCTGTAGCTCAGTATGCCGATGGGACAGAGTTTGTGTTTAAAGGCTACAATGCACTGCATGAATTTTGCGATTTTGTCTTTTCTGTGGAGCATATGGGGTATTGTTTGATTGCCCATAATGCCAAAGGTTTTGATGCTGTATTAATTCAACGATGGTTGTTTCAGAATAGACCAACAGCGGACATGCATGTCATACATTCAGGACAAAAGATTATGCAGCTGACTTTCAATGACTATAAAATTCGACTCATAGACTCTTTAAATTTTCTACAAATGCCCTTATCAAAATTTCCTGAGACGTTTGGCTTAGATTTATCTACACACTCAAAAGGCGATTTTCCTTTCAAATTCAATACTGTTGAAAATCAAAATTATATAGGACCTGTACCGGATATTAAATTTTATGATGCAGATAATAAGAAAGACGAGAGTAAAAGAAAAAAATTTATTGACTGGCATAAAGACTTGGTCAAAACCAATTATATTTTTGACTTTCAAAAGGAAATGTATAAATACTGTGCACAAGATGTGAGCATTTTGAGATTATGTTGTGTGGAATTCAGAAAAACATTTCTTAGTGAGACGGGCGTAGACCCTTTTTGTTATTGCACAATTGCGGCTGCAGTAATGACTGTTTATCGTTCAAAATATTTAAAAGAAAAGAGTATCGGCATCATACCTAAAAATTTGTATCGCGATGGTAATAAACCTTTTTCCAAAACATCGATTGAATGGTTAGAGTTTATTGCGGCTCAAACGAATTCAAAAATTTTGCATGCGGTTCATGGTGGTGAAAAGGCAATTGTTGATGAGGAGTTGGGTAAGACGTACTATGTGGACGGGTTTTGCGAGGAGACGAAAACGGTGTACGAATTTTATGGTTGTGTGTATCATGGTTGTCCTTTATGTTTTGACGGAACGAGCGATCATCCGTTTCATAGTGAACGGAAGATGTGCGAAGTTTACGAGGTGACGGTTGAACGGGAGGAACGGTTGAGGGCTCTTGGCTTTGCTGTAAAAACAATTTGGGAACACGACTATAGGAAACTTAGGTCTACAGACGAAATGCAACTTTTTCTGGACACGTTTGACATTGTAACCGATCTCGACCCTCGTGATAGTTTTTTCGGCGGTAGGGTCGGTGGTTATAAACTGTTTCGTGAAACAGAAAGTGATGAAAAAATTGAATATGTCGATTTTACCTCCTTGTATCCGTTTGTTAATAAGACAAAGGTTTATCCAACTGGTCATCCGACTATTATTCGCGAAAATTTCGAACCTATTTCGAACTACTTTGGCTTAATAAAATGTAAAGTTTTGGCGCCGGCAAATTTGTATCATCCAGTTCTTCCAGTTCGCGCAAAAGGTAAACTTTTCTTCCCCTTGTGCAAGCAATGTGTCATGGATAACTCTTCAGAATGCCGGCATTCTGAAGAGGAACGATCGTTTTGGGGTACTTTTACCACAATTGAAGTAGGAAAAGCTCTCGAGAAAGGGTATAAGATCTTAGAGATTCACGAAGTGTGGCATTTTGAAAACACATCGAACAGTTTATTCAGTGAATATGTGAATTATTTTTTAAGGCTAAAACAGGAAAGCTCAGGGTTTCCGGAATGGGTTCGCACACCCGAGGACCAGGAAAGATATATAGATGAATATAATAAGTATGAGGGAATACTTTTACGTAAAGATAAAATTGTAAAGAATCCCGGATTGCGCGCTTTTGCTAAACTATGCCTTAATTCGCTTTGGGGGCGTTTTGCAATGCGCACCGACAGAGTAATGACCGAATTCATTACTGATCCTTTACAATTTTACAAACGTATTAATGGAGCAGACATTGTCATGCATGATCTTTGTTTAATAAATGATGAGCTGGTAGAACTCGTTTATAAACGCAAGCACGAATATGAGGTTGAGAGTAAAGTCACTAATCTTTTTATCGGAATATTTACAACTGCATGGGCTAGATTAGAACCCTACAATTTACTTGACTTAATGGGGGAAAATGTTTTGTATGTAGATACGGATAGTTGTGTTTATGTCTCTAAGCCTGGTGACCCACAGCCTGCTTTGGGGGATTTTTTAGGCGATCTTACTAATGAGATCACTCCTAAGCACGGCCCGGAGACTTATATTACACAGTTTGTTTGTGGTGGTCCCAAAAATTATGCGTATAAAGTAAGTGATGGTAAAACACACTGTAAGATAAGGGGGTTTACTTTAAATTATAAGAACAGTTTAGTTTTGAACTTTGATTCTTTAAAAGAAATAATTTGTAAATATGGAAGTAAACCGGTTAGAGTTAGGGCAAGTAAAAATGAAAATAAATTAAAAGTTGTAAATGAGTGCAAAATCACCAGAGAGAGATGGACCCGTCGGATTGTCAATAAACGTGAAGAGAAGGAATACCAAGTTGTATTTGACAAGAGGATTGTCCTTGGTAAAGGCGAGGACACCATACCATATGGTTTCCACTGGAATCCATCAACCGGCACCTCTACGATAAGCCGTACAGTTATACCAACAGTTCCTGACAATCTGCTATACACTTTGATTCGACCGTCTGATGCTGTGGGGAAAAAGAGCACTGTAATGGACCTAATGGAATGTGACGTTACGATTGACGATGATGAAATGATGCAAACAGATGATGATGATGGGTGCGAACCAATGCAGATTGATAATACAGATATTGACTTAATGGAAACGGACGATGAAAGTGACATTGATTTTGAATCAGAACATGATTCTGATGTTGAATTTTTGAACAATGATGAGTCAGAAGAAGAACTTTCATTCTATAGACATTTTGAGAACACTTTCTAGTCTAAATATTTTCATAAACATAAATTCTACTAGCAACATAAACTCTACAGCAACAACATTATAAACGTTGCTATAATGTAAATAGTTTTTCATGTCTTTGTATATATTGTACACAATAAGCAAATGATCATTTCATTAAATCTTGAATCAGCAAGTGTTTATAGTTTGTTTTTACCACAACTGAGTCATTCAAATTGATACTGTTAGCAAGCATGGATGTCCGATTTAAAACACCAGCAAATTTTTACATTAGCGGGCAAAGCCAATGTGGCAAATCATACTTAGTGCGGTGTATGCTTCACAATCTTAATGAATTGTTTGATCCTGTCCCGTCAAGAATCATTTATTGTTATGGTGAATATCAACATGCATTTGATGATATGGTTCAAACAATACCTAATATCTATTTTACTGAAGGATTTCCGGATAATTTGTATGGCATTTTGGAAGGTTACCAAAACTCATTAGTTATAATCGACGATCTCATGTCAGAGTGTTCAAAAGATCAACGTATTTCAGATTTGTTTACTCGCGGTTCACATCATCAGGGAATATCTGTCATGTATCTCACTCAAAACTTATTCCCTCCTGGTAAACAATCGCGGACTATAAGCTTAAACGCACACTATATGATTGTTTTTAAAAATCCTAGGGACTCCCTAGGCGTTTCGACCTTGGCGCGTCAAATGTATCCACATAATACAAATTTTCTTGTACAATCTTTCCAAGATGCGACAAAGAAACCATATGGTTACCTGTTATTCGATTTGCATCAACGTACACCTGAGAATATGCGATTAAGAACAAACATTTTACCTGGCGAGAAGCAAATTGTTTACGTAAAACGTACTTAAACAACGGTTTCAGCTCAAGACATTTTATTTGCAGCATGTCGAAGCACATGAAAGACAACCTGCCTTATCTACAAGTTTTGGTTAAATCCAAACCAAAACTACGTAAATTACTTATTGAACATGGGCCAGTGTCTCTGATTACTTCCATTTGCGAGTGTGCCCTAAATCTGCTAAAAGGTGTTATCCCACTTACACCACGTCAGAAACGTCGCTTAGCACGATACAAGACACATCTCCGTGGATTGGCTAATAAAAAAGTATCGCGAAAGAAAAAGAAACAGTTTCTTAATCAGAAAGGCGGTAATCTCCTAACGGCTTTGTTACCACCTGTTTTAACTGTCCTAGGAAGTTTACTAACAAAATGAAGCGAATGGTTTTGGTACCAGAAGACGCTTATTCCAGATTTGAGCAAAAGCAAAAGCTTGAGACTTCACCAATCATAAAAAACATGATAAATACAGACACGGACATGACAAACATTCTCCAACGCACGGATGTTGATGATACGGAAAAGCAAAAAATGTACTATGCCAACCTGGAAAGATACCTTAATCTCAGACAGCAAAAGGACAGTGAAATACCAACTATCCGGATAGCGCCTAGTGCTGAAAATGGGGAAGAGCCTACCCACCCAAAAAATGCACAATTATCTGACGATGTCATTGTTAAACATATACCTAAAACAATGCAGTCCAGGGCGACAGCTATCTTAAACCGATTGAAAGAAAGGCCGGACGTTATCACATGGGACAAAACTGGAGAAGTGAAGCTCGAGGGTGAAATCATTCCACAATCAAACATTTCGGATTTGGTCTCAGATGCTCTGAGGACAAGAAAAAATTTCAATCCTACTGGTTCAAAGGAATTTTTTCGTGTTTTATCCAAGATAAATATGCCTAAAGATTTGGTGAGGAATGAAGAACGATGGAAAGAGTCCCGAATGGACCGCAGTTTTTCTGAAGAAGGGAGTCGCTTAGACAGTCCAGGGGCTTCGACCTCGTCGATGTATTTTCAAAACCTTCTAAAAAGACGTGATGAAAAAGCAAGCAAGCCAAAACAAACCCAGGAACGTTGGCTTAAATATTAATCTTGTAATTGTTTACTTAATAATTGTAATGTAATTGTTTTAAAATACGTTCTTAGCGTTGTGTTATACATGGGGTTAGGGCAAATGAAAACGCACACACACACACACACACACACACACACACACACACACTTCATTTTAACTACAATGTTTATTGAACCAACTTTTTACTAAACTGAATAAGATTAACATTAGGATGATTTGCACTAACTCTAAAGTGAGTCTTAACAAAATGAGACACTTTCGCGTCATTTAACATAGTATTGTCATCAAACAACTGTACGATTTTGTTCATGCTATAACCACGTGCTCTATGGCTTAGGTAGAATATACAGTAATCACCGCATACGTCGGACCAAATACTTTGCAATTTACGTTTGTTATATTTCCATTTATCAGTGTGCTTTTCCAAATAGTTTCTAAACACCAATGGTACATCAGTCCCATAGCTGTCAAAATATTCCCCCAGAATCTTGTTGTGGTCACCCCGAGCATTACTTGGACCGATCCAAATTGAAATCCAGTGAGTCCCAGGCTTGCTACTCGGATCTGTGTTCGCGACCAATCCGCAAGGATACTTGTCGATCGTTTGAGGTAGTTTATCACAGGGAAATACACCACAAAACGTTTTTTTCGTTATAGGATCTTCTTCTAGTGCATGAGTGATTTGTGCAGTGTTCATCTAACCAGCGTAATCGTAGATGACGTTTCTTTCAGAATCAATATGAATAGTGTTTTCGAATTCACCGTAGCACACGAGACTCACAGCTCCTGCAGGTGCAGTAGAGAACTTGATGTCGACTGCAAGATTTCCGCGTTGGACCACGTTAAAATGGTCGGAGGACCCGCACATGTCCGGTGTTAGGTCAGCACTATAAAGGTTAAACCCATTAACAAACTCATCACGTGAAATATCGTTACCGACATCATAAAACATCTTTCCAGTACCCGAGAACAAGGTAAGGAAGGCTTCGATGTATCTGCGGGTTGCTGCAGTATAGGAGAGCTGTAAGGGTTTGGAGGGTACTTCTTCTCCGTTGACGCTGATTGCTAAGAAGGATGTTGTAAAATTCTGAAAGTTGAAGGGATTCTTCTTGTAGGCACCGTTGAATGCTGCGCTATCGACCATTCCAAAGATAATCGTTTTCGGCACAAGTCCGTTGTAGAGATTATCTTTTCTCAATGATGGATTTCCAGCTGGAATAATGAAAGATTTGCACTCCACACGTCTCACAGGATAAATGGCAGGTCCTTTCTTCAATGCCAGTTCGTGGGCTATGGATATGCTTGGATTGATTTTCACTTTACGTATCTTGAGATAAACCTCCGTCAATTTCACCCTATAATCGGCGTCCGCCCCTGAGGCCATCAAACAAAACTCGTCCACGTTTCGATTCATAAGTATTTTGAGATCCACATAGCTCAAAAGAAGTCGTTCGCTCATAAACACGTCGCAGAATATAGGTCCCGCCATTTCGATGATACCGCTTTCTTTGCTAAACTCGTACCTTTTCTTGAGGCCAAGGTTGACATCAGCATGGTCCCCAGCGAGCGTTGGATCAGCGGTATCCATTTTAGTGCTCGTGTCTTTGTAGAACATTGAGGCCGTCAATTGAGACCGTTTTGCGGCTGGACCATAGTTGAGGAGCGTTTCCAAATAGGCACGATATGCATAGGTCCCCGTGGCCTGGGTGACCTGTTTCCCCTTCAAAAACACATCCACTTGTTTGAATAAGCTATGTAGGAAATTGTTGACGATGCCTACTTTTTCGCCCTGGTCAAGATCATCTCCGTTTGCCTTTGTTACTTTTGCTCGAACCACCAGGATGGTTTTTGCCAAATCTACATAGTCCTCCGTTCCCGAACAGAGGAACGTGATAGGTCCGCCATCTGAAACACTGGACACCGGCAAGTGGTCTACCCAATGTCCCTTTTCTAAACTCACTTGTGTTGGTGGTACAGAAAATAAATCAAGTTCACTCTTGGTGCACTCTTGTGATTTAGCATGTACAAAACTCATGTTTAACCAAATATGTCTGCAGGAGTTGTTTTCCGTTTCTTGGTCGGATTGCTTCTGGTAGTAGGCGCAGATGTCTTTCTCTTTTTAGCTCTCTGTTTTGCTGCGGTTTTTTTACGTCGTTTTCCACTTCCTGTTTGAGCATACGCTCGCAGTCGCTGCACAGCTTTCTGTTTCGTCGCATCAGCGGCTTCCCTGGTGCGTGCTTTTGCAGCCTCCTTGACATTTTTCCCAGCAAGAACATCTCCAATAAAGTTTGCACCACTGTTCAGAGCAATATTCCCAAGAGCTTTAGCTCCACTTTTTACCATAGGCATGACCGTTCTAGCAACGCTACGAAACAGACCACCCAGTCCATACCCCATTTAACCATGGCCTAATTGCCATGGACTACCTCTGAACACAGGCATACCGTGACCTTGTTGATCAAGATAATAACGTACGTATGGATTATTCATCTTTATGAAAAATAACTGTGCTGCCTGAAATGTAGTGTTGTCACCACCTTCCCACGCTCAAATGGTACAGGATCACCTGTGTCACTCCTTAAAAGAATTTCCACGTCCTCGAATAATTTTCTTTGGATAGGTACATACTGAATGTTTGTGAACGTTTCAGTAATGATGTCACCAAATGTTCCCTCGGCAGGAATGCTTTTGAGTAACTGAGCACTCGTATCTCCAACGATTTGGGGTTGCACAATGTCGCAGTACACGTAAATGGTTGATACGGTCGTTAAGTCTGCCACGTAAGGACTTTCTGTCGTTTTTTTTAACATAACGTCTTTTCCTCCAAAACCAAGTATGATCGATAACGGTTTCATTGCAGCAAACTGAAACCCGTTCTTTATTTGAACGGTCACTTTCCCTGTTAATGCATTGTACGCCAACTTTATGTTATCGCTAACGTTCCTGGATAACGCTTTATTCGCAGCTTTGATAAGCTCCGGCATGGACTGGTAGTAACCGTAATCCATAATGGCTTGCTGAAACAAACCGGTTCGATCCCCATAAAAGAGGTGCGTATCCACACCTTTTTGTAATGTGTACCAGGTGTTTGGATAGGAAATGGAGTACAAACCAACTTCCCAGACCCCCTCCAAATCAATACTTTGCGGCAATTTCACGCGATAACTTGTCGTCTTATTATTATTGGGAAACTCATTCAAGGATGCATTACTAGGTAGCGTGAGATAAAAATGTGTTCCACTCATGACGACTATACCGCAACAAATAAAAAGAAAACAGCTCATACGTTGTTTTTAGACTTTATTTATTTCGGATGCAGACACCCATGAATTGAATTTGTCTGGGTAACCAGACCATTTTACAAGATATTGTACATTTTTCCCCTTTCCCCGCTTTTTAAGAATTCTCTCAACCTCATACATGTCATCATGTTTGATAACCTTTTGAAGCTCCTTGTCATAAAATGTTCCTTTAAGCTCTTCGCCATCATAATCTTTAAGTTTATATACTGGTGGATTTCGAGGTACTTTTTTGCTTACAGTGAATATTTCTTTTGAATAGTTTGGTAAGTACCCTTTTTCAAACTTTCGTTTAATTTTACTTATTCTAACCTGATCGCCGATCTTGAACTTATTTTTTACAGGTTGTACATTATCTAAAACATTACGATATAAAGTACGAAACACCTCGTCTTCATTTTCCGAATTGACAAGGGCAGGTGGTCTTCCTATGCTGCGGTGTTCACTATGGTTATAAGAATACACCAAGTCAGGTAACATATCAAGGTATCTCATCGTTTTCTTTGCAGTAAAATAACGCCACATCTTTGTCTTAAACGTACGAATTACTCTCTCGACAATGGAGGCCTTTGTTTCGTTAAACGTATTAAACAGTTGAATATCTTCATTTTTTAATAGTGTTTGAAATGATTTGTTAAAAAATTCTGTTCCTTGATCCGTCATAATCTTGTGCGGCTTCCTACCAGAAGATAAAATCACTTTGAATGCTTCAACTAAGGCAGGTCCAGTTTTTGACTTTATTGGAACTATCCATGCATACTTTGAGAATACATCTATACAGACAAGCAAGTATCGATAACCGTCATTATACTGTTTCAAAGACTGCATGTCTGCTAAATCCATTTGCCATTGTTCGTCTATACCTCCCACAATAACACGATTTCTTTTAAAGTTTCGACGAGCTGGTTTATGTAAAGTGTAGGTATCTTGACCCATTAACCAGTCTGAAATTTTTTTTCGACTTAGTTTAAACGTGCCCTCTTGTTTCACATCACGATATAAGTTCTCAACTCCTCCGAAACTCCCGGGACGCTTTGGATTATAATAAACACTCTCCAAATACTCATCAACTGTTGCTTGTGCCATGCCTTCTTTTTAAATGAAGCAAAGGAATTGTGTACCAGTGTTATAAAAATTAGTTTTCTGTCTCGGTAGATTGATCATTCGGTCCAGTTACCGCCGAAGTTGTATTTTCTGGTAGGTCTAACTGCTTGTCAATAGGGCCGTAGTTTTTAATTGTTTTACTGTTGTACCCCATTTGCAAGTGACCTTCCAAATTTAAATCGTTACGGCCAAAACTTACACCAAATCTAAACATTTTCTGTCTGTTATGATTTTTGTCTCTTTTGACTTTATCACTCTTGCTAAGACAAGTTCCCATGTTACCTCTTGCAAGCAGACCGAATAAAATGAAGAAAAACAACAAAACAGTACGTTTTAAAATCATTTATTTCTTTGGTAGGTTACACTGTGTAGTTATATTTTAATTTACACGCGCATAGAACATAGTCAATTAGATTGTTGATAAATGTTGTTCTCTCGAGTTCAGAATACCTCTGAAACCAAGCGAAACATGTCATATCGAATAGTGCTTCGAAGTAATCTCTATGGATCTCTGACGGTTCAGGGTACTTCAAAATCTTGCAAGCTTCAACGACACCTTTCCACATAACATCATGGTCTAGCAGATCAAGAGCTCGCTCAGCATAGTATATCCAGCGTTCTTCATCATCGAGGGCCTCAATGCGCTTTCGAAACCGTGGCCACAATCTACCGTAGTCCTCATCTTGCTTGGCCTGTGCAGCTTCTTCTTCCAATTGTTGAATCTTACGATAGACCATCTCCGTGAACACAAAATCTATCAGTTTCTCAACAGTCAAGGCATCAAAGTCAATTTCACACTCATACATTTGTTTAAACAGGTGTGCCATAATTCTCTTCACGTCCTTTAGACCAACTGTTCACAAGCACACTTACTAAATAGACTAACGTGATCATGATGATCCCGTCTCTTTTAAGTCATGTAAACCAGACAAACCAGTTTTTTCAAATGTATGAATATGAACAAACATGTTTATTGATATACGTCATAAATAATACAAGAAAAGAATTTATTAAAGAAAAATTTAAATTACAAAAGCTTTAAAGTCTCCTGTTTAAGCATCCGTCTCTCATTTGTACAAAATAAAGTTCTCCAGTCATCACAGGTATACTTCAACAACTCTAACCCATTCACCGTCGGTTTGATATCGCCCAAACTGTTCATAAATTTTTCCATAACACTTGCTTCAGATACCCTCGAGCACGCAATGTCAAAGTACATTAACAACCTTTCCTCGCTCTCCATCATAAGACAAGGATGCTGTCTCTGAGAGGGGTGATCAATGATACATCCATTGCAGTTTTCAACCACCAGAACTGAAATGGCACATGCTATTTCTTCTGCATAACACTTTAAAAGCTTTTCTTGTATGAGACCCTGTCGGTGACTAAGAAATCTCTCTTCATTACCGATATCAGTAGGTAAAGTAAGCTCCGACAGACTTTTACGCGCAGCCATTTTAAACACAACTGGATAGTTCAACAGTTAATGCAAGACTGATAAAGTTCATACCAATGTCGATTTCTAACAGTTTTAAAATTTACATAACATGTTTTACCAGTTTTCCAGGTTTTTGATTGACAAGTATTCTGCGTAAGCTTGTTCGCGGTTTTCATGATGACTCTTGAATTGCTCGCCCGTTTCTTTAACCGTATACACGTACGACGGCGGCATGCTAAAATTCACCTTGCAAATTGGATCAAAAGGATCTTCATTTCTCTCCGTATCTCGCCATTCGAAGTAACCACACGACTCCTCTTTACCTTTCGAACAAACGTAGAACAACCGGCCATGATTGATTCCCTCTTTTTTAACTTTTCTCGTCGAGCATTGCTCACCATGATAACATAGGGGTCTGATCACGTCGCCCCATTGCCAAAATGAACATGGTTTTTCTTTATCTGAGCAAACGAAAAATGGACGACCAAAACTAGGTTTAGAAATGTCCTTCACGACTCGCATTTTAGCCAATTTCTTGTGACCGTGGCATCTTGGCTGTAACGAGTTCGAATTTCTCCACATTGCAATAGCATTTTCAAAATAACTGCAATCATTCTGGGGGCAAAAGAAATTACAGCTAGGCTTTTGCCCACAGTAAAAAAATAAACCATTTTCAGTTTTGGAAGAGGACGCCGGCTTTCCATGTAGACACTCCATAATTCTGATTATCTCGCTCGCCGACGGCCGCTTTTTTATAGTATTGCATTCAAAACCAGTTAGACAAGTTTTTTTCTAGTTTTACACGTATTTCCGGTCAACATGCGCGCGCACCTGTCTCACACGGATGACCTGGGAACTAATTCACAGGGGTAAGAGCTCTGTGAAAAATGCTGACTAAGTGTTCTATAGCTGTGGGTATTCTACTAACCAACTTAATTTATTTTTGAAGAGGTTTTCTAACCGAGTCTTTTGACTTTAAACAATTTAAGTCGAGATACGTCGAAATTTTTCCACAACTTTGATCTAATTATTTATTCAAGGTAAATAACCTATATACAACCCGCGGTACATCAGAGAAAACTGACTCAAAAATAAATTAATAAATATTAAATTGTGATTTGAAAGTTTTTTTAAAAAAGCTCAGAAAGCTCGATTTAATAAATTTCTTGGTCAGAGAACGTTGGTTTTTTATTCATTATTTATAATCCTGGCCGTGTTTCTTCATTTTTTAGTATTTTCTGCTAAAAAGAATTGTAATCACTGTTGTGCAGTGAAATGTCCATTGTCCAAGAGATTTATTTGTATCTAAAAAACTTCATGCTCTACACAATATCATACTGCAATTTCACTGTTTAGTTTTTATTCTATGTATTTTTGTTTAAAAATGAAGTTACTGTAGTTATAATTATTCAATTTCACGTTGTCAGGTTAGAAAACACAATCAGAAAGATACATGGCTTCGATGATTGGCATTTTACTTGCCGTTACTACTTACCCGTGTCAATTTAATATTTTTATTTAAAAAATAATCATTTCGTGATTTTTCGACGTTTTGAAGAGATTTTTCGAGTTGCAAAAAAAATTTCTAGAGGAATCCTGTGCCTTCGCTGCATGTAGTGATTTGGGCATTTATTTTTGTGACTTATAAAAACATAGCTGAAATAAAATCATATCTTTTCGTTGTAAAAATACTTTTGGCCTAAAGGCTTACATTGCTTTGTATGTGAAAAAGACTGAGTCAACTCTTTGCCAAAAGTGGTGGGTTTTCTCCGGGTACTTGCCGGACTATAAAAATATGACTAATTGGAAACCTTTCTAATTAGACCTGTTATAAGCCTTACTGTCCTCTTTGACACGATTAAGAAAAATTGAAGACTACGTTTCTAAAGAGAACAACACATCACTTTGACTTTAATTTTTTGCACGATTTTGAGCTATATATTTATTTTTTGTAATGGTGAAACAACTCGCGGTGTTGTATGCTGGACGATTCCTTTGCAAATCTCTCAATTTTTTTTAATTCATGATAATCCTTGCAACGTCTTTTCAAATTATAAACTGTTTACAAAATTTACACGTGGCACCTATGAGATGAAAATTCAATTCCCATGGGAATTAAGAAATTAAATTAAACAGTCCCGGCCAGCTCCTTAACTGCTATTTCTTTTACTTATTTACGGTGGAAGTAGCACTCGGAGAGCTACGAATACTAATTGGTCTTCACTATATAGAGCAGCCACGCATACCTAGCAAATTAAAACAACAAACGTTAGCGACTCAAGTACTTGTTTGTAAATTTGATTTCCTAGGCCGAAATGGCAAGTGCCCCCCCCCCTCCCCATTGATCATGCCAACTGCCCATCTGCCTTAGTTCCAAGCTGTCTTCCTAAGTTCCTGCATTCCATTCGTTTATTTCATATACTTTGCTCACTATCGCACACTCGCTAACAGCTAAAAAACCCTCATGAGCCCCCCCCCCCCCCGATTAAATTAAAAGCATGCATTTTAAATTTAATTTATTTGGATATTTTAGGTCAAACGTAAACAGAAAAGTGTCGAATGTAAAAGAATCGTATATAAAAACAGGTGAGAATTCCACTTAATTTTTTTTGTAAAATATATACTAAACTTATTTTTTTAGTTAAAGGGGAATGGCAACAAAAAATTTTATTGTCTCATTTGAAAGAAACTCTCAAACAATAAATAGAAGTCTATTGCAAAATTTTTATATCTGTTTTACTTCGGGAGATATCCTCACCTAAATCAACGATCTGTCCGCCATCTTGGATTAATTTTTAACCTCCTTAGCAATGTTTTGGTGACGTCACAACAGGGATAAGCCAGTCGAAAATCCTCTTAAATACCTACCAACAATCAAATATTGTTTGAAATCTTCTCAGTCTGTGCTGAAATCCGAAACACTTGCTGTACATGCGGTTATGAGAGCATATTAACCATTGTGTCGTAAGAAAAAAATCGCGTGATCCCTGTTGTGACGTATCGTGCATATCCACATATATCCAAGATGGCGGACAACTAAAGATTTCAAGTCAAAATATCTCACCAAATAAGGCAGATATAAAAATTCTGTAATAGACTTTTATATATTGTTTTGGAGTTTCTTTCACATGAGACGATAAAAAATTTTGTTGCCATTTCCCTTTAATAATAATAGACCCATTTGGTTGATGTTGAGCGTTAATCTTAGCAGTTTTGTTAGAAGTGATCATAGATTTTGGTTTTTTCGCATTCATTCAGAAATTTAATTCCTTTAACTGAGCCTACTCCATGCAACGTCCATCTAATACATTACGTCACAAACAAAAAAGCAAAATAAAACATAAATTACGTTGGTTTTCACACGCAAATCGTTGGCTTACCAGGATTGGGCTTTTTGTTGTGTTAACTAGTAATAGAGAGCTTAAGCAAGCGACGTTTTGGTCAACACGGACGGCAGCCGGAAGTAAGTTGCGTCGTTCTAGATGGCGAATGATGGCGTCAGCCGTTCTTGTTTGAAATCATGAACGTGAAAGTTGAGTGACTGCCGTTGTTGATTTCAAACAAGAACGGCTGACGCCATCATTCGCCATCTATAACGACGCAACTTACTTCCGGCTGCCGTCCGTCTTGATAAAAGCGTCACTTGCTTAAACTCTCTAATTATAACTTCCACGGGTGGGTCAAATAAACTCAAGGATTATGCAAAGATAAAAGTTAGTTTAAACTAGTTAATTTGCAATTTTTAATGTCGCTATCGTTGGAGTAGTATTGTTACTCTTGACTCTACAGTATGTGGTTCATATTTTAAAACTTTACCGTATTTCCCATACTTGTACTTGTATTTAACCGAAACACCTTCATTTGCATGGTACTTTCCTATGTTAAGGCTCTTCCGCTCATCGCAAATACCAAGCTCGCTAGCTCACTGCGAGCGATCTCATCCAATCCCAATGCTTGACAGTTCATTTTAGCAAACGCAAGCACTCGCAGCGAGCTTAAGTGTTGATTCACACTGCAGCGATGCGTGGAAAAGAGCCTTAAAGTCCGCCACACACGGGCGCACTTGCCGTTCGTACTTGTTACTCGTGGCAAGTTACATCGACAAAATATGTGCGGGCAACACTTAGGTATTTTCGTCATTTGTGACGTGTAAACCAAATATTAAACATGTTTGATAGTTTTCGTCATTCGTGACAGAAAAACTCTCGTTTGTGGCGAGCAAAGAACAAGTGCGCCTGGACCGCGAAAACATGCGCATGCGTGCAACTTGCAGAATTAAAACAACATGATATATCATGTGACCACAACATAGATTAAAATCACGAGGCGATTCTGAGGACGAAGCAATATTATTTTTTCTCGTTATACTTCGAAGACTTGGAAGCCGCTTAAGTGCAGCCCCGCGTCGTCAACCTTTTCCAAAGCCTTTTCCTCTTGAATCTCTATTTTATAAAATCCATTGAGAGTACGTTATACAAGCGCGGCTATCGAGGACCAGTTGATCTTCTAATATAAAATCATACACGAGCTCGTGATCTTGCTAGCCTATTGAATTTTCAAAATAGATAATTTTCAATATTTGTACACTTTTTGTACACCGTGTACTTTTTGCGCATTTTTAATTCGCATGGGAATATAGCTTGTTTTGTTTTGATCGCAAGTGCTCTTAAACCACTTCCGTGATTTGTGTTAGTGCTTAGAAACAATGACTTGACTGTTTGCACAGTTCCTACTTGCAATAAACAAATCTGAAAGCACCAAGATTACTTATCATACAGGGTATATCTGAAAAAGGTAGTCAACCTTTGGAGTGCTCTGACACGTTCATTACGTTCACTACAGCGTGTCCCAAAAAAATGCCCCTCTTTAAACTGTGGAGGATAGTTATTTAGGCAATGGCACAGTTTGTGAATTGTTACTCTCTAGCGAAAGTTTAACATCATATCGTCGCGAGTCCAAATTTTCAGATGAAAATGTTTAAATGTGTTATTTTCGCAGCAATTCAAAGAAGCAGAGTCAAAATTCTGCAAAAATTGGACAAGTCAGAATTTTGACCCTGCTTCTTTGAGTTGCTGCAAAAATAACACATTTAAACATTTTGGTTTGAAAATTTGGACTCGAGAGAATATGATGTTAAACTTTCACTAAAGAGTAACTATTCCCAAACTGGCCTATTGCTTAAATAACTATGCTCCAAAGTTTAACGGGCGCATATTTTTTTTGGGACACCCTTTACTACTGTACACCATTGATAGTGAATAAAGAAATCATAGATACATGGCTTTATTCATATAAATCATTGCAATGAAAAGACATGTACCGAAATTTAAAAATTTAGTCGTAAGTCGTTATTTACAAACACACAGTGAATTGTAAGAAATAAAATATTATGATATCAACAAAACTGTATATTCAATAAGAGTCTTTATTCAGCAGTCATCAGGTTTTTTGTTATTGTTTACACTATATGTGTACTTATTTACATTGCGGAAATTTTATTATCAACCGTTTTTCTTGATTTAAAAAAGGTGTTTCATACTGTAAATCATGATATTCTTATTGAGAAATTAAAACTTTATGGCTTTCAAAAACAATCTTTATCATGGTTTAAATCCTACTTGAAAGATGGGGAAAATGCAAATTACACAAAGGCCATATGGGCCTGTTAGTGTAATTATGATTATACAAGCAAACGGAGGGAGAAATATATGGGAAAACAAATGGTATGGCTTGCTATTCCTTGGCTCTTACCCAGGCTTAAAACGCTTCGTAACCGGAAATAAGTAAAAAAGAAACACACCCGGTCAAATTCAAATGATGTGAAAAAAATTTATGCAATACAGCATACAGGAAGTAGGTCAGGATGATGCATAATTGTGCTGCAACCAAGTTGAGAAGTATTAAGCATTAGAAACACAATGCTTCTCATTTAGTGATTTAAAATGTTTTGCTTACCCTGTGGTGACAGTTTAGAAGAAATGTTTCATTTTTGTCGAAGTTGTGGTGCTAGTAATGTATATATGTATCAGCGAATGAAACACTCTCAACTGGAGTGGACTCTGGATTTTAGACTGACAATACAATAATTTCTTAGTTATTTAAACACCATGCCATTACAGTGTCGTTGACTCTTATGGAGATAATTAGGAAAGAAATCGATGGGACGAGTTGTGTATTAAGATACAAAGCACTATCCACACAAAGTGTGCAGTTTGTGACGAGCAAAACATTTAGATTAGAAGCATCATGTTTTGCCACTTCATACTTCTCAGCTTGTTTGCTACGCAAGGGTCATTTGAGTCGGAAGGCTTAAAGTTTTTGACCCCACACATATTGCATATGCCTTTTCATTATTTAGCTTCTGGCTAGTAAAATGCATTTTCTGGTCAATAAACTTGTTGGCTGTTCTGTCATTATTCTGGCCAGTAAACTGCATAAAAATAGTTTGATATATTGCACTGTTCAGTGGCCCTACTATTCATTTACTACACTCTGCTAAAGGCATCCTGTTGCATTTTGCTTTGCCCAAGTCATATGAGTCTATACCCTCTCCCTCCCCCACCATTCATGAGGTAGTGTATAGTGTTTTGGTGGTGAATTGGGTACACCATTTTCCTACACATCGAGGGTTTAATTCTCAATAGTGTCTCCTCGATGTGGTTCAAACCCTTTCCTTGTTAAGTCAATACTGCCAAAAAGTTGTGAGTTTCTCTGAGTACTCAGGTTTCCTCTTACACAGAAACTTGACAGGTTTAGATAATATTTGTTCACAGCAATTGGTATATACTGTTGTAAGTTGTGATCCTGCCTTGTGGCAAAGCTAAATAATGTATGCTTCCCCCAACGAGAATAAATTCAAAAAATGTCTGGTGAAATTTTCATTTGCTTATCTCATATTTTGACTTTTTTGTAGAACTATAGTGCATTGAAAGTTTAAGAATGCATACAAGCTGATCAGTCATGAGGAAGTGAGTATTGTTGGTGAAAATAGCATATAAGGTCTTAATATTTTCATGTTTTAGTGCTTTGAATATTGTTTTGGTGATTATTCTGTCACATGCATGACAGTGCAGTTTATTTTGATGTCACAAAAACCCTGAAAACCAATGGAACTGCCATGTCACGTGTGTGGCGAGGGGAAAGTTGTGCCACAATAAGCGGCTATGTACATTTATGTTTTGAAAAATATATTGTACAATTTTTTATTGTCATGAAACTTATGTCAAGAAAGACAATGTTGAATGTTACAGCAATTTGCTTTCAATCACCAAGCACAAACATTTTCGGGGGCTTCTTTGCATTTGCAACATTGAAGCGCAACGTTTTCCGTTATAATTGTTAGTTTGTTACTATCTCAGATTTTCAAAACTGATCCGTTTCAATTATTTACAAGTTTCTTTGCTTATGTATGATTTGAAAACCCAAAGAAGCTTTTACTCCACCAATTTGGTATGTTTTATAATAAAATTGTTAAAACGAGCATCAAAACATGACAATACAACAGATGCAGTTACAGAGACGTCGGCTTTCTCAAAATTTTTCACTTCGTGATACCTTTTTTCTAATAAATTGTTTACAAAATTTATAGGTGACTCCTTTTAATTAAAGTTTTAATTCCCATGGAAATTGAGAAATTAAATAAAAATCCCTTTACTCCGGATCCAGCCAGCTTCATAAGTGTTACTCCCACCTAAATAGAAGTGCTTACACATATAATGGAGGTATTCATTTACAGTGGAAGTAACACTTGAAGAGCTGCAAATACTAAAGCAAATTGCCGAATTGGCCTTCTTTAGAGAGCACCTGTGCATAGCAAACAAATTTTAAAAAAACAAATTTAATTGCTTCGCTTGTAAATTTGACTCTTATGACCAAAATGATTAGTGCCCCTAGCGATCCTACCTACTGCTTACCGGTACCTGCCTTGCTTATCCACCGTTTAAGCTAAACGCCTTTTATACAACTGACCCCTGTAGTTTTGAGAGGCCTTCCTTAGTCCTAATTTCATTCATTACCCCTACTTTCGCATTTATTTTCTTTCAATGGCTTTTATAATATTCATGACGGTATCCGGTCGTTTCGCCCCCAAGTCGATTCGCCCCAAGTCGTTTCGCCCCCAAACTGATTCGCTCCAAGTCGTTTTGCCCCCAATATTTATTTGATATCAAAGCTGTGTGTTTACATATTACAAACTATTACTATTATGTAGTTATATTTCAAAGTGATAGATAATGTTATGAAGAGAAAAACCAAATCCCACTATTTTAGTTGATATTGTTGCAAGAAAGATCATTGGAATTATAATCGCTCTTAAAGTGCCCATGACACCAAAATTTTTATTACAGGATGTGAAAGAGTATTTAAAACTGTAATACAAGTTCTTTTAAACTTTTGCGCTGCAACGTTTTGTTGATGAGATGTTTCAGTTTGAATTTTTTGTTTTGTCGGCTAATTTACGTCACACTTTGCATAATGAGTTGCTGTTGAATACCAGTTATCTATGTCTTCAATGAGCAAAATTCTCGTAATATTGAAAGGATATCTAGATTAAGGACGAACATAAGCATCCCATTAATCTTGCACGTCGTCTCTTTATAGGAAAACAACTTTATAATCTACTTTCTGATGCCTCATTATGCAAAGTGTGACGTAATTAGCCGACGGAACAAAATATTCAAACTGAAATATCTCATCAACAAAACGTTGCAGCGCAAAAATACAAAAGAACTTGCATTACAGTTTTAAATACTCTTTCTCATTATACAATAAAAATTTTCGTGTCATGGGCACTTTAATTACTTGGCCTTTTTTCCGAGTCTTTCCATCAATGAGTCATAGCGTCATTATACATAGTTTCTAAGACATAAATAGAAAATAGATCTATTGTCCCAGCAAATCTTTTGTTGGTTAATCCTATTGTGACTGTTGTTTGCTTGAAACCTTGAAACTAAGTATTAAAACACAATAAATAGTAAAGACAAGGTAAAACTTTGTAAGAATGAGAAGAGTAAAACGACGCGCTCTGGATTTAATAATTGTACTTTTTTGTGCAGCATGACTTTTTGGCTTAAGTTTGAGTTCGTTTTAACGTAGTAAAGTGTAGTGTAGTTTGTGTGAGATATTGTGTGATTTTAGTGTGATGATAACTGTTTGGTATTTAAAGTAATCTGTAAAAGTAATTTGACTTTTGTTGTTTTGTTGGTTGTATCTACATACGTTCCTGTTAGTAAGGATGTATCTAGATACATCCTTTCTAGGAGGGATGTATCTAGATACATCCTTACTGAGAGGGCTGTATGTAGATACAACCCTGAAGATCAATTCAGCCCCGCTCTTCCCTGCTTGATTTCAAATCCCTCCCCGTGCTTTTAGAACGTAAACCTAATGAAGAGGTATTTATGCTAAATACAGGTTTATGAATAACAATGAAAACCGACTCAATCATGTAATAAGTTAGAGTTAAATACCAAGAAGGAGGGATGTATGTCATATACAGCCCCCGAGGACGCGCAGCGTCCGAGGGCTTTATATGACATACATCCCGACTTTCGAGGTATGTAACCAACTTAATTTATTTTTGAAGAGGTTTTCTAACCGAGTCTTTTGACTTTAAACAATTTAAGTCGAGATACGTCGAAATTTTTCCACAACTTTGATCTAATTCTTTATTCAAGGTAAATAACCTATATACAACCCGCGGTACATCAGAGAAAACTGACTCAAAAATAAATTAATAAATATTAAATTGTGATTTGAAAGTTTTTTTAAAAAAGCTCAGAAAGCTCGATTTAATAAATTTCTTCGTCAGAGAACGTTGGTTTTTTATTCATTATTTATAATCCTGGCCGTGTTTCTTCATTTTTTAGTATTTTCTGCTAAAAAGAATTGTAATCACTGTTGTGCAGTGAAATGTCCATTGTCCAAGAGATTTATTTGTATCTAAAAAACTTCATGCTCTACACAATATCATACTGCAATTTCACTGTTTAGTTTTTATTCTATGTATTTTTGTTTAAAAATGAAGTTACTGTAGTTATAATTATTCAATTTCACGTTGTCAGGTTAGAAAACACAATCAGAAAGATACATGGCTTCGATGATTGGCATTTTACTTGCCGTTACTACTTACCCGTGTCAATTTAATATTTTTATTTAAAAAATAATCATTTCGTGATTTTTCGACGTTTTGAAGAGATTTTTCGAGTTGCAAAAAAAATTTCTAGAGGAATCCTGTGCCTTCGTTGCATGTAGTGATTTGGGCATTTATTTTTGTGACTTATAAAAACATAGCTGAAATAAAATCATATCTTTTCGTTGTAAAAATACTTTTGGCCTAAAGGCTTACATTGCTTTGTATGTGAAAAAGACTGAGTCAACTCTTTGCCAAAAGTGGTGGGTTTTCTCCGGGTACTTGCCGGACTATAAAAATATGACTAATTGGAAACCTTTCTAATTAGACCTGTTATAAGCCTTGCTGTCCTCTTTGACACGATTAAGAAAAATTGAAGACTACGTTTCTAAAGAGAACAACACATCACTTTGACTTTAATTTTTTGCACGATTTTGAGCTATATATTTATTTTTTGTAATGGTGAAACAACTCGCGGTGTTGTATGCTGGACGATTCCTTTGCAAATCTCTCAATTTTTTTTAATTCATGATAATCCTTGCAACGTCTTTTCAAATTATAAACTGTTTACAAAATTTACACGTGGCACCTATGAGATGAAAATTCAATTCCCATGGGAATTAAGAAATTAAATTAAACAGTCCCGGCCAGCTCCTTAACTGCTATTTCTTTTACTTATTTACGGTGGAAGTAGCACTCGGAGAGCTACGAATACTAATTGGTCTTCACTATATAGAGCAGCCACGCATACCTAGCAAATTAAAACAACAAACGTTAGCGACTCAAGTACTTGTTTGTAAATTTGATTTTCAAGGCCGAAATAACAAGTGCCCCCCCCCCTCCCCATTGATCATGCCAACTGCCCACCTGGTTCCAAGCTGTCTTCCTAAGTTCCTGCATTCCATTCGTTTATTTCATATACTTTGCTCACTATCGCACACTCGCTAACAGCTAAAAAACCCTCATGAGCCCCCCCCCCCCGATTAAATTAAAAGCATGCATTTTAAATTTAATTTATTTGGATATTTTAGGTCAAACGTAAACAGAAAAGTGTCGAATGTAAAAGAATCGTATATAAAAACAGGTGAGAATTCCACTTAATTTTTTTTGTAAAATATATACTAAACTTAATTTTTTAGTTAATAATAATAGACCCATTTGGTTATGTTGAGCGTTAATCTTAGCAGTTTTGTTAGAAGTGATTATAGATTTTGGTTTTTTTGCATTCATTCAGAAATTTAATTCCTTTAACTGAGCCTACTCCATGCAACGTCCATCTAATACATTACGTCACAAACAAAAAAGCAAAATAAAACATAAATTACGTTGGTTTTCACACGCAAATCGTTGGCGTACCAGGATTGGGCTTTTCGTTGTGTTAACTAGTAATTATAACTTCCACGGTTGGGTCAAATAAACTCAAGGATTATGCAAAGATAAAAGTTAGTTTAAACTAGTTAATATGCAATTTTTAATGTCGCTATCGTTGGAGTAGTATTGTTACTCTTGACTCTACAGTATGTGGTTCATATTTTAAAACTTTACCGTATTTCCCATACTTGTACTTGTATTTAACCGAAACACCTTCATTTGCATGGTACTTTCCTATGTTAAGGCTCTTCCGCTCATCGCAAATACCAAACTCGCTAGCTCACTGCGAGCGATCTCATCCAATCCCAATGCTTGACAGTTCATTTTAGCAAACGCAAGCACTCGCAGCGAGCTTAAGTGTTGATTCACACTGCAGCGATGCGTGGAAAAGAGCCTTAAAGTCCGCCACACACGGGCGAACTTGCCGTGCGTACTTGTTACTCATGGCAAGTTACATCGACAAAATATGTGCGGGCAACACTTACGGCATTTTCGTCATTTGTGACGCGTAAACCAAATATTAAACATGTTTGATAGTTTTCATCATTCGTGACAGAAAAACTCTCGTTTGTGGCGAGCAAAGAACAAGTGCGCTTGGACCGCGAAAACATGCGCATGCGTGCAACTTGCAGAATTAAAACAACATTATATATCATGTCACCACAACATAGATTAAAATCACGAGGCGATTCTGAGGACGAAGCAATATTATTTTTTCTCGTTATACTTCGAAGACTTGGAAGCCGCTTAAGTGCAGCCCCGCGTCGTCAACCTTTTCCAAAGCCTTTTCTCTTGAATCTCTATTATAAAATCCATTGAGAGTACGTTATACAAGCGCGGCTATCGAGGACCAGTTGATCTTCTAATATAAAATCGTACACGAGCTCGTGATCTTGCTAGCCTATTGAATTTTCAAAATAGATAATTTTCAATATTTGTACACTTTTTGTACACCGTGTACTTTTTGCGCATTTTTGGTTCGCATGGGAATACAGCTTGTTTTGTTTTTATCGCAAGTGCTCTTAAACCACTTCCGTGATTTGTGTTAGTGCTTAGAAACAATGACTTGACTGTTTGCACAGTTCCTACTTGCAAAAAACAAATCTGAAAGCACCAAGATTACTTATCATACAGGGTATATCTGAAAAAGGTAGTCAACCTTTGGAGTGCTCTGACACGTTCATTACGTTCACTACAGCGTGTCCCAAAAAAATGCCCCTCTTTAAACTGTGGAGGATAGTTATTTAGGCAATGGCACAGTTTGTGAATTGTTACTCTCTAGCGAAAGTTTAACATCATATCGTCGCGAGTCCAAATTTTCAGATGAAAATGTTTAAATGTGTTATTTTCGCAGCAATTCAAAGAAGCAGGGTCAAAATTCTGCAAAAATTGGACAAGTCAGAATTTTGACCCTGCTTCTTTGAGTTGCTGCAAAAATAACACATTTAAACATTTTGGTTTGAAAATTTGGACTCGAGAGAATATGATGTTAAACTTTCACTAAAGAGTAACTATTCCCAAACTGGCCTATTGCTTAAATAACTATGCTCCAAAGTTTAACGGGCGCATATTTTTTTTGGGACACCCTTTACTACTGTACACCATTGATAGTGAATAAAAAAATCATAGATATATGGCTTTATTCATATAAATCATTGCAATGAAAAGACATGTACCGAAATTTAAAAATTTAGTCGTTATTTACAAACACACAGTGAATTGTAAGAAATAAAATATTATGATATCAACAAAACTGTATATTCAATAAGAGTCTTTATTCAGCAGTCATCAGGTTTTTTGTTATTGTTTACACTATATGTGTACTTATTTACATTGCGGAAATTTTATTATCAACCGTTTTTCTTGATTTAAAAAAGGTGTTTCATACTGTAAATCATGATATTCTTATTGAGAAATTAAAACTTTATGGCTTTCAAAAACAATCTTTATCATGGTTTTAATCCTACTTGAAAGATGGGGGAAAATGCAAATTATACAAAGGCCATATGGGCCTGTTAGTGTAATTATGATTATACAAGCAAACGGAGGGAGAAATATATGGGAAAACAAATGGTATGGCTTGCTATTCCTTGGCTCTTGCCCACGCTTAAAACGCTTCGTAACCGGAAATAAGTAAAAAAGGAACACACCCGGTCACGTGATCACCATCACCCAATAATACTGCCGTACCCTCATGTTTCATCGGCTATTTTTAACGTGCCAGCAACAACCATACTTATCAATGGTCGGGAAGCAAAGAACCCTCAAGAGTTCCAGGGTGGCCCCATATATTTTCCCCTCCGCCTGCTTGTATAATCATAATTACGCTAACAGGCCCATATGGCCTTTGTGTAATTTGCATTATACTTCACAAACTTCGGTCGAAATATATGGGAAAACAAATGGTAGATTTTAACGCACCTAGTAAGAAGGGCAATTTCAGAAATATAACTTTATTTCAAATACGCTAACCCCATTACTCATAAATATCAATATATCAGTGTGTGAGAACTGTTTTTGCATACGTATCATCAATAATTGGTTTATAATAGAATCGTTGAAAAGTTGATGATGACGTCCAGTCACCCATTTTCAGAATATCATGTATAGGCAGATGTTTCTTAGCTGCAGCAGATATTGAAGCTGCCCTAGTTGAATGAGCTTTAAATATAGTAGAATCTATGCCAGCAGCTACTTGTACATCACATAACCATCTCGTAATAGTAGCTTTCGCAACAGGGTGATGTGGTCGTTGAAAGGACAGGAAAAGTTTGTTACTGTCTTCAGACAAACGGAGTTTCTCCGTGGCTTTTAAGTAAGTTTCCAAGCAATCGCATGGGCAGAGTGTAGTGTCTTGTAAGAAACGTGGAAAGGTTGCTTTCGTCAGGGACATGGGATCCCCGGACCTACGTGGTTTGATTAGTGTAAACACCACACCGTCCGGTTGTTTTTCAAATATCTGATGTTCAGTTCCCAAAGGACAGACGATCGTTCAGGTGACACTAAGGCTAATAGCATTAGTATTTTCTTTGTTAGTAACCTAAGCGATAATGTTTTGTTTTCTCCCAAGGCTGACAGATGTGTTGTTACCTTAGCTACATCCCAAGTGGTAGTATATCTAGGTTTCGGGAGTCTTTCATTTGCAATACCTTTCATCAACCGAGTGACGAGTGGATGCTGACCCACTGGTTTACCCTCAATCCAGGGATGTATTGATGATATAGCTGAGCGGAGGACATTTACAGTACGGTACTGTAAGTTACTGTCGAACTGGTCACTAAGAAAAGTCAAAATGTCTTTGACAGTGGCTGAAATTGGATTAACTTTCCTTCTATTACACCAGCTGTTCCATTTTGTCCATGCATAATCATATGATTTGTTGGTGGACTGGCGTGTAGCCGAGGATAGACGGACGGGTAACTCTTGTCGAAAGGCCTGTTGTTGTGCAGAGTTGTTGGAAATAGTCCAAACGGCTAGGCGCAGTCTCGGGTACATTGGATGGATTGCCTTGGGATTGGATGGGTCTTGTAGGAGAGTTGGGGATGCGGGAAGAAGTACTGGAAGTTGCACTACGAGCTGTAGCAGTAGTGGCCACCAATGTTGGGTTTGCCATATTGGTGCTACTAGCACTATGTTCGCATTGTTGCTTATAACCTTCATTAATGTTCGTGGGATGAGATTGAATGGTGGGAACGCATATCCTTTCAGCTGACTCCAATCTATTGAAAATGCGTCCGTTGCCACAGCCTGTGGGTCTGGTCGCCAACTCACATAGCTCTTTAATTGATTGGTCAGTCTTGTGGCAAAGAGATCTATCTCTCTGTTCTTGAGGAAACATTGTATTATTTCTGGTTGTAGTTTCCAATCGCTCAAATCGATAAATGTTCGCGACTTTCTGTCTGCCCGGACATTGGGGACACCCGGGAGGTGTTCTGCGGTGATCAGAATGTTGTGTTGTAGACACCATTTCCATAATTGAAGTGTCAATGACGTGAGACTGGTTGAACGAGTACCTCCTTGATTGTTGATATAGGTCACTGCTGTTGTGTTGTCTAGGTGGAGTTTCACCGCTAGATTCGATTGATTTTTCAGAAAGGCTTGTACTGCTAAAAAGGTCGCTTTTAGCTCTAAGACGTTGATATGGAGGGCGCTTTCCTGCTTTGACCAACGCCCGTTGGTTGAGAAGTTGCCGTGGGTGGCACCCCACCCCATCTTGGAGGCGTCTGAGGTGATCACCATCTCGGTCGCTGGGGGGTGAATTGGGCTCCCATTCGCACTTTTGATGTTGGTGATCCACCACTGGAGTTCCCTAGAGCTAGGGGGTCTAGAAGAACAGTGCCCTGATACGACCCATTGTTCAACGCTACTAGTTGGATTAAGCAGCTCTGTAGATTCTTGAAGTGCAGGGGGGGCTAACCGCACTGCAGGTCGGCAAGACTGTAGGAACCCCTGTAGCTGGGAGAGAAGGTGTAGTGAGGTTGGGTTCTCCTTCAAGAGAGATTTGCACAGATCGAGCACTTTGGCTACCTTCGTCTGAGGTAGGTAAAATTTTATTGTTTTGAGTTTATCAAGAACCCTAGGAACTCTAGGACTGGAGAAGGGGTCAACACTGACTTCTCGTAATTGACTATAAAGCCTAGGTTTTGAAGTAGGTCTATTACCAGAGCTGTGTGCTCCCTTAGTATTTGCACTGACGACCCTATGATTAGAATGTCGTCCTGGTAAACGAGAAGTCTGATATTTTGAGTGCGAAGATAAGCTATCACAGGTTTCAGTAGTTTCGTAAATATTCGTGGTGCCATGTTTAGCCCGAACGGTAAGGCTAGAAACTGATAGGTTTGGCCTTGCCAAACGAACCGAAGGAACTTCTGTGACTCTGGATGAACGCCCACCGTTAGATAGGCGTCCTTTAGGTCTAGTTTGACCATATACTCGTTTACGATTAAAAGGTGCTTTATGCACATTAAGTTTTCCATTTGAAAATGTTCGTTCGCTATGAATTTGTTTAAGTGACTTAAGTCGATGACTGGGCGAAATGAGCCTCCTTTCTTTGGTACCAGAAATAAACGACTGTAAAACCCCGTGGGTGTGGGATGTACGAGGGTTATAGCCCCCTTTTTCATGAGTTTGCTTATCTCTTGTTGCATCAAGGGTATATTGTTCCCTACAGCTGAGGTTTTTGGAACATGTTTTTGCCAAGGTGTTGCCAAGGTGAAAGTCTATTTGATACCCTCGAACTATAGCCAAAATAACTGGATCTTTTGTGATCCTTTGCCATTGCGAAAGGAACAAGGGTAGTCTTGCTGCAGGATTGTTTACTGGCGGGACCAGCTGTTGCGCGGCTGGGCCCGCTTGTTTCGAAAATTCTGGTTGTTTTGCTCTGACCGTCCCGATGGACCACGAAAGGGCCGATTAGCTTGTGTCTGGGTATAACTGTATCTATGTAGTGTGTTTTGCATTTGTTTGGGGTTATGTGTAAATTGTTTTGGGATATTCTGCGGTTTCTGCAGATTCTTTGAGAGGCTACGTGAAAGTTCCGAGTGTTTGGCCGCTAAAGGAGGCAGATCGTCCCCAAAAAGCATTTTCCCAGCATTAGGGAACTCGTTGAACTTCTTTCTTCGAGTTATAGTAGTTATGTGGCTCGCTGAACCTAATAGGCATGAGGATTGCTGTAAAGTGGTCAACACTTTCTCGTTTGACACGCCTTCTTTTCGTTCTAAACGGTCATGTAAACAACAAAGTGGGGCGGCCGAATTTAACAAGGCGGGTTGGATAAGACTCAAGTCTTTGTCCCGGTTTTCAACGCCTTTTCGGCGGCTGTTTGGGACGTAATTTAGAATTTGTTTGTCCAGATAAGGGGCAATACATGCCTCTGTCTCAGGTAGGGAGTTGTCCCCGATAATTTCCTGGACCTGATCGACTGTCAGGCGTCGTTTTAGGTTCTTTTCCAAAAATGCACGAAAGGGCTCGGAAGGAGACCATTTTCGAAGAGACGTATCCTCTGGGTCGAAGAATAAGTTAGAGTTAAATACCAAGAAGGAGGGATGTATGTCATATACAGCCCCCGAGGACGCGCAGCGTCCGAGGGCTTTATATGACATACATCCCGACTTTCGAGGTATGTAACCAACTTAATTTATTTTTGAAGAGGTTTTCTAACCGAGTCTTTTGACTTTAAACAATTTAAGTCGAGATACGTCGAAATTTTTCCACAACTTTGATCTAATTATTTATTCAAGGTAAATAACCTATATACAACCCGCGGTACATCAGAGAAAACTGACTCAAAAATAAATTAATAAATATTAAATTGTGATTTGAAAGTTTTTTTAAAAAAGCTCAGAAAGCTCGATTTAATAAATTTCTTGGTCAGAGAACGTTGGTTTTTTATTCATTATTTATAATTCTGGCCGTGTTTCTTCATTTTTTAGTATTTTCTGCTAAAAAGAATTGTAATCACTGTTGTGCAGTGAAATGTCCATTGTCCAAGAGATTTATTTGTATCTAAAAAACTTCATGCTCTACACAATATCATACTGCAATTTCACTGTTTAGTTTTTATTCTATGTATTTTTGTTTAAAAATGAAGTTACTGTAGTTATAATTATTCAATTTCACGTTGTCAGGTTAGAAAACACAATCAGAAAGATACATGGCTTCGATGATTGGCATTTTACTTGCCGTTACTACTTACCCGTGTCAATTTAATATTTTTATTTAAAAAATAATCATTTCGTGATTTTTCGACGTTTTGAAGAGATTTTTCGAGTTGCAAAAAAAATTTCTAGAGGAATCCTGTGCCTTCGTTGCATGTAGTGATTTGGGCATTTATTTTTGTGACTTATAAAAACATAGCTGAAATAAAATCATATCTTTTCGTTGTAAAAATACTTTTGGCCTAAAGGCTTACATTGCTTTGTATGTGAAAAAGACTGAGTCAACTCTTTGCCAAAAGTGGTGGGTTTTCTCCGGGTACTTGCCGGACTATAAAAATATGACTAATTGGAAACCTTTCTAATTAGACCTGTTATAAGCCTTACTGTCCTCTTTGACACGATTAAGAAAAATTGAAGACTACGTTTCTAAAGAGAACAACACATCACTTTGACTTTAATTTTTTGCACGATTTTGAGCTATATATTTATTTTTTGTAATGGTGAAACAACTCGCGGTGTTGTATGCTGGACGATTCCTTTGCAAATCTCTCAATTTTTTTTAATTCATGATAATCCTTGCAACGTCTTTTCAAATTATAAACTGTTTACAAAATTTACACGTGGCACCTATGAGATGAAAATTCAATTCCCATGGGAATTAAGAAATTAAATTAAACAGTCCCGGCCAGCTCCTTAACTGCTATTTCTTTTACTTATTTACGGTGGAAGTAGCACTCGGAGAGCTACGAATACTAATTGATCTTCACTATATAGAGCAGCCACGCATACCTAGCAAATTAAAACAACAAACGTTAGCGACTCAAGTACTTGTTTGTAAATTTGATTTTCAAGGCCGAAATAACAAGTGCCCCCCCCCCCTCCCCATTGATCATGCCAACTGCCCACCTGGTTCCAAGCTGTCTTCCTAAGTTCCTGCATTCCATTCGTTTATTTCATATACTTTGCTCACTATCGCACACTCGCTAACAGCTAAAAAACCCTCATGAGCCCCCCCCCCGATTAAATTAAAAGCATGCATTTTAAATTTAATTTATTTGGATATTTTAGGTCAAACGTAAACAGAAAAGTGTCGAATGTAAAAGAATCGTATATAAAAACAGGTGAGAATTCCACTTAATTTTTTTTGTAAAATATATACTAAACTTAATTTTTTAGTTAATAATAATAGACCCATTTGGTTATGTTGAGCGTTAATCTTAGCAGTTTTGTTAGAAGTGATTATAGATTTTGGTTTTTTCGCATTCATTCAGAAATTTAATTCCTTTAACTGAGCCTACTCCATGCAACGTCCATCTAATACATTACGTCACAAACAAAAAAGCAAAATAAAACATAAATTACGTTGGTTTTCACACGCAAATCGTTGGCTTACCAGGATTGGGCTTTTCGTTGTGTTAACTAGTAATTATAACTTCCACGGTTGGGTCAAATAAACTCAAGGATTATGCAAAGATAAAAGTTAGTTTAAACTAGTTAATATGCAATTTTTAATGTCGCTATCGTTGGAGTAGTATTGTTACTCTTGACTCTACAGTATGTGGTTCATATTTTAAAACTTTACCGTATTTCCCATACTTGTACTTGTATTTAACCGAAACACCTTCATTTGCATGGTACTTTCCTATGTTAAGGCTCTTCCGCTCATCGCAAATACCAAACTCGCTAGCTCACTGCGAGCGATCTCATCCAATCCCAATGCTTGACAGTTCATTTTAGCAAACGCAAGCACTCGCAGCGAGCTTAAGTGTTGATTCACACTGCAGCGATGCGTGGAAAAGAGCCTTAAAGTCCGCCACACACGGGCGAACTTGCCGTGCGTACTTGTTACTCATGGCAAGTTACATCGACAAAATATGTGCGGGCAACACTTACGGCATTTTCGTCATTTGTGACGCGTAAACCAAATATTAAACATGTTTGATAGTTTTCATCATTCGTGACAGAAAAACTCTCGTTTGTGGCGAGCAAAGAACAAGTGCGCTTGGACCGCGAAAACATGCGCATGCGTGCAACTTGCAGAATTAAAACAACATTATATATCATGTCACCACAACATAGATTAAAATCACGAGGCGATTCTGAGGACGAAGCAATATTATTTTTTCTCGTTATACTTCGAAGACTTGGAAGCCGCTTAAGTGCAGCCCCGCGTCGTCAACCTTTTCCAAAGCCTTTTCTCTTGAATCTCTATTTTATAAAATCCATTGAGAGTACGTTATACAAGCGCGGCTATCGAGGACCAGTTGATCTTCTAATATAAAATCGTACACGAGCTCGTGATCTTGCTAGCCTATTGAATTTTCAAAATAGATAATTTTCAATATTTGTACACTTTTTGTACACCGTGTACTTTTTGCGCATTTTTGGTTCGCATGGGAATACAGCTTGTTTTGTTTTTATCGCAAGTGCTCTTAAACCACTTCCGTGATTTGTGTTAGTGCTTAGAAACAATGACTTGACTGTTTGCACAGTTCCTACTTGCAAAAAACAAATCTGAAAGCACCAAGATTACTTATCATACAGGGTATATCTGAAAAAGGTAGTCAACCTTTGGAGTGCTCTGACACGTTCATTACGTTCACTACAGCGTGTCCCAAAAAAATGCCCCTCTTTAAACTGTGGAGGATAGTTATTTAGGCAATGGCACAGTTTGTGAATTGTTACTCTCTAGCGAAAGTTTAACATCATATCGTCGCGAGTCCAAATTTTCAGATGAAAATGTTTAAATGTGTTATTTTCGCAGCAATTCAAAGAAGCAGGGTCAAAATTCTGCAAAAATTGGACAAGTCAGAATTTTGACCCTGCTTCTTTGAGTTGCTGCAAAAATAACACATTTAAACATTTTGGTTTGAAAATTTGGACTCGAGAGAATATGATGTTAAACTTTCACTAAAGAGTAACTATTCCCAAACTGGCCTATTGCTTAAATAACTATGCTCCAAAGTTTAACGGGCGCATATTTTTTTTGGGACACCCTTTACTACTGTACACCATTGATAGTGAATAAAAAAATCATAGATATATGGCTTTATTCATATAAATCATTGCAATGAAAAGACATGTACCGAAATTTAAAAATTTAGTCGTTATTTACAAACACACAGTGAATTGTAAGAAATAAAATATTATGATATCAACAAAACTGTATATTCAATAAGAGTCTTTATTCAGCAGTCATCAGGTTTTTTGTTATTGTTTACACTATATGTGTACTTATTTACATTGCGGAAATTTTATTATCAACCGTTTTTCTTGATTTAAAAAAGGTGTTTCATACTGTAAATCATGATATTCTTATTGAGAAATTAAAACTTTATGGCTTTCAAAAACAATCTTTATCATGGTTTTAATCCTACTTGAAAGATGGGGGAAAATGCAAATTATACAAAGGCCATATGGGCCTGTTAGTGTAATTATGATTATACAAGCAAACGGAGGGAGAAATATATGGGAAAACAAATGGTATGGCTTGCTATTCCTTGGCTCTTGCCCACGCTTAAAACGCTTCGTAACCGGAAATAAGTAAAAAAGGAACACACCCGGTCACGTGATCACCATCACCCAATAATACTGCCGTACCCTCATGTTTCATCGGCTATTTTTAACGTGCCAGCAACAACCATACTTATCAATGGTCGGGAAGCAAAGAACCCTCAAGAGTTCCAGGGTGGCCCCATATATTTTCCCCTCCGCCTGCTTGTATAATCATAATTACGCTAACAGGCCCATATGGCCTTTGTGTAATTTGCATTATACTTCACAAACTTCGGTCGAAATATATGGGAAAACAAATGGTAGATTTTAACGCACCTAGTAAGAAGGGCAATTTCAGAAATATAACTTTATTTCAAATACGCTAACCCCATTACTCATAAATATCAATATATCAGTGTGTGAGAACTGTTTTTGCATACGTATCATCAATAATTGGTTTATAATAGAATCGTTGAAAAGTTGATGATGACGTCCAGTCACCCATTTTCAGAATATCATGTATAGGCAGATGTTTCTTAGCTGCAGCAGATATTGAAGCTGCCCTAGTTGAATGAGCTTTAAATATAGTAGAATCTATGCCAGCAGCTACTTGTACATCACATAACCATCTCGTAATAGTAGCTTTCGCAACAGGGTGATGTGGTCGTTGAAAGGACAGGAAAAGTTTGTTACTGTCTTCAGACAAACGGAGTTTCTCCGTGGCTTTTAAGTAAGTTTCCAAGCAATCGCATGGGCAGAGTGTAGTGTCTTGTAAGAAACGTGGAAAGGTTGCTTTCGTCAGGGACATGGGATCCCCGGACCTACGTGGTTTGATTAGTGTAAACACCACACCGTCCGGTTGTTTTTCAAATATCTGATGTTCAGTTCCCAAAGGACAGACGATCGTTCAGGTGACACTAAGGCTAATAGCATTAGTATTTTCTTTGTTAGTAACCTAAGCGATAATGTTTTGTTTTCTCCCAAGGCTGACAGATGTGTTGTTACCTTAGCTACATCCCAAGTGGTAGTATATCTAGGTTTCGGGAGTCTTTCATTTGCAATACCTTTCATCAACCGAGTGACGAGTGGATGCTGACCCACTGGTTTACCCTCAATCCAGGGATGTATTGATGATATAGCTGAGCGGAGGACATTTACAGTACGGTACTGTAAGTTACTGTCGAACTGGTCACTAAGAAAAGTCAAAATGTCTTTGACAGTGGCTGAAATTGGATTAACTTTCCTTCTATTACACCAGCTGTTCCATTTTGTCCATGCATAATCATATGATTTGTTGGTGGACTGGCGTGTAGCCGAGGATAGACGGACGGGTAACTCTTGTCGAAAGGCCTGTTGTTGTGCAGAGTTGTTGGAAATAGTCCAAACGGCTAGGCGCAGTCTCGGGTACATTGGATGGATTGCCTTGGGATTGGATGGGTCTTGTAGGAGAGTTGGGGATGCGGGAAGAAGTACTGGAAGTTGCACTACGAGCTGTAGCAGTAGTGGCCACCAATGTTGGGTTTGCCATATTGGTGCTACTAGCACTATGTTCGCATTGTTGCTTATAACCTTCATTAATGTTCGTGGGATGAGATTGAATGGTGGGAACGCATATCCTTTCAGCTGACTCCAATCTATTGAAAATGCGTCCGTTGCCACAGCCTGTGGGTCTGGTCGCCAACTCACATAGCTCTTTAATTGATTGGTCAGTCTTGTGGCAAAGAGATCTATCTCTCTGTTCTTGAGGAAACATTGTATTATTTCTGGTTGTAGTTTCCAATCGCTCAAATCGATAAATGTTCGCGACTTTCTGTCTGCCCGGACATTGGGGACACCCGGGAGGTGTTCTGCGGTGATCAGAATGTTGTGTTGTAGACACCATTTCCATAATTGAAGTGTCAATGACGTGAGACTGGTTGAACGAGTACCTCCTTGATTGTTGATATAGGTCACTGCTGTTGTGTTGTCTAGGTGGAGTTTCACCGCTAGATTCGATTGATTTTTCAGAAAGGCTTGTACTGCTAAAAAGGTCGCTTTTAGCTCTAAGACGTTGATATGGAGGGCGCTTTCCTGCTTTGACCAACGCCCGTTGGTTGAGAAGTTGCCGTGGGTGGCACCCCACCCCATCTTGGAGGCGTCTGAGGTGATCACCATCTCGGTCGCTGGGGGGTGAATTGGGCTCCCATTCGCACTTTTGATGTTGGTGATCCACCACTGGAGTTCCCTAGAGCTAGGGGGTCTAGAAGAACAGTGCCCTGATACGACCCATTGTTCAACGCTACTAGTTGGATTAAGCAGCTCTGTAGATTCTTGAAGTGCAGGGGGGGCTAACCGCACTGCAGGTCGGCAAGACTGTAGGAACCCCTGTAGCTGGGAGAGAAGGTGTAGTGAGGTTGGGTTCTCCTTCAAGAGAGATTTGCACAGATCGAGCACTTTGGCTACCTTCGTCTGAGGTAGGTAAAATTTTATTGTTTTGAGTTTATCAAGAACCCTAGGAACTCTAGGACTGGAGAAGGGGTCAACACTGACTTCTCGTAATTGACTATAAAGCCTAGGTTTTGAAGTAGGTCTATTACCAGAGCTGTGTGCTCCCTTAGTATTTGCACTGACGACCCTATGATTAGAATGTCGTCCTGGTAAACGAGAAGTCTGATATTTTGAGTGCGAAGATAAGCTATCACAGGTTTCAGTAGTTTCGTAAATATTCGTGGTGCCATGTTTAGCCCGAACGGTAAGGCTAGAAACTGATAGGTTTGGCCTTGCCAAACGAACCGAAGGAACTTCTGTGACTCTGGATGAACGCCCACCGTTAGATAGGCGTCCTTTAGGTCTAGTTTGACCATATACTCGTTTACGATTAAAAGGTGCTTTATGCACATTAAGTTTTCCATTTGAAAATGTTCGTTCGCTATGAATTTGTTTAAGTGACTTAAGTCGATGACTGGGCGAAATGAGCCTCCTTTCTTTGGTACCAGAAATAAACGACTGTAAAACCCCGTGGGTGTGGGATGTACGAGGGTTATAGCCCCCTTTTTCATGAGTTTGCTTATCTCTTGTTGCATCAAGGGTATATTGTTCCCTACAGCTGAGGTTTTTGGAACATGTTTTTGCCAAGGTGTTGCCAAGGTGAAAGTCTATTTGATACCCTCGAACTATAGCCAAAATAACTGGATCTTTTGTGATCCTTTGCCATTGCGAAAGGAACAAGGGTAGTCTTGCTGCAGGATTGTTTACTGGCGGGACCAGCTGTTGCGCGGCTGGGCCCGCTTGTTTCGAAAATTCTGGTTGTTTTGCTCTGACCGTCCCGATGGACCACGAAAGGGCCGATTAGCTTGTGTCTGGGTATAACTGTATCTATGTAGTGTGTTTTGCATTTGTTTGGGGTTATGTGTAAATTGTTTTGGGATATTCTGCGGTTTCTGCAGATTCTTTGAGAGGCTACGTGAAAGTTCCGAGTGTTTGGCCGCTAAAGGAGGCAGATCGTCCCCAAAAAGCATTTTCCCAGCATTAGGGAACTCGTTGAACTTCTTTCTTCGAGTTATAGTAGTTATGTGGCTCGCTGAACCTAATAGGCATGAGGATTGCTGTAAAGTGGTCAACACTTTCTCGTTTGACACGCCTTCTTTTCGTTCTAAACGGTCATGTAAACAACAAAGTGGGGCGGCCGAATTTAACAAGGCGGGTTGGATAAGACTCAAGTCTTTGTCCCGGTTTTCAACGCCTTTTCGGCGGCTGTTTGGGACGTAATTTAGAATTTGTTTGTCCAGATAAGGGGCAATACATGCCTCTGTCTCAGGTAGGGAGTTGTCCCCGATAATTTCCTGGACCTGATCGACTGTCAGGCGTCGTTTTAGGTTCTTTTCCAAAAATGCACGAAAGGGCTCGGAAGGAGACCATTTTCGAAGAGACGTATCCTCTGGGTCGAAGAATAAGTTAGAGTTAAATACCAAGAAGGAGGGATGTATGTCATATACAGCCCCCGAGGACGCGCAGCGTCCGAGGGCTTTATATGACATACATCCCGACTTTCGAGGTATGTAACCAACTTAATTTATTTTTGAAGAGGTTTTCTAACCGAGTCTTTTGACTTTAAACAATTTAAGTCGAGATACGTCGAAATTTTTCCACAACTTTGATCTAATTATTTATTCAAGGTAAATAACCTATATACAACCCGCGGTACATCAGAGAAAACTGACTCAAAAATAAATTAATAAATATTAAATTGTGATTTGAAAGTTTTTTTAAAAAAGCTCAGAAAGCTCGATTTAATAAATTTCTTGGTCAGAGAACGTTGGTTTTTTATTCATTATTTATAATTCTGGCCGTGTTTCTTCATTTTTTAGTATTTTCTGCTAAAAAGAATTGTAATCACTGTTGTGCAGTGAAATGTCCATTGTCCAAGAGATTTATTTGTATCTAAAAAACTTCATGCTCTACACAATATCATACTGCAATTTCACTGTTTAGTTTTTATTCTATGTATTTTTGTTTAAAAATGAAGTTACTGTAGTTATAATTATTCAATTTCACGTTGTCAGGTTAGAAAACACAATCAGAAAGATACATGGCTTCGATGATTGGCATTTTACTTGCCGTTACTACTTACCCGTGTCAATTTAATATTTTTATTTAAAAAATAATCATTTCGTGATTTTTCGACGTTTTGAAGAGATTTTTCGAGTTGCAAAAAAAATTTCTAGAGGAATCCTGTGCCTTCGTTGCATGTAGTGATTTGGGCATTTATTTTTGTGACTTATAAAAACATAGCTGAAATAAAATCATATCTTTTCGTTGTAAAAATACTTTTGGCCTAAAGGCTTACATTGCTTTGTATGTGAAAAAGACTGAGTCAACTCTTTGCCAAAAGTGGTGGGTTTTCTCCGGGTACTTGCCGGACTATAAAAATATGACTAATTGGAAACCTTTCTAATTAGACCTGTTATAAGCCTTACTGTCCTCTTTGACACGATTAAGAAAAATTGAAGACTACGTTTCTAAAGAGAACAACACATCACTTTGACTTTAATTTTTTGCACGATTTTGAGCTATATATTTATTTTTTGTAATGGTGAAACAACTCGCGGTGTTGTATGCTGGACGATTCCTTTGCAAATCTCTCAATTTTTTTTAATTCATGATAATCCTTGCAACGTCTTTTCAAATTATAAACTGTTTACAAAATTTACACGTGGCACCTATGAGATGAAAATTCAATTCCCATGGGAATTAAGAAATTAAATTAAACAGTCCCGGCCAGCTCCTTAACTGCTATTTCTTTTACTTATTTACGGTGGAAGTAGCACTCGGAGAGCTACGAATACTAATTGATCTTCACTATATAGAGCAGCCACGCATACCTAGCAAATTAAAACAACAAACGTTAGCGACTCAAGTACTTGTTTGTAAATTTGATTTTCAAGGCCGAAATAACAAGTGCCCCCCCCCCCCTCCCCATTGATCATGCCAACTGCCCACCTGGTTCCAAGCTGTCTTCCTAAGTTCCTGCATTCCATTCGTTTATTTCATATACTTTGCTCACTATCGCACACTCGCTAACAGCTAAAAAACCCTCATGAGCCCCCCCCCCGATTAAATTAAAAGCATGCATTTTAAATTTAATTTATTTGGATATTTTAGGTCAAACGTAAACAGAAAAGTGTCGAATGTAAAAGAATCGTATATAAAAACAGGTGAGAATTCCACTTAATTTTTTTTGTAAAATATATACTAAACTTAATTTTTTAGTTAATAATAATAGACCCATTTGGTTATGTTGAGCGTTAATCTTAGCAGTTTTGTTAGAAGTGATTATAGATTTTGGTTTTTTCGCATTCATTCAGAAATTTAATTCCTTTAACTGAGCCTACTCCATGCAACGTCCATCTAATACATTACGTCACAAACAAAAAAGCAAAATAAAACATAAATTACGTTGGTTTTCACACGCAAATCGTTGGCTTACCAGGATTGGGCTTTTCGTTGTGTTAACTAGTAATTATAACTTCCACGGTTGGGTCAAATAAACTCAAGGATTATGCAAAGATAAAAGTTAGTTTAAACTAGTTAATATGCAATTTTTAATGTCGCTATCGTTGGAGTAGTATTGTTACTCTTGACTCTACAGTATGTGGTTCATATTTTAAAACTTTACCGTATTTCCCATACTTGTACTTGTATTTAACCGAAACACCTTCATTTGCATGGTACTTTCCTATGTTAAGGCTCTTCCGCTCATCGCAAATACCAAACTCGCTAGCTCACTGCGAGCGATCTCATCCAATCCCAATGCTTGACAGTTCATTTTAGCAAACGCAAGCACTCGCAGCGAGCTTAAGTGTTGATTCACACTGCAGCGATGCGTGGAAAAGAGCCTTAAAGTCCGCCACACACGGGCGAACTTGCCGTGCGTACTTGTTACTCATGGCAAGTTACATCGACAAAATATGTGCGGGCAACACTTACGGCATTTTCGTCATTTGTGACGCGTAAACCAAATATTAAACATGTTTGATAGTTTTCATCATTCGTGACAGAAAAACTCTCGTTTGTGGCGAGCAAAGAACAAGTGCGCTTGGACCGCGAAAACATGCGCATGCGTGCAACTTGCAGAATTAAAACAACATTATATATCATGTCACCACAACATAGATTAAAATCACGAGGCGATTCTGAGGACGAAGCAATATTATTTTTTCTCGTTATACTTCGAAGACTTGGAAGCCGCTTAAGTGCAGCCCCGCGTCGTCAACCTTTTCCAAAGCCTTTTCTCTTGAATCTCTATTTTATAAAATCCATTGAGAGTACGTTATACAAGCGCGGCTATCGAGGACCAGTTGATCTTCTAATATAAAATCGTACACGAGCTCGTGATCTTGCTAGCCTATTGAATTTTCAAAATAGATAATTTTCAATATTTGTACACTTTTTGTACACCGTGTACTTTTTGCGCATTTTTGGTTCGCATGGGAATACAGCTTGTTTTGTTTTTATCGCAAGTGCTCTTAAACCACTTCCGTGATTTGTGTTAGTGCTTAGAAACAATGACTTGACTGTTTGCACAGTTCCTACTTGCAAAAAACAAATCTGAAAGCACCAAGATTACTTATCATACAGGGTATATCTGAAAAAGGTAGTCAACCTTTGGAGTGCTCTGACACGTTCATTACGTTCACTACAGCGTGTCCCAAAAAAATGCCCCTCTTTAAACTGTGGAGGATAGTTATTTAGGCAATGGCACAGTTTGTGAATTGTTACTCTCTAGCGAAAGTTTAACATCATATCGTCGCGAGTCCAAATTTTCAGATGAAAATGTTTAAATGTGTTATTTTCGCAGCAATTCAAAGAAGCAGGGTCAAAATTCTGCAAAAATTGGACAAGTCAGAATTTTGACCCTGCTTCTTTGAGTTGCTGCAAAAATAACACATTTAAACATTTTGGTTTGAAAATTTGGACTCGAGAGAATATGATGTTAAACTTTCACTAAAGAGTAACTATTCCCAAACTGGCCTATTGCTTAAATAACTATGCTCCAAAGTTTAACGGGCGCATATTTTTTTTTGGGACACCCTTTACTACTGTACACCATTGATAGTGAATAAAAAAATCATAGATATATGGCTTTATTCATATAAATCATTGCAATGAAAAGACATGTACCGAAATTTAAAAATTTAGTCGTTATTTACAAACACACAGTGAATTGTAAGAAATAAAATATTATGATATCAACAAAACTGTATATTCAATAAGAGTCTTTATTCAGCAGTCATCAGGTTTTTTGTTATTGTTTACACTATATGTGTACTTATTTACATTGCGGAAATTTTATTATCAACCGTTTTTCTTGATTTAAAAAAGGTGTTTCATACTGTAAATCATGATATTCTTATTGAGAAATTAAAACTTTATGGCTTTCAAAAACAATCTTTATCATGGTTTTAATCCTACTTGAAAGATGGGGGAAAATGCAAATTATACAAAGGCCATATGGGCCTGTTAGTGTAATTATGATTATACAAGCAAACGGAGGGAGAAATATATGGGAAAACAAATGGTATGGCTTGCTATTCCTTGGCTCTTGCCCACGCTTAAAACGCTTCGTAACCGGAAATAAGTAAAAAAGGAACACACCCGGTCACGTGATCACCATCACCCAATAATACTGCCGTACCCTCATGTTTCATCGGCTATTTTTAACGTGCCAGCAACAACCCTACTTATCAATGGTCGGGAAGCAAAGAACCCTCAAGAGTTCCAGGGTGGCCCCATATATTTTCCCCTCCGTCTGCTTGTATAATCATAATTACGCTAACAGGCCCATATGGCCTTTGTGTAATTTGCATTATACTTCACAAACTTCGGTCGAAATATATGGGAAAACAAATGGTAGATTTTAACGCACCTAGTAAGAAGGGCAATTTCAGAAATATAACTTTATTTCAAATACGCTAACCCCATTACTCATAAATATCAATATATCAGTGTGTGAGAACTGTTTTTGCATACGTATCATCAATAATTGGTTTATAATAGAATCGTTGAAAAGTTGATGATGACGTCCAGTCACCCATTTTCAGAATATCATGTATAGGCAGATGTTTCTTAGCTGCAGCAGATGTTGAAGCTGCCCTAGTTGAATGAGCTTTAAATATAGTAGAATCTATGCCAGCAGCTACTTGTACATCACATAACCATCTCGTAATAGTAGCTTTCGCAACAGGGTGATGTGGTCGTTGAAAGGACAGGAAAAGTTTGTTACTGTCTTCAGACAAACGGAATTTCTCGGTGGCTTTTAAGTAAGTTTCCAAGCAATCGCATGGGCAGAGTGTAGTGTCTTGTAAGAAACGTGGAAAGGTTGCTTTCGTCAGGGACATGGGATCCCCGGACCTACGTGGTTTGATTAGTGTAAACACCACACCGTCCGGTTGTTTTTCAAATATCTGATGTTCAGTTCCCAAAGGACAGACGATCGTTCAGGTGACACTAAGGCTAATAGCATTAGTATTTTCTTTGTTAGTAACCTAAGCGATAATGTTTTGTTTTCTCCCAAGGCTGACAGATGTGTTGTTACCTTAGCTACATCCCAAGTGGTAGTATATCTAGGTTTCGGGAGTCTTTCATTTGCAATACCTTTCATCAACCGAGTGACGAGTGGATGCTGACCCACTGGTTTACCCTCAATCCAGGGATGTATTGATGATATAGCTGAGCGGAGGACATTTACAGTGCGGTACTGTAAGTTACTGTCGAACTGGTCACTAAGAAAAGTCAAAATGTCTTTGACAGTGGCTGAAATTGGATTAACTTTCCTTCTATTACACCAGCTGTTCCATTTTGTCCATGCATAATCATATGATTTGTTGGTGGACTGGCGTGTAGCCGAGGATAGACGGACGGGTAACTCTTGTCGAAAGGCCTGTTGTTGTGCAGAGTTGTTGGAAATAGTCGAAACGGCTAGGCGCAGTCTCGGGTACATTGGATGGATTGCCTTGGGATTGGATGGGTCTTGTAGGAGAGTTGGGGATGCGGGAAGAAGTACTGGAAGTTGCACTACGAGCTGTAGCAGTAGTGGCCACCAATGTTGGGTTTGCCATATTGGTGCTACTAGCACTATGTTCGCATTGTTGCTTATAACCTTCATTAATGTTCGTGGGATGAGATTGAATGGTGGGAACGCATATCCTTTCAGCTGACTCCAATCTATTGAAAATGCGTCCGTTGCCACAGCCTGTGGGTCTGGTCGCCAACTCACATAGCTCTTTAATTGATTGGTCAGTCTTGTGGCAAAGAGATCTATCTCTCTGTTCTTGAGGAAACATTGTATTATTTCTGGTTGTAGTTTCCAATCGCTCAAATCGATAAATGTTCGCGACTTTCTGTCTGCCCGGACATTGGGGACACCCGGGAGGTGTTCTGCGGTGATCAGAATGTTGTGTTGTAGACACCATTTCCATAATTGAAGTGTCAATGACGTGAGACTGGTTGAACGAGTACCTCCTTGATTGTTGATATAGGTCACTGCTGTTGTGTTGTCTAGGTGGAGTTTCACCGCTAGATTCGATTGATTTTTCAGAAAGGCTTGTACTGCTAAAAAGGTCGCTTTTAGCTCTAAGACGTTGATATGGAGGGCGCTTTCCTGCTTTGACCAACGCCCGTTGGTTGAGAAGTTGCCGTGGGTGGCACCCCACCCCATCTTGGAGGCGTCTGAGGTGATCACCATCTCGGTCGCTGGGGGGGTGAATTGGGCTCCCATTCGCACTTTTGATGTTGGTGATCCACCACTGGAGTTCCCTAGAGCTAGGGGGTCTAGAAGGACAGTGCCCTGATACGACCCATTGTTCAACGCTACTAGTTGGATTAAGCAGCTCTGTAGATTCTTGAAGTGCAGGGGGGGCTAACCGCACTGCAGGTCGGCAAGACTGTAGGAACCCCTGTAGCTGGGAGAGAAGGTGTAGTGAGGTTGGGTTCTCCTTCAAGAGAGATTTGCACAGATCGAGCACTTTGGCTACCTTCGTCTGAGGTAGGTAAAATTTTATTGTTTTGAGTTTATCAAGAACCCTAGGAACTCTAGGACTGGAGAAGGGGTCAACACTGACTTCTCGTAATTGACTATAAAGCCTAGGTTTTGAAGTAGGTCTATTACCAGAGCTGTGTGCTCCCTTAGTATTTGCACTGACGACCCTATGATTAGAATGTCGTCCTGGTAAACGAGAAGTCTGATATTTTGAGTGCGAAGATAAGCTATCACAGGTTTCAGTAGTTTCGTAAATATTCGTGGTGCCATGTTTAGCCCGAACGGTAAGGCTAGAAACTGATAGGTTTGGCCTTGCCAAACGAACCGAAGGAACTTCTGTGACTCTGGATGAACGCCCACCGTTAGATAGGCGTCCTTTAGGTCTAGTTTGACCATATACTCGTTTACGATTAAAAGGTGCTTTATGCACATTAAGTTTTCCATTTGAAAATGTTCGTTCGCTATGAATTTGTTTAAGTGACTTAAGTCGATGACTGGGCGAAATGAGCCTCCTTTCTTTGGTACCAGAAATAAACGACTGTAAAACCCCGTGGGTGTGGGATGTACGAGGGTTATAGCCCCCTTTTTCATGAGTTTGCTTATCTCTTGTTGCATCAAGGGTATATTGTTCCCTACAGCTGAGGTTTTTGGAACATGTTTTTGCCAAGGTGTTGCCAAGGTGAAAGTCTATTTGATACCCTCGAACTATAGCCAAAATAACTGGATCTTTTGTGATCCTTTGCCATTGCGAAAGGAACAAGGGTAGTCTTGCTGCAGGATTGTTTACTGGCGGGACCAGCTGTTGCGCGGCTGGGCCCGCTTGTTTCGAAAATTCTGGTTGTTTTGCTCTGACCGTCCCGATGGACCACGAAAGGGCCGATTAGCTTGTGTCTGGGTATAACTGTATCTATGTGGTGTGTTTTGCATTTGTTTGGGGTTATGTGTAAATTGTTTTGGGATATTCTGCGGTTTCTGCAGATTCTTTGAGAGGCTACGTGAAAGTTCCGAGTGTTTGGCCGCTAAAGGAGGCAGATCGTCCCCAAAAAGCATTTTCCCAGCATTAGGGAACTCGTTGAACTTCTTTCTTCGAGTTATAGTAGTTATGTGGCTCGCTGAACCTAATAGGCATGAGGATTGCTGTAAAGTGGTCAACACTTTCTCGTTTGACACGCCTTCTTTTCGTTCTAAACGGTCATGTAAACAACAAAGTGGGGCGGCCGAATTTAACAAGGCGGGTTGGATAAGACTCAAGTCTTTGTCCCGGTTTTCAACGCCTTTTCGGCGGCTGTTTGGGACGTAATTTAGAATTTGTTTGTCCAGATAAGGGGCAATACATGCCTCTGTCTCAGGTAGGGAGTTGTCCCCGATAATTTCCTGGACCTGATCGACTGTCAGGCGTCGTTTTAGGTTCTTTTCCAAAAATGCACGAAAGGGCTCGGAAGGAGACCATTTTCGAAGAGACGTATCCTCTGGGTCGAAGAATTCGCACGATTTTTCAGGCTCATGACTGTCAACTCTTTCTTTAGACACATTACTGTGACCATAATCCGACCTTACGTCGGCTAAAGGTGGCTCAGGGCCAGCTAAAGGTGTCTCAATGGCGCCATTGTCGTGTGACATATCGACTTCCTCTCAAGTCAAAGGTGAAGCCGACGGGTGAACTGACAAATAATCTTCGCCAGGAATAAGCTGACGAACAGTGGAATTCGTATTTAACTTATGCTCAATATTATCAACTCGTTTAGTCCAAGCTGCAAACTCTTCATATCCTGCATACTCGCAAGGACTTGTGTCAATGCTTCGTTTACGCTCGAGTGGTTTGAGTTATTTTCCCGCCTCGACTGTGGCTTCGTTTCCGTTTATGTCGATTTTCTCGCCTCGATTCGTCGGGAGAACGAGTACGACGACGTTTCTCACGAGATGAATCGGACATACTTCCAAAATTTTAATTGAAAGACAAACTGAAGCAAAATAAAGCAATAAGTTCGATGTAAAAAACAAGAGACTTACCTGAGCGCATACACGTGAGCGAGCACGAAGGAAAAAGCCGATGAAACATGAGGGTACGGCAGTATTATTGGGTGATGGTGATCACGTGACCGGATGTGTTCCTTTTTTACTTTTGTCCGGTTACGAAGCGTTTTAAGCGTGGGCAAGAGCCAAGGAATAGCAAGCCATACCATTTGTTTTCCCATATATTTCGACCGAAGTTTGTGAAGTATAATTTTGTAAAATTAATCAAACTCAGTCATCAATCCGGAATGTTCGATGTGTGATACCTCAAGGATGAACTCTTGGCCCACTCCTTTTTTTGATTTATATTAATGATTTACCAAACTGAGTAATATGAGTAATATTGTGAATGATAACTGTCCAGAGATAATAGGCAACCTTTTTGATTAGTGTAACAATTATAATTATAACTTAAAGGGAAATGGCAACAAAAAATTTTATCGTCTCATTTGAAAGAGACTCTAAAACAATAAATAGAAGTCTATTGCAAAATTTTTATATCTGTTTTACTTCGGGAGATATTCTCACCTAAATCAACGAACTGTCCGCCATCTTGGATTAATTTTTCACCTCATTAACAATGTTTTGGTGACGTCACAACAGGGATAAGCCTGTCGAAAATCCTCCTAATTACCTACCAACAATCAAATATTGTTTGAAATTTTCTCAGTCCGTGCTGAAATCCGAAACACTTGCCGTACATGCGGTTATGAGAGCATATTAACTATTGGGTCGTAAGAAAAAAAAATTGCGTGACCCCAGTTGTGACGTATCCTGCATATCCACAAATATCCAAGATGACGGACAACTAAAGATTTCAAGTCAAAATATCTCACCAAATAAGGCAGATATAAAAATTCTGTAATAGACTTCTATATATTGTTTTGGAGTCTCTTGCAGATGAGACGATAAAACATTTTATTGCCATTTCCCTTTAAGTATATAATGGCAAATTTTTAAGACTGTCAAAACCAAATACGAACTTCATGAAGAGAAGTTTTAGTTATATGGGGGCTAAGACCTGGATTAACATCTCAATGACTAACTGTAAATATTATAATTCTGTATTAAATTTTTTTTATTTGTAAATATTACACGGCCCTATGAAAATCAATGCAAATTGATAGGTTACCGTGTATAAAGATAATTAAATACAAATACAATAAACCTTTATCGTACTCTTAAAACTGAAATCTTGCGAAACACTTTTCTGTGTCGTAGAAGTTTGTGTTTCTTTTGACTTGAACTTTATCCTATATCATAGGTCTTTATCTTGTACTCTTTTTTAAAACTTAAATCTTGCGAAGCTCTGTTCTGTCAAAAGCCTTGTTTCCATTTGATCGTAACTGTCGTAGCAAGGTCATTTCGACGATGTGATATAGTCCAGATCTACCTTTTCTTTTTCGAGCTCCTGCCTCGTCTCCTGGCGCTTGCTGATAGAACGACATATTGTATAAAAAGTTAAATGAAGTACAGAATAGTACTGTGTGGCGGCATAAGCGCGCAAAGGAAGGTGGAATGTGGAGAGGAGATTGCGCCGGAGCCTTCGCACACACATCCCATCGTCCTTTGCGCGCTTACGCCGCAACATAGTTCAAAGTAGTAGTAAAAACTTTATTTGACTACGCTGACCCATACAGCAGAAGCTGGTTTCCAAAAGGGGCGCAGATAAAACTAATTATTACATTCATTACAATTATTACAATAATTATATCTTAGACATAATTATTGGCCAGGTGTGGCACATTTGAGTTAAAGTGACTGAGAGATTGTATATTATATGTTTATTCTCTGCTCATCTGAGAGGCTATTTCACAATTTTGCTCCTCTGTGGAGCCTCTTAAGTTATAATTTAGCGTTATCAGAAGATGATTTCATCATCATTTTTAAAACTATAATTTGTGATGTAAAAAATGCGAGAAAAGCGACGAGGATTGTAAACAATTTTTGACTGTTTATTTTTTAAAATTAGTTTCCAGCCTTTTTCCGAAACTCGTTATCAAATGAATATTTTAACCAGAGAACAGTTTAAAAATCAGAACTTCTGATTTGTTTAAAAGACTTTACCATCCCCTTGATATACCTTGTTTTACCAACGTCCCACATGCGCAAAGAATATGCGTAGCTTTCACTGCTTGAATACAATATCGTTAATCGTACTAGAAGTCAGATAAACCAACCATTTTGATCACTCATTTCGGTAACTCAAACCTATTTTGTTCAACACTCTTATCATCATATTGTGCAACAAGACGCCTGCTAAGGCGTTCACTCCGCCTGCCAAACGAAAATGGGCACAAGGCCAGGCAGGGCTGTAACTAGAGAGTTCATTGGGGGTGGGGTACATTCACTTATTTCTGTTCTGTCCAACTAATTCCTTTTTAAATCAATTATTATTACGGTACCTTCCAAGGCATTTTAAGACATTGCTAGCACATCTTATGCAATCACTAAGATAACCAAAAATCAATGTCTGAGTGACCTGCCAGGCACTCTGTCCAGAGTCCTAGTAGGATTGCATTTTTTAGAATTTAATTTAGATTAAAGACTTTAATAGTACATATGTTAAACAAGATTCTTTTGCCATAATGCCATCAACAAATAGCTGTTTTATTTTGCAAGTAAAGAAAATTTTACTAAAAGTGTATACAATACATCAGTCTATTAAATCCATCAATTTATTAAATCTATTCTGTAGCACACTGCCTGAAGTCTCCACGATATAATTTGTTGGGAAAATGTTGGCTAGCCTTTTGATATATTGACCAGCTTTGAATTAGATATTTGATGTGTTGATAAGGTGTCAGGTAAATATTTGGCATGTTTATAAAATGTTGGTAAGGATTTTGACTAGTTGACAAGTTTTCGAGCAGACTTTTGACATGTTGATAAGATCTGAGTTAGTCTTTTGATATGTGGACAAGCTTTGAAATGGACTTTTGACATGTTGATATGCTCCTAGTTAGATTTTTGGCATGTTGACAAGATGTCGGTTAGGTTTTTGGCTTGTTGACAAGATGTCAGTTAGGCTTTTGGCTTGTTGAAAAGATGTTGGTTAGGCTTTTGGCTTGTTGACAAGATGCCGGTAAGGCTTTTGGCTTGTTGACAAGATGTCGGTAAGGCTTTTCACTTGTTGAAAAGATATCAGTAAGGCTTTTGGCTTGTTGAGAAGATGTCGGTTAGACTTTGACCTGTACATGCCCACAAGTTGTCAGTTAGACTTTCGACATGCTGACAAAGTATTTACTTCCAGAAAGCTTCAGGTGTCAGTTAAAACATTGGTATATAGGCAGGGTGTCTGATAAAGTTTTGGCAAATTAAGAAAGTGCCAGTTGAAATTTTACTAAATTTAAGTTAAATTTTGTTCTTTTTTTTATTTTGCATTTTTGAGTTTTTTTCTTGCTATTTTAATAATTATAGCAACAATCTTTACAGTAATCGACTTAAAAGTATTTCTGTGATCTGTATTTTCTGTGATATCCAATTTGAAATCCTTTCTCTGAGTCAACTATTCAACGTGACGTTCTAACAAAACAAGTATTAAAATCGCTCATAAAAACAACAAAAATTAAAAATTAGACTAAGCTATTAAGTCTGAAGTCTCCACGATATAATTTGTTGGGAACTTTAGACTAACATATGTATTTCTGGAATTGGAATGTAAAATGTCTCTTACCTTTTATTTGCCGTTTTAAAACATTTCTGGAGCAATTTTTTGATAAAGAACCTTCCTGTCCCTTTTTGTTGACTATTACATGTTAAAAATTGTGTTTTGTATGTAGATATTTCAGTAGAATTTGCGTTTGATTCTTGTGTAGAAATTTCTAAATTTCCTTAAAAGTAGGAATACAACAGAAAATGACGGAAGCACGCTCTCATCGCTCCTCGGTAAAGTTTCGCGGTGGAATTTGTCGTTTTAAAACATTTTGCATGAGAATTTTTGCACGTAAAACCTTCTTGCGGTTTAGATGTTCTAGCATACATGTTAAAATGCGTGTTTTGTTGACATATTCCGCTGGAAATTGAGTTTAAACGACGTGTTTAGGTCGGCTCACGCGGCTTGTGCCCAGCGGTATCACCCATTAGCGGCGGCACCGACTTCTGACACCGAAAAAAAAAAACAGAAACCGGGCGAATTTAAAACTCCGCCTCGCCTACGGCAGGCGGAGTAAAAAGGCAATTTAATTTTAATTTTGTGAATTTCGATTACAAAACATGCCTTGGACTGTCGACCAATTGATTTCGTCAGGCGATTACAGACTTGTGAGAGGAGGGGGGTAGCCTAATTACTAAAATGTAGTGAAAAAAGGACTTTCCATCTAATGGTGGGAGCAGGTTGGCGGGAACACTGGAGAATAAAGGTCCTGTCACAATGCAATTTTTCTTGCAACTTGAAATGCAATTCTACTATTGGGAGATGTAAAATTGGCAAATGCAAGTTTCCATCACAGTTTGCTGGGGTTTTTTAACGTACCAAACATTTGTCACAAATTTACTTAAGAGTAGATTTTCCCTGTAGCAAAAAAGATGGCAAATGTCGATTTTACCAGAGTGCATGGTAGTCTGAAATTGTTTAAAAAGGCAAATTAACGTCTTTTAAAGAACAGACAGAAGACAATAGGTTATTCTCACACTTGTGTTAAAATTTCAATGCAGTAGCTTTGTTTCTTGTCATCTTTTCCCACGTATTCTTTCTTGATACCTGCAATGCATTCTGGTAAAATCGACATGTCGCCATCTTTTTTGCTACGGTGAATGCAAGGAAAAGTGCACCGTGTGACAGGGCCTTAAGGGTAAGAGGTGGATAGAGAATCGAAGGAGACGGAGCAGTTACAAGTGCAAGAAAAATTGCACCGTGTGACAGGGCCTTGAGGGTGGGAGGTGGATAGGAGGAGACGGAGCAGGATGTGGGAGTCGTGCAAGGTCGGGAGGTTAAAAAAGAACAAGGAATGTTATGTTTTTAATGCCTTTTAGACTTTTCTTGAGGCAATTAAAATTCAAACTGTCAAATCCAAACACTGTACAGAATGGCCGACTTTACGTGGTCTTTAGTTTTTACACAACCACTTGCATTGTTATCTTTTGCAGTTTGTTTACCATTTCAGTTATCTATCTTCAATAGAATTCTTTGAAATTTGTTTGTAGATCGACAAAATGCTTAACCTCCTCTCAACAACTGGCAGATTATGAAAAATGAAATTGTTAAAGGTAAATATTGAATATGGGACAATTTGGGACAGTATAATTTTGGACATGACGGTTTCATTCTCACCTAATTTGACGATTATTTTGTGGGTACACATACCGTGGAATCTCATGTGCTCCAGAAGCATTTTAATCTTAGAAAAAGTCAAATAATGATGAACTGTGTTTTAAAAGAAAGTTAAATACCCGTCCACTAGCTACCCATCACTGTGTAGCCATATTCTCATATTACGTCATTACAGCGATATCTCGTTCTTTAGAAAAAATGGACGGGTATTCTACAATCGCTCCCAATTGAATTATGGCCCAAGAGTTCATGAAAACACATACAAAAGGCTTTCTTAAAAAACTGAAATATCAAATCTAGCAATTTTATATGTTATGCCTCTAAACAACACAATTCTGTTTCTAAAAATTGGTACCCTACTAGACCTATATGCATGATTATACTAATTTGGACATATTTATTTTTACCCATTAAAATATAAATTTGTGTTTAATCATTCGTGTTTGTCATTATTTGACTTTGTAATGTTGGTTAAACATAAGGAGATTGAGGTGACTTTGCCAGAAACAAAAACATCCATTATTATACTAAAATTTCAATATATATAGCAATTAAAACTAACCACAGGAAATATATTTCTACTTTTTAATTGAAATGTTTCTGTTATATGCACTATATCATATTTTTGATAAAAAATTACAACACCTATGTTATTTCCTGGTTTACTATCTCAATCATCTTTTGTTTAAGCTGGCTTTGAGTGTTCATTTGAAAGTTTGGAAAGTTCATTTGAAAATCACAATAGTTCTCAATGTTATATTGGACCCTTTAAAGTTAAAAAAATACTTTGTAATATTTTATACTACTGGTAATTTATCTTAGATACAGACTTTGTGATTTTGTACTAAAATGTTGACTTTCAAACTTTAAGATGAACTACTTATTAAAGACAAAATAAGCTAGCATATTGTCTTTTGTTTACAAAGTGGAACTTGTTTGGAATTGAGATGAACTGATGCAGTTGTTCTTTAACTTTATCAATTAATTACATATCTTAAATGAAAAAGAAAACCACAACTTGCCAAATAAATTCTGTGGGCTCTTTTTATTAGCAAAGAAAAGATGTGGCGGATGTAAGAATTTAAGAGTAAAAAAGTTTCCTTGGACTAAAAAAATTGACAGTATGCCAGATTTTCTAGATAAACAAGCAGTACAGATGTTGGCCAATAATAAGTATAAGTAACTACAATTTTTAATTTTAAAAGTTTTCTATTGATGCCTGGATACAGTAAATACTTTACCAGAGTTCTTCGTATTACATCGACTTGAAAAAGTTTTAAGTCACATGAAGCTTTTAGTTGATACTATGCAATTTCAAATTTTACAGACTTCTTAATTAACATGCCAAATTTACCTTGTTGAACATAAGGTCTTTCCTGAGAAAAAGTAAAACTGTCTGGCATTATATGGAGTAGAATAATTTAAATTAGTTTGAGACTTTGATTTGATAACAATTTTGATTTGTACTATTTACAATACAAGTGACCGGGTTGTATCGGATATACAAACCCAAGCTGAAGGCGAGATATCTGACATACACAGATGCGAATGTTGTAAATGGCTTGTGAAACTCGTCAATTTTATACATCAGATCTATAGCAAAGTGATTTTGAAAATACCGATTCTGTAAGATGAGAAAATGATTTCTTTTGTGTTTCCTGTATGATTTATTACTTTATAAGTTTCTTAATTAAAATTACAACATATTGCCTACTGGAACTTTTTATATTGTTTGGTTGTGGTGAATTTGTATTTTGGCAATTGAAATATTTCTGAATTTGTATGTGCATTTCCTTTGCTTCAGTTCAAGTTTACATTTCAAATATTCCACTTTGTAATACTTGCGTGGTAATAATAATATAAGAAAACAGGTTTACATGGCTCTTGAATATAGTCTTTTCAACAAGTAAGTAAAGATGAATTTATACTTCAAAGAGATATGTTCCTAACCTGACAATGGTACCTTCCAAAGACTAAATTTAAATTGATTCTTCGAATAAATTTTTTACTTTTCAATCCAAGATCAATCTAAGTTATGTATTTCTACTTTTATTTTGGTCTCTTTAACACTGAAACTATCAATTGTATATAAAGCAACTTCACTATCGAGTGACTTCATTAGTTGCTGGGCAAAGCCAAAGCATTGATTTTTCGGCTGTTTTCAATGAAAAATAGAATTTTGCCCAAAGTTATCTCAAATAAATTATCACAATTTGAACAAAAAGCTTCTGTTCTTGTGCCCACCAGAAAAATGAGATGTCTGAGACTTTCTTTGTATTTTTTTGCGAAAAATAGATCGCATGCACTGTTATGCAAAGAAAAGTGTAAGAGATTGGTTTCTGAAAAATGTCGTGCTACACACAATATTCTAAAAATGCTTGGTTTTTATTCTATGTATTTTTGAATTTTTTGTTAAAAAAAATAAAGGTAGCAATGTTTAGTGCATTTCACATTGTCAGGTTAGAAACGCAATAAGAAAAATGTGGCTCCGAACATTACAGCTTGGTCAATTTGGAATTTATAAAAAAATCGTTTCTTCGTTGTTTTTCGACGTTTTGAAGGGTTGTTTCGAGTACAAAAAAGTATTTTTAGGAAGAATTATGTGCCCACGTTACATGTCTCAAAGCCATCAAAATTCGTTGGTAATTCGTGCATGTATTTTTTCTGACTTATAAAAGCACAATTGATTAAAAATGATATTTTTCTTTTGACAAAAATACCTTTCTTCTGTGAGGCTGGCTGTATTTGAAAAAGCGTTGGTCAACGCTCCGCCAAAACTCGTGGGTTTTCTCCGGGTACTCCGGTTCTTCCCACTGGGAGAGTTGACAGGGTAGTTACATATGGTTATAAAAATGTGACTAACTTTTGAAAACCTTTCTACTTAGACTTGTTAAGCCTTCTCGTCATCCCTATCAGTTGCATGTTTTGAGCCACATGTTTTTCTTTGTAATTGTGAAACAACTCGTTATATGCTGGGTAAACCTTTGCAAAACTCTCAAAATTTATCACTTCAAGTTGTTTCATTGTTATAATATATTTTGAAGTATAAACATTTACTTACGTTGAAAAGACCCAAGTTTTTTAGGACTTTGTTCATTCACTTGTGTTATTGTTCTCTCTGCCATGTTCTGTTTTCTTCTGTTGTTATTTTAATAAGTACAATGTGTGGTAGTTAATCTCTTTTTATTGTTATTCAAATTGTATGTAATCTTTACAAATTTTTTCAATAAATTGTTTACAAAATTTACTTGTGACCCCTTTTTAATTAAAAATTCAATTCCCATGGGAATTGAGAAATTGAATAAAAAAAATCCCCCTACCCCGGCCAGCTCCCCAAGTGCCACTTCCACCTAAGTAGAAGTACTTATACATGTAGTACAAGTACTTCTACTTATTCACGGTGGAAGTAGCACTCGGAGAACTGGCCGGGGTAGCCGGCAAAGAGAAGACCAACTTTGCAAGTGCTAATACAATTGCTAAGTTGATCTTCCCTAGAGAGCAGCCGCGCGTACCTAACAAATTAAAACAACAAACGTTAGTGACTTAAGTACTTAGCATGCAAATTTGATTCCCAAAGCCAAAATGTCAAGTGCCCCCCGCTGATCCTACCAACTGCCTACCTGCCTCAGTTCTAAGCTGTCTTCCTCAGTTCTAAGCTCCTGCATTCCATTCGTTACCTTCACTTTCCTCACCATCGCACAGTCACTCACAGCTGATAAACCCGCATGCACCACCACCACCCCGACTGCCACCCAATTTCGAAAATTAAAAGAGTTAAAATTTCGGTAAAGTATGCATTTTAAATGCAATTTATTTGGATATTTTAGATCAAACGTAAACAGAAAAAGCTCGTACATAAAAACAGGTGAGAATTCTATTTAAAATTTGCTTGCAAAATATAAAACTTAATTCGCATTTTTCTTAGTTAATAGTATAGATCAATTTAGTTGATGTTGAAACCTACTCTTAACTGTTTTGTTAGAAGTGACGACAGATTTTGGTTTTTAAGCATACTTTCAAAAATTTTAATTCCTTTAATAAACCTAACCCCATGCAACTTACACACGGCGCACACCCTCGCAGTCCATACATTTAGCTAATAAATTACGTTATAAACAAAAAAGCAAAATAAAAAGATAAATTACGTTATCTCTAGCTACTTAAACCCACTTAGACTGAGTTTTTGATTGAATTTTCAAACGTAAAACCTTAGCTGAATGGGCATGGGCTTTTCGTTGTGTTAACTGTTCCGGAGTAAATATAAACCTGGGGCCGGTTGTATCAAAGGCGTTTAGCTTAAACGGTGGATAAGTGAAATTTAAAAATCAGTTTTACACCTAGTACGGAACCGAAATTATGAGTTGAAATAGAATAAATATTTAGTTTTATATATAATTGTTCGTCTCAGGTCAAATAACTTCAGCTGGTTTGTTTATACAACATGGAAACGTGTTTCATATTTTTGACTTATCCACCGTTTAAGCTAAACGCCTTTGATACAACCGGCCCCTGATACTTACCAAAGTCCAAGGCTGGGTCAAATAAGCATGAGAATTAGGCAAAAATAAAAATAAAAAGCAATTGAAACTCAACAGATTCACTAAAGTTGTTTTTTTTTTGGCAACTTATATCCTTAAGTGTAGATGACATGCAATTTTTAATGCCGTAATTCTCACACTTATTTAACCGAAACGCCTTCATTTGCATGGTACCTCGCAGCTGCTCTCAAACCACCTTCGTAATTTGCTTTAGTGTACACAAACAATGACTTCATTGTTCCTGCTTACCAAAACAAATCTGAAAGCACCAAGATACTTATCATATTAATAATCAAAGAGGATTCGCATTATGCAGTAATTACCATAAACAGACGCATCACCATTGAAACAAAGCATGCCGTATTCCCATGGGAATTTAAAATGCACAAAAAAATATAATGATCCTACTGATTTGCATGGATGTATGAACCAAATTAGCTAAGAAACAAAGAAATGATATATTCCCTTGGGAATTTAATGTAGCAAAAAGATGGCGGGTGTTGATTTTACCAGAATGCCTTGCGGTCTGAAATCGTTTAAAAACTTAAGGTAAATTAACCTCGTTTGAGGAACAGACAGATAGGTTATTTTGTCACTTGTGTTAAAATTCCGTCCATTAGCTTATCTTAAATATCATTTCACTGGTATTCTTGATTGATACCCGCATTAAATTCTGGTAAAATCGACATGCCACCATCTGTTTTGCTACGGTGAATTGGAATACAAGTCACATTTTCTCGCTTTTTAACCAGAGAACACATTCTTTAAAGGTAGAACGACGGAATTGATCGTTTGCAATCGACGCCATCTTTGTTGACGTTTGAAACACATGGCAACCACAAAGTATCTATTCATTATATCTGATCCTATCGAGCCATACATCTTTAAAGTATCATTCATAATACGCTAAAACTAACGATGAAATAGTAAATTGACACAAGTACTTCGCTGTAAACAGCTGAAGTAATCTGCAGAGTCAACCAAGATGGCGCCCAATCACACGAAATGACGTCATGTGCAAACCAAGAATAGTGACCAAATGCATCAACTATAATTTAGTGGCATTATTACGAAACTTATTTTTGTAAAACTTTCAATCCTACATGTTATTTTGTTTTGTTTTTAGAAATATCCAAATCCAAATGTTAGAGACGAAATTTCCAGGCGTTAAGGTATTGTTTCTTTAAAAAATATTGTCGACATTTACCATATTTTTACCTGTTTTTTGACTCGAAAATTGACTGCCAAACTCCTAGATATTCTATTTAATTATTTTGTTGAATGTATTTGATATCAATGTTATTTCAATCCAATTTTTTTCACTTAATTTGCTGTCTTTTCTTTTTCATTAACGAGAAATATCTATTAAATCCTCTTTGATCCCTCAATAATAAGTATCTTGTTTTCTACTAACTTGCACATTACCACTACTTTCTATTACAATGTCGTGTCTTCTTATTCTTGTGGATTGTTGTTTTGTGGGTCTTGCCGTCCAGGATCGTTCATTCTTTTCTCTTCTTGTGCGTTTTTTTCACATCCCATCACCCTTTGCAATAGTAGAAAGAATTAAGTCATGAGATGATAGTTACGAATAATTTATAAACTATAACATGATAAGTTTCTTGTACGTTTGCATGGTGAATACAATATACTTATTAAGCTTTGTGGAACCACCACGTAAATTTATTATTGCAATAATAAATTTACGTGGTGTTTCCACAAAGCTTAATAAGTAAACTATAACATATTAAGCACTTATTGGATGAGGTTTTTGTGATATGCGAAATGATCAATGTCGAGGTAAGAGTTATCAGCCGAGCCGAAGGCGAGTCAGATAACTCTTACCAAGACATTGATAATTTTGCATATCACAAAAACCGAATCCGATAATTGCTTTATTATACATTGTAAGTCTTTTTCCTCGAGCAATTGACGAATTTCGCCTTCGGAAGAGCTTAAAAAGCAAGATGCCATAACATGAAACAGAAAATATCGAAAAAATGTTGTTGCCATGCCAACCATTGATGCCAACGAATACCGCATACTGTAATAATCTGCACCGTAGGCTCAACATGCAGATAACTCAGTTATCTGCTAGCAGATAACTGAGCCATAGAATAAGAATACATAGAAGGGCCACTCGCGTCGGAGCCTTTGGAGTTTTGAAGCCGCGCATGTCGCATTACGCACGTTATTAGCATTTTCTCAGCCAGTCAATTGCATTTTCTGGCCAATAGGAATGCTGAACTGGCTGGTGGCAGCCAGTAAACTGCATAAACATAGTGTGACATGTTGCACTGCTGAGTGGCCCTTCTATGTATTCTTATTGTATGACTGAGTTATCTGCAGATTGTGTGATAGTCGCATTTATCTGCATACAACTGACCAATCACAACGCATAAAACAACTGCAATGTATAGTAATTAACACTTATTGACTGAGACCGAGGGAAACAGTATGTTTTGTGGACCAGAGACTGTCGATGTCGAGGGTCCACAAAACATACTGCTTTCCCGAGGTCTCAGTCAATAAGTATTTTATTATATACTGAGTGCCAAAAGAGAAGAAAAGTACCACAAATCAATCAAACATGTGTAAAAAGGATTACCTTTTTACCTGCCCTGACATGGCTACGTGAGGCTTTGTGGATTTGTTGTCTACCGGTGAATAAAAGTAATGTCCACCGCTTAGCTACGTTGCCAGGGAGACAATAGAATTTCTCCACTATCACGTGATACGTTCTTAACCAATAAGAAACAGGAATAAATGAACTTTGACACTCAGTATATTATAAAATAGTATTAATTAGGCCGGCCAAATTATTGTGTAAGCTGTTAATATGAAATTTTTTTATTAAAATCTCGAGAATCATTAATAAATCGTGAGCAAAACACAAAAGAAAATCATAGCCGTGAAGGAGTCTTTATTTCTCACACGCACACAACTTGCAGCTACTCTAACTTATGAATTTAGATTAAAATATCTCGAGAATTAAACAACACGTAAGGAATGTGTAAATTCTTAAAGCTCTTTCGAACAATAAAAATTAATATCTCGCACTAATCTCTCTCAAAAGCTCTCTCAAATTTATTGCCGATATCTCTTTGAGAATTACTGTGCACGTGAAATTTAACTTATATCAAAACTAGCTCACTTCAAGCTGTTTGGGAATCAAGATTTTACGTGTCAACGAGATCAAATATGAATCTAAGATGGCAGACAGCGCATTAAATTTCTATCTTTACGACCAACTCCCCAACGAAAGGCTTTAATTCGCTCGAAAGTCGAATTTTGTTTTTTTTATTGTTTCAGGTAGTGAAAGATCCTGTGTGCTTTTTACAGTACTACCGACACTAGCAACGTTAGTGCGAGATGTTAATTTTTATTGAAACAAAAGCTGAACTGCTAAAAAAATGGAAACGACAAGATAAAATAAAAAAACTTACTTTCACTCTATCTTTGGATCTTCTTGGCTTCGGTTGTTCTCGTTTCATCATGCTGTTTATGGTTTCATCTGGTTGGCGCACTCTCTTCATGGAGCATCAAGGCGGTCCAGTAGGTAACTAGCTCACTCGTGTCCAGTCAACCAACATAAAATAAGGAGAAAATTAATGTTACAAAATATTTTAGAATATAGGACACTAAGCTTTAATTGAATTGACTTTAACAAACCGTACATTGTGATAGTATTTGCATCTTAACATCTGATGGAGACGGCTTGTGATTTACTTCTTATGTCGATATGAATTCTTTCCCATCTTGTTGCATCATTAGTTGATGGTTGTTGTATTCACTTTTTACTTGGCATTCTTTGAAAAAAAAATTACGATGTTCAGAAAACTGTTTACAAGATAAGCAAAGAAAACTACGTTCACAAGCATTAGAGAGGACTAAGTAATTATAATAGGCGTGACAGGTCACAGAGGTTAGTCGACGAAGAAACTCATGGACAAATTCCCGGCATGATGATACCCCGATAGCAAGAAATACAGCAAGTGTAGAACGTGTACGTGTGAGCTTAAACTGTATGTATGCAACTCCAAGAAAAGCGCAACACAAAATGGCGGAATTTAAAGACATTTCTGGTGTCATTTCCAGTTCCCTAACTTTCGCGGACAAATATATTTATATATTTTTCTCAAATTTTTTTGAAGTAAATCTAGATGGATTTTGTGAATAAACAAATTAAAAAAAGTATTGCCCACGTTAGGAAACTAGAACGGGCGCCCAAGAATGCCCACAATTTCTCCAATCTGGATTATATTTATTGATTGCGCAAATGACTGATAAAAAATAAGAGAGTAATAAAATACCAAATGGTTTCCTCTTCAAGATAGTGTCATACATGCGCGCGGCATTTCGGGATATTTGGGAAAACTCGTGTTGAAGTTGAACCTAAGGCAACATGCCAAGTACATGGATGACGCTATCCTGCTCAGGAAACTATTTAGTAATTGTCTTACAAAATGATGACAGTGAAACACAAGTCAACGCCACGGCATTTAAATTTCTCGTGTAGGATTGTTTGATCCTGCACAGTAATAGCCAAGTGGCGCAATCGTCAGAGCAAACGCCTATCACATGTGAGGTCGTGGGTTCAATCCTTACTTCAGACTCGTGACACCCATGTGAGGAGTTAGTCAGTCGTGGGTTTATTCCGGGTACTCCGGTTTGCGAATGTTGACTGGATGGTTAAAATTGTAAAATATCAGTAATCACCGGAACACGGGTACTTAACTAAACTGCTGACGATGAGGCGGAACTCATAATGAATTAATGAAAATGTGTTTCACTGTAGTTATCATATAATGTAATTGCCAAGCTGAATGAATAATTCTCCAGTAACTACGTCATATGAATAACTTACAATTATGAGAGTAGTGGGGGGGGGGGGGGGCAGCATAAAGATTGAAGTAGTGTCAAGGAAGGGGTACTACCCTGACGGGTACTAGGCGAAGAAGTAGAGTAAACAGGAGGAAGAAAATTAAATTGGAGTAAATAAGGGGGATTGGGGTAAAGAAGGGGAGAAGCAGGATAAAGAAACCAGTGGAAGGGGGTGCTATCCTGGAAGGAGTACCCGGGAAAGAAGAGGGTGAACAGGAGGAAAAGTAGATTGGAGAAAAGAAAGGGGAAATTAAACGGATCAGGAAATTCAGACTTGCAATTCAAATGAAAGGCAGCTCATTGGTCATGTAAACACTCGTTGAATCATGGTTCTCGCTTGCCTTTAGCTTGGAATCATCTTTGAATTTGAACTGAAAGTCTGAATTTGCATGTTTCTTGTATAGAGTGCAGTGTATCAGAACAGAAGAGGTTTTGAAGAAAAAGAAAGAAAGAATAAAAGTAAGTTAAAATTTGTAAAGAATAATGAAGAAACTATTGGTACAGCACTTGATACATGATGATAATCATCATTATAAACTCTCTATTAATCCGGGGGGGGGGGTATAATAGAGAATTTGCAATGATAGTAAGTATATTGTAATATTTGGGTTTTTACCACTAAATCCTCTTGAAAGTTCTTTTTGGCTGTGGCTTCTCTCATCACAGTTGTCTGTGCTTGTCTTGCAAAATCTCTGGAATATCTATAACGTGAAGGTCAATATTTAAGATTAGAAAAATAGAAACCGTAAAATAGAAAGAAATTTAAATCGTGGCGAATACTTTTTACGGTCTTGCTGGCATGACAAAAAGAGAGTATAGATTTATAAGATCATGTTGATTTATCCTTTATCTGAACTATATTTAACTTAGATTTTAAAATAGATTTCACCCTGGTAAGCAGACCGAATGGGTTTTCAAACAAGATAACATTTAATGACTAAAACGTGCACAGAATAGTTAGAGAATGCTTACATGTCGAATAAAAATCCAATACTTTTAATGTCCAACTACACAATAGCGATTTTCGTTGCATTTCTAGACTGGAGAAGAAGACGACGCCATTTTGATTTTGATTTCTCCCGACAACGGCAGATTTGTCTTCGCAATTTTTTTCCATTTCTTCGTCGTTTTAGCTCCAATTTGCTCGTCGTGTTTCTTTCGTACCTTCCTCGCCATTTCCGTACAATCAATGGACATTTATACTCAAGATTAAGACTGTATTGAGACTTTCAAAATGTTCGTCAGGAGACATAAAAATCGAAGCTTCTTCTTCGGGTTGCAGAAGCAAATGACGTCAGACGACCTTTGTCCGCCAGCAAATACCCGTATGTATAACATTCAATGATCTTTTTAGGAAGCTGAAAATCAGTTTTTATTGCGCGAACGAAATGTTTTTGCCATTATTTCTTACTCAGGTCTTTGTTCTACTACTTTACTTCCAGTTTAGTTAGGTAACTTGCCAAAAGAAACGCCTGTAAGGGACAATTTTGCATTTTTTTTTTATTTCGATGCTGATGAAGAAGAGAAGACTCGTTAGAGCTTTCATTGGCAAATATCTTTCCCTCCGTGGCCGAGAGGTAAAGACAACTGTCTTGACTTCGATTTTGGGTGGATCGAGGACCGGTCCAGTTCAACTGAGTTTGGTAAGAATTTAATTCTGATCGGTGCTCGATCCACCCAAAACTGAATTCAAAGCTGGGCGTGGAGTGCAGGAAAACACTAGGCAGTACCGCGAGGCCAAGGAGGCAAACGTTATTTTCCTAGTGTTGTTAACTAATATTTAAGCAAATTTCATTAACTTGACTGTTGGGGACAGACCTGTAGGGTTGGTGCATTGAAGACTTCTCGTCGTTATTTCCCTTCGTTCAAGAAGACAAGTTGTCTTCATCGAGAAATAACGACGAAAAGACTTCAAGACACCACTAAACCACTACACTTTAAAGCTACAGTGTAGTGGTTTAGCTAAACCACTACACTGTGCCAATAATATATGGCTGACTTCTTCCTAACGCTTACGGTACGACCATGGATGCGCAAAGATGCGCAAACACATTAAAGCCTTGAAAGCAAGTGTTTTCTTTTAGGAAAGAATCAAGGACGACAACGCTTACTAAATCAAAGCCGTCTAGTCATGTTTTAAGTACTTCAGCTATGTTTAACGATCTTTTACCAGATCTTTGCAAGAGGAAAAGTAAAATTTTGCATCATTATTATTAACTTTCCGTCAGTCGTTTCTTTCTTGATCGAGCATTATATGCCATTGTGTTCAGTGTCCTTGATATAGGAGCCATATACTTATGGCCTTGGGTTTAACTCCCAAACATTGAATGGCAGTGTTTTGCTCTTCCAATGAGATAACAAGATGGCACTGTAGAACGCGTGGTTTTATATAAGCTACGAGCGTCAAGATATCCTTGATAGGTAACTATTGATCCTACAATGGACACTTATGTTCACTGCCAATAGGAACGTTTCCAACTCACAGCTTGTACATAATGGATTTTATAGGTTGTGTCACAAGGAAACTGCAGTTCGGTCGTAAAATCAACTTGTTTTCAAGGTTGCCGGGTTTTAAACATTACTGACACTGTTAATGTTGTAGCTCGGAATTGTAAAACAACGGCGGCAATGCAGTTTTCTTGTGCCATAACCTGTAAAATGGGTGGTTTTATCATTTATATAAGCTACGACCGCCAAGCTTTGTCCTTGATAGGAAACAATTGATCCCACCAACGACATTTGTATTCTCTACCGATAGGAACGTTTGAGACTTACAGCTTGTACATAACGCATTTTATCGGTGAGTCGTAAAACCAACCTGTTACTGCTCAGCAAACTACCAGTTCCCTCGATCAACGATAGTCGATGAAGCTTGGCGCTCGTAGGTTGTGTAAAACCAAGCATTTTACAGGTTATAGCCAGGTTAGCAGTATCTGCAATGTTTCAAAGCAACCACGAATAGAAACTGACAGCCAACGTTCTGAGTTAAGGTTTGTAGAATATACTACATGATTAGTTACAGCATGACCAGGCATATAGTAAATAACGCATTGCCATCTTGTTCCAAAGTTATCTTATTACTTGAAAGAGCTGAAGACTGCCATGCAGTGTTTGGGAATCAAACCCAAGGCCATAAATACATGACTCCTATATCAAGGACACTGAACACAATGACATATAAAGCTCGATCAAGAAAGAAACGACCGACGGAAAGTCAATAGTATATGCAAACTTCGACTTTCCTTCTTGCAAAGGCCTGGTCATAAAAGATCGTTAAACATAGCTGAGCAACTTAAAACATGCCTACACAGTTTTGATTTAATAAGCGTTATCGTCTTTGACTCTTTCCCGAAAGAAGACATATTCTTTACAGGCTGTACAGTGTTTGCGCATCTATGCTTCATGCCTTCTTGAAAAGACCTCGCCATAAAAGATCGTTTAACTTAGCTGAACAACTCGAGCGCCAAGCTTCATCGACTATCGTTGATCGAGGGAAATGGTAGTTTGCTGAGCAGTAACAGGTTGGTTTTACGACTCACCGATAAAATGCGTTATGTACAAGCTGTAAGTCTCAAACGTTCCTATCGGTAGAGAATACAAATGTCGTTGGTGGGATCAATTCTTTCCTATCAAGGATAAAGCTTGGCGGTCGTAGCTTATATGGTTATGGCACAAGAAAACTGCATTGCCGCCGTTGTTTTACAATTCCGAGCTACAACATTAACAGTGTCAGTAATGTTTAAAACCCGGCAACCTTGAAAACAAGTTGATTTTACGACCGAACTGCAGTTTCCTTGTGACACAACCTATAAAAGCCATTATGTACAAGCTGTGAGTTGAAAACGTTCCTATTGGCAGTGAACATAAGTGCCATTGTAGGATCAATAGTTACCTATCAAGGATATCTTGACGCTCGTAGCTTATATAAAACCACGCGTTCTACAGTGCCATCTTGTTATCTCATTGGAAGAGCAAAACACTGCCATTCAGTGTTTGGGTATTAAACCCAAGGCCATAAGTATATGGCTCCTATATCAAGGACACTGAACACAATGGCATATAATGCTCGATCAAGAAAGAAACGACTGACGGAAAGTTAATAATAATGATGCAAAATTTTACTTTTCCTCTTGCAAAGATCTGGTAAAAGATCGTTAAACAGCTGAAGTACTTAAAACATGACTAGACGGCTTTGATTTAGTAAGCGTTGTCGTCCTTGATTCTTTCCTAAAAGAAAACACTTGCTTTCAAGGCTTTAATGTGTTTGCGCATCTTTGCGCATCCATGGTCGTACCGTAAGCGTTAGGAAGAAGTCAGCCATATATTATTGGCACAGTGTAGTGGTTTAGCTAGCTAAACTACTACACTGTAGCTTTAAAGTGTAGTGGTTTAGTGGTGTCTTGAAGTCTTTTCGTCGTTATTTCTCGATGAAGACAACTTGTCTTCTTGAACGAAGGGAAATAACGACGAGAAGTCTTCAATGCACCAACCCTACAGGTCTGTCCCCAACAGTCAAGTTAATGAAATTTGCTTAAATATTAGTTAACAACACTAGGAAAATAACGTTTGCCTCCTTGGCCTCGCGGTACTGCCTAGTGTTTTCCTGCACTCCACGCCCAGCTTTGAATTCAGTTTTGGGTGGATCGAGCACCGATCAGAATTAAATTCTTACCAAACTCAGTTGAACTGGACCGGTCCTCGATCCACCCAAAATCGAAGTCAAGACAGTTGTCTTTACCTCTCGGCCACGGAGGGAAAGATATTTGCCAATGAAAGCTCTAACGAGTCTTCTCTTCTTCATCAGCATCGAAATAAAAAAAAAAATGCAAAATTGTCCCTTACAGGCGTTTCTTTTGGCAAGTTACCTAACTAAACTGGAAGTAAAGTAGTAGAACAAAGACCTGAGTAAGAAATAATGGCAAAAACATTTCGTTCGCGCAATAAAAACTGATTTTCAGCTTCCTAAAAAGATCATTGAATGTTATACATACGGGTATTTGCTGGCGGACAAAGGTCGTCTGACGTCATTTGCTTCTGCAACCCGAAGAAGAAGCTTCGATTTTTATGTCTCCTGACGAACATTTTGAAAGTCTCAATACAGTCTTAATCTTGAGTATAAATGTCCATTGGTTGTACGGAAATGGCGAGGAAGGTACGAAAGAAACACAACGAGCAAATTGGAGCTGAAACGACGAAGAAACGGAAAAAAATTGCGAAGACAAATCTGCCGTTGTCGGGAGAAATCAAAATCAAAATGGCGTCGTCTTCTTCTCCAGTCTAGAAATGCAACGAAAATCGCTATTGTGTAGTTGGACATTAAAAGTATTGGATTTTTATTCGACATGTAAGCATTCTCTAACTATTCTGTGCACGTTTTAGTCATTAAATGTCATCTTGTTTGAAAACCCATTCGGTCTGCTTACCAGGGTGAAATCTATTTTAAAATCTAAGTTAAATATAGTTCAGATAAAGGATAAATCAACATGTTCTTATAAATCTATACTCTATTTTTGTCATGCCAGCAAGACCGTAAAAAGTATTCGCCACGATTTAAATTTCTTTCTATTTTACGGTTTCTATTTTTCTAATCTTAAATATTGACCTTCACGTTATAGATATTCCAGAGATTTTGCAAGACAAGCACAGACAACTGTGATGAGAGAAGCCACAGCCAAAAAGAACTTTCAAGAGGATTTAGTGGTAAAAACCCAAATATTACAATATACTTACTATCATTGCAAATTCTCTATTATACCCCCTCCCCCGGATTAATAGAGAGTTTATAATGATGATTATCATCATGTATCAAGTGCTGTACCAATAGTTTCTTCATTATTCTTTACAAATTTTAACTTACTTTTATTCTTTCTTTCTTTTTCTTCAAAACCTCTTCTGTTCTGATACACTGCACTCTATACAAGAAACATGCAAATTCAGACTTTCAGTTCAAATTCAAAGATGATTCCAAGCTAAAGGCAAGCGAGAACCATGATTTAACGAGTGTTTACATGACCAATGAGCTGCCTTTCATTTGAATTGCAAGTCTGAATTTCCTGATCCGTTTAATTTCCCCTTTCTGTACTCCAATCTACTTTTCCTCCTGTTCACCCTCTTCTTTCCCGGGTACTCCTTCCAGGATAGCACCCCCTTCCACTGGTTTCTTTATCCTGCTTCTCCCCTTCTTTACCCCAATCCCCCTTATTTACTCCAATTTAATTTTCTTCCTCCTGTTTACTCTACTTCTTCGCCTAGTACCCGTCAGGGTAGTACCCCTTCCTTGACACTACTTCAATCTTTATGCTGCCCCCCCCCCCCACTACTCTCATAATTGTAAATTATTCATATGACGTAGTTACTGGAGAATTATTCATTCAGCTTGGCAATTACATTATATGATAACTACAGTGAAACACATTTTCATTAATTCATTATGAGTTCCGCCTCATCGTCAGCAGTTTAGTTAAGTACCCGTGTTCCGGTGATTACTGATATTTTACAATTTTAACCATCCAGTCAACATTCGCAAACCGGAGTACCCGGGATAAACTTACGACTGACTAACTCCTCACATGGGTGTCACGAGTCTGAAGTAAGGATTGAACCCACGACCTCACATGTGATAGGCGTTTGCTCTGACGATTGCGCCACTTGGCTATTACTGTGCAGGATCAAACAATCCTACACGAGAAATTTAAATGCCGTGGCGTTGACTTGTGTTTCACTGTAATCATTTTGTAAGACAATTACTAAATAGTTTCCTGAGCAGGATAGCGTCATCCATGTACTTGGCATGTTGCCTTAGGTTCAACTTCAACATGAGTTTTCCCAAATATCCCGAAATGCCGCGCGCATGTATGACACTATCTTGAAGAGGAAACCATTTGGTATTTTATTACTCTCTTATTTTTTATCAGTCATTTGCGCAATCAATAAATATAATCCAGATTGGAGAAATTGTGGGCATTCTTGGGCGCCCGTTCTAGTTTCCTAACGTGGGCAATACTTTTTTCAATTTGTTTATTCACAAAATCCATCTAGATTTACTTCAAAAAAATTTGAGAAAAATATATAAATATATTTGTCCGCGAAAGTTAGGGAACTGGAAATGACACCAGAAATGTCTTTAAATTCCGCCATTTTGTGTTGCGCTTTTCTTGGAGTTGCATAGATACAGTTTAAGCTTACACGTACACGTTCTACACTTGCTGTACTTCTTGCTATCGGAATATCATCATGCCGGGAATTTGTCCATGAGTTTCTTCGTCGACTAACCTCTGTGACCTGTCACGCCTATTATAATTACTTAGTCCTCTCTAATGCTTGTGAACGTAGTTTTCTTTGCTTATCTTGTAAACAGTTTTCTGAACATCGTAATTTTTTTTTCAAAGAATGCCAAGTAAAAAGTGAATACAACAACCATCAACTAATGACGCAACAAGATGGGAAAGAATTCATATCGACATAAGAAGTAAATCACAAGCCGTCTCCATCAGATGTTAAGATGCAAATACTATCACAATGTACGGTTTGTTAAAGTCAATTTCAATTAACGCTTAGTGTCCTATATTCTAAAATATTTTGTAACATTACTTTTCTCCTTATTTTATGTTGGTTGACTGGACACGAGTGAGCTAGTTACCTACTGGACCGGCGTGATGTTCCGTGAAGAGAGTGCGCCAACCAGATGAAACCATAAACAGCATGATGAAACGAGAACAACCGAAGCCAAGAAGATCCAAAGATAGAGTGAAAGTAAGTTTTTTGATTTTATCTTGTCGTTTCTATTTTCTTTAGCAGTTCAGCTTTCGTTTCAATAAAAATTAACATCTCGCACTAACGTTGCTAGTGTTGGCAGTGCTGTAAAAAGCACACAGGATCTTTCACTACATTAAACAATAAAAAAACAAAATTCGACTTTCGAGCGAATTAAAGCCTTTCGTTGGGGAGTTGGTCGTAAAGATAGAAATTTAATGCGCTGTCTGCCATCTTAGATTCATATTTGATCTCGTTGACACGTAAAATCTTAATTCCCAAACAACTTGAAGTAAGCTAGTTTTGATAGAAGTTACATTTCACCTGCAAAGTAATAGTTGAAGAGATATTGGTAGTAAATTTGAGAGAGCTTTTGAGAGAGATTAGTGCGAGATATTAATTTTTATTGTTCGAAAGAGCTTTAAGAATTTACACATTCCTTACGTGTTGTTTAATTCTCGAGATATTTTGATTTAAAATCATAAATTAGGGTAGCTGCAAGTTGTGTGCGTGTGAGAAATAAAGACTCCTTCACGGCTATGATTTTCTTTTGTGTTTTGTTCACGATTTACTAATGATTCTCGAGATTTTAATAAAAAAATTTCATATTAACAGCTTACACAATAATTTGGCCGGCCTAATTAATAAACTATTTTATTATACATTGCAGTTGTTTTATGCGTTGTGATTGATCAGTTGTATGCAGATAAATGCGACTATCACACAATCTGCAGATAACTCAGTTATCTGCTAGCAGATAACTGAGTTATCTGGATGTTGAGCCTACGGTGCAGATTATTACAGTATGCGGTATTCGTTGGCATCAATGGTTGGCATGGCAACAACATTTTTTCGATATTTTCTGTTTCATGTTATGGCATCTTCCTTTTTAAGCTCTTCCGAGGGCGAAATGCGTCAATTGCTCGAGGAAAAAGACTTAAAATGTATAATAAAGCAATTATCGGATTCGGTTTTTGTGATATGCAAAATTATCAATGTCTTGGTAAGAGTTATCTGACTCGCCTTCGGCTCGGCTGATAACTCTTACCTCGACATTGATCATTTCGCATATCACAAAAACCTCATCCAATAAGTGCTTAATATGTTATAGTTTACTTATTAAGCTTTGTGGAAACACCACGTAAATTTATTATTGCAATAATAAATTTACGTGGTGTTTCCACAAAGCTTAATAAGTATATTGTATTCACCATGCAAACGTACAAGAAACTTATCATGTTATAGTTTATAAATTATTCGTAACTATCATCTCATGACTTAATTCTTTCTACTATTGCAAAGGGTGATGGGATGTGAAAAAACGCACAAGAAGAGAAAAGAATGAACGATCCTGGACGGCAAGACCCACAAAACAACAATCCACAAGAATAAGAAGACACGACATTGTAATAGAAAGTAGTGGTAATGTGCAAGTTAGTAGAAAACAAGATACTTATTATTGAGGGATCAAAGAGGATTTAATAGATATTTCTCGTTAATGAAAAAGAAAAGACAGCAAATTAAGTGAAAAAAATTGGATTGAAATAACATTGATATCAAATACATTCAACAAAATAATTAAATAGAATATCTAGGAGTTTGGCAGTCAATTTTCGAGTCAAAAAACAGGTAAAAATATGGTAAATGTCGACAATATTTTTTAAAGAAACAATACCTTAACGCCTGGAAATTTCGTCTCTAACATTTGGATTTGGATATTTCTAAAAACAAAACAAAATAACATGTAGGATTGAACGTTTTACAAAAATAAGTTTCGTAATAATGCCACTAAATTATAGTTGATGCATTTGGTCACTATTCTTGGTTTGCACATGACGTCATTTCGTGTGATTGGGCGCCATCTTGGTTGACTCTGCAGATTACTTCAGCTGTTTACAGCGAAGTTCTTGTGTCAATTTACTACTTTATAGATGACTTTATAGATTCAACAATACTTTAAAGATGTATGGCTCGATAGGATCAGATATAATGAATAGATACTTTGTGGTTGCCATGTGTTTCAAACGTCAACAAAGATGGCGTCGATTGCAAACGATCAATTCCGTCGTTCTACCTTTAAAGAATGTGTTCTCTGGTTAAAAAGCGAGAAAATGTGACTTGTATTCCAATTCACCGTAGCAAAACAGATGGTGGCATGTCGATTTTACCAGAATTTAATGCGGGTATCAATCAAGAATACCAGTGAAATGATATTTAAGATAAGCTAATGGACGGAATTTTAACACAAGTGACAAAATAACCTATCTGTCTGTTCCTCAAACGAGGTTAATTTACCTTAAGTTTTTAAACGATTTCAGACCGCAAGGCATTCTGGTAAAATCAACACCCGCCATCTTTTTGCTACATTAAATTCCCAAGGGAATATATCATTTCTTTGTTTCTTAGCTAATTTGGTTCATACATCCATGCAAATCAGTAGGATCATTATATTTTTTTGTGCATTTTAAATTCCCATGGGAATACGGCATGCTTTGTTTCAATGGTGATGCGTCTGTTTATGGTAATTACTGCATAATGCGAATCCTCTTTGATTATTAATATGATAAGTATCTTGGTGCTTTCAGATTTGTTTTGGTAAGCAGGAACAATGAAGTCATTGTTTGTGTACACTAAAGCAAATTACGAAGGTGGTTTGAGAGCAGCTGCGAGGTACCATGCAAATGAAGGCGTTTCGGTTAAATAAGTGTGAGAATTACGGCATTAAAAATTGCATGTCATCTACACTTAAGGATATAAGTTGCCAAAAAAAAAACAACTTTAGTGAATCTGTTGAGTTTCAATTGCTTTTTATTTTTATTTTTGCCTAATTCTCATGCTTATTTGACCCAGCCTTGGACTTTGGTAAGTATCAGGGGCCGGTTGTATCAAAGGCGTTTAGCTTAAACGGTGGATAAGTCAAAAATATGAAACACGTTTCCATGTTGTATAAACAAACCAGCTGAAGTTATTTGACCTGAGACGAACAATTATATATAAAACTAAATATTTATTCTATTTCAACTCATAATTTCGGTTCCGTACTAGGTGTAAAACTGATTTTTAAATTTCACTTATCCACCGTTTAAGCTAAACGCCTTTGATACAACCGGCCCCAGGTTTATATTTACTCCGGAACAGTTAACACAACGAAAAGCCCATGCCCATTCAGCTAAGGTTTTACGTTTGAAAATTCAATCAAAAACTCAGTCTAAGTGGGTTTAAGTAGCTAGAGATAACGTAATTTATCTTTTTATTTTGCTTTTTTGTTTATAACGTAATTTATTAGCTAAATGTATGGACTGCGAGGGTGTGCGCCGTGTGTAAGTTGCATGGAGTTAGGTTTATTAAAGGAATTAAAATTTTTGAAAGTATGCTTAAAAACCAAAATCTGTCGTCACTTCTAACAAAACAGTTAAGAGTAGGTTTCAACATCAACTAAATTGATCTATACTATTAACTAAGAAAAATGCGAATTAAGTTTTATATTTTGCAAGCAAATTTTAAATAGAATTCTCACCTGTTTTTATGTACGAGCTTTTTCTGTTTACGTTTGATCTAAAATATCCAAATAAATTGCATTTAAAATGCATACTTTACCGAAATTTTAACTCTTTTAATTTTCGAAATTGGGTGGCAGTCGGGGTGGTGGTGGTGCATGCGGGTTTATCAGCTGTGAGTGACTGTGCGATGGTGAGGAAAGTGAAGGTAACGAATGGAATGCAGGAGCTTAGAACTGAGGAAGACAGCTTAGAACTGAGGCAGGTAGGCAGTTGGTAGGATCAGCGGGGGGCACTTGACATTTTGGCTTTGGGAATCAAATTTGCATGCTAAGTACTTAAGTCACTAACGTTTGTTGTTTTAATTTGTTAGGTACGCGCGGCTGCTCTCTAGGGAAGATCAACTTAGCAATTGTATTAGCACTTGCAAAGTTGGTCTTCTCTTTGCCGGCTACCCCGGCCAGTTCTCCGAGTGCTACTTCCACCGTGAATAAGTAGAAGTACTTGTACTACATGTATAAGTACTTCTACTTAGGTGGAAGTGGCACTTGGGGAGCTGGCCGGGGTAGGGGGATTTTTTTTATTCAATTTCTCAATTCCCATGGGAATTGAATTTTTAATTAAAAAGGGGTCACAAGTAAATTTTGTAAACAATTTATTGAAAAAATTTGTAAAGATTACATACAATTTGAATAACAATAAAAAGAGATTAACTACCACACATTGTACTTATTAAAATAACAACAGAAGAAAACAGAACATGGCAGAGAGAACAATAACACAAGTGAATGAACAAAGTCCTAAAAAACTTGGGTCTTTTCAACGTAAGTAAATGTTTATACTTCAAAATATATTATAACAATGAAACAACTTGAAGTGATAAATTTTGAGAGTTTTGCAAAGGTTTACCCAGCATATAACGAGTTGTTTCACAATTACAAAGAAAAACATGTGGCTCAAAACATGCAACTGATAGGGATGACGAGAAGGCTTAACAAGTCTAAGTAGAAAGGTTTTCAAAAGTTAGTCACATTTTTATAACCATATGTAACTACCCTGTCAACTCTCCCAGTGGGAAGAACCGGAGTACCCGGAGAAAACCCACGAGTTTTGGCGGAGCGTTGACCAACGCTTTTTCAAATACAGCCAGCCTCACAGAAGAAAGGTATTTTTGTCAAAAGAAAAATATCATTTTTAATCAATTGTGCTTTTATAAGTCAGAAAAAATACATGCACGAATTACCAACGAATTTTGATGGCTTTGAGACATGTAACGTGGGCACATAATTCTTCCTAAAAATACTTTTTTGTACTCGAAACAACCCTTCAAAACGTCGAAAAACAACGAAGAAACGATTTTTTTATAAATTCCAAATTGACCAAGCTGTAATGTTCGGAGCCACATTTTTCTTATTGCGTTTCTAACCTGACAATGTGAAATGCACTAAACATTGCTACCTTTATTTTTTTTAACAAAAAATTCAAAAATACATAGAATAAAAACCAAGCATTTTTAGAATATTGTGTGTAGCACGACATTTTTCAGAAACCAATCTCTTACACTTTTCTTTGCATAACAGTGCATGCGATCTATTTTTCGCAAAAAAATACAAAGAAAGTCTCAGACATCTCATTTTTCTGGTGGGCACAAGAACAGAAGCTTTTTGTTCAAATTGTGATAATTTATTTGAGATAACTTTGGGCAAAATTCTATTTTTCATTGAAAACAGCCGAAAAATCAATGCTTTGGCTTTGCCCAGCAACTAATGAACTCACTCGATAGTGAAGTTGCTTTATATACAATTGATAGTTTCAGTGTTAAAGAGACCAAAATAAAAGTAGAAATACATAACTTAGATTGATCTTGGATTGAAAAGTAAAAAATTTATTCGAAGAATCAATTTAAATTTAGTCTTTTTGGAAGGTACCATTGTCAGGTTAGGAACATATCTCTTTGAAGTATAAATTCATCTTTACTTACTTGTTGAAAAGACTATATTCAAGAGCCATGTAAACCTGTTTTCTTATATTATTATTACCACACAAGTATTACAAAGTGGAATATTTGAAATGTAAACTTGAACTGAAGCAAAGGAAATGCACATACAAATTCAGAAATATTTCAATTGCCAAAATACAAATTCACCACAACCAAACAATATAAAAAGTTCCAGTAGGCAATATGTTGTAATTTTAATTAAGAAACTTATAAAGTAATAAATCATACAGGAAACACAAAAGAAATCATTTTCTCATCTTACAGAATCGGTATTTTCAAAATCACTTTGCTATAGATCTGATGTATAAAATTGACGAGTTTCACAAGCCATTTACAACATTCGCATCTGTGTATGTCAGATATCTCGCCTTCAGCTTGGGTTTGTATATCCGATACAACCCGGTCACTTGTATTGTAAATAGTACAAATCAAAATTGTTATCAAATCAAAGTCTCAAACTAATTTAAATTATTCTACTCCATATAATGCCAGACAGTTTTACTTTTTCTCAGGAAAGACCTTATGTTCAACAAGGTAAATTTGGCATGTTAATTAAGAAGTCTGTAAAATTTGAAATTGCATAGTATCAACTAAAAGCTTCATGTGACTTAAAACTTTTTCAAGTCGATGTAATACGAAGAACTCTGGTAAAGTATTTACTGTATCCAGGCATCAATAGAAAACTTTTAAAATTAAAAATTGTAGTTACTTATACTTATTATTGGCCAACATCTGTACTGCTTGTTTATCTAGAAAATCTGGCATACTGTCAATTTTTTTAGTCCAAGGAAACTTTTTTACTCTTAAATTCTTACATCCGCCACATCTTTTCTTTGCTAATAAAAAGAGCCCACAGAATTTATTTGGCAAGTTGTGGTTTTCTTTTTCATTTAAGATATGTAATTAATTGATAAAGTTAAAGAACAACTGCATCAGTTCATCTCAATTCCAAACAAGTTCCACTTTGTAAACAAAAGACAATATGCTAGCTTATTTTGTCCTTAATAAGTAGTTCATCTTAAAGTTTGAAAGTCAACATTCTAGTACAAAATCACAAAGTCTGTATCTAAGATAAATTACCAGTAGTATAAAATATTACAAAGTATTTTTTTAACTTTAAAGGGTCCAATATAACATTGAGAACTATTGTGATTTTCAAATGAACTTTCCAAACTTTCAAATGAACACTCAAAGCCAGCTTAAACAAAAGATGATTGAGATAGTAAACCAGGAAATAACATAGGTGTTGTAATTTTTTATCAAAAATATGATATAGTGCATATAACAGAAACATTTCAATTAAAAAGTAGAAATATATTTCCTGTGGTTAGTTTTAATTGCTATATATATTGAAATTTTAGTATAATAATGGATGTTTTTGTTTCTGGCAAAGTCACCTCAATCTCCTTATGTTTAACCAACATTACAAAGTCAAATAATGACAAACACGAATGATTAAACACAAATTTATATTTTAATGGGTAAAAATAAATATGTCCAAATTAGTATAATCATGCATATAGGTCTAGTAGGGTACCAATTTTTAGAAACAGAATTGTGTTGTTTAGAGGCATAACATATAAAATTGCTAGATTTGATATTTCAGTTTTTTAAGAAAGCCTTTTGTATGTGTTTTCATGAACTCTTGGGCCATAATTCAATTGGGAGCGATTGTAGAATACCCGTCCATTTTTTCTAAAGAACGAGATATCGCTGTAATGACGTAATATGAGAATATGGCTACACAGTGATGGGTAGCTAGTGGACGGGTATTTAACTTTCTTTTAAAACACAGTTCATCATTATTTGACTTTTTCTAAGATTAAAATGCTTCTGGAGCACATGAGATTCCACGGTATGTGTACCCACAAAATAATCGTCAAATTAGGTGAGAATGAAACCGTCATGTCCAAAATTATACTGTCCCAAATTGTCCCATATTCAATATTTACCTTTAACAATTTCATTTTTCATAATCTGCCAGTTGTTGAGAGGAGGTTAAGCATTTTGTCGATCTACAAACAAATTTCAAAGAATTCTATTGAAGATAGATAACTGAAATGGTAAACAAACTGCAAAAGATAACAATGCAAGTGGTTGTGTAAAAACTAAAGACCACGTAAAGTCGGCCATTCTGTACAGTGTTTGGATTTGACAGTTTGAATTTTAATTGCCTCAAGAAAAGTCTAAAAGGCATTAAAAACATAACATTCCTTGTTCTTTTTTAACCTCCCGACCTTGCACGACTCCCACATCCTGCTCCGTCTCCTCCTATCCACCTCCCACCCTCAAGGCCCTGTCACACGGTGCAATTTTTCTTGCACTTGTAACTGCTCCGTCTCCTTCTCTATCCACCTCTTACCCTTAAGGCCCTGTCACACGGTGCACTTTTCCTTGCATTCACCGTAGCATGCATTGCAGGTATCAAGAAAGAATACGTGGGAAAAGATGACAAGAAGCAAAGCTACTGGATTGAAATTTTAACACAAGTGTGAAAATAACCTATTGTCTTCTGTCTGTTCTTCAAAAGACGTTAATTTGCCTTTTTAAACAATTTCAGACTGCCATGCACTCTGGTAAAATCGACATTTGCCATCTTTTTTGCTACAGGGAAAATCTACTCTTAAGTAAATTTGTGACAAATGTTTGATACGTTAAAAAACCCCAGCAAACTGTGATGGAAACTTGCATTTGCCAATTTTACATCTCCCAATAGTAGAATTGCATTTCAAGTTGCAAGAAAAATTGCATTGTGACAGGACCTTTATTCTCCAGTGTTCCCGCCAACCTGCTCCCACCATTAGATGGAAAGTCCTTTTTTCACTACATTTTAGTAATTAGGCTACCCCCCTCCTCTCACAAGTCTGTAATCGCCTGACGAAATCAATTGGTCGACAGTCCAAGGCATGTTTTGTAATCGAAATTCACAAAATTAAAATTAAATTGCCTTTTTTCAATAAATTTGAACCAGAACCAACTCTATACATAGAACTGTCTCAGCATACTTTCTTCGACAATCTCAACAATTCAAGACCTCATTCAGTTTCTATAGCGGATTTCATGGTATTATTATCGAACCAACTTCAACTGAAAACGGTAGCCTTAATCTTACATGCGACCATAGCCATGCTTGGAAAGCACAAACTTACAATACTCGAAAATTGTACTTACTTCCAGTCTGATCTCTCAAAAATCGATCTCTATGCACAATCTAAGTACTTTGCTACAAATAATGATAGAAAATAAAGCATATTACCTTAAAACAAAGTTAGGATGCATGAAAATTTAGAGGACTTTCAAGGAGCAAAATCTTCGAGCTAGAGAAAAATTTTGAAAAAATAGTATTCGGAAAATCTTCGAGCAGCGTCGGAAACCGACGAATTCCGAGGAACGCCGAAACTACCACTTTGTGTCGACATGCTCCGAGCAAGTTCCTTGTTTCTGATTCAGAAGAAGCTGTATCACAGATCAGATATATACAGATAGGGAACTCTCACTCAATAACCTCAATTTTTGTGTCCCCGTGCTCAAGTCATTCCACGCGCCACGCAAATTGCTCTGGCAAGTGTCGTTCGTCGTGTTTTCAGTCAAAAGCATAGGAAAAACGCCGTTCGAAAGTACAAAAATGAATATTTTTGCGAAGTTCCTTCACCGATCTTCATTTTGTATGTATGTAGATATTTCAGTAGAATTTGCGTTTGATTCTTGTGTAGAAATTTCTAAATTTCCTTAAAAGTAGGAATAAACCAGAAAATGACGGAAACACGCTCTCAAAACTTCACCGCGACACATCGCTGGAATTTGTCGTTTTAAAGCATTTTGCATGAGAATCTTTGCACGTAAAACCTTCTTGCGGTTTAGATGTTCTAGCATGCACGTTTAAATGCGTGTTTTGTTGACACATTTCGCTAGAAATTGAGTTTAAACGCCGTGTTTAGGTCGGCTCACGCGGTTTGTGCCAGCGGTATCACCCATGAGCGCTGCACCGACTTCTGACACCGAAAAAAAATAAAAAAAAAAAAACAGAAACGGGGCGAATTTAAAACTCCGCCTCGCCTACGGCAGGCGGAGTAATGAGTTGAACCCACGATATCTAAGACAGATTCCGAAACCAATAATATTATTGAGGTTATACATTAGGGGCCGTTTGTATCAAGGCGTGATAAGGCGTTTAGCTTAAACGGTGGTCAAGTCAAATTTAAAAATCACTTTTACATCGTGTATGTAACCAAACTTATAAGTTTTATGGAGTACATACTTAGTTTAACGTATGATTGTTCCTCTCGGGTCAACAATACTTTGTCTGTTTGTTCTTGCCATTTAAAGATGCGTTTTATATTTTCAACTTATCCACCGTTTAAGCTTAACGCTTTTGATACAACCGGCCCCAGACCTCAATAGGTTTTACTTTATATAGGCTTCGACTGCTAACCGTATTCTGCTTGTCATGTTATGAGTTACATGCGGCATAGTTTAAGCACCGGAAGCAAGGTTTTATATTTGGTCTTTACGTCTATAATAGTCCTTTTTCTGAAAGTTTAAGGATGTCCAAAAATCGGGCAAGTGTCGGAGATGTTTTACGGGGATTGTAGGCTTTGCACTTGTACATTTGAAACCGAAGTCATCATTGTTTGTGGTTAATTCTTTCTGTAGAAAACCTATTTATTTTTAAAAAGTCAAAATCTACATAGCAGATTTCATTTTGTCGTATTTTTTAAATTTTTAAATGCAATCATTCCGCGGGCCAGCGGGTGCCAGTCCGCGCCGGCATAAAAGGGAAATGGCAACAAAAATTTTTATCGTCTTATTTGAAAGAGACTCCAAAACAACATATACAAGTCTATTACAGAATTTTTATATCTGCCTTATTTGGCGAGATATTTTGACTTGAAATCTGCAGGTAATATTTCCGTGTTCTCAGTACACGAAATTAAATTTTAATCCAAGCCCTAAATCTAATCCAATCTTCAATCCATCAAAGTTAAGACATGACAAACAAAACGCTGGTTAGGGTTAGGGTTTGGGCTTGGATTAAGATTTATATGAGAACACGGAATTATTACCAATCTGTAATTGTCCGTCATCTTGGATATTTGTAGATATGCATGATACGTCACAACTGGGGTCACGCAATTTTTTTTCTTACGACACAATGATTAATCTTCTTCATCAACCACACATGGTAAGTGTTTCGGATTTCAGCGCGGACTGAAAAGGTTTCACAAATATTTTATTGGTGGTAAGTATTTAGGAGAAGCTTTGAATGGCGTATCCCAGTTGTGACGTCACCAAAACGTTGTTAATGAGGTTAAAAATTAATCCAAGATGGCGGACAGTTCGATTATTCAGGTGACAATATCTCCCAAAGTAAAACAGATATAAAAATTTTGTAAAAGACTTCTATATATTATTTTTAGAGTCGGTTTCAACTGAGACAATAAAAATTTTTTGTCTTGCCATTTTCCTTTAACTTTCTTATTTTTAGATCCTAAATGAGATTAAATTTCAACAGATTTTGGTGAAAAAATGCGATTTCGAGCGGCAATTTTTATCTAATTCGTATCTGCTGAATTTAACAATAACGGTGACATTTAAAAGCTAAATGCCTGGACTCTTCAGCTGTGAAAGAATTATTTCTGTATGCTATAAATATACACCCTGTATTGCAGCTACCTTCAGCCTCAGCTGGCTGCGATATATCGAATGATGCTGTTGGCCTCAGTGGTTATCTGCTTTAATCCTTTCTAATGCTTATTAACGTAGCTTTCTTTCCTAAACAGTTTTCAAAACATCGCAATTGTTAATTTTTTCAAAGGATGCAAAGTAAAAGTAATTTCACCCACCACCAACCAGTGACAGAACAATATGGGAAAGGTATTGATATCGACCTAAGAAGTAAATCGCTAGACGTGTCGATCAGAAGATGTGCAGTCAAAAGCGCACAAATACATAGGATCTTCCACTGCCTGAACCTATTCAACGTTTCGAGCGAAGGCCCTTCGTCGGGAGGTTAGTACTAGGAGGTTTATTACTATACGTTCTACAATTGTTTTCTTATGTCACGCCTGTAACCATAATACTTAGTTTTAACAAAAAATGACCCTGGAGGGGACCTAATTAGAATGGACCTAATTAGGTTTCCAGGTTCAATTCCTGGAGCAATATAGATGTCCAACTAGCTGATGAACACTAACTATACTTAGTTGTTAGTAAAGGTATGTATACTAAGCGTAAACTAGTACCATGTACTAATTAATCCCGCTAACCACCCACCACCACATAGAATTTCACAACTTTATAGTTCTCATTGTTATCATTCGGTAACTCTATATTGACTTGTGCAGAAGTTACGTCTAGTCTACAATAGTTAATATACTAGAGTTACCTTGTTTAACTAAGGTAACTCTAGTCCACCTTAGTCGTAGAGTAGAGGTAATTACGTTCGTTGGTTAACCAAGGTAGGAGTTATCATAAGCTAAGATAACACTACCTACCTTGGTTAACCACAACGTAACTTGACTCTACTATTAAGGTAGACTAGAGTTACTTCAGTTAAATAAGGTAACTCTAGTATATTAACTATTGTAGACTAGACGTAACTTCTGCGCAAGTCAATATAGAGTTACTAATGTTAACCGTAATAAGTAGACAACAGTGAGAACTATTATAAGTTTGTGAAATTCTATGGGGTGGTAAGGGTGGTGGGGTGGTTAGTGGGGTTAGTTAGAACTGTAAGTACCTAGTACCAGTTATAAAAGAGTGCTAGGCACTTACAGTTGTAACTAATCCCACTAACCACCCCGCCACCCTTACCACCCCATAGAATTTCACAAACTTATAATATTTCTCACTGTTGTCTACTTATTACGGTTAGGGTTAGGTAACTCTATATGACATGCGTAGTTATTCACTATAGTTAGTATACAAGAGTTAGTTAACTAAAGTACTCTAGTCTACCTTACCAGTAGACCAGAGTTACGTTAGTTAAGCTAAGGCACAGTTTAAGTCTACCTTAGTTTAACTTAAACTGTATCTTGGTTAAACTAACGTAACTCTGGTCTACTGCTAAGGTAGACTAGAGTTACTTTGGTTAACTAAGGTAACTCTAGTATACTAACTATAGTGGACTAACTACGCATGTCATATAGAGTTACCTAATGCTAACCATAATAACTAAACAGCAATATAAACTATTAGTTTTGTAAAACACTATGCAAGTATCTGGTACTAGTTTATATTTAGTATACTTACCTTTACCAACTAAGTATAGTTAGTGTGTACCAGTTGGTTCACATCTATATGACTCCAGGAATTGAACCTGGAAACCTAATTAGGTCCACTCTAATTAGGTCCCCTCCAGGGCCTTTTTTGTTAAGACTAAATAAGTAATATGGTTACATGATATGACATGATATAACAAAACATTTGTAGAATATATAGTATTATATAATAATACGTGTTCATTCGGCATTTTCATTGGTCGCGAGCTGTGTGTTATTAAAGTACACACGCACGGATGACGTCAACTGATGGCGTGATCTAATTTAGCTAATTTATTTCGCGGGTCTTCGCATGATTTTTGTCAACTTTATTATAATATAAAACAAATAGATTTCATTTTTTTGTGCTTCTGTACTGTAATAGATCACAGATGACGCCATAGCGTGTGAAGAACAAAAAGTCACGCACTCAACTGCGTCTCGTGCGTACTTTTTTGTTCTTCACACGCTATGACGTCATCTGTGATCTATTACAGTACAGACGCACGCAAAAATGAAATCTATTTGTTAAATAAACCCCCAAGTACTAACCCCCTGACGAAGGGCCGTCGCTCGAAACGTTGAATTATCTTTATATAGTTTCCGGCAGTGAAAGATCCAATGTATAACTGTTAGCACATGATACTAGTTTACGTTTAGTATACTTACCTCTAACTATACTATATCACTTAATGAACATCCGTATGATTCCAGGAATTGAACCTGGAAACCTAATTAGATTCACTCTAATTAGGTCCCCTCCAGGGGCATTTTTTTATAACAAGGTTAACATGAAGGAAAATTTGGTAAGAAGTTTACAGGTGTAACACAACATAACACAGTAGAAATATAGTTATGTACCACCTAACCTATATTTTTGTGCTTTTGGAAGTAGTTACTAAATAGTCGCTATAGTTAACCTTGCCACACACAGTATTGTCACTCACACTTGTGGTGCACCTCCCGGAATTGAACCTGGAAACCTGATTTGATTGGACCCTGCCAGGGCCACTATTCATTAGAACGACGTTTTTTCGTCAAAAATGCCTAAAAAAAGGTTAACCCCTTACGTATTTTTTTTTGTGAAAATAAAATATAAAAAGTCAGAGTTAACCCTCACGTTGTTTTCGTTAAAAATGCCGTATTTTTTGGTAGAAATGCTTCAAAAAAGAAAAGGTTTATTACTTACGTATTTTTTCCATTAAAAATGCCTCAAAAAAAGTATAGAGTTTTTTCGTTCAAAATACATAAAAAGGTAAAAAAAAAAGGTACTTTTTCCCAATAAAATGCCTCAAAAAATTTACCTTTGGAAATTTGAAATCTTTTAATCCCACTATAGTACCTGAAAATTGAGATTGACATATTTTAGCTTAGGTAGTGAAATTTAATGCATCTTATTAGACACTTTGATCGTTTCTCGAGACAGATTCGGAGGTGAAAATATGTGATTTTGATCCCTTTCTTTTTATTCATATTTGCTCAATTTTCTTCAAATTTCACAAAAATGATCATAATCTGAAGCTTTAAGGTCTGGTCAAAGTATAGGGAATAAACAGTAGGGCCACTCAGCAGTTCAACATATCCCCCTATTTTTATGGCAATTTACGGGCCAGAACCTGCATAATAAACAGGCGTAATGCGACATGCGCAGCTACACATTTATAATGATTTCCAACCAGTAACACAACGAAAAGCCCACGCAATTTTAGCTAAGGTTTTGCGTGTGAACACTCAACGGGCAATTTGCATGGGGTTAGGTTTATTAAAAGAATTAAATTGTTTAAAAGTTTGCTAAAAAATCTATTGCAACTTTTAGCAAAACTGCTAAGATTAGCTATCAACATCAACTAAATTCGCGATTGTTACTATTAAAACCCTGGGTACGAGGTTGCCTTTAATTAGAATTCTGACCTGTTTTTATGTATGACCTTTGATAGTTTTACATTCGACCGTGTCCAAATAATTTACATTAATTTCTAAAATGCATACTTCACTGAAAATTTTAACTCTTTAATTTTCGGAATTGGGTGACTGTCGGAGTGGTACCAGGTAGTGCATGTGAGTTTATCAGCTGCATGTGAGTGACTGTGCGATGGTGAGGAAAATAAGATGGACGTCGATAAGCCGTACATAGAACGTTAATAGAGGGTGTATATTTGTGTGCTAATGTTCTGCACGAATATTAAACAATTATTGAATGAGGTCGAGCAGGATATGAGGAATTATTAAGGCAGAGGTTTGAGTTATCTTCCGAAGCCGAAGGCTGAGGCAAATAACACAAGCCGAGGCCTTAATAATTCCTCATATCCTGCGAGAACCGAATTCAATAATTGTTTTATTATTCTTTTAATAATATTTTAAATTCAGTTTAAACGCTTGCTTTGTAAGTAAGAAGACACAAGCTGCTAATAATGGAACAGCATGAAATTGTTCGAAAACTTCAACAAGCCGATCAGGTTACGGAAAAATATTCTTAAACCAATTGTCAGATTACGACGAAAGGTTGATTAACAAAGGTCAGTCAATATACGACGAAATGAGTCATAATGTCGTATATTTGTTTTCAACGTACGACGAAATGAGTCATAATGTCGTATATTTATTTTAAACCCCAAATTTAGGCAACTACCAAGCGAATATGACGATTTCACCTTTAGCTCTTAACCAATCAAAACTCCTAAAATATTTTCAATAAATAATAATAACTGTTGTAAAACATGTAAATAGCTTGTAATGTCATCTACTCAAGCACACTAATTAGCAAGCAGATTTACCAAACCAGACTTTTTTTTAAAATAAAGAACTAGAATGTCTTCAAACTTTATAAAAGGATGGTAATTTGTAAGTGCATTTTCAAAATAACAAAATAATGGACACTCCGTAGATAGAAATCATTTTTATTACGTTTCGACAAGCTTGCAGTCATCATCTGCATCAGTGGTAACCGTAGCTTTTGTGGGTGCATAATCATGCTAAAGTTTCATAAATTCTGCCGGTTTTTGTTAGAGAAATTATTTTTCTACTAAATCTTATTTCGAATACGTGAGTAAATTACGTCACAAATTAGCTTTAGTTTGCTGTTTTAAAAGATAAATACCTTGACAACAAGAAGAAATATTGAGTAACTGAAAGCGGGTTCATGGTTTACTTTCAAATTAGCGTGGATAGAGATTAAAAGTAGACAAATACCTTTCTCATGAGACACCTCTTTAAAGTAGGGGGATTTTTTATTCAATTTCTCAACTCCCATGGGAATTGAATTTTTAATTGAAAGAGGGCATACGTAAATTTTGTAAACAATTTATTGAAAATAATTTGTAAATTAATTGTCATAAAGTGAAAAAGTTTGAGAGACTTGCACCTGCAAGTTGTTTTACTATTACAAAAAAAATACATGGCTCAAAATTGTTCGACTGACAAATCAAAGTGATATATAAGCAACGCAAGCCTCAGAGATAAAGCCATTTTTGACAATAAAAAAATATCATTTTAGCTGTGTTTTTATAAGTCCGATAACATAAATGCACAACCTTAGGGACATGTAAAAACGCTTCGAAAAACGCTTCCAAACAAAGAGACGATTATTTCAATGAAAAAATATTAAAATGGCAAAAGTGTAAAATTTCAGTCTTCGGAGCCATATATATTTCTGATTGTGTTTCTAACCTGACAATGTGGAATTGATTATAATAAATATGGCTACTATAACTTCATTTTTTAAACAGAAAATTTGAATTTCAATTTAATTTACTATGGACACATTTCAATTGAAAGTCAATTATAGAAAATATGGATTCTTGTGATGTTCAATTGTTGAATTTGTGTTTCGTTTTTAGACACCCTGTAAAACACGACGTTTTTCAGAAACAAATAAATCTTGGACAATACTAAGAAAGTCACAAGCATATAAGATGTCATGAAAGAAAAAGCTTTGCACACGAATTATGATAATTGTATTGAGACCAGTGATTGAGACAAATCTACTTTGATATTCATCATTTTGTTTTTCTTTATTGGTTCAAATGTTATTTTTCATAAAATGCCGAAAAATCAACGCTTTGGAAGTCAGGCTTAGATACTACCCAGTTACTCAATAGTGGACCAGGATGTGTCACAAATACGTCCAAATCGTACAACAGTTATCAATAATCAAACGAAATGTCATGTGTACCAAGCTTTTATAAACTTGTTGTTTCAACGTTGGAGAAACCAAACCAAAAAGTCGAAATACATTTAAACAACCTAGATTTGTCTTGGATTTAAAAGCGAAAATTTAAGATGTAATCTATTGGAAGAAAATGCTCAATGGTGGAGTTTAGTCAATTTTAGAAAGCTATCATTGTCAGGTTAAAAACAAATTTCTTCAATCTCTTTAATTAACAAATCTCTTTAATTTTATGAACATGTTTGCTTGCTTGTTGCAAAAAAAAATTGAATTTGCGAAACATGCATAATAATAATACAAAATTGGGCTTTTTATGCACAGAATTTTGAACATTAAGCAGGACTACCAGTGTTTGCTGTCCTGGCATTACATGCCTATTATTAAATACGATAATTGTGATCAACAATAATTTGTGCAGGCAAGTTGTAATTAAATTTATGCAAAAAAGTTAGTTATTTTTACTATATTAAAGCCTTTCACATTCTTTACAAACCGTATATTATCAATTATTGTTTTATAAACTATTGACTGAATATCTGAGTTCAAAATGTTTTTAACACCTGAGACTTTTCATGATAGTGGTTAAACAAAATGATGAAATTGGTTGTGAATGAAACTGCCATTTTCAAAACTATACAGTATATACTAATTACTGTACAATAGTGAAATAATGTTGACGTAGTGATGGTGAACAAATAGTATTTTTCAAGACATAAACATAGCCTCTTGTTGTGGAAATCATAAGTTTATGAATCCCTTATCACACATGTGACATGGCAGTTCCATTGGTCTTCATGTTTTTATTTGTGATACCAAAATTAATAACAATGTTACATGTGTGACAGAAGAATCACCCAAACAATATATAACGCACTTCAATTCAAAACAAAACAAAAATATTAAGACCTACTGTACAATCCTTATCAACAATCTTCATCATTATCCATAAGCATTCGCGGAACTTTCAATGCACTCAACATGTAGATCTATGAAAAATGTCAAATTCAAGATAAGGAAATGAAGATTTGACCAGACATGTCTGAATTTTGCTTCGTAGAGGGGGGAGGGGCATGTACACTATTTACCTTTACTAGAAGGGCAGTGTCAGCGCAAGAGTATTTACCAATTACTGTACATATTATCTAACCCTGCTTATTTTCCCTATGGGATGAAACCTGAATATCTAGAGAAACTGACAACTTTTAGCGGAGTGTTAACTTGATGAGGAAAGGGTTCGAATCACATTGACAAGACTCTACTGAGCATCGAACCTGCAAGGTAAGTATTAACCAATTCACCACTGAAATCCAATCTAACACCTGTTTGCATGTTTAATTTATGTGTAGTTTAGGTGTATTACATGGGCATGTTTGCGTGCAGTTTGACGTAAATATACACATAAGCACCATGTAGTACACAATAACATTACATGTACATATCTGTACTACACTTAGTAAAGTACACTTGCTGTAACTACACAGATCAAATATAAAAATTTAAATGGATAGGTCATGTTTTTCTTCCATATACTACTAAAGTAAATACTATCACTTTCTTGACATTTCTACTGCTTTTAGAAAGAAATTAGTTTAACTGCTGGCACATCTACAGACCAAAATACCATACATACTGTACATATAGTATAGCATGCTTTTTCACATGTTGGCAAATAAACAGCAGACATGCAACATGTCCCCCTATTTTTACTCGAAACGTGCTGTTTTTGGCTTTTGATAAAACATTGCTTTTTAGACAGCAAACTTATGCACCTTCAAATTCTAAGATGCTCGCAACGGCAAAAAATCCTGCAAGTATTGCCATATTGGCAACCAATAAAAGTACTCGCAGAAAAATTCTATGGGTGCACGCCCAATGCGGTAGTCTTGATTTGATGGGAAGCCGAGAAAGCAGTAAGAGATCTCCCGTGGCTGTTGTTGATGAACTTCATCAGAATGAATATCATGCAGTATATATACAGACCAATGTCATATTATACATGTGCATACTGCATGATATTCGTTCTCTGTAAAAATTCTTCAACACAGAATAAGTATTATGTATATTCAAGGTTACGTTGCTCTAAAAACATATCAATATTCCATCTTAATTTATCCAGTCCACATTTTAAACTTAATCCGCATTTAAACCGCTTATAGTCTGCATCTTACCTCAGCCCGGTTTGCAGACTATACACTGAACGGAAAACTAAAGGTAGATTGGAAAACTCATCTATACGAGAGATCTAGATGCTCTTCTAAAACAACCGATAGAAAACAAAGCATATTACCTCAATATAAGGGTCATGGCTAAAGGGGATGGACGATAGGTAGGTTTTCAAGATGGCGGCTGTTTTGGAAGATCCTGAAAACGAGAACGAATTAACAACCAGACATTTATAACATCCCTAAAGCTCACCCTAAACCTTACCCTGAACCTAACCACAATTTAGGAATGCTATAAAGGTCTAGTTGTTGATTTGTTCTCGTTTTAAAAATTTCAAAAAACATCCGCCATCTTGAAAACCTACCTCTCATCCATCCCCTTCAGCCATTGCCTTTATAAAAGGCAGGATTGATTCAGCATCTTGAAGGTTTCAGAACTTGAGTTTGGGGAGAATTACGACTACCGGCGAGCAAACCCGACACTGCGCAAGCAAGTCGATGAATCACTATCTACTGGAGGGAGAAAAATAAAGCCCGAGGGGAGGGGAGCAGTGAGCTCGATATAATCTGGAGTGAGAACTTCAAAGGAGCTCTGAGACCCCGTTTACACAGTACCAGTTACGTATGGTGAAGACAAAGCGAAAAAAAGAATTCGGCAACGTGATTGGTTAAAACTGGTTGGCGAAAAAATCGCCGCGAACGAGTAGGAACCGTTCTTACTTTTTTCTGTTCGAGCAAACGAATTCGCCAAGTGGAAAACGGGCTTTGGTCTGTTTTGTCAATCTTAGCTTTCACCACTAGTTTTAACACGCAATTCACGCGCGTGTAAAAGTTTTGGCAACAAATAAACAGCATGTAAAATAGCGACAAAAGTCAATTTAAATTTTAAGCGCTTTCAACATTAAAGAAGGCCGGCAACCTCTTTAATTGTGCGAAATTGACGCCAGAAAAGAAAAAGTTTGACAATGCTGCTTTTCCGAAGGTAGCCATTTACATAAAGTCGGTCGGTGCATGTTTATATGGTGCTTTAGTTTACTAAAGCCTAACTGGAGGTAATTTCTCAGGTGCAACAAGTTTGTTGACAACTTGCAACATGAGACTTGTCCTCAACAAGCTGTCGCAATCCACGTGAACGTATCGGCATGTTGTGAAACAGTTGTTGCAAGAGGTCAACAAACTTGTTGCAACTTGCGCGTTTTTGGTTGTGTAGGTTAGGATACCTAAATCCGTGCTATCGTTCCAATGTAACATAGAGTCCACTAAAACCACCTACATAACTCAATTACATCTAGAGTTTATCCATCCACCCTGCGCACTATCTGTTTTTCCTTCGTTGCAGCGTCCAGTACTGGACCAGTAGGACTACGCTACGCCGACACAGAGGCAGTATCTTCACGCGTATGACCAACATGCGCAATAAAAGTCATACGATCTTGAAGCATGGGACGGAAACTGGCGATGTAATGTTGAATGTCTTGTTTGATGGAATCACCCACGAACATGTACTTTATATGATAGCTGTTTGCACACAGTTAAACAAAATAACTTTTGTTCAATGAATTGAATAATCATTTTCGCAATTTGGGGGCGGTGTTTGGTCGAAATAAATTCGAAATTTACGTCTGAAAATAAAATACTGTCCTACATACATGTACCGTAATTTATATATCCTTTAACCAAGGGCTGTTGCAATGAAATATCTTAGTGGGTAAAATATATGATTACTACACTTGTACTGCTCGATTTATTTCTACTTACAGTACACATGTAAAAATGCACAAGTAGTTATAAGCCAGCAAACAAGTTGTCACAAGTTTATTCATAAGTTGTCAACGAGTTGTGTTCGCACTGCTTGTTCCGTGTTTGATGTAACAAGTTTGGAACAAGCTGTTAACAACTTGCAACAAGCTTAATGACATTATCAGACTCGTTACAAGGTTGTACAATCATCATACAGCAAGAATGTTACAAGGCTGACGAAACAAGGTTGAAACAATATTGTTGTATTATTATAACAGACACAATTTGCTGCTCTCGGCAATTTTGTCTGCGACATCACGATAAAATATTTTATAACAGCATAGTCTCTTACTCAAATTGAGGCTATGCCTTAATTGTCAAAAAGCCTGTCAAACTAAGATATTGTCTTATTTTTTAAGGCGCCCCAACCCTTTCCTAACCCTAATCTGGCCCTGCGATCTCCCACCCCTTTCTTGCAATGCTTTCGTTATTTTCTTCCAACTTGTTTGATCATTACGGTATATTAAAATTAAAGCATTTTAGCCGTTTTTACAATAAAGCCTTAATTTTAGGAAGAGATCGTGCTGTTTATAGTTCGTCTTATAACAAAGTAATCCTTTACGAATCTTTGATAATTGGTATGAAGACAGCAAGGCATTTTTAACATTAATTTTAGTTTTAGGCAACATGAAACAGAATGCAAAGAATAACAAAAGCCCGCCATGCCGTAATGTGGAAGTAAACATTTAGTATTTTTAAAGATCTCGAATTTTCCTCGAAAAGACATAAAAGGATACAAAAAATCACAAATCGTATCGATGTGATAAAGATGAGGAGATTTTTTGTCAACAACGTCAAGTATGGCGTACAGTTCTTTAGCAATCTACAAGAAGATAATAATGCAGCTAATGTTGTTTTCTTTTCTGCTTGGTGTGAAAATTACACAAATGGTATAGATCTGCCGTGCACTACCACAAATTTCCAATGGTGTTCATGACCTAATAGAAAAGGTTCTTGCAACTTCAGTTGATCGGTGAGTGCATATTGTCTGAATATTTTTCAAGTTTTTTTTTTACGTTTGCATGTAAAAAACTAAGGAGGTCACACTGATTTCTGAGGTTTCAATCGGATTTCTACTCTAAATTTTTCGTCACCAAAAGAGAATTCGATGGAATGATAGATGTGGAACCATCTCGTTTTGTTTTGTTCTTACAAATTTGTGAAAGAACTTGTCAACAGAAGACTAGCAATAGGGCAAGGAGTCCCTTCAAAAGGCCACCATTTCTGCTTTGAAGCTAGTTCAGTTTGTGTAATTTTTTGTTACCTAAGTGTGTTGATTTTTTCAAGAGGGAAAAAACCTCGGAGTACCCGGAGAAAAACCTTGAAATTACAGGAGACATTTACTATGTACGAAAACTCTCTCACATGCACACACATCAGATTTGGTTTAGGTTTTTCAGTGGTGATAGGCACAACACACTAACCGCTTGCGTTATCCGTGCTTCCCAGAGTATCTTTAGGGGAGTGTTTGGGGAGAAACGGGTAAAAGTGGAAAAAGGCAGTCTGTGGACAATGCTGATAATTGTGCTTCCAGTCCCTCGTATAAATCGAGTTAGCAATTCCACACTAATTGCTCACTTGGCATAAATTCACGCTATTTCTCAAATTATATTCTTTTGCGGTAATTTATGCAGAATCTCAAACTAACCGGAAGAGCATCCAATCAGAACCATGGCCCATCATGTGGACTGGAAAAACTTATTTATGACATTGTCCACAGTCCCTTACTAGCCACCCCCCTCCCCTGCGCTCCAAGCTCCCCCAATGTTTCGATGTCGTGGGTTTAGATCTTGATGAAATTTTAAATGCACACGTGCAAAGACTCTCTGGCGCTCATATTCTAATGCTGTTAATCAATATCAAAGTCCGTATAAATTTTTTTACTTTTTTCAGTCCAAATGATTCGCAAATCAAGCAAGCGAGATATGCAAATGTAAAGCAATAAAACATTTCCAAACGTTTCCTTTCACTAACCTCTAGCAAGCATCTTGGTTTCTCAGAATAAAAGCGAAACAGAAATGGCCCCAAGAGTCGGCAAACGAACAAAAATTGTGCCTCGTTCTGAATCAAAGGTTTGAACGTGTCTTTCAATAAGCTAGATGAAATGATATAAATATTTTTGAAATCGTCTTTTAAAAACAGGGGCGCTGATTGTAGAGTGCTCGAAAACCCGTGCGTCTATTTAAAAATGAGCTCGAGATTTTTATGCGATAATAGTCAACGAGGGCAAAACCCGAATACACATCACCGTGTAGAAATAGAGAACAAGTAATCTAACTGTTTCGGAAGAATCAGAGATAAAAATTGATTTTATTACGTTGACTTGAAATGAAAATACGGAAAAATTTGTTTTTCTACTCGCTATCCATCGAGGAATAGATAGAAAGTACCCAATTAAATGACAGCATTTGTAGTAGTATACGATTATGATTCCACCAAAACTCTATAAAACACGAGACATTTCTGCGTGAGTCAGTGCACACATTTCACGAGAATTTTGAAAGACAACAATAGAAAATAGCGCCTTTCGTATAAAAAAATAAATTGAACAAGTTTATAGTCACCAAAAATGAGGCAAAATATTTAGTACTTCTACAATACACAACAAAAGACAAGTGCTTAGCATAAATACTCAAAAAGATATTTTTTACTATTTACGATTATTTCGTAATTAACCCGAGCCAAGCTTTAATCGTCTCTGTAAAAAGAACAGACTCAAGGAAAACCCCTGAAAACCCCCAGTTTACAAGAACAAACCCCTAGTTTTCAACATACCTCGGTATCAGCGAGAGATAGCCCAAGCTCGAGTGATACCAAACCGCATTCGTAAAAGACACAACCAAGTCTGGCAACGTCAGAGCACACGCGGCCGCGTTGGACTGGAAACGATAGAACGAGTAGGAAAACGACGATGGCGTCAGCATGGTTTCTGGCGGGAAATTGGCCGTTATCGGAGTTACATCTTTTATCGACAGATCATTGGTCAGAGCTTCAGAGACCAGCAGTGGAACGACTTTCCCGTAGGACTCCTGAAAAGTTCAAAACAATCATTATTTTACTACAAAGTGTCTACACAGCCAGAAATGACACAGACTTGATGCAAGTTTTGGATTTTAGCGGCTTGATGCAAGTTTGTCATCACGTTACATCAAGCCTGTTGGCTTCATCAAGTGCATTAAGTCTGTGAAAAAAAGATATGATGCAATTGATATTTGCAGGCTTGTTGCAAGTTGTTCAAAGAACTTGCACGAAGCTGAAAAATGTCTTGAGAATCATCTTGCATCAAGCCTGTAGCCAACTTGCAGCAATCTTGTTATCATCAAGCCCGAGCAAACGATGCGAACCCATGCTGATATCGTCTTGATGAGTGCAAGGTAACAAGCTTGTAACAGACTTGTTGCAACAAGTGCGTTTTCGACTGTGTGTGTAAAGGAATTTCACCCGCAACGTATTATGGTGTCAGTGATGAGATAATGTAAATTTCTTTTAATGCAACTTCTTTTCTCGAATTTCTATTTCACCTCCTTCTTACGACTTATGACATCACCTGGTGCAATTAATACAGCATAATATGGGTTGGAACTTGCTGTGCAAGCTAATCGTTGCAAGTTGCAAGAAAAAATTGCACCGACATCTTCCTACACCCTCGACGAGTTCAGAAATAAGCCCTGAATTGCAAGATATAGAAATGTACTTACAGGTAGCGAGGAAATTATTAAAGCAACTGCATTCATCCAAGTGCTGGTATCATTCAAAATTTCGAAGCCTCTGCTTGTTTCACCGCTAAACAATATTACCAAGATCAATGACTTCACGAACACTGGGTGTATATTTTTCTCCGGACTGCTTAGTTTAACAGGGTGGTTTGGATTCCAAATAATTGCTCTGGTCCTTGGTATAGATATCTCATATACAGTAGATGGTACATCCCACGCTGTGGGCAGGCAAAAATTGAAGCCAGATCGCAGGCGGTGGTCGCTCCCACAGAGTTGACACGAAGCGGTGTATTTTGTTTTGCGGAAATGGACAAAGTTAACAATAAATCCTCCTTTATGCAGCTAAAAAGTATTTAATACACAAATGCAGAAAAGTATAGTGTTTTCTGTAGAATTTTTTTGATGAGTGGGAACGACCAATATGGCCGCCGCCTATTGTTACGAGGGGATACCGCTGAGATTTCAGGCTTCACTTTTTGATATATAAATGCGCTATCTAGTGTATATGAGATATCTATGGTCCTTAGTCAAGTTGGCCAATAGAAGAGTTTCCAAAATCATTAGTCAATTTATTTGCTAACAGTGAGGAATTCATTTGATAAGCTCCTCAAAATGTTCACAACTTCCAGTTAATGAGCCAATCAAAGCGACTTTTTCTGTATTGATGGATTTTTTCCGTATTGATATTCAGCCAGATCAACAATAGAAATTGTACGAAAACTCTCCGCACTGCGGGTGCCGTGTTTCCACACAATTTCCCGTTCTCCCAATTTCCACATGTGTCGATATAACCGTACATTATTAGTAGCTACAATATACACAGAAATCCTGACGTCTCCTTACCATTTATATATAACCGAGAACAAAGCTTTACCAATGTCCAGGTCACTGACAGGAAGACACATCAGTTCGACACATGTCGAGTAAAGAGCATGCGCGGATGTACTGGGGAATTCATGAAAACGCAAGTCAAATGTAGGAAAAGGTGAATTCCCAGAGATTGCTACACCATGTTAAGGATAAACGTTTTTGAGTAACGTTGTCGAGAGCGAAAACACACAGGGAGTGTTTTCCATGCATTTGATGAATTGTTGCGATTTTCGGTAATATTCAAAACACGAGCAGAAGTGCTTTATCACGTATAAAGGCGCTAGACGCAGTCGAGCGTTATATATCTTTTAAATCAAGAACTGCGAGTAGTTTAAAGGGAAATGGCAACAAAAATTTTTATTGCCTCATTTGAAGGAGACTCGAAAATAATATATAAAAGTCTATTACAAAATTTTTATATCTGTTTTACTTCGGGAGATATTGTCACCTAAATCAACAAACTGTCCGCCATCTTGGATTAATTTTCAACCTCATTAACAATATTTTGGTGACGTCACAACAGGGATAAGTCATTCAAAGCTTCTCCTAAATACCAACCACCAAATGAAATATGTTTCAAGCCTTTTCAAACCGTGCTGAAATCCGAAACACTTACCATGTGTGTGGTTATTGGAGAAGATTAATTATTGTGTCGTAAGAAAAACAAATTGCGTGACCCCAGTTGTGACGTATCATGCATATCCACAAATATCCAAGATGGCGGACAAGTAAATATTTCAAATCAAAATATCTCACCAAATAAGGCAGATATAAAAATTCTGTCATAGACTTCTATGTATTGTTTTGGAGTCACTTTCAAATAAGACAATAAAAATTTTTGTTGCCATTTCCCTTTAAGGTGGCTCGACATAGTAATACTCACAAATTAAATAAAGACAGCATGCGCCAAATTTAATGTTATTCACACAAATCTTCTTATATATCTCTTTACAACAAATAAATACGAAAAACGTCGAATATTGCATGTCATGAGAGATGTTGCCGCCATTTCACGCGTAAAAAATGCAAACTGAATGCGGATTTACTAATTGCTGACGTCATTAGAAAATGTAATTTTTAAAAAACAATCCACAGTATCTCGTTATTTTGTACGGTGACCTATCTTGAAATTTTGCATGCAGCTTTGCACTACAAATATCGTTCTTTATAGAAAAAATAAAAAAATTCTGTAAGCCAAAAAAAATATTTAGAAAAATAGCATTTTTGCATTTTGACAAAGATTGGCCAAACAGAATTTTTTTAAACTTTGCTTATCTTTAGCTTATTTTGTAAGAAAAATAGTGTGCAAAAAATAATTGGGAATCACCGTGCTTATTTTTCACTTATGCAGCAAAATACACCGTTTTTAAGCAAATTTCATACGCAAGTGTTGCCATAGCAACGGAGCATTGGTGATCAAAACTGCCATAGTTTCAAAGAAAATATGTTAAAATACATGAAAAATTCAATACAGACTTATTTAAATTTAACAGTGCAAAAATTAAAAGTGTCAAGTCTTAATTTTTTGAAAACTGTATCGAGCCACCTTAACTGGTTTTAAAAAGCCAGAGCACCCCTTCCCCACCAGATTATGCTGGATCCATCTTAAGTTCCTTCGACACCAATGTATAATCGTCTTTAATTTCGCATGACTACACAATACCAAGATACAAAAAATCTTGTTACTAAGTATTACTATTTTTTCAATTTCCACATTTCAAGCTATAACTTGCAAATTTTAGTTGTATAGAGGGCCACAAATTTATTAGCTTTTGCTATTCAGTGTTACCCTCTGAAAATAAAGTCTTTACTTACTTACTTAATTATTATAGGAAAAAGGATACTATCAACTAGCCTTCCCACCATTCCGCAGTAGTATTCCAGATCTGGTTTCCATTCTATTTCAGCTGTTTTCAAATAATCCAGAAACAAATTTGACAAACACCTTGATTAAAAGATAAAGGATAAGTTCCTTGTGCAAATTATTACCACTAATGAAGACCCAAGCTTACGGATCGAAAGCTCTCGAATAGTCGTAGGTTTTATTCCCAGCGCGGTCAGTCATATTTTTCAGCTTACCAAGGATTCACAATAAAAATCATGCGTATACAATACTGTAACAACTCACCAGTTTGGAGGGCGGATATTTGAAAAGGCACCTGAAATATAATCAATCGCCACATAAGTAAATCGTAAATACAGCTTTGGGGGAAACATCAAAACTTATTGTTGGAAAAAAATTCAAATAACATTATTATTCTTAATCTGCTTCATAAAGAATATTCTCGACTATATAAGTTTTGGTAATTATGCGATGGCGAGTACAATTTGGGATTAATAGTACGAGCAATCTTTGGAAATTTTGCCAAAATTGTATTAAAACGAAAGCACATCGCATGATTATTTGTTTATTAATACCATGACAAATTCACACAGCTTAAGGGCTCAACGTATAAAAAGCTTTTGAAGCGCTTTATCTCGCTGTTTTGGACGACAATTTTTAACGTCAACATCATATATTTTCTTTAAGCCAAAAATTAGAGTTGTTGTTCGTATTTTATACCGCACTTTTGCTGTAATTCCTCTGAAGCAGTTTTGTTTGTGGAAATACCTTTCACCATTTTGTTTGTTTTGGGAAAATCATTCAGCCTTCGGCAAAAACCCCACCAGGTTGAAAGAATCAACCTATACTAACCAATTATAACGCTTACGAGTTTCTTTCTTGAAGCTTGCCGTTGATTCAAGATGTGATTATAATAATAAAGTGCATTGTAAACGTAAGTGATCGGGCGATCTAGGAGAGAAAACATTCAACGTTAAACTGGCTACAATTGTGAACAATTATATACAGTAATTTTTTGACGAATATTCACCGAAATATAGGTCTTATTTAAGCCCCTTTTACACGACCAAATTTTTTTTCTCCAAATTTCATGTGTCAAATGTGTTTTGAATGTAAGTTTGTAAAAAAAAAAAAACCCTAATTTACACGGTCAAAAAGCCCTTAGCACATGAATTTTGACAAAAAAATTTGGTCGTGTAAAAGGGGCTTTATAATAGCAGCCATCGTGTAAAAGAACTGGCACGAGAACATCAAAGCGAGGCTAGTGAGGTTTTTCTAAAGCCCTGGGCAAACAGGGAACATTGTTGCGGAAAAAATGTTTCCTGCAAATGTTTCTACGTGTTTCCCAGTGTGGGCAAACTAGGGAACAGTTTTGTGATAAACATTGGCTCGCACGTTTTACTTGTTGTAGAGTTGCAGTTTTGCGCATGCTTAATCGGGAAATCAATGTTTTTCGTGCTGGAATTTTTGTTTGTAGTGGAAGAGGATTATCGGGTGTTATTCAAGGTTTCTTAGTTCATGTAAAACCCCTCAGCCCATCAAAGAAAACTGACTCGGTTATAAAGAAAAATAATGATTATAATATAGCGAGAACTTGGGCTAAAAGTGATAAATTTGTCCTCTGAGCCAGAATTTCGTCGAGTAAAAGTATCTCTTACAATCCTAGTTCGCAGCATATAACTCTTAAAGGCTGTTTTCCAGTTACGCGTTTTACACACGTAGGTACACGCACGTAAAAGCCTAAATCAATATCAATGTTATATTTGAAATGAACAAATGTTTTGATGGAGAGAACTCAGCATTCCTTACGAGTTAGCACACTTTAGTGATTCTATTTGTTAAATACAAACTACTTAGAGAGTTTAAACTTTTACGTGCGTGCACGTACGTGTAACAAACGGATAACTGGAAAGCAGCCTTTAGTTACATCGCTGTAGATTTGTCGCGGTGACACGAATGTGGGTAGTATTGACCCATAACAAGCCTATAGCAGGTTCACGTGCCCCCAAACCATTCACCAGAAGAAGGCAGGTAATATTTATACATCGACAACAGTTTTTGTTTATGGTTTCTTAAATATTTTGAAAAATTGCATGGAAGAAGAGGAGTCGTTTGTTCACAGTCAGGCAAAACCCTGAAAAGTGTGCAACGTTTTGATTTTTATCGTCTAAACGTTTACCGTCTTACTCACCATGAAACTTATACAACGCTCCAAAGTTATGCAAAAGATTTTCAAGGCCAGCACTAACAGGTGGTAGTTCAATAAATCGATGTATAACGACGTCAAGTACCTACAGAATTTGACGAGACAACTATTAATGTAACAGATAATCAGGCAGTCAGACGAAAAAACCTCAAGCTATCGGGAAACGATTCCATTTTTGCTTTATATTGTGCCTGTAGACCTAATAAGTGTATTTACGTATCTCGAGAGCCTGCACATTACTTATGGGCTCCAGGAAACATATTTCTCTTAATTGTTTTGTTCTGAAACTGTTATATAGCCAAAATTAGTACAATTTCATAATTGCAAGTTTGTTAAAAAAACCTTCTACCATCTATGTTTCCAATAAACAAATTTGTAATTTCAACTATTTTGACAATATAACATAAAGTATTTGGAAAAAATAAAGAAACCCTTTCCAATAATTGCAAGCGTGGGCTAAAAAAGCACAAGAAGTTGAGATCGAAGATGATCTGTACGTTAAGAAAGAGTTTTACTGAACTGAATTTAAAATAGAACTTGACTTTGAATTTTAAAATTGAACGTATTTGCATAAATGATTGAAGAAACATTATCCTCTGTGACGTCGAGGATTTTTTTAGCATCCCAAAAATTCAGGAATAAGTATGATATCAAAAATTTAGCAACGGATGTTTTCTTCAACCATACTTATCGACAAACTAAAAAGATTGCATGTTGATTTAAACACATGCAGTATCAGCGGGACATTCTTTTTACTTACTGGAAGGAATCGCAAGCAAACATTGCCGAAGTTAGTAGGAAGATATGCAACGTTGTGTGAGCTGGCTTTGGTTGCCTCTCGAAGTCCTTCAAAGTAAAATTTTTCTCCATATTTCTATTTAAAAGAAAAAACTTCACATTATTTTGAAATTTGTTTAAGTTTGAAAATCATTTCTTATATATAGACAAAGAATACAGCACACGATGGACAGTGCATGTCGCCTTTCTTCCGTATACAGACAGACTCCTGTACCGGGATACAGTAATATATCAAGATTTTTTTTATGCTTTGAAGCCGTTCGTATCAAAGGCGTTTAGCTTAAACGATGGATAAGTCAAATATGTGGATATTAAACTCAGAGTATGCCACAAGTTAATTGTGGTCACAAATATATTACGCTGTATAACACTAAGGCGTTTAGCTTAAAAACATGATTACACTTAAGATATCGAAGGAACCTAGAATTGAAATATCACACATACTTGAAACGTTGAAACTTACGACGACTTTTTTTTATTAAACAGGCGATAAAAAACAACATTTGCACCTGGTGGTAAGCTCTGTGTTTTTGATGCCAGTCTATATGTTTCCAGTAATCAGGTTGAACCTGTAATCAAAAGAGTGCATGAATAAGGCATGAAACTATCTTGAGTACCCGTTTGCTCCAGTATTTCTCCAGGATATCTTCGACTACCTCAGAAAGGCATGAAAGCAATGACACTAGGGATATTGAACTCCGAGGAGATAGAAAGTGACTTTAAGTTTAATTCGAATGGGTTGTGTACGGGGCACTCAACATGCTTACCAGAAAGTTTGAGAAAAACACTATACGGTGGGAAGCACCGAGCTGTTTTCGAGAATTTCGTAGTTTTTTTTGGTTATACACAGAAGAGATGCGCACATGGTTACATTGCCCCATTAAGATATCCAACAACAGTTTCTCACCTCTTGAACAAATGAGTGAATTCTGTCTCTAAATGCAGGATTCTTCAGTAGTAGAAAACTTAACAACAGATTGCAGACTTGCGCTTCTTTTGACTCGTAGTATCGCAACATCTAGGAAAACAGTGAACACAAAGGAAATCATAGCCGTGAAGGAGTTAAATTGTGATAAGGACACGCGTAGATTTTGACAAAACTTTTGACCCGTTTTTCTCGGCTTATAGCTACAACGTCCGTACCCAAAATTGTTTTTAAGCAAACTGACAAGATGGGTATAAAATGAATCGCTTTTGGAGGCATTTAAAATACTCGCATTTCGTGCTCTGTCAGATACAAGAATGCTGCTCGTGTTTTTAATATTACGTACCAAATCATTTCCTCGGTTTGATCAACTTATTCGATAGAAAATCTATCAACTTCCTTAAAAATTGCTCATATTTATCTTTGTGTTTACTTTGTATGTGTTTGTTATTGCTTAATACGTTGTGAAATAAAATTTACTGAAACTGGACAACACAAAATTGATTAATTTTCCATTCGAATAATTACTAAATACTCGAGGAAATAAATTGACCATGCAATATTTTATCAACACCTCCACTTCATTTCAACGTTCTTCATTTTAAAACTTTATTATCAGTCTTACCAAACATAAGACAAGTCTGTCAATACTGACGATGTGATATTTCCAAACCATGTCATGTAGACAAGTTATACGCTGAAAAAAGAAAATACACATATCAGCGATGGACATCACTTTTTCGGGTTGTATTTCGCCAAATCCGTCAAGCCGACAGTAAAATCCGTTTGCTATTTCAACCGCACCGCAGCAAAACGTAGTGTAGCGTATTCTACTGTATCCATGCATGAAGCAATGAAATACGCTACGTTTCGCCACGGTACGTTTGAAGTTGAAAACAGCCTTAACCAATACCTTATTATGGTCTTCAGAAGAACCATTTGACAGTAAGGAATAATCGTGAACTAAGAAATCGGCAAAAACTCGAATCTGTTTGCTCAATGCTCGAGCACCAAGCTTCTCCAGGACTCTACAGTATTGCAGACAAGAAAAAAGTTTAGCAAGAAAAACAAAGTTAAACCGCTTTGGGTAAATTTGCGAAGTAATATTGTCTGATCGAAGCGAGGCGAATAGAGAAGGAAGGTTTAGCGGCTGGCTCTGAAGACATTTTGACTAAAGGGAAATAGGAACAAAAAATTTTAAAATGACCTTATTTGAAAGAGGCTTCAAAACAATATACAGAAGTCAACTACAGAATTTTTACATCTGCTTTATTTCGTGAGATATTTTGATTAGAAATTTTAAGATGTCCGCCGTCTTGTATATTTGTGGATCGGCATGATAAGTCACAACTGGGGTGACGCAATTTTATTTTCTTAGGAAACAATGGTTAATATGCGCCCATAACGGCACGTACGGTTAGCCCCCTTGATTTCAACACGGACTGAAAAGGTTTTGAACAATATTTGATTGTTGGTAGGTATTTAGGAGTCGCTTTAAATGGCTTATCCCTGTTGTGACGTCACCAAAACATACTTAATGAGGGTAAAAACTAATCCAAGATGGTGGATTAATATATATTAATATATATCTCCCGAAGTAAAACAGATATAAGAATTTTGTAATAGACCTTTATATATTGCTTTTGTAACTCTTTTAAATGAGACGAGTTAAAATTTGGTTGCCATTTCCCTTTAATTCAAACACGAATGAACATTTTTAGAGCACTTTGCCGTAAATTTGTACATCACAAAATCAGGCCACTCTTGACCTCATTGAATATTGTTTTGGCATTTTCTTTATAGTATAGTTCACAATGAAACTGCCCCTCCACATTTAAAAAATACACAAATTCATGGGATTAAATATAAACCTCCCACTCAGATCTGGTTGAAAAAGTCCCTTGCAGGACTAGAAAACAATCGGTAAAGCAAACAAAGAAATTGATCAATGCTTATATTCGCCCTCTTAGTTTTAGCTTTCTGTTTAAGTAATACAAGGTAAAATGGATGTTGATTATAAGAGAAGAGTTTTAAATAGATTACTTTACAGGAAATCATGACATAAACCCATATAAAAATGAAATACTTATATAAAGTATAGGCACTAGCCAATTTCTCCATTTTAAACTAAAAAGCATTAGCCCTGTTATTATACTAGCTGATCTGACAGTAAGCAAAAAGCCAGTCTAATAGAACTCCATTGTCCTGTTTTTGTTAGTCTTTTATTTTTCTTTACGTGATATGTTGAAACTTAAATAGAAATAGCAACAAAAAATTTCATCGTCTCATTTGAAGGAGACTCCAAAGCAATACATAGAAGTAGATTACAGAATTTTTATATTTGCCTTGTTTCGTGAGATATTCTGATTAGAAATATTAATTTGTCCGCCATTTGTGGGTATGCATGATACGTCAAAACTGGGGTCACGCAATTTTATTTTCATATGAAACAATGATTAATATGCGCCCATAACCACACGTACGGTAAATGCATGGTCTGGATTTCAACACCAACTGAAAAGGTTTTAAACAATATTTGATTGTTGTTAGGTATTTAGGAGTAGCTTTGAATATCTTATCCCTGTTGTGACGTCACCAAAACATTGTTAATGAGGTCAAAAATTTATCCAAGATGGCGGACAGTTCGTTGATTTAGGTGAGGATATCTCCCGAAGTAAAACAAATATTAAAATTTGTAATAGAATTCTGCAGATTGTTTTTGATCCTCTTTCAAATAAGATGAATTAAGTTTTTGTTGCCATTTCCCTTTAATAATTATATGTTTAGTGAAGAAAATTTTATAAGTATGCCAGAAAAAAAGTAAATTATATTTCATGAGGAGTTTGTAACGAACAATGGATTTCTATTTGCATGACGATGACAGTAATTTCCAACACTTCTGATCAACTGGTACTTGACATGCAGAAATATTAAATGTATCGAAAATAAGTTGAAACATACTGGAGGCAAATTTGATTCACACGTCCAGTTTCCAACAGACATTTCCATATAATACTAAAATTACAAGAATATACAAAAAAATGAGCAAAATTATAAGTTTGTTAATATGGCAATCAAAATTTTGGGTTTTTCTACTATGATTGATTACAATGTAATGTAATGGTTTGTTTACGTCAGCGTTAAAAAACTATCCGAAATTCCGAATAAGTAGTGAGCAAAATTTTCAACAAGGCTGCTTGCTTTGCTTTGTAGACACCTCTTTCTTTTTCTTTGCTTTCTTGATGTCACTAACGGCTGTTTGGCTTATTTGTTCAGTTCAGATGCTCTATTTATTTATTGTCAAAACACCCCAATTTATTTAATCAAAATCCCTCCGGAAAGGGGGTAATTATTAGGGAAGCTTTTATTTCAAAAGTTCATAATTACAACCCCACGCAGAAACACAATATCAGGATAAAATTTAGACCATGTTCATGTAGCCCCAACAACATGTATATTTATCTTCCTGAAAGGAGGGGGAAGGGGGGGGGCAGGCTACAAGACAGAGACGTTTAAGTATACGTTGATGGGGACTTTATTGGAGCGGGAGTTTATTAGAATCTATACGGTGCTTTCCAAACAAGTCTGCATGTTGACAACTTGTAACAAGGTGCGTTTGCATGGGTTACGATAACTTGTTGAAGACAAGTCAACACTGACTCTGCAAATTTGTTATCCACAGGCAAGACTTCGCCTCTTCCTCAAAATAGAGTCCGAAGAATCGAAATAACCTGGGAGAGACGAACTTGTTTCACTTAAACCTCATAACTTGTTATAACCAAACTGCAATTTGTGCTTGGTTTGTTCCCAAGTCTATTATATTAGCATAATTTTCCGCACAAAAAAATTGAATTTGACTAAACTACAATTGAGTCCGTCTCTCTTCATCGGACTCTATACAAAGTGACGGACTTGACTCAAGTCTACCGACACACTAAATGCAGACTAAAAAACAAATGACAAGTTGCAATAAGCATGACTTTAACAAACTAGTTGCAACTTTACGAAATTGACAACTTGTAACAAGTCTGTGGCGGTTTTTTTTTTGTGTGTAGCTACGCTCTTATACTCTCGCAGGTCAGTTAGTGAAACTCACCAAACAAAAATGTTGGGAGGAGAGGGTTCAGCAAAATGGCTCAAAACTTCAGCCTGTGATTTCATATCTAAAAACGACATAAAAATGTTTATGTAATTACCCAGGTTACGCCATGCATGCAGCCATCACTCAAACCACAACGCCTGACGCTCAAAGCGCAAATACACACATCCTTCTGGCTTGATTACAGGGTGGAAAATTTATCGGACCACTGGTCCCATTTCCAAGGTTCCCGAAAAATATTTTGTTTTATGTATCTATAAAGTATTTCAGGTAAAAAATTTTTTTAAAAAAATGAATTTGTACACGATTTTTTTGACAATACTTTACAATACACTGCACTAGTTTCTGCATTACTTGAAAGCAGAAATTTTCTGGCACAACATTTCTGCTAGAGCAATAAAAGCAGAAAATTTACATCATAAGATGTGTATGATAAATCAAAGCAAAAATTGTCAGAGCAAAAATTGTCAGAGCAAAAATTCTCCGATGACGTAGTCTTAACGACCTTATGAAAAAAATATCATAATTGAGATTTAAGCTAGGATGGATTTGAAGATCGCGGAAGCCTTAAATTATGGAATCGACAATTTACAGCTTAAAGCAGCGAGATTGAAGTAGTCAACGTCCTCATAATTTCAGTTGTTCTTCGCGCCAGAAGACTTGATAAGACTTAAAACCTTGCATGAGTGAGGCAAGTCGTTCGCTCTCTCACTTCTCAAACGCGCCCTTTTTGCTGCGTACAATAAACGAGCGACTTGTGGCAAGTCAAATCTCCATAGATATCTCATATACACTAGATGGCGCATCCCACAATGTGGGCAGGCGAAAATTGAAGCCAGATCGCAGGCGCTGGTCGTTTTCACGGAGCATGATAATTTGTGTATTTTGTATTGCGAAAATGGAAAAACTTGACAATAAGTCCTCTTTTATGCACCTAAAAGTATTTAACACAAAAATGCAGAAAAGTATAGGGTTTTCTGTAGCATTTTTGTTTTATGAGTGGGAACGACCAATATGGCCGCCGGCTATTGTTATGAGGGGATACCGCTGAGATTTTTGGCTTCACTTTTTGATGTACAGATGCGCTATCTAGTGTATATGAGATATCTATGCAAATCTCTCATATAACACGAAAGATTTATAGCTGAATACTAAATTTCTGATGAATCTAAAATTTGATTGCAGTTGGCCGACTGGTTGCTAAGATTGATCAGTAGCACTTTCACTTAAGTATATTTTTCCAATACTTTTCTTCTGCTCAAGTAATATTTCAAGTAATACTTTTACGTTTGCTGAAGTAAAATTTCAGGCAACATTTTGACTTCTATACGTAAGTAAAAATTGAACTGCTACTTTTTACTTTTCGAGTAAAACATCTAGCAAATCACTTTACAAACTTACTTTTAAACTTGCTATATTCGTCTTCAACTCTTTGCTTTAAGGCAGGTTTACTTTCCATTGTAGCAGAATGTTGCATAAAGAATTGCTGTATGGATTGCGGGAAATGCTGTAGTGTGTGCTTCGACCAGCTGTGGAGAGACAAGATGTTGTATGTGTCAGTTTAGGAGAGTACGAAGCAAAAATAGAAACAGAATCAAAAACAATGCCACTCAATGTACAAGTATCCCAATGCAGCACAATCTAGATGATGTAGCAGGCACTACTTTACATTTATTTCAATCTGATACTGCACAAAACAACGAAAAACTCGTTGTATCATGGTTTGAACTCGCGTCTTTAAGTTTTAGACCGCCGCTCTGTCAATTGTGCTATCTAGCCTACTGACATTGGTAGCGACTGTAATCCAATTTAAGTGCAAAAAATATCGTGACGACTCAACGCTCGTCTCCGAGAACGATCAAGACCAAATTTTTCGTTGTTTTCTGCAGTGTCAGATTAATATGAATCTAGTTTTTCATATCTCTAGGATGGTTCTGAAATATAATTGAAACACTGCGCGTCCTCAAAGACAAGCGTTAAGTCGTCATGAAAATATCTCGTGCACTTAACTTAAATTGGATAAGACTCGCTACCAATCTCAGTTAACTCGATAACTCAAATTGGTAGAGTGGCGGTCTACAAACCGGAAGATGCGAGTTCAAATCAGATCATGATGACGTCAAATGGCGCTAAAATCTTTTCGCCACATGTTTTACAAAATTTCAACTTTTTTATATATATTTCAAGTAGATAACATTTTGCCGTTGACTGTTCAGTTTTAGTTGCAAAGTACACACGTAAAAATCTTACAGATGAACAAGTCTGCATACAAGCTGTCAACAAGTTTTATCGCACTGCTTGTTCCAAGTTGTAACCAAATTGGAACAACTTGTTGACAACTTGTAACAGGTCCGTGGCGTTTTCTCCTGTGTACGTTGAAATTTTCAGAGACATACTTCATTGGTGTCTTTTCGACGATGGTTTTAAATATGGCCTCATACCACTGCGATGAATGTTGTTCTGTTCCTAAAAAAACGATTTGAGAAAACAATTAATGCAGTGGCAGATTTATGCCGGAGGAGCAGGGGGGATAACGACTTTGAGTATAATTTCTTTGGTAACCCAATGTTTTTAAGCATCCTGATTGATTTCCTCTGCAGTAACTCTGAGGCAGACTGCCTTCGACTGCTCTGAGCACTAACCTTTGACGTTTTGACGATTTATACTTTTGGTCAAATTAAATAAACAAAGGAAAATGCATGAACAAAAAGGGCAAATAAATAGCACCAAATTTTCATGCTAAACTATTCTAAGGTAAGAAATCGTTGAAAACTAAGTACTTTTTTATCGACAAAACATCGACATTTTTTTTAGAATAATACTGAATCTTTCAGCTGACCGTTCCAACGATCTACTGAGCAATTCAAGAATTGCTATTGGTGGATTTCCAAAAACACAATATAGACGTGACGATGAAGGACTATATTTTTGCATAAAGCCCGACTAAGATAGGTAATACTTTAATGAATTTCTAAACTATCTCTTCTACTACACAAATATAACTACACCGACCTGAAATGTGCATCGCTCTCGCAATGTTCAACACAAATATACGATTTAACTCTTCCGACTCAGAAGATACAAGCTGAAATATAAATTAAGAATAATATAGTAAAACTGTGAAAAAACGACAACACAACCCACGGGTTGTGGACATTTTAGATTAAATCCTAGATCAAAATTATTCTCCATGTTTAAGGGGCAGGCTTGTGAGGCTTAGAGACGATATAATTTACGAAATTATGACATGGACCTAGCACTTTCAAAACCAAAACCAAAAACTAATTTCTTAAAACGAAACTTTAAATATAATGCATCAATGCTGTGGTATGAGCTTTCCTTGGAGGCGAAGACAGCCACTTCGCTTCACCAATTTAAGCGTAGTACTGCAAACTGACGTTTCTTAGAATCATGTTGATTTAAATGTAAGATATTTTTTCCAGATATTTTCTCTTTATTGCATGAACACGCCCCTCCTGTAAACCAGCATATTGTTATGTGAGGCTAGCGCGTCTTTTAAAAAAATTGATAATAATAATAATTACAACCTACCACATTCGCCTCGTGCTTCGTGAAGTAAGATTCCACAACATGATTTTCAAGACCTTGGATTAAACGAAATGCTGTGCTTTCCAGGCTATAAAACAATGATATTTTCTATCAAAAATAGTCGGCTTATCCCTAACTGCCTATATAACTATGGTTGACTTAGGGTAGACTAAACCATGGATAGTTAAAGAGCTGGATAGGAAACTGGTCGGCGTCGGTGTTAACCTAATTGCGATTCGTGATGTCGTGAGTATTGCGAATATGCTAACGATTTTCGACATTTTTTTAAAATTTTGCTATATTTTCCGCTTTCATATATGAATATTGAATCCTAAGTTGGTCTTAATGCTTTACAAACATGCCTACACCACGACAAAGTAACTATTTGATGTAGATAGTTGACGTTTTTGTTTGAAAACTATTGTTCTTTTAACTGATATTTTGGTTGCATTTTCAGTGTTTAGCTCTTGAAATATTTTCAAAAATGATTGGCAATACTTAGATACTTCATACTAGAATACCGTATATAGTCTATACGGTTATTTGTTTTTGAATTAAAATGTTCATCAGTATTATTGCTAAACGTGCATTTATTTGAGGATTTGGTGCAGTCATAATTTGCAATACACTTAAGAGGTCCTTACGTCACGCCAGAGTTAAACAATGAATTGCAATGCAATGTGGGGAAAATTTACCTTGTATTTATATGCATTGAAAACCGCGTGACGTAAGCACTTCCAAGGTCTATTACTATAAGGTTTATTACAAGGTTTCAGCATGCTGAAAACATCACACTCGAGCGCGAGTTTGATCCTATCCACTTCTTAAATTAGACTAAAATCAGCAGGAATACTCACCATAGATGAAGTTGATAGTTTTGGTTGGTGTGTGGTATGGCAGCAATAGAATGTATATGCGAGATAAGATGAATCCGATAGTTTTGGGGTATGAAAGGCAGCCTGTAGCTGAACATCTCCAGTAAGTTGTACAAGATTCCCCAAGCTTTGTTTTTTAATACACTGGGAAGAACAGCGGCTAGGAATAACATAAAGGAAATTTATTATTATCAGTATGACGAAACTACTGCATGTTGATTAGTGATTGGTTGAGGGGCATACGGCTATCTTATTTATTGTGCAACTTCATCAGTTATCTTTATGGTACACTCCAGTGCAACTTTAAAAGAATTATTCCAAAAGAAATCCAAAGGACTCCAAAGAAATTATGGCAAAAGAAATCCAAAGGACTCCAAAGAAATTATGGCAAAAGAAATCCAAAGGACTCGAAAGGAATTATAGCAAATTCCAAAGGAGCTAAAGCAAAACTGTGTGAAATATGAACAAAAGCTGCAAAAGTTTGGTTGAAAGAAAACAAAAATCACTTCGCCAATAGATCTATAAAATTGGAGAGTTTCATAAGCCATTTACAATATTCGCATATATGGGTGTTGTATCAGACATATACAACTCTCGCTTTTAGCTCGAGTTTGTATATATCCGATACGACATGGTTACTCATGTTGTTAACAGTACTTCTAGAATCATTAATAATTTATGAAGAAAACACAAAAGAAATACATATCTAATCAATATTTGTAAATCGGATGATGAAAATTTTACCCTGATTTACATGAACTTTGAATTTAATTTTCTAGCTAAATATTATTCATTTCTTTGATATCATGAAAGAAAAACAAACGTTTTCATCCAGATATTTTATAAGTACGATAAAGCATTCACATACGGATCTGGATCTGATTTACAGCCGCTGGCCTTTCGGACTCACGTTTGTAAATCAGATACAGATCGGCTGCATACGGGTGCTTTAGGTATTACTTAAATCAATTTTTGGTACACGCACCTACAACGTTTCTGATGCCTGGAATATCGTTCTCAGCCAACAAGCGACTGTATGTTTCCAACAGCACATAAGATAATGTCGTGTTAGGATTTCTTGTTATAATCAGAGTTCCAATGTACGAAATTAATCTAGGAAAATAATCATGGAACTACTTCGGAGCTCGCCAGAAATTAAAAAGGGAAGGAGGCGGGGTGGAAACAACGATTATATGAGTCGTAACTTCTTAGGGAGGTTTAAGATAAAATGGATTGCTTAAAGGGGAAAGTCCTTGTTCAAACTTATGCTCAGCGTGGCTACAAATTGTTTCAACAAGTTGTAACAAGTCTGGAAATGAAAAACGTGTTGCATTGGGTGGTACAATTGACATCTTGCAACAAGTTTGTGGCGTTTATGAATGCGTATTCTGACACTGTGAGCTAATTTATGAAGAAAACACAAAATAAATCATGAGCGTAAAGAAGTCTGTATATCTGATTGCAGATTTCTCTTCATTTGCATATAAACATCAACTCTGATTTTCTCATCTTATAAAAGATATATTCTCGAAATTATTACGCCAATAGACAAATTTGGCTTACAATATTTTTTCCGTTGCCACCCAATTCCCAACTTTGGATTGTTCACATGGTTGGATATCATTTTTCTCGCTTGCGGAAGAGTGCATTAGGACAGAAGTAATCAGGCATACGAGTGATGAATACGAGTTATTCACTCATGTCCATACTTCTAAATGCGTAGTTACTTTTGTTCTCCGTTACGCTGCCACAAGCTAATATAATACTAACTAGGCATGTAAGTGATCTTAAAATGTGAATAGGGTATAAACAAACGTTAGCCAAATTTGTCTATAGATGGATAAAATTGGAGAGTTTCACAAGCAATTTGCGACATTCGCGTTCGTGTTGTGTCAGATATATGATAATATACAACTCTCGCTTTCAGCTTGAGTCTGTATCTGATACACCACGGTGAATCATATTGCAAATACTACCTACAGTAACAGCTTGTGCTAACCTTGTGTCAACCATTGATCGGAATAAAACTGGCTAAAGCACCCTTTTAAATTCAGTGACCCATTTTTGAAGCCAGAATATCTATCGATCAATATTTGCGCAAATCAAGTCGCGACGTGTAAAAACTGGCGAAATTATGAAGCAAATGTCTTTTTCATATTTACTGGAAAGGCATAGCTTGCCACAAATTTTCTAATGGTTTAACGATAAGGTTTAAAACAACTCATAATGAGCTCATGGCGGCCATCTTCGACTATACGCTCATTAGTTACTCAGACAGAAATTTAAAAAGAAACTGAGATTTTGTGAAAACTTTTTAATCACACAATGTTTATCCACTTCTACCGACATCCTAAAACTGTAAAAACCTCTTCTACTGCGTCAAAAGTACGAATGTAAATTTATAGTGGATAGTCCAACATGGCCGCCATTGGCTTCATTAATGCATGACAGAAGCTTTATCTAGTTGTAGTTCCAGATCAGTGGCGTCAACAAAATAGGATGAGACTGTGCGGGAACACAACATGCTAGTAATTCGCGAACAGATTTGTAACAACTTGTCTACTGATTTGTCATGCGTAGTTTTCACCCGTGTATTTTTGCAAAACATTCACTTACCCTCTTTTTGCAGGGTATGTGACTAAATCCAGAAGCTGCAGAGGTATGGGAGTCGAGTGACTTGCTGGCAGCTGATTACTCGTCTGTGCGCTATTCTTACCAAACCACAAATCAGTGACGAAAGCGATTGTATTTTTTGCTGGACCTAAACAAAGAACAAGAAGTATCTTGCAAGTAATCTACAAACGCAAAAGAGGACACGCATGTCTCAAATTTTTCGATTGGGAGGGGCGAATATCTAATTACCCCCACTATTTTTTTTTAATATGTTCAACGACAAGCCAGAGTTGCAAAAAAGCCACGGGTATGCGGGTATTACCCGTGAGGAAGGTTTGCAAAATGGGCAGTCAGTGAGGAAGGTTTCATGTCAAACACTACATGCATAATGTATCCTAAACACCAACATAACAAAAAAATGGTAGATGATGATCTATTCTAGAAAATCATGCTCATTCTCAAGATTCACTCTGACCTTCAGTTTAGAAAGCCCAACTTTACATCATTTTGAGGAAGGTTTGCAAACTTTGAAAATTTTACTCGGAGGAAGGTTGAACGCTTTTTGCAACTCTGCGACAAGCCTGCCAAATGTTGAGATCCTAGACAGCAACGCTCCACCGAGCAACTGAAATCCTTGGTCTGCGGTCTTATGTTTAAGTAAACTAACAAGTACTGTTTGGTTTTTCTGATTCCTGTTTTGTGGCCGATTTGTTTTATTTTTATTGATCAGCCGACAATCTTGTATGCTTGACACATGAGAACTTTCAAGCAATATAGAGAATTTGAAGGCGACTGATGGTCGAATTTGAGTTCGACTGATGGTCGAACCAGACAGGAAGAATGAGATGTTTTACTGCAGTTATAGGAAGAGGTCCTCAAAATTAGTAGAATTGCAAAATGTGGTGGCGAAATTTTATAAAATACTGAAAATATAGTCCTGGGAGGTTTGCAAATTTTACATATTATATATATATTTGTATTACGCGCGGAAAAAGTCACCATTTTTGAGCTGAAATTACCGCGAAATTTAAAAAGCTATTTAATTCTAAGAGTATGTTTATACTGTGGAACAAAAACATTTGATAAGAAGAAATACAACGTCCGATCACTTCGTGTACATCTGAATATATACTCGAGTCTATCAGCGTCAGTTTTCGAAACGGATTGTCGATTTTGACTCCGAGTCTCTCGCTTACAGCTTAAGCTTGCATGCATGCCATTTCGATACAACACAGCGTCACAGCCATCCGCTATGTAAACATTACTAAAATCATACCACCGAATACTTACTGGCGTTTATCAGCAGAGCTGTGTGGCTATCTGTGCGTGCAAGCTTTCCAGGATGTTGAAAGAGCTTGAACACATTTCTACACAATAAACATATATGAAATTGCAGTATATGTAACGAACTCCTTACCTCATCTGCACATGTCTCTGGTCAAATATGGCTAGAGAGCAGCGAGAATCAAAAACTCAAGTATATTTTAAAAGGATCATCACAATTAAGCTTTAAAGAAAATTGCAGGTTGTTTAGTATAGTCCAACGATTTTTGTTTTGCATACGTGTCGCTTCTTTATTTTTGCGTGTTTGTCTTTTTTTCTCAATTCATTTGTGTTCAATTTATAAAGTTATCTTTTATTATTTTTTAAATTTGTAAAATTAATGCAAGCCCCTTTGATAAGCCTTAGCTTTTGAGGCAAACTTCAGCTACTGCGGTAATTGAAAGCAATGACACCAGAGATATTGAATTCGCAAGACATGAATAGTGACTTCAACTCGAAACAGCCGAACTTTAATATGGATTTTACCCGTTACAGAACATGTTTAGAAGGTTTGATACAATCACTATTCGGTGTATAGCTCTATTGACCTGTCGTACAACACCCCCCTGACGTTTATGTGTAGTTGTATAAAAAAGGACATCTACCCAAAGGGAAAAAAACAGTACCAAGATATTGATAGAAACGAGATGCATGCAGTAAATACTTAAAAGAGAAAAGTGTGTCTTAATCTCGATTGCATGGAATAACACACATGTCGAAATTCAAAGACGTAAAGAAAAATTCATCATAAACTACAGGTCATCTAGCAGGATTCGAACCTAGGCCTTTGCCATGCCGATGCAATGTTCTCACCAAATAAGCCACGGAGGTAGCTGAGAGGAGCAAGGGTAATTTATGTGTATTTCAAGGGGCGGTTGTAAGAGAGGTGAATATGGTGCTATCTACGGGGTAGAGATTTTTTAACTGGCACAGAAAGGCAAAAAAGCAATGACACCAAGGATATTGACCTGGCAGGAGATAAACAGTGACTTCAACTCGAAAATGCTGAACTTTAATGCGGATTTTACTAGTTGCTGAGAACATGTTTAGAAAGTTTGAGAAAATCACTATCCGGTGGAGAGCGCTATTCACGTTTCGCACAGCCGACCTAAGGATGGTAATGCCCGGGAATAGGCTGACTGTTGCTTTACTTACTCAAGGTGGGAGACAAGGTTTGTGATAGCTTTTGGTTTCGGTGGGCTTATGTTCTGTCCTGGAGCCTACAAAATAAACAAAGAAATCTGATGGTACTTCTACAACTACACATAAATTATCCTTTATCCTAAAACATCTTAGCGTATTCAGTACTTCGAGTAATCTGGGTTACAACTCTAACTTAGTGAGTTTCTTTGATGTACCGCGCGTTATATCCAGGCTATACACCTTGAATAAATAATTAGATGAAAGTTGTGGGAAAATTTGGAAGAATCTCAACTTAAATTGTTTAAAGTCGAAAGATTCTAGTAGGCCTCCTCAGAATTAAGTAGGTTGAATAACTCGAAAGTCTGGATTTATGTTATATAAAGCCCTGGGACGGTGGACGCGTCCTCCTCGGGGTGTTTATTTGACATAAATCTCTCCTTCTAGCTACTTAACGTATATATGTTTGCCTTTTCTAACTCTCTGATTTTACATTAACAACATTTCTATTTTTGTTTTTGCCGGTATGACATTCATATACTCGTGTTCTGCCCAATTGATATGTTTTGAAGCCGAGATTTAGGTTTTAATATCGATTGCATGGGTTCAGAGTGCCTGAATACGAGTATAACCACTATATTTGGTAGTGTGACCATCACTCTTGTCTTGAAGAAAGGGATGGCTTTACATTGACATAAGTGCACAGTAATCCTTTCGCGTACTCTCCGATAAGAGCGTTAAGCACCGCGGACCCCCTTGGGGGAGCCATCCACTCAGCCAAATCCACTCTTTGTGAGGAACACAATAAATATCTGCTCCCTCCCCTCCCCCGATTATAAATCTTCAAATGCCCCTGTTCTCAAAGTAGTCCTGTTCAACAACAAACAATCCAGATTTTCACACGCACTCACCTTGCTTGAGATGACATTCCAAAGACATGCGACCGCCATGGAAAACATAAACGAAGAACTGTTCGAATCTGGTACGGCGAGTGGCTGTAAAAAAGAATGAACAGGAGCCTGGTGACCAGTCGTACACAATAACCAATCAACGAGCGTGTTACTTAAGCAGCTTGTTTTGTGTTTTTATCTGGTACTCATGGTACTCTTTAGGCAGGATTCATGCATTTGCGTGTTTTGACAACGACGACTTAGGAGATCTTACCTTCTTGTCTGGATAAAGGAATTCGATCATTTTGATCAAGGGATGGAAGTCTTTAAACTGCTGCAAAATGGAAACATTACAAAACTCGAAATGTCGCAATTTAGCAATTTAATCTTATGGTCCTGATTTGAACTTCTATCAAGGAAAGATATTCAGCAACCTTGCATCCAAGAACAATAGTTAATACCGACTGTATTTCTGATATGTACTGGAGGAGAAATACCTTATTCTAGACCATTTTTCAATGGCATTTTATACTATATTTGATCTATACTTATATGATATATGCATGTTGTATTTTGTATAGCGTGACAGTATTTACATAGCATGAAGATGTTACTGTCCTCCTCCTAGTCCTGAATTACGGTATACTCATGTAACAATATCATTACTTCACTAATATAAAGGTTGTGAACACTTTTTGATAAACTTTAATAAAACCAAACATTTTCAAAATGTAATGAAATCCTTAAAATTACACTAATATTATTTAAATGAAAGTAAAAACACAAATAATAAGGCTGCAATTTAAAATTATCCCATTTTTCAATGCATGACAAAATCCTATTCCATCCCAACTTCACCTATCCTATCACCATATTATATATCCTATCCTACATCAGATCCTATCCTATCTTATCTTAAAGGCTGGAACACACGAGCCTACAAATCGCTGCAACAACAAATTTCATCGTGTGAACAGGAGAATTTTCTGGAAAATTTTGTCGCCGCGACAGAATTTTGTCGTTGCAACATGTCGCACAATATTAAACTGGTTTGATTTTGTGTGATATGCTGCAGAGACAAAATTCTATCGCGGCAACAAAATATTAATTAACCAATCAGAAATAGTGTTAGCGTTTACACCAGGCCATTTGTCGCAGCAAACTATCACTGCAATGAGCGCATATGACTTGTCGCTTGACTGGACACACAAAGCGATTTGCTGCAGCAAAATGTTGCAGCAATTTGTCGTCTCGTGTGTTCCGGCCTTAACCTGCTCTATCATATCCTTTATCCGATTCGATGCTATCCTGTTGGTGTGTTTTCTAGAAAATATTTTATACTCATCAGTATGCATAGAAGATAAAGGAAAGTTAGCGCACCTCCCACTGAACATTCGTTACACCCCAGAGTTGCAGAATGAACCACATCAGGCAATCTCGTCCTTTGTACCATCGCACTTCTTCAATCTACAATGTTCAAACCTTGATGAGAGATTGACCCGGGAAAGATTACAGTAGTTATGGGAAAGGTCAATTTACTTTGCTCACGGCAACCAGGTCTGATGTTGCAGATCATATATAGCTCCGAATGTACTCAAGGGATAACGTTATTTACCAAGAAGGTGGAAATATTCTTGTCAAAGGTATTTGCCACAAGAACATTACACAGAATATAAGGCTAATTGCATTTAGGTTGCCCTATGATGATAAAGCTAAAAGGTAAAAAAGTCAAACAAGACGCCTGGGAAGGCGTTTACACTGGCCTGAAAACACAAATCTGACAGCATCGCTTGTGCGTGGGCCTGTTTATTCAGATTTACCGCAAACAACAGTAATTTGCCCGAAACAGAGCTTTAGAAAAAAGTGAAATACGAAAATTACAGGCAACCCCTTGACGGCCGCCATGTTGAAAATGAGCCCGCAGTCAAAAATGGAATGTCACACTTGTAACAACGAAAAAACGGACACTGGCTCTTTTAGGCCAGTGTAAAAAAGCCAAAACGCGAGAAGTACGATGGGTTATGGTCAACAGGGGACTCGCAAAAGTTTATTTTATCGTATTCCTATCATCAGCCATTCTGGTCGCGGTTTCCCTCATGACGAAGATGCAAGATGGCTATATTTAAATAATAATACCTATTGTGCTTTTCGCGCTTAGCTTTTACTGTACCTTTTAGCTTTATCCTGGGACAACCTTAATACAATTACCTGTAAACGCTACAATGTCGGATCACCCCTGATGAAGACACTAGACTGGAGGGTCGCAACGTTGGGTCGTGAATGCAATTAAATATGGCTTTGTATTCATTTAATAGGAAATGGCAACAAAAATTTTTATCGTCTCATTTAAAACAGGCACCAAAACAATATATAAAAGTCTATTACAGAATTTTTATATCTGCCTTATTTCATGAAATATTTTTACGGCACAATAATTAATATGCTCCCATAACCGCGCGTATGGTAATTGTTTCAGATTTCAGCACCGACTGAAAATATTTCAAACAATATTATACTTCCCTGTTATGACGTCACCAAAACATTGTTAATGAGGTTAAAAATTAATCCCAAGATAGTGGACAGTTCGATGATTTAGGTGAGAACATCTCCCGAAGTAAAACAGGTATAAAAAAATTTGTAATGGACTTCTATGTGACAGTAATTTTTTTGTTGCCATTCCCCTTTAAACATAACAAACGCTTTCTCATTTATACAGTTACAGGGTGTATAAAAAAGCGCAATCCTTGCCTCAAACAGAAATTCAAACAAGCACAAACATAGCCAGTTGGTAAGCCATATACCGTTTGAAAGCCCTACCATCCAGCTTTCGTACAATGGCTAATCTGTTAAATTCGAGCAGGTAGTTAGCTAGAGATTTATTTTTTAGCGAGTGCGGTTGAAAAATTTGATTCGTGAGGAAATATGATTTGTGTGTTGAATTTGGTAATAGCGGTAAGACCCCCCGCCCCCACTAAAATGTCAATAACATTCTCACTTTGTGATCACTTGAATTGTGATTGATAAACTGTCCTAATGTCCTAAGCTTCACAATTACATGATAATTATAGTATTCCGAGGGAGCTCAAAATATCCGCTTCTGGAAAATTTCTTCAGCTGAAGTTGTTATTTGCCTGAGTTCAACAAGTGACGCCTCGTTAAACAGAAGAAAAATCAGGCTAAAAATTGATCCTAAAATTATAAGAAAGTTTGTCAGTTTTGTCTGAGCAAAAGCATCAAAGTTGGATGGCGCTATTTTAGGCACCCTGCATATTGCTTCAAGTTTCCAAACACAGTTCTAATCCATACCTTTTCGCTTAATGTCGAGATGATTGCAGCAAAGTTCAAAAGACTGAAGATAGCATACGATATTGCGAGACCGCACAATCGTTGCCATTGTACTCTGACTTTTTCCAGACTAGTTTCCAGTTCGCACTTCTCAAGGGCTTCCATAACCAGGTCTACGAGAATCTCATCCAAAACAGGGCATCGTTCGCGAACCTGTAAAACAACCATCAAAGTTTGCTAAAAAAAACTAGATTCATTTTAATCTGACACTGCAGAGAACAACGAAAAATTCGTTGCCTCGAGCGGGATTCGAACTCGCATCTTCGGGCTTCTAGACCGCCGTTCTACCAATTGAGCTATCGAGTCAACTGAGACTGGTAGCGAGTCTTATCCAATTTAAATGCACGAAATATTTTCATGACGACTTAACGCTTGTCTTTGAGGACACTTAAGTCGTCACGAAAATATTTCGTGCTCTTAAATGGGATAAGACTCGCTACCAATCCCAGTTAACTCGATAACTCAGTTGGTAGAGCGGCGGTCTGGAAACCCGAAGATGCGAGTTCGAATCCCGCTCGAGACAACGAATTTTTCGTTGTTCTCTGCAGTGCCAGATTAATATGAATCTAGTTTCTCATATCTTTGAGGATGGTTCTGAAATAAAGTTTGCTAATCTCTACCAATAGTGTCGATAGTATCACCAATCGATAGCAATCGATAGTGTCTGAGACAAATGTACAGTGGTAGTCATTAGACGTCATTCTGCATAGTAATTTTTCAAAAAATCTTATTTATTTGAAAAGTAATTAAAATGTTACACATGAATTGTAATGTTAATCATAGCATACACACACGCAAAGGTAGTTTTAGTAAGGTTACATTCTTGTATGTTACGAAATAAGCAATCTTATAGCCACATTCTTTATTCGGTGCATATCCAATAAAGTTGAATGTCTCGACAAGGAAGGGTTACAAAAATTCATAAACATTTTAACAAAGCCTTACCGTTTTATTCAAGGTGAGGATTGTACTGACGGTTTCTCTAGAATGTGGCTGTTTCATTATATTGCGAAGAAGTTTGTATTGCCGCCCAGAAACATCCTAAATCAAAACAAAATCCACAATCGATACTACAACTTCTTTTTTTCTCTTTTAAACCCTCACGATTGACAATCCTGATGTGATGTGAAGCGACGGCTGTTATGTGATTACGCTTTAATTGCACCGTATCGTCATTCGGGTCTAACTACCAGTTTTTGGGTTGTTTAGGGCGGTCGTTGTTGCGCCGCGTTCGAGACCTTCAAGTAGAGTCTTTGGTGATCTCTATTGGACATATTTGTGATATTAAGCGCATTTTATGAGGAAATGAACATACGATACAGTCTTGCAAAGTTATACCAAGTCTGTTCACAAGCTGTTAGCAAGATGTCTTCGCACCGTTTGTACCAAGATGCTGGAACAAGTTTGGAACAAGCTGTTAACAATTTGCAACAAGCATGTGGGAGCATCAGACTGTAACAATGTTGACAGCACAAGAATGTAAGAACATTGTTACATCTATGATACCATTGACACAATAGCTTGTTAGGCAACCTTGTAACAAGTCTGATAATCCCATCAAGTTTATCATAAACAGCTTGTTTCAAACTTGTTGACAACTTGAGAAAAAGACAGCTTGTTCACGGCAGCCTTATTGACAGCCTTGCTACAAGACGTGCGTTTTTAGGTGTGTGGCGAAGCCAACCGGACAATTTGGTCGCGCTACGCCATTATTTATTTTTTAGAAATCGTTTCCATGGCTGCACAGAATATTTGCATACGCGCGCATAAATTGACAACAAATTATCAACTACGTATTACAATATTGTGCTGTTCTTTATCAACCACTATTGTTCGCGGTCAACAATAAATACTCATTGACTGCGCCCAAGGGAAACAATATTGTTCAGGCTTTTTTCAGCGGACGTTGTACGACGGAAACCTCGAAGCTTCATATATGCTATCATATAATGTACTCACCTTATCGTACGGTAGCTGTACTTTAAAACTAAAAGTGAGTAGTTTCTGGTCGAGTCGCCAAATGCCAGAATTAACAGCGTGCAATGAGCTGCAAGGAGAGCCTATGATTGGATGGAGATGAGAGCGACCTAGAAGAAAAGAAGAAATGAATTATTTAACAAGAATCTAGGAACGTCTAATCCCGGCCAACCTGGGACACGTAATCAGTGCCTAAATGAGAAAGGTAACTTGAAGGTGCTATAATGAATGCAGCAGATAGAAGAAGATGTCCCTTGTCGTTTACGACGTTACTCTACAGACTTCTATAGCCACACCTGGCAAACTGAAAAATATGTCTGACCACGGTGGGAATCAAACTTACGACCTTTGGAGTGTTAGCCGATACTCTGCCAACTGTGCTATGCGGTCTGGTTCGAGTATGTGATCTTTCCGAAGTCAATCTAGCTCCTTCGATATCAATGTAAAAGTGATACAGGTTTTATGTATTGATGTTATGCACTCAGATGAAAATGATGCTTTATCTGCCGTTACTCTAAGTTCATATCCACATTATGCATTGGTGTATCTAGGATATGGACATACAACAATAGAGATTATAAATAACGCTAGAGGGGGCATCGAGGGTAAAATTGGGGAACGCGATGTTTGGGGGGGGGGAAATTCAAGTCCAGGATGTTCACTAATTCACGATGTCCCAGACAAAAAAGAAAATTACAAACCTGAGACTGTAACCAAATGGGCCAGCGGTCTAAATCCATCAACAAAATCGGTAAGGACCTTTGATAACGCCTGAAACCAACCAAATGATAATTAAGAAAATGTTTGTAAAAGAAGCGATGTGTTGCGATACAATGCAACATTCACCCCAAATCCCACCATTAATATACGTGTATTTCTACGGGGGGGGGGGGGGGAGGGGGTGACTAATCTAGTATGTCAACTCACCCAATGTGGCGAAACTTTTCCTTCAGGATAAATTTTCAGAATCTAGATGAAAAAGGAATGTTAAACATGTGAAACCTACATATCTAACACTGAAAAGGTGTGAATTAACACCCATGACACTAAATCCCCGTAATTAACACCTAATTGGTGTCTGTAGATTGCAAGAATTTACACGGACAGCAGACCATAACATAGCCGTTTGTTATGCGGGATACTTATAAACTTGCAGTGTGCATTATTAATATTACTGGATGAGTTAGAGGCGAAACTCAAACCGGGACTTCTCACGTCACAAAAAACAAATTCAAAAATTGTATTTAACTAAACATTGCAAAACCTTAATCGACGTCGCTTTTTTTCTACAATATGTTGTGTGGATACTGAAAAACTGAATTAATATTCTTAGGTCATGCAGTTCTGCATTATATGTTACATTAAAGAACAGAGGTTACCTATATACTTTAGTCTGTATGAGAAAGGCAGTTTATTCCAACTATATATTTCCTTACCTCGTTGATACAAAAATATGCAGGAAGAAGACAAGCATTTCTGTCCAGTATAAGACGAATAACCTGCAGCAAATATTATAATTGTAAGGAGAGAAGATTATTGATGTACCTCTAACTACTGAGTAAAGCCTATAGACGAGTTGAAGTTTCTCCCAGCTGACAAGTTTCCTTGACAAGTTCGCTAGCCCGTGTGGAATCGATCACTTAATGACCAATCAAGTATGATTACATTTTGTTACATATAAAGTGTAGTGCTTTCGGGCACTGATAAAACTGATAATCTCACCTGTGAGATTTCCCGTGATAACCTTACATGTAAAAATTATCGCTTTTCAACTGATTTTCAATCAGTCGTTTCATTTACGACTCGTTAATTTATCGTACGTTAATATAGTGTGTCGTTTTTGCCTCCAATAAGGTAGAGTCAGGTCCGAAATATTACATATACTCGAACTGACCGACCTTGCGTAGGTCAGTTGGTAGAGCTGAGGGCTAAAATTCTAAACGTCGTAGGTTCTATTCCCACCGTGGTCAGGCATATTTTTCAGCTTCCCCAGTGAAGACATAAACTCACAGTAACACCACAAACATCATTTTCACCTGCCAGTACATAACACCAAGATATGTAAATCGACTTATCGATATCTTTCAAGACATACAGAAGATACAGGTATCTCTTTACGGGGAACGTCTCAAATTAAAATTATTCGTCTGTGTACAGGGCTTATACAAGAAGCGACGCTATACCTTCAATACGGCATCGATCTGAGGCGAAGCTGGCTGAGAAATAACATTTGGAATATCTTTCGATTTTTCCAAAACCAATGTGAATATATCACGACATCCCTAGAAAAAAATAGAACGATACACAATTGAAAGCGAGACACCGTTTACATTGTACCACAGTTAATAAAATACATGGTTTGGAGACTCATGTACCACACAATACAGCTCATTATCTATGTTATTGTCCTGGCTTAGGCAAAAATGTGGTTCCTATCTCGTCACGGGTGTATTGTATTTTCACGTAAACCACCAATAGCTGAATGTGTGAGCTCAACTCTTCATCCTTAACTGGAACAATTGGTTTATTACGATTGGTTTATAAAGGAAAATAACAACATACACGTGATGCGATAGGACCCATATTTTTGCATAAACCTACCCCAACATAGATAATGAGCTATATTGTGTTTTCAATCAGTTTCCAAACCATGTATTCTATTAACTGTGATTGTACAGGGTGTCCCAAGTATATATTCTACTCAATAAAGAAATTGTAAAAATATACATAATAATGTTCAGGTTTTTTGGGACACCCTGTATTAGAATTTAATCGAAAACTTGGGAAGATTAACTTATCAATAAGAATTTTCGAAATAGCTATAATACTCCCAGCCGTTAAATGTGGGATAACATGCTCAGTTTCCGAAATATTGGAGGACAAAAAGCCGTAAAAACACAAGTTAGGGTAAAATTCGTTTCTTCAGGAAGTAATTAGCAAACACGTTTAATGTTAGAATCCATCTCGACATGAATCTTTGAACATTTCTAACGTGATAATGACTGAAACTTAGTCGGTAGAAAGAAATTAAAAATGTTTATTTTCGGAGTTACACCGCTGTTTTATAACATATATTTTAATCTGGACTTGTATGTGTTCAAACAGTCTACCATAATGCGACGTCACCAACATAGAGCCAATTATAAAACAAGATGGCGAATATCATTTGACTTGAAATATTTCCGAAACAAAGCTTGCTGCAAAAATTTCATTTACGGATAATACAATTGATGTTTATGATCTACCTTATAATCGATGGAAGGCAACAATGTATAAACAAATTCAAAACTTTGACTCCACGATGACTCGTTATGGAAATTTAGTTTACCAGACTTCAGGACAGCTTCACATATCATTCTGCCAAATAAAAATGAGTTTTCAAGCAATAATAAGATATCTGTCTTCATCTCGGGTGCGACTCCTACATATGTCGAACATTAAACCCGGAAAAGTTGAGAAAAATTCATCAACAACTACACGTCCCCTGACAGGAATCGAACTTTTGCCATGTCGTCACGTTACACTGCCGTGACGACTAAGAAACCAGAGTTTTTGTGCGGTTCTGGCTAATGGTGATGAAGCTATGGCGAAAGAGAGAACCCTGGAGTACACGTGACGAAATGTAAAAAACCTCTGGGTTGGGTTGGGTAAAAAAGTCTGGCTAAATGCGCCGGCCTAAACTGACAAAACACAAAATAATTGAAACTCCGTAAACTATCAACATTTTATTCTATACGTTTCGACAAGTATTACATGTCATCTTCAGTAGAATAATGCCTGTTACAAATTAAACTAAACTAAACTAAACAAACTATATTAAACTGACAAAGGCAAGCGTGATTTGTGTGTATTGGAGAGGTAATACCTGTGAGAAGGTAGAAGGTAAATCAATAACAATTTTGTAACACTTCACACGATACCGGATAGTTCTGAAGGGTTAATCTGTTTTTGTTTATCGTCTATTATCAAGGTTTTCTCGTTAGTTTTCATGCTAGCGTATCCTAAACTCTGCTTTAAAAGGAATGCTTGTATAACATTATATTTTATTTTCTTATATTGCTAGATAACTTTAGTATATAATGGGACATTTTGGATATGCTTCCGCACCTTGCCCTGATAATATTTTCATCGATCATTCTTTGTATCAAACCAAACATCACTTCAATCTTCTGAGGATTTTGTTGTTCCTGGATTCTTTCAATAAACTTTCCAAGCAATTTGATGTTTGTGGCTGCAACCTATACAAATCAAATCAAAATGTCTTCAGGCAAAAGCCTGAAACGGATGGTCTCACAGCTGCGCGGCAGAATAAAAATCTTATAGGAAACTACACGTACTACACGAGAAATGAAAAATCGAAAAAGAAAAAAAAAAGTGAAAGACGATGGCAAACCCTATGCGGGTGGATTTTACTGAGTTTTATGTCTCATGAAAAAAATTATTGCAACTCCGTAAATTGTCAACATTTTATTCTACAATCTTCGATATTATAATACAAGTCATCTTCAGTAGAATAGCTGCTGTTACTGTATTGCATGTGCAAACGTACTGTATACAATAACCTGTTGTCAATTTAAGGAGTTTCAATGGATAATAATATTGTATTATAAGACAAAGTAGAATGGTTTCAACCGACAACACAATTGACAATGTAGTTTTTGTAAAATACGCCAATTTAAAATGTCTTATCAAAACTAAAAATTAGAATATGTGCATGCATTGAAAATAAGCCGGCGAAGATATTGTATATATACTATAAATGTCCCACAGTGTTGGTGAAGTCAGTGGCGAAGCCAGCCCGACATTTGGTCATGCAAATGCAAATTTTTCAGTGTTTATAAACCGTATAAGGATCAATTTCTAAAGAAATGAATAATGATAATGATTTAAATTTGCATAGCATGACCAAATTGTCGGGCTGGCTTCGTTACTGGGTGAAGTCCTTAAGTATATGAAAAAGGACTATCGGTATTTCTATTACCACTTCTTTTTTCTCGGATTCCAGTAAGTTATTAACAGATTTCCAGAAATCTTTAAAAGATCCAATAAACTTTTCTTCTTTTTCCCTTTCCTTGACATGATCACGAGCGATAAAACTAAAAAATGATAAAAAGATTGATTAAAATAAATTTAAAAATACAGGTGCGGTTGCATAAAGACCAGAAACAATTGAGAAAAATTCATCATCGACCACCACTCTTCTCAGCTACCTCTGTAACTCAGTGGTCAGAGTACTGCAGCGACATTGCAAAGGCGTAGAAATTCCACTCTTGCTACAGGACATAAATAGAGATTACTGCATGGTTGGAGAGTGCGTACGGTTTTTATGCACGAGTTGTTGCGCTCACTCGTTCGTTTAGCAATCTTTCACAACAAGTGCATAATAAAAATCGTACAAACGAGCCAACCATGAAGTAATTTGTTTATGCCAAACACATAGAGATTATTTTGACACTGGAAACCTGTCAAAGGCGAACAATGTCGAAACAAAATATTGAACTCTCAAAACAGATTCATACCATTTGTTTCTCCGTTATTTGGCCTAAATAGTGAGTCAAAGCTGTTCTGCTTTCCGTTTCATGTTTCTTATTGGAGAAGCTCTTCTCTTTTTGACATAAAAGCCAAATACCCTTTCGCTCCTTCCCAACACGGCGGCCATGTTGTGAGCAAAATGACAATACAATTTTTTTCACCAGTGAGAAAAACCGTTGGCCAATCAAAAAGCTGATACGATATTTTTTCACTAGTGGAAAAAATCGTACGGCCAATGAAAACGCTTTTTCGCTTCTCCACAGTGAAAATACGATTTTTATTTCATTCGTTTACATCGCGTAAATCTCTATAAATATGAAATAAATTATACGTATATAGTTGCATGATTTTTCTCTACTGTTTCCAGTATGTTTCTAGACATGTATATGATTTCCAGTCGAATTAAAATAGATTTATCCTCAGAGTACTGTGTAATAGGCGAAACAACTGCTGCTGATAAAATTTACAGTACAACCGTTCTCAAAATTATAAACACGACAGAGCCAAAAATAGTCTGAATGAAAAATCGTATCACGAAGTTGAAGTCGTTCGAAATTTTTGGTGTAACAATTTCTTGTTGATTCGTATGCTTTGTGTGTTTTATATACGATTGCTTAGAATATGTTCTCGAGAAATGTCAGCGATATTTTCTACCCCTAGATCAAAAGTGAAATAATTCAAGTGCTACAGTCTAGTTGCAAGTAAGGTCATATGGAATTTATTTTGATGATAATATTATTCAAGTTTGCTAATCATTTGCGACATACATTTCTTTGCGTTTTATTTTTAAATGATTTGAATGAAGACTATTTTCGCGAAAGGTCGAGTGACTTTGAAAACGGGAGTACATAACACACTTATGCGTGTTAATTAACACAGAAAACATATTACTTAAAAATTGTAAATAAAACTGTTTTGCGCTAACACATTTAATGTGTTACAAAACATGCTTTTGCGTATTTCATAACACACCCAGTTTTAAGAGTGCAACATTAAAAAATGTGCATTTTATCACCACAAACACAATTTCTTACTTGGAAAAAACTAACTGGAACTCATTGATTTTCTAGAAAATACAGAAAAGTAACTTTAGCAAGGTTAAGCATTCAAAGGGATACTTTAAAAAGCGTCCGTAATCCGATAGTCGAGGCGAAGTGCGAATTAGAAGAATCAGAGATAAAAAATAGATTTTAAAGCCATTTTGTTAAAAAAGAGAAATTGTCACCAGGAAAAGTATTGTTTTGTTACTCGCTATAGGCGATAATTTAGTCATGCTATGTCATAGCGCTGGCTACCCTACTGAGAAGAGTAAGCCTGTTTTCAACTTCAACCGTATATCATGACGAAACATGGCGTATTTTTAAACACTCAAGTAGAACTAATGACGTGAGCACAATAGATAATACGCTACGTTTCGCTACGATGCGGTTGAAGCGGAAAATGAGCTATAAATAGCGAGTGCAAGCCAACAACATGACAGCATTTGCAATAGTGTACTAGACTAGTATGATTCTACTAAATGAACTCAAACCATCCATTCATCAAGGCATTTTGAGTTTTTCCGTAATTTGTCTCGTTCTCCAGGTATCCCCCGCTTTAAATTAAAGTGGAAATAGGAAAAGGGTTAAAAATCAGGCATAAATATATATACACTATTTTTTCAATATTCGTTTAGACTTGTTTGGAATTTTCAATGTATTTTTGTGTATAATGCCTAATTCGTTGTAATGCCTTGACCTGAATAATTTTTCAGTGCTTCATGGTATGAGGTTACATACATATGTGTTTTCAATATATTGCTGTCAAAATTTAGAGGATGGCATTTCAAAGACACAACCATGTGAAAGAATCGAATGGGGGCATGGCCCCAGACCCTGAAATAAGTATGGAACTAATACACATTAAGACTAAATTTCCCCAATTTCAGTTAAACAGTGATTTTTTATTTCCGGCTAGCCTGACTAGTAAATATGAGAAAATTTTGGAAAATGAGAAATATTTTTTAAGCTAACAGTTGGAAATTTTTCACAGTAATGTGGTAAATATTTATATATATATAGGTACATACATATGTTCATACAAAACATTTTTCCAGATGTTAATTTCTAACAACAAAAGAGCAGATCGACAACATGAGTGTGTTTTGATGGTTTCTTTTCAAATGATCGTTTCTCTGATTAACATTTCACGTTTGGACAGATGTACCAATCAAACTTAATTCCTGATTGGTCCACTGCAGAAAATGCCTGTGTGTATTACATCCGACGCCATTAAATCTGTTATTGATACATGCAGTATACTTCACTTGAATGATGCATAACTGGTCCATGTATGATCAGCTTTTCATATTACTTAATTTATCCACCATTTTTGGGTAGCAGAGAATGTAATGTATATAATGTTATAATGTGATACTCAAAGTAAAGTAATAATGTAATGTGTTCACATCTAATAATTGTAAATATGTTAACAAATAGTGTCCTCAATTAGTTGCACAAGCTAAACACATTGACACTTAAATAACGTTATTATTATTATGACATGCACTATTTAACTTAGGACATATTCAGACTAAATATATAAAATAGCATTCAAACTATATAAATTATATATACTACAGCAGATGTCTTAATGAAGTTAAAGACAAAATGTAACCTTTATAGCTTGTTTTGACAGTTTTATCATAGGCTACATGTTAGGCTCTCATATTCATTACCAGGATCCCTATTTTGCTTCTACAGTATTTGCTATTTTTTAATAAGAACTGTATATTCACCTGAAATAACATGTACTGCTTGGGTGTTAAAATGAATTAAAATTGAGTTTCAATCAGGATTGAACTCATTTCATTTTTGCTCAACCATAGGGGGTTGAAATGATATTTATTTAAATGGAACCGGATTGAGTTGGAACTCATTCAGATGGAGTTCATTCCATTTTCCGTTCTGAATCGAACAATCATTCTGGAATCATGTAAATGTTGATCAAGATTTCAGTCTGGAAATGAGTCACAGAAAGAATTTTACGTTTACTTTGGCCAAAATTGAACTTGTATGCAGAAGGGGAACTTGATTGTCGAACTAAATTGTACATGTGGTACAATCTTTGAAACAATAAGAGGGTTCGTACATTATATGACTAATCTGAAACAAGTTGCAATCCGGAATGAGACTTTTATTGTCCACGATGTCTTAACCCTCAATTCATTCGCGTTCAACTGAATCTAGTTTATATAAACTACCCCTATGTACTACAGACACTTAAATTTGTCTCTCCACCGCTCCACGTGCGCATATTTGATATTTCAAAATCAGCACAGCGTTTTCGATATATACTTACCAAATACTCGTTTATGATAACGTTCAATCGGCTGATATGAGTTTCCATCCACTCCTCTGTACAGTGAAGATATATTAGCACTTTAAAATCAAATTCTAGAATATATATCGATGTGCAATTCCTAGTTTGAAAGAGTCGACCCGTTCTTTTCCTCCATATTGTTTTTGTTCTCATTTTGTACGAAATACTTCATTTAAGAGTAAGTAATTAAGACTCCAACCCTGCTCCTCTGCAGAAATGGGACATACACAGCCAAAAACGCACAACCTGTTCTGGCCTGATGAAAACAGCATTAAACGATGTTGTGCTGCCCATATTGTTCAAGGTTGTCAACAATACTGAACAAGTTGATGAGCCTGAATTAGCCTGCAATCAGGTGTAACAATGTTGAACAATGTTGTTGACAACCTTGAACAATGTGGGCAGCAAAACATTGTTCAATGCTGTTTTCAACAGGCCAGAACAGGTTGTGCGTTTTTGGCTGTGTCGCTCTGGGAACATACATAGCTCAGAAATTTTAAACATTTAAACTTTTTCCAAAAAGGCGAATCTGCCATTTTGGGAGCACTGTAATTTTTCTGAACCAGGCAATTCAGATGTATAGATATAAGTCATGAACCAGTTATAACATGCATGCTCCTGCATTACGTGGCGGGTGCCACGCAAATGCATTTCTAGCCATTTTTAACCTAACGATCCACGGCCTAGCTGATCAGCCCTTTTCTGTTTACACTACTGTTGTGGAGAGTTAGACAAATCCTGTTTTTTTTAATCTCATGCTATTTTTCTAATTACTTACCATCATGCTAATTTGAAAAAACTCCATAAAACAACATTCTGCAGCGTTCGACATCCTTCAATTCAGTGTTAATCAAAGCGAATGATTCCTTATTAATAGATATAAATACTGCGCTCCTGACGCCAAAAGTCAGTAAAAGATAATTATTTGTTTTTAAAAATTTTAATGATTATATAAAATTACTGGTACGTTCTGTATTAATTACAATGAAGTATCATCTATCTCAAGTAAAGCGGGAACCTCGTACATAATATTTTGAAGAATTTTAAGGTAACGCAAAAGTTTAGTGTGTGGACTGTTAGGTGCTAACAATATGATGCACTTAAGACATATATGATTGCTCAAATACATGTTCATTTTATAATAACGACGTTAGATTACCTATAGTAACTTCGGGGCTGTATTATAGCTGCCCCTCTTGTAATA